>CM074745.1:13340770-14561261 GCA_037367245.1 Phrynocephalus guinanensis | reverse complement strand
TAAATTCAATCCCTGGCTCATTCTCCCTTGTTGTCCCTGCCCCCAGGTGGTTTTTTTTGACAGGTTGGTCTGTGGGAGTGGGGTGAATATTACAATGATATGTTTTGTTCTATTTAGCATAGTACTTTTATCACTGCAACTGTGCTCTCTGTAGAAATGATTCCTGAGCCCTTCCTACAAAAATAGTCCAGACAACACAGCTGAAGAGACATACTTGGGACTCCTGATCATCTGAAGGAGATCAAACAAGCATTCTACCCTATGTTGAATGCAGATTTGGCTTTCACACTGTACTTGTTTGCTATAGGATGCAGTGATGTGAATTTTAGCAAAAACAAAGGCATAAGTATTGTCTAGCAACTTTTTTTCAGTGAGTTTTAATGGATACAATCAATTTTTAACACATGGAACACAACAGATTATTATACCAGAGGGTTATATATAGTGTGCATCAGGGATGATGAACTCAGCAGTACTAAGGACTAATTTACACATTTAATTTTTTGTAATAAGGCATATTTTAAGTAACTCCCCTAATAATGCAGTTTCCCACCCCATCCCATCTGTAATAATTTTTAATTAACTAAACTGATAAACTTGCAACTTTTGAATATTTTAATTATTTCCCCCTTAGTAACAAATTTCCCAATCCGCATAATTGACAAAGAGTGATAAATATACAACGTTGTCTTCAATATACTTTTAGAACCTGTTTTAGAAGAGCATTCACCAAGTCCTAAACTTCTAAAAGGGTGTTCCATGAATTCTCAGAGTGTGTGTTTAATTTGCTAAGCTACTGGTAGGGACCTAACTGAAGCAGAAGAGATCAAGAAGAGATGGCAAGAATATACAGAAGAATTATATCAGAAAGATCTGGACGCCCCTGATAACCAAGATAGCGTAATTGCTGACCTGGAGCCAGACATCCTGGAAAGTGAAGTCAAGTGGGCCTTAGAAAGCATTGCAAACAACAAGGCCAGTGGAGGTGATGGCATTCCAATTGAACTCTTTACAATCTTAAAAGAGGATGCTGTAAAGGTGCTGCATAAGATATGCCAGCAAATTTGGAAAACCCAGCAGTGGCCAGAGGACTGGAAAAGATCGGTCTACATTCCAATCCCAAAGAAAGGAAACGCCAAAGAATGCTCCAACTACCGCACAATTGCACTCATTTCACATGCTAGCAAGGTTATGCTCAAAATTCTACAAGGCAGGCTTCAGCAGTATGTGGAAAGAGAACTTCCAGAACTACAAGCTGGATTTCGAAGGGGCAGAGGAACTAGAGACCAAATCGCCAACATGCGCTGGATTATGGAGAAAGCCAGAGAGTTCCAGAAAAACATCTACTTCTGCTTCATTGACTATGCCAAAGCCTTCGACTGTGTAGACCACAACAAACTATGGCAAGTCCTTAAAGGAATGGGAGTGCCTGAACACCTTATCTGTCTCCTAAGAAATCTATATGTGGGACAAGCAGCAACCGTCAGAACTGGATATGGAACAACTGACTGGTTTAGAATCGGGAAAGGAGTACGACAAGGCTGTATACTGTCACCTTGCCTATTTAACTTATATGCAGAGTACATCATGAGAAAGGCCGGTCTGGATGAATCTCAAGCCGGAATTAAGATTGCCGGAAGAAATATCAACAACCTCAGATACGCAGATGATACTACTCTAATAGCAGAGAGTGAGGAAGAACTAAAGAAGCTCTTAATGAGGGTGAAAGAGGAGAGTGAAAAAAATGGGCTGAAGCTCAACATCAAAAAAACTAAGATCATGGCCACTGGTCCCATCACCTCCTGGCAAATAGAAGGGGAAGAAATGGAGGCAATGACAGAGTTTATTTTTTTTGGGCTCCTTGATCACTGCAGATGGCGACTGCAGCAACGAAATAAAAAGACGCCTGCTTCTTGGGAGGAAAGCAATGGCAAACCTAGATAGCATCCTAAAGAGCAGAGACATCACTTTGCCAACTAAGGTCAGGATGGTTAAAGCTATGGTTTTTCCAGTAGTGATGTATGGAAGTGAGAGCTGGACTATAAAGAAGGCTGATCGCCGCAGAATTGATGCTTTTGAGCTGTGGTGCTGGAGGAGAGTCTTGAGAGTCCCCTGGACTGCAAGGAGATCAAACCTATCCATTCTGAAAGAAATCAACCCTGAATGCTCACTGGAAGGACAGATTTTGAAGCTGAGGCTCCAGTACTTTGGCCACCTCATGAGAAGAGAGGACTCCCTGGAAAAGGCCCTGATGCTGGGAAAAATCGAAGGCAAAAGGAAAAGAGGACGACAGAGAATGAGATGGTTGGACGGTGTCATCGATGCAACCAAAATGAATTTGACAAAACTCCGGGAGGCAGTGGAGGATAGGAAGGCCTGGCGAGCTCTGGTCCATGGGGTCACGAAGAGTCGGACACGACTGAACGACTGAACAACAACAACAACACTGAAAAGACACATCTATGGAAGCTCTACCTCAAAACAACCTCTGGCTAGTGAAACTTGGAGGGAGGAATGGAGCAGAGAAGCAGGAGGAATGGATCTTGGAGGTAATCACAACAGTTGAAGGCTTCATATTATGGTCAAGACACTTTTCAGCATTTTCATAGTTTAAGATAGGCAAGCCACACGTTGAGCCATTTATTTCTTGAAATAGGATGAGAACGGAAAGCGATGGTAAGAATTTGCAGAAGCAGCAGAGAAACCACACCACCAGGCTTGGACAGCATTAAACCCAAGCTGTGGAGAACATCAAAATAGGAGCTCCATGATGTGACTCCCTGGTGCACCTGATGCAAGGACCAAGTGGTCCCATTCCACACCATGTATTAGCATCTGGTGATGAGAGTCCACATGGACAATGAAATTATTGAAGAGGGTCATTCAAGAGGTTGATAACATGGCATGGACATGTAAAAGCAGGATTGAAAAGGC
The DNA here is from genome assembly GCA_037367245.1 of Phrynocephalus guinanensis. Taxonomy (NCBI): domain Eukaryota; kingdom Metazoa; phylum Chordata; class Lepidosauria; order Squamata; family Agamidae; genus Phrynocephalus; species Phrynocephalus guinanensis. Next base: position 14,558,327 of record CM074745.1, on the reverse strand, counting down.
CTTGAAGCCATGCTTGTATCTTGGTTCAAAGTCAGGCATTTTGTCTTGTACATCAGAAGAACAAACACTTGAGACACGTGCAAGCCAAATATGGCATAAAGGAAAGCATGTTTTTATTGTTGCTGTGTTTTTTAAGCAGTAGAGAAATTAATTAGGAGCATAATAGCGTCTATAGAACTGCCGCATGAGCTCAGCCTGAATCAATTCATACTCTATGATTTTATACGGTGAGATGTCTCTAGGGAAGTATTTTTGAGACGTTCTCATGGAGATACTTTGCAATACATATATGGGCACATGGCTTTGATTGGCAGTCCCATCAGAGCTAATTCCCCCCCCCCCCATTTAGAATTGGAAATTGGTAGTATTATAAGCATGGGTTCATAGCACAAAGTGGTAGAATTATGTCATCTACCTTTTGATCACCTGCAATAAATCCTTCCCTTTCACAGCTTCAGTGAATAGCTGGATAGTGGATAGCTCAGTGGTTTAGGTATTTGGCTACGGAGCCAAAAGTTAAGAGTTCAGTTCCCCACAGTGCCTCTCAAAAGAGCCAGCCAGTATTGGGCAAGCTGTCCAGTCCCAGAATGGCTGCAGAAGAGGGGAATGGTAACCCACTTTTCCTATCTCAAACCATCATCACCCCCAAAAGGGTTTCCACATCAGAAGTGACTTGATGGCACATTTCGATTATTGCTTCCATGGGGAAAAGAACATACATTCTGTTATATGTGGTGGTATTTCCACAAATTGATTGTTATTTTTAAACCACCCAGAGTGGCTTCCCATCAGATGGGTGGTATATCAATCCATCCATCCATCCATCCATCCATCCATCCATCCATCCATCCATCCATCCATCCATCCAGAGTTCCCATGGGAAGATGGGTGGGGTATAAATTCAATAAATAAATAAATAAATAAATAAATCCATCAATCCATCAATATTTTGACTTTCTTCCTGCATGGCTCTGTCCTTTAGCTTCCCCAGAGGTCCGAGAAGAAAACATTCCAGCACATGAGAACAATGAGTGATCCTTCTTCTCAGCTTTTGGGACACTGAAAAAAAATAAGTAGAACCCTGCTTTGTGTGTGGTGACAGTTGTTTCGTAAACACAACCTGACTTCAAATAGTAGTAGGCATCTCTGATATTTCTTAATCCACTCATTGTACGGCATCCCGTTGTCAAGGTACAGTAATAATAATAGAGCAACAGCAAGTACATGCAACAGCCATGGTCATTATTTTACTTGCCCAACTCCTTGAATGTGGATATGGTAGCCCTACATTGGTCCTGTGCCAACTCTTTTGAAACAATGTTAGTTTTCAATAACATTTTGCCTCTTGGTTATTAGGAGGGGGAGATCTTCTTATTTGAAAAGCAGCTATTTTAAAGCAACCCTTCGTTGTGTGTATCATACACCATCGGAACAGGAAGAGTGGATCTGCCTCCAACCTTCTGCACCTGAGAATGATAAAGGGCCTGCTCTTATTTTTGATCCTGACATCTTTCTCCTGTTTTCTCTGAGGGCAAGGAGGGTTAGGATGAGGGTGGGTGGCAGGCCTCCACCACTTCAACTCAGCAGGCTCCACCTGCTCATTACTCGGCAGGGAACAGAACATTTGAAAGGAAAATGTCAAGAGCTGAGAGTGAAGCAGAAGGGGCTTGGTGCTATCATCTAAACACACAGAAAAGGGACTGGGAAGATAGCTGTCAGATGTGAAGGCAGAGGCTGCCATTTTGAAAATGGCAGGAAACAAAGAGTTTACAACACAGAACCATGAGCAATATCGTCATAAAGGGCGAAGCACCAGGCCATTGTTTTTGCAATGATCTGCAGTGGAGTCTTGTAACTACAGATGGAAGGCAAGATTATGGAGGCATGGGGTTAAAACGCCCATACAGCCATAAAATTCCAGAGTTGATATTGGACTTCTCATCACCATGATCTATAAATTAAAGGAGGAGGAGGAGGAGGAGCAGCAGAACAACCTGTGGTTTCTATGATTCCAGCGTGGGAATTGGGACAGAACTCTGGGTTTTCTGTTTTGGAGCCTGCTGCCTATACTAGAGCATGCAGAACCAAAACCACCACCCAGAAGAGGTTCTCAAGTGCTCATTGCACTCTTTTGCCTGTCTAGTGCACAAGCACACCAGGCAAGAGAATCCAGAGAGGAAAAGTACTTTTGTCTTCATTAGACTAATCTTTACAGAGATGTGTATGTTGGGGTGTTACAGTCACGTCTGACTCTTCGTGATCCCATTTCCATGGAGTTTTCTTGGCAGGAATACTGGAGTGGTTTGCCAGTTCCTACTCCAGGCACCTACAGCACCTGGTATTCCCTGGTGGTCTCCCATCCAAGTACTAACCAGGGCCGACCCTGCTTAGCTTCCGAGATCACGCGAGATCAGATGCACAGTACAAAATTCCAAAGCTGGAGGAGACCATGAAGATAATCTAATACAGGCATGTCCAAACTTCATCCCTCCAGATGTTTTGGCCAGCAACTCCCACAATCCTTTGCTACTGGCAATCTTAGCTTAGAATTCTGGGAGTTGTGGTCCAAAACATCAGGAGGGCCAAAGTTTGGACATGCCTGATCTAATACATTCCCTGCCACCACCACAAGGAATATCCCCCACTATATCCGATGGAATTTACTTCTGACTAAATGCCCTAAGCACATCCGATCTTGCCTGATTTCAGAAGCTAAGCAGGGTCGGCCCTGGTTAGTACTTGGATGGGAGACCACCAGGGAATACCAACTGCTGTAGGCGCCTGGAGTAGGAACTGGCAAACCACTCCAGTATTCCTGCCAAGAAAACTCCATGGACGTGGAGTCACGAAGAGTCGGTCATGACTGTAATGACACAACACACACACAAATATTATTAGGTTCACGTTACAGGAATCCATCAGACAGACAGAGTCTGCTGTATAGAGCTAGTAACTGAAAAGGAAACTTTTTTAAATATGATTGTTCATTTCCTGTCAGGAAGCAAGCAAATTTTGTGTTGCAGGTGCTGAAACAGCTGCGTATTTTTGAAGGAATTCTATAAAGTGCAAGCCTTAGGAAAAAGGGCTGAGAGAAAGAACAGCTGTATATTCCACTTCTAATGGATGTATGGAGAAGGACAGTAGCTGAGCATACAAAATTTGGCAGGCAGGGATGAGGAAAAAATGACAGTGGATAGGATGTTCATTTTCCTGTAACCTCTCCTGTGATCCGTAGGGTGCGTCTATCCATACACAGCAGGGGCACACGCATTCCTGCAATTCATTATAAAATGTTATTTAATTGTGAAAATGCCCTTTGTGCTTACAACAAAGGGCTCGGTACCATGTCCCTTTAAAAGAAGTTTAAATTACTAGATAAACCATGTCTAAAAATGCCATCCCCACGGCCACCAGGCTTTTTGAAAAAAAAAAAAAGAAAATAGAAAACCCGGTAATGCCCCTTTAAGTGAGGTTTCTGTGACTCACCCAAGAGGTAGGGAATTTTTTGTCTCACTTTAAAAATCCACCTTTTAAGAAGGCAGACATCATGGGACCATGCAGATGATCCGAGTTTCTTCTCTTTTTTTAACTCATAGCACCGACCGCCTGTTCCTGGGGCCAATTGGAGAAACAGGAAGCTCCATGTGGTGCCCTAAACTTTAATTTCCCCCAACCAAGTGGTCCATTTTTTTCAAATGCTAGTGCCACGTGCTGGCCAAGGGGGCTGAACTGCACTTTTTCAAAAAAAAAAACAGCTTTGGACGTGGGAATTCCTGTCCCACTTATTCAATCACGTGATGGGACGAAGAGGAAAAGCCAGACCTTCAGAAGATCAGGATCGAAACCCAGGTGAGATAGCAGCCAAAGAGAATTAAGCCCACACAAAATGGGGGCTATTTATTTTATTTGTGTGAAGCACTGTTCTCTGGGGTGGCACAAGTCCTGAGGGGTTTATCTGGCCTCCTCGTTGCCCACTCCCAAATTAACAGCTCATAATCCTGGAAACATTAGCTGTAAACCATCTTCAGGTCCAAATTCTATGCAAAGTTACTTCTTTCTGACAGGTTCCAGCAGATTTCAAACTTTGTCACTAGATTTTGTACTGCTGCAGTAGTTGTACGTAGGCTTATGACTGCCAATAATTCTACCTCTTGATGGTCCTATAGAGGTCTGATGTCGGCTTGATCTTTGATATATTATTTTACCTATCTTTCTGATATTGACTATTTATATAATAGTCCTGTTTGTATTTTGTGGCTTTTATCAAAAATTTTATAATGCATTTAAAATGTTTTATTCTGGCAGATTCAATGTTTTATTCTGGGAAATTGTTTATTCTGGCAAATTGTTTTATTCTGGTAAATTGATATTTTGGTATTTCTTGATTTGGTTAACAGCTGTAAATAAAGAGTCATTCATTCATCTTCAGGTCCATGAAAGACATGAAGGAGCCTCTGGGCTTCAGCTCTGTTCAGTTTTTATGGGTCAAGTATCTCTTGTGCCCCTTCTCCCCCCCCCCAGACTATTTATGACAGTGGTGGTGAATTTTTGGCACTCCAGATGTTTTGGACCACAACTCCCAGAATTCAAAGCCTGTATTGCCAATGACAAAGGCCTCTGGGAGTTATGGTCCAAAACCTCTGGAGTGCCAAAGGTTCGCCACCACTGATTTATAACAAAGTCCTTGCCAAAGGCTTTCAGAATAGACACAGAAATGAGTGTCCAGCATAGAGATAGGAAGGCCAAGGAAAAGGGAGGAATGACTACAAATTTCGGGGCAACTCCTCTCTCAGACACACTTATTTGGGGGGAGGGGGGAGAACTGGGTTCTTTTTCTCGTTCCCCACTCGCCACCCCATCCTTCACACTGCTAATTTTGTAGCTAGCATGACACCTTCCACACACACTTCTTTTCAATCCTTTAGCCAGCCAATCCTGAAGGAGACAGAGATGGGAGAGAAATAGCTTTTCTAAGGAAATGCATGGATTTGGGTTACTCAAACCATGGGAGGTTTGAAAGCAACCCAGGGGGAGGGCGAACAAAGTTATGCACTGTAATTGTGTGATGTTTGAAGATGTTATTCAACACAGACAAGTGCAAGGGAATGCACACTGGGAGGAACAATTAAACTATTCACACACCCTGATGGCTTCTGAATTAATTGTAGCCTCTCAGGAAAATAATACTGACTTCACTGTGGACAACTCGATGAAGATATCAGCAGTAATTAAGAAATGGAGCACGTTGCTAAGGTGCATTAATATGGGTTCCACAGATTATGCAGGGAAATGAAAAGTATCATGAGGTTGAATTTAAGTATATTTTCTGACCTTTGCTTATTGCTGAGATTAAAGCTGCTGATCAAGATCTGTCCTGAGAAGTCCTCTCTTCAGCATGCTAGAGCTTGGTAATTGATTGGAGGGGAACAGGCAATCAAAGTTCATTAAGTAGGTAATTAGTAGCAATGGGGAAACTCCTAAATCCCCTTTAGTTGTTGCTTTTGTTCACTTGGAACAAAGGAAGAGAAAAAAGGAGGCTGTTTGCTTGGGATACAAGTCATTTCATGCACATACTCATCTGACTGTCTTCTATCCATGTGCAATGCTTTGTGAATTGTTGATTGAGTATAATGTGTGATGTATGCATAAAGAATTAAATCATGCTCCCTATATTATTTTTCTTCCATTATTTGAGCAGTCTTAGCTCACTGAGGCACTTTGGTAAAGAATGGTAAAAATGATAAGACAGTCCTCTTAGGGCTACTATTAGTCAATTAGTAGCCCTTGACAATCAGTTGCCTTGACAGCCTAGAACTCACATGAGTCATGCTAGGTCATGCTATGTCGTAAAGATTCTTCCCTCTCCACATTGTGTAGTTGTACTGGATAAACGCAGATGCACCCTGGTTATTCTTTTTCAGCACATACAAGTCCTCATTTCTGCTCATCCACCTGTGGCAGCAAACAATCAGATTGGTAAGAACACAGGAAGCTGGTCATTTTTCTCTCTTCCAAGATGCCATCTGCGCCTAGAGTTCATTCAGCTTTTCAAAGACAATTGCCCCTCCCAAAGAGAACTTGAACCTGCCATTGCCTGGGGGAAGGGAGCACATTTGCATTTAGAGATGGCAGTCATCCTGGTGGGTCTTTACAACAGGCCTAGCTCTGTTTCGGAGAAATGGGACAGTGCTTTCATTATCACCGCCCTTTCAAGTTCTTTGTGAGAGAAAGAACTGCCTCTTCAGAGGATGGAGACATGGCATTTCGACAAGTCATTTCATGTTATAGGCAGAGTGCACCTGGATCTCTAAGAGGCTAAGTCAACTTAAGACTCATCTACAGCTGTATTAGAAATCTCATCGGCAGGTACAGTGGTATAGAGCCCATTAAAGCCTCCTACTAACTGGCATGCAAAAAGCCTTGCATTTTATTTTCAAGCCACATTCAAGACAATAAGGATAAAAAACCAATGTGGTGGAAATGGGTGCCCAATCTAGAATGTTCAGCATTTCTTCCTCACCATAATGAGGAGCCCTCTCTCTTTCTCCTCCCCTCTCAATCCTATTCTGTTCTATTGAATAGATTTTATTTCTTGTTAGGATGAAAGATCACAGTGAGAGCAAGGTCAACTAGAATGGCAATCTTCACAGCTGGATGAAGCTTTGAAGCTCAGAAAAAGCTGGGGGCTGAATGCGCAATAAAGTGTCTAGTGGCACCTCAAAGGCTAATGTGTTTTATTTGGTATGGATTTTCATGGACTGCAGCCCACTTCATGGGATACACTTGACCCATTAAATTCTGCTTCCTTTCCTAAAAATGGGAGAAGGCAAGATAGGCACACAGGCCAGTTTCTTTCCCAGCTGTCTTAAGCAGGACATTTCTCAACTTGGCAGCCTCCCAACACATTGGGCTATGACATCAATACTCCCGAGTCAACCATATGCTAAGAATTCTAGCTTTATGCCTAGGCCACGGAAGTGGTAGAGTGCATCATCAGGTAACTGGGGATATAGAAATGCATCGGGAAATGCCTCTGAAGCCTTCTTCCTACTCATCTCGCTTGCTTTCCACTCCTTTCTTCAAATAGATGCTTCACCTCTAAGTGGCTCTCAGGTGGCGGATCTCAGGCATTCTGAGCACACACACACACACACACACACACACAGACAGAGAGAGAGAGAGAGAGAGAGAGAGAGAGAGAGAGAGAGAGAGCATCCTCCAGAGGGAATTCTAGCATTATCATTCAGAGATCATTCAGCAGGGAGAGAAGAGCTATTTCCTCCCACTGAGTCTCATTTCATTACAGCTTGAGATCAGCTGCCTTCTGCTTTGCATCACCATTTGGTTCTGCTTCTTTTCTTTTCCACTCCACACATCTGTGCCCCTCGCTCGATCTTGAATGTACCACCTTTCTGCACAACGCGTTTCTTCTCTATCTTCAGTGAAATGCACAGTATTTATTTCTATTATGTTCAGAGGAAAGGACATTCTGGGCACCATACATGGATCTCAACTTAAAATAGGATTCTTTGGTTCTCCCAGGACTCCCCTATTTCTCTCTCTCTCTCTCTCTCTCTCTCTCTCTCTCTCTCTCTCTCTCTCTCTCTCTCTCTCTCTCTCTCTGTGTGTGTGTGTGTGTGTGTGTGTGTGAAGGGGCGTGGTGGCTCAGCAGGCTAGAGTGCTGAAACTGTTGGATGCAATGTCGGCAAGTCAGTGGCTCGAATCCCAGGTGTCACACAATGGAGCCAGTTCCCGCTGATAACCCCAGCTCCTGCCAACCTAGCAGTTCGAAAGCATGTAAATGCAAGTAGATAAACAGGTACCACTGTAAAAAGCAGGAAGGTAAAACAGGGTTTCATGCGCAGAAATGTATTTATCCATCCTAGCCACATTGCCACAAACTTGTACAACATTGGCCCTACAGTTGGAAACAACTAACATGCATGTGTGGAAGATGGAACATTTACCTTTTACATGTATGTATGTATGTATGTATGTATGTATGTATGTATGTATGTATGTATGTATCTATCTATCTATCTATCTATCTATCTATCTATCTACATGACTAGCATGCAAGTGTGGGGGAACCTCTATCTATCTATCTATCTATCTATCTATCTATCTATCTATCTATCTATCTATCTATCTATCTATCACACAAAATGCAGATTTAGCCATCACGAAACTACCTGGGACAAGTTGGAACAAGCTACATATAGAATAAGGCCTGGGTTCAAAGTCAAGATGAAAGCTTCCTTCATTCCCACACAATTCATTTTGACATTTCTGAAGGATTTTTCTACCAATATACTTCACATTTCTCAAGGTTTTCAATGAAAAAAAAAGGAAGCCCTTTCAAAAAGGAAAAGGAATAATAAAATAATATATCTCATTATAGGGTGGCATATCAATTCAGGGATGGGGAAAAATCTGCCATTTGTTCTTTTTCTTGTGTCTTGAGTTTTCAGACCTCAAGCCTCATTTACATTTTTGAAATAAATGTGTCTCAAACTGAAAATATCTCTGCATTTCCATCAGCCAAATCCAATGCACTGAGGGAGCCATATTGCACTTGCCTTCCATGCAGGCATTCAATAGGAAGAGCCACTCAGAAGAAAGTGGTAACAATTCAGCACTAACATTGTTCAACCCATAGGGAATACAGAGAATTATGTTGAAAGTTGCTGGCAAGATAACTAGTGAGTTAAGCAGATACTGGGTACTTCATTCTCCACTGTTCTTCCTCAGAGAAGAGCCAGCCTATTTAGCCTTTGGTCAGGTAGGGTGGTCCCAGTTCATGCTCCACAGCTGGATTAACACCTACCTAAAATAAATTTGTGATCAGTAAAAATATTCAGAAGTTCCTCAAGAAAAAAAATGTGGGAAAAATGGAAAACAGCCTTAATGGCCTATGGTGAAGAATATGTGAATCATTTTAATTAAAACTGGATTGGGCTGCCATATTTCAGAACAAGCCGGAGAAATCAATTGTCTATTATAGATGGATGATTTAAAACTGTATGCAATACTTTCTACTAAGATAGCATCCCTGCTAAACACAGTGCAAATATTTAATGAAGATACTCAAATGAAATTTGTAATTGACAAATGTGCAGCTCTATACAATCTGGCAAGATCCTAAATTAGTATCTTAACACAAACAAAAAATGGTGGAAAATGGTGAAAATAGAGAATAATTTGAAAACAAGAGAAACAAAGGTTCAAGATACAATCTGAAAATAAACTAAACATTTGGAAAAATAAACGATTAGATGGACAACACCTGAAAAATATTGAGGAAAAGCATAATAAAACAAAAAAGCAAAGTATTCTGCTTATGTGTCTCCCCATAGCACTTAAAACATGCTCTGGATAGTTTACAAATATTTCTTCAGGCTACACATTGCCCCCTCAGCAAGCTGGGTACTCATTTTACTGACCTTGGATAGATGAAAGGCTGAGTGAACCTTGAGTCTTGTGCCTGGAATTGAACCCCAGCTTGTGAGCATAGTTATGGCTGCAGTGCAGCAGTTTAACCACTGCACCATGAGGCTCTCTAATCATTCCATATGGGCATGGCTTAAATGGGGGACCATTAAGAAAGAAACTGAACCCTTGCTTTTTGCTGCCCAAAAATAAATACTTCAAATGTATGTGATGAAAGTTAAGATTCAAGGACTTAGTGCCAACAGCAAACATCAACTCTGCCAAGAAAAAGGTGAAACTATGTCACAACTCATCTGCAAGTGCCCCAAAATTACACGAACAGATTACAAAATTAAACTTGATAGAGTGAAACATTAGTGTGCTGTTTGCCAGCCTCCAAATATTCATGGGAATATCCAGTAAAAAAAAAGTGAAGTCAAGACCTCATAGGATTTTCAGATCTAAACTGAAAGACACCTTGAACATAACACATCAGACATAGTAGTAATAGAACAAACATATGTCTGGAACATTGACATTGCAATTCCAGGAGATACCAGAGTTGAAACAAAAGGATTGGAAAAACTAATAAAAAAACCAGAGACCTGACAATTGAAACATCTCACATGTGGATGAAACACACTTCAGTGGTCCCCCATAATGCTTGGGAACAATGTCAGAAGATTGCAAGCATTTCTGATCTCAGAAATAACACAGTCTGAGCAACAAAAAAATGTCAATATTAGAAACAGGATATATACCGTGCCACTATTTAAGAAATACTTAGGTGTTTGATCAAACCTTGTATATGTAATATAAAAACCTGCCAATATTTTAATTATTTTGATTGGCTGTGCCTGGTATTCTTGAGTTATCATGATGATTTAACAATGGTCGATTATTTTTTCAGCAAAACATCTTGATCTAGGAAGACACCCAATTTTGTTGACGATGAGGCAATTATTTCTTACATCAGTGTGTGTTTGTGTGTGTGCACGCGCGCACACACACACATTAACATTCATAAGTCTTATATTGCACAGAGTTCCTATACTTTTTAATAATTATGTAGAGAAGAGAATTCTGAAAGGTGTGTTGTGACACATGGGGATGACAAAAGCTACACGCAGTAAGTTCTCTGTGTTCTCCATAACTATATCAGATGTAAGAACTCTGACTTGAAGGTGACTGGCCTTCTGTTGACTGCAGTAGAAAAAAAAACAATAGTTCAGCCTTGAGGGGGAAAGCACACACTATATGTTCTACATCAAATTGTCTTGTTAGAAGATAGAATATTGTCTCAGTACTCAGTGATTATGGGCGGATGTGTGAAGGAAGGCGAAACATGTGAGATAATGAACTTTGGTCAGTTGTCTGGGAACAATAATTTGCTGTAAAACCAGCTGCTGTCCTGAAAATCCTCTGATTTTAACAAGTAAACGCATGGCAATCAAAAAAGATGTATTAAAAATTAAGTATATAGGAGTTCGTGGGGGAAACAACAGATGGGGTTTTTTCAGTATCCATGGTCACCTTGAGTGTTTTATATGAAAAGACTGTGCGATTACAGCTTGAATTTACTCGTATATACTTCTTTTCAAAATTGTGCGTGTGAGAGAGGAAGGCAATACTATTGCAGCTTACCTCTTATTTGATGAAATTATGTTGCATAATGTGTATGCTGCAAGGTTGATGACCACATCACCCCTAATGATTTCAGGGAAATGAAATCTTTTCCAATTCTGCCTCCCCTCAAAAACGCCAAGGTCCCATGAAATTCATTTCATTGTTGGTGGCCATTGAGGGATTCTTTAAGTACCCCAAGTGCCGTTCCTGGTAAAATCATCAGAACACACAAGGACGAATGGGAAATGGGGATGTAAGTAAACTCATGGTACTTCATAAGGGCAGGAAGGAGGGGGAGGTAGAGATGCATGGATAAACTACGGGCACCTTTGTGAGAATGTGTAAACTTGGGTACATGAATGGCAAGATTTATCTGAAAGTAAGATGTATTTGCTTTGCTCTCGTCTATCTGTTAGCTTGGCCAAGTCTGCATCTATACCTACGAGCATATATCCCATGATCCATTGTATCTGAGAGGAAGGGCAGCTTTTCTAGTAGTGGGGGTTGGCTTCAATTTCCAAAAATCTGTAGCAGCCATAGCGGCTGATGATTATGAAGCTGTTGCCCAAGGAGGGGAAAAGCAAAGATAATAGAATAAACCTTCCAACCTCTGCATTATCCAGGAGAAAAGACTTCCCTTGGAGTGCAAAGTGTGTCTGCTATGAATTCATAGTAGGAATTAAAGATGGGCATGAAATGGAAAAATAATGTTTTGTTTCGTTTTATTTCTGTAGTAGTTTTGTTTCCTCTGTAACAAATTATTAAAATAGTTTTATTACAAAACAAAATGAAATGAAATGAAACAACATGCTCCCCCTGGGTCCTAAAGGACCAAAATGACAGGGGAGCTTCCTCAAGCAAGTCTAGGTAATCCCCTGAAATTTGGAAAGGCTTGGGGGTCAGGGAGCTGAGTTATCCAGCTCCAAAGGAGGTGCCTCTAGGAAAAATTCTTTCTATTGGAACTGGAAGCTGATCAGGTCAGCGATAGCACCACTGCTACTTCCCATTTATTTCAATCAGAAAGATTTTTTTTCATTGGGGCATCCCCTCAAATCTTTCCAAATGTGTGTGGGGGGTGGGGGTTAAAGGGAAGAGCTTGAGAAAACTCCTCTACCGTTTCCTCTAGAATTATTCATTTTGTTCTAGTGGGGGGAAATGAGGTTTCATTTCATTTCAAAACGAAACACGGTCTGCTGGTTCATTTCATTATGAAATGTTTCGTAACCTTATGACACAACGAAGCAGCGTATTGTTTTTCATTTTGTGCCCATCTCTAGTAGGAATTAATCCACAGAAATTGATAACTGCATTATGGAGATAGATTTTCCAAGATGTAATGCTTTTAGCACTACATCGCCAGTGCCCAATTGTAGGGATGGGCATTTCATTTTGGAACCAGTAGGTTACAAAACAAACCATGCGAACCCAGGTGGTCTTCGGAACCGGCCTATACATGCAGATCCAATTGCTTTACCTTTATCTGTCTCACGTAGGTTTAAAATCCAATGAGGAGGCATGCTGTGATGTCATCTGTGCTTGATTTGTGATGCTGGCCAATCAGGAGCTGTGCAGGGACAGGCATCATCCTGCCTCTTTCTCTGATTGGCCAGCAGCATGAAGCAGGAAAGATGACATCGCAGTATGCTTCCTCTTTGGATTCTAACCTTGTTGAAGATAGAGAAAGGTAAAGCAATTGGATCTGTGTGTATTAGCCAGTCCCAAGGACCACCTGGGCTTGCGTGGTTCATTTCGTAACCAACTGGTTCTGAAACGAAATGCCCTTCCCTACCCAGTTGAAAAGCTGGCAGCCCTCTAGGTGTTCTTTGCAGCCCTGTGTCTCTTTTCTCCCTTCAACACTGAAGGACAAATGGAGTCCTTTCTTCCCTCTTTTTTCTAAAAAAAATAGTGCTTATCCTACATTTTTCTTTTCCCCTTTCTCCTTGGGCTTGCTTAGAGGAGCTGGACTAGTTCATTACTGAATGATGCTGTCAGAGAGACTGCCCGAACATGTGAATTATTTGATGGATATTTTTTATCCTGGTAGGCCTTCCACTGAAGGGCCAGTTTGAAAATCCCAAACTCATTTATTTCCCTGGATATTTGGGCCTAAGCCACCAGAGGGGAACTTAAGTCACGGCTGCCTCAGGTATAAAGATTTTCATTGTGATAAATGAAATGCCCAGAGCACAGAAACCTTACTCTTTTTGGACGGATAACAACATTCTGAATGTGGGGCTTGTCATTCCCACAAAAGTAAGGTGTGGAAGCACTTCAAATATCTACCTGGTTCCTCCTGAAAAATGAAGAAATTACAGACTTTCTCACACATTTCATCCAAAAAAATTAAAATAAATTAAGAAACCCAGATTTCAGCAAGGGAGGGAGGGACGTGGGTCATGGTATGTAGTCACAGGCAGCTTTGGACTATAGAAGAAATAACAGCACAGAATGTTTGTCCTTCCAATTTAGACATAAACAAAGCTACACATTTTCTTTATGTAACCTTTGCACCATTTTTTCATTTGACAGCTTACTCCATTCTGTCTGTCCACCTGTTTGCCTGCAAAAAAAATATGTGTGAGTACATGTCTTAATATATGGCCCTTACCTTTCCTTTTTGATTGTTCCAGAAATGCACCATTGCAAAAGCATGTATGTTTATGCAAAAATTGCAGAAACAGTTGCTCATGTACAATTGTGTTTCTGCTACAGAGATCTTAATACTTGTCAGATTGTGTATATTGTGTATACTTCCAACAGTAATGAGGATTGCTCAAGCATAGCATCTAGGAGTGTGGTTTAGTCACACTCCTATATATAGCAACAAATCTAGTATCTGTGAAGGCTCTCTATGAGAGTTGGTCCTGCCTCACATGAGGTAGCATAGGTTCTTCTTAGATCGTGCTTAGAACTTGTAAATACAGTGGTCCCCCGCCTTATCGCGGTCCATATACTGCAGTCCCGCTATATTGCGGGACCACTGTATATGAAAAAGGCCCCCTCTTTCAGGCCTCCTGTACTTACCCCAGGTCTGGTGCTGCCCCAAATGGGCCAGCAAGGGCCTTCCCAGGCCTTCTGGAGGCCCCAAAAGGGTCTCCCTGTGAACCGGAAGTGACTTCTAGTAAACTGGAAGTGACTTCTGGATTGCCAGAAATCATTTCTGAGGCCTCTGAGGTCCTTTCTAGGCCTGTCAGAGGCCTCGGAAATGATTTTAGGCAATCTGGAATTCATTTCTGGTTTGCAGGAAGGCCACTTTGGGGCCTCCAGAAGGCCCTTGCAGTGCCAGGCTGGGGATATATACAAGAGCCCCCAGCTAGGCACCGCAGTCCTGACCCAACCTGCATCCGTATATCACGGATTTTCAGTTATTGCAGGTTGGGTTGGGTCCCTAACCCCAGCAATAGGTGGGGGAATCATTGTATGCATAATTAGCTCAATTGGATGGAGCAGAGTTAGGTACTTCTCCTTGGGAATGAAAGCAACAGTGATAGCACCATCTAGAAAAATTGGGGCAGATGCTGTCAAACAACATTATAGAGCCCTTACACCTAACTAGCTTACAAATATTAATCCCTTGATATTATCTAGCTGTGTTTTACAACTGATATATTGCAGCTTATATGATTTCTTTCAGAGAGGTATGAAATGTATATCTCATATTATATCTCACACCTCATTCTGCTGCTATATGTCTGAAGAAGTGCACATGTGCACGAAACGTAACATTGAAATATGAAAGTTAGTATTTAACGTGCCACATGTTTGTGTCTTTTGTTTTGTTTTGTTTTGTTTTTCTTTGATTTTTGCCTATGATTTCTTTGAGACACTTTTGGAGTAACACTTTTATTCATTAGTATCTGGCTTCAAATCTGTGCCACAAATGTTAGTGTGAAAATGTTTATTGTTTAATCCTACTTAATTTTGCATCTTCTGAATCTTGAGGTTGATATAACATTCTCTTGGTGTTTGTTGGGAGATTCTTAATTTTAGATTTTGCATAGCTCTGTGCAGTCATATGCTTATCTGGACTCTTGGATGCATTTCCGTGAATTCTTTGTATTTATTCATGGACCATTGACTGTTTTGCCATTTGCATTTTCCTCTAATATTATCCTCTGCAAACAATGTTCCCAATGTTTCTCTGCCATTCTCCATGACAGACACATTTGTGTACACAATTTCTCCTAAAGGCTGCATTTTGATATGCATTTCTGACTACTGACTGAAATTGCAAAGTTCAGATAACTGTGAATAGGAAATTATTATATTGCTATGTGTGTCTTGGTTCAGGTACAAGCACAGTTTGGGAACTGGGTAGCCACAGTGACATATAAGAGAACAAAGCTCCAAGGTAAGTGTTCATCCCCAAACTCAGATGCAGTGAAGGGTGTTGTCTCATAGCCAGCATTAAGGAAATACTACTGCATCTCCTTCTTGACCCCTTCCCCCCCTTCCCTGGATTCATAAAATATTTCCAGCTGGCTCCAACGTCATGCTATTTCATGCAATGATTAAGTGATTAAGGTGCTCTTCAAGTGGGGACTTCCTGGATCCAACTCAAATATCTAATTAGGCCACATATTAGCTTCCATTTAGAAGTGGTAGTACTTTAAGTCATGCACGACATCTGTTTCCCCAGCATGTGCCCTTCTCACCATCATAGTTTGCAAATGAGCTTTATATATATATAATTAGAGATCGGCACGGAACAAAAAAAATTTCGTTTCTGTTACCTTTTGTCATTTCCGTTACGTAATGAAACGACAAACGAAAATTGTGATGAAAATGAAACGAAACGAACAGAACCATGAAAATTGTGGTCATTACGTTTCGTTTCTGTTAATGGCGATGCACAATGAAATTAGCTGTTTTAAATGTTAAAAAATGCCCTGGACATCTGTAAAAATGCAGCGATAATTATTTATATTGTCTGATAATACCTACCGGGGGGTTGAGGTCCTTAAAACATTTGTTTTTGTCTTCTCCCATCACGATGTATTTTTCTTTTCCCTTTAAAATGGATGTCGCCACCAGCCACAAAATGGAGGCAAGCCATGTGATGGGATCATGTTCAGCAAATAGCATGCCCAGGTTGTAGACTGGGCGGGCAGGTCTGGCAGCCACAGAGGGCATAAAAAGCTCTGGCAGCCCCCTTCCTCTTTGCAGTCTCTGGTGGGAGTTAGGATGGGATTGTTGTCTCTGTGCCTCTAGCTTCAGTCCTGCAGCCTCCCTGTGTGCGTGCATGCTGAGTACCTCTCGGTGAGTACCCTCCATTGCCCCACAGTGCAGTCACTCTGTGGCTGCCTTGTACCCTGCGTACCTAGTCTATACTGTGTCTCTGCCAGCATCCATTTTTTTTAGTGTTTTCCCTCTGGTCTGGGACGTTGGGGGATGTCTGCACACGGAAATGCTTTAAAAATCGTGCAAAACGCAGGTAGAAATGACAAACGAAAAACTGAAAAACGGTAATGAAGTTTTTCCAAAAATTCGCAACAAATGGAAATGAACTGAAACAGACCTCTCAACGACAAATGAAAAACCGAAACACCATTTTTTTTATTCGTGCCCATCTCTCTATATAATGATTGGTCAGTAGAAGGTAAACACAATGTAACTTACAAGTTTAATTGCTGAAGCATGCAGTTCTAAAGAAATCACATTGATGCAAAACAACTGTGTTAATAGTTGTTAATTTGGGGAGAAAGGCGGCATAAAATTCGGGGAGAAAGGCAGCATAAAAATAAAGTTGTTGTTGTTGTTGTTGTTGTTGTTGTTGTTGTTGTTGTTGTTGTTGATGATGATGATGATGATGATGATGATGATGATGATGATGATGATGATTAATAGCAGGAAATAGGCCATTTCCTTCTTCTCAAAAAAGAAGTCCAGTAGCCATGACTCAGTTTCCAGATAAACTCACCTGGATGACTGAGAATCTTCACAGACATATTCCTTAATCATAAATTTGACCCCAAGCCTACTCCACCAGAAACCTGAATGCAGATTGAAGGGCCGCTTCTTAGATTTCTCTTGAGTTCTCTGTAACCTGCTCTTTGGTCCAAAGACAGCTTCTGAAACAAAGGTTTGGGTGTCATAGGCCTTTTCAAAATCGACTGACATTCAGCAGCCTCCAATCACACTTATTTTTCCTTACCAGATATTTGTGACCTTGTCTGTTCAACTTTAATCCATGGAGGGCGGGATTTATTTATTTGTTTAAAATGTTTTTATACCATTTTTCCCATTAAAAGGATTAAAGGCAGCTTACCATATTAAAATAAACAGTATTAGAAGCTAACACAATAA
Source organism: Phrynocephalus guinanensis (assembly GCA_037367245.1). Lineage (NCBI taxonomy): Eukaryota > Metazoa > Chordata > Lepidosauria > Squamata > Agamidae > Phrynocephalus > Phrynocephalus guinanensis. Next base: position 14,540,966 of record CM074745.1, on the reverse strand, counting down.
AAAAATATTTCAATGTTGTAAAAAGAATTAAACAAATCTAATTTTTCAGCTAGTAGGACAGTAAAGATGGTGCCAGTCCAGGCTGCTGTGGGAGGGAGAAGTTCCAGAGTCTGGGAGCAGGAAGAGAGAAAGCCCTTGTTTACCTCCTCACCAAATGAACTTGTGAGGGTGGTGGCACAGAAAGAAATGTCTCCCCTGGTAATCCTAAAACCAAGGCAAGCTCAAACAAGGAAATATGGTCTTTGAGGTAACTCTGACCCAAGCTGTTTGAGGTTTTATAGGTAGAAACCAGCACTTTAAATTATGTTCAGAAGTGGACTGGCAGCTACTGGAGCTGTTGCAAAGGGGTTAGGGCGGGTTATGTGAAGCCTGTAACCAGTCCCAGTTAACTATCTCACAGCAACATTTTGGACCTGCTGAACTTTCCAAGTACTTTCAGCCTTACAAAGACAGTGTTACAGTAATCCAACAGGGAAGTAACTAAGACTTGTCGCCATGGCCAGATGAGACCTCTCCAGTATCAGACACAGCTGGTGCACTAGTTTTAACTGTGCAAATGCACTCCTGGTCATTGCTCTAACCTGGACATCTAGGCTGCAACGGGTAAAAAGGCCAGGAATGGGTGAAAGGGCGCTCCCGTTTTGCTCTGCAAAAGCTCCTGCCATAAATGCAACTTACATCCGGCAAAACTCAGACATCCAATTAAAGCGATAATCCTATAAACCTGTCAGGCATCAAACAGGCTTCTTAAAATCAGAGGAGACAGCCTACTTTAAATCAATACAGCGAGGTAACAACTTTCAGATGGTTGGAAGTTCTGACATTGCATCTTTCTGCTTCAGTGTGTCTGGTTCACCCCTGAAATTGAAATAGCAAACACCTCCTTTCTTTTATTGTTAAAGGTTCTTATATATATATATATATATATATATATATATATATATATATATATATATATATATATATATATATATATATATATATATATATATATATATATATGCATGGTAGGGTGGATTCGGGTTTCTTCCCGTGTAGAAATCTGGTTGTTTTGGCGACGTTTCGACGAGGTCTCACTCGTCATCTTCAGGCTGGTGTTCTGGCTTCTTTCTTCTTGAAGCAAAGCGTGATCTCAGTTGAAGTCCTTCTATAAATACTGCTGGGGGTGTGTGGTTTGCTTGCTCTGTTGCTGATTGTAGGTTCGTTTGTTCTTTTGTGATCTGCTGTGTGGCTGAGGCGATTGTTAAGGGCTTAACTGCTGGTGGGTTAGATGGCTGTTTAGAGACATCATGTGTGGGTGAGGTGCTGGATGTGTGTCTATTAGCCTTTTGTTTCTTAACGACCTTGGTGATGGGTGTTCTGGCAGCATCCTGGGCTTTGGTGGAGTGGGGTCCTGTGTCTTGTGAATTCATTTTGGTCTGGCTGCGTGTCTGTGGTCTCCCAATGTTTTTTTGGCGTGTGTAAGTGTGCTCCATGTGGTGGCTGGAGTGGGGAGTAGCGGTAGATGGTGCAGTCGTGGTTTTGTTATTGGATGGTGGTTTCGTTTCATCTGTGGGAAGGGTCTGGGTTTGTGTTTGGTGTGGATGGAAGGTGGTGGCATCTTGTGTTCTTTTGGACCTGGTGTCAGTCTTTGTGACAGAGGCTCGTCTGTTGACCAGGGCTAGTTTCCAGATGTCAGGCAAGCGGGAGGTGTCATCACGTTTATTCATGTTGTTTGGGTGTTTCTCTATTTCAATGGCTTCCATGATTATTCGACTGTTGAAGTGTTCAGTTTTGGTGATGAGTTTGGTTCTTTTAAAATCAATTTCATGACCTGTTGTTTTTATGTGCTGGAAGAGAGAGGAAGATTTTTCTTCTTTTTTGACTGCGTTCTTGTGTTCTGCGATGCGTGCGCTTATTCTCCTGTTTGTCTGTCCGATGTATGTGGCTGGGCAGACTTTGCATGGTATTTCGTAGACTCCTTGGTTTTCTAGCTCAATCTTGTCTTTGGGGTTTCTTAAAATGTTGGCTATTTTTTGTTCGGTGCAAAAGGCTGTCTTGATATTGTGTTTGTGGAGAATTTTGCTTATTTTGTCTGTGGTTCCTTTGATGTAAGGGAGGAGGGCAGTGCCGTTGTTCTCTTCTGTTTCTTGGTTCTTGGGGGGTGTTTCTTTTTGGATTAGTTTGGTGATGGTGTTTTTTTGGAATCGTTCGCAATTAAAGCATTCGAGAGAGTGTGTAATTCAGTTTTTAGGTGGTCTTTGTCAGCGAGGCGTTTGGTTCTGGAGATGAGGGTTTTTGCTACGGAGTTGATCTGTGCAGGGTGGTGGTGTGATTGTGCATTTAAGTAGCGGTTTGTATGTGTTTTTTTTCGGTAGACGAGCCTCTGTCACAAAGACTGACACCAGGTCCAAAAGAACACAAGATGCCACCACCTTCCATCCACACCAAACACAAACCCAGACCCTTCCCACAGATGAAACGAAACCACCATCCAATAACAAAACCACGACTGCACCATCTACCGCTACTCCCCACTCCAGCCACCACATGGAGCACACTTACACACGCCAAAAAAACATTGGGAGACCACAGACACGCAGCCAGACCAAAATGAATTCACAAGACACAGGACCCCACTCCACCAAAGCCCAGGATGCTGCCAGAACACCCATCACCAAGGTCGTTAAGAAACAAAAGGCTAATAGACACACATCCAGCACCTCACCCACACATGATGTCTCTAAACAGCCATCTAACCCACCAGCAGTTAAGCCCTTAACAATCGCCTCAGCCACACAGCAGATCACAAAAGAACAAACGAACCTACAATCAGCAACAGAGCAAGCAAACCACACACCCCCAGCAGTATTTATAGAAGGACTTCAACTGAGATCACGCTTTGCTTCAAGAAGAAAGAAGCCAGAACACCAGCCTGAAGATGGTCTTATGCCGCAGCAGTTAAAAGCTGAAGCATTGTGGTCAAGTTCTTCTCACAACCTGAGCTTGATCCCAACAGGATCAGGTAGCCAACTCAGGGATGACTCCGCCTTCCATCCTTTGGAGATCAGTAAAATGAGTGCCCACCTTACTGGCAGGGCAAAGTGTACCCTGCATAATTATATTGTAAATAATTATACTGCAAATAATTATGTTGTAAACTGCCCAGGGAGTGCATTAGCATTAGACAGTAGTAGTTTATAAGGAGAAAAAACAATACCAATCCCCGTGGCTCTGGCAAGTTTTCAGTTACAGGGTCAATGGTATGACAGATATCACAAATGTGTAAGAACAGGTAAGCGATAGGAAACCTGCTGGAGCAGGGGGATGCTTATGAGATTCTCCGGCAGCCCTGGATTTTAGTAATATGATGCTGGATGAAGAGACTTGCTATTAAGTTTTTCTGGGGAGCTAAAATGGTTTGACTTTATTCATATGAGGACTCTGAGGTGGCCTGGGGGGCACAGAATGCCACTGAATTCTAATGAGTCTCACAGCACACATGTTCCCCAACTCCTGATTCAAAGTGATGCTTTTATATCTTGCTTTTAGGTGGTTTAGCGTACCTTTGTCAGCAGGTTTAGTGCAGACAGAATGGCGGCAATATACAAGAAGCAGATTTATTTACTTTTTATTTCTTTCCCCATCTGCTGATTTGTAAACCATTTGCCTGATGGAGAACAAAAATCAGAGTTAGGTGATGACTATTAATTTAGGATTACTATATCTATAGCTCAGTGGATTTATATCTATCTATCTATCTATCTATCTATCTATCTATCTATCTATCTATCTATCTATCTATCTCTAGATAGATAGATAGAGAGAGAGAGAGAGAGAGAGAGAGAGAGAGAGAGAGAGAGAGAGAGAGAGAGAGAGAGAGAGAGAATCCACTGAGCTATATATATATATATATATATATATATATATATATATATATATATATATATATATATATATATATATATATATATATATATATATATATATATATATATATATATATATATATAGTAATTAGAGATGGGCACAAAACGAACAATTTTTCGTTTTCATTTTTGTTTTCATTTTGTTATGCAACAAAATGACAAACGAATTTTGTCTCCAAAATGAAACGAAACGAACAGAAACACCAGAAATCTTGTCGTCCGTTTCATTTTCGTTACGACAATACATTGAACTGCTTTAAATGCTAAAAAAATAACAAAAATTGAAATTAATGGTAACAAAACAGTAACAAAACGAACAAAAATGAAAATGATTTTTTTGCAAAATTTCGCAAAAAACGGAAACGAACCAAAACGGACCCCCCAAATGACAAACACAACACAATTTTTTGATTCGTGCCCATCTCTAATTGTAATCCTAAATTAATAGTCATCACCTAACTCTGATTTTTGTTCTCACACCAGGACCACATGACTTTTTTTTTCTTTTTCAGACATACAAGAGCAAGTTTCTTTCTTTCTTTCTTTCTTTCTTTCTTTCTTTCTTTCTTTCTTTCTTTCTTTCTTTCTTTCTTTCTTTCTTTCTTTCTTTCTTTCTTTCTTTCTTTCTTTCTTTCTTTCTTTCTTTCTTTCTTTCTTTCTTTCTTTCTTTCTTTCTTTCTTCCTTCCTTCCTTCCTTCCTTCCTTCCTTCCTTCCTTCCTTCCTTAAGACTCTGCTTTTTCTATGGAAAAAACTTGACACCTTAAGGATGCCACCTACAGAGTGCAAAAAAGACTTGTGAAATGTACAAAACACCCACTAACTTTGATATAAGAGACCTGCTGGATTATTAGCTCAAAAGCTTGCTGAGTCTAAGGGTCGGGGATATATGGCTCTCTTCTTGTTTTTGATTACTTTTACCATCATTCCTTATCACTAGTGAGGCCTCTGGGAGTTGACACCAGAAAGAGCTAGAGGATCCAAAATTCATCCTTTCTAAAATACAATTACTGCATTTGTAAATAACCAGCAAGATCAATCCTGCATCCAGACATGGGACTTTGACAGACATGAATGAGGAAAAAGCTGAAAGCCCTGTGGATATAGCTGAGGACTTCATTATCTACATTCTACAGTATTACGTGGCATGGCTGTAAAAGGTATGTGAGCATGCTGTAGACATGGACTATCCATTTCCCAGCAACATTTTTCTCCCCTCAATGTGTTGAAGTCATTTCCTTCAAACCAATGTCCTTAGCCTTGAACTTGAATAGTTATTGAACAATAGCACCCATCAAGGGACCATGTTTGCTGAAATGATGGGAGCTGCAGTTCAGCAGAACCATGGCTGGGACCAGGTTGCTTTCTTTGTGTGTGTGTGTTTTCTTCTCTAGCACCTTCCTTTTTCCTTTTACCTTTTACATATGTCTAGTTGTTTCTAGGGATGGGCTTTTGGTTTCGGAAGCTGCCAGTTCAGAAACAACCCGCACGAGCCAAGGTGGTGTTCAGAAGCCTCCAAAATGCAACTAGCCATTCCCTTACCTTGCTCTGCACCTCCACGGAGCTAAGCTTCAAAAAGGAAGCAGCCTCTGATGTCATTGTTCCTTCTCTCTGGCCAATCAGACACTGCATCAGATGATACATTTCTCTGCACAGCTCCTGATTGGCAAGCGCCAGGGAGAAGGAACAATGATGTCGGAGGCTGCTTCCTCATTGGAGCTCAGCTCCGTGCAGGCACAGAGCAAGGTAAGATATTGGCTGATTGCGTTTTGGAGGCTTCCAAACACCACCTGGGCTCGCGTGGGTCGTTTCGGAATGGGTAACTTCCGAAACGAATAGCCCATCCCTAGTTGTTAACCCCCCTCTCTCTGTGTGTATGTGTGTTTGTGTTTGTGATGAGATAGATAGATAGATAGATAGATAGATAGATAGATAGATAGATAGATAGTTTTGTTGCTTCATTTGGTTTATTAGTTTATTGGTAAAATAATTAATTTATGCTGCATTGGATTTTGTTCATTTATTTAAAATTGTAATACACTCTGTATAGTTGTTCTGTGTTTTTATATGATGTGAACTGCCCAGAGTAGTCTTTGGGCTAGATTCTTGTGATATAAATATAAAATAAATAAATACATAAACAAACAAATAAATACCAGCCAACAACTAGCCCAATTAAACTGGAAATATTTGTACTGAATCCATTGAAACACACACATTAAAACCAGGAGTTACATCTCAATTTTCTGTAAAATTGCCATGTTCACATTCAACATAGCTGTAGCGCATTATTTTGTTTGCCTCTTTATGTTGACACATGGCAATCTCCCAGTGTTCTGAATCTCTCTCCTTTTGAATTGTGTAGAGAAGCACCATTGAGTGGCATTCACCTGACAAAATGTGGACAAACAGCAGTGTCCTATCCAGATAAGTAAATGATCACAAATCTGTCAAACAACCCAGTGCGGGTTGGAACTCAGTGTTTTAAGCCTTGGCAGGACCGTAGGTATTCTATGAAGGTTCCACAAGGATGATTACAGCTCAGTCACCAACTCTGCTTTGCCAGTTAGGCAGTTATTCATGGCAATATAAAAAATGCTCCTCAGGACCTTTTTATTCAACATCACTACATTGCCCCACATTCTCTACAGTCTCTACAAAGGCTTTGCCAACATGCTGCCAATGTTTTTTGGTGGGTGGGGAATAGCCATAGAATATTTAGGGAAGCTTCAAAGCCTTTTTATTAGGACTATTTTTCATACTGTTCCACGTGCAAAGCCAGATGGCCTGGCTTCTAGACATTCAACTATGCTCAATGGGAGCCATAAAGACTCAGAAAAGACCTCAAACAGCTTTTTGGTATGTAAACAACTCCTCTGTTTTACCTCTGCCTACTCATGGCTGGGAGCAATTGCCGTCTGCCCTATTTCCCCGTCCTTTGACAGGCTTATATATAAAAAACCTTGGCACTACAGGGATCAAATTGTAGTGACATAAATATCCAGAGCACCATGGGTGGTTAATGGTGAAACAGTGCAAATGGTCAAAGAACGTGATGGTGATTGTAATTCTTGTACAGCAATACTTTGTTTAAAAGAGTATTACCCAAGGTGTCTTCCTTGTGTGTGTGTGTGTGTGTGTGTGTGTGTGTGTGTGTGTGTGTGTGTGTGTGTGTGTGTGTGTGTGTGTGTGTGTGTGTGTGTGCGTGTGTGTGTGTGTGTGTGTGTGTGTGTGTGTGTGTGTGTGTGTGTTCTGTCGTTACAATTGTGACCGACTCCTTCTGACCCCATGTCCATGGAGTTTTCTTGGCACGAATACTGGAGTGCGCCTACAGCACCTGGTATTCCCTGGTGGTCTCCAATCCAAGTACTAACCCGGGCCGACCCTGCTTAGCTTCCAAAATCAGGTGAGGTCAGATGTGCAGTACAGAATTGCAAAGCTGGAGGAGACCATGAAGATAATCTAATACATTCCTTGCCACCCCCACAAGGGATATCCCCCACTATATCCAATGGAATTTGTGTTATGTCGTTACAGTTGTGACCGACTCTTTGTGACACCGTATCCATGGATTTTTCTTGGCAGGAATACTGGAGTGGTTTGCCAGTTCCTACTCCAGGCGCCTGCAGCACCTGGTATTCCTTGGAGGTCTCCCATCCAAGTCCTAACCAGGGTCGACCCCGCTTAGCTTCCGAAATCAGGCGAGATCGGATGTGCTTAGGGCATCTAGGCAGCTCCAATGGAATTTACTTCTAACTAAATATTATTAGGTTCATGTTACAGGAATCTGTCAGATGGAATGAGTCTGCTGTGTAGAGCTACTAACTGTTGCTGTCATAAAAAGGACATGAAAAGCTTGGCTTCTGAAATCAGGCGAGGTCGGATGTGTCTGACAGAGAAGTACAATTCAATCCACAACTATTACATATCCGTTCTGGTTTTCTTACATCACAAAATTGCTCCATCCAAGTTTTTCATGATTCTGGGGGTCAGAGAGAAGAGGCACAGCCTGGGTAGGCCAGACGCAACCCAACAGATATTGTTGGGCTGAAACACCAGTATTTCTCACAATTGACTGTGGTGGGTAGGTCCACTGGAAGCTGAAATCAGTGAGCCATATTTTGCCCAATACCACCCAATGTGCTGTATATTTTGTCAAGTGGCGGCTGACCTGTGCTTACCCTACTAGGGCTTTTGAGGTTTGCAAAATATTTAAGAATTGCTGCTTCTACTGCCATATCCCCCAACTGCCCCCGAGCTTCCATGGCTAAAGCAGGGATCTGAACCCAGGTGTCCTGAAGCCTGGTTTGTGACACATTCCACTCCACCACAGTGCTGGGAACACAGAGGTCCGCACATGTACTGCTGCACTTTGAATGTCTTCCATGCAGTTTAGAAACCTGATCTTTTCAGGATTCTGAATTGGGGAAAAGGATCCTTAAGTGCACCAGGATACATAGAGGCGTCTCCACTGTGGTTTCTGTAAGTGAAGCTATGTTGTGGTGCTATATCACACACAGCGTTATAAGCCACTGCCCTGTTCTCTATGTGCATTGTGAGTTTCGCTACTTCATTCAAATCTCAGACCAGAGCTCACAAGACCTGAGTTCAAATCCCTGCTTAGCCACTGAAACTCAGTGGAAATGGTGAACATCTCATTGACTATCATAAATGCCTCAGAAACCCCATAAGGATTCCCATAATTTGAAAGCAACTTGATGGCACACAAAAACAAAAAGCAAAAGTGTTCTGCTTATATACCAGTTTACAGTTGTTGTTGATTTAATTATGCAGGCTATGCATTGCCCCCCCCCCCAGCAAGCTGGGTACTCAATTTACTGACCTCAGAAGGCTGGAAGGCTGAGTCAACCATCAGCCAGGTACCGGGGATTGAACCCCAGGTTGTGAGCACAGTTTTACCTGCAGTACAGGCATTTAACCACTGCACCACAAGAACACACCATTAGGGTTACTCTTGATACAAGAAGTTCCTTAATATTTGTGCCTTTGTATGACGTGTGATCAGAGAACTGCATTATAATAGTATGAAATCCAGGGTAGAGATGGGCACGACCAGGAAATTTTTTTTTTCGAGTTGTCGTTTTTCGGGACGGGTCCGTTTCGGCTCATTTCCGTTTTTCACGAAATTTTTAAAAAATTTGTCATTTCGTCGTGTCATTTGTCATTTGTTGTTACCACCGCCGCCGTGATTTCACGCGATTTGATGTCCCAGCGAGTGGTGTCCTGCCGGCGCTAGGTGTTTTTGCACCCTAGGCAGCGGGCGGGGGGGCGGGGGGCATGGGCGGGGGGCGGCAGTGGCAGGGGGGAGGGGCAGGCGTGCGGGCACACGGGCGGCGGGTGCGCAGGCGGCGGGCACGCGGGCGCACAGGCGCGCAGGCGCGGGTCCCGCAATGACCCAGAGCAGGCGGAAAACACTTTAAACTGACTTGCTGCACAAGACTGCATTGAATAAAGCAATTGCAATTTTTATTGCAAACAAAGTGGGCAGTGCACCCACAGCAGAGCTGCAGGCAAAGGACCATGGCTTGCCACCAAGCAAATGAAATTTTTAAAATAAATCCACACCTCCCCTCCCACTCAAACCTCCCCCCCCCCTTTGAAGCACTATCAGAAAAGAAATCCTAACAAACTGCAGGAGAATAAAAAAGAATAAACTGTGTTGCTATTCCCCACAGCAGACAGAGAATGAAAGGAATTATTATTATTTCCTAAAAATTCAATTGAATCAATTCCCTCCCTGCCTGCCTAACTGAAATCTAAAGGCTCAGTGAAATCGAAACTAGTCTAGCACAGCAGCCAGCTACACACAGCCCTCTCCCACCCACATCCAAGCCCAGACTGCGACTCTTCTGGGAGTGCCTGGGCTTTTTATGCCCTCTTGCAATCCAGAAGTGTCAGTCAAAACCTGGCCATGCGATTGGTAGAATGGGTCCAAAAATTTGCATGGTCCCATCCCATGGCCAGCCCATCATTGCGCAGGTGTAAAAAATAAAAATAAAAATAAAAATAAAATAAAATCAGTGTGACCTTTTACTGTTATAAAAAACCCACTGCTGCTACAGTAAAAATTCAAGCATTTAAAATAGCTAATTTTCGCATGTTTCTGTGGTGCTTTGGTGGTTTTTTGGACCACAATTTCAAAAAAAATATTGTGGACGCCATTTTGGATCCCCCCACACCGCATGGCAAATGGAGATGCCGAGGATGCCCTCTCCCAGCCTGGTACCAGCAGCCCAGGACAGGAGGGGGGAAGGCTGGGGAACCCCCCCCCCAGAAACCCCCCCTCTGGTAGGTGCCCTCAGGCAGGCATATTTTCGCCTGCTTTTTTGGCTGGGAATCGGTTTTTTTTTTTAACTTTTTTTCTGTGCCGCTTGGCATCGCGCGATCGCCGCGCGATGCCAGGAACGACAACGACAAATCAGACCCAATTTTTCTTTTTTCAGTTCGAGTTCAAGTTCTGACAGCTTAATTGTTGTTACTGTTTCCGTTACGTAACGGAAACGATATACGAAAACGGAAACGACAATTTCGCCAAGTCGTGCCCATGTCTAATCCAGGGTATAACTCTGTCCCCACCTTTAATTTATGTATCCATTTATTCATCATTGTTGTTTATGTTCCCTTCAGTAGACTCAACATGGCATACAAAGCTCTCGTCCTCTTGGCTTTATCTCTACAAGATCTTTCAGAGGAACATTTCATGAAAAAGGCCTTGTTCATTTATATAGAAATAAAAGCGTAAAGGGGAAAGGGAGATCAGGCCTGTGAATTGTGAAGCGAATTGAATTGTACAGATGCAGAAAATCCTTAGACACTGTGTTCTTGCAGAGACAACATGCTGGGAGAATAGGTAAAAACCAGAACGTCCAGGCTCCATGCTCTGGGCCAGATGAAATGTGAACCAACCTCTAATCTGGCCAAGATACACATTCTGTATTCTGAATAACAGAATGCATAAGAGATAAATAGTAAGCTTAAGTACAAGACTTTCTCACTCCACCACATTGCTACTTGAAGGTCAACTTAGCATCACTCCTGTAAACTATTCCAATAGACGTTTCTGCCTGTCTACAGCATGTGCATAGTTAATATATGAAAATATTGCTCAGCACAATGTATTCTAAGGCTCAGCTCAAAACAAGAATGTGTGAGATGTTTCTTCATATTCTGTTCATGTTAGAGCCATGAGAGACTTGCTAGCATAAAGAATATAGGCTCCTTATTTTTTCATGATGATGCCATCAACTCATTTCTGACTAATCATGACCCATTCCAGTATTTCCTAGCTGGAGAGTGCATGAGAACAAGTTTACTGTTATCTTCAACTGGGGTTTCTCCAGGTAGGGGTGGTCCCAACTTACCCAAGTCTACCAAGGCTGGCTCTACTACTGAGAGTAGTAGAGAATCAAGTCCCAACCTCTGATTCAGATATTCAACTTATCCTTTAATCTTTAGCTGGAAAAATTGTCATCATAAAGAACGATGTAAACTTCTAATTGCCCATTTGTTTGTTCCAAAAACAAGATACTGTCACCTTCCAAAAGTGCCAACGTCAAGGAGCAAAGAACAGAGACTTAGTGCAGGGTCTTACAAACACTGGTCAAAGAACAAACCAAAAACATCATCCACTGAAATCATCTGATGTTAAACCACCAGGTCAACAAAGACAGGAATCTTTGGCATTGTTTTCATAGGCAAGAAGGAAACATTTCAACTCTTTTTCTTTGCATATTCTTCTTATGTTGGGGAAAATGTTGGCCTTTTTGCTTTCCAGAAAGAGTGAATCATGTTGCAGGTGTCCCCATATTTAAGGGGATGTTTTGATGCATCAAGACTCGCTTTTTCATAGCGGATGAAAACATTTACAAGTATTTGTTACATCCTTACCTGTCAGGGACAGAGGGCTTCCCGTTTCCTCCTTAACTGCACTTTTACATACAGAATAAAAGATATTCAGAAGAAACACACTATCAGTTTCTTCCTTCAGGTGTGTATATATGAAGCAATGAAAGAAGTGCCTATATAAATTGATTTCTTCTGTTGCTAGAATTACTGGAGGCTGATGGCTCCAATGCCACAGGGGCTATGAATTCATCCCAGGTTTACTAGCTATCCAAAGTTCTAGCCCTGTATTAGAAGGGATGTGCAGCACCTGAGATAGTTTTTATTAAACTGATACTAAAACTCGTAGTACACACCCTGCCCCTATCAAATTGAAGTCAATCGTCACCACTAGGCTCAATATATTTCTTCCAACGTGGACAAATCTTAAAATAGGGACACGTGTCCATTTGTTTTCATCAGGACCATGCTATTTTCTTAGTTGGGATGGGAAGGACAAATAAAGGGACATGGCTGGGGCTTTATTTATTTTATTTCCTTGGCTAATTTTATATTAATCATGGAGGCAACCATTTGTTATGAGATAAGATACTTTGTGTATTGTCAGAGCTCTATCGCTTTGTGCTCACAAAATAAGTAGAGTGGTGGCCAGTTCCTTCTTCCATAAAACAGAATTTTATTAAACTCCAGGTTGACATTTACTGAAGTGTTAAAGCATATTTTTGATTATTTGTGAGTACATGCATAAGCAGCTTAATTTTGCTCTGCTTTAGTGATGAACTCTATAAATTCCTTACAATTCATATTAAAACTTTACATAATGGGCAGCCCAGCCTTTGGCCAGGAATGTTTGCTATTTGATTTTTCACATTAACCCACAGCTTTGCTTCCTCTCATTATGTCAGTAATAAAGACAGAGAATTTGGATAGATGAGCTCGTCATTTTTCACTCAATTCACCCATCATTTCTTGACATTTCTCCCGACCCTTGCAAATGTCTCTGCCAATTGCCTTCTCAATCAAAACAAAAAAGTAAGTACAAGAAGGGATTTTTCCATGGCCCACATCAGTCATTGTAAGGTTCAAATAGATGCCAAAGGCATTAAAAGACTAAACTAGCACTGTTTCTAAAGCTCTGGTGACCTGATTCTGCTTAAAAATGTGCATGCAACACATAAGTTAACTTCAATTTAGTAACAGGAAATAAATTTATTTATTTTATTGGCATTTCATAACACCCATCTAGCAAATACCTATTCTGAGTGGTTTACAAACCAAATAAATAATATCCAAATTAAAAAAAACAATTTTAGAAACATAAGAATGATAATAAACATTAAACACATCATATTATAACTTAACAGACATTGAGGTAAATGACTCCAGAAAAAGTACAGCGAGTAGGCATGTCCAAAGGACGCCCCTCCTGATGTTTTGGACCACAACTCCCAGAATTCTAAGCTTAGATTGCCAATGACAAAGAACTGTGGGAGTTGTGGTTAAAAACATCTGGAGGGCCGAAGTTCAGACATGCAAAAAGCCATAGACAGGGGAAAGCTGACTCTCAGCTTAGCTCTTAAAACTCTGGGTTTGTATTCCCAAGTATTCAACCATATTAGGAGTCAACTGGAGCTTCCCATTCTGTCCTGGTGTTCTTTATCCCTCCCAGCACTTTTCTGAAAACCTCCTCATCTGCAGAATACCTACAACAAGAAGGCACAATGTGGTGCTTTGAGGGCTGGAACTAGCTGCATCTATTGCCTGGTGCACATACCTTAACTATCACCTCAGTTTGAAAGATTCCACATGATTTTTTTACTAGATTTTACCAACATTTTGCTATCCATTTGGGAAAGAAGAGAAAGGCGGTTACTTCATGCCCTTCTTTGTTCAGTGACTAAGTTTTGTACCGTGACAGCATTGGTCACGGTCATGTGGTTTTGTCCCTGTTTCAGTGTTCCCATGGTCATGATAACTTGTCTCGTGACAAATGTTACCTCACGATCTTGTATTGTGACAAACAATGAATTTGTCTAGCTTCCTTTTTCCTTTTTGGGGGGGGGGGTTAAAAATTCTTTTTCGATATTTCAAAATAAAAAAAATCCTGGACACAGTTTTCAGAGAGAAATGAATGTTTTGTTGCGTGACAGTCATTAGTACATGGTATCTTGTCTCGGAACAGAAAGTGGAAACAAAGAATGACAAGGGAAAACCCTACCCTAGCACCAGGTACAGTATTGTCACACTTAGCACCTGTTCCAAGGGCATGGTTGATACAATTTTCAGTAGTTGTGTGACAGCCATGAAGTTTTTTGTACCACTCCTATGTGCAAGACTAAGAGAGACAAAACAGACATGAAGTAACCACCAAAGAAAACAAAAGGAGGGGGAAATGGCTATGACACCTGCACACTAAAGTAAACAAAACAGCTTCTCCAATCCTTGGTTCTACCACAAAGTCAGTGTTTTGTGTTTTCCTACCAGCATAAACTATTCTCCAGAGAGAGAAAGGGAGAGAGAGAGAAGATGAAATTCCACACAAGTGCTTAAAACCCAAAGCACGGTGTAACTGCTTTGTTGACACATGGGTGTATGTAGCTGGTTTTCTCCTTGAGTCTGGACTCTTAATTGGACAGCTATGCAGCCCACTTCAACTAGTTCTGTTCTTACTGAACAGTGGATACAATGCACCAGGAAACACTGCAAACTGGTGAAACATTGTTTTCTTCCAGTCGCATTGGAAATCATTGATGATTAAGTTCGGAATGCCTCTGAGTCTGAACCTGTCGCAAACAGGATTTTTCAGGAAATCCATTCCTGAAGCTGTTCACGTCCTCAGCAACCCACTCGTGTTGCTTCCAGATTGCACAATGTTTTCCTGACCGACTTTCACTTGGTCCTTATTTTGGGTGAACGTGGATTTTTTCCAACCAGCTCTTAAACTGTTAGGACATTTACTGGATATTGTGAAGATGAATGCTCTGATAATTCTGACACCATGATGGCGTTGATGAGTATTGTGATAATTATAACTGTTTAATTATTATAATATTGTGATATGTTATGGTTTAATTGGCTTTTGATTTGTTTATCTTCTTAATTTGTTCTTAATGGGGTGCCATGTGTGCTATTCTTTTGCGGAGAGGGGGAATATAATCTAATAAGTGTTCATGAGTAGCTGAATGACACCCTGGTCTTGCAAACCACAAATTAAGGCAGCCACATGGGAAGAAGGACAGGACAACTACTTTTTGAATCAAATTATGGAAAGGGGAATTTCAGCAGGTGTAGCTTGGTATGCATACAACACCTGCTGAAATTTGCTTTTCCACCCAACTAGTACAAATGCAGCCTCCCTGTCTTCTTTCTCATGTAGTCACGTCGAGTTATGTAAATACATGGTTTCTTATCCAGATACAAATATATTTACTGAAGGTTATGTCTATGCATGTAAGACTCCAAGAGTGGTTGCTTCTCCCCCCCAGAAGGTGCTGTTTTCTTGCACAACATAAAAATATAACTATTTAGTGACCACATGACAGAATTTGTGCTGTATGCACCTCCCGCCCCATCCAGCCAAGCCATTCTATAAGTGCCTCTGAAGATGAAAATGGAGCAACTCATATCTCTGAATTAACCTCTCCCTACTGGGTGACTCTCACCTGCCACAACCCATGGCTGATGGGATTAGGTCAGCCTCGTTAACTGTGAATAATCTGATAATAAGCACTCTTGTCCTCTGCCCACCATAACAGTCTGCATTAGACATTCCTCATAAAGAGGATGTACTCGAACAGATTCACGTAATCTGCTTCAGACTAGCAGGGGAATGTGCATGCACGCACACATACATAAACACACACATTTTACAGTGTCTTTTAAAAAAGACATCCCATCAACTAGCAGCAGTTATCTACTAAAAATAATTACCTCACTGAACTAGAAATTGATTTTGAGGCAAAAACAAAACAAAAGCATCACATCCCACTGTATATTCTGAGGCACTGTTTAAATGTCACGCCATTTTCCCCTTTTCCACTGAGCTCACTGAAGTTTACTTTTGGATAGCATCTGATTGAACTAGAGATTGGCATGAATTGGACTACAGACCAGAAAGAAAAAAAAACAGGCTGGTTCATGGTTTGGTTTTGGATCTCATTTTATTGTAACAAAATTAAGCACCAAACTTAGATTCTGAAAGTTTCTCGCTTCAGATGTTAATAAAAACAGGACATAAATGTACACACAGGCACCCATAAGAAATATTTTAAAAATCAGAACATCAATAAACAGTGTAAGAAAAAGATACCTGTGAATTCTGAATATAAAATGTTTGGATAATACTGTAATTCCATCTTTCCATCTTCTGAAACAACGCAATCTCTCTCTCTCTCTCTCTCTCTCTCTCTCTCTCTCTCTCTCTCTCTCTCACACACACACACACACACACACACACACACACACACACACACACACACACACACACACACGCACGCGCACAAACACACACACACACACGCGCACACACACACACACACATACAAGCAGTATATTCCACTTTTTACAAGAGGTACTAATGCATTGTTTCTAACCACTAATACTTCTTTTGCAATTTCTTGTTATTTAAATGTTTAAAGTGGTCAAACAGGCTGCCAACAATATCAACAACAGCAAAGAGGAATTCACATAATGTAAGAAGGTCACTAAAGAAATGGAATGACCCACCAGTTATAGAATTTAAGGAGTGAAATGAATTTAAGGAGTAAAAGGAGTAAAAAGAAAGGATGTGTTTCTGAGACAAGTATATTATTTCACTACAGTGAGATTGTTGCTGTTGTTCTGTCATTACAGCCGTGACTGACTTTTTGTGACCCCATTTCTTGGCAGGAATACTGGAGTGGCTTGCCAGTTCCTACTCCAGGCGACTACAGCATCTGGTATTCCCTGGTGGTCGGTCGCCCATCCAAGTACTTGCCAGGCACAACCCTGTTTAGCTTCTGAGATCAGGCAAGATCAAACTTGCTTAGGGCATCTAGGCAGTGAGATAGGATGGTTATAAAACTACTATAGGCCCCCCTTTAAGTTGGGCATTTAATGTTATGTGTTAATGAAGTGTGGCCCATGTTTTGTCCAAGCATTTGTGTCTCACCTCATTCCTCCAGGCTGGTTGGGCAATGCAAAAATGAATTTAATTCTGCCATGCTCTACAACCAGCTAGAGCAGTGTTGGTGAACCTATGGCACGGGTGCCAAAGGTGGCACTCAGAGCCCTTTCTGTGGGCACCCACCATCGCCCCTTCACAGCCACCTGTATTTGGGTCAAATTCCTGTGTTGGCACATTGCAAATAATTAGTGGGTTTTGAATTGCAGTTTGGGCACTCGGTCTGTAAAAGGTTCGCCATCACTGAGCTAGAGCATCCAAAGAGTTGTAACATGGAATTGATCTTTTATACACCCTATTGTAGACTGACATAATAGGATTGATGGTGAGTTAGATTAGTGCAGCTGAAACCATGTCTTTTTATTGATAATGTTCTTTAGTTATGCATATTCATCTTCCCTAAATTTTACATTTTCCCCTCTAATCAACTCCCTTTCCCCCAGTCTATTATTTTCAGTCTTTTTCTCTCAGCCAGGGGCACAAAGTTTGAAGCTTCCACTGAATGTCTTCATTCTCTTCTTCTTCCATCCATCTTCTATACTCAGTCCATTTCTGCTTTATTTTCTCTATTCTGTCCTCCCATGACATATCTTGATCAATAGTAGAAGTTATATCTGATTGAATAATTTCAAACAAATATTTGTGCCATTTTTCTGTCCATTTACTCTTATCTTTCCAGCCTACCGCTATGACTGCTTTACCTGCTAACACCGTTGCGTTTAATAATTCTACATGCTTCTTCTCTACTGCATGTATTCCCATTGTACTTATACACATTAATTCGGCATCTATTTTTATATTTACTGGGAATAATTTATTTATTTTTCTAACAACATTTCCCCAATATCATGTCTCATGACTATGAGAAAGAATGTTGCTGGTGGTCCAATGCCATATTGACAGGCTTGACATGTTACAAGCAATATATATATATATATATATATGCATGTTGGGGTGGATTCGGGTTTCTTCCCGTGTAGAAATCTGGTTGTTTTGGCGACGTTTCGACGAGGTCTCACTCGTCATCTTCAGGCTGGTGTTCTGGCTTCTTTCTTCTTGAAGCAAAGCGTGATCTCAGTTGAAGTCCTTCTATAAATACTGCTGGGGTGTGTGGTTTGCTTGCTTTGTTGCTGATTGTAGGTTCGTTTGTTCTTTTGTGATCTGCTGTGTGGCTGAGGCGATCGTTAAGGGATTAACTGCTGGTGGGTTAGATGGCTGTTTGGAGACATCCTGTGTGGGTGAGGTACTGGATGTGTGTCTATTAGCCTTTTGTTTCTTAACGACCTTGGTGATGGGCGTTCTGGCAGCATCCTGGGCTTTGGTGGAGTGGGGTCCTGTGTCTTGTGAATTCATTTTGGTCTGGCTACGTGTCTGTGGTCTCCCAATGTTTTTTTTGGCGTGTGTAAGTGTGCTCCATGTGGTGACTGGAGTGGGGTGTAGCGGTAGGTGGTGCAGTCGTGGTTTTGTTATTGGATGGTGGTTTCGTTTCATCTGTGGGAAGGGTCTGGGTTTGTGTTTGGTGTGGATGGAAGGTGGTGGCATCTTGAGTCCTTTTGGACCTGGTGTCAGTCTTTGTGACAGAGGCTCGTCTGTTGACCAGGGCTAGTTTCCAGATGTCAGGCAAGCGGGAGGTGTCATCACGTTTATTCATGTTGTTTGGGTGTTTCTCTATTTCAATGGCTTCCATGATTATTCGACTGTTGAAGTGTTCAGTTTTGGAGATGAGTTTGGTTCTTTTAAAATCAATTTCATGACCTGTTCAATTTCATGACCTGGTCAATTTCATGACCAGAACCTACGAGAAACTAGAAGTCCGAAGAGCCACCATCTTATGTGACATTGCATTCCTACGCAACTGCCGAGATAAAAATGTGATCCCCACAAGCTTCCAACTGAAATTCCACTCAAAAACCCCATCCAGCGAAAGGATCCTGAAAAGAACAGAACTAGCCCTAATCAGAAACGAACTACACAAGAAAAGATACCTACTAGATCAAACCAACAGAGACCTACTCACTCTCCACCTCAAACTCAGCAACAAAATCCACCCAACACTCTGGAACAAATCCAAGCAACTCGCCGCCTGGAGAGCTGAAACAGAGACCTCCCACAAGACAGACATACACACCAACAAACTCCACAAACTGGAAAAACGCCAGAAGCCCAACCCCCCACAGCAGCCCATGAAACAAACAGTTCACAACATATCAGACAGGACGCTCACCATCGCAGAGACCAAAGTCCTGTCCAAAGGATTCAACTTTGCAGTCGCCCCCAGACACATCCCCACTGAAAACATCATATGCGGAGTGGAAGCCAGCCTAACCAAAATCAACCCAGATGAAGCCAACAAAATCAGACTCGAAGTCACCAATATCCTCTGCTCCAGCAAACCACCCAGAAGCAATTTACACAAAGAAGAACAAAAAGCCCTCACCAACCTGAGGAAAGACCACAACATAATCATTCTCCCAGCAGACAAAGGCAATGCCACAGTGGTGATGAACACATCTGACTACCAAGCCAAACTATCCAACCTACTACAAGACCCTGCTTACATACCTTTGAACACAGACCCCACCACCTACCTGGAAAAAACCACCAAAGCCAAAATAAAAGCCTCACCCTTAAGTGAAGAAATCAAGCCAAGCATCATCCCCAGAGAGAAATCTTCCAGATGCCCCAAGCTCTACGGCCTCCCCAAGATTCACAAAGAAGGAACACCTCTCAGACCCATAGTCAGCTCCATAGGCTCACCCCTACAAAACCTCGCCAAATTTCTTGCCAAACAACTCCAGCCCTATGCAGAATCCATCTCTTCATACGTACAAAACTCGTTCCACTTCATAGAAATTATAAAGAAACAAGACCTACAACCCAATGACCTACTCGTGAGCTTCGATGTTGTTTCGCTCTTCACACAAGTGCCCATTCAAGAAGCCTTGACAGCTATCCACAACAAATACAACCCCCCCAAGCACATCCTAGATCTGACCAACCACTGCCTAACCAACACATACTTCATCCACAATGGACAAAGATACAAACAGATAGAAGGAGCACCCATGGGATCACCCCTCTCACCGGTCATCGCAAACCTATATATGGAACACTTTGAAACCAACGCGTTACAGAAGTCCGAACATAAACCCAAACTCTGGCTCAGATATGTTGACGACACCTTTGTTATCTGGCCACACGGGAAAGACAAACTGAACAACTTTCTCACACATCTCAACAGCCTACACCCCAAAATACAATTCACTATGGAAATAGAAGCCAACAACCAACTTCCCTTCCTGGACGTCCTAATCTACAAAAAACCCGACGGCTCCTTAGGACATACCATCTACCGGAAAAAAACACATACAAGCCGCTACTTAAATGCTCAATCACACCACCACCCTGCACAGATCAACTCCGTAGCAAAAACCCTCATCTCCAGAACCAAACGCCTCGCTGACAAAGACCACCTAAAAACTGAATTACACACCCTCTCGAATGCTTTAATTGCGAACGGATTCCAAAAAAAACACCATCACCAAACTAATCCAAAAAGAAACACCCCCCAAGAACCAAGAAACAGAAGAGAACAACGGCACTGCCCTCCTCCCTTACATCAAAGGCACCACAGACAAAATAAGCAAAATTCTCCACAAACACAATATCAAGACAGCCTTTTGCACCGAACAAAAAATAGCCAACATTTTAAGAAACCCCAAAGACAAGATTGAGCTAGAAAACCAAGGAGTCTACGAAATACCATGCAAAGTCTGCCCAGCCACATACATCGGACAGACAAACAGGAGAATAAGCGCACGCATCGCAGAACACAAGAACGCAGTCAAAAAAGAAGAAAAATCTTCCTCTCTCTTCCAGCACATAAAAACAATAGGTCATGAAATTGATTTTAAAAGAACCAAACTCATCTCCAAAACTGAACACTTCAACAGTCGAATAATCATGGAAGCCATTGAAATAGAGAAACACCCAAACAACATGAATAAACGTGATGACACCTCCCGCTTGCCTGACATCTGGAAACTAGCCCTGGTCAACAGACGAGCCTCTGTCACAAAGACTGACACCAGGTCCAAAAGGACACAAGATGCCACCACCTTCCATCCACACCAAACACAAACCCAGACCCTTCCCACAGATGAAACAAAACCACCATCCAATAACAAAACCACGACTGCACCATCTACCGCTACTCCCCACTCCAGCCACCACATGGAGCACACTTACACACGCCAAAAAAACTTTGGGAGACCACAGACACGCAGCCAGACCAAAATGAATTCACAAGACACAAGACCCCACTCCACCAAAGCCCAGGATGCTACCAGAACACCCATCTCCAAGGTCGTTAAGAAACAAAAGGCTAATAGACACACATCCAGCACCTCACCCACACAGGATGTCTCTAAACAGCCATCTAACCCACCAGCAGTTAAGCCCTTAACGATCGCCTCAGCCACACAGCAAATCACAAAAGAACAAACGAACCTACAATCAGCAACAGAGCAAGCAAACCACACCCCCCAGCAGTATTTATAGAAGGACTTCAACTGAGATCACGCTTTGCTTCAAGAAGATAGAAGCCAGAACACCAGCCTGAAGATGACGAGTGAGACCTCGTCGAAACGTCGCCAAAACAACCAGATTTCTACACGGGAAGAAACCCGAATCCACCCTAACATGCATATATATATATATATATATATATATATATATATATATATATATATATATATATATATATATATATATATATATATATATATATATATATATATATATATATATACTCTTTGTTCATTGTGCCAATCCTACAAAAACTCCAACTAACAGCTAAGTGAACAAGTTTATCATTTCCTACATTATTCCTCTTTCTTTCATTGCTGCCTGCAGATGACTCTGATCTTTATGGAGGATAATGATAGAAAATTGCAGTGTAATATAGTAATGGGATTTATTTATAGAATTTGTGTTCTATTTCCGCCCACTGGTTGGATGTATAAAAACACACACGCACAAACAGATACATACATAGCAAGTGTCAGTAGTGGATATTTCCCTCCTTCCATTTGTGTGTTCATTTGGTGGCTAGGAAGTGTCGTTTGAGGAATCGGGAAGCATATTAAACCCTGCACACCAATCACTTACCATATTATGGATAATGAGACTCATTTGCCTCTGGCAGCAAGTTGTTTATATATATTTTGACCTTGAAAGATCTAAGTGAACTTTTGAAACTTCAGTTGAGCATTTGGTGACCATTAGGGCTGGGCTTTTTTGTTCCGCCATCTTGCCAAGAATTCCTATTTGCTTTGTTGTGGTCCAGCATCAAGCCATGGTATTTGTTAGACCCCATTAACTACACGGACACTCTTAGACTCATGAGAAAATGTGGAAGCCACAGCTTTATTGGCATTGATGACAAACTGCAGTACTCTGGACAGGCATTGGGTCGGATCCAATTCCATCAGGGAACCCACATATCCCCCGATGTGCATGGTGGCACCACCAGGTGGCAGCACCCTTTATTCTTAGTGTCTGGAAATCCCCGTGGATGCAGACTCCTTCGAGATTTCCTTCCTCGAGCTGAGTGGAGAGGCCATCTGTTGTCCCGCCTGAGCTGGGACACTCGTAGCTCCCTCCTGGGTGTGCTGCAGCCACCTCATCCTGGATCCGGTCCCAATGCCTCCAAACTGCCAAAGCAGCGACAGGAACACAACAGGACAATTTAAAGTTAACTCAACCATAGTAATGAAAAGCAGACTTTGTGCCCAATGGTGAGGGTGGGTGGGGAATGGTGCTGCTGCTGGCATCAGAATGAGGCCTTCCGGGAGCTGCGGCCCCCTTTAAAGGGGCTGGTGCCGGCCGAGCGTGTGTACCTGTGTGGGCTGGCCAGGACCTGGATGCCCGTGACCACAAAGCATGCTGGGCGCCCGGGGTTGGCTCCATCGCCCAGTGCGGCGTTAGCCGGACGCCATGTTAGTGGCATGGCCGGCACCATTTCCTGCTCCCCAGGGGTACGGCTGAGTGGCGGACTACAACACCAGACCCAGTAAGTCAGGTCCGCATTTGTTGTTGTTGTTGTTTTCTCTTTTTTTGGATGATATATTTGTTATTCAATATTTGAAATTTTTATTGATAAATCTGATTGTTGTTAACTGCCCGAAGTTCCTTCAGGAAGACGGGTGGCATAGAAATAAATAAATAAATAAATAAATAAATAAATAAATAAATAAAAATAAATAAATAAATAAATCATGATTAGGTGTCAACAATCAATTGTGACCTATGGACACCCTTTCCAGGATTTCCTAGATACAATGGGCTACCCTCCATTTCTTCAGAGGATGCTCTAAGATTGCCCAAAGCTCCACAAGCTGACTCTTCTGCCAGGACACAACTTGAGGAACTAGACTCCTGACCTCTGGCTCATCTTTCAGGAACTCAACCAGCTGCATATGGTTGTTGCACCCAAGTTCAAGTAGCAGCGCATCAAACTCTATACACTACCCAGTCTCAGATTGTCTGCAGATGCTGGTAGTAATAAACCACTTCTATGTACTCTATGTCTAGAAAACCCTAAAATGTATGGCCATAGGAGCATTTTATGCAACATCAATTGCATTTTGGACCATGGCATTTGCTTTTGAAGTTGAGCAAGACCAAGAGGACAGTTTGGACAAGTTACTTTTATGGGCTCCAGCTGCCAGAAGCATCCAGCTTATCATGGTGAGTTCTGCAGTTCTGGAAGTTTTGGAGAGCAGGGAAAGGACAACATTTACATGTTTTCATTACAAAATTATGGTTCCTATTATTATTTCATCTGTAATAACAAAACTCTCTGCTCAATACTGTATCTCACGTAAAGAACAGTGATCCACTACTTGAACTTGAGGCTGCTGATTGACCTCCCCAGGCCTCAGGTTTGGTTCCACTCTTCTGCTGAACGCCAGGCAACCATACATAATTCATTTCTTCTCTGATAGCTGCCTTTAGCAATAGAAGATGGAGGACATGAGCTCTTTCCAACTTTCTCTTCGTGATGCATTCTTATGCCTTCCAAATGGCAGTTGGATTTGCTTTACAATAATATGAGTCAAGGAGTTTGGTGGCAGGCATTATGAATTTTGCTACTTCTATTATATCCATGTATGTTTTATTATTCCTTCTTCCTGCAGCTTTTTAAATACAGAAATTAAGTACATAAGCTAGGATCATAACAGAATAGTTAATCAAATGCAAAATATAATAAAACTGTTCCAAGAACAGAACAAAGAGCCTTTGTAACATAATAAAGTCAGAACTACTAAAAAGAATGCTGTGATGATGAAAGGAGAAGGGAAACTGTACACAATTTGTTAGTATTTTCCCCTAATATTCAAAATTGTATATACAACTTTCCATGATATATTTAGCTTTGATCAAAGAACTTAAGCATGAGATGCAGGGACTAAGCCATCTTTTAGAGATGGACACAAAATGAAAAACAAAACAATGTTTTGTCATTTTGTTAGGTAACGAATAACTGTTACCTAATGAAATGGTAAGACGCATTTCATTTCATGGCGAAATGCCATTCCCCCACCTTCTAGGATGAAACAATTCGTGAGTGAGACATTAGTGGCTTGAAAGGCTTCCTGAATCAATTAGAATGTTTTTTTCCTAGGGGCACCCCATTTGGACCTTCATAACTCACCCCCTGACCCCCAAATATTTCCAAATTTCAGGAGCTTACCTAGAATCGCTTGAGGAAGCTCTCCTGTCATTTTGGTCTTTTAGGACCCAGGGGAGCATAGCATTTTGTTTCATTTCTTTTCATTTTGTAACAAAACAACTTTAAAAATTCATTCCAAATTAAAAAAAAAACTACTTAAGAAACGAAATGAAACAAAACACTATTTTTTCCATTTAATGCCCATCTCTACCCTCTTTTTTGAATACATCCATCCATTGGTGATAGATGGTATCTCTAATATCAGAAACCCTGAAAATCCACTGCAGTTTTTCATGTGCACTTTAAAGGAGTTATGCAAGGTGCTGAACCAGTTTGTTGTGTAGGAGTCTGTACCTGTAATGGCTCCTATACATTTCAGAATAAAACATGGAATGCATACACAGCATCTCAAAACTTGACGTCACGTCATCAGTCAGCAATGAATCCATTTCATGTTCATTCTTGCTGTTTTCCTGCCGTTTTCAACTTTCCCAAACATTATGGCCTTTTCCAGTGAGTCACGCCATATCCCAATGCATCCAAAGTAAAATAGCATAGATTGTGTTAGTTTGGTTTATTTTAGTCTTTGTAGCTTTTAGTCTTTGTTATGTTGTTCTATGCTGGCAGAACTGACTTAGGCTGCTATCCCATGACCACTAAAAACACTTCAAACTGCTTGAAGATGTGGTTAATAAAATTGTGTCCCCACGACCAGTGGACTTTAAAGGGAGGAAAACGCGACCACAACTACTTAAGCATGACCCAGCAAGTTTTGCAAGTACGTGGTCTTGAGGTGATACAAAGCTTATCTCAGCTCCGATGCAGATTTTTAACTGGTACTTGAGTCCGTGGGGACTTGGGAAATCCACATCGAAACCTTTTTGTTCCACTGTGTTGTGGTTCCCGCTCGTGGGAACACAACAGATGCGGTTGTTTAAACTGTGGTCATGGGGACACAGGAACAGCGTTTTCAACCACATGATCGTTCCAGAAAAGAAAATTTATCCGCATTTTACCGGATTTTCTGGCCATGGGATAGCAGCTTTATAGAGATGCTAATAGGGCTTTAAAAGTGGATGAGATATTGAAAGTTTTTGCCCATTCCACTCCCCCAATGAATATCCATGACTGAGGTGGGATTTGAACCCTGTTCTCCAGAGCCCTAGCTTGTCACTCTATCTACTACACTACATTGGGAATCTAGTTACAATTAGTTTTATTGACTTTAGAAGCCTAAACCTTATCTTTATGCTTCTTCTACCATGTAGCTAGCCTTGAAGAAGCTACAGGTAGAATCATCTCCTTGCTCATGAAATATTCCTAAGCTTTAGGAAGGCTGACTGATAAAACAGATCCAAACCATTCACATGTTATGTCTTCCTGACCTGGAAGGTGCATGAAGGATTCCTGTTAGGTTGGGATTTTGCTTGTAGGACCATCTAGTTCCTGGCTTTGGTGCCAATAAGAATATTAATAAGTGTTTTTGGCTCTCCTGGGGTTTCTTTTTAATGGTACTCCCTCTTCCCAAAGAAAATACTCTATCTTTACTAGCATTTTGGCTCTGCTGTGCTGTTGACAGGCAACAAGAACAGCAGGTAACATTCTAACTCTAGTGTGAAAGAGATCTCTGCAGCAACTTGATATTTCTCCTTGTCCATTTTCTAATAAGCTTTGATCTTTGTTTAGCCTTCTTCCATGCAGAAACACCACTTGAACTGACCTTTCCAAGATGTTTCCTACAATATTTAAAGTTGGACACAGAAAGGAGACACTTGGGTGGTGTATTTAGTCATTAGTAAAGCATATGGAAAACACACACAATGAGATAAAATATCCTCACACACACACACACACACACACACACACACACACACACACACACACACACACACACACACACACACACCTTCATTACCTCATAGATCAAGAAAAGCAACTGTCAGGAGATAGGGAGAGTGCTTTAGGCTTTCCTTGCAAAGTGGAACACACACCCCTGGGTTTTCTGTTGTCACATTTTACTTTCTCACTAATAGGAATAGCTGACGTGGTTAAAGTGGTTTGAATGGCAATATAGGACTAAAGCAGTGGTTCTCAGCCTGTGGGTCCCCAGATGTTCCTGGACTGCAACTCCTAGAAATCCTTGCCAGCTCAGCTAGGTATGAAGACTTCTAGGAGTTGCAGTCCAGGAACATCTGGGGACAAACAGGTTGAGAACCACTGGACTAAACCAATGGGTCCCCAACCTTGAGTGTTGGACTACAACTCCCAGAAATCCCACCGGGTTGTGAAGGCTTCTGGGAGTTCTGGTTGAAGAATATCTGGGGACCCCAGATGGGAAATTTTCACAATGGAGAGAGGTGAAAAGCGGTGTGCCCCAGGGCTCTGTCCTGGGACCGGTGCTTTTCAATCTGTTCATAAATGACCTGGAGACAGGGATAAGCAGTGAGTTGGCCAAGTTTGCAGATGACACAAAATTTTTCCATGTGGTAAAAACCAGAGAAGATTGTGAAGGGCTCCAGAAGGATCTCTCCAAACTGGGAGAATGGGCTACGAAATGGCAAATGCGTTTTAATGTAGCCAAATGTAAAGTAATGCATATTGGGGCGAAAAATCAAAACGTTATCTATCAACTCATGGGCTCTGAGTTATCCGTGACAGATCAGGAAAGAGATCTTGGTGTGTTGGTGGACAGCTCCATGAAGGTGTCTACCCAATGTGTGGCAGCAGTGAAGAAGGCCAATTCCATTCTAGGGATTATCAAAAAGGGGATTGAAAATAAAACAGCCAACATTATAATGCCATTATACAAAACAATAGTAAGGCCGCATCTGGAGTATTGTGTACAATTCTGGTCACCGCATCTCAAGAAAGACATAGTGGAACTGGAAAAGATGCAGAAGAGAGCGACCAAAATGATTACTGGGCTGGGGCACCTCCCTTATGAGGAAAGGCTAAAACATTTGGGGCTCTTTAGTCTGGAAAAAAGGCGCCTGAGGGGGGATATGATTGAGACGTACAAAATAATGCAGGGCATGAGTAAAGTGGATAGAGGGAAGCTCTTTTCCCTCTCACAAAATACCAGAACTAGGGGACATGCACTCAAATTGAGGGCTGGGAGAGTAAGAACAGACAAAAGAAAATATTTTTTCACCCAGCGCGTTGTTAGTCTATGGAACTCCCTGCCACAGGATGTGGTGATGGCATCTGGCTTGGATGCCTTCAAAAGGGGACTGGACAGATTCCTGGAGGACAAGTCCATCACAGGTTACAAACCATGATGGAGATGTGTGATCTCCAGGCTTAAAACCAGGGTACTTCAAGGGCCAGATGCAGGGGAGTGGTATCAGGAGACAGATATCTAGTCTCATGCACTTCCAAAAGCATCTGGTGGGGCCACTGTGAGATACAGGAAGCTGGACTAGATGGGCCTTTGGCCTGATCCAGCATGGCTCTTCTTATGTTCTTATGTTCTTATGACCCAAGGTTGGGAACCAGTGTACTAAAGTAACATTCTTTGATGAAGTAGACAAACCTCTCTACTCTCCTGTGCGATCAGTCACTAGCTATAGTACTGTGGTGGTGAACTTTTGGCACTCCAGATGCATTGGACCACAACTCCCAGAATTCCAAGCCCAGATTGCCAGAAACAAAGGACTGTGGAAGATGTGGTCCAAAACATCTGGAGTGCCGAAAGTTTGCCACCACAGTACTACCCAGTGACTGATCGCACAGGGGAGTAGAAAGGTTTGTCTACCTCAGCAAAGAACATTACTTTAGTACACTAGTTCCCAACCTTGGGTCCCCAGATGTTCTTCAACCAGAACAGTATCTATAGCAGTGGTGGTGAACCTTTGGCACTCCAGATGCTTTGGACCACAACTCCCAGAATAACTCCCAGTATTCTGGGAGTTGTTAGTCTATGGAACGTGCCCATCTCTAGTAGAGATGGGCACGACTAGAGAAAATGACGTTTTCGAGTTGTCGTGTGTCAGAGGCAGCCCGTTTCGGCTCGTTTCCGTTTTTTGAGAAATTTCGCAAAAAATTTGTCGTTTCATTTTTCATTTTTTGTTTGTCAATAGTACTGGTTTTGGGGGGGGTAGCGGGCTCCTGGAGGCACCTCTCTGTGGTGGGTGCCTCCTATCCTCACCCGCCAGCGCTGCTACAAAAGGGCATGCATAGCCATATGCTATGGATATGCATATTGCAGACCCAGCAGACTGGCAGAGGCACCCCTCTTTTTGGGGTGCCTTCCCTGCAACAGTCGGTGAGACACAGTCAGGCAGCACTTGCAGGCATGGTTTGCATGGCACACAAATGCTGCTGCAGGAGTCAGCCAGAGCCACAAGTGATGGACTGGCAGACTCTTTGCACCCGCTCCAAGGGAAATGTACTTGTGTGTAGTGCAATGCAAGTAGATCTGGCTTAGGGTTAAGATGGGTTAGCGCAAGGGCTAGGGTTAGGCTAGTTACGGGTGAGGTTAGGGTGAGTATTGGGGTGCACCTCTGGGTGCCTCTCTGACCCACTTAGAAGGACAGTGTACTGGCGTATGGGTTAGGCTTAAGGTTCGGGTTCAGGTTCGGGCTACGGTTAGTGGGCTGTTTATGCCTGATTGGCACATCCCAGAAGTCTCTGTGGTCAACCTGGCCAAGTGGCCGTGCGATTGGTGGAAAATTTGCATGGTCCACTCCCATGGGCGAGCCCATCATTGTGAATGTGCAGTTGTAAAAAAATAAAATAAAATAAAATAAAATAAAATCAACGGAGACTTTTTTTGCAAGAAAAACCCACTGCTGCTACTGTAAAAATTCAAGCATTTAAAATAGCTAATTTTCGCATGTTTCTGTGGTGCTTTGGTGGGGTTTTGGACCACGATTTAAAAAAAATATTGCGGTCGCCATTTTAGATCCCCCCACACTGCATGGCAAATGGATGCGCCCTCCCAGCCTGGTACAGTCTCCAAAACCTGGCCATGCGATTGGTGGAATGGCTCCAAAAATTTGCATGGTCCACTCCCATGGGCGAGCCCATCATTGCGAATGCGCAGGTGTAAAAAAATAAAATAAAATAAAATAAAAATCAACGGAGACGTATTTTGGCAAGACAAACCCACTGCTGCTACTGTAAAAATTCAAGCATTTAAAATAGCTAATTTTCGCATGTTTCTGTGGTGCTTTGGTGGGTTTTTGGACCACGATTTAAAAAAAAAATTGCGGTCGCCATTTTGGATCCCCCCACCCGCACACTGCATGGCAAAGGCAGACGAGACGATGCCCCCCCGCCTGGTACCAGCAGCGCAGCAGTAGCACTAGCCAAGGAGAGGGGGGGCAGGGAACCCCCCCCCAAATAAAACACCCTTCTGGCCTGGTAGGTGCCCTCAGACAGTTTTCGCCTGGGAATCGGTTTTTTTTTTTACTTAAAAACTTTTTTCTGTGCCGCTTGGCATCGCGGGATCACCGCGATGCCAGGAACGACCACGACAAATCAGACCCAATTATTCTTTAGTTGGTTCGAGTTCGAGTTCTGGCGGAGTAATTCCTGTTACCGTTTCCGTTGCGTAACGGAAACGAGTAACGGAAACGGAAACGGGAATTCCGCTAAGTCGTGCCCATCTCTATTCTCTAGTATATCTGGAACTTATTAAGAAAATAAATCTGTAGTGATATTAATGGCTACAGCCAAATGGTTCTTGATTATGGCTGGTTGGTTGGTTGATTGGTTGGTGCTGATGAGAGAAGGTACTGAGGATGATAGCACAAGGAGATGTGTAGATTACCAACTTCTCACCTAATGCAGTTTCAGCGGAGACCAGTGTAGGTGGCTTGGAGGAGAGGAAGGCAAAGAAGCATCCAACACAAGTTAAGGCAGGAGTCTTAGCCCCTCTCCCTCAAATGGAACTTGGAAAACTTCTGGTATGAGCTGTAAGGTGCGGTGTCGCATACAGCCTGCCATTCCATTTACTGGGCCTGCTGAAGGGTGTTTTGAGCACTTGAAAACATACTGTAAGTCAATTAGCCTTTCTCAAGTGTGTCTTTAACTGAAAGAACAAACACTTTCTTGGCGTTTAAATTGCTGTGGAGGAGGAGAGGCTCTTGAAAGGAGCACGGAGCAGAGTGAAAAGCTTGCTGTAATCTGCAATATTTAAGAATACAATATTTGCAAAAAGGGTTATCAGGAGGCGAACGACAATATTGCCTCCCTATTTTTATTTTTGAAAATGTTGACAGCTACAGTAGATGATGACCTGCCTCTATGCATCCTTGTGAGTTTACAGGCATGTTGGAAGGAGACTGCACATGACATAGTTCAGAGATTAGTGGAGGGGCCTCGCTTAACAAAGGACATCCTCCGTGAGGAGCCTTGTGGTGCAGTGGTTAAACGCCTGTACTGCAGGTAAAACTGTGTTGACGACCTGGGGTTCAATCCCAGGTAGCAGGCTCATGGTTGACTCAGCTTTCCATCTTCCGAGGTCAGTAAAATGAGTACCCAGCTTGCTGGGTGGGGGGGCAATGTGTCGCCTGCATACTGTAATTAAAACTGTAAATTGCCCTGAGACTACGTGGTGGTATGGGGTGGTATATAAGCAGAACACTTTTGCATTGTTTTTCGTTCTCCAGATATGGAGATCTGTTCCAGGAGCTACTTGGTGCATGGGCAGAAGCTGAGCCTAAGGTCCCAGCCTCCCCATGAAGTGCCTCCCAGCCATAAAATGTCTTTAGCTACTCAACGCAGGCAGTGAATCCACCTGGATAGAGAGCTTCATAGCCCAATTTAGTTTTTCCTTTTGCCAGCACATTCTGTACCACACATTCCCCCACATGTATGTAAAACCCTGGATTTTTTTTTTAATCTGAAGAATGCCCACACAGGTGGGGACCTCCCCTGTTCAGATTTTTTTCCACTTTCATTCTGGAGAAAATATAATACAGAGGAAAAGAGTAGTCATTCAGTGATGAGTGTCTTCCCTAGGATAAAGGAGAGTGAAAAGCTTTTAATGCCTCTGAAATGGCCATGGCATAGTCACACTTGTATACATTTCAGCCACAGGATTGTGGCACATCATAGATCCCGTAGCTCCTGGTTACAGAGTTTTTTTCATTTTGTACACTTCCTATGGGCCATAAGAACATAAGAACATAAAAACAGCCTTGGTGGAACAGGCCACAGCCCATTGATACCCTTGTTCTCCACAGACTTGTCCCATCGTTTCTTAAAGCTGTCAAGGCTGACAGCTGTCACCACTTCTTCTGGCAGGGAGTTCCACAGACTAGTGATCCTCTGGGTAAAAAAGTACTCTCTCTTATTTGTTTGAGATCTAGCAACCAAAAGTTTCATGGAGTGCCCCCTAGTTCTAGTGTTGTCCAATAGGGAAAACATCTGGACAACATCTTGTCCAGCTTGGACCATCTGGAGGTTCTGCACAGACATTCAGGAGGCAGAATGAATTCCCCAGTAGCCATTTAATTCTCATTTAAAGTGTGATGTGGTAAGGTCACAATGGAATATTGGCACATTGCGCATCTCTCTGCCACCACAATACATCGTCCCTTCACCCACCCACACCTCTGGTTTGCCACAACAAGTGGCTAGCAACATTTTACTTCAAGTCTGGGACCATCTACCTGGATTCCGCTCATGTCTGTATCCACAACCAGACAGCCTAAAAGCAGTGTTCTACTTTCTCTAAATTTGTGTTTCTCTCTTTTATGACATAACAAGAGCCCACTTCTGTGGTCTCACAAGGTCCAGCCTCACCCTTTTGTTTGGCATTGAAATCACAAGTGGCAGGATGTTCCTCACCTGACTACCCTTGGGAAAGAATCAAGCTATTTTAGAAGGGGATTCTTGGAGACTCCATCAAGGAAGATCCTTCTTACAGCCTCATACTAATGGTGGTGGATCCAAGAAAAAGCCTCCCTTGACACTCTCAAAAGGTGAGCAACCTCGCGTGGTGCCATATGGCCCTGTGGATACGCTAGAGTCAAAAGTTATATAGAGATCATTGGAAGGACTGGGACTAGAGATGGGCACAACTCAAAAAATGGTGTTTCGTTTGTCGTTTGTTGTTTAGGGGGTCCGTTTCGGTTCGTTTTCGTTTTTCGTGAATTTTTTGCAAAAAAATCGTTTTCAGTTCGTTACGTAATGAAACGAAAAAAACGAAAATGAAAACGAAAAATTGCTGTTTTGTTAGCATTCATTACAGTTCAATGTATTTGCCGCAACGAAAATGAAACGCACGACAAAATTTCTGTTTCTGTTCGTTTTGTTTCATTTTGGAGACAAAATTCATTTTTCGTTTCGTTACGTAACGAAATGAAAAAACAAAAATGAAAACAAAAAATTGCTCTTTTCGTGCCCATCTCTAACTGGGACAATTAAAACACCTCCCTCCCTTCAATATGGATGCAGCCTAAGGACATCCAAGCTCAAGTAAACTGCCTGGCTTTTTTTCCCAGCTTGCCATGGACTCTACACCTAAGAAACAACTCCTGGCAAATCCATCTTTTGCCATGTCATTACCTATTGGTACTCCTCTGAGGAAGAGGATTTTGCCCTCAAAATATTAGCAATGTTTTGTTATTTTTATAGTAGCCTAAAGGTATCACCTGTTCCACTTTTGTATAGAGATTTTTGACACTTTAAACTGCAGCTAGAAACAGATAAGCAGCCATTGATTTTTTTAAAAAAACAAAGACTGTGCTTGATGGGGAATGAATCAAACTTCCGAAGCATGGTAGCCATAATCCAAATGGATTCATGAAATGGAAGCTTATTCTTGGCTTTGTTCTCTGTCTTTTGTGCTCCGCTACTTCTTCCAGTCACGATCTTAGCTGTGTCGTGCAACAGAAAACAAATCAGAAGGGGAAGACACAACTAATTTTAGAACTGCAGAACAGGAAGAGGCCCTATGGTTCAGTAGGTTCACCCTCTGTCAAGGAAGCCCAGTGGGGAAATTAACTTCCAACCTCTAGCTTCACAGCCAGATGCCTCCAGTGGTAGCCAAACTTCAGCCCTCAAGATGTTTTGGACCACAACTCCCAGAATTCCAAGCCTATGTATATTGCCAGTGACAAAGGATGGTGGGAGTTGTGGCCCAAAACATCTGGAGGGCCAAAGTTTGACCACCACTCCAGAGAAGTACAATGTATTTGTGGTGAAAAGTTTTGTTTTGTTCCGCTTCATGGCAAATTGTTATACCTGGACTCTCTCTCTTGGCATTTTTCCTTTGCAAATTTCCTGTTCCCTTACTCCTCTTCCATTAATTAATTGAAAAATCAATAGTGTATAAGTACTAATCTCTGCACTCTCTCCGCTGGAAATGCCCACATGGAGTGTATGCAAAAGCAGGGCTGTTCGTTGGAGAGGAGACACTTGGCTGGCAAGCTTCATCTCTCTTTCCAAATTTAGTTGTGATCTATATTCAAATGACAGTTTAATGAGGCTTTTCCTATTTCCAGAAACCTTATCACATCATTAAAGCGTAGAAATGAATAATACATCTAGCACTTGGATTAAGCTGATCTCCAGACCTGATGCATCTTCAAAAGGATTGGAAAGGAAAGGAAAAATTGAAGGAGGGAAAAGGAGGGACGAAATGACAGAGAAACAGCAGAATCTGTTCAATCAAATGGTATGAATGTCTGCAGAGGTTTCCGATTCTTTCTTGCTGCATGTTTGAAACCATGGCTGGAGAAGGAGGAGAAGGAAGACTTCAACCCACCTCCCCCTGAAACAGCCAATAAAGCAGTGCTTGTACTTCACTCCAAGAGATGGATGCTGCTAGTTGACACCTTCTCAATTATCTGGTCAAGAGGGAGAAGAAGCTGTTACGTTCTTCTTCTCCACTTTTGGCCTCACCCTTTCCTCTCAGCATCACCATTCTCTTTAAAGTGAAAAAAAAATAGTGTTTTGTATGTCTTCTCATATGCTGCAAAACAAAACCCCAGCGGGGCTTTATGATCCGAATATGGTTATAAGTAAACAAACTCAAGTACTAGAAAGCAAGCAAGAGAAATGAAAACTCCAGTTACTGGAGATGTTGGAGGCTGAGTGGGAGACAGTCTACTGATGTGATCCCAAGATGGGCTACTGGATCGTGGCGGTGGGGTCCCACTTGATGGTGGGGTCCACTATTCTTGTTTAGGCCTGCCATTTGGCACAGTGATGGGGTAGGTACGGGTGAACATGGGACAACTTCATGTCATTGTCAAGCGTGCTCATTCAATGCTGTTTTGGTCATCCCCTCAATCGGGATCCACTGACCTCTAGGATCAATCCCTTTTTGGCCAGGGTTTCCTCGTCGGCATGAAATATGTGTCCATACCAACACAGTCAGGCTTCACACATCTTGTCAGAGATTGGTGCAATGCTGTATTTTGATCAAATGTCATAACTAGAGATGGGCACGACTTAGCGGTATTCCCGTTTCCGTTTCCTTTACTCGTATCCGTTACTCTACGGAAACGGAAACGGGAATTACTCCGCCAGACTTCGAGCTCGAACCGAGGAACGAACAATTTCGTCTGATTTGTCGTGCTCGTTACTTGCATCGCGCAATGCCAAGCGGCACAGAAAAAAAGTTTTTAAAAGTTAAAAAAAAAACCGATTCCCGGCCCTAAAAGTAGGCGAAAACTGTCTGAGGGCACCTACCAGGCCAGAAGGGTGTTTTATTTGGGGGGGGTTCCCTGCCCCCCCTCTCCTTGGCTATTGCTACTGCTGCGTTGCTGGTACCAGGCTGGGAGGGCGCATCCATTTGCCATGCAGTGCGGGGGATCCAAAATGGCGACCGCAATATTTTTTTTGAAATCGTTGCCCAAAACCCCACCAAAGCACCACAGAAACATGCGGAAATTAGCTATTTTAAATGCTTGAATTTTTACAGTAGCAGCAGTGGGTTTTTCTTGCAAAAAGAGTCTCCGTTGATTTTATTTTATTTTATTTTATTTTTTTACACCTGCGCATTCGCAATGATGGGCTCGCCCATGGGAGTGGACCATGCAAAGTTTTGGAGCCATTCCACCAATCGCATGGCCAGATTTTGCTGACTGTACCAGGCTGGGAGGGCGCATCCATTTGCCATGCAGTACGGGGGATCCAAAATGGCGACTGCAATATTTTTTTTTGAAATCGTTGCCCAAAACCCCACCAAAGCACCACAGAAACATGCGAAAATTAGCTATTTTAAATGTTTGATTTTTTACAGTAGCAGCAGTGGGTTTTTCTTGCAAACAAAGTCTCTGTTGATTTTATTTTATTTTATTTTATTTTATTTTTTTACACCTGCGCATTCGCAATGATGGGCTCGCCCATGGGAGTGGACCATGCAAAGTTTTGGAGCCATTCCACCAATCGCATGGCCAGGTTTTGCTGACTGTACCAGGCTGGGAGGGCGCATCCATTTGCCATGCGGTGGGGGGGGATCCAAAATGGCGACCGCAATATTTTTTTTGAAATCGTTGCCCAAAACCCCACCAAAGCACCACAGAAACATGCGAAAATTAGCTATTTTAAATGCTTGAATTTTTACAGTAGCAGCAGTGGGTTTTTCTTGCAAACAAAGTCTCCGTTGATTTTATTTTATTTTATTTTATTTTATTTTATTTTATTTTATTACACCTGCACATTTGCAATGATGGGCTCGCCCATGGGAGTAGACCATGCAAATTTTCCACCAATCGCATGGCCACTTGGCCAGGTTGACCACAGAGACTTCTGGGATGTGCCAATCAGGCATAAACAGCCCACTAATCGTAGCCCAAACCCGAACCCTAAGCCTAACCCATACGCCAGTACACTGTCCTTCTAAGTGGGTCAGAGAGGCACCCAGATGCACCCCAATACTCACCCTAACCTCACACGTAAGTAGCCTAACCCTACCCGTTGCGCTAATCCGTCTTAACCCTAAGCCAGATCTACTTGCATTGCACTACATGCAAGTACGTGAGACACAGCGGGTGCAAAGAGTCTGCCAGTCCGTCACTTGTGGCTCTGGCTGACTCCTGCAGCTCCCTCCAGGAGCCCGCTACCCCCTCCCCAAACCAGGACTAACGACAACGAAAAAATGAAAAAAACAAACCGACTAATTTTTGCAAATTTTCGCAAAAAACGGAAACGAGCCGAAACGGAACCGGCCCGACTAACGACAACTCGAAAAATTTTTTTTTCAAGTCGTGCCCATCTCTAGTCATAACTGCACACATGATTGTTTCACGTGAGGCTGGAGGTCCATCACAGCATCTTTGTCTCCATGAAACCAAGGCAATGTTCAACTTTTTTTGTCACTGGCCAGCATTCTGCACCATTGCCCCACTAGCCTGAAAATAACGAGTTCAATTGGATTAACATTCGGCCACAATTCATTGAAAATGATAACTGATAAACCTTAGAACTCATACAAGGGGACCTGAATTGTAGTGCAATCATGTAATGGTAGGACTCTTCCTGCTCCAGTATGTATTCAGAGATGCATCAGAAGGATGCTGCTCACCTGTTGAGCATCCCTCCAACTTACATGAATCTGCTAGCCCACGAAATCCCTCCGTTTGGCTTAATATTATCTTGATAATTTGGTTTAATCCTATACCTATAGATGATGTTTAATTTTATCCGAAGGCAGTATAGCACCTTAAGGGGGACTAAGGGCATATCCAAATACCTTGACCTATTGCACTACCCGCCTAATTGTGACCGGTATTTGTAAACCCTTATCATGCCAAATACAGGAAGGGATGGGCAAAAAAAGTAACCACCCAAGGCTGATCAGAATGTCTACCAAAAATTCCTACCCAGCCCCGTAGTGACCAGCTAATCTCATTCTCTATTTGTAAAAGGTGGGAGGGTGGGTCTAATTGTAGAAGCAAAGGAGACCAGGGAAATGCCAGTGATGCTTTACTTGGTGCTAAATTGGCTGAAAATTCCATCAGATTGAGGGGAGACATGATATCAGTCTTCCAGTACCTGAAGTGTTGCCACAGGGAAGAGGACATTGATTTATTCTCAGTTGCACCTGAGGGTATTACAAAAAACCCATGGGTGGAAACTCATCAGAGGGAGAGCCAACCTGGAAATTAGGAGAAATTTCCTGATGGTGAGAGCCATTAAATAGTGGAACAGCATGTATCCTGATATTGTGGGTGCCCCATTGCTGGAGGTATTCAAGAATAGATTGGACAGCCATATGTCTGGGGTGGTATGAGGTTTCCTGCCTTGGGCAGGGGGTCAGACTAGCAAACCTCCAAGGTCCCTTCCAACCCTATGAGGATTCTATGATTTTATGTTTCTGTGGATTCATTTCTGCTTTTGGGAGGTCATTTATAGTTATCCTTCTAAGGTACCTTGGTGTAAAAGGTCCTTAGTTGAGCTGTTGACAGTATCCAATCTACAAATTGGGAGGCTTCCGATGCTACAATCTTAAATGGTGGTTGTTGTCATTCACTTTTTAAATTCACTGTGCAATGGCTAGCAAGAAAGAGAGAAACAGACAACCGAGGAAGCTGATACAGATGAAACATTAGAAAAGATGTTCTTGTACATTCTGCTGCTGCTTTATAAAATACAATGGAAGAGGGAGGCCAATGTGGGATCACAGTGGTCACACAATCTCAAGAAGAAAAACAGAAGACAAAAAAAAACCCAGTACAGACCAAGTAGAAGAATAAAGAAGCAATGTGGCAGGTGGTGCAGAGAAAGCAGGTGAAGAGAGAGGACATTTCAGTGAAACTGAAGGCTGGAAAGAAAAAGGAAAAATAAAAGAGGATTCTGATAGAGAGCTGGTAAAGAAAGAGCAAAGAGTTTTGTGAGGAGAGTGTGGAAGGTGAAAATGGGGACAACAAAAAGGAAGATCCATTTGGCCAGGAGAGATTCAGACAGATGAAAGAGATGTGTTCAAGAGACTGGTAGTGAAAGAAAAAGGATAATAGAAATGGGTAGGGCCACTCCAAATTAAAGTAGGGTAGGTTCAGGGACAATATCTGTCATTGTTCCTAAGGCAAAGGTCATTGGTGTACATTTTTCCTCAAAAAGAGTCCAAGGGGCCCTCGGTTTGGATTTTGCTCTCTCTTTTTTTTTCCCCTTTCCCCTTTACTTTTCAGAAATGTAAATAACAAATGTGAGGAGGACCAATGAGGAGAGAAAAAAATCACTGGACAACACACCTGCAAATGTGTACCTGAAAGAGATGAATAACATGTTGATTTTTTTTTAGCACTAGGTTTGAATAGAGCAATGGTTGTTTCTCAGCTTTGAAAAGGGAAAGGTAATATGATTTTCCATTTTCATGGGTGATAGCAGATATTCTCTGAAGAAAGAATCTTCAGTAAACATCCTTCTTCCCTTTCTAGGGAAACCTAGATGCTGAACTATGTTATTCTTTACTCAGTTTGTATAAGATTGCATTTATTGTGGTAATGCTTAAGCCCTTTCACAAAACAAGAATGCTTTCCCCCTTTTCTTTTGCATGATAACAAAACATAGAAGAAAGTCATGACCAACCCAATAAAACTGTGTGTTATGTTTCATGCATATCCTATTATGTGAGCTATACAGAATATCTGGTAGATGTTGTATCCCAGTGGCCTTATGTCGGTTTTATTTTGCACTTATTTTCCAGCAGAAAAAAAAGACAATTTTTTTTTGCCTCAAAAAGAGGAACTTTATTTTGAGCTTGAAATTCTTATTTTCTTATTTTTCTTTTTGCTATAGATGAGCCATTATTTTTCACTCATCACACATGAGCCTTCCTACAGAGAAATCCTCCAGAATCTTCTGCATATATTGCATATATGCTGATCACTAGAGATGGGTATGAAATTAACTTTTAGTTCATTTTGTTATTCATTACTCATTTTGTTCCCTAATGAAACGAATAACAAGCCCCAGAGTGAATTTAGAACAAAATGAACCAAAACGGAAAAAAAAAATGGTTCGGTTTGGTTCGGTTTGTTAATAGCGAGAATGTCTCCTACCTGGTTCTGGATGGTCTTCAGTCTTCCTGGTTGCAGGGAAAAGCCGACTGGCCCGCACTACAGTTGCAGTGTGGGCCACGTGGTCGAAAATAAATAAAATAAAATAAAATAAAATAAAATAAAGGACTGCTGACCGGGCCCCAGGGGTGGCCTGGTCAGAACCCTAAAATGAAAAAAAAAAAGGAAAAAAAACCCAGCACTGACCAGGCCCCAGGGGCCGTGTGGTCGGTGCTTGGAAAAATAAAAGCTGGCCCGCGCTACACCTCTAGCTCGGCTGGAGCCAGAAGTAAAAAATAAATAAAATAAAATAAAGGAGTGCTGACCCAGCCCCACGGGCCACTGGGTCAGTGCTCTAAAATAAAGAAAAAAAATAAAAAAGTAATAAAAGAAGCACCCACATGGCCCCAGGGGCTGCACAGTGGGCACTTGAAAACAAACAAACAAAAAAGAGGAACTGGCCCCATGCCAGTGCCTCAAAAGGCCCCTGCCGCAGGTGCCACGATCCGCCGCCGCCGCCACCACCGCCACCGCCGGTAAGAACCCAAACCGGTTCGGATCAGTCCGGGTTTGTAAGACTTTTTAAAAAATTCGTACAAACCCAAACTCGAACTGAAGCAAGGGTGGTCCTGAACCAGATGAACCTGAACCAGGGGTTTTCTGATTCGTGCCCACCTGTACTGATTACTTTACATCACAAAACAGATGCAAATGTTTATGATTGGTACCAAAATTCTGGCTTCAACAAAATGAAACGGAATCTTTGTTTTATGTTTTATGGATTGCCTGGACTTTTTCTCACATTCAGGTGCATATCAAGAATTAATAACTAGTTTCTTCACTGTACGTCCTCTACATAAGGGCCCAGATACATGGGTGCTATAGTTTGCAATGGCTGTGTCATTAATTTTGATTTATCATCACATGACTGTTTCCTGGTATTTTGGCTGCCCAGCTGATAACGGGCGAAGCCAGGCTGCTGCAGTTACCCAACTTCACGGTGATCTAGGATACAGTGGTAGACACTGTGCAGCAGACCGTGGGGTCAGTAGAGAGTATCAACACTGCCTTCCAGGAGTCAGAAGTCTGGCTTCGCTGCTCATCAGCTGGGCAGCACAGTGTCTACTCAGCCACAGCAACCTGGCTTCATTGCTGCCACTCCCCTCAGCTGGCTCCTTCCGAGCAGCAAAGCCAGCCACTGTGATCTCGATTAGGGATGGGCATGAAAACTGTGTTTCATTTCATTCCATTTCATCCTCCCCCACACACATTTTGTTTTGTTCCGTTTCTTATGAATTTTTGAAAAAATGTATAAAGTAAAACAATAACGAAATGTTTCATTCCTCTGGGGTCTTGTACTCATCCCCTCCTCACCCCCTCCTCCTCCTCCTTCTGGGCTCTGGTGGCAGTTTGCCCTCATCGTCTGGGGTCCTTGGTGGTGGCAATGGTGGCAGTGGCAGCTTGGCCTCCCAGAAGCCTTGCTTGCCCTTCCAAGCCTGGGACCTTGGTGGCACTGGCAGTGGTGGCATCTACTCGGCCTCCCCGGCCTAGGTCTTCAGGACAGCAGTGGTGGCAGTGCCTGCGCGGCCTTCCAGACGCCTCACTCACCCTTCCAGGCCTGGGTCCTCGGCAGTGGCTGCACCCGTGCAGCCTCCCAGAGGCCTTACTCACCCTTCCAGGCCTGGGTCCTCGGTGGTGGTAGTGCCGGCGGCATCCATTCGGCCTCCCTGGCCATGGAGGCGGCTTCTCAGCATCAGCAATGGAAACAGTGCCTCCGAGACCATTAGGTGAGTGAGGCATTTTACAGATAGGACAAAACAGGTTGTTTTAATGAAAACAAAACAATCATTTAATTTTATCTGTATCAAAATGCTGTTTCCTTGTTTCATTACATTATGTTTTGTTATATAACGAAGTGACGAAACAGCATTTCATTTTTCATTTCGTGCCCATCCCTTATCTAGATCATAGTGAAGCCGGGTTGCTACTATAGGCCACATGCTACATCACCCAGCTGCTTGGCGGTGACAATGGGCTCCTGCAGCAACCTCAGAAGGCCAGGCTCCTGGGTGAAGCAGCCCAGCTTCACCGCCCATCAGCCGAGTGGTGTGGTGTTTGCTTCTGTGCTACTTGAAGCTTATGGTGGTGGTGGTGTGTGTGTGTGGGGGGGGTAAGTCTTAAGCTTAGCTCAGGCATGTCCAAACTTCAGTCCTCCTGATGTTTTGGACCACAACTCCCAGAATTCCAAGCCTGTATTTCCAATGGCAAAGGACTGTGGGAGCTGTGGTCCAAAACATCTGGAGGGCCAAAGTTTGGACATGCCTGGCTTAGCTCCTTTCACCCCTTTATTTCTTTGAAAGGAGCAGGAGCCAGAAGGAACCTCCTGGCCCCTAAGGCAGCCTCCTGTGCTGCATCCATAGTTCAGCTGTTTGCATTGATAGAAGCATTCGCATGTCAAAAAGATCACAAATACATTCATTTTAAATCTGTACTAAAACAACCAGCCCTTTGATGGAACAGTAAAACAGCATGCTGAAATTTAAAAAAATACACAGTTCCTTGGCAAACAACCCCATAATTCCCCATACGTCAGGTAGTCATTTTTTAAAAAAAAATTAATTATGCTAAACCCAGTTGAACAGCAATTCCTATTGCCAACATAACTGAACCCTGAACTGGGTCTTGTATTATTCATGTATTTTTAAGTATTCCAGATCTAAAAAGTCAGCAGATGGAACACTGACATTGATAATGGATTGTAGGATTTGATGATAAATGTACAGATGGGTATTGCTGAAAGAATTTCTTTTAAATTGAAACTAGTTCAGAAGCCTTAAAACTAGACACAAGAATAACAAACTTCATAATTAGAACAAAAAACCCTGATTTTATATTACTGACAGGATATTTCTGAAGTTTCTTTATCCAAAGTATCTGCAAAACTAGGGCTTATGCTTCTTTTGATTTTAATTACTTTTCTTGCTCATCATTGTCTAATGGAAATAGTGTTAGATTATCATAAGTTTACAATTCAGGCTGACAAGATTCAATCTTGCTGGATTAATTTTCTGTTTTCTTCCCACTTATTTTTTTAAAAAGAAGATGGAGTCAGAGAGCGTTCCAGAACAACAGTTCAATGCACCACAGGAAAAAAAAATGAAAACTGACCTGTATTGGTCAAATCTTCTGTCTCTGAAGACTATAATTTGATTTAATTGGTGTGAGATCTGAGATTGTTGTTTGACAAACTGGATCTCATGGGAAAAGACTGTTAATCAAGTCCTGGCATTTGCCTTAGTTGGTTGTTGTGTAGCTATAAATTGTTCCAGCAGCATCCACTGTTGCTATGTTGGCTGGATGCCTACAGTAGATGCCTCTCAGTAGCTGTTCTCTAATCTCTTGGGTCAATGGAGAGGTTTCCCATTGGGCATCACTGTGAGCCCTGCCAGTCCCTGCCTGTTTGATGCCTCTTCCATCCTTTACTCCATAAAACCAGTAAGTATAAACTCAAAAGGATTTATTGGAACTTGGATAAGTAACTGCATCCTCATAATAACTAGCACTAGAACTCATACTCTTGAGTACCAATGATTCTCACTAATCCCACATACTCACCAATTATCTTTAGTCCTTTCTTGTTTTTCACTGGAAGGGTCAAAGCTGCTCATTGAGTTTCAGTTTGCTTTAGAGATGGGCACTAAATGGAAAAAAATGCTGTTTCATTGTTTTGTTATGAAATGAAATGAAACACTGCTTTTCCTCTAGAAACGAAATGATTTGTCCTAGAAGAACCAAATTTGGTGGGTAGCTTCCTTGGACTCTTCCCTTCAAACCCCATGAACTTGGAGAGGTTTGGGATTTAGGGGGCTGAGTTATTAAACTACAAATGGTGTTCCCCAGGAGAAAGCCCCCCATAGGGAGTGATTAAGCACTTCCCTTAATAATTACAAATGATTTTCTCCTGGGGACCCTGGTTGGGGTTTAATAACTCAGCCCTTGAACCCCAAACCTCTCCAAATTCATGGGGTTTAAAGGGAAGAGTCTAAGGAAGCTACCCACCAAATTTGGTAACTCTAGGACTCAGGGGAGCCATTATATAGCATAACAAATCATTTCATTTTATTTCGTTCTGAAAATTATTTTAACATTTTTTTCGAAATGAAATGAACTGAAACAAAATGCTATAGTTTTGTTTCATTTCCATCTCTAGTTTGCTTCATCAAGTCCCCAACATAATCACATGGCACTGCCCAGTGCCCAGGATGTCTTGCTCTTAAATGTGCTCCCTGGATTGCAAATACGTCATGATTCTTCATCTGATAATGTCCCTCTCCTGTCTTCTTGGTGCTGGCAATTGTGCTGTCCCTTTCTCCACCATCATCTACTTTGGAAAGGTGTGTGGTTGCCTTCTTTTCTATTTTGTCTCTTCTTCCTCTCTCCCTAGTAGGAGGATCAAAGATTTGTATTAGTGCACACATGCATCAGCTCTGTCCCTTTGTTTGAAGAACTGGGGTGTGAAACCCACACCTCTGCTTCAGCGGCAACTTTATGAAAACAGCCTTGCTGCATCCTGCCTCATCTAAGACTGTGCCTGGTGAAAGAACTAGGATTAACGTCCAGGCAAACCCCATCTTGCCATATTGTGGGCTTTTGGCACTTCCACTGAAGAAGTGTGATTTACCCACAAAAGGTCACATTTTGTATGATTTATTTATTTATTTTTATTAGTGGCCTATAAAGGTGCTACCTTTGTCGATTCTTGCATCTGTATTTTGTAATGGCCATATGGCTCCATCTTTTGTTTCAAATAACCGTAATAAACCAAGACTCTCCAACCTGATGGACCAAGACTTTGCAACCTGTAATAAACCAAGACTCTTCGACCTCTCTAATATGACATGAGGTGAGCGGGGCTCTAATCTGTATGTTGAATACAGAATGGGTGTGGGAATAATGCACATCTCCTGTTGCAAACTCAAAGGGCCAAACACCAGTTATATGTAGAATTAACAGTTCTCCAATTTATTTATTTGTGTATTGGTTTATCTTTTTAACCTATTTTCAAAAACTAAAATAAAATAAAGTCAGCATCTGTGTCATTTGGGTTTGGTGGGCATCAGGTGCATGGCAAGCCATGGGCTTTCAAAGAAACATAAGGTCCTTTGAAATTCAGAACACACAATGTTTTTTCTTTCTTTTATGAAAGAGGGACCATCATTCCAGTTTGGAATTCCCCAGATACAAAGGAAACTAACATCCAGCCATCATTTTTAATTAGCATGACGACAAGGTGTGTTCACTCCTACTTCCCTCAGCCCAACTTGTCCAG
This sequence comes from Phrynocephalus guinanensis, assembly GCA_037367245.1. Lineage (NCBI taxonomy): Eukaryota > Metazoa > Chordata > Lepidosauria > Squamata > Agamidae > Phrynocephalus > Phrynocephalus guinanensis. Next base: position 14,496,015 of record CM074745.1, on the reverse strand, counting down.
CACAGAACAGAAAAAGCTTTTAAAATACAATGAGAAAGCTCTAGGTTACAGCTGGTTACAAAAAGAAGAGGAATGAAAATTAGATGTTTAATTAGCTTTGTTTTTATCATCCTTTTTATACCTTCTTTTAAGACATATTAAGACATATTTCTTGCGCTTAATAAAAGCAGCCCGTATCTTACGCAATTTAGCCAGTCATGAAAAACTCATCCCATCTCTTCCAGAGTCTGGAAAATTTACTTTTTGGACTACAATTTCACTGTCCATGCTGGCTGACCTTGTAGCCCAATGTCAATAGCTAGAGATGGTGGGCATGAAGTGAAAAAGAGACCGGGAAGTTTGTAGAGAATCTCATACTTTGGGTATGAGAAACTGAAACATCTAAATGATGCAAACCACAAACTTTATTTGCAATTACACTTTCTGGTTGTCATCCCCCCTCCCTCCCACAACCTATCATTCCCACTGCCCCTGTTGCCTCCCTACCTAGTCTGGTTGCTTCGAACACCATCTTGAGAGATTGCTGACCTGCTTCCCCCCCAAAAACCAATGATAGGTGGGCATATGCACTGAGACAGCTGGCCCAGCTCTCAGAAGGGAACCTAGGCCACTATCTCTCAAGATGACAGGAACAGAGGAGGAGGAGGAGGAAGAGACGGCAGACCCAGTTGGGAGGAGATGGGACAGTGGAAAGTGGGCACAGGGCAGGCAGCTTAGTTCCCCTCCACAATGGTATAGACTTTTTAATAATGTGAACCACAGTATGGTCCAAAAGTTCATATGGTTCACGGTTCATGACTACCCACACACCAACACAAAACACAATTTTTGTGGCTCATTCTCATCTCTATGAATAACCAATTGCAAGTCCATATTAGAGTAAACTCACTAAATCAGTTGACTGGTGTTATGTCATGGTAGATGGACTACCATGTGTATTTTATATGAATCTATAGGTTTATGCCTACTGATAACTGTGTAGTTTAATGTAATGTTGTGTATTAATGCTGTAAGATGTCCCTCAATTCCTTGTTATCAAATACTTGAACATGTGTTAATTGTACTAGACATTATCCCTCATTACTGTAAGCCGCCTTGGGTCCTTTTCCAAGGAGAAAGGCGGGGTAAAAATACTTTATATATCTATATCTATATCTATATATCTATATCTATATCTATATCTTAGATCTTATCTACATCTGTATCTCTCTCTCTCTCTCTGTGTGTGTGTGTGTGTGTGTGTGTATCTGTGTGTGTGTGTATCTGTGTGTGTGTGTATCTGTGTGTGTGTGTGTGTGTGTGTGTGTGTGTGTGTGTGTGTGTGAATTCCGGTGCTTCTAAGTACCTTGCTGAGACAAATTGGACATGGGTTTTAAAAAGTAACTTTTCCAAGATCTGCATTTTCTTCAAGGACTATCAGACAAACACACACAAGACACACAAGCTAGATGTTGACAACAGGAAATTTTAATCAAACCCAATGGAAAACTTACCACATTTTAATTAGAAAAAGTATTTGTTCTTTCAAATCTTTTTTTAAAAAATATCCCAATACTTTAAGCTTATATTAACTTGACATTTTAGTGGGTTTCTCAATAAATCTGAGGCATATTTGAGACAGAGCTATTAATGTGGATGGTGGGTGGGAGAGAAAGAGAGAGATAGACCCATCTCAAACATCATCCATGTTATTTGGAAATGAAAAATGTGAATCAAGAGTCCTGATTTTAAATTTAATAGGCACTACAATCCTTCAAACCGGAGAATCTGGTTTGAATCCTTCAAACAGGAGAAAGGGAATACTTATCTTATGGGTTAAAACTCACACACTTGGGTTAATCCTATGACTCTGCACAATATTTGGCCCATTATCAAAACACTACGTATCTAAGTCTGAGCTATGTCTGTGTTTCTGGGGTGACCACAGAGAGAAGTCAATGGCCAAGGTAGAGAAATGCCTGCATTCCTGTAGGAGCTTTGTGTGGCTAAAAACCCATACAGGAATTCTGTCCTTCTCTCCCCTCCCACCATTTCTCTTTTCTTGCTGCTGTTAGACTACCAAAGTTAATAATGACTGTTCCATGCTTTTCCTATGTTCTCCAGACTATATATGAGCAAAATGTTCTACTAGAAATAATTCTGGTGGTGGTGGGGATATCACCTCCAAGTTGTGGCCGTTTGAGTTCTATGCATAAGAGGTGCGCGCGCACACACACACAATTTGGTTACACTGAAACACAGACAGGAACACAGAGAAGACAAGCTCCAGAAAGATCATCTCCTGATATCAACACATACAGAATTGGTACCAGTGCACAAGTACCTTGCAGATTTCTTAAATGTTCCTCGGTTGGCAAAGTAAAAGTGGAATGTCGCCTTTGAATATGGAACATCTGAAATCTTCTACTGTAGTCTGTACCATCAAAGGTCCTCCAGAATGACAGGAGACTCAAACCTGGAACCTCCCATGAGCTTCTCCTATGACCCCGGTTTGTTCTTTGGCTTTACCCACGGAGTATTAATACGGTAAGGCAGATATCAAATGTCACTTCTATTGCCAGATGAAGGAGATACATTTAGCTAAAGACTGGATTAAATTAACCATCTGGCAGACTGGCACTTAAGGAAAGGAGCCAGCGTTTCAATAAGTCTGGCTTAGATACAAAAGCAAGTAGAATACGGTTTTCCTATATACTCTGCTCAGGTTTCAGCCAATGTATCTGACACAATCTGAAGGCAATGGAGATAGATGCCTTTATTGTGCCACAAAACAATTCACCAAAAGAAGCTAATTTTTGACCACATATCTGGGAATGGTGCAGAAAATCAAAAGCCTTTATTTGTATATTCAAAATAGTCACATATGCAAGAGTAGCAAAGAAAAAAAATAACTTGATCAACAAATCTGAAAATTCACTGTGCTAAAATTTACTTACTTACTTACTTACTTACTTACTTACTTACTTACTTACTTACTTACTTCTCCCCCGGCCAGGAGTGTTGGTTTTGAATTCTTCCTCTAATGGTATTGATCAGAAGGGCTGCCAGCACTCTGACACAAAATGTCCAGTACTGCAAATAAGCACCAGCACAATACAAGAAAAATCTATCAAATGGCGGGCATCTTATTGCCAATTTATATTTGCACAGGGAAAATAATGTCAGTCGTGATAGTAAACGCTTGCCCATTACAAGGTGCTGGTTGTATCCCCAGGATGTACACTCAATCATGCTGTCAGCTGACAAGCTTTGATTCTGAAGGCACTGTTGAATCTGAAAGATAAAGCTGGCACCCAAATGTTTCCCACCTAAGTATGAAGAAATCTGCAGAGTTTTGCAAATTTTTGTCAGCAGTGAACTGAATTTAATTGATTCCTGTTTCCACTGACTACATTCAATATATATAGAAATTCCCATAACAGAAAAGATCATATTGTATTGGATTATGCCGTACTGGTGGTAAAGCTAAGGACTGTCACGCCTAAAAGAAGTGACAACTCTTAACTCAGCACTAACCTGGTTAAGTATATGGGAATTCAAAACTGTTCTATAAATTAAATACTCAGAGCTCTTAGGAAAGCAAAATGCTCTGTTGTGATTTCTCTTCTGTCCCTTTTCTGAGTTTCTGCTACTGTCTGGTTCTTTCCATCTGAAATGTGAACAAACTTGTAAGCTGGAATAGGCATTCTTAACGAAAATGAAATGATTCCCCCCCTCCACCAATCTATAGGTACTCCATCTTCTTCTTTTGTAGGGCAGCATTTTTCCCATCTCTGATTTTGAAGCTGCTACAGTATAACAGCATGGCTAGCACAGACATATCCACAGGGGCAGGGTGAGAAAGAGTGCAAAGGAACAGCAGGTGTCTTTTTTAGTTCAGAAATTCAACGTATTAATACGGTTAGGCAGAGGTTTTAGCATCCGTATGCCACACACACACAGCAGGTTCTGTCAGTAACAGCCAACAGAAACATGCAGGGAGACATTCCATTTTAAGAATATACACTTTGAATACTGATATCCCAGGCACATTTGTACCAGGATGATGGCAACACCCAACATCTAATGTTCTTATCTTCTGATATGAATAGGGCATGCAGGGGGCCACCCATGTCAAATACAACACCACTGGGGATGCGGAGGGGCCCTAGAGAATTTCCACACAGATGCCAACCCCATTTCTCACTGTGTGGGGAACACTCACGTTCTAAACACTCACTTCCATTGCTTACACATCAATGGAGCTTCACAAAGTTACAACAGCAACTGGAGCATCCCAGTCAAGGTGACAGTAGTCTAAAGAGGAATCTTTCCAAGCTTTATAGACAAGTCTGTCCGAAATCAATCCGTACAGAAGTAGCTCCCACACATGCTTACTATTAGAGATGGGCATTTTGGTTTTTTGGGTTTTTTGTTTTTTTTTTTATAATGCATTTCATTTAGAATGAAACATATATTTTTTTAAAAAATAACATTTTGTTCTTCATTTTGTTTCTTTTGTTTCTTAGTTTTTTTAAGCCAACCAGCCCCACCAGTCAGCATGTCCCCCCCCCCCTTTTTTTTTTTTTTTTTTTGCCTAGCACCAACCAGCTGCCACCGGGCCGGTCGGCACTTTTTATTTTAGTCTAGTGCTGACCAGCTGGCCCGCGGGGCCAGCTGGTCAGTGCTTATTTTTATTATTGATTCTGACAGTTGCCGAGATCGGTGATTGTCAAATAATAAACAAAAATGAAATAGAACAAAATGCAAATTTCCATTTTTTTAAAAGGGTACTACGTTTTTTGTCTCATTCTGTAATGAAATGAAAAACAAACAAAAAAGAATAAAATTTGTTTCATGTCCATCTCTACTTACTATATATGGGGAGCTGTTTTGAAAGAAGAAGGGGGGGGACTCTTATGAGACAGTTCTGTTACAATTTGTATCAACAGTGTAGGAATTTGCTCCCAGTGTAGGAACAGACATGTATTTGCTTTCAATGCAGTTCTTAAAAGTGCAAAGGCTTTCAGGAAAAGAAAGAGGGAAAAGATACAAAAATTCTAATTTTTATTAGCATGGTTTAATATAAACCCATATCATTAAAAGTTCTGTCTCAATTTTTCTCTTCCATTTTTATTTCAATTTTCATAAAATCTTGTGTGTTTTCCATCTGGCTTAAAATTATTACAGATTTTTATAATACTTATCAAAAATCAAATTAAGTCAAGATTCTTATCCATTCCTTTGACTGATATCTGACAAGGTACTTAAATCCCATTTTGGTGTCAGCATGTCTACAGATAGAAAAATAATATAGAACCTTTCCACACTTCAGGTGCTTTACAAATAATCAACAGTAACCATAACCACCATCATGCTGGGTTTCACTCCTGTTCTGCATGCTGTTATATTACTAGCAGCTCAAATGCCATAAAAACACATTGCCATCATGAATTCAATTAATGAAACAATGAATTATGTATTCCAAAATGCAAGGTCATGATGTACTAACCTGTGAATAATAAATTAAGTAAAATATTTGAATCGGTCAAAGTTCAGTGAAACTCTCAAAAGGATGCTGATTTAAATCCAAACATGCATCACGAACAGAGCCCCCCCAATTGAAATTTGCTCATCAGTTAGGAAATAAAAATGCTTTTGTTTTAGCATCTGTAGCAATTTAAACTAAATAAATAATGTAACTGAACAGTCGGATCACCAGGACGCAACAAAAGTAGTTAACTTTAGGTTCTCTGAGATGACTTTTTCAAAAATGCATATGCATTTGAGGGAGACATTAATCTCTTTCATCTCCCCATGTAAGTGTGCCCAGATGGCATGGGCTTACCCAGGAGCTGCCTATTGCTCAGCCTTGGATCTAGAATCTTTGAGGGCTGTAATTTGCCTATAGTATGTAAATGGCAATGGATGGCAAGAAGGGATTTGAGAAACTAAACATGACAACTGCAGCATGCTGGTACTGCTTTAATCATAAAAGCTGCCAGAGAAGGTATGGCAGACTGTTTAGGAAGAGTAGTGAATGCCTCCTTACAACAAGGCAGGATTTCGGCTTGCTTAAAGGAGGCAATAGTAAAACCGCTGTTAAAAGAGCCCTCCTTAGATACAATGATTCTGAACAATTACTGACTGGTATCAAATATTCCATTCTTAGAGAAAGTTCTGGAGCAGGTTGTGGCCTCGCAGTTCCAGAGATTTCTGGATGTGTTAATCTACCTGGATCCATTTCAATCTGGCTTCAGGCCTGGCTGTGGGACTTAGACAGCACTGATTGCATTGGTAGATGACTTACACAGGGAAATGGATAGGGGATCTTGTCCCTTTTGGTTTTACTAGACCTCTCAGCTGCTTTTGACACTATAGACCATGGCATCCTCCTGACTCGTATCTCTGAAATGGGGGTAATGCATTAAAGTGGCTCCAGTCCTTTGCAGGAAAGAACACAGAAAGTGGTGTTAGGTGATTCATGTTCGACAATGGGCAATTTTCACAATGGAGAGAGTGCCCCAGGGATCTGTCCTCATAATGGATTTTTTTCCTTTTGCGTGTTCTTGGTAGCTTTAATGTTACCTTTTAATGTTCTAAGATGCTAATTCTAAGAGGTACTACAAGTGGGACTGTAACAGCCAAGGTGTGGGTGGTCATGTTTTCTGATGAATATTGGCCATTTGTCAAAATTTGTTGATTTGTATTCATTGTAAATGGAGTCCCTGATGAATACTAATTGATGTGGTTTTAGCAATCTTTGATTTGACAGTTCATTGGGGTATTAAAATGGTTCCCAGGACAGCTAGAGACACCAAAATTGGAAGGAAGAATCCCCAAATCACCCCATGTTTTGTGAAGATTGGGGTTCTCCAACCCAGTTGCTAAAGGGCATTTTCCAGGGGGCACTTTGTATAACTCTGATGCCTGAAATTCAATCACAAGGATGGAAGGTAGAGTGAACCTCAAGCCAGTTACCTGGAATTGAACTCAAGTTGTGAGCAGAGTCTTGGTTGTAGTACTGAAGTTTAACCATTGCACCAAGACAACTGAACCTCATTTTGCATGAGCTTCTAAGGGAGGAAAAAGTAAGGATATACTGTGAAGAAATACAGAAATCAGAAGGATAATGGCATCAGTTAAACATGAGGTATTGAAAGGAGGTTTGGACTTGGAAGAGTGATGTGTTTTCTTTCTCACTGAAACACACTGTTTAATCCTACACAGGTTCTTTATATTTGAAAAGGGTATCCCAGGTCAACTATTTTCACACGACAAAAACCGTAATCCCCATTCATGTGTAGTGTTAATTCTACATAGCATAAAGGTATTTACTGGTGACAAACTGAATGTACAATAGTTGTCTTCTAATTGGCCCATCTGTTGACCCTACCTGGTGGACTGGATTTGAGCATCTGTTTGGATTTTCCCAGGATCACATTCCAGATGTCCACTCCTTATCCTGCGATTAGGCTTCTGATATGTCTTAGCAGCCTCTTTCCCCCAAATGATTTAGAGAGAGAGAGATTACGTCTGACTTAAAAGAGAGAGACGAAAAAAGAAACATCAATACGTAGCTAGCTACTTCATTTTTATTCTAAGCTTTTAGACAGCTAGAAGAGTGTGTCTTTATTTCTATATATATACTTAACAAACTATTTGTTTGTGTCAGAATCCATGCACTTTCCTTTGAAAACTGCCTTCATTTGGAACACTATCTGTCAAACGAACAGGAAGTAAGTGCAATATTGGAATGTAAAATGAGACATTTAATTCTTAAATAATGTCACTTAAATGCATGATGATGCCAATCTTCCGATCTATCCAAATTGGGGTGGGAGTGGGCGCATAACGTTATTGTGTATGTATATCCATTCATGTGACAACCCCATCTTTTACAACTACAGAACTACTTAATTTTATTTAAAGTTTTTAAAAATATGTTTGAAGTAAACAGCTATAATATGGACTAGGATTTCAGCTCCTTGATTGTCTTGCTTGCAAGAAACGGAGGTATTTTGGCATTCTTGAAAATAAGAAAATGAGAATGACTGTTTTGTCCAAAGGAAGCAAAAACTGGCAAATGACAAATCACATACCTATGGAAACAATGTAAATTGTGCAAAATAACAATAAAAAACAATTTGTCTGAACATTTAAAGGGCAAAAGGTTTTTCTTTTTCCTATCTGTTTAAACAATCACTCAGTCATTCTATGTGCATGCGTACATGGGCATTTGCACACATATGCTTTGTCAGAGGTCAAGAATGCTGTTTTGTACAGAAACAACTTGTGCATAAATTGTGGAGATCTTCTTGAGAAAAAGAGAGCACTTCCAGTTTTACTCTTGCCAAGAGGCAAGGCATATTGTAGATTCTTTCCATCATCAAAGAAAAAACTATGGACTTAATCAGTGCCTTTTACAGGCAGGAACACTGATGCACCTAAGATATGGATGTGTTATATGTCCATTGTAGTGGAGTAGGTGTGTAAAATCCACTTAGTGCTCTTCTATTTTTTCAATCCAGTTTGTTCACTGTAAATGTTTAAGAGGTGCTATGGACAACCTTTGGGAAATCAGAAAATAAAATGCCTGGAGCAAATTTGGACCCACTTTTAAAGTTAAGGCTTCCCCTTTTTATCACTAAAGGAACATTTCCCATCACCAAAAAGTTGTTTATTTGTCTGTTTGTTTGTCTGTTTGTTTTAATTATTATTACTCTGCCTTTCTCCTTTAAAAAGATTCAAAGTGGCTTACACCATCAAAAGGCAACGTTTAACAACTAAAAACAGGAAGTACACAAATATTGAAAAGAATGAAACAAATTCCACATTTTAAAAAAGGTAAAGAAAATTAACACCAGAAACAGGTTCACTGCAACCAGGAAGATAATTTGTTTTCACATGCAGTGACCCCCCCCCCGCCACCTATTGCAGAGGTTAGGGACCCAACCTGACCCACAATAATTGAAAATCCACAATATGTGGAATACGGGTTGGGTCAGGCCTGGGGGGCCTAACTGGGGGCTCATGTTCTTTCCCCCAGCCTGGTGCTGCCCCAAACAGGCCTGCAAAAAGGCCCTTGGAGGCCTCAGAAATGATTTTTGATGACCCAGAAGTCACTTCCAGTTTACTAGAAGTGACTTTCAGTTCCCACTGAGCCCCTTTCGGGGCCTCGAGAAGGCCAGGAAAGGCCCTTGCAGGCCTGTTTGAGGCAGTCCCAGTCCTGGGGTAAGTATGGGAGGCCTGAAACAGGCCTTTGCCCCTTACCCCACGGGGCCTTTTTTCATATACTGCAGTCCTGTGATATAGCGGGACCACATTATATGAACCACGAAAGGGCAGGGGACCACTGTACTTCAAAGATCAATCAAGTCCCCACTTGGTATATGTTTGTTAACCCCCACTTTTCTGAGATGAGTAAACATCACCAAGCCAAAACCATGAACCAACACTAAGAATGAACATGCGGAGGGGGAGAGGATCAGAACCACTGAAATGCTGGGCATTACATGCCAGGGGCAGGGCTTTTTTTCACCTTCCTCACAATTGTGTTTTGCTTCCATAGGGTTGCCAGGTTAGCAGCTTCCAAATCTGTGAGCTTTCATAGCCAAAACACGAGGCCCGGGCTGAGCCCTTGTGATATCACAGTCCTTGGGTAGCTAGTTGCAAAAGAAAAGGTGTTTGTACTTGCCAACATGAAAAAGTGACAGAGATGATGTCAAATTTCTGCACTATGCCCTAAACAAATATTATATGCACAGCAGACATACCAGTGTTTTCAAAAAAGTGGTGTTCTCATGTGGAAGTCGGGAGGAAATGGGTGCTCATGCCTTATGAAGCAAAATCAAACATTTTTCCCCTTTCCTAGAATCTAAGAGCAGGCTTGCATTAATGAAGTAAGATTCTGTTACTCCATGTCCATTGCGTGATGGGGGGAGTTCATCCCAACCACACGCCCTGAACCGAGAACAAAGCGTGATGAGACATACCTCTCCCTGGCCTTGGGAATTGTCTTGTCTCGGTTCTTGTTTCAAGACAAGTGCACGTGAAGTAACGCTTGTCACGCAATGCACACATTCTCCATCTAGTGGCAGGAGTGCAAAGTTGCATTCTCCAGTACAATCCCAATGGCATAAGCAATGCATTGAAGAGAGGGAAGAAGGCATGAAACCAGGAGTTTTGCTGCTTAACGCATGAAAGGCAAAGTTGCCGTGATTCGAAATATCGAAAAACGGAAGTCCAGGCCAAAAAAGGGGGGGTAAACAAAGCCAGGAAACTTCAGTAATTGTCACGAAACAAGGATGTGAAGTAACAGTTGTCACGATACCATCATTCACACCCATGGGTAAACAGAAACAGGGACAGAACCGGGACAAGACCACATGACTGTGAACAACATTATCACGGAACCAACGTAATCTTGGAACGAGGACGGTCGTGAAGTAACCATCAAAGAGATAGAGACAGACAGAGATAGAGGCTAGAGTGAAAACTGGTAGCTAGTCGGGGAGACAGCCATGACAATCTTTACACCAACAGAAGCTTCATATGTCAGCACTTACTTATCACCAGCTGAAAGTGCCCATGAGGGTCAAGACTCCTTTAAAAACTAATGCTAGCAGAGTGTTCGCATATGGGAAATCCACTTAAATACATTGATTCAACATCCAAGTTAAAACAATTGGCCCTCTAGTAGAAGAATTTAAAAAGGCCTCACTGCCACTCAAAAAAAGAGGAAAAAATAATGACAATTCCTTGTTAAATTCATCCGCACTTCCATGTGCATCATGTATTTGCCATTTCCCCCCATTGATTTAAAACATGCTAAACTCAATTTAAACAGCAATGTGTGTATGTGTGTTTAATTAATGTAACTAGGCTCTGAAGCTAGAATTCCCTTGAACCAATCATGGAGCATTCATGGCACGTAATGCTCTGCCTGCAGTGTTCTGCAGTCTTGAATTTGCATTGCACAATCAGGAAATCCTCCCCTCCTTTTCTGATTGCTTTCTATTGAGTGTATGCTTATACACGTTGATCCCAGTAACTCCTTCTCTGAAACCCCCCTCAATGGCATTTCATGCAAGTAGGACAGGGGACTAGGATTCTGGCCTTTATTTTTACTATTTCTTCCCCCAAACTGTCCAAAGCTGCTGCAACTTTGACATCCAGCAAGAGACTTAGATAGAAGCATGCCACTGCTGCCAAGCTAATCCGGGATATAGACCTGGCAGTGGCTTCAGGCACAGTTAATCTCCCTGCCTGCTCAGTCAGAGGTGGGGCGACAAACACAGCTGCTAGCTTTACGGTGGTGTGAAGAAAGGGAGTGGGAGATAAGCAACCAGGAAAAGAGGAGGACCAGCTAAGGATACTGCCAGAAGCCAGTCTGGCAGGTGTGAATATTGCTATTCTGTGTTTTCACCGCCTTTTTCCTTTTAAAAGACAAGGGGAATTGCATGGAAGCGACTGGAGGGGTGAAGACTCCAAAAGCAAAGTCAAGATGAATGTTCACTAGTAAGGTTCCCCCCCCCTTCCCTGCACATGCCATGCTAGTTGTGTCCAATTCTAGGGGCAGTGCTCATCTCCATTTCTAAGCCAAAGGGCCAGTGTTGTGTGAGTCCATGGCCATGTGGTCAGCATGGCTGAAAGCATTTCTGTGTATGGAACACTGTTTACCTTCCCATTTTTATGACATTACCTACTTATCTATTTGGTCCAGCTGGCCTAGCTGGTAGTACCTCATAAGGGCCCCTCCCCAGGGTTGCATGAAAAGATGGTCAATGGTTTTGATGGTGGAATAGTGATAAAACGGAAGAACCATCTTCGAGGATGTTTTTAATTTTGTGTAAACCACCCTGAGTTCTCCTTGGGAAATAGGTCGCGGTATACAAGTTTGAAAATAAATAAATAAATAAATAAATAAATAAATAAATAAATAAATAAATAAATAGGAGAAGGAAAACTCTGATTTTAAACCTCCACTGCCTTGTGGCTATATCCATTTCTGGAAAAGGCTTCAGGAGTTAACCTCAAAGCAAAATCTGGAGCCAGAGTCCCGGAGATAGTTCATGACTGTTTACAATCATATTCTGGCAACTCCGGTGATATAGCTGGAACGAATCATATCAGATCTGCTGTTCCGTTAGACTATTCCAGCGACATGGAGAACGGGGGAGGGTTGCTGCTTGGTAACAGTTTTAACCTCCATATTAATCTACCCCAGCCTTGTGCTCTGAAGAGGCCACTTCAGTTTTGCATGCAGTGTTGAAACCACACAGCTTCTATACAGAGCACAATACCATAGTCTCTTGAGACTGGAGGTTGCCTATACATTTATCTATTTGCATTTAAATGCTTTCAAACTTGTAGACATGGACACAAAATGAAACACAAAGCAAATTAGCCCATGAATAGGCCTTTCTGTCATTCATTTCAAGATGCTTCTGGAAAATGTGCCTGCCCTGAATGAAACGAAATGCCGAACTATTACCAGTGTTGATGATTTTGTACATGGGCTACAACTCTGATATCCCAAATCCAATCTTTGCCAAATCTATCTTTATTCTCAGACTGGCTCCCCTCCCCTCCCCAATCCCCAAATCTGGTAAAGACTAGATCTGGGACATCTAAGCCGTAGCCCCCCAAAACAGGTTCCACCAGGGAAGTGCTCCTTAGCCAGCTGATTGGGATGCTATAACTGAGAGGCCCCAAATCCAATCATTGCCAAACTTACTGTGAAGTGGGGAAGAATGTCAGGTGAAGACTTGCTGAGAGTTTTTGATGATATATCTAATTCCAGTGGTGTCTGTTCTACTGCTCCTGGAAATCTCAAACCACATGAACCACAAAATGGTCTACTTCATTGGAAAGTTTGTCAAAGTTCATGGTTCGTGAATAGTGATGAATTATGAAGCATCATGAACTGCCAGTTTATACTCATCTCTAGCGTTTACCATTGCAGCCCCAAAACCTGAAATAAGACTCCGACACAAATTGTTGGATTAAAATAGGGCCACAACTTTATTAATATTAGCAAATTAGGGGGCCTCCCAGAGTGCAAGCAAGTATTAGGCCTAGATCACATTGGCCTGAGGCCCCACAGCATTGAGGTGTGTTTCAACCTGGAATGTGCTGTCATTCTTATTTAGCACTGTTCTGATAATGGGGGCAATTTTCAAGGCAGCCGTAACTACTTAAAGGGAACTTGATATTAATATCTTACTCAACCTATAATTCTAAATGTTTATTATCAGGCTGCCCTGTGCCCTTAGGGGCCACCGGTCCTGAAGCTCACCTATTCAACACGTTGCACTACCTACTGTTGTGACCAAAGATGCTAAGCCTAGCCTATCCCAGGTGAGAATGGGATGGGCGAAAACGCACCATCACCTAGCAGCCAATAAACGTGATCGTCAAAAATTCCCATCCGGACCCAAAGTGATGAGATAATCTCATTCTCATAACTGTTGTGGTGGGTGGGTGGAGCGTCTCAATGCCTTGAAAGAGGGTGTGTTAAGGTGCCGGTTTCCTCTTAAAGGCTCCGAGACCCAGGCATTCTGTTATGTGGTTGCACCTTTTGCACGAAAGTCCCGGGCCAGGGCTGCAAAGAATTCCCCACCACCGACAAGTGCTGCAGCAGAGTGCTCCTTCTTCAGCTACAGAATTTTACTTACTAACTAGGTGCTCTTTTGGGCTTGATCCTTAACTGGATTTGCTCAGGATGAAGTTCCCTGGATTATAGCCAGACTTCCATTCCAATGTATATAGAACATGCAATTTTCAAAATCATTGGAATGCGAACACTAGACCTGAAGATCCATAATAATCAAAGCTGTCATCCAATTAGAGAAATCTCAGTTATTTTAATTGCACAAGTTTCAGTCGATTAATTAACTGATTAAATTTGCATACATTTGCATAGAAAAACAATAAGTCTAGAGAAAACGAGGCATACTTTTCTTTAGTCTGCAGCGATGCCTGTTCTTGGCAACAGCATGTGCCAGTTCAGAAGAGCAAATTGCACAGAGGGAAGTGCCTCTTCTCTCTCTCTCTCTCTCTCTCTCTCTCTCTCTCTCTCTCTCTCTCTCTCTCTCTCTCTCTCTTGTCTACTAAATATTTACTAAAAGATCTATTTTTAATAAATTAATCTAGCAGCCAACGACTCAGGAGCACCTTTTTAGTGACTCTATTCATTTTGCGGATTAATCTATCTTTTTAGTCAACTTAAAGCTGCAGCCTTAATAATAAGAATTATGATTTCCTTTGCCAGTGATCAAATCTCTGCAGGGACAAAACCACAGTGCATATTAAATGGGCATGATGTGCCAGGTCTGTTATTTTATTTTATTTTATTCCTGCCTATGTAAAGAAGGCGATTCATTTTCCATGGGGGATGAGCAAAGCTCCAAAGGATTTGGGCATCATATGATCAGAGTGAGTAGCGGTCCTAAGGCATTTTTGCTTTATTTAATATACTTATCCCCATAGACTTGTGCTGCTTTAGGGAAGCAATTTCACTAACATTGCATATCTTACAGGCCCCTCACTCTCAATTCATTTTAACAGCCTGCACATTGCAAAAGCACTGAGTTTGTTGATAGCGTTCACACTGCACTATGAGTGTGTGTGTTCATGTTCAGAGATGATCTTGGGGGAGGGAGGTCAACCAAGGTGACAGGGTCTCAAAAAGTGGGCATGAATGGAGATTTAAGCATTTGTTGTCTTGCCAAGTTGCAGCCTTATTATGGTGTTAATAGTTTTTAAAAGAATACGAGATATCCAAAGATTGCTGTTGTTAACCAGCACTATCCCCATGGATGAGCAAGGATTCAAACCCAGGTCTCCGGAGCCCTGGTCCATCACTCCATGCACTACTTCACACTGGCTGTTCAAAGATTTAAATGTCCAATGCTTGTTCGAAATACGATTCACTTCCAGCACCCTGATTCCACCTCTCTTCCTGCCACTCTGATCCCCTCTCGGCACATTCCATTTGAGCCAGCCAAAGAGCACATTCTGTACAGAGACACTTTTGTGGAGGAAGCCATGCTAATGACAATGGAATAATGGAATCCTTGCTGCCATAGAGAAGTGAGTAACTCAATGAGTGTATTTTTGAAAAATAACCTTCCATGCCCTGATCAGATGGGTTACTGATGAATGGTTCAGCTCAGTGCTAGTAGTATATGATATAACATTAGTAATCCACAAGGTCGTTCACTGGAAGGACAGATTTTGAAGCTGAAGCTCCAGTACTTTGGCCACCTCATGAGGAGAGAGGAGTCCTTGGAAAAGTCCCTGATGTTGGGAAAGATTGAAGGCAAAAGGAAAAGGGGACGGCAAAGAATGAGATGGCTGGACGGTGTCATCAATGCAACCAATATAGATTTGACCAAACTCTGGGAGGCAGTGGAAGACAGGAAGGCCTAGTGAGCTCTGGTCCATGGGGTCACTAAGAGTCGGACATGACTGAACGACTGAACAACAACAACAATCCACAAGGTCAAGCAGGACATGAATGCTAGCATCCACATCATCTTTCACATAAGCCCTTTCTCTTTTGGCAACAATGCCTGGAGACCAGCACGTTGCTCACTAGACTACTCATTTGGACTCCATTAGAACACAACCTACTTGAGTGCTGGAAGTATCTCCAGCATACTAGAGAGCAAAGTAAGCCAGCATGTTTTTGACAATGAAAACTCATTTGCTGCCTTTAAAAAGAAACCCAAACAACCTCTCTCATATTCAAGATACGAGATGCAATCTCCCAGAGGGGAGAATAAGCAATTAATACAAGAAAGATTGCAGAGTTGTGCCAGTGTGGGAGTCTTTTTGCAAATTGCAGTCCCTGCAGAAGGCCTGACTGTGGCCTCCTAAGAGCAACCAAACTGCCTTCCCAATAATTCATCACATTTTATCATGGCCTGGCCTCTGCAAGCAGAGCACAAAGCACCCACCCCCTCCCTATCTATTCAGCAAGCTCCGTTTTCATTGCTATCTAAAATTAATTAGGATAGCAATCACCCTGAATTCATTAAGAGGCCCTTTAAAGGAGAGAGTGAACAAAAAAGGCAAGAAATCTGAAGCACAAGAAACAAAAGAAAACCTAACAATAAGTTCCAGCCAATTCTATTTCCAGTAGTAAAGATCCATTGAAATCAGTGGGACTTCCATTAGTGTTGACTAGGAATGCCTAGATGCCCTAAGGACATCCAATCTTGCCTGATTTCAGAAGCTAAGCAGGGTCGGGCCTGGTTAGTACTTGGATGGGCAACCACCAGGGAATACCAGCTGCTGTAGGCGCCTGGAGTAGGAACTGGCAAGCCACACCAGTATTCCTGCCAAGAAAACTCCATGGACATGGAGTCACAAAGGGTCAGTGATGACTGTAACACACACACACACACACACACACACACACACACAGAGAGAGAGAGAGAGAGAGAGAGAGAGAGAGAGAGAGAGAGAGAGAGAGAGAGAGAGAGAGAGAGAGAGAGAGAGAGAGAGAGAGGAATGCAACCCCTGAAATCTTTGGTTGATATAAATAGAGCAAATCCCACAGTATTGGACCATGTTGCTGTGGCATTCTTTTCAGCTCAGAAATGGTATTTTTTTGCTCCTGCCATATTGGCTTTCAGCACATTCGCAAACATATGGAGAAGAAAGAGCCCATGGCAAAAATTATTGTTCATGCAGAACACTGTCATTTGCAGACACTGACTTAATCTTTCCCAGAATCCTTCTTATTGTTTGATTCTGTTTCCTTTGGCAGGGTCTATGAAAGTGAAGAAAACCCATCTACTATTGCTGATAAATCAGGAGATAACGGTGGAGGTCAGGGCACATGGAAAGGAAAAAGAGAGGTGGAAATCTGTGAGTTCCCAGCCCAACCCCCTCTTCTTGCACACAGTCTTAAACAAAATATTAAAGCTCTAAAATGTGTAATTAGACGTGTTTGCCCTCTGGGTGTGAGGGGACTTGACTGTGTTTTCTTGTTATCTGATCACACAGCAACTATAATTTGTGTTCTCTTTGGATCATGCCCCCCATTCTTATTTTAATTCCTCTTCTGCTTTCAGACAGCAAGTTGCCTCAACTGAGGAATGGGTGACAGTGCCAGAAAACAGAACATTTTTCTTGTCTAGCTTTCTATACACTTCCAAGGTCAGGTGTGTCACACACAAAAACACAGTGCATTCAAGGTAAGATGTCAGTCTCTCTCTCCCCCTCCAACACACAAACACACACACACACACACACACACACACACACACACACACACACACCCTAGGTGTAGTGCAGGCATGCCCAAACTTCAGCCCTCCTGATGTTTTGGACCACAACTCCCAGAATTCTAAGCTTAGATTGCCAATGGCAAAGGACTGTGGGAGTTGCTGTCCAAAACATCTGGAGGGCCACACACTAATCCCTGTTAAATGTAATCTTTTGGTTTTCAGCCCAGTACGCAAGCCTGTCAAAGTCTTTTTAGAATTTTATTCCTGCCTTCCAAGGTAATAGCAATTTTGTGTCATCTGCACATTTGATAAGTATTCCCTATACTCCCTCATCTAAGGCATTAATAAAAATGTTAACGAACACTGACCCAGGATTGATCCTGGTAGTACCCAACTTGTCGCCTCTTCCCAGTTTGAGAAGAAGCCATTGATAAAGGCTACCAGAATATGATTCTGTGTATCCACCTGGCAGTTGTTTTATCCAGTCCACACCTAGTTAGCTTGCTAATTGGAATGCCATGGGGGGACTTTGGGCACTTTTACACAACCCCTAAGGTCCGCTGGTCCCTTAAATTCGGACCAGAGATCTTAGGGGGTTGTCGTTCTTCCTGCATCCCCACCCCTCCGCACTTCCTGTCTGCTGGCTGCGTGAGGGGAGGGAGAAAAAAAGGGACAAAAGAATGCAGGCTTACCTCTGGTGCCGGTGGACGCCGTCCCGTCGTTGTGATTCCTTCTCTTAAAGGGGCAGGAGACAAAAAACAACAGCAAAAAGAAGCGAGGAGAACCCGGCACATCCGCATCAAGATTTTTCACCCTCGGAGAGCAGGTAAATGAAAAGTGTGCTGGGACGCGCTTAGGTGGGCGTGGTCGCACTTAATTTTCAGTAAACTCCGGAGCTGGTGGGTAAACAATTTTAAGCTCCGGAGCTGGGAGCCATTTGCGGCGGAGTTTAGGGGTCGTGTAAAAAAAAGGCCCAAAGTCAAAGGCTTTGTTGAAGTCAAGATACACTATGTCTACGGCATCCCCTTTGTCTATCAGGGAAGTTATCCAATCAAAAAACGAGATCCAATTATTCTAGCAGGATCTGTTCTTGACAAATCGGTGTTGGCTTCTACAGTTATTACTGCATTGGTTTCTAGGTGCGTACATAATGACAGTTTTATAATCTATTCCAAAATTTTTCCCTGGGATTAATATCAGGCAGACTGATCTACAATTTCCAGGTTCCTTCTTTTGCACGTTTGGAAGGCTGGAAAATTAGTCCTTCTCCAATCATCCAGTACTTCACCCATCCTCCAGAAGAAGAAGAAAGAAACTGGATGAAAAGGAAAGAGGGAAGTAAGCATACACTGACACCAGGTGTAGAGAGGAGATGATTCAAATCCAACAAGGAAGCATGCTGCAACATTATATTTCCTGCTTCGTGCTGCTGGCCAATCAGAGAGGGAGGCAGGATGATGCCTTCCCTGCACAGCTCCTGAATGGCCAGCATCACAGATCTACTACAGATGACATCACAGCATGCTTCCTCATTGGATTTTAACCCCATGTGAGACAGAGAAAGGTAAAGCAATTGGATCTGCATGTATCAGCTGGTTCCGAGGACCACCTGGGCGCATGTGGTTTGTTTGGTAACCTACTGGTTCCGAATGAAATACCCATCCCTAGCTGCAATCACTGTTAATTTCCTTCCCTTGGCTGAAATACATTAATCCAGTGAAAACCAATTTCTCAGGTATGAGAATCCATACCTGATCCATCCACATTTTCCCTAATATGTAGTCAAACCCTAAATCTCCACAAGCTGGAACTGGATTGACAGCACATTAAAAATTGATTCTGGGTTAGCATTATGTTAATGAACAGACCTCAAAGATTTCTTTTGTGAATGCTGTTATGGTTGGTATTATGTATCATCAAGTCACCTCTAACCCATGGTGACCTTATGAATGGGTGACCTCCAGTCTTTGCCCTTATATCTATTAATGGCTATGCCAATGGTTTCTGTTTTCCTCCAAGCACGTCCCACAAATAATTGCCTGAAAATGAACAAAGGGAATTATTCACCAGAACAGAAATGTTCATCATGACGTTGGACAGGGAGGGTTAGTCTGTATATTGGAAGGGTCTTGTGAGTTCAGTGTGTCTTTGTGCATTATGATTGTTTACAGAGAAATTTTGTACATCTCTTCCAGACCTATCTGTAGGAGAGCCAGCCTGCAACCCCCTACTGTCTCCTCCATGGCAATGATGTATTTAATCTGCCATAAGAGTGAATGCATGGCAAAACACAAAATAGGATAAAATAAAGAAGTATACACAGAAACACAGCTGGGCTATGGGGGGGGGCAGACCTGATCCTTCTTTCTTTCCTTGATCACAGTAATAATGACAGCCAGCTTTTCCTACTAGCCATGGACCGCTTTACCTTCTAATGCTGGCCACCGACAATGGACATTGACTGTTAATGAACTTCAGAAATGCATAGGAAGTAGTTGCAGAGGGAGTGGGACACCTCTGTCCAAGAACACAGAAACACAGATTGCTGGTGTCAGTAATGATGTCTGGCCAATCAGTAAGTACCAGGGTCAGCACTGGCTGGACTAGTGGCCCTCCCTGCACCAGCAAGCTCCATTCTTTGGGTCTAAGGATCACCATTCCCTCACTCTGCTGTGGTGGTCAGAAACCCCAATGGACTACAGTGTGCCTGACTACTAGCATCAAACATAAGATATACTGGATGGAATCAAACTCAGCCATGCTTGGAGACCACTGCTCAAAATCAATGAGTCAAGTTAACCAGATATAATGAATTTCCTATTGATTTCAAATACTCTAAGAGACCATGTTTGTTAACTTTAAAAAAGAGACTTATGTTCCATTTCCAGAAAACAAAACAAAAAATCTCACATCCTCTTCAAAGTTGTGTCCACCAATACTGTAATTGTATCTATGATATCATGACAGAGAACAAATCAAAGCATTTGTCAATTCAGGGCAGGGGAAAATAATTTGATCCTCATTTTTAAGCATTAATCTCTCTCTCTCTCACACACACACACACACAGAGAGAAGAGAGAGAGAGAGAGAGAGAGAGAGAGAGAGAGAGAGAGAGAGAGAGAGAGAGAGAGAGAGAGAGAGAGAGAGAGAGAGAGAGAGACCAACTTTGCTGTTATAGTGCTAAGAAAAAAAACCTTTTCTAGACGTGTCTGTCTTGTCTTCTGAGGCTCTTACCTGGACTGAGTCCTGGGCCCTACTTTGTTAGACTCTGCCACACCAATTGTTCATTGCTGCCCAGGGTGCTACTTCAGTCGCTCAACTTTTGGTGGAGGTCCTTCTAAAGTATCTGGAAGTTGAGTCGTAGCAACTGGACTTCTTTTTCTTGAGAGACTGAAATGTTTCGCTGCTCATCCAAACAGCTTCATCAGTCTGAAGAAAGCTAGTTGTGAGTCCTCCATTTTATAGTTTACTAGCATGCATGTAGTACTTCTAAAGTACTACATGCTCACTAGGTCACAATGGATGGAGATCACAATGGACAATAACCTTACTCATCTTTGATCAGTTGTTACCGATAGCAAGAGATGCTGACAAGTCTTTGGGTATGCATCCCAAGTCTGATTCCAAGCCTTTGGTACCAAACCATGGTTCCCAAGCCCCAAGTTTGAGTCATTATTAAAAATAAGCTTTTTCCTCTGATAAAAAGGAGAGAGTGGTGTAATGGCTGGGGTGTGGGTGGCAACTAGGATATCTGCAAGGCAGCCAGGACCAGGGTGTCCCCAGAAGCCAAGAGTGTGGTCAACCAGTCC
This sequence comes from Phrynocephalus guinanensis, assembly GCA_037367245.1. Taxonomy (NCBI): domain Eukaryota; kingdom Metazoa; phylum Chordata; class Lepidosauria; order Squamata; family Agamidae; genus Phrynocephalus; species Phrynocephalus guinanensis. Next base: position 14,474,984 of record CM074745.1, on the reverse strand, counting down.
AAGGTCAAGAGTCAGAGAGAGGGTCATCAGTTAGTCTGAGGTCAAGGATCACACATAAACACAGTCCAACAGGGAGGGAGATGTCAGTCAGGCAGACTTACAGGGTAGCAGAGTTTCAGAAAGGATCAAGGTAACAAGGCCTTGCATTGCTGAGGCAAGGAACAGGGAGTGCTGTCTGCTAGCTTTATGCTAGTAGGAAGCCCACCAGCTGAACTAACCAATTGACTCAGCCTAAGTGGGACCTGATTCTGCAAAGAGGCAGAGTCAAGAGGCCCTGATCCTGACGGAGGATAGGTGACTTCTGAGTAGTGAGTTGAGTCTGATCAGATATGTATTTCCTTTCTTCTATGTAGTTTTAAGTTATGACCCTTGTGTAGGAGGGAGGGAGAGAGCAACAGAAAACATGAGATGGAGTATGAAAGAACATAACTATTTTATTGGTGTGAAAGTTTCAGAGAAGGAGTAAACTATAACTGTACAGAAACAATCGCCTAATATGTACCCACAATTAGAAGAACATATGGTTTCCGTACAGGGTGTGACAGTAAGCTTCACAATCTAATTAAAGAGATCATTGAAGTTAATAGTTTGCATGTTGCAAATTAGCTTTCTAATCTTGGCTTGCTTGGATACGTTGTACTCTGACCATCCTCATCACACTTTGCAGTTATGGTCACCTTCTTGTTTGTGAGGGTGGAGCTGTTCTTTCAGTTGACTAGTTTTTATTACATTGGGACAGATCTCCAAAATATCTTTTGTTCACTCTCTATGTAGGGCTGCCCTTGACCCTTGTTTACAGACAATACCAGGTACAAAATACAGTGGCCAGGCTGGTGGTTGGTGTGGGCAGATATGATCACATCACCCCAGTTCTGGCTCATTTGTATTGGTTACCCGTTGTGTCCCAAATAAGGTTCAAGGTTCTGGCTTTTACTTAGAAAACCCTTCATGGTTTGGGACCAGAGTGCTTGACAGAGCTCATCTTCCAGAGGTCAACTGAGGTCCGACCCACCAGAATGTTGCAAGTGCTTTCCTTTCAGGTGGCCACTCCCAGGGAGGACTGGAAATCTTCTCTATGCCCGCCCCTTCACTTTGGAACAAAGTGTTGTTTTTTATTGTTTATTGTTTATTTTTATATCTTTTATTTGTTTTCTGTGATTGTTGTACACCTCCCAGAGTTCCTTCGGGAAGACGGGTGATAAATAAATAAATAAATAAATAAATAAATAAATAAATAAATAAATAAATAAATATGTTGTTTACAAGGCCTCACAGGGGCTTGATTGGGCTCTAAAAAGTATGAACGCAGTGAGTCTAACTAACAAAGACACTTTATCTTATGCCTCTAAAATCTAGAGCCACACACAAATAGCTGCTAATTTTTTCCACCCTGATTGTGAGTACAGAATTTGAGAAGGGGAAATATTTCACTCATATTTTTTCCATGGGGAAAAATACAATTCTCAACAATTTGGGAATTGGGGTATAATTTAGTAAACTCACTAGGTCTAGCCAATCGGGGTCACATTAAAGTAAAAAGAGTATCACCTATTGGTTACAACCCTGCTCCATTTATGTTGAGTTCTGCTTCAAGAATTGTTGGCCATTCAGCATTCTTTTTTCTCCAAGAGGTTGGAGAAAAGATCTGCTGGTAAATTACACTTCAAAATACTAAAGACACTGAATCCAAACCATGTCAGAATTAGAGATGGGCACGACTCAGCGAAATTTTTGTTTTCATTTTTTTTGTTTCGTTTCGCAATGAAAACAAAAACGATTTTTTTTCAAAAACAAAAACAAAAACGGAAACGAAACGACCAATTTTGCCGTGTTTTTCGTTTTCGTTGTGGCAAATCCATTGAACTGAAAAGAATGCTAACGTAACAGCAATTTTTCGTTTTCGTTTTCGTTTTGTTACGAACCAAAAACGAAATGAAAATTTTTTCAAAAACAAGATGAAAAACGAAAACGAACTGAAACGGATCCCCAAACGACCAAACGAAAAACGAAACAATTTTTTTGAGTCGTGCCCATCTCTAGTCAGAATATACATACTGAAGTGAAGGAGGTGTATGGAGGTATGAAAAGTTAGATTAAATCTGGATCCAATTTAGCATGATTTTTTTCTCCCAAAGAACTAGTATTAGTTGATGTTCAGCTCATTAATTTACTATTTAAGGGTGCCAACGTATCATCAGTTATACATGTGTTAAGTCTCCCTGATGTCAGCAGGATTTATGAGTGAGTAAATGGTACATGACTGAAGCCTAAATCTGCAAGGAGTTTAGTTTAATGATAATCATAACAGGAGTAGCTTTGAAATGCTTGATTTAAAATTGTGTGTGGTACAGTGGTTCAAATGTGGGGCTTGCATGAATAGAAACTGCATGAAGTTCACATTCACAATTTAGCTCTCTGAGTGCTCTTGGGAAAATACTGTAGATACTATTTCTGCTTTCATTCTACTGGCAAACATTTGTTTATGCAAACCCTGTAAACCTAAATGCTGTATTTTGGATGTTCCAGCAAAGATGGCACAGAACAAATATCTAGAACACCCTTTTGAATATGCAGGTAACATGCAGTGTTGATTTATACTGGTAGGAGACACATCCCTGGTTACACCTCACAATGAATTGGATCCAGCAGCACCTTTCAATTTGTAGAAGCCCACTTTTCATCTGTGAAGGGTAACTAGAACTTCTGCCAATAGACATGGCGGGAGACAATTTAGCCCAGTTCTCCAAAACTTTCAGAAGCTCTTTTGCTTTCCTTCCACTCTACTTTGGAAGGTCACCAAAAGCCTCTGGAGGAAACTTAGGTGATTACTTCACATCCTTCCTTGAGCCAAGGTAAACTTGCCTCTGTGTTGAAATCGTTTTTCAACACGGATCGAGAAGTGGATTGAAAAGATTCCCGAGCTCCAGGACAGGAATTTCTCACCCCGCTTGGAGCGCAGTTCAGGGGGCATGGTCGGGGTGAGCTCGGATTGACCCCACAAGGACGTGAGGTTACGTTCCTTTGAACGGGTCTCCAGCGGGGCCGCGAACTGCAGTGAGAGAGACGTGAAGTATCAGCCTTAGAATGAAAATTTCAGCTCCAGAATAAATAAAGCAAAGGGAGACTGGAAGACCAAGAAAACCCAGATATGACCCTTTCCAAGAGCAAACACAGACCAAGCAAATGCTTTTTAATTACAGCCTCTTCTAAGTTTGAAAGTTGACCAGTAAGTCAGGTGCTTATTATTTAAGTATAAACAGATGCATGAAGTGTGGTCATGACAGAATTAATACATAATCAAAATTGGCCCTAATTTGTAGAATTTATTGCAGCTTCAAAATCTGGGGTAATTACTGCTGAATATGGAGGCTTTTAAGCAGAGTTCTGCCTTTTTAAAATCCTTATGCTTGTTTAGTATCAAAAGCTTTTCTCTTGTATGAATACAGACATAGTCTCTAGAGAATGATAAGCCATTTCATCTTGAAGCCAACTCAACTATCCTGATACCAGCCTGCTGTTTGCCCGGCTGTGGCATTTGGACTATGTTGAATTGATCATCAGACAAGGCCGGTACATTTCAAGCCAAGACAGATGGGACCTTAGATTTAATCCAGAATATAGATGCAAACAAGTACAGGATATGTCTTATATCACCACAGTATTCACAAAGCGGTCATCAAGGTTGGCTACTAGCAAGCTGGATGGTAATTTGAGACTCCATGTGCTCCTATGAATTGTCTTTGTTCACTGTGTGCATTATCGAAGGGAGAAGGGCAGGACAAGAATAAAAGGAATTAAATGGCAGGGCAATTATTTTAGCTGATGGACTGGGAGGATCTGAATTAAGAGAAGTCTAATATAGGAAGTCACCTTAGATCAGATTAACTGTCTCATCACTAACCCAATGTGATCTTTTTGAAGATGGACTCCTTTAGCTGTTCTTGAGAGATGGACGATCAAATTAGGACGAAGAGTGTCTGTTTCACCACTATCTTCCACCAAGTGTACCAACATATAAAATTGTATGATTGGCTTCCTTGGAGTCTTTCCAAAAAAGATAAACATGTCCCCACCCCCGAAACATCCACTGTACACCTGAGCAAACTCTGATTGTGCAGAACGATCTAACATCTTATTCCCTGTTCCGTCTTTTTTAATGATGAGGAGCACCTCTATATTGAATGTGCTAAGCTTCCATTTGTTTGCCCTCCTCCAATCCATTACTGACACTAAACACCAATTTTTAGAACTAAAACAACTTCTTTTAAATTGCATTAAAAGGGTTGGTAGAGTTGAATGCCATCCAAATACTGAAGACATGCAACCGCACAACATCTGAGCTTCCCCCTCTAGGAAGATCCAGTAGCACTGCAAGACTGTGCCTCCAACTCCCATCCAAGAGAGGGGACCCAAAAAGATCCAACAGCCAAGCTACTGAGAGTTTGTGGCAGAACCAATGGGGAAACATTCCACCTATCCAGTTCCCAGAGAAGATCACCTTCTAAGGCAGCCAAAGCATTCTCTGTCCTATACACAGGCCTGAAGCCAGGTCGCAATGGATCTAGGTAATCCACCTCATCCAGGAACTCTTGGAGCTGAGAACCCACCACACATTCCAACGCCTTGCTTAGGAAGGGAAAATTTGAAACTGAATCCCACTACTATGGGATTCAAGGGAGGATTTTGCAGCAATGGTCATCTTATTGTCTCCTTTAGACATGCAGGGATCCTGCTCTGATGCAGGAAGATGTTCACCACTCATCCTACTCACTCAACCAGTCCCATCTGGCAACTTTCATAAGTTAGGAATGGCAAGTTTTCAAATCAGCTTTGGTGGCTCTCACCTTTAAAGGACCCTATCAGCATCTTAGGATTGTGGAACTCATCTATGAACCCAGGAGGAGGAGGAGGAGCCAAAATTGCCATCACGGGACCAGTATCAACTGCTGTACAGTATCTTATTCAGAGTGAGCAATTACTGTATGCCAGCACAGGAATTTAAAGTAGGCTAGTAGTGAGTGATTTGCATTCTCTTCTTGTGGACTATTATATGACTGGCCTGGAATGTAGGAGCAGTATTTTCAAACCACAGGGGTTGGAGCCAAGGCTATCAAAGCCATTTGAAGCTGATGATGGCTTAGGGGCACATAGGACTCTTGTCCTCCCCTCTGTACCTACAACTGCCTTCTAAAATTCTGCCGGCTGTTCCCTGATCCCACTCTACTACTCTCTGACTCATGGAAACATATTCCTCCATGAGCAGACAAAGACCTTGAGTGATACAGTAGGACCCCTGTATCCACTGATTCAGTTATCCACGGTTGGCAGAGGAAAAAAATTAAATAATTCAGCAGCCACAAAGCAAGCTATTGTCACAAACAGTAGCTGTAAAGCAAGCTATTGTCACAAACAGCAACAATAAAGCAAGCTACTATCAGGAAACAGCAGTTTGGGGGTGAGTGGGCAGGCGTCTTCTCTTACCCATGGTTTTCATTATCCACAGGAAGGCCTGGAACCAATCCCCAGCAGATAACGAGGTCCTACTGTATATATGTACCCACTCCATGGGTACATAAGAGAGCAGGCAGAATTGTCAAGAACATTCAGAGAAGCTAAACTGAGGAAGAGGAATAATTTAGGTAAGGTTCTCTTTGTGTTAGGTCTAGCATGGATGTATGGCACCCTGATCTCTTGCAGTGTGACTCTGAGTGTGACCCAACTGGGGGAAAAGTTGAAGGAGATAGATAGCATCCATGGCTCCTTTCTAACGCTTGGATTCCATAACACCTTTCAGTTCCATGTCAAAGAGATGCCCTTTCCCATCCACCCCAAATATTCCCCAGTATATTGTAGCCCTGTTCCCTATGAGCTGCTGTCAGTTGGTGTCATTTTAAGCTTCTTTCCATCTGTTCAAGCCCCAATTACAAATTCATGGTGAGCATATGACAGATGAGATGATTGAAAAGTAAAAAACAAAAAATGTACAGCAATGAGCCAAGTGTGCAGTTTGAATGCAAGCATGCCTCCTTTATTTTAGATGTAGAGCGTGATTGGGTTGATGTTGGGTTTTGGTTTTTTTTAATCCCATCCAGGTTAGTTCCAGGGAGGGGTTTCTTATCTCTACAACCAAAAATAAGAAAACGGCAAAAAAAAAAGAAAGAAAGAAAGAAAAGAAAACACAACAGCAAGTTCTGTTTCTCTCTTCTCTTCCTGAAGACAACATTTTCCATCGCAAAGTTTCAACCCTGAAGGAGACTCAGAAGAGCGACAGCATTTTAATAACCGATTAGTGAGACGTGTTGAATGCAGCTATGCTACTGAAACATTTGGAGTGCTTTCATATATTCTTCAAGAAGTCCACGAGAAAGCAATATGCTTCACTTCAGGAAAACTGCTTCTGAAACGACAACTCACCGTGACCCTGTTCTGAGCTTAGGTTAATCACCTGCTGCTTGGGTGGCCAGACGTGACATCGACTTTTATTTAGTTTATTATTATTATTATTATTTTCCTCGCACCTGCATATCTTAGCAGCTTCATCTCCAGAAGCATGAAATTGTCACTTAAGGTTAAGAATACTTTGCAAAACCTGGCTGCCTCGTGCTTTCCAGCTGGATGCAGGATTATGACTCACATGTGAGACACCTTTCCCATTCACTTGGCCCTGCCATGTAAACTGCTCTGTGCCAGAGCCCATCCAATCTAAAGTTGCGACTGGCATGTGATCTAAATTCTCAGAAGAGAATTATGACCTCTGATTGCAGGTGCGAAAGGAAGCAAAGGGAAGGAAGAGCCCAAAACAGAGATGTCCTCTGGAAATTTGCAGCATTGGGGGGGAGATATTAAACAGAGGGGTGACACTAACCTAGTGGTTCTCAACCTGGGGGTCGGGACCCCTTTGGGGGTTAAATGACCATTTCACCACAAAAAGGTGATTCTCCAGCCAAGATGCTCCGTCACTGAGACTCCTATGTTCAGAGCAAAAATGTCATATTTTTGCTCTATAAAATGCATCCCCCCCTCAAAAGTAAGGGGAAATGTCTGTGTGTCTTATAGAGCGAATACCGTAGTCCCCGCTATGTATATATCACACATTGTCATTTAGAGAGAACTTACCTGCACCTAGCCTCACCCCGCCCCTTCTGCAGCCTGGATTCCACCGTTCCAATCACCTCATTTACAAAGACAGAGCCTCTGCCATCCCCATCTACAGTCAGGATGCCCCTGCCACGAAACCTTAGGCCAGTGGTGGCCAAACTCCGGCCCTCCAGATGTTTTAGACCACAACTCCCAGAATTCCAAGCCTGTATTGCCAGTGACAAATGATTGTGGGAGTTGTGGTCCAAAACATCTGGAGGGCCGAAGTTTGGCCACCACTGCCTTAGGCCAAATGTTTTTTTTCTTCTTTCCCTCCTCTAAAAACTATGTGTGTCTTATGGTCAGGTGTGTCTTGCAGAGCATTCATCAGCCAATTGGGCTGGCTTCCTTGGAAGTTACTGTTGAGGCAGTTTTTCACAATATTGATTTTCTATATCAGTCCCCCTCTAGCTGTATGAGATGGATCAATTTGGTTGTGCTGGCCTATATTTTATTTTATTTTTATTTTGCATTTTTTCCTGCTGGAATATTTACTGTAGGGCTGTTGTGGGAAGTGCTTGAGGCTAGGTGCCTCATTCCTTTCTCTCTGGATGACTCTGGTGACTTGGGTTGAGCCAGCCCACACAGAGGTCACAGTTCAAGGTTGTTGTTTTTCACAATATTGATTTTCTGCCCAGAATGAGCATTGGAATGTTGTCCCCAGGGGTGTTTGGTAGGTCACATCCATCTCCTCTAGATGTATGAATTTGGTTGGGCTGGTCTACTTAGAAGTCTCTATTCTGGGTTGGTTTTCTTTCTCTCTTTTCATATTAGGCCATTGTGTTCTGTTCCGGCAGGTGAGGGGGGTTAATGAAAGGTTAAGGAAAGACCAATATTAATTGGGCTTGAAATCTAAAATATCATTTGGATGTTTGTCCAGCACACTCCACCATTTTTGGCATCTTTCTTTAAGGGCTCAGTTCTATTCCATCCTATTCTGTCCCATTCTCTTACTGCTTTTACCTAGAGCCCATATTTAAGAAGCTTTCTTTTGCTGATTGTCAGAGGACTGTAGCATACAACCTCTTCCATCTTTGGAATACAGTATTTTGAAAGGTCCATCCCTACTGGCAACTCTACATAATGTATTCCAATGAGCCTATCAGAATCTGAACCCTATATGGAAAGAGATAACCTCTAACCTCTACGCCACTTTTCAGAATGCTCTGTGAATGGCAATTTCTGGTTTCAAATTCCCACTCCCCCACCCCAATTAAAAATGTGAGCTGCCTTTGTCCTCTTTTTATTACAATTCCAGGGATGTTTGTCAACATTTAATGAAACAGGATGATGATAGCTAATTCTGACCTGGAGGAGACTGGATCTGTGACTCCTTGAGAGCAGAAGAAAGTCCTTTGATACCTGCTGTGGCAGCTTATAACATTCAGTGCCTGCATTTTGCTTTTGGAATGGATTACCTGCCGGAAGAAAGGAAGAAAGAAAGAAAGAAAGAAAGAAAGAAAGAAAGAAAGAAAGAAAGAAAGAAAGAAAGAAAGAAAGAAAGAAAGAAAGAAAGAAAGAAAGAAAAAAGAAAGAAAAGAACCCTAGTATCAGACAGTTCAATGGAGTCTGAAAATTCAGAAGGCAAGGGTTGTGAATTGTTACAGATTAGCTAGACTACACTGGGACAACAAGAAGGAACAGAGCAGGTAGATGCATTTGTCACTGTTTGGAAAATGTCTACTGAACAACAATGACCATCTTCAGAACACAGTTTTAAACATGGTGGTTCTTCTTAGGAAAATACCTAGTTTCATTTCAACTTAAAAGATAAGGGAGGGGGCTGTAGCATCTGTGGATGGACTCCAAAAGACCTGCACTTTGGATTCTTGTAGTCATCATCAGAGTCTCCGATCCAGGTTTTTACATAATGTTGACATGTAGAGATGGGCACGAAACAGAAAAATGGCGTTTTGGTTTTTCTTTTGTCATTGAGAGGTCTGTTTCGGTTCGTTTCCGTTTGTCATGAAATTTTTGAAAAATTTTGTTACCGTTTTTTGTTTTTTGTTTGTTGTTTCTACCCACTTTTTGTGCGATTTTTAAAGCATTTCCGTGCGCAGGCATCCCCCAACGCCCCAGACCAGAGGGAAAACACTAAAAAAAATGGATGCTGGCAGAGACACAGTATAGACTAGATATGCAGGGAGACTGCAAAGGCAGCGGCGGGCGTTGCCCAGGGTGCAAGGCAGCCTCAGAGTGACTGCACTGTGGGGCAGGGGAGGGTACTCACTGAGAGGTACTCAGCACGCACGCACACAGGGAGGCTGCAGGACTGAAGCTAGAGGCGAGCAGAGACAGCAATCCCACCCTAACTCCCACCAGAGACTGCAAGGAGGACGGGGTTGGCCAGACCTTTTTATGCCCTCTGTGGCTGCCAGACCTGCCCGCCCAGTCTGCAACCTGGGCATGCTATTGGTTGAACATGATCCCACATCACAGGGCTTGCCTCCATTTTGTGGCTGGGAGAAGACTAAAACAAACATTTTAAGGACCCCAACCCCCCTGGTAGGTTATCAGTAGAGATGGGCACGACTCAAAAAAAATGGTGTTTCGTTTGTCGTTTGGTCGTTTAGGGGTCCGTTTCGTTTCGTTTTGTTTTGTGACGTTTTTTGCAAAAAAAATTGTTTTTGTTTTGTTAGGTAACGAAATAAAAAAAAACAAAAATGAAAAATTGCTGTTTCGTTAGCATTCTTTTTAGTTCAATGCATCTGCTGCAACGAAAACGAAAAACACGGCAAATTTGGTTGTTTCGTTTTCGTTTTCGTTTTTTGTTTTTTTAAAAATTTCATTGCATAACGAAACGAAAAATCGCTCCTTTCGTGCCCATCTCTAGTTATCAGACAATATAAATAATTATCGCTGCATTTTTATGGATGTCCAGGGCGTTTTTTTTAACATTTAAAACAGCTCATTTCATTGTGAATCGCCATTAACGGAAACGAAACTTAATGACCACAATTTTCGCGGTTCTGTTTGTTTCGTTGCATTTTCATCACAATTTTCGTTTGTCGTTTCGTTACGTAACGGAAATGACAAACGGTAACAGAAACGAAAAAATGTTCATTCCGTGCCCATCTCCACTGACATGCACTTAGAAATCTGTGATTTCTATTCTTTTGTCTGTGGATGCAGATGGGACTTGTAACCGGATTGTTATTCAGTAAGTACATATTTTTGCCTGAAATTATTGAAAAGACTAACACGGCTACCCTCACTGAAACTTCTATGTATTCCACGTAGCTCCATGATGATCCTCTCAAGTTGTAATTAGGGCACTGTGTCTTTCTTAAAATCATTGTTCATACATGGAAGAGACATATGACTTATGGTGGTATGGGAAGAATCCCATGGAAGCATCAAATGGATGCATGCAGATCTATGCTTCTGATACAACTATTTCTGGGCAATGCCATGCAGTGAGGAAACTTATTTTTATGGGCTAGGAACATGCATGCATGATCTGTTTGTCATTATGACAATGATTTAGCACAGGCATGTCCAAATTTTGGCCCTCCAGATGTTTTGGACCACAACTCCCACAGTCCTTTGTCATTGGCAATCTAAGCTTAGAATTCTGGGAGTTGTGGTCCAAAACATCAGGAGGGCCAAAGTTTGGACCTGCCTGATTTAGCATGTATAATAAAGGGGGGGGGGAGAGACCAGATTTCTTTATCCTATGCTGGTGCCATGAAATAAAATATGTACCAGTAAATAAAAAAGACAAAACCCCATGATAAGGCTGCCTTCAAACATCTTTACCTGGTCCATCATTTTGCCAGTGGTAGACAGAACATGTGTATATTTTCCAAAATCAGTGTCATACAACCTTTCTGTCAAGACTCCAAATGAGGATCTATTCACAGAGCAACACCATAAAAACCTGGGAATTTACCGATGTCACTTGAATCTCAGAAGTGCCTCCCCCTTGAAAATCATAAAAGTCAACACAAAGGGGTTCCATCCCTGACTTGTTCACCCTTGAGTACCTTTCATCCCATTCCCACATTAATCCCCATCATCTTTTCAGGATACTGATAAATGCCTGTTGATTGAGTGACTGACTCATAGATTTTAATGCATTTTAGTCACCTTTCTACAGTTCTTTTTCAGTGTATGACAGATCACTTCGAAAAGCCAGATTCAAAATGTTTGAACTAATGGAACTTATGAAGGAGTTGATTCCCCAAATCTCCTTTAATTCAATGGACTTATTCTAGTACCATTTACTACACAAAGCAAGTGGGATCTGGTCATAGCATATACAGTATTAAATGTTTGATTCAAACGCAAATGAAACATATTTTATTTAATTGGAAGCACTTCCATGTTGGCTTTCTGACCATCAGAGCTCCCCTGGCTATTTGCAATAGAATGAAAATCATCCAGAAGAGGTTAACATTCAAAACAGATGGGGGAAAAAACACATTTGAAAATAGTTTTGAAACATTCTTCAGAAAGAAAGTTTTTAAAATATTGTCACAGTGACAAAAGGCCCTTTGGAACAGCCATAGTTTAAGTAGCCACCAGAAGCTTAACAGAGACGCTGCTTAATTTTGTAGATCCCTTGGAGAGCCGTTTCACAGTTGGGGTGCTACCATCAAGAAGGAGGTGTCCTACATATTGTCCTATATAACCTCTCAGAGTTGCAGAATCAATCAGCAGATTTCTGGTGCAAACCACAGATTTCAGATAGCCAGGCCTCAAGCTGTTTAGGGCTTTATAGATCAAAGTCAGCACCTTGAACTGAGCACAGAAGCAAACAGGAAGGCAGTGGAAGATTTTTTTTTTAAATAAAATATGCTTTTAAAAGCCACTTAATGACATACGGAGACAGCTTCGGATCTCCTGGGGAAAAACTCCATGGGGGATTCTAAATAAGCAGATATTTTGGAACATATTTTCTCACAAACCATGCATTGATAAACATTTTCTTTTTTCATCTCAGGATATATAGTTCTAGCAGTATTGTATTCAGGTATGGATGACATCCATGATTAGGACCCACTCAAAGTCCGTCAGGGTCTGTCAGTGTTCGCTGTCAGTTTTAGAAATGAATCTGTGAATCTGTTAGCATTTAAAAATGTGTCTGTTAGCATTCAACAGTGTTTGATACAGGTTAATTAATGGCATTATATATGTAACCAGTAAGCTTAGTGAACCAAACTACTTTGGTTCATTTTAATCCCATATCTATGCCCCCCCCCCCCCGAGAAACTCCCTGGGGCAATAGGGTGGCCACTCACATGATGACAAAACAAAAGCATCACAAAAAGGAGGACAGCTCTTCAAGGGGACAATTGTCCTCCCAGAAGAAGGACTGGTGGCCACCATGGTTACTTCTAGGAATGTACATCTTGGGTGATGAACCCCTAAGAATGCCAGATTTCAGCTGAGGAAATCCCTGTTGCTGAAATCTACCCATGTTGCCAGTTCATGTAAGAAATAAAGTAGTAAGAAATAAAGTAATGAAGCTGTTTGGATGAACAGCGAAATGTTTCTATCTCTCAAAAAAGATGTCCAGTAGCCATGACTCAACTCCCAGTGAGAAATAAAGTAAGAAATAAAGGTTTTGCATAACTCATAACAGGTGTGAGGGATGATCTAAACAGCTGGCCAGGAGGAACCTGGATAAAGTTACAGATGCCTTTTAAAAATTTATTTACCAGAAGGTTCAACAGCAGTAATAAAATCTCCAGGAGCAGATACTAAAATCTCCACGAGCAGATACTAAAAATACTTGCTTATGAGCTAATGCAACCGGGGGCAATTGTGACATTCCCCCTCCCATTCTGTATTTCAAAGAGGCCGAAACAGTGATCTTTTCAGATCTCTGGCTCTAGCAGATTCCTTTGAACAGTGCCCTTCAGCCTCATTGTTGTTGTTATTATTGTTGTCGTCGCATAAAACCTTGTATAAACTCCCCATCTTGCTCTCCCCGCAGGCCCTTTGTGCTGCTTTGTATGTTTGTCTTCATCACACTGAAGGTATAATTCTTTTTGGCTGCACAAAGAGAGGGCCACCAGAACCATCCATCAAGCATATGTGCCCAGCATAGGGAGCAGTGCTCCGTCCTGGAGAAACCGTGCTGAGTTTCTCTAATGTAACCCACTTGGCTCCAGGTATTATCGATTGTTACACTGCAGAAATACAGATCAGTTGGAAAGGCCTGTCGTAGTAGTTGAAGCATGTCGTGTATATTTCTGTGTCTGAGGGAGCAGAGGGAGTCTGGGTGCATTGGATATTTCCTCAAGTCTTTTCATAGGTGTTGCCCATTTATCAAACCCATATAAGTGAATGTCTTTCTTTCTCACTCATAGGGCCCAGTTTTTTTAAAAGGGCTGAGATCCCTTTCTTTGTTTACTTCTCATGTTTTGGAGATGGGCACAAAATGCCAGTCTGACAGTTTGAGCCAGTTTATTTATCTTATGAACCGCTGTTTGGCGCTTCCTTGCCTTGCCTGCTTCATCCGGCACCCACTCAGAGGCAGCTTCTGAACGAGGCAGGGCAGGGAAGCCAAGGTGCTGCCTGTGAGTTGGCTCCCACCAGAGGAGGCGGGGCTAGAAACACCAAACACCCATTCATCCAGCAAACGAACTGAACCGAACCATCAAAGTGGCAATTCGTGCCCATCTCCAGTGTGTTTGCAAACATGTTTTACACCGAGTTCATTGCATGAATATATATACATTACTGACTTCAAAACATTTTTAACCCGTGTTTTGAAAAATGTTAGAATTAGGGATGGGCACGAACTGAAAACATGGCAATTTGTTTCATTTTGTTTCATTTCGTTTCGTTTCGTTTTTAATGAATGTTTTTGAAAAAAAATCATTTCATTGGTTTGTTAATTCGTTATTCGTTTTTACCAACTTCGCATGATTTAATGCATTTGACTGCACATGGGCATCCCAACGCCCCAGATCAGACGGAATACATTAATTTAAAAAAATTAAAAAGTGATCTGAGAAAACACATAAATGGACGTTTTAAGCACTCCTCACCCCCCCCCCGGCTAGGTATTATCAGGCAGAAAAAAATAATTTCTGCTGGATTTTTAAGTATATCTATCCAGGACATTTTAATACCTTAAAAATGCCATTCTGCACACATTCGACACCATTAACAGAAGTATGTGGCAGCCATATTGTCCCCTTTTAAAAAAATCTCTTTAAAAACACATTTTAGATGTTTTACATCCCTGACATCAACCTAATAGCTATAATCAGGAATAAAAAAATTATGATATTTTGAAGTGTTTCTCATCTGTTTAAAGGGTTTAAAAACAGCTCATTTCTTTGCGTGCAGCCATCAACAAAATGAAATGTCATGAACCAATTTTTCCCAATTTGTTTCATTTTGTTTAGATTTTACTCCTAGATTTGTTATTCCTTTTGTTACATAACAATAATGAAATGAATAATGAAATGAATGATAAAAAATAAAAAATTCATTTCATGCCCATCTCTAGTTAGAATCAATTCCACCCACGCACCCCCCTGCAACTCTGTGAGAGGGATGCTTTCACCATTCCTGATGGCATTGTCAGCCCTGTTTTCATGTCTTCTAGAGGAGCACAAGCTGTCCTTGACCACACATCTGGCAGGAAATGAGGTCAAGAAAAGGCATACAAGAGCAGGATTAGGGAAGAGAAACAGGTGAGTACAGGTGAGATAGAAAGAGAAGGAAGAAGTGGAGTCATGATGAGATGCTTGGGAGGGACCGAGTACATCAGAGAGGCACACCCATAATGTGGCTCCTCATACCCCAAACCTCTCCAAATTTGGGGTGCTTAAAAAGGGAGAGTTAGAGGATGCTCCTCTGTGATTTTCATGTTGCTAAGTGCATGGGATCAGTATTTTCAAGTACTTTGAAATTATAAAAGTTTTTTTTACTGGGGCACCCCGTTTGGGGTTGAATAACTTGCTCCCTCATAACCAAAACCTCTCCAAATTTGGGGTTATTAAAGGGGAGAGCTTGGGGAAGGTCCACAGTAATTTCCATGCTGCTAGCTGCCCAGGAACAGTATTTTCAAGCACAGAAGTTTTTCCAGGGGGCACCCACTTTGAAGTTTAATAACGCACCCCCGAACCCCAAATCTCTCCAAATTTAGAGAGCTTAAAGGGGAGAATCCAAGGAAGGTACCCACCAAATTTGGTGCCTCTAGCACCCCGGGGGGCACATTATAAACAAATTGGTTCATTACCATTTCATTTAGTACATTTTTTTAAAAAAAACTGTTAGTAACAAAACAAAATGAATCAAGGATGCCAATGAAATGAAACAAAGCAAAACACATTTTTTTCTATTTTGGGCTATCAGGACTGGATTTTTTATTATTTTTCATTTTTTTCCTAGCACCACCTGCTAGCCGTGGGGCTGAATGGCACTTTTAAAAAAATAAATATTTGTACTGTTGTCCCCTGCCCTTTCACGGTTCATATACTGTGGTGCCGCTGTATCGCGAGTCTGCAGTATATAAAAAAAAGATCCCCTGGGGTAAGGAGGAAAGGCCTTCCCTTCCCAGGCCCATCGGAGGCCCCAAAAGTGCTTTCCCGCAAACCGGAAGTGACTTCCGGTAAACCAGAAGTGACCTCCAGATCACTAGAAAGCACTTTTGGGGCCTCTGGGGGACTGGAAAGCCCCTTGCAGGCCTGTTCGGGGCAGCGCCAGGCCTGGGGTAAGTGCAAGAGCCCCCAGAGAGCCCCCCCCAGTCAAAAAATGACCCAGCATCTGCATATTGCAGATTTTCAATTATTGCGGGTCGGGTCAGGTCCTTAACTCCTGCGACAGGTGGGGGTTTACTCTACGTGGGAATGGAGATCCCACATCTTCAGTCATGTGACCAAGAAAGAACAAAATCTGGACTTTCACAATATCTGGATTATCCCCCAGGTGAGATAGTGGCCATATATGACTGCTCTTTCCTTTATTTTGTCACCTTGAATGTAGCTCTCTGCCTTTGGACCTCCTTGATCTCCCCCTTTCTTTTGTCCCTTCCTCGAGTAGAGCTTTCTTTCCTTTCCTCTCTCTCCTCATTTGCTCTCCCTGGTCCGCCTCAGCTTTATTGCTCAGCCGTGGTCTGTTAGGAGTCAGCAATCTTGCAGAAGCTACGGTTGTCTCTCTTCAACGGTGAAAAATCATGGATCATTTGGAAATTCTTCCCTTCCTTGCTAATTCTGCCTCAAATCTCCAACCTTTATGGATCATTTAAAAAACCATGTTTCTGTGTTTTTCACACTTAAGGGAAACACAGTATCCCTCCACCAACTTTTCTCTCCTTGCCAGATTTAATAATTAGGCAGGGACAGTGGCAAGATTAGGAATAGAAAGACACTTCCCTTATGTCTCAATCTCTGTTGTACTGCCCACAACCTGAGCCTCTGATCCTTCCAGAAATAGCCTATTATGTTTGATCAGATTGCCATTTCATTAGTACCACTGGGCTTCTGTTATCACAATAAATTGAAAGTGCAGTGACTTCACGTTGGGTTCTTTCATGTGTCTTGATTATCATTCTCCCCCTTTTGATTAAGCTCCCTCTCTGCCAATCCCCTACTATGTGGAGGGCTGGGGGAAAGAGACACTTCTTTTATTTTTCCCACGCGTGAGATACATTAGCCAAGGGACACTCTCCCTTCAAACAAGCTTCCTCCAATGTAGTTTTAATTACAATTTTGAAATTATTTCTAGTGGAATTAATTTGAGCCTTAAGCTACAATGAAGTCAACACCTGCTGCTTCAAATATAAATGCTCCTGCAACTTTACGGGTATATCAAAGGGACATGGGGATAAATTAATTCTCATTTTAAAACAGAAGCAAGCAATTGTCAAGTCTGACGGACAGGTGGTGGAGACAAAATAGAGGGTGGAAAATCTGTTGCCACAAGTAGGAGCAAACCCCGTTATTCAAGTGTCCTCCAAAGATTGAGGTTTTGGACTACACTGCAGATCCCTGTTCTTGGAGATCTATTCTTGGAATTTCATCTGACATGTGGCTGAACTGGAAGCAAAGCCTAAGATGGAAGCCTAGCTAAGCTTAGGTCCACCTTATTTCTGGTATAGAAAGGAGGCTGATATATTGAGACATCTTGTAACCACTAACTAACTAACTAGTTAGGAGCCTCATGGCGCAGTGGTTAAATGCCTGCACTGCAGGTAAAACTGTGCTCACGACCTGGGTTCAATCCCAGGTAGCAGGCTCAAGGTTCACTCAGCCTTCCATCCTTCCGAGGTTGGTAAAATGAGTGCCCAGCTTGCCGGGGGGGGGGGGCAATGTGTAGCCTGCACACTGTAATTAAAATTGTAAACCGCCCAGAGACTACTTAAAGTGGTATAGGGTGGTATAGAAGCAGAACACTTTGCTTTTTGCTTTAACTAACTACTACAACAAGAATCTTTATTTGCAGCCACAGGCCCAACCAAGCTAGCTAGCTAGCTAGCTAACTAACTAACTAACTAACTAACTAACTAACTAACTAACTAATGCCAATCTCTCTGAGATAAGTCACTCTTGTGTGAGAGCAAAATAAGCAAGCTGTTCTATTTTCCATTAGCAGCAGGATTAGCCAAAATCATATTTTAAATAAGACTTTTCTCTGTCGTGTTGAAAACCAGGTGCAGACCCACTTTTTGAAGCCCAGAATGTTGAACTGTGATGTGGGCATTGGAGGGAGGCTTCCCAACCAACAATGAGGTCTGAGTAACCACTATTATCTTCTTCAATGGGGGTGTTCCATGATAGCCCACCACATTTAAAAAAAATGCAATCACATCTGAGATTTTGATTAAAAATCTCTGCATTGGATTATCTCACATGTCAAAGTCACTGGTGTGAATAAAAAATTCCTATTTCAGTCATGAACATTAATAGTGTTTTAAATTATTTATCATTATTTTATATTAAAGATATTTAGAATGAAACCACCTTAATTTGGACATCTTTTCATAGATGGCTAGCCTACATGTTATTTTATTATCCTTCAAAATTCTATTTTAACTATTCATTTTGATTGAATCACACTATATTATTAAATTATATATTTTTTAAAAAGCCCTGCTCATACATGAGAACCCAAAGTTTTAAGCAATATTGTCTACAGTGACGTCTTGGCCTTCTTTGGAATCATGGCTCCTAAAACTCATGCTTCATTCATTTCATGCTAGATACCCCCACCCCCACTCCTATATCTGTATCTATATATCTCTGGGCGTTTATACACGACCCCTAAGCTCCGCTGCAAATGGCTGCAAGCTCCGGAGCTTAAAAATGTTTCCCCACCAGCTCCGGAGTTTGCAGACAATTAAGTGCGACCCCGCCCACTTTAGCGCGACCCAGCGCACTTTTCTTGTACCTTCTCTTTGGAGGTGAAAAATCTTTAATGCGGTGCAAGGATAGTGAGTGCGGGGCTCTCCTCGCTTCTGTTTGCTGCTTTTTGGCTCCCGCCCCTTTAAGAGCTACTTCTACAGAGATGAGGGGGTTGGACTTGATGGCCTTACAGAGACGAGAGGCAGAATGAGGTGAGCGGCATGCTTTTCTTTCTCTTTTTCTCCCTCCCTCACGCAGCCAGCAACCAGGAAGTGCGGAGGGGGGTGGGGACACAGGAAGAGCGACGAACCCCTAAGATCTCTGGTCCAAATTTAAGTGGCCAGCGGATCTTAGGGGTCGTGTAAAAAGGCCCTCTGTTTGTGTCTCTATATCACACCCTTGGGATGAGGGGGAGTTATTTTTCACTCCACATACCCATGCCAGAAATTGTGTCTCGTGAAGAAAAAGATTGTATTTGCTGGGAAACAGAAAGCTTTGTACAGGGGTGGATCTACTAGGAAACTAATGAGGCTTAGGCTAGGACTCTCAGAGAACAGAAAAAAATGTTTCATTTCATTTTGTGCTCACCCCCCGTTTTGTTTTGTTTCATTTCTTATGAAATGTTTTTTTTAAAAATTTGATCAAAATGAAATGAAATGAAATTGCTCCCCTGGGTCTTAGAGGCACCAGATTTGGTGCCCGGGACTCCGGGAGCCGCCAGGTTTAAAGGGCTCCAGCCACTGACAGCTTGGCAGGAGCCTGAAAATGATGGAATGAAATGGTTCATTTCAATGGGAAAATGACCACTTCGTTTAGTATATAACGAAATGCTGCTTCCTTGTTTCGTTTCATTTTGTTTTGTTTCATTGTGTAACAAAATGACAACACACCATTTTGTTTTTCATTCCCTGCCCATCTCTAGTACACTGTGTGTGCTAGTTGTGAGTAGAGATGGGCACGACTTGAAAATTTTTTTTTTCGAGTTGTCGTTAGTCGGGCCGGTCCCGTTTCGGCTCGTTTCCGGTTTTCGCGAAAATTCACAAAAAATAGTCGGTTTGTTTTTTCGTTTTTTTGTTGTCATTAGTACTGGTTTTGGGGGGGGAGCAGGCTCCTGGAGGCACCTCTGTGGGGTGGGTGCCTCCTCTGGCCTGCTATAAAGGGAAAGTGGGCTCCTGGAGGCACCCGTGGGTGCCTCCTATCCTCACCCACTAGGAAGGGGAAGCAGGCTCCAAGAGACCCCTCTACATGGGGGTCTCCCCTCCTCACCTGCTGCTGCTGCAAAATGCTATGCAATAGCCATATGGATATTGCATAACAGAATGTGCAGACAGTGAGACCAGTGAGAGTGATAGCGTCATGCCTTCCCTGCACAAGGCTCTCGCACCACCATGTCTCACACAGAAGGGAATTGTACTTGCTGCGTGTAGTGCAATGCAAGCAAGTAGATCTGGCTTTAAGGTGGCTTAGTGCAAGGGCTAGGGTTAGGCTAGTGACGGGTAAGGTTACGGTGGGCTAGTGGGTTGCACCTCTGGGTGCCTCTCTGACCCACTAAGAAGACAGTCTGTGACGTATGGGTACAAAGTCAAGGGTTAGGGTTAGGGTTAGGGGGGCTAGGGCAGGTTTTAGGGGGCTTTTTGGCACATCCCAGAAGTCTCCATGGCCAAGTGGCCATGCGACTGGTGGGATGGCTCCAAAAATTTGCATGGTCGTCCACTCCCACATGGCTGGCCACTCGGCCAGCCCATCATTGCGCAGGTGTAAAAAAAATAAAATAAAATAAAATCAATGGAGGACAGAGGAGGAGAGGAGAGACATTTTGTTGCAAGAAAAAACCCACTGCTACTGTGAAAAATCTGGCAGTTTATAAATTTCCGCGTGTTTCTGTTGTGCTTGTGTGTTTTTGGACCACGATTTCAAAAACAATATTGCGTTCGCCGCCCCATTTTGGATCCCCCACCTGCACCGCATGGCATGTCGAAATGGCGACTCGAGTCCGGCTGCCCAGGACGGGGGGGAGGCGGGACCCCCCCTCCAGAAACCACCCCTCCGGTAGGTGCCCTGCGCCCTTAGTCAAGCAGGCATTTTTCCGCCTGCTTTTTTGGCCCGGGAATGGGTGGGGGGAGAGTTTAAAAGTTTTTTCCTGTGCCGTCTGTGCCGCTTGCTTGCGCTTTAATTGCGGCGGCCGGCGGCGAGACTAGGCTTTTTGCTGGCTGCGAGCCTGCGGCGAGTCCCACCAGAACAGCCCAGGATGGGGGATGGGGGGGGGGGCAGGCCGGGGACCTCCAGAAACAACCCCTCTGGTAGGTGCCCTGAGGCACGGCAGGCATTTTTCCGCCTGCTTTTTGGCCGGGAACCGGGTTTTTTTAACTTTTAAAAACTTTTTTTCTGTGCCGCGTGGCATCGCGCGATCGCGCGATGCAAGGAACGAGCACGACAAATCAGACCAAAATTGTTCATTCGTCGGTTCGAGCTCGAAGTCTGGGCGAGTGATTCCCGTTACCGTTTCCGTAGAGTAATGGAACCGAGTAATGGAAACGGAAACGGGAATACCGCTAAGTCGTGCCCATCTCTAGTTGTGAGTCATTGTCACTTGTAAGAATGAAAAGGGAGGAAGGGTAGTTCAGGAGGGGGCCACAAGTTGTTTCAGTGGTATTTGCTCTATAAATCCTATCAACCTCAACAATATAACTCTAAAGTTATGGCAACTGTGATCTAAAGCTTGTAGACAGGACTGGGAATGTATTCATTAACTAATAAGTAGATAGCAGATACAGTGGCAAATATACAGTGATTAATTAACACCTATGCCCGTATATGTTAGCATATTATGGCAACATCGTTGTACAAA
Organism: Phrynocephalus guinanensis; assembly: GCA_037367245.1. Lineage (NCBI taxonomy): Eukaryota > Metazoa > Chordata > Lepidosauria > Squamata > Agamidae > Phrynocephalus > Phrynocephalus guinanensis. Next base: position 14,453,693 of record CM074745.1, on the reverse strand, counting down.
ACTATTTCCTTTCCCCTGCTTCCTTTCAGTGATGCATTTCTCCTCTTTCATTTCCTACCTCCACTTTCTAGTGACCACTTCAGTTTTGCTTCTATTTTTGACACCTTCTTCTCCTCCTCTTCCAGCTTTTCCCCTCTGATTTAAAAGAATAGGTCGTCACGCACGGTGGGGTAGTGTTATTATTACTAAGAATTTCTCTTTCTTTAAACAGGGGTTTCTTTAAGGCTGTGTATTTAATAGAGAAAGAGGCCTAAACTTCAACTGGAGATGGTGTTCAGATGATGTGAGTGGAAAGGCTGTTTAACATATCAGAAGAATTTGCTGCTTTTTATATGGAATCGTTGAAAAGGAATACATTTATTAATAGGGTGTTCAGAAAGATCTAGCCATCAAAAACCAGGGGATGGTTTTATTTCCTGAAAGTAAAATCACAGACCATTTTTTAAAAAAGAATCTTCATATGTTGGGGAGACGGGGAGGACGAATCTAATTTAACGAGGGTGAAAAGTTTATGAAAACAAGAGAGGAAAAACCGAAGAAGAGCTCTTGAGGTATGACGACACTTCTGAAATGGAAGAATAATTCAGACCTAATCCTTGAGAAATGTGTAGCGATGGTGCTTACCAAAATAGATGCCTTATTAGGATCTGCTAATCCCCCTTAGGAATTCTTAATTACACACTGTAGTTCAAAGCTGGTGCATATCTACAAAGAAAAAATGAATGAAGAAGAAAGCAGAACATATATAAAATAATTTTGTTTTGCCTTTGGAGTTTGCTGGTATCCCAGGAGGAAAAATGCAGGATTCATTTTCACCCATCAAATTGCGATTCATCATCTCATTTAGCCAGGAGTACATTTAATGGGCTCTGCCAAGTTACTCAGGGCTGGATATGCCAGCATAAGGCATTTGCCTGGTAATAAACTTTAGACACTGTTATCTGAAAATTAACAATGACGATGACGATGACGATGATGATGATGATGATGATGATGATGATGATGATGATGATGATGATGATGATGATGATGATGATAAACTATTTCTGTGTCACCATTTTCCCCAATGGGACCCAAGGTGGCTTACAACAATAATTGAATATAATCAATGTGTATTGAATGTTGTGTATAGAATGATGATGATGATGATGATCATGATGATCATGATGATCATCATCATCCAATACACAACATTCAATACACATTGATTGAAAGTTGTTGTTGATGATGATCATGATGATGATTATCATGATGATGATGATGTGCCATCGAGAAAATTCTGACTTAAGGCAACCCTTTTCAGTGGTTTCTGGGTAGAGAGTATTCAGAAGTGCTTGACCATAACTTTCTTATTGGGTTAACGCTGGGACTGTGCCCATCTCAGCGGATCCACAGTGGAGAATCAACCTCCCAACCCCTGGATCCACAGCCAGATCCACCCAAACTCTGGGCTATCCAGCCAAGCTTCTGAAAATTAAAGTACCAGCTAAGGTATGCTAGAATATTTTGTTTTAGCGGCCCAGGCATCCTATATCATACCCCCTAGAAGACATTTCTAACTACCTTCTTCATACATAGCTTAGGCATCATTTGAGAATTTTACATGTAAAGTTCTCTATTTACATTTCCAAATCTTGTTTTGGAAAAGAATTTGAACTGTTCCACCCAGAGTCCCCTCTCATTTTTAGCCCCAGTGTGTGAGGCTCTGGCCCATGACTGCCTGCAACTCCCTTCCCACCACACACATACCACAGGTTGCTGCTGGTGCATGGGGCAGAAAAGCCCTGCATGGAGGAGGCAGAGATAGTGTGTGCATATGTGCACCTGTGTGCACCTGTGTGCCTTAGAGGGAACCTTGGTCCTACCTGTATCATTCAAACACACAAACACAATTTATGTGACATAGGCTCACAGAGGTTTTGAGCCCTGACACTGATGGTGCATTAGTTTCCATCAGTAGCAGTTCTCCCAAAATAATTTTTAAAATTGTTATTCAATAGGTTCTGAATTACGTTGGCTCTTCTAAGGGTTGTCTATGTACAGAGTACTCAGAAATGGTTTGCCCTTGCCTTCTTCTGGGGGTGCTCTGTGACCATGCAACTTGCCTAAGTCCACACTGGCTGGCTCATTTCCTGGAAAACACAGGAGGGAATTGAATTACACAGACAGGTACACAATTCACTGAGTTATCCAAGAAAAATCAATCACCCCTGAATTCTGAACTTGCAAGAAAGAAGGAAAAATCTGTTGATGAACGTCTATGAATGAGATCCTGACTTAATTTTGCTATGGTTGATATTAGAGATGGGCACGACTCAAAAAAATGGTGTTTCGTTTGTTGTTTGGTCGTTTAGGGGTCCGTTTCAGTTCGTTTTTGTTTTCGTGACATTTTTTGCAAAAAAAATTGTTTTCGTTTTGTTAGGTAACGAAACAAAAAAACAAAAACGAAAACGAAAACTTGCTGTTTCGTTAGCATTCTTTTTAGTTCAATGCATCTGCTGCAACAAAAACAAAAAACACGGCAAATTTGGTCGTTTTGTTTTCATTTTCATTTTGTTTTAAAAAAAATTCATTTCGTTTTTGTTGCGTAACGCAACAAAAAAATAAAAACAAAAACAAAAATCGCTCTTTTCGTGCCCATTTCTAGTTGATATAGCATATTTACAGCTTCTTTCATTCCACGTCTCAACACATCAACAAATTGCCTACCATACTTCAAGATTTTCCACTTATGCATGAGAACAAGTACCCTTTTTAGTTTAGCCTGTATCAGTATTAACGTAAATGTAAATACAGTAATACCTTGGTTTATGAGCATAATTCATTCCAGAAACATGTTTGTAATCCAAAACACTCTTATATCAAAGCAAATTTCCCCATAAGAAATAATGGAAACTCAGACGATTCATTCTGGGGTCCCATAGACCACATACTGTACACACAAAATGCCAAAACTCACAAAAGAAGTTAGCTAGAAGTCCACATCCACACCATGATTTATGTACCTGGCTGTGAAATCTGATCTGCTTGAGACTAACAACTGAATTTTACTCTGTATTTTAATGTAGCAATAATAAAGTGTAACTTGTAGCCCTATACACACTTGACTGGCTGCTCCATGACTAGAAATGGTTTGAAAAAAAATAAGAATGTTGAAAAATTAAAAAAATATAAATATAAAGGAAAAGAAAACCCTTACCTGCACAGAGATACAAGAGAGGTGTCTGTTCTTCTCTCCTCACTTTGCTTTGGACTCTGCCTGAGACAGAGCATTGCAGACAATCACAATCAGTCCAGAAGGGAGAGGGAGGGAGAAAAAGCAACCATTGGCCCACTTGTGATCATGTGACCTGCTCCTGTGCTTGTATATTGAGACATTGCTTGTTGATCAAGGCAAAATTCAGAAGAAATGATTGGCTTGTAAAATGCTCTTAAACCAAGTTACTCTGAATCCAAGGTGTTACTGTATTACTTTATTGTTGATTAAACCACTTTGGTCATTCAGCCACTACAAGCATTAGATTTTAAACATAAATAGAAGTAGAAATGTGTGCATGTGCTGAGTGCTAACAAACATAGTGCTAGCAAATTGAAAAATGCAAATACAAATACAAATACAAACACATACATTCACAAAATACTTGATTAATGACAAAGTACAGAAAAAAATAAATTCCACAAGGTTTTTAAAGCAATTTTCAATTAACCATATGTTTCTTTACACAACTATTCCTTTACTTTTGGGCAGTTGCTGCAAATATTACAGCTCTATCTGATACTGCTTTATTAACATCAGATAACAAATCATTTTATTTTGGTCACTTTTATCTAGTATATCTATCTTGCATGGCATTTTTTAAATATAAATTTGGTTCTAGGTTCAAAATTGGGGTGGGGGGACAATGCAATAAGTAAAGCTGTATGTCCTCTACTACTTGGGATCCACATATACAAAAACCTGTGATTTAGGTTGAAAATTGGAAAACAACAAAGTAAAGTAAAGTTGTACATCCTTTACTACTTGGGCTTCACATAAACAAATATACTGTGACCTTTGTGTCTAGGTGTGCCACAGTTCCCTATATTACAATGGCATTGTTTGAAATTTTAGTGCCAAAATGGCTTGCCTAACAGAAGGTGATAAGTAAGGCGACATCAATAGTTCTCAGAGGTTCATTACCAATGTCTGTTCCTTCTGGCTATGCAGCCACAATACTGTGCAGCAGTATCAGGCCATGTCCTGGCATTTTGAATCATTGATACAGAAGCACAATATTCCTTTTTGGAAAATTGAATTTCTTATAAAGGTCATATTTGTGCCGCCTTACCTATAGCACACACACGTGAAGGAGTTTTTTAAGCTCTGTGCTGCTGCTAGAGCTTTAGAAAGCTCACTACCAACCCACGGGTTGTTTTTCCCCACACATGCCTAACAAGAAGGTTCCGGAAGTGCAGTGCTGAATGTTCATACCCTGTCTTGCTGTTAATTGCACAACTCGACCAAGTGCAATTAAACCCATGAGTAATCATACCAGCTGGGAAGGGAGATAAATGAATACTGATACTTTAAATGCAAAATATGCACATGTGTAAGCTTTTTCCTTCTCTGGTGCCACTCATCTTTAGATTTGTTCTAAGTGTAATTGTCCAACAAGACAAGAAACACTTAAGACAACTACAGCGGTGGACTGTAACTAACCATTCACTATACTTTTGAATTTCTCAGAATCTGCTCTCTTAAGCAGTCTGTCTAGTCCAGTGTTTCTCAACCTGTGGGTCCCCAGATGTTTGTGGACTCCAACTCCCAGAATTATTCATTACTAGCTGAGCTGGCCAGGATTTCTGGGAGTTGCAGTCCAGGAACAAAGGATCATGATGCAAACGTGTGTGCACCTGATCACAACAGAAAGAGTTGTTTTAATGGAAACAACTTCCCTTATCGTGACCCTTCCACCTCCTAGGGCAGTGGTGGAGAACCGTCGGCACTCCAGGTGTGTTGGACCACAACTCCCACAGTCCTTTGTCATTGGCAGTCTATGCTTGGAATTCTGGGAGTTGGAGTCCACAAACATCTGGGGACCCACAGGTTGAGAAACACTGGACTAGACAGACTGCTTAAGAGAGCAGATTCTGAGAAATTCAAAAGTATAGTGAATGGTTAGTTACAGTCCACCGCTGTAGTTGTCTTAAGTGTTTCTTGTCTTGTTGGACAATTACACTTAGAACAAATCTAAAGATGAGTGGCACCAGAGAAGGAAAAAGCTTACACATGTGCATATTTTGCATTTAAAGTATCAGTATTCATTTATCTCCCTTCCCAGCTGGTATGATTACTCATGGGTTTAATTGCACTTGGTCGAGTTGTGCAATTAACAGCAAGACAGGGTATGAACATTCAGCACTGCACTTCCGGAACCTTCTTGTTAGGCATGTGTGGGGAAAAACAACCCGTGGTGCTGAAGGTTCACCACCACTGTGCTTCAGCCCAGTCCCAAAAAGTAGAAGTCTGCAGCTGGACCTTTTCAGTCCACCATGGGCACCAACTTGGATTGGGCTGAAACACATTTCCCCATGCTTTTTGTGACTGGGAAAAAAAAAAAAGAGAATTCACCACTCCACTCCACAAATAGTCCAAATTATGATCCATTTCTCCAGGTGATCATGCCCTATGATGCTTACAGAGAAGGTCAGTATGAAGCATACCATAAACAACTTTTGGTATCCACCTACCTTTTTTTTTTGTTATGGAAGGCACCTCTCAAACTGCTAAAAATGGACTGTTTTGGCCAATTAGAATACAGCCCTAAGCGACTCTCCATGCAGTTCTCTCTGTTCTGTAGATAACATGGACCCTAGGGCTGCCAACCTATTTAGCACTTGAATCCCTTAAAAGAGAGGTGATAAAACGAATATAGAAGGGAACATCTTTCAGTGAGAGAGACAGAGGCATGTCCCTGCTCAGAACAATGAGAATTTTAAATCACAGTGAAATATATTTCTACCTTCATCGCAACTCTGGGAGCCATTTGCCGCTGTTAGCCCTACAGATTCGCTCTGACATGAGATCTTTCTTTGAAAGCAGCCATCCTGGAGTCCCAAATGAAGTAGCGACAGAAAAAGGATATTAAAGAAATCGACGGAAAATGTGAGGATACCCAGGAGAGCTCTGCCATGTTCTCCTCACATGGTTTCGGACATGAGGAAAGTATGTGACTTGGGGCACATGGGAGAAAAGTGTGAAATATTTGTATTCAGGAAGTGTGTGTGTGTGTGTGTGTGTGTGTGTGTGTGTGTGTGTGTGTGTGTGTGTGTGTGTGTGTGTGTGTGTGTTGCGTTGTTACAGTCAAGACCGACTCTTCATGACCCCATGTCCATGGAGTTTTCTTGGCAGGAATACTGGAGTGGTTTGCCAGTTCATACTGTAATTAATGATTTCATTTCATGCTTCTTTGAGGGCACTAGCCATTGGTCCCGTGCCTTAACGGACTGAAGTAGCCACACAAGCCCACTACATATTGGTTTGGTTCAAGCCTCACAGCAAGGACCAGAGCGGTGAAGTGTTGATTGGTGTGTTGGGGGGTATGGTTCCCAGTATCCCACTGTGACTATAGCAGTATTCTTACTGGTGATGGCATTCTGAGAACAGAAGGTTCTTTTGCATATCTGGGAGTGCCAACACCTCACCAATGCTTGACTGATTTTCAAACTAACTAGAGCGGTGGTTCTCAACCTGTGGGTCCCCAGACTTTCCAGGACTGCAACTCCCAGAAGCCTCCACCACTCACTGTGCTGGAAGGGATTTCTGGGAGTTGCAGTCCAGGAACATCTGGGGACCCACAGGTTGAGAACCACTGAACTAGGGTAAAGTGGATTATGGACAGCGGGGGAAATAGATAGATAGATGGAGTATTCCATGGAAAATGTGGGAGCAGTGGAGATGTGCAAATCTTACTCCTCCATCATGGTTGACAGTGTCCTTCTTAGTCCAGAAACTGTGAAGGCTCTCCACATGAATTAGAAACTGGACAATCAAAGTGCTAACACTCATGGAGAACACCCTAGGATACAGGGGGCTCTTCTGTTTGAGCTCACGACTGTCTATCCACAGGATGCAATGGAACAAGTGATAGAGTTTTCCATTTTCAGGCATAATTCAAACCACTGGGTATGGCCTATAAAGCCCTCATATGGCTTGAATCTTGGATAGGAATGCACAGAGCTCCAAACACACTCTGTGCCCATATAACAGACAAAGAGGTTGACACCAACTGACCCTGTGCCCACTTGATGTGACTCAAGCTTGGGGTCCATTATGGTACAGTGGTCCCCCACCCTTTCGCAGTTCATATACTGTGGCTCCGCTATATCGCATAGTACAGTGGTACCCCAAAAGGGCTTGATGGAGGGGGGGAGGTTTTAATAGCCTGGGCTTTTTAAACCTCCCCCCTTCCCCAAGCCCAGGCTCCAGCTGATTGGTACTGGAGTGGGGAAACAAAAGGTTTTTCTCCCCCACCCCAGTGCCAATCAGCTGGATCCCGGGGCTTGCCTCCATGGAGGCATCACACGCTGCTCCCCTGCACCCGGGCGGCAGGAGAAGCGGTGAGCGATATTTAAAATGACTTTAAGCAATGAAGCCAAGCTGGCTCCATTGCTTAAACACATTTTAAACATCACGTGCGCCCCCAGGCCTGGCCCGACCTGCATCCGCATATCACAGATTTACAATGATTGTGGGTTGGGTTGGTCCCTAACTCCCACACTAGACAGGGGGTTACTGTATCCATGCATTCTCTGTGAAGACCCCATGCCTTCTCCAAGAAGACTTCATTCAGAAGAATAGGAAAACACAGACAGCAAGACCCGGTCATTGACTGAATGGTAGATGCAAGAACAGGAATGGGCAGACCTGGGCAGTAGGTTTTATTTTGACACTCCTCCTCCTCCTCCTCCTCCTCCACACCAACCTTTCCCCCCCCCTTCCCCAACTGGAATCCTAAGGCAGCCATTGGGAAGAAATAAAAGAGCACTGGAAGTGTGCTTTTCTATCATTTCTGTCTTGCCTCTCTGCTCTCACCTTTTCTGTTCCATTGATCCGAATTTGTAGCTCTGTGGCCGCACAATTTGATAGTTCAGTCAGCCACTTTACAGTAATAAAGGCAATGAAGATTCATTTGTCAGGGCAAGAGAATTTTCAGCATCTCCACCTTTGTCATCCTTACTTTTCCTTTCTCTTTCCCCCTTTTCATGATGCCGCGTGCAAACAGAAATCTAAAGCCTTTTTCACACGACCCCTGAACTCCGCGGCAAATGACTCCCAGCTCCGGAGCTTAAAATTGTATCCCCACCAGCTCCGGAGTTTACAGAAAATTAAGTGTGGCCATGCCCACCTAAGCGCGTCCCAGCACACTTTTCAGGTACCTGCTCTCCGGGGGTGAAAATCCCTGATGTGGATGTAACCTAGTGAGTGCCGGGCTCTCCTCTCTTCTGTTTGTTGTTGTTTTGCCCCCCGCCCCTTTAAGAGACAGGAATCAGGATGACGACGGGGCTCGGGGCGGCTTCGACCGGCAGACGGAGGTGAGCCTGCATTCTTTTCTCCCTTTTTTTCTCCCTCGCCTCACGCAGACAGGAGCAAGGAAGTGCGGAGGGGGTGGGGACACAGGAAGAGCAACGAACCCCCAAGATATCTGGTCCGAATTTAAGTGGCCAGCAGATCTTAGGGGTCGTGTGAAAAGGCTCTAAGTGGACGTTGCTCTACTTCAGGTATGACCATCAGCTCTTTGCTCCATCCCGTGATCACCCCAGAAACTCAGTTCTTATTAACACGGTTGGCAAAAGATGGATCACACAACTAGTTTCTGCACTCTGCTGGAGCACATCTCCCCATACGGGCCTTCCTGGGTTTTGAGATATTCTGAGCAAACCCCTCTAGTCTTGCACCCCCATTGAAACATTGGAAGCAGGTGTTAAGGTCATCAGGAGAGGCCCTTCTCTCCATCCCACCAATCTCACAGGTAAGTCTTGTGGGAACCCATGAAAGGGCCTTCTCGACGGCTGTGCCCAGACTCTGGAACTCCCTCCCACTAGAGGCCAGGATCTCGACGGCTGTGCCCAGACTCTGGAACTCCCTCTCACTAGAGGCCAGGACTGCCTCATCTCTGTTGTCCTTCCAGAAACAGGCAAAGACCTTTCTCTTCAGGCAAGCTTTCCCTCAATGATGGACTACCATTATGTCTCTTTTGTAAGAATCTATGGGTTCACATAGACTTTGTGTTTATGACTACTTATAACCATGTTGGTTTAATGTAATGTTGTCTTTAATGCTGTAAGATGTCCCTCAATTCCTTGCTCTCAAATACTTGAACATGTCTTAATTGTACTGGACTATATATTATCCCTCATTAGGGTAAGCCGCCTTGGGTCCTTTCCCAAGGAGAAAGGCAGGGTAAAAATATTCTAAAATAAATAAATAAATAAATAAATAAATAAATAAATAAATAAATATTTCCAGTGGCTGTTCCCAGGCTGTGTAACCGCGAGGAGTTCAGGTTGCTTTTGTTAGGTCCTCTCTTTGGAACAAAGTGACCCTAATAGGGTTTTCAAGATAAACCAAGTATTAAAGGAGTGGTTTTACACACACACACACACACACACACACACACATACACACACATCTTGTTACACATGCAGAGAATGTTCTCTTTTTGGCAACTGAGTAGGCTGTTTAGTGCAAGGGCTTTTTAATGAGGGAGCTATGCAGGTTTTTTGAGACGCACTTGTTATGATGTGTTTTTAGGTTGTATAAAAGTGTTTTAATTCCACTGTTGTTTCAATGTGACAATATGTTTAACCGAGTTAAACGTATTGTCATATTCTGGGAATGAAAGGAGACAAGTGCCCAGGCTTGAAAGCATCTGAAACTCAAAAATCTCATCTGCTTGCCTTAAAGGATATCTTCCCAGTTGGGGAATCCATGGCAATTACTTGAGACTTCAGCCAACACCCTGAGACATTGCATTTGCAAATGTAACTAAATATCTGGTTTCCTCTCTGCAATCAATCATGCTTGTGGTGCTGGATTGTAATGTCCACCCTGAGCTTTGTAGGTTGTTGTTGTTGTTGTTGTTGTTGTTGTTGTTGTTGTTGTTGTTGTTGTTGTTGTTGTTGATGTTGATGATGATGATGATGATGGTTTTTTTTTTAAAAAAGCAATATATGGTGCAGTTTTCTGTGCAAAGAACCCCTCATCTCTGAATGGTTTGACGTCCCAGCCAGCATGTGAAAAAAGCACAAAATTCTCGTAATCATGCCCAGTGGGGAGAAACTTTTGAAAATGTTATTCCTAATCTGTGAGAGTGAAATGAGTGAAGATTTACAACCTTGCTGTGCATCCTGAAGCAAACTACTTATGCAGCTACATGTATACGCATACATACCCACACCCACCCCACTACCACAATCACAGACAATAACAAGAAGACATTATTGAAAATATAAACCAATAAAAGAGGGGAAACAAAAGTGGTGAATTCTGCGGGGGATTTCTGGGCTGAGTGATAAATCCTGGAAATAAAAGCTGCAGGGGAAAAGATGGGAAACAGTAAAATAAATATGAAAAAGACAAATTTTGGCTATAGGGAGAAAGAGGCACAATAAAATATATAGTGCATCTCCTGAAGGAAAACGGAATATTGGGAGAAATGAAATTAATTCAAATGGGGAATGAATCAAAAGAACAGAAAGGGTGGAGGGAGAGAGGGGGGGAGGGAGAGAGATAAACTTCCAGATAAACTCACCTGGATGACTGAGAATCTTCACAGTCATCCTGGACAGGTAGTATGCCTCATTGCTTATGTCTTTTTAAATTTATGATTTCCTCACCTCAATATCTTCAGGGTTCCAGACTCATGATCTCCATTTACTGTAGATAAAGTTGCACTTCCCCCTGTTATATAAGATTTCTTCACCTCTCTTTCGCCCTAGTGCAGTTTTTCCTAAATTTGGGTAACCCAGATGTTCTTGGACTGCAAGCCCCAGAAACATCAGCCAGCCCAGCTAGTGGTGAAGGCTTCTGGGATCGGCAGTCCAAGAACAAGGTTGGCAATTCCTGCCCTACTGTAAAACTTTCTGCCCCACATAGAGGTGGAGATTTGAATTGCTGCCAAATATTGCAACTAGAGATGGGCATGAAACGAACAATTTTTCATTTCCGTTTTCATTTTTTCGTTTCGTTATGAAATGAAATGACAAATGAATTTTGCCTCCAAAATGAAACAAAACGAACAGAAACATCAGATATTTTGTCGTCCGTTTCGTTCCCATTACAGCAATACAATGAACTGCTTTAAATGCCAAAAAAATCACAAAAACTGAAATAAATAGTAATGAAATGGTAACAAAACAAACAAAAACAAAAACGATTTTTTTCAAAAAAATTCACGGAAAACGGAAACAAACCGAAACGGACCCTCCAACGACAAACGACAAACGAAACTTCATTTTTTCTATTCATGCCCATCTCTAATTGCAACCTGCATTATTTTTAAGCGCTCTGGGGTCGATTGGTTAGTTGGTCGATTTAAATGAATTATATAAAGCAGAGCTGTCCAACTTTGAACAGGCCGAGGTCTACTTTTTTCAACCCAAAGCGCCAGAGGGCTACTACATTAAAATAAAAATCTTTTTTTTATTTTTTTATTTTGAATTTTATCCATTCCTTCCGAGCACATAGTCATAACTAAAAAATTGTAAGTAGAGCAGTGGTTTCCCATAGGAATGCATTGCAAATCAATTAATCCATTATGGAGGGAATTCTCCGGGGGGGGGGAGAGAAGAAGGGAGATGTCACTGCACAAAGGAGATGGGCACACCTGCAACCCCACCTCTAGCCCCTCTCCTCCCCTCTCCTGTCCTCCCTCCACTCCGCTACAGCAACTCGGCTGGTCCCAAGAGAGTGGCACACCAATCATCTGCCCTGGGGGGGGGGCAGGGGACTGCACCATGGCCTTGAACTGCCCCACTCAGCTGAGAGAGTGGGCTGGTAGACCCAGAACTTTGCTGGGGCAGTGGTGGTCCTTGGGATGGGGGAGGGAGTGGTGGAGAACTTATCCCCTCACTTTTTTTATGCCTGGCAGGCTACTTTTGAACCCTTCATGGGCTACCGGTAGCCCACGGTCTACCTGTTGGGCAGGCCTGATATAAAGAGTCCATAGGGACATCTGATAAGGACATGAGAGGTGGACTTTTTCTGCAGCAGCTTCTAGATATTAGAACTCCAGCCCAATGGAAACTGGTATCCGTTCTGCAATGCAAAGACCTGTCTTTTCAGGGAGGCTATTGACAATTGAATGAGCTGCTGGGGAGGAGATCCCATCATGTGGGCTGCCACATTTCATCCCTCTTGTTATGACATGCTCCTAAGTTATTTCAAAATAATTTCAAGAACTTGGGGAGCAAATGACAAGATCTTTGCATTTTAATGTGTTTTTATCCACATTTACTTTTATTTTATTGTATTTTATTTTTGCTTCTTGCAACCCCCTGCAGGTCCTTGAATCAGGGGAATAATGAGATATTAAAGTTAATAAATATTATTATGAACCCAGAGTGAAGGCATTTCCCCCCTGATCATATCAACATAAAAAAGCTGTGACAAGTCACACCAAAGGCATGTCTAGCAGGAAACCATTTGCCTATGGGAAGCCTGTCATTGGCTGGCTGTCATCATTTCCTCCTTCACGTCATCTTGTCTGGTTTGTTCCTCCAGTGGCATTTTTTCTCCTCTTTGCATTGAGTCAATACTTTCATGCAGAACTTCGATGAAATACCACCTTGCTAGTAAGTTAACATTGCCCATTTCCCCCTGGAAGTGGAAGTAGTGCATGCCACAGTTAGCATTACCCCAGGCATGTCCAAACTTTGGCCTTCCAGATGCTTTGGACCACAACTCCCACAGTCCTTTGCCATTGGAAATACAGGCTTGGAATTCTGGGAGTTGTGGTCCAAAACATCAGGAGGGGTGAAGTTTGGACATGCCTGCATTACCCTGAAGTGTAAATTTCAGCCTACTGAGTATGTATATGTGTGTGCAATAGAAACATATGAAGGGAGGTGGCTGAAGTCAACAGCATATGGCCAACCCATCTGCTCTGACATTATAGATGATATGGAGCCTAGCTTCCTAGGGAACTGAAGTATCTGATCTAACATCATCACTCACTGAAGACAGGGAATGAGAGAGTGATGACCTGCCTCTCACACCCATTGGCAGGAAATAAATACAGATGCCTCCAGATTTTTATGGCACACATGATTTAGTGCTCCACTGTTTCTTCTGTATGAGGGTGGGTGACTTGCCAGTGTTGTTCCTGGGTCTCTCTTTCAACGTCTGCTCAGCAGCTCAAGCTTATTCTCCTCACGAGCATCCTGGTAAAGCAGATGTCCATAAAACGCTGGCGTTGCAGCCCTGTCTTGACCATGACTTAGCATTAAGTCTCTGTGGGTCTGAGCCCAAAGTCTGGCACACTTTGTGTAGATATCAGAGCTCAACAACAAATTAGTAGTAACAACACTAAAATAATTACTGGTCTGGGGCACCTCCCTTATGAGGAAAGGCTAAAACATTTGGGGCTCTTTAGTCTGGAAATAAGGCGCCTGAGGGGGGATAAGTTTGAGATCTACAAAATAATGCAAGGCATGAGTCAAGGGGATAGAGGGACACTCTTCTCCCTCTCACAAAATACCAGAACTAGGAGTCATTCACTCAAACTGAGGGTTGGGAGAGTGAGACCAGACAAAAGAATTTTATTTTTTTACCCAGCGTGTTGTTAGTATGTGGAATTCCCTGCCACAAGATGTGGTGATGGCATCTGGCCTGGATGCCTTCAAAAGGGGATTGGACAGATTCCTGGAGGGAAAGTCAATCACAGGTTACAAACCATGATGGGGATGTGTAATCTCCAGACTTAAAATCGGGGTACTTCAAGGGCCAGATGCAGGGGAGAGGTATCAGGAGACAGATATCTAGTCTTGTGCACTCCTGGACACATTTGTTGGGATACAGGAAGCTGGACTAGATGGGCCTTTGGCCTGATCCAGCATGGCTCTTCTTATGTTTTTAATAGCACCCTAACTTTTATTTGTAGGATTCTAAGGGCTGTAGTTCAAAAGCCAAGCATTGCTCATGTCTGTTAGAGGCTGGAGGCAGGAAAGCCCCTGCTCTAACACTTCTTGACAATAAAGCTAATTTAAAAATGGGTTGTTAAAATACATGAGATGAAACTATGCAAAGAGTCGTGTGCTAGAGAAATGTTGCAATAATAATAAGCAAACCTTCACTTGTGATCTGGATAAATACTCCAGTCCATAGGCTGTTACAATGGTCCACCACACTGTTATGTAATATGTAGTCATATCCGTCCTGTTTGACATTAGTGCTTAGAAAGCTGTAGATTATAGTGGATCAGGCCCACTGAAATCTACAGTGTAAATGCCATTGGTTGTCTCAGAAGGCAACTACCTTGGAATCAGTACAGGAGATGCTCTGAGGTTGGGATAGTCAGATTCATACTATCTTCCATTCATATGAATGGGTGTGTACTTTTCTTCCCCAACCATGTTTTTCCCCACTTTCCTGCCCTTTGCTGCTGGTTCTTCTCCTTTTGTTATATTCAAATGCATTCATGTTGGCCCAGGGGTGTTGATACTCAGAGCTAATGTAAAAAATAGAGATGGGCACGACTTGGAAAAAAAAATTTCGAGTTGTCGTTAGTCGGGCCGGTTCCGTTTCGGGTCGTCTCCGTTTTTCGCGAAAATTCACAAAAATTAGTCGGTTCGTTTTTTCGTTTTTTCGTTTCCGTTTCTGTCGCGATTTTGCGCATTTTGACGTCCGACCGAGACTTGCGGCTTGCGGGCGCAGCGCCGGCGGCGGTGGCGCGGGGGTACATGCGTGGGCGGCGGCAGCGGCAGCAGCAGGGGGAGTGGCTAACGCGCGGTCGGGCGCGTGGGCGGGCGGGCGGGCGGGCGGGCACGCGCGCGCGGGCGGGTGGGCGCATGGGCGGGTGGGCGCGGGTCCCGCAAATGAGCGAAATACAGTTTAAACCTGCCTGGGTGATGGACTTGCTGCTGCACAACAAGGCTAGTGCATCCTAAGCAAACAAAGTGGGGCAGAAACAAATTTGCATTTCTTTTTTTCTCTTGGTCTGCTGTGCTGCTGAATCTGCTGATGCTGAACCAGCCAGCCACCCTACTTGGTCTGGCTGACGTGCCTGTTTGTTGTACTTTTTTGTTGTTTGGTTTTGAATCCATCCCATCTCCCCTCCACCTCTCTCAGAGGCAGCAGGAGAAACAGACATTCCGTTCCTCCCCAAATCTGAATGAGGGGTCTACTCCTCTACTCCTCTCAAATTGGCCCCCCATCACCAAGGTCCTTCTGCCTTCACTTCACATTCACAGTCAAAGTCACACACACTTAAAGGACAAGCAATAAAGCCAAAGCCAATGCAACCCTGCTTTTGGTCATGGTCAAAAAAAATATTAGCAGTTAGAGCCTGAGGTGGTTAAGCTACGTACCTAGCTAGTAGCTACAGCCAGGAATAGTTTTGGTAGGGATGGGAATGGGATAGGGCTCTGGGTTGCTCTGGCTTAAGTTTTACAGCCCACAGCCCAGCCCACTAGGCTATACAAGGAGGAGGACTATCTCTGGTCCATAAGGCCAGAGTAAGGGCGGCCACTCCGGTCAGGCCACAAGGCAGAGTATGAGAGCACCACAGCACAGAGCCAGAGTGCGGCAGGCTCATTGCCAGCTCCAGTATAAAAAGGATGGAGCTGAATGGCATGACAGGAATTTAAATGCCACTGGCCTTGGGTCACAGTGTCTTGCAGCCCAGAGGACTGTGTTGCGGAGGAGGCCAATCACCTTGAGTCTGGTCTGGCACCACACTGCCTGCGATGCACCACATGTCACTTTCTGACAAACTCTTGGGTGGTGCTGTACGTAGTACGAACGCTGTTCAAATCAGTACCCCCCTTCCGTGTGAAACACGGCGTCTTGCAGCCCAGAGGAAAGACTGGCGGAGGAGGCCAATCACCTTGAGTTTGGTCTGGCACCACACTGCCTGCGATGCACCACTGTCCACCACATGTCACTTTTTGACTAAGTCTTGGTGTGGTGCTGTACGTACGAATGCTGTTCAAATCAGTACCTCCCTGCTGTGTGAAACACGGCGTCTTGCAGCCCAGAGGAAAGACTGGAGGAGGAGGCCAATCACCTTGAGTTTGGACTGGCACCACACTGCCTGCGATGCACCACCGTCCCCACATGTCACTTTTTGACTAAGTCTTGGCGGTGCTGTATCAGGGACCCCCTTCCATGTGAAACACGGTGTCTTGCAGCCCAGAGGAAAGACTGGAGGAGGAGGCCAATCACCTTGAGTTTGGTCTGGCACCACACTGGCTGCAAAAAGGACAACAAGCCACATTCTGAGTCTGACTCTTCCTCCCCAAGTCCCCAGCTGTGTGCTGGTAGACTTGCTACCTGCCGGCCCGGCAGTCTACTACCATGCCCTTCTTTGTGAATCACAGTTGGTTCCCACACAACTCCAAGAGCCAAGCCTGCAACTTTGCAATAAACTAATGGAGGGCTGGCACCCAAGTCCTCTTATCTTCGTTGTGAGGCACAGTGTCTTGCACCCCAGAGGAAAGAGTGGCGGAGGCCACAAGCTGGAGTAATTGAATGCTGGGCCAGCAATCCACGACCATGGCCTTCGTTGTGAATCCCAGCTCCTACAACTCCAACAGCCAAGCCTGGAACTGTCAGAGAAACTACTGGAGTGCTGGCACCCAACTACTCTTCCCTTCTTAGTGAGGCACAGTGTCTTGCATCCTAGAGGAAAGAGTGGCAGAGGAGACAGAGCTAGTTCTCTGTGAATTACAAACTCCCTGCAAACTACTACCATGCCCTTCGTAGTGAATCCCAGCTCCAACACCACTCCAAGAACCAAGCCTGGAACTGTCAGAGAAACTACTGGAGTGCGTGCTGCACACACAACTTCTCTTTCCTTCTTAGTGAGCCACAGTGTTTTGCATCCAAGAGGAAAGAGTGGCTGGAGGAGCCCACATAGCCTGAGTCTGAGGCCACAGGGCCTCCGTAGGGGAGGAACATTGCCAGGAAGCTCCAGCTCCCCAGCGTGACTGAATGGCCTGAGGAGGACGCCAGGAAAATGCCCTTCTTCGTGAGCCACAGTTGGCAGCCCAGTGGAAAAGCAGAGTCCACATGGTGTCTGACTCTGAGGCCTGAGACCACTCTGACAAAAGGACTGCAAGCCAGAGGGTCTTCCTACACAGCTGTGTGCTGCTTTCCCCGGCCATAAACTCCTAGCAGGCCAGCACAGCCATGTTCCCTTCTCAGTGAGACATAGCTTTGCAGTCCACGGAAGACAGTAGGCCTGAGAAACACAGGCTCACTGTCTCTGTGAGTCAGAGTACCCACAAAGAACCAAGCCTGGAGTGGAGGCTTCCTTGCTCCCTCCCTTCACAGAGAGCCACAGTCAGTGCATTGCATCCCAGTGGCATGCCCTTCGTAGTGAATCACATTCCCCACAACTCTAAGAGCCAAGCCTTGAACTTTCTGATAAACTGTCCTATTTGTAACGGTGACAGAGGGCCACCAGCATGGCAGTAAGTTGCCCTTCTTTGTGAGCCACAGTGTATGGCAATGGCAGCCCACTGAAGACTAATTGGCGGTCCGGAGGCTGACAACACTCCCACACTGCGGCACTCCTTCCTGCAGAGTCCTGTCACTGTCCCAGGCAGAGTCCAAGGGTGCTTTCGCATGAGTTCTGCCTAATCACGGGCCCACCCCACGGCTGTTTTCTAGCACACAAGCACAATTCCCTTCTCTGTGAGGCACAGTGTGTGCAAACAAATAGTTGTTGAGTGAATGCACTGTTACAGTTGGTCTTCAAGAGGTTTTTCACCAAGAAGCGGGCACAGCCGTGGTTGCTGCATGGGCAAGTTGAGGGCAGTGGCGACAGGGCTGAACTTGAAGCACTAACTGGACCATGATGTTAGGGTGAAGGAGAAGCAGCTGGAAGGCCTCCTCTAAGCTGGAAGTGGGGGGAGCCTGACAGGCAGGCAGGGAGAAGACACAGAGCTAGAGTGAGTCTGAGTCTTTGACCACACAGGCTTCCAAAAGGACAGCAAGCCAAGCTTTCTGACTTTCTTTCCCAGCTGTGTGCTGGTAGACTGCTCCTAACTGCCGTGCCGGCATTCCATCTCCATGCCCTTCGTAGTGAATCACAGCAGTTCCACAACTCCAAGAGCCAAGCCTGGAACTTCCTCCTGAAAGGCTCTTCTATTTCTAAGAAACAAACGATTATTGTGCTGAACTGTGGTACGCGGAAGTACATTCCACTCCAGCCCTTCTTAGTGAGACACAGTGTGGTGCAGCCCAGAGGACAGAGTAGCGGAGGCCTAAACATCCCCCTTAACCCTAACCCTAAGCCAACCACCAGCTGTTCCTGAAGAGTGTTCCCATAACTCAATCATCATCATCAATCACAACCTAGATTTGCAACCAGTAACTTTTCTGGTCCGGCAGCCTTTGTTCCGGGGTTAGGGCAGAAATGATTATAAAATGTTTAAGCACCAAGTGTGCGCACAATGAGTCACACAGCACAGCACCAAGATCCACACAGGGGACTTTCGGCCAGGAGTACGCACACACAACAAGGACGTTTCCCTTCTTTGTGAGCCACGGCTGGCAGCCCAGTAGAAAGAGTGGCGGAGGAGACAGAGCTAGGTCTGTGTAAATTACAGACTCACACAGTCAGTGTGGGACAGAGTATCCACCAAGAACCAAACATGGAGGCTCCCTTGGCAGGCAGAGTTTCTCTCGCCACCCCAGGAGACCGGGTTTTGGCAACCAAGAAGACAGAGTGGAAGCAGGAGAACTGGGTGGGTCTATTTCTTTAAGGCTGTAAGGAGGGGAGCTTGCCCCCTGATACTCAGTCTTTGAGGTAGGTTGTTGTAAAGTGCTTCCTCACCACTTTGTGTGTGAGAGAATACAGGTAGGCAGGCAGGCAGGCAGGCAGGCAGGCAGGCTCGTAGGGCCAAGGGAATGGTGTGAAGCACCAAGGAAGGCAGGTATTAGGGTCTCTCTCAGACCAGCCATGGCAAAAGGAGAAACATTGGGCCAATACAGACAGACCCTTTCCAATGACACTTTGAGTGGCCCTGCCTGGTTTGGAGACAGGCCAGGGCTAGAAAATTTGGGCCACTAATAGTACCCTTCAATTGTGTGTGAGAGAGAATACAGGTAGGCAGGCAGGCAGTTCAGCAGGCATTAGGCACTGGAGTCGGCAGGTAGTCACAGGGCCAGGCAGGCAGGCAAGCAGGCAGGCTCGTAGGGCCAAGGGGAGGCAGGCAGGCTTGCAGGCGGGCATGGAGGATTGCAGGCAGGAGGTTAGGTTACAGGCAGCAACTTAGTTCTTGGAGTGTTGGGGTAATCCCAAGGTGGAAAGGTTGAAGCGGATGAAAGTCAACCTTTCCACCGTCTCTGGGTCCAGGCGACAGCGGCGCGGCCTCAGGACATCTCCCATGTGGGAGAAGACACGCTCACTCTGGACACTGGTGGGTGGGATAGACAAGAGGTCCAACGCCAGAGTTGAAAGAGCGGGCCAGAGGTCTGCCTTTCTGGCCCAGTAGTGCAGTGGGTCCGAGCTGAGGGGTTGGAGGGGCTCGGCCATGTACTCATTCACCATGGTCTGAGCGGGGTCTGCTACTTCTTCCTCCCTTGCCTCCACTGAGAAGGAAACTGCCATGGCTAGGGCAGAGGCCAGGTAGTTGGCTGCTGGAACGGAACCTGGTCTCTGGGTGAACGCTCCTGGAGTACAGAGGGATGTGGATCCTTGCGAGGACTCCTCCTCAGCATCGCTCTGGCTTCCGTGCGCCCTCTGAAACGCCTGGCCCTCATCGGAGACAGCCCTGACTTGACGGCATAGCTCCGTCTTCCAAGATTTCAGTTCGGCAGTGCTGGCCGCCAGGGAACCCTTGACGCGAGGGTCGCACAGGCAGGCCATCTGGTACAACTTTTCCCTTCTGAGTGGGCCAAGGCGGGTATCCACGCCGGTCAACAGCCTGTCTGCCAATGCCCTGCTCTTAGGGAGAAGATTGCCTTCTTCCCGGATACTGGTCTCTAGGCGTTGGCGAAGGGCATTGACCAGGGGGAGAACATGGCCCAGGCTGGCGTTGTAGCTGCTGAGGACGTGAGTGGTCTCCTCAAAAGGCTGCAGGATACCCGCCATCTGGGAGAGGGCGAGCCACTCGGTAGCACCAAGGTCCAATTCCCTCCCCTCATGCAGGACTGGGGTGGTTGACATGATGTATTCCACCACTTCCTTCTGCTCCACCAGACGCTTGACCATTTCGTGGGTGGAGTTCCACCGGGTGGTCACGTCCTGGATCAGGACGTGCTCCGGTCGGCCCGTCTCCACCTGCCTCTCACGCATCATCCTGGCTGCCTTGACACTGCGAGCGAAGTGCCCCACGATCTTCCGGCACTTGTCCAGCAAGGCCCTGGTCTCCGTGGTCCCCTCACTCCAGGAGTCCTTTGGTGCACCCAGACCAATGGCATCGCCCACCACTAGATGCAGTTTGTGTGCTACGCACACGATGCCCTGGAACCCTGCCCCAAGAACCGCGTTGGTCATGTTACGGCCCGCGTCTGTAACCATGACTCCACGATTGACCTGTCCCTCTGTCCCCAATCCCCACTCTCTTATTGCTGTCTTGAGAACGTCAGCAATGTTGATCCCTGTGGCGTTGTCCTCCATGCTTTGTGCCTGGAGAAGCACCACCCTATACCCTCTTGGGGTGCTGCCTTGTGCCTCCCCCTGCAGCTGCTCATGGGCTGACCGGGGCTCCAGGACCTCCTTGGGTTGCCACCAATGAGCCGTCAGTGAGAGGTATCCGTGGTGCCCACCGGTCCAGAGGTCGGAAGTGAAGTGGATCTTCCTCCCTCTGGCCGCCTGCAGCAGGGCCCGGATCCTGTCCCTGAGAGACTCATAAAGGGAGGGAAGCACCCGCCTGCTGAAGGTACGCCGGGATGGAGTCTCGTACCATGGTGCCACGTGCTTCATCAGGTGCCTGAAGCCTGATGACTCCACAAAGGAGAGGGGCAACCCGTTCACGGCCACCATTTCACCCACCACTTGAGTGGTGGTCTCCTGTGCTTTGGCCCTATTTCGCGGGCTGACAAAAGTCCCACCCAACAGCCCCACTTCTTGCAGAGTGGCCTGCCTCTTCCCACTCTCACTAGCGGAGCTGTGTTTTTCTTTCTCTATCTCTAACCCTTCTTCCCCTCTCTTCCTCCCTGAAGAGCAAGGGCCTGACAGGGTTCCAGGCAGAGTCCCAGGGTGCTTTCTCATCAGATGGCTGCGCAACCCACTTGAGGAGAGGTGTTTGGGGTCATTCCCCCTGCGCAAGACCACCCCGCATATCTTGCACACCGCCATCCTTGCGTCTTGGGGGCTGTTCTCAAAATGCTCCCAGAGACACCCTCGTGGCTTACAGAAAGTAACGCCCCCTCTGTTATTGCCTGCCGCTGCCGCTGCTGTGGTGCTGGTGTGGCCTCTGCCCTGCCGGGAAAGTAGACTAGTACTACTGCTCTCACTGGTGGTACTCTGGGTGGAAAGAGGGCTGCTCCTTCCGTCACTGCCTGGAGCCTGCCTTAAGTCTGACCCTGCCAACAGGTCCTCAGAATCTGGCAGGTTTAGATACAAGGAGCCCGATTCTGATTCTGATGCCATTTCAGAATCAGAGCCCTTGTCTTCTTGCTGATCAAGGGTGGGGCTGTCAGGTAACGAAGATGGGATTTGGTACGCCTCATCCATGCTTCCCTCGGTGACAGACGATGGCACATTGCTGCTTGTGCCACTGGCACTGCTACTCGAGGAGGGAGTTGCACCAGTATCACTTTCTGCACTACTTCCTGTCCCTTCCCTCAGAAACGTGCCCCTATTTATCTTAGTAGGGGTCCCCCTCCCCTGCCCTCTAGCTGTGTGACCCCTCCTCATTTTTCTCACTTCTTGTGGCTCAGTCCAGGGAATGTATAATGTGATAGTAAGGAAAAGCACCAAGGAACTGTGCAAGTAAATGAGTGACTCACAACAGCAGCACAACAAACAAGGAAATAGGAGCTAGGGGTTTGCCAATCCTGGCACCCAACTAAGTCTCTCTATGCCCTGCACAGGGCAAGTGTAATTAGGAGGAGAACTGTAATTTCTTCCCAGGTGTAATTGGATTGTGTATGTAGACTGTGGTGTCAAGTAAATGAGTGAGATGGACTCACAACAGCAGCACAACAAACAAGGAAATAGGAGCTAGGGGTTTGCCAATCCTGGCACCCAACTAAGTCTCTCAATGCCCTGCACAGGGCAAGTGTAATTAGGAGGAGAACTGTAACTTCTTCCCAGTTGTAATTGGATTGTGTATGTAGACTGTGGTGGCAAGTAAATGAGTGAGATGGACTCACAACAGCAGCACAACAAACAAGGAAATAGGAGCTAGGGGTTTGCCAATCCTGGCACCCAACTAAGTCTCTCAATGCCCTGCACAGGGCAAGTTTAATTAGGAGGAGAACTGTAATTTCTTCCCAGTTGTAATTGGATTGTGTATGTAGACTGTGGTGGCAAGTGGCAACAAGTAAATGAGTGAGATGGACTCACAACAGCAGCACAACAAACAAGGTAATAGGAGCAAGGGGTTTGCCAATCCTGGCAAACAAGTTTCACAAATTAATGCACAGGGCAAGTGTAATTAGGAGAACTGTAACTTAACATCTTCACAGATGTAAGTTATACAACAACTGCACAAAAACCAAGCTAATAGAAGCAAGGGGTTTGCAAAATCTGGCAGCACCCAACTTTCACAAATAATGCACAGTAACTAAGATGAGTGGAACTTCTTCAAAGATGTAATTGAAGAAAAAGTTCTATAGAGGTGGCTGGGTGCCTGCCCTTCAACAAATGTTTCTTTGAGTGCCTGACTGCAAAAAAATGAATGAGGTTTTGGACAAGTGAAAGAAATTCAAAGAATATCTATAGTGTTAAGTAAAATGAAATTGTAAAATGTTCTATAGAGGAAGGTGCCCTAGCCTTGTTGCCAAAACAAATGTGTTTGAGAAATTTGAGTGAGTGCACTGGTTGGCGAGGGAGACTCTGCCTAGTACTCAGTCTGTACTGTATAATATTTTTAAAATAATTTAATCCACAGCCTCCAACCTCCCCTTCTAAGCACTAGTACTACTGGACCTTGGCTGTTGCTTGCCACTTGCTAATAAACTGTAAAATAGAAAATAAATGGAATAAAACTATAAGCTGCTACTAGGGTAGGATAGGGGTTGCTGGATTCCCTTCCAAAACCCCAATCGCAACAGCAGCAAAAAAGCTGTAGGCGCAGGGTAAAAGGACCTTGGCCAAGTAAATGAACTTGGTGGGAAGTTGGGATACAAAAGAAATGGTATGGTAGTGTAATATAAAATAATATATTTTCAAAATAAATCCGCAGCACCTCCCCTCCCCTACCGCTCCCACTCAAATCTTCCCTCCCCCTTGAAGCAAATATAAAACGTACGGAACTCTTCCTCAAAAATGGAGAAAACAAAAAAGAGAATAAACACTGTGTTGCTATTCCCCACAGGGAATAGAAGAAATTATTATGTTTTGCGATTCGAATTAATATCAATTCAATTCCCTCCCTGCCTAGCGAGACCGAGACCGCGACCGCGAAATCGAAACTAGACTGAGTGCAGCAATCCAGCCCTGACCACCCTCCACAAGATCCAAGCCCAGACTGTGACTGTGACGGACTGGAACTGCCTCGGCTTTTTATGCCCTCTGGCACATCCAGAAGTGTCAGTCAAAACCTGTCCATGCGATTGGTGGAATGGCTCCAAAAATTTGCATGGTCCCGTCCCATGGCCAGCCCATCGTTGCGCAGGTGTAAAAAAAATAAATTAAGAAAAAATAAAATAAAATCAACGGAGACGTATTTTGGCAAGACAAACCCACTGCTGCTACTGTAAAAAATCAAGCATTTAAAATAGGTTACTTTCGCATGTTTCTGTGGTGCTTTCGTGGGGTTTTGGGCAAGGATTTCAAAAAAAATATTGCGGTCGCCATTTTGGACCGGGAATCGGGGTTTTTTTTAACTTTTAAAAACTTTTTTTCTGTGCCGCTTGGCATTGCGCGATCGCCGCGTGCAAGTAACGAGCACGACAAATCAGACCAAATTGTTCGTTCGTTGGTTCGAGCTCGAAGTCTGGCGGAGTGATTCCCGTTACCGTTTCCGTAGAGTAACGGAACCGAGTAACGGAAACGGAAACGGGAATACCGCTAAGTCGTGCCCATCTCTAGTAAAAAAGCAAGTGCAAGGGTGCTGAAGGTTGGTGAGGTGTATGAAGCGAAAGAGCAGGGGTGTCCATTCCCCTCAGCCGAACATCACTTTAAAAAGGCTTGGCTCTCTCATTACAATAAATCCTTTGCCCTATATACTAGAAGCATTACAGTTATAATAGACATGTCAGATACACCAGAAGCATCACTAAGTATGAACAACATCTTATGTGTTGTGAAACTTACTTTGAAGTTTGGTGTTGAGTAAAAAAAAACACATGATGGCATTCAGATCTACAGCTGCAGATTTCCCCCTGCATTGGGTGTCAAAGAGGAAGTAAAATATTGGGGGTGAAAGAGACAAACTCTTCCCCTAAAACAAAACAACCAGAGGACTAGAAATGAAAATGGGAGCTTTGTTCATGAGTATCTTGTTATCAGCTTTCCCAGCCAAATGCTGTAATAAATAAATAAAAAAGGGATGTCCCTGACCTACATTCCATAAACAAAAGGTCCATGGAATGATCATGAGAAAACCAAATGGGTGAATGACTTGCATGAATTACAGCTGCGTATGAAATATTACAATTCAACATTTCTGTGAAATGATCAGAGATGAGTTGGTAGCCAGATGGGCACTATACAAATTAAATAAATGAGAAAATACTAAATGCACATACAACCCTTCCAAGACAACTGGGAAAGGTCACGGAGTCTTCTTAAATGTTGATTAAGGGGAGAAAGAATGTAAAAACTGCTCACTCGGGATTTAATGGGCTCTTCTGCCTTGTTCTAAAACTTCAAGTCAATCTCCATCTTTTCTACCTAAGGACTGGGGTTTCTTTGGCCCTCTGCCAAAGCCTCCAGATGGATGTTTGGGTTTTGTCCATGACTTAGAACCAAAATGCAGATGTCCTGAATAGGGATATAATTCTCTAACAGAAGCATAGTGTCTAGATCAAGGGAAGTGATAGTACCACTCTATTCTGTTCTGGTCAGACCCCACCTGGAGTACTGTGTCCAGTTATGTGCTCTTCAATTTTACAAGGATGTTGACAACGAATGGGTCCAGAGGAACATGGTTAAAGGTCTGGAAGAAATGTCTTACTAGTAGTGGCTTAGGGAGCTGGGAATGTTTAGCCTTAAAGAAGAAGGTTGAGTGGAGATATACAGCCATATTTCAATATTTGAAAGGATGTCATATTGAAGAGGGAACAGGTTTGTTTTTCATGGCTTCAGTGAGTAGGACTCGGAGCAATGGTTTCAAACTACAGGATAAGAGATTCCATTTGAACATTAGGAAGAACTTCCTGAGGGTAAAAGCTTTCTTGCAGTGCAATATGCTGCCATGGGGGGGTGGGGGGTGGCTGTGGAATCTCCTTGTTTGGAGATTTTTAAGCAAAGGCTGGATGGCCATCTGTCAGAAATACTGTGATGGGGGTTCCTGCATGGCAGGGGTTCGGACTTGATGGCCCTTGAGGTCTCTTCCAACTCTATGATACTCCATGTTTTGGAATATCCAAAAAACCCAGCCAAATATTTGGACTTCTGTGACTTCTACCTTCCTCCCAGGGTTTGACCATCTAGCCTTTTGAAGAGTTCTAGAGAACCTGAAAGCTTGCATATACACCTGCACATTTAATCCAATCTGTTAAATCTATTCTGAATTTCTGCAGTTTTCTAGGCTTTCCCATGTTTCCCTTCACATTCAGACACCTGTCTCTCCAAGCGAGCCAACCAGTAGAAAGCAAGCCTGAAAGCATCTCATAAGAACATAAGAGCCATGCTGGATCAGGCCAAAGGCCCATCTAGTACAGTTTCCTGTATCTCACAGTGGCCCCTCCAAATGTGTCTTGGAGCACACTCCCCTGCATCTGGCCCTTGAAGTATCCTGGTTTTAAGCCTGGCGATGACACATCTCCATCATGGTTTGTAACCTGTGATGGACGTTTCCTCCAGGAATCTGTCCAATCCCCTTTTGAAAGGCATCCAGGCCAGATGCCATCACCACATCCTGTGGCAGGGAATTCTACAGACTAACAACAAGCTTTGCCTAAGATTGTTTCTGCGGGTCTTCTCAGGCTTCTCAGGTGCAGCCTTTCTATTGGTTTGTATAATGGTATTATAATGTTGGCTGTTTTATTTTCAGTCCCCTTTTTGATAATCCCTACCTTCTTCACCACTGCCACACATTGGGTCGACACCTTCATTGAGCTGTCCCTACGTAAATCAATTGACCTGTAGCTCCCATCATCCCCCTCCTGTAATGACAGGGGCCGATGGGGGGGGGTGGAATCCAGCAACACTCCCCCGCCCCTGGCCTAAGCCAAACAAATAATTTCGACCTAGAATTTCGATTTAGCACGCACGCCAATGGCTGGGGCTGCCTCAAATAAATGATGAGAAAACAGAGGCAGGAACTATTCTGCAGGAATAGCTGGCAGGTGTTTCTAATGTTGCATCATTTATGTTATAAACATAAACAGCTTCCTTTACCTAGCCTCATCTAACATTTTGCCATGCCCCAAACTACTCCTTTAAATCAACTTTCTGATTTATGTATTTGTAGGCCCTGCTTGGGAGCTGATATTATGACACGTCCAGGCTTCAAAATAAACCTCTCTCTTGATACGGGCTTATTTTATTGGGTGCATCAAGCCTGAAAGCAACCTCATCCATCTTAAGAAATGTATTTTTCCCATTTGCTGTATAAATACATATACGTGGGCCCACATCACCCCGCCTGCTCCAGCTGGCAGAGGAAGAGGGACTAGGAATGAACCAACGCTTTCTTCTCTTTGTGCCATAGAATCGGCACTGGCAGTGGCAGGAGCGGCTTTGTGTGACCGAAAAAAGCGCAGCCTGACCGTGGCAGTTGAAACGGTTCAGCACCGCTTTTGTATCACGGATCAAGGAATGAAAGAGAAAGGGGGGGAGGAGACAAAAAAAAAATCCTGAGGGTCCCTTTGTGGCACATGTAATTGGATTTTAAAAAATATTACCTGGCTGATGCTGGATCACAATTCCAAGTCCTGCTTATTTCACAGTCATAAAATGTACTTTGGCTTGAGCATCTGTGCTCATAAAAAGCTTTTAATGTACACACATAAAAAGGGACCGGGTTCCATCGTTGAGGTGACAGCCTTTCCAATACTTGTGGATTGCTATCATAATCCCTTTCTAGTTCTTTCTTCCCCAAGCTAAACCTTTGATGTAATTAGAGATGGGCACGAAATGCTAGAACAGCATTTCGTTTCATTTTTTGTTTCATTCCGTTCCATTCCGTTTCAGTTGAAACAATTTTTTTAATTATTATTATTATTATTTTGCTGAGCCCCAAGTGCCAGCCACAAGACCACACAAAAAAAGTTTTAAAATCAGTTCTTTTCCCCCACTCCAGCAGGTGTGTGTGTGTGTGTGGGGAGCAATTTTTAAACTTTTTTTTTTGCTGCCCTAAGCCTGCAGTACAGCTGATCGGCACTTGGGGCTCAGGAAAAAAAATTGAAAATCCCACCTTTTGGGTGGGAGGAAAGGCAGGAGTTTATATATATAATATATATATATATATACCCGAACTGAACCGAACCGAACCAAGAGGGGTCCCAAAACAGAACAACAGAACCATCGGTTTTCTGTTTCATGCCCACCTCTAATATGTAATAACTGACTGCAAAGTGATCCCAGAAGAAGAGAACTGTAAAGCAATTCTGATTACTTTGTAACTTAAAAAAAAATCCTGGAAAGAGCTGCCATAAGTCAGAATCAAATTGGTGATTTTAATTGTTCTCATTTATTAGGTGAGACAAAAACAGGATGCAGAATTAATTGTCCACTGAATATATCTAGATATTGTATGATGCTGGTCCCTCATTCTGGGGATATTTTTACAAAGAGGTTGGTTGGAGTCGAAGCTTAGTATCTAACCACTTGAATCCTGTCCTGTTTTTTTTATTGCTGTTGTTATTAGTTCAGTATTTCTCAGAAAGTGAATGAAAGAATAGGGAAATTTGGTGACCCGGCAATAATGTGCATAAGACTTGATATCTGGGCGAAGAAGAATAAAACATGGGTTAATCAAACTGATCCACAGAAGCTGAAGCTCCAAACGAGGGAGAGGAGAATGGCTTTGATGTCTTCCATCAAAGAATACTTCACTTCCATCTATACTTTTATTAAGTCCAGCCGGTGTTCATAAAAATATCCTAGGTGTTCCATTGTCTCCCTATTTTTAGTACATAATAATGCATCTGAGAAAGCTCCTAGGGCAACTGTGCTCAGTTTGGATTGCTATTCAGGTCACTGTGGTAGGTTTTCGTAAATCGGCAAGTGCCCCTTATGACTTTGGCTTGATCAATTCCATGATTTACCACGACTGGAATTCGCAACCAGTACCCAACCTATCACATGATGTATAACTTTCCAAAGGAGTAATGAATGTGTGTGAATCCTCCCCCCCAAACTTTCTAACCTATATACTGTAAAAACATACACAAAAGAAAAATGTACTTATTTATTTATTTTTGCATTTCTAGACCACTCTAATTTCCCCCAAGGGAGTCTGGGCAGTTTACAGTGAAAGCCAAATGAATAATAAAAAATTAAATATCAAAACAAACCAAAAGAGAACAAATAAACTAAGCCGATCAAACAGACACACAAAGACTGACAAGAGGCTGAGAGCTAATGGTAGCGGAAAAATAAAACAAATGCTGGGGGAAAACAACAAACAATATATTATAGATCACAGTATGCTTCCTTAAAGAGCTATATTTTAAATGCCTTTTAAAAAGCTGTTAGGGGCTGAACTTGGTGGATCTTGCACAGCAGTTTGTTCTGGCCACTGAGAAGGCCCGATTACAGGTAGATACCTTACGGGCCTCCCGGGGAGTGGCCACCTAGAGTGAGAGCGCCAGTGATGCCCTGGTGGGTGGGGCCAACACTGGTCTTTGGGAGATCCACTCTGCCAGATACTCAGGTCCCATGTGCCTGTGAAAGAATCAGAGGCCAACCACATGGGGAGTTTATAGCTCTTGGTGATTTTTAATACACCAGTCCAAATGATTTTATACTCAAAAGGGACTTCTCTAGAGATTTAAAGGGGAGGAGGGAAAATTGTAGAAAGTCACATTCTCCATCGTGGCCTTCGTGAAGCCACACAGATGGGTTTCCTAGGCACCCCTGCACCAGAGGTCGGACTTCCCTAGCAATAGGAAAGTTCGTTAGTCTCCACCCCTTCACTCTGCGCATGAGCGTGGGTGTTCCTGCCTAAACGCCTCAGTTCCTCTTAACTGCCACGGCTAGAGGTTCTTTCTAGTTAGTCTCCGTGATTTTTCTGAGATTAGCGAGCTTATTCGTTGTCTATGTCTTTTCTACCTCCATTCAAGAAGTGTGCGGATTGCGGAAACAAAATCCCGCATTCAGACAGACACTCAAAGTGTCTTTTCTGCCTTGGAGAAAACCATTGACCCGAGGCCTGTTCCATCTGCAGAGGTTTTAGTGCCCAGGCCTTAAAAAACTGGCATAATCGCCTCAATTCTTACCTCCCGGAACACTCTCTTTGTCCGCAAACTATGGAATCGAAGAAATCCTTGTCGGAACCCCCCACCCGTAAATCCACTGCGACAGGGCAACCGGATCAACCTAAGAAAATCCTGGTTCTCGAAGGGGTGTCAAAGTCCAAACCATTGGCAAAACCTTCGAAACTGTTTTCAAAACCACAGGATTTGATTACATAAAAGAGAAACACAAAATAAATCCCTAAATATATCAGTTTAATAAATTCAGAGTTCAGCTTTAAGAACACCTACCATATCTGTCCAGATAAAGAAAATGAAAAAAGAAAACCTTCTAAAAATCTATCATGTATTTTAAATTCCATGTGGCCAAGATTTCTTTTTTTAAAGAAATGTTTGCATATAATAGCTGGTGTATGCTGCTGTTTCTGTAACACACACAAACAGTTGCTTTGGTTTGGAATGTGGGTTATATTTGATTACGTTTAGTTTTTATATCATAATGAAAGTTTTAATTCTTATGGCAGTGTAACAGGATCTTTGTGAGAGGAAGAGAGAGACATAGAAAGGTTTGATCTCTCCGGTACACATTTTTCACATTTTAGGAAGGTATTTTAACTGAAGATTGGTCCATTCTGGAAAAGTATTATAAAAATAATAATACAAAATGAATGGAATGAAAATAGTGTGTGGCATTGTATTCCATGCACCAATTGCACTGTTTGGTGTGGTATGAGATAGGAAACCTTCTCACTGACTTCTTAATTATTATTGTTATTGTTATTTTTTTCTGTGACAGGCTGAGGGAGCTCTCCTCTGTAAATTTCTGCAGCTTGTGGCATGTTCCTTGACTCAGTCCATTTCCCACAATGACTCAAGGTCAGTTGTTATTAATGGATTTCTTCTAAATATGAGTAAATCCAGCATCAAACCTTGATTTCCACCCCTAACTCCCCCACATAGCTGAAAATGATACTTAAGCTTAGACAGTTTGCTCACTCACATCTAGGGATGGGCACAAAAAGAATTTTAATTCATTTTGTTATTATTTGTTTTGTTAGCTAACTAAATGAATAGTGATCCAGACCATCAAAGGAAAACGAAATGAAATGAAATGAAACAGAAATTTCCTTTTTTTGTTTCTCCATGTCCTACCTACCTCGTTGCTGCCTGGAACATCCCTCTGGCCTGTGGGCTAGCCACTTTGGCCCATAAATCAGCGGGCCACGAGAAAAAAATAAAAAATAAAACCAGGGCACACAGCAGCTAGCGCCACTCAGCTGTGGGGGGGGGGAGCCCCCAGCATCAGGGACTTTTAAAAAAATTTTTTAATAAAAGCACCAACCT
The DNA here is from genome assembly GCA_037367245.1 of Phrynocephalus guinanensis. Classification (NCBI taxonomy): domain Eukaryota; kingdom Metazoa; phylum Chordata; class Lepidosauria; order Squamata; family Agamidae; genus Phrynocephalus; species Phrynocephalus guinanensis. Next base: position 14,422,444 of record CM074745.1, on the reverse strand, counting down.
GGCCCCTGGGGCTGTGTGGTTGGCACTGGAAAAAATAATAAATAAATAAATAAATAAATAAATAAATAAATAAATAAATAAATAAATAAATAAATAAATAAATGCTGGGCCTCCAAGGCGGCGGCAGGGCGGTCTGCCACCACCCAGCAAAGCCATGGCTGGGGCTCCAGAGGCAACAGTGAGGCCTCACGCTGCCCAGTGCAGCTGCTGCTGGGGCTCCAGATGTGGCAGCAGTGAGGCCTTCCGCTGCCCAGCGAGGCCTCCCACCATCCAGAGCCATCCATGGCCTTCCGGGCTGCTGCTGCCGCTGCCACCAACATCACCAGGATCGCTGCTGCCGCTGCTGCCATCTGCATCACCACCACTGCCACCATCCAGTTAAGCCGAACTAGTTCGGCTCGGTTCGGTTCGTATGAATTTTTCTTTTAAAAATTCATATGAACCGAACCAAACAGAACCAAACAGAACCATGTTTTGTGCCCACCTCTACTCACAACCGTTACTGTAATTTACAATTTTACACAGCACACTTCATCAGCATTCATTTGTTCCCATATCTTTATTGTTATCACCCACCCTCTTCATTTTGATTGGTCAGAAAGTTACCGCGACAGGCATTGCATTGGGATGGAGGGGCCATTTGCCATCATGGTCTAATAGTAATACTTCTTCTGTACACCTCTGGCCAGAAACAATTCGGGTTCTGCCAAAATGGCAGAGAAATAGGACAAACCTAGAAACATGTGGGTCTGGCTGACCATGAGGCGGGGGGAGTTGTCTCCTTCCATTGGCCTTAGTTTTGCATAAATTTTCAATTTCTCTGTGGCTAAGATACATCTTAGTTTAAAATGCCGAACTTCATTTTGCCTGGCCCCAATCTGTTCTGAAGCTACATCTGGAGCCCAATGCTTCCAAAATCAAAGAGAACATAACACAAATGAGCATCAGCTCACAGTTGTGTTGTCTCTATTGATTTTTGTTTTATTTTTTATTTTTTGAAAAGCAATTTCCATGTGCATCAAAGTGTCCGGCAAAAGAGATTCCAAAGGAGGCTGCCGATTTAGTGGTAGTCAAATATTTTCTTGTTTTCCATTTGTCTTTTTTTTAATGATCCAAACTATCAAAGGGCAATCTATTGGACTGAGAAGCAAAGAGAATTACAACAAGCTGTGAAAAATGCCAAACAAAATTCTGCAGGAGGCTTCAGCAGACCGAGTTAGCAGGAAAGATTCCTCTGATTTCTTGATGTTTTACAGCCCACACCTGTGACTAGGATGCCATCCAACTGAGGTTTCTGAAGAGGCTGTATCTTCCACTGGTTTTAAGAACCAACCATGATGGCTGTCCTGCCTACCAAAGCATCTGGCTGCAGCATAATGGATCCAACAGGCAGATCAACTTTATTTTCTTGGTCAGTTGTGCAGTTCTATTGCCAACATCACAAAGTGGTCTGAATAATTCAATCCATTAATGGCTTCTCTCTTGAGGTACCTGATAGAGATGGGCACGGAATGAACACTTTTTGTTTCCGTTATTTGTTAGTCGTTCTGTTACGTAACGAAACGACAAACGAAAATCATGATGAAAATGCAACAAAACGAACAGAACCATGAAAATTGTGGTTGTTACGTTTCGTTTCCGTTAATGGTGATGCGCAATGTAATGAGCTGTTTTAAATGTTAAAAAACGCCCTGGACATCGGTAAAAATGCAGCGATAATTATTTATATTATCTGATAATACCTACCAGGGGGGTTGGGGTCCTTAAAAGGTGCGTTTATGTCTTTTCTCAGATTGCTGTATTTTTCCCTTTAAGGGGAGTTAGGGGACATTGATCCAAAATGGCTCCCAAATGCCTAATATTGATTGATTTCTTGGGTATTAAAACACCCTGAACATCTGTAAAAATGCAGCGATAATGCGATAATTATTTGAAATTATTACCTACCAGGGGGTTGGGGCTCTTAAAACGTTTGTTTTTGTCTTCTCCTATCGCGATGTATTTTTCTTTTCCCTTTAAAATGGATGTTGCCACCAGCCACAAAATGGAAGCCATGTGATGGGATCATGTTCAACCAATAGCATGCCCAGGTTGCAGACTGGGCAGGTCTGGCAGCCACAGAGGGCATAAAAAGCTCTGGCAGCCCCCGTCCTCCTTGCAGTCTCCGGTGGGAGTTAGGGTGGGATTCCTGTCTCTGCGACTCTAGCTTCAGTCCTGCAGCCTCCTTGTGTGCGTGCATGCGTACCTCTCGGTGAGTACCCTCCCTTGCCCCGCAGTGCAGTCACTCTGCGGCTGCCTTGCACCCTGGGCAACGCCCGCTGCTGCCTTTGCAGCCTCCCTGCGTACCTAGTCTATACCGTGTCTCTGCCAGCATCCATTTTTTTAGTGTTTTCTCTCTGGTCTGGGGCATTGGGGGACGCCCGTGCATGGAAATGCTTTAAAAATCGCGCAAAAAGCGGGTAGAAATGACAAACGAAAAAATGAAAAACGGAAACGACATTTTTTCAAAAATTCATGACAAACGGAAATGAACCGAAACAGACATCTCAACGACAAATGAAAAACTGAAACACCATTTTTTTAAATTCGTGCCCATCTCTAGTACCTGATAGAAAGGAAGGAAAAAACTTCCAAAGGGTGTGAAAAGCTGGACAGAATGGAATTGCTTTCCATATGTATAACATGCATGCAGAATTGTGTGCATGTTTGACTTTATTGTAGCTTTAGTGAACTGTACAATGCATTCTCCCCAATATGTCATGCTCAAACATAAACTCCTGGAAAAGAAGTAACCATGCACCTTGGAATCCTATGGCATCTTTAGTACAACTTGTGGTGGCAAATTGCCAGAAGTTAAGTTGTTGTTCACTCATTCAGTCATGTCCAACCCTTCATGACCCCATGGACCAGAACATGCCAGGCCCTCCTATCTTCCACTGCCTCCCAGAGTTTGGTCAAATGCATGTTGGTTGCATTGATGACATTGTTCAGCCATCTCATTCTCTGCTGTCCCCTTTTTCCTTTGCCTTCAATCTTTCCCAACATCAGTACTCATCTCTCCCATGAGGTGGCCAAAGTATTGGAGCCTCAGCTTCAAAACCTGTCCTTAAGTAAGCATAGCCATTTCGTTTTGTGACTGATGTTCAAAAGGAAATACCCACATCGACTTCTTAACTTGTAGCAGAAAGCTATGGAGTAATTTTGTAAGATTGGAGGAAAAACATGTAACTCATACAAATAATGGTACATTTTCAGTGTGGTGTATTGTACAGAGTGATGCAGTTTCTGATTGGATGTGGGAGAATGGTCTTAAACTGAATCCAAACAAGACAGATATTATGTTTCAGAGGTGGAAGATGTCCCCTAAACTTGGGAGATTTACCCCCTATCCCAATTAAGGATCAGGTGCACAGTTTGGCCATGATTTTAGATCAGTGCTGACCATGGAACAGCATCACTCAACTGTGGTCCACTTAACCTTCTACCAACTTCTACTCGGCCTTCTACCAACTACATAGGTGGTAGGTCCCTATCAACATTGGCCTACACACTGCTAATCTCTAATATTGATTACTGCAATGCACTTTATGTGGGGCTTCCCTTGAAGCTGGTGTGGAGGCTTTGAAGGCTCCAGAATACAACATCTAGATCAGGCCTGCCCAAAGTCTGGCCTGGGGCCCAAATCCAGCCCGTCAGGCCATTCTGAGTGGCCCAGGGCTGGCTGGCCTGCCCCTCCCTCCCCCTCCTTCACCCCATGGTTTTTTTAAAATCTTCTGCCAACACTGATACCGCTGGGAAGCTTGGGCAGATGGGCGGATGGGCGGTCTGCCGCCACCGGCACCACAGGGGAAAGTGTGGGGCTGGGCAGGCCAGCGGCCTCTGCAACCACCAAGGAGCTTTGGGGTGGGCTGGCGGGCGAGCTGTCGCCACCGCTGGGGAGCTTGGGGGGTGCAAGGTTGCACAGATCACCTCTTTCAAGGGGCGACCTGGTGGCCACGGCTCCCTGTGCTTCCTTTGGTCCCTACCTTCCTTCTTTCCTCCCTCCCTTGGTCCCCACCTTCCTTCTTTCCTCCCTCCCTCCCTTGGTCCCCACCTCCCTCCCTCCCTTCCTTGTTCCCCACCTTCCTTCCTTCCTTCTTCTCTTGGTTTCCACCTTCCTCCCTCCCTCCCTTGGTCCCCACCTTCCTTCCTGCGCATGGGGTTGCAAGGGGTCAGTGGGTGGGGCTTATGGGTCAGTGGGTGGAGCTTGCAGTGGGGTGGCAGGGTCGGGGAGCAACTGACCCCTGACACATTCTTAGCCACCAAATCTGGCCCTCCTTACAAAAAGTTTGGGCACCCCTGATCTAGATGGATGGCCGGTGTGAGAAACTTTGACCATACCATCCCAATGCTGGTTCATCTGTGCAGTTTAGTGATCTACTTCTCCACCTGGTTCATGGTCCTGATTTTAACTGGCTTGGGACTTCAATACTTGTCTGACCATCTTCTACCAAGTTTGACTGCCTGCCTGACCTCACATGTGGGTGATAACTGCCAGAGGGGCCTGGACAAGGGCTACCAGAAACCAGGCTTTCTCTTGTCTCCATGGAAGGCTCGTCTGCAGAAAGTTTCTAAAAACAGTCAGAGAAGCCTTTGGGGAGTATTCCCCCAATAGTTGGGATATTGCAGAAAGGAGAAGAGGTTAATAAAGTATTTTAGTGTGCTCTGAACATTGTTTTATCATCTGTTCTAGGCTATGAATTATGTTTCGTATAGTTTATTGTTTACATTGTTAAATAATGTATGTTTAATTTGTCATACACTCTCCAGAGTACCAATTTGCTAGATTGGCGGTATATAAATTGAATGATTGAATGGAGGAGTCACTCACTCAATCAATCAATCAAAGTAAGAATATAACAATTCTCATGAAAGGTAAAAGAACCCTTTTACCTTTCAATCAATCAATCAAAGTAAGAATATTACAATTCTCATGAAAGTTAAAAGATACCTAAATGCAATATAATTTTAAAATTGGGAAGTGAAGGTATACTACTTAAAATAAGACCATACTGTATAGACAACAGGTGGGTTCCAGTCTCACTTATGTACCCTTCTTGTACTCCTAACTTCCATTTAAAAGGAAACACAGGATGTGGTATCTTTGATTCCCGAACAAGAGAGAGAATGACAAGAAGAGAAACCTTGTGCCTACTTACAACTAAAACCATTAAGCATAACAAAACTTTCTTCCCCCAAATATGGATCAACTGGATTGAACTAATAAAGATTATGCAGCAGTTAATAGGATTGCACTAGAGTTTATTGCTGTAAATGACATTATTAAAGCCTATGCTTCATTTCAGCTCTGTTCAACAATTAGTGATACACTATATAGGGACCTCAGATCAATCTCATCCAGCGTTACCCCTCAAATTTAATTGCAGATAAATAATAGAATTTTTTGTAGCTGAACTCTATGTATACTACTACCTAGTCTCCCTAGCAACAATTTCCCCTATATTGCTATTATGTGCCATTCTGTATTTTCTGCATGAGTAGCCGGAACAAGTAAGAATGTCCTAAATTGGCAGGACTGAGAAACAGATCTGTCATGTCCCTTAATAACAGCCAGAACAGAAAGGATAAAAAACTGAAGGGGGGGGGTCTGTTTTCATATTCATTTCAACCATACCTTGGGTGTTTCCAATTAGTAACTGAAGCTAATGAAATAATTGGTTTCAAACTTCAGTTGCCAGTCCTTGGTCCTAACTCATGTCTTAAGAATTGCTCTTAAAGGGAACAGACGGGCAATTTGAGTCCAACTCTTTTACTGAACTGGGCTCACGGATTTATCTGGAGTCAGGGTAGAAGAGGGATGCCAGCCATGTTGGCAAGGGATACATCAGATGGCAAACATCAGAGGAAAAACTAGTGAGAAAGTGGGCATTTTGTGAAAGGGGATGTTGTGTGAGGGGCAGCATTTAAAGTCTGGAGGCATAGAGGCGAGAGCAGTGGAGGACAGCGTTACTTGTTTTTTTTTGTTCTCCTTTGGAGTTGTATTCAGCCTGGCTAACAGCATGCCCTCAGAACTCAGCTGGGTATCTCAATGCTAAGCTATGGAACAGGAAGTGCTGTGGAGGAGGACCGACATATAATGGTTAGTTCCCTTCTTCTCTCTTTCAGAAACAAGTGAAACCCATGCTGTGAGAAACCTACACACCATCCTGAATCCTACCACAATCCTTCCATTTGTATCACACATATTCAATCCCCACTTGCAAAATTCATTGCCATTACAAGTATAGCCCGAACCGTACTTAGAAAAAAAGAGGTGCATCAATTATTATAATTGCTTTGCAACAAGCATGCACCATATGGGGGGGAGTGGGGGGTGAGAGATTTCCTTGCAATATTATTTTTATTACACGTGGGCCCATGAGTCACTACAGCGCTTGAAAGATCTGATGAAAATATATCACTGCTAACAGTCATCCTCATGGAGTTCTCTTTTGTTCTCCAAGCAACTGAGAAACTCACCACCAGCTAGAAGACGTAAGAAATCAAACCGTTTTTAATTCTGTGAGGCAGATGACAGACCTCATCTACAGTATGTTTTTGGGATTCAAAAGCTGGCTTTTTCTTCATTTTAAAATAAAGAGTTCTGTGCAAAAGGAACAAGATGTTTGTCACCAAAGATTTAACTGTTTTAGCCGCCTTTTCATAGCAGCTCCCAGCTATTTAACACACTTCTCCCCTTCTAGTCAGCTGCTGATCCCTCACCAAAAATAAAGGGGTATGGATTTGCATAAAACATTCATATTCTGATATATATATGCAGGGGCAAATTTTAAAAGAATTGCTGTGATTTAAATATAATAGAGTGCGCAACACTAAAGCTTGGAAAGTTACTTCTTTAAAAATGTCTTCCCATTGCTGTAATTCATTGGAGTGTTTGTAAAATCAACAGCTGTCGTGGCTCTTTACAATGCCAAAAAAGTAATTTTTACTACACTATTAATATCTACTGTGGGAGGGAGGGCTCTTAGGCTTGATAAAGAAGTGACCTCACACATGAAAGATGCTTTGCTGTGTTATGCTAATCTACTTTTGACAAGAAGCTTCATTGATCTCATTACTCCTTTAAAGTAACTTTTTGCCACTAAGTGTCCTACTTGTGCTCAGTATGTTACCAAGTGCCAACCATTTGGCCATCTCCTGGCTCATAACAGGCAAGTTCTAATCTCCTTTGTTATGCTTCTTCCTATTAAAACTGTTAGAGATGGGCACGAAATGAACAATTTTTCATTTCCATTTCCGTTTTTTCATTTCGTTACGCAACGAAATGACAAACGAATTTTATCTCTAAAATTAAACAAAATGAACAGAAAGACCAGAAATTTTGTCGTCCGTTTCGTTTTCGTTACGGGAATTCATTGAACTGCTTTAAAAGCTAAAAAAAATCACAAAAAATTGAAATAAATGGTAACGAAACGGTAATGAAACGAACGAAAACAAAAACAAATTTTTGCAAAAATTCGTGAAAAACAGAAACAAACCGAAACGGACCCCCTAAATGACAAACGACAAACGAAACACCATTTTTTTGATTCGTGCCCATCTCTAAAAACTGGTTTGAATTACCCCAGATCACGTTTAGCACCATACATTCTCTTCTCACTCCATGATACTTGTGAGAACCAGGCATGGCACAATACTATAGAACAATGTGTCCTGAGCGTGTACAGAAAGATTGGAGGTTGAAATTATCTTGCTTCCCATTTCATTTCAAACTAATATTTTGTATTTTGTCAACGAATAGGCAAGCCTTTGGGTCCTGAGTCCTAAATCCCAAGTCTGAGCTTTTGTTAAAATCAAGCTTCCCTGTCCCCAGAAAAGAGAGGGGTGGTTGAGGTTTGAGTCACATGTCAGGTCTGTGTCATTAAAAAATAAAATGGGGACAAACTGAAAAATAATTTATGTTTTCTATTTAATATGGCCAATTTGTAAAAAAAATGTTGATTTATATTCATTGTAACAAATACAAATCAATGCTTTTTAAAAAAGCAATTTTTGATTTGTCAGATCACTGGACTATACAAAGGTACCCAAGACACTTAGAGCCTTTTCGCACAACCCCTAAACTCCGTGGCAAATGGCTCCCAGCTCCGGAGCTTAAAATTGTTTCCCCACCAGCTCCGGAGTTTACAGAAAATTAAGTGCGACTAATCCCACCTAAGCGCGACCCAGTGTACTTTTCAGGTACCTGCTCTCCGGGGGTGAAAATCCCTGATGCGGATGTAAAGGAGTGAGTGCCAGACTCTCCTTGCTTCTGTTTGTTGTTGTTTTTGCCTCCCGCCCCTTTAAGAGACAGGAATCAGGATGACGACGGGGCTCCGGGCGGCTTCCACCGGCAGACAGAGGTGAGCCTGCATTCTTTTCTCCCTTTTTTTCTCCCTCCCCTCATGCAGACAGGAGCAAGGAAGTGCGGAGGGGGTGGGAATACAGGAAGAGCAATGAACCCCCAAGATCACTGGTCCGAATTTAAGTGGCCAGCGGATCTTAGGGGTCATGTGAAAAGGCTCCTAGAGACACCAAAATTGGAAGGAAGCATCCCGTGAATCTCCTCTACAATCACCCCATGTTTGGTGAAGTTTAGGGTCCTCCAACCCAGTTGCTAAAGGGCATTTCCCTAGGGGGTGGACTTTGTGGGTATAATGTATGATAGCATTTTTCCAATACTTGAAAGGTAGTCATACAGAAGAGATGTAGGAGCTGTTCCTGAACATCCCAGAGTACATAATATATAATAAGTATTAAGATGATATTTATTCAATTTATATAAATATCTAATTTAATATGTTATGTTCTGTATTTATCCATTGAAATGCATTAACTAGGGGAAATCAGGAGCAAAGTTCAATTTTACTTCTGTTTCCTGTGAAGTCATCTACGTGAAACATCTGTGGAGTCGCTGTGGTCTTCATGACCTGGCGAGATCTTCCTGGAGAAGCGTGGGATGGTTACAAGGACCTGGGTATCTTGACACGTGATTGGGTAGAGCCAGCTGGTATGCTGATATCAGCTGGCTGATATTGCTGATAAGGGTGCTGTGATAGTATAAAAGACTCTGCGAAATCTCCATCCAAGGTCTTAGGAAGCAAGGGCAGATCCCATTTGCAGCACTCCTTCCTAACACCTCTAATGCATTTCTAACACTGAATGCATTAGGAATTGTATTGCCTGTATGTCCGTATGCCTCTGGGTTAGCATATTAAAGCGGTTGCTTCTCTTTAAATGAGCTGGTGTTTCTTGCCCAACTGGGGCAACAAAATGCCATCTTTACAGAAGCTCAAGCTACAGGAAACCAGCTTTAGGCAAGATATCAGGGAGAGAAAATTTTATTAATTGTTAAAGCAGTACAACAATGGATCAAGACTTGATCCATTGTTGTACTGCTCTAACATTAGGCATGTCCAAACTTAGGCCCTCCTGATGTTTTGGACCACAACTCCCAGAATTCCAAGCCTGTATTTCCATTGACAAAGGACTGTGGGAGTTGTGGTCCAAAACATCTGGAGGGCCAAAGTTTGGACGTGCCTGGATCAAGTTATATCAGAAGGAGATGAGTGCACCAATGCTGAGGCGTTCAAGAGCAAAACGAGATTACAATCTGCCAGATCTGTTTTGATTCGGAATTTTGCATTTACAGTAGCAGGGGATTGGACCCAATGCCCTTATCACTCCTTTCCAACTCAAATATCTTCAAATGTTGTCCAGAAAGGTAACTTTACCAAGATTTGCATTTACTGTCTTCAATCAGACATCCTGATGGAAAAGGATATGCAGGATGAAATAGCAAAGTTTTACCTGGAATGTGGCAAGAAAAATTATGGCAAAGCGTTTCATGCTCAAGTGAACTAGAAAATAATATGCAAATGGTAACTGCTAATTTATAAGTGTCCACGAAAAAGGACGATCTCTGCCAAAATTCTCTATAAATAACAGTGTAATCAAAGTTGTATATGCGTATTTTTAACAAATAATAATCACTCACCATTGCATATAAGATTATCAGGATTACATCAATGTAAGGTATTTTATGTTCCTCTTTATAGCCAGATATGCACAAGGTGGATCTGGAGAATCCCAAATGTGCTGCACTCAGCTAGGGCTGGGCACAGGATTGAGACATAAGATGAAATCTGAACAATTTCTTCACTGCGCCAAAAGCAATCCAAGGGTGGTACCGGGGTGGAAGGATCAAGCAACAGGGTGCTGTTGTTGCTAATGGAACACCCAAACATATTTGCAGCCCTTACATATGCATATGTAATGTTCTGAGCTGTGTCCAGCATGCAAATCAAATTAGGTAGGGCACAAAGAGATTTTTTTCCTCCTTTCCTCCCTCCTTCCCTCCTTCCTTTCCTTTTTTCGGAAAGAGCAACTTCAACGCCACCTGGAACAATGACTGAAGCGAGTTGTCTGAGATTGGCCAGGTTAAGGGTCCATTATGTCTTTCACTTTCTCGTATACTTCCAGACCAGAGGATGATGATCCTCTGGTCTACCGACCCCCAAAAGAGAAAACCATTCACATATTCCAGTGCTGGTCAATGAGAGGCTTATTGTGCTGGATCTGGGGCACCAATTGAATCATATGTGACAGGAAGGCCACTATCTCACCTGGGGAAAGAGCTGGATATTGTGAAAGTCCAGCTTTACTTTTTTCTTGGTCACATGACTGAAAATGTGGGATCTCCGTTAGAGATGGGCACGACTCAGCAAAATTTTCGTTTTCATTTTCATTTTTTCGTTTCATTTCATAATGAAAAAAAAATGAAATTTTTTCAAAAACCAAAACGGAAACGGAAACGAAACGACCAATTTTGCCGTGTTTTTCATTTTCATTGTGGCAAATCCATTGAACTGAAAAGAATGCTAACGAAACAGCAATTTTTCATTTTTGTTTTCATTTTTTTTTCTCGTTTCGTTACAAACCGAAAACGAAATGAAAATTTTTTCAAAAACAAAACAAAAAATGAAAACGAACCGAAACGGACCCCCAAACGACCAAACGAAAAACGAAACACATTTTTTTGAGTCGTGCCCATCTCTAATCTCCGTTCCCGTATAACAAGGATTAAAAAAAAACAAAGACAACCAGCCCCAGGGCCAGCAGGTGGCAACAGAATTTAAAAAAAAAAAAACAGCACAGAGAGCCTGAAGGCCAGCTGATCAATGCGGGGGGGGGGGGGATTAAAAAAATATAGTTTAAAAAGTGTCAATGAGCCCCAAGACGAGCTGGTTGGCTCTAGAAATAAATAGATAAATAGATAAATAGATATATAGATAAATAAATAAATAAATAAATAAATAGCGATGGGCTACATTAATGCCAAAGTGACTGTCCAGCATAGGATATGGGATATATATTTCCAGGAACACCTGAGCCAAATGGGCACCAATAGCATAGTCACATACAATGCATTCAAGATGTCTTTTTACCTCTCTAGCTCTATGTCTACAAAAATAATCCGGGCCTTCTCCTTAGCCAGACTGAATGTGCTCCCTTCCAAACTTTTGGATGGGAAATTTCAAAATTTCCCTTACCCAGAGAGGCTATGTCCTTGCAATAATAGCCAAATTGAGTCTGTGACCCATGTTCTTTTATGCTGCTCCTTTTATCAAGAACTACGCAAGGAGCTTATACATCCTAATTGGTTTTCACAGTTCCAACCACCCCCACCTAGTAGTGAGTTTGCATACATAGCCAAGGGGGGAATCTGAATCCAGCTGTCCCAAGTCCTGGGGTTTCACTCTATTCAATATATCATTCTGGGTATGTATGGCAGGCAGTATGAGAGCTATATTCTCCAGAATGTGGTCCAGGGGTTAAGGATGGTCAGCTACATAATAATTGTGTTGGCATATGACATTTGGAATCTGAAGGAAAGGTTACATGTTGTACAGTTCAATTAAATTGTAGGCTTTCTTACTTCTTTTTGCCTAGAAAAAAACCAGTGACAGCATGTTGCTAGAAATGGATACATAGATATAGCTATTCTGGGTGAATAGAATTTAACACTGAAAGGCAGCCACCATGGAACACAGTGGTTGTGTCTGATTCCAAAGGCTAAGCAGGCTAGATGCCCTATGCACATCTGATCTGGCCTGATTTCAGAAGTGAAGCAGGGTCGGCCCTGGTTAGTACTTGGATGGGAGACCACCAGGGAATACCAGGTGCTGTAGGTGCCTGGAGTAGGAACTGGCAAACCACTCCAGTATTAATGCCAAGAAAACTCCATGGACATGGGGTCATGAAATGTCAGTCATGACTGTAACGACACAACACACACAGAGAGGAAGTGAGAAGGGCTATAGCCATAGGAGAAGGGCTGCTTAAGGATGAAGAAACAGAAGAGGAAGACTTGGGCAGATGCCATCAACTGGGAGGTGTGTCAGGTACAGGCTCTGACGAACCAAAGTGAAATGAACTAAGATCACAGGGTGATGGTCCTGAGGTGAAATCCATGGACCAAACTGGGTTGACCTACTCATTTCTCAGGAGGATGCTGAGTGGGTACAAGAAGACCAATAAAAACCAACAGTCTTTCCCGTGTGGGGACCAAGACTCAAGATTCCAGAGAAAACCAAGGAGGAGAAGGGGCAACTTTGTTCAACTCAGGGTCCTCAACAACCAGCAGGGCTGTCAGCAGGGCCAAGCTGCCAGCTTTGCCATACATATCGGCCATTCACAGTCCCACACCTTCCTCCACACACCTTCAGCCTAGCAAGATCTACAGCAGCTGCTGCAATCGATCACAGATCTGTCCCTGTCACTGCTGCTCAATGTGCTAATCACGTTTTGAGGCTCGGACTTCATACCTATAAGGGCAGCTCTCTTTGACTGTGCAACAGCCTTGCTATGGGAAACCTTGCCTGATAGAGGAAAGGGGCCTTTAACCTCCACCCACAGACCCCCCACTGAGGAACCATCGGGGGGGAGGGTTAGACTGATTTACTTAGGCAGTTTGTGTCTGGATGCATAAACATAGCCCATTGGCTGAAGTTGTTCTGTTTCCACTTCCATTAATAAACATTTGTGTTGGAACAGGCTAACACGTGACAGAGAGGGCAACAGGATCCACTCACAATGGCAGATAAGTATGATGAGATCTATGTACCCGGAAAATGATTCTGAAATTAGCCAGTGTAGATGGGTAAGACTGGATTACTTTCTTTTTTATATAAAATATACTTCACAAAATCACATTTCTTTGCAAATTCAATGCAAAGAAGAGAACAAAAACAACACATGCAAATGTGGGAGAAGTAATCTGGCAGGTTCAAGTTCAGATGTCTCAACTAAGTGGATTCAATTAGATTCATAGCTGGATGGTGTGTGAAGAATTCACCGACTTAGAACAGATTTTGGGGTGACTGGAGGTCAACTCCTTCTGCAAAATGGATTTTGGTCTGCAGCTTGATTGTTTTTAAGATTGCTAATTTTTATCATGGTTATAAGGGTATGCCCATGCTTTTAAAGGAACAAGCATATGCACTAACATTTGAGCATAAATTATGGATATGCATTTCAAAGAAACAAACGTCTGTACCTTTTGGATGAGTCTTGCTACATGCTATCCATTTCCCTTTGCTTAGATGGAAGATGGGTGGGATATAATTACAACAAATAAATAAATAAATAAAATAAAATTAGAAGAAATTGATTTGAATCCATTCAGCCAAGGCACTCTCCACCACTGCCACTTCCCCCTCATCACCCAGATCCTTAACCACCTACTTATCACATCAGGAGGCATACATGTTGTTTCCTTTACACAGCTGTAAAGGAAACCAACTCATTAGTAGACATGGGCACGACTTGGCGAAATTCTCGTTTCCATTTCTGTTCCTCGTTTCCGTTATGCAACGGAAACGGTAACGACAATTACTCCGCCAGAACTCGAACTCAAACCGAAAAAAGAAAAATTGGGTCGGATTTGTCGTTGTCGTTCCTGGCATCGCACGGTGATCGCGCAATGCCAAGCGCAAGTGGCACAGAAAAAAGTTTTAAAAATAAAAAACCCAGTTCCCGGCCAAAAAAGCAGGCGAAAATATACCTGCCTGAGTGAGGGCACCTACCAGAGGGGTGGTTTCTGGGGGGGGGTGTCCCCGGCCTCCCCCCTCTCCTGTCCTGGGCTGCTTTGGTGGGGGGCATCCTCGTCGTCTCACCGCCAACTTGCCATGCCATGTGGTGCGGGCGGGGGAACCAAAATGGGGCGACCACAACATTTATTTTGAAATCGTGGTCCAAAAACACACCAAAACACCACAGAAACATGCGAAAATAGCTATTTTAAAACTGCCTGAATTTTTACAGTAGCAGCAGTGGGTTTTCTTGCAACAAAACGTCTCCATTGATTTTATTTTATTTTATTTTTATTTTTATTTTTTTTACACCTGCGCAATGATGGGCTGGCCATGGGAGTGGACCATGCAAATTTTTGGAGCCATTCCACCAATTGCATGGCCACTTGGCTAGGTTTTGACCGAGACTTCTGGGATGTGCCAGTCGGGCATAAAAAGCCCACTAACCCTAGCCCGAACCCGAACCCTAACCCTAACCCTAACCCATACGCCAGTACACTGTCCTTCTTAGTGGGTCAGAGAGGCACCCAGAGGTGCACCCCACTAACTCACCCTAACCTTACCCGTAACCCTAAGCCTAGCCCTTGCGCTAACCCTAACCCTAAGCCAGATCTGTGTACTCGCATTGCACTACAGCAAGTACACTTCCCTTCTTAGTGAGCCAGAGAGCGCCCATAGGGGTCCTCTCTCACTTTGTTCCTCCTCCCCAGCCCCAGCCCAAGTGCACCATATGCCAGGCAGTGAGACACAGAGGCACCCGAAAGAGAGGTGCCTCTGCCTGCCACTGCAACTTGGTATGCATATCCAATTGGCTATGCATACCCTTTTGTAGCGGGCCAGAGGAGGCACCCACCCCAGCGAGGTGCCTCCAGGAGCCCGCTTTCCCTTCATAGTGGGCCAGAGGAGGCACCCACCCCAGAGAGGTGCCTCCAGGAGCCCGCTTTCCCTTCATAGCGGGCCAGAGGAGGCACCCACCCCAGAGAGGTGCCTCCAGGAGCCCGCTACCCCCCCAAACCAGTACTAATGACAGACAAAAACAAAACAAAATGACAAATGTTTGAAAAATTTCGCGACAAACGGAAACGAGCCGAAACGGGCCGGCTCCGACACACGACAACTCGAAACGTAATTTTTCCTGGTCGTGCCCATCTCTACTCATTAGTCTTCCCAATACGTTGTGAATGCATCTAACGACAAACATTCCTAAATATAGATGCATATAGAATCCCTTCTAAATAATTTTTGATGACTGGAAAATGGACCAGGCCCATCATGCTGTGTAGATTTTCAGCTTTCATTTGAACCACTCTTCATTTGAATACAATATATAAAATTAATATTCCTCTAGGATGTCTGTGAAGATTCTCAGTCATCCAGGTGAGTTGATCTGGAAGCTGAGTCATGGCAACTGGACTTCTTTTCTTGACAGATTGAAACGTTTTGCTACCCAGATTCCCCTAGTTTACACAGATAAAGAAATCTTGATTGCTCATCTTCAGCAAGGCTGATGAAGACCATGCTAATCCCCTGAATATTTTATGCCTCCAGGATTCAAATGAGATCATAATTTTGTTTGTCAAGGTTTCTGCAATTTGCACAAAATTTCTCTGGCCAAAATGGGTTTTTCCCCTTTGTGTACCAAAACCTGTACATTGTTTTTTTATTTCATGGTGATAAAACTTTTGGATGCCACCTCATAGATGTCAAGCATTAAAAGAAGGGCAATTTGGTCCAAAAGAAGCACAATATATCCAGTTTCTAAAAGACCACAGATCAAGCTGTTATGTACTACAGTTGCCCAGTTTGCACAAAAATACAATAATCAGATTCTTACAGCCTGCATTGTCCATAAATGAATGCCCTTAGGTGACAAATAGCAAATGTTGCTTTTTGGTTATTGCCAGTCTGCAAAACTCTGACATCTTCTCCGTAGTGACAAGTTCAGTATTAGGGCTACAGTGCTTTGCCAGCGATATATCAAATACTTTTCAACAAGCCTTGATACTCCTTAATTTTCACCACATAACCCCCAACCCATAGTAATAGAAATAGCAGAGACAGACTGGTTTTGAACAACAGAGGATTCATTGAGAGAAGAGATGATGCCGAGGCAAGCTTTGCAGATAGTGAGTCGAGGTGCCTGAATCCACCATCTCAGCTGTGTTGTTTGCACTGCCTCGTGTCAGGGCAAACAAAACAACTTGCAAAATAAATCTCAGTCACTTGGTGCTCCATCTCACCACCCACCCTCACCACAGGCAAGCTCTATTATTCTTTCTTTTTAAAAACAGTTCGGAGGAAGGACTGAAAAGATACGTGCAGTCAGAATGTTCCTATCCAGTGGGGAGAGAGAGGAAGCTGGCACCGTCCGCGGATCTGCACTGGAAGATAAGAAAGGGAGAGACGTATCCTGCAGCCTGGAATGATCTATAACTTTAAGCGCATCTCGATGCCTCGTTTCTAATGCTCTTTATTTTCACTCACACAGAAGCCCGTGTTGAAGACATCTGCCATCTTTCTTACCAGTGTTGACTGATTTGGAGCCCTCTGGGGAATCCTAGAATCCCCCAAACCACTTGAAGGTTTATCTCCTCTGGACTGGCTTCTCTGTTTTTATCGGTGTGAGTGGCTGTGGCAGAAGGTTATACCCTTGATGGATGGCCAGCTGCCATAAGGAAAGGAGCATGGGGAAACGAAAGGGTGCCAATGGAGAAAGGGATCAAAATTGAGTGAGTTCTGAGATATATCTTCATGTTAACCGTCGTTGCTTCGGCACGTGTCTGCACCTGCCTAGCTGTTTGAATGTTTCCTGATAACACATGACTCTCACGCTCACCTCCAAGGTTGTAACATCCTCCTGCTCTCTTTCACTTTTGCTGTTATCCTTCTTAAACCCTCAATACTCCAAAGTGGACATAATGCTCCAGATATGGTGAATGAGATATGCTCCGGCTGTGGGCCGAGTTTAACGGGCTTCATCATATGGTAGAAGTGCAACATTTATTTTACACTTCATCTAATAGCTTGTTATAACCAGGGGCCCTAGACCAGGGATGGCAAACCTTTTAGAGACCGAGTGCCCAGACTGCGATTCAAAACCCACTAATTTTTTGCAAAGTGCCAGTACGGCCAGTTAACCTGAATACAGGTGGCTAGGAAGGGGTGATGTTGGGTGGCCACCAAAAGGGCTCCGAGTGCCACCTTTGGCATCCATGCCATAGGTTCGCCAACACTACCCTAGAGTGTAGACTTCTTATCCTGTGCAGAAATCCAGTATGGAAATTGATTCTACCCAAAGATTGAAAAACATGCTGACCATCCCAGCCTATGCACCCTGACTTGGTGCCAAATCTCTGTGCACCGAGGGCATGATTGACTACCAAGGGACACTTATGAAAATAAAATGTCATAATTAAATAGCTAACTAGTGGCTTTTGTCTATATGTTGCTAATATATATGTGTTATGTTAAACTCAACCAGAGCTTAAATGAATTAGACATATGCAGATGTTGATCTAATTATATAGTCTATTAACTATTTTGCCATCTATAGACAGTGTTAGACCGTACTGCTACCTACCCACTAAGTCAGTGTTCAAAATCCTATGACCCAAGAATAAAACAAAGTATGCAAAGTATGTTCTTACGGACAACCATCTGCTCTGAGATTTGGGCCCGTCATCTTCAAACAGATTCCAGCAGGCTTGAGTCTAGGGTGTTGAGAAAACTCACAATAAGATCCCGAGATCTTTTAAAAGATGAATTCAAAATTTGGGGGTGGGGGGAGAGGCAAAAGAGTATATCTCAAGAGCATTTGTTGTAGTTATTTTCTCCCTCTTATTTCATATAATAGCCAGAGAAACAGCTTTTCTTAAGGAATAATTGCATGCAGCTGAAAACACTGGAGGTTGGAACAACAGCCCCTCCTGTTCTCCATCAATGGCACCCCTTGATTTTAAAAAGCACTGGCAATTACTGAAAGCTATTACTTCGGTTTCACTGCCAACATACACAAAGCAAAGCCATATATCTGCAAGGCACAGAAACTAATCTTCACCATTTGGATTTAGGCACTCAGTGAAGCCACTCACACCCATGGCATGCAGAAACTGGGGGTGGGGTGGGGGTTGGAGATAGAACCACCTGTAAGATGGTGTGCTATTAAGATTTAAGTGCATTCCCCAGAAAAGAAAGAGTGCATGCTTTAGGGAACTGCATGGAGTTCTGTTTCTCTGGTGAGAACATTTGTCCCAAAATCAATCAATCAATCTATCTATCTATCTATCTATCTATCTATCTATCTATCTATCTATCTATCTATCTATCTATCTATCTATCTATCTATCTATCTATCTATCTATCTACACAGAGAGAGAGAGAGATTCAGGACAAAGCCCAGCTCTGTGCCAACTTAGATAGATAGATAGATAGATAGATAGATAGATAGATAGATAGATAGATAGATAGATAGATAGATAGATAGATAGATAGATAGATAGAGTGATACCTTGTATAAAGGAATTAATTAGTTCCAAATAAAATTATGTTAAGCAAATTTTCCTTTATACAAATTTCCCATACAAATGCATTGAAAACAGAGTAATCCCTAATTGTGACAATTTTGATATTGTATGAATTCACCCCATAGGCAATTCTGTTAAACAAATTGCCCCTACCTCCGGAATTGTTTGTTGTACAAATTTTATGTTATACAAGCCATTTGTTATACGAGGGTCCACTGTAGATAGATAAATAGATAGAGCAGAGAGGGGAAGTTATTTTTATAAACCACAGCTCCCAGAATAGTGGCAAACCTGGTACTATTTTAAAAAAAAGATTTTATTTTTTTATTTTTGCATTCTCTGGAATGCAACTAATTGTCCACACCTGCTAACTGCTTGTCAGATGCCAGTATTCAGTGAAATATAATAACTAATGGTCACTGAAGCAGCTTCCGTTCATTCAGCTCACTGTCTTTGAAAGCCATGAAATCTAGTGGTCCATGAATTCAACGATTCATTGCTATGCATTTGTGCAAAGAGCTTTTTTCCCCATTTTGTCCACCCTGCTGTTAGATTTGGTTCCCTCCCAGAATGCACCACACAATCGCAGTGTTGTTTAAAAACCAGTGCCAACTACAGGACACAGACTGAGGAGGAGCAAGATGTCACGCTTAACATGCAGAATCCATACATCAGTGACACGTGCCAGAATATTTATTTAGGAGACAGAGATTATTCTATTAAGGGCTGCCTTCAGTATCTTCAAAGCCGCACCTGAATCTAGGGCAGGGTTTGACTGGCAGGAAAGGTCATGCCAGATTTTCTTCTCAAACAAACAAACAAAAAAATCACTGGACCTCTCTTGCACAATGAGTAACTGGACCGAAAAGTTTCTCCCCATTCAATCCTCCAATTGCATCTTCTCAGGAGAAGAGCTAAGCTGCCTACATGCCCTAAGCACATCCGATCTTGCCTGATTTTGGAAGCTAAGCAGGGTCGGCCCTGGCTAGTACTTGGATGGGAGACCACCAGGGAATACCAGGTGCTGTAGGCGCCTGGAGTAGGAACTGGCAAGCCACTCCAGTATTCCTGCCAAGAAAACTCCATGGACATGGGGTCACGAAGAGTCGGTCACGACTGTAATGACACAACACACACACAGGAGAAGAGCTAATTTTTCAAATAAGCTCTTCAAGAGAAAGGATGGGACTTTACCCTGCCTGTTAAAACCCAACAAGAAGTGAGGGAAAGAGGGGCAAGGCATTTAAATAGGAACACCCAGAAATGAAGAAAAAAGAAACTCAGAGATTAGGGTCTTGTTTTGTTTATAGACAGATTGCACTGTCATGGCAGCTCGTGAGCTCAGATCTGCCAAGACAGCCTGGCTTAGCGGCATCATGGTGGCTACCAGCTTCCAAGATCTGTCTCTTGCTCACCATGAAAAGCAGGAAAACAAGAGGAAATGGAAAACACAGATATGAACATCCTGGAAAATTGGAATGGTAAAATCCAGTGGTGGGGGTGGGGGGATGACAAGTTCTCTTCATGCTGGCAGTACATACTGTTTGCTTAATTTGCATGGCAAATTCATTTTTTTTTAAACAGCCCAAGAGGTCAGAAGTTAGGAAGCTGAAAGGGGCTGCACTGTGGGTTGAAACAGAAAGGCAGCCTGCTGGAAAATGCCTTTGTCCATTAGACCCACTGAACGTATCAAAGGTTGTGTCAGTTTCATTGTTGCTAAAACAAATCGGATCAAGCTCATTCGACAAAGGTGAATTGCACTAACAAAAGTCAGATTGAATTAAGGGATTTTTTCCCCTGGGAAACCAGGCTTTTCAATGGGAAAAGAGAGCATTTGCAGAAATTGGAACTAATGAGAAATTCTGAGCATACCAGAATGCAGAATCCAGAAACACAATTCCGATTTGTCACCATTAGAGATGGGCACGACTTGAAAAAAAATTTTTTCGAGTTGTCGTTAGTCGGGCCAGTCCCATTTCGGGTCGTTTCCGGTTTTCGCGAAAATTCACAAAAATTAGTCGGTTCGTTTTTTCGTTTTTTCGTTGTCGTTAGTACTGTTTTTTTTGGGGGGGAGCGGGC
This sequence comes from Phrynocephalus guinanensis, assembly GCA_037367245.1. Lineage (NCBI taxonomy): Eukaryota > Metazoa > Chordata > Lepidosauria > Squamata > Agamidae > Phrynocephalus > Phrynocephalus guinanensis. The sequence goes on along the minus strand of CM074745.1, from coordinate 14,401,710 downwards.
TCCTGGAGGCACCTCTGTGGGGTGGGTGCCTCCTCTGGCCCGCTATAAAGGGAAATTGGGCTCCTGGAGGCACCCGTGGGTGCCTCCTGCCACTAGGAAGGGGAAGCAGGCTCCAAGAGAGACCCCTCTACATGGGGGTCTCCCTTCCTCACCTGCTGCTGCTGCAAAATGCTATGCAATAGCCATATGGATATTGCATAACATAATGTGCAGACGTGAGACCAGTGTGAGAGTGATAGGGTCATACCTTCCCTTCACAAGGCTCCCGCACCACCATGTCTCACACAGAAGGGAATTGTACTTGCTGCGTGTAGTGCAATGCAAGCAAGTAGATCTGGCTTTAAGGTGGCTTAGTGCAAGAGCTAGGGTTAGGCTAGTGACGGGTAAGGTTACGGTGGGCTAGTGGGTTGCACCTCTGGGTGCCTCTCTGACCCACTAAGAAGACAGTCTGTGACGTATGGGTACGGAGTCAAGGGTTAGGGTTAGGGCTAGGGCAGGTTTTAGGGGGCTTTTTGGCACATCCCAGAAGTCTCCATGGCCAAGTGGCCATGCGACTGGTGGGATGGCTCCAAAAATTTGCATGGTTGTCCACTCCCACATGGCTGGCCACTTGGCCAGCCCATCATTGCGCAGGTGTAAATAAAATAAAATAAAATAAAATCAATGGAGGACAGAGGAGGAGAGGAGAGACATTTTGTTGCAAGAAAAAACCCACTGCTACTGTGAAAAATCTGGCAGTTTATAAATTTTCGTGTGTTTCTGTTGTGCTTGTGTGTTTTTGGACCACGATTTCAAAAACAATATTGCGTTTGCCGCCCCATTTTGGATCCCCCACCCGCACCGCATGGCATGGCGATGGCGACTCGCGAGTCCGGCTGCCCAGGACGGGGGGGAGGCGGGACCCCCCCCTCCAGAGACCACCCCTCCGGTAGGTGTCCTGCGCCCTTAGTCAAGCAGGCATTTTTCCGCCTGCTTTTTTGGCCCGGGAATGGGTGGGGGGAGAGTTTAAAAGTTTTTTCCTGTGCCGTCCGTGCCGCTTGCTTGCGCTTTAATTGCGGCGGCCGGCGGCGAGACTGGGCTTTTTGCTGGCTGCGAGCCTGCGGCGAGTCCCACCAGAGCAGCCCAGGACGGGGGATGAGGGGGGAGGCCGGGGACCTCCAGAAACAACCCCTCTGGTAGGTGCCCTGAGGCACGGCAGGCATTTTCCCGCCTGCTTTTTGGCCGGGAACCGGGTTTTTTTAACTTTTAAAAACTTTTTTTCTGTGCCGCGTGTGGCATCGCGCGATCTCACGATGCAAGGAACGAGCACGACAAATCAGACCAAAATTGTTCGTTCGTCGGTTCGAGCTCGAAGTCTGGGGGAGTAATTCCCGTTACCGTTTCCGTAGAGTAACGGAACCGAGTAACGGAAACGGAAACGGAAATACCGCTAAGTCGTGCCCATCTCTAGTCACCATCTTTCTTGAAGTGGACACAATACTCAAAGTGAGACCTAACCAGTGTTGAATGGAGGGTGATGAGCACTTTGGTTAACGCAGCCTAAAATAGGATTTGCTTTTTTTGTGGCTGACACTGTTGGCTCCTATTATGCATATGATTTGCACTGCAAATCTGGTAAAAACTGTACAAATTATTCATTCATTTATTAAAACATATTATTCTCACCTTTCTCCTTGAGAGGCCCCAAGGTGGCTTACAACTATAAGACAATATTTAAAAGTAAAAAAGCAGTGAGCATATAAATTTTTTAATTGAACAAGTGTATTAAAAATGATCAATAAAACCAATACTAAAGACAAATTTAAAAATAACAGCACAACAAGCTATTTTAAACACACACACACACACACACACACACAGAGAGAGAGAGAGAGAGAGAGAGAGAGAGAGAGAGAGAGAGTGAGAGAGTGAGAGAGAGATTGGAGAACACACATGCAACAAAACTTCTAGTTCCTGGCTGCCAGAAAACCCTAAAGAAAACCCTGTCTGAAGAGAAGGTATTTGCCTGCTTGTGGCAGGATACTGGGGAATTTGTGAATGCAAATTTTCACAAGCTGCTTTGCGTCATTCAAGAGCCAAAATGGGTCCTAAGTAAATTCTCAGCCTAGCAAGCAACCAGAGAGATGGGAAAAGAAAGAGTACTTGGGGAAACAGAAAGATGGAGAAACTCTAATGGCGAGCAACTAAAGCCAGCTGGGTGGGGAAAGGGGCTTTACAGAGTGAGACAGAGGGACTCTTCACATTGCCCCACATTAATGGCTCAGAAAGCAACCCATGCTGAGCTACGTATTAAAGAAATAAATAAATACCTGCAGTAGTACTGGTATGATAATTTCTTGTGATGTTGTCCCCTTTTTCTCTCTTTCTCCTGAGGTGTGACTAGACAGCAGGAAAAAATACAAGTGGGCGCACTGTGAAAGTACACTTTGGACATCGGGTTTCCCCATGTGAATTCAGCCAACCTTACAGGAGTCAGTAGAAAGAGAGAAGGAAATCAGCCTTGTTTGCAGCATGTTACCTTTTTGTATCCAGTCTTCCCTACACCTGGTGCCTATGTCTTCTTTCTTCCTTCCTTCCTTCCTTCCTTTCTCTTTCTTCCTTCCTTCCTTCCTTCCTTCCTTTCTTTCTTTCTTTCTTTCTTTCTCTTTCTTTCTTTCTTTCACTATCCCAGTGCTAGTAGAACTAGGTGACTAAACAGGATATGTGAGGGAGAGAGAAATTGGAAGAGATTCAAGGTCGTCATCCCTCTCTCTTTTCCCCTTCCATTCCTTTCCCCCCTGGAAGTCTCTACATTTGTAAAACATATACTGTACAGCAAAGAGGGACCAACAAAGTGTTCTTCATATCTCTACCTACTGAATTTGGCTAGTCAGCATGGGTAAAAATGTGGTTTGTATTCATTATTGAAGAACTTGCCAAAATGACTAAATCATACATCCCAAAAGAAAAAAACACCAGGGGCTTTAAAGATTTGAATGTAAGAGAAAGCAAAACGCTTAGATCTCAGTATCCATAGTTCAAACTATTAAAGTATTAAGAAGGCAAACAGATTATCCCTGCACCTGTTTGAAAGTGTTCAAAAGAAGCCCAAACTGGTAGCTCCCAGGAATCGGGTTCAAACTTCAGCTGCCCAGTTGGAGCTCCTGCATTGTGTTCTGCTTCTTGTCTGTCAGGTGAACACAATGCTTCCTTTGCCACGAGTCCTTGCAATGGGCATTCTTCACTTCTTGCAATCTGGTGCTCCTGACGGATTTCTGCAGCACTGACTTGCATGGAATTTAATTCTTTCTTGCCTCTTTTCGGATAAGTGTCCATGTCAGCAGGGTACTGTTACAACAAGAGACTTTATTACAGCTTATCCAAACCTTGGCAAGTTCTGGCTCTTAAGGATGGCTGTTAATGTACAACAACTGTGAATATTCTTCCCTGCCTACTTGTAGGGGAAAATACAGAAATGAAAGGGAGAGAGGATTTGTGAAAGAATCTTCCTACACTTTTATACGGGGAAGGGAAAAAAAGGGGGGGGAGGGACGTTTTTTTAAAAGCTTTTTTTTTTTTTTTTTGGAAAAACCAATATATTATATAGGACAGCTTTCTTCCCTTCCAACCCCATCAGAGATGTTACTGCAATGGCAGAAAGAGGAACAGCAAAGGCAAAAGCTGTTTCCTATGAGCACCTATTAATCAGGTGTCAAAAAGAACGAAACCCTCAAGGCTCGATTCCGTTTGAAATGGAAATAATTCAATTGTGTATAGAGATGAAATTGGGAGGTGGTTAGAGCACCAGTTCAGCATTTTTAAACATGGCATCATTACCCTATTGCCCTCATATATCGAAATATACCATTAAAACCTAGACAATATGTAGCTCATCAGTTGTTTTAAATAATGCTCTTTTCCGTGTAAAGTGCCCATCTGTCCTCGTGGGCAGAATCCGCCTCTACCCATCATCACCTAATCAGCTCTGTGGAACTCGGGGCCTAATTATATACATTTAGGTGACGGAGTGCATTTGACAGTCCTACGTTGCGTTCTGCACACCCAGCGATGCGGAGGTAAATTCTGAAAGGAAGCTGATTGTCCCTATGGGCCCAGTAGCCATACTAGGAATGGGAGTTCAGGAGCACAGGGGGGGTTGAGCTGATTCAGATGATTGTGAGAAAAGCCATATTCTTCTCCACCCACTGTGAGAATTGGAGCTCTGTTCAGAGGGAATAAAGAGGCCAGGAAGCGGGAGGTTGGTTAGTTGTGTTATTGCCTCTGATCACCAAAATGTCTCAGGACTTTGAATATGTGAGTCCTTGACCCAGTACGCTAATGTCCCCTTCTGTAACATTTTTTTTGAAAGTGTCACATCTGGATAATGGCCTTTCATTTGCACGGCCCACAAGTAAGCCGGAGAAAAACTTTAGGACCAAGAAGAATCAGAGAGACCTCCGTGGAAGACTGTGGCACCTCTCAAAAAAAAAAAAAAAAAAAAAAAAAAACAAAAAAAAACAGAAAACATCCCCACCTTGGCTCCAAGAGTGGAAGGAGATAAACTATTAATAACCCAGGGAAAGGAAGCAGGCCAACCCAACCCTAAGAGAGGATTTCTGGGTTCATGATTCAAAATGCCAGGGAACATTATACCTATGTTGCCCAAAGAAAAAAGGATGCCAAGCTTTGTATAGCAAAGGCCAGCCAGAATGCCAATGATTTGCTGGATCTCCCTTTACGCACACATAGGAATACAGGATGAGCCATGCTGGATCAGGCCAAAGGCCCATCTAGTCCAGCTTCCTGTATCTCACAGTGGCCTCACCAAATGCATCTAGGAGTCCACGAGACTAGGTATCTGTCTCCTGATACCACTCCCCTGCATCTGGCCCTTGAAGTAACTATTATTCCTGATATGGTCTCTAGAATAGAATTGTCCTTTCTTTCCTTCCTTGCCTTATATATTAATATATAATACATTGATTGTAATACATTATATGTACATTTAAATAATACTCCTTTGCTCTGTTCACTTTTCAATGTTAGAAATATCCAACAGATACAAATCATCAGTCATTCTCATTCTTATCACAACAAGAACATCTACAGTATGCTTGAAGCACTTCATGTGTTATATCATAAAAAGGTAAAGGTAAAGGTTCCCCCCCACACATGCGTGCTAGTCGTGTCCAACTCTAGTGGTGGTGCTCATCTCCATATTCAAGCCAAAGAGCCAGTGTTGTGCAAGTCCATGGCCATGTGGCCGGCATGGCTGCAAGGAAATACTGTTTTACCTTCCCGCCATTTACGGCAGTACCTATTTATCTACTTGCATTTACACGCTTTTGAACTGCTAGGTTGGCAGGAGCTGGAGTTATCAGCGGGAGCTTGCTCCACTGCATGGCATGAGGGATTCAAACCACCGAGCTGCCGACTTTGCACTGAGCCATCCACACATATGCATTATGCATATGCATCCTATGTCAGTACAGGGAAAGGATGGGGAGGCTTGTTATAATTTCAAAAACAAAAGCAGGTTTCGTACTTTGGATGATGTCAGTAAGGGGCAGGGACAGAAAGCATTACTCTTTTTGAAATGAAATAAAAGAGAGTCATGTGGTCATTACAGAACAGAAATGCATGGGTAGGTAATACCTTTATAGAACACAAAGGGCCTTTTTACACGATCCCTAAGATCCACTGGTCCCTTAAATTCAGACCAGAGATCTTGAGGGTTTTTCAGTCTCCCTGCGTCCCCACCCCCTCCGCACTTCCTTGTTCTGTCTGCGTGAGGGGAGGGAGAAAAAAAGGGAGAAAAGAATGCACTCTTACCTCCGGAGTGCCAGTGGAAGTTGCTCCGACCCCCCTGTCACTTCCTAGTTCCCCTTAAAGGGGCGGGAGGCAAAAAAACAACAACAAAAAGAAGCGAGGAGAGCCCGGCACTCTCTGCATCAAAATTTTTACCCTCCGAGAGCAGGTACATGAAAAGTGTGCTGGGTCGCACTTAGGTGGGCAGGGTTGCACTTAATTTTCTGTTAGCTCCGGAGCTGGTGGGGAAACATTTTTAAGCTCCGGAGCTGGGAGCCATTTGCAGTGGAGCTTAGGGGTTGTGTACAAACGCCCAACGAGAAAGTGATACCATTGGTTTTTGTGGGTCAGGACTGTACCAGTGTAAAGTACCCGGAGTCTGAATAGCCCATGGCATGATGGATTTTGCCAGGCATTCTTCTTAGTCGTAGGCTGCACTGGAGTTCTTGCTTTAAAGTTAGAGCTCTGAGAATCCCACAGTCATGGGTTTAGCCCATCCATAGGTTGAGCCCATGCTGCAGGGCCACCATAGATGCTCACCTACCAGGAGAATCCCAACTTGGTCAGAAAGAGCTATGCAAGTAAGCTCTTTCCACTTGACTACATTACCTATGGATGGACAGAGCTTCATGAGAACTATATCTCCCAGAACAACACCACAGCCAGCATGATTATCTAGGACAGTGGTGGCGAACTTTGGCACTCCATATGTTTTGGACCACAACTCCCAGAATTCCAAGCCTGTATTGCTAATGACAAAGGACTGTGGGAGTTATGGTCCAAAACATGTGGAGTGCCAAAGGTTCACCACCACTGGTTGAGGAGATTCCTGGATGTGCAGTCCAAAAACACAGCATTTCTGACTTCTGGTACAGGGAAATGGTAAAATACTGCTCGTTGACTCTTAACATCTTAGAACCTTGAATGAGACAAAATGCCTTCTAGATATTCTCTTTTAATAAAATGGAAAGGCTCCTTGAAATGAGATGCATATTATTATTATTTTTGTCCATAGGGGTATGAGCAGAATAGCTAACAGGCTCCAAAGGGACATCTCCTGTTAATTCCAATCATGATACACTTTTTAAAAATAACTTTTAAAAAATGCCACTCATGCTCTGAGCACTGATGAGCATTTAGTCTTCCTGAAGTGTAGAATATGTTACAATATCCCAATGGAGCATATTAGAAGGCCTATAGATAGATGCCATGAAATCTTGCACAATATGCATATACACCATTCAAAAGTTTAAAAGAATTAAGAGGCAATTACATACATTATCCCATCCCATCAGCAACCAAAAACATTCAGTGTGGGCAGTTTTGCAATATGTTATGATGAGCCAAAGATATCCAAACATACAACACCACTGGCACTAGGAAAAGAAAGACAAAACAAGAGACATACATCAGGAGCTAATTTGGACCAGAACTTTCTCCCAAAACTTTGTACTTCTCCAGCTTGAGTTGAATGCATGCCAATCACCTTGTTTTGCTACATATAAACACCTTAAATAAATGGGATGATGACAGCGGTGGCACATCTGGAGAAGGTGAGTGCTAAAAATTCAGGGAAGTTTTCTCATCTATTGTATATGGATGACTTAAAATTGTATGGAAAATTAGAAACTGAAATACACTCACTGACCAACACAGCCCAAATTTTCAGTACCAATGTTAGTATTGAGTTCGGACTGAAAACCAATCCAGTACATGGTTCAGTTTTCAAGTTGTTCTGTGGCGGTTCATGGACCAACCACAAACCATGAACCATCATAAACGACCATTTATTCCAAGTTTGTGCCCATCTCTGAATTTAATCTTTAAAGTGCTACTAACCTACCCGGCAATTAAGATCGATCCAGGGGGCCCTCTTGAAAAAGCCATCCCTCAAGGAGGTGAGAGGGATGGCTTGCAGACACAGGGCCTTCTCGGCAGTTTCCCCCAAGCTATGGAATGCCCTCCTGAGTGAGATCTGCCTGGCACCAACACTGATGACATTTCGGCACCAGGTAAAAACCTTTCTGTTCCAGAAGCTTTTTAATTGATGCAATATAGACTGTGGGTCTTCTGATGGCAATTTTAGTGTAATGATTTTAGTGTAAGGTTTTTATTATTGTTTTAACTATTTATTGTTATTTGATGTTTTTAACTGTTTTAATTCTTTGACTGGAAGCTGCCCAGAGACCTTTGGGTACTGGGTGGCATATAAATTGTAAAAATAAATAAATAAATAAATAAATAAATAAATAAATAAATAAATAAACTCTGCTGGTGTTTTGCTGTAACAAACAAATACAGCTATGCTCCTCAAGAGATAATGACAAAAATAAATTAATTTTTGCCCTGTAATGAATGTACAACTTAATCATATTACAAATATTACCCAACATGGGATAACGGCTCTCTTTTTGTAGTGTAACTGTAGCATTCTAATCACTTGTGTAATTGCAAGGTTTGGCTTCACTATTTGGCAGATGGGAAATACTATATGTAGTGATGTGACTCTTACAGCTTCTCATACTTCGCAAGAAACTGAGGAGGGGGGAATGTCTATTTCCTCCTCACATTAAGATTTTTCTATAGCGAACCTTTTGTCCCCTTTCTGAGAAATCTCACAGTAAATCTGACAGGGTTTCCTGGATGATTTACAGGCTTTTTCTTTTGGAAGAAATACAAAATTGGACAGAATTATAAAAATTCCTATTTTAAAATGGCAGTTTTTCCAACACAGGAGTAACTGGGATGGGCATTAAATTGTGAAGAATTTGGCAGTTTCTTATACTGTACAAGAGAACAGGTGAAAAGTAAATAAAACTAGGACAATGGCACTGGAGATCACATTTTTGTGGAGATCTTGGGCATCTCTCTGTTTATTTCAAAACTTGCCTTAAATATGTTTTTTTTTTAAACTGGCCAGATGCTAGAAGGGGTACAACTTATGGTTTTGGACTTTTAGAATTCTGTGTATTGTAGTCCAAAACACAAATTGGCATCTCCCTGTCAGATACCTTCAGTGCAGCCAGGTACACTTAGAACTGAGAAAACCTCAGTGTGGATAAAATGGGTTTCAGGCAAGATTGAAACTCACCACTTCAATGTTTCAGAATGGAGTGTCACTACCTAGATCCAGTAACACATCATATTTTAAGCCTCTGGGGCCAAGATGTCTCATCCATTTCTGATCCAAGGTGCACTCTATTCCCCTGAAACGACTACTGGAGCTACGCCACAGATATAATTCAATAGATTTGCAGATGTGCCTCGAGTCAATTTTAATTCTATTTAAAGGGCAGTCAATAGAGCCTTCTCAGGGGTTTTTTAGAAAAGAATTATACATTTCACTTAATACGCGCTCTTATATGTAACAAAAAGTAAGAAGGCTTTTTTTACTATCAGTATGACAGAAACGGATGGGATTCGGGAACTGCTTTACATATATGGTGGGAAGAATAAAAGGACTGGGGAAGAAAAGCAAGAGATCAGATGCAGCAGAGTGCCAGCTTTAAACAAAGGTGGAAGATAAGTCTGCATGAGAACTTTCATTTAAATGGTACCCTCTGATCTTGTTTTTATCTCAAAGTACACAGGGATATATACAGTGGTACCTTATATAAAGGAATTAATTCATTCCAAATGAAATTATGTTAAGCAAACTTTCCTTTATACAAAGCTCCCATAGGAATGCATTGAAAATGGAGTAATCCCTGAACGTGACCATATTTATGTTGTACAGATTCGCCCCACAGGTGATTCTGTTAAGCAAATTTCCCCTAAAAAATTTTTATGTTGTACAGATTTTATGTTATACAAACCATTTGTTATACGAGGGTTCACTGTAGATAGTTTCGCAGTGTTTTTTACAAACTCCTTGAACTACTGGCACAGAGATGAGCAAATATTATCTCAGAGAATCTCCAAAAAGACCTGAGATGGGTTGGGCACAATCTGTATGGATAATTCAGGTATGAGAGGTGGAGTCTCAGGATGTACAAAAATAGAAAACAATCTTTTGTTTTTCTGTTGTTACCGACTCTTTGTGACCCCATGTCCATGGAGTTTTTCTTGGCAGGAATACTGGAGAGGCTTGCTAGTTCTTACTCCAGGTGCCTCACAGCACCTGGTTTTCCCTGGTGGACACCCATCCAAATACTAGCCAGGGCCGACCCTGCTCAGCTTCCAAAATCAGGCAAGATCAGATGTGCTTAGGGCATCTAGGTAGGCTACTACTCATTGAAAGAAGAGGATGTCAGACTAGAGAACTTACCTTACTCACATGGTGAATACAGGTATAACTAATGTGAATGACTGGTTGCTGTCTTGTATGGTTCAGTATGGACATGGAGAATTCGAAAAGCAAAGTCCAAAGAGGAAGCAAACCCATAGTCGGTAGCATACCAGGTTCTCGGTGAAGGAATGATATAGCATAACCCAAATGTGGCATGATACGCATTTTCCAAGCCAATGCCAGTAAACAGTGTAACTTGAACTCAGGAGACTCTAATAGTAGCATTCCACCTCCTTCTTTCATCATGAAAAGGTTATAGTGAGTTGTGTGTGTGTGAGAGAGAGAGGGGGGGGGAGGGAGGGAGAGAGAGGGAGGGAGATTAATTTATTTAACACAAATAACTTCTTTACTTTGAAAGGTCATGTTGGAAATGATATATCAGAAAAGATTGACATTTTGGGAGTGCTGGAACACAGGAAAGTGACTGACACTAACCAAGTCCATTTATACCAGTAATGAAAATTGTTATTTTCCATGGGTCTAGTGAGAATTATTTCCTAGCCCTACCTGAAAATTCCACATGTTTGTAGTCTCCCACCCAAGAAATAACTGCTCTTGACCCTGCTTAGCTTGCAAAATCAGATGAGATTAGATTCATTCTGACTAGTATTGGGGTATAACACTGCATAACCAAGAAATCTTGTGAACAAATGCAAAGCCCAATAGAGAACTGACAAATTAAAGCACTGCATGGTCAGGTCAAGCAATAACAAACATGGCTTTGGCTTAGAAAAGCAACAATGAAGAAAGAAACTGAAGGACTAATCATGGCAGCTCAAGATCAAGCTTTAAGAACAAATGCCATAAAGGCGAAAATTGATAAATCATCGAATGGTAGTAAAAGTTGATTGTGCAAAGAAAAGGATGAAACTGTAGATCACATCATCAGCTGTTGCCCCAAAATAGCTCAGACTGATTATTTAGCCTGTCATAATAAAGTTGCAGCAATGCTCCACTGGAACATAAGTAAAAAATTCAACCTACCATCAAGCAAGAACTGGTGGGAACATCAGCGAGAAAAAGGGACTGGAAATGAAGTCATCAAGGTGCTCTGGGATTTCAGAATCCAATGAGACAGACACCTTGTTCACAATACTCCAGACATCATGATAGTATACAAGCAAGAAAACAAATTTCAAAACGTCAATGTGGCAATACCAGGAGACACAAGAGTCAGCAGCAACGAGTTAGAAAAGATAACCAAATATTGGGACTTAGAAATAGAAATAGAAAAGCTATGGAATAAGAAAGCAAAAACAATACCAATAATAATAATAATAGGCACCTTGGGTGCAATCCCGAAAGACCTGGATCAACATCTGAAAACTCTCGGCATTGACAAGATCAACATTGTTCAACTACAAATGGCGACATTATTAGGAACAGCATATATTCTACAAAGATATCTCCAGCTCGATCATTGGAGAAGGCCAACTCCAGCTTAACACCTGGCAGCTGTGTTCAGATCATCATCATCATCATCATCATCATCATCATCATCATCATCATCATCATCATCATCATCATCATCATAGCATGTTGTCAAGTCACTTCCAATATGGTGATCTTTTTCAGGTTTTCAGAGGTTCCTCAGTCGTGGTTTACACTTCCCCTCTTCTGTGTGACCTTGTTCAGCTGGCTCAAGGTCACACAGTCTGCAACTTCTCCCTGGAAACACAGTGGGGAATCAAAGTCCCAACATCTGGCTGTTACATCTCACTGTGTTCTGCATCCAGCTAGCAATAAATCATGTCCAAAATTACCTCGGATCACTCACTTCTATCAAGTTTAAAAGAGTGCATGCATTCCACTCCAGGTTCAAAGCTCAATTTCTGCCATTATCATCTTCACATCAAATCTTACTTTCAATTGGTTTCAAAATGAGTTCATATTGAAACTAGTAAAATTAGAATCCATTTCCACAAAATATCTTCTTTTCTTTCAGGCTGAAATGGGGAGGCAGGATAAGGCCATTAAAAACCGGGCTGCCCTGAGGGACTGCAGTGCATGGGTGCTGCTGTAAGAAAACTCAGTTCTTTTTCATAAGTTCTGCCTCATGTAGAAATAATTCCTTTCTTTTCATTTTATGCCAGATGATGGTTCTTAAATTTGTTCACAGGCTGCTGAGACAGATTGCAAGGAAGAAGCCTCAAGCAGAATCAACACACACATGGTGGGAGATTTGTTGCTATAATAGTTCTAAGTGAGAGCATTCCAAAAAGAATTCCAGAAACTCAGTGGCCACCATCCAGAGCAATCTCAGTTCTTGCAAGCAAGAGAATATGCTTCCCATCACCACCACCACCACCTTCCAACGTCAGAACAGTCCATGCTTCTGAGTAGTTCATGCAATAGTTTATGGATTTGTGGAGGATAGCAATCCAACTTGTTACTGATATTTTGGTGTCGCATTGAAGATTTCAAAATGCTGGACAACGTATCACTCACAGGCAGTTTGCAGTATAGGTCCTTCATCCAGGTTTTCATCTCATAAGCTCACATTATGAATGAAAAATGCAAGGAGTACATCAAACAGTTTTTGCATCCCATTTTCTATTCTCGAAAACAAAACAAAAAACAAATAGAAATTGGTAGAAAGAATTTTTGAAATACCCTCATAGAAAAGAAGCTATAATAGAAATGGGATGGGGACTCCTCTCTCTCTCTCTCTCTCTCTCTCTCTCTCTCTCTCTCTCTCTCTCTCTCTCCCTTTCTCCCTTCTATGCATATGAGAGTTCATGTGTGCGCACACACCATTCTAAATGGAAGCTATCCAGTTATTAACCATCACTCCTAGCACCTACTCATCCATTTTAAAATGCATTAGCCACTTTTCCAGAAGATGGCTCTGAATAAGAGTCACAAATGTATGATTAACTGAGTGCATGGGAGGGGAAGAGAGTGTAAAATGATGGAGGAGGAAGAAAGAGAGGGAGAGAGAGAGAGAGAGACTAGTGAAACCTGAACTTTGATGACAGGCTTGGCGTGAACTGGCTCACTTATGAAGTTTAGGTGCTTGAACATTACACACCCATGCAGGAATTTAATGCACAAGTATCTCAAGTTGACAGGAACGATCTGAAAAATAAACACCTTTAATGGAGGGGTGCAAGTTGTAGCCCTGAAAGTAAATTAGGGATAGTTTAAAGGCATGCAAAAATAAAGAAATGAGATAAAGTGTTGGAGGAATGTAGTGATGGGCATGAAACGAAAAACAAAATGCTGTTTTGTCATTTCGTTAGGTAACAAAATGAAACAAAATGATGAAGAAGCATTTCGTTACAGACAAAATGAAACGGTCAGGGTTTTTTTTTTAATTTATTAAAATGAACCATTTTGTTCTGTCTGTAAAATGGTCACTTACCTGCGGCTGTTATGCTGCCACAGCTGCCACCAAGACCACCCAGCCAGCCCAGAGAGGGTGAGTGCCTGGAAGGCCAGCTTAGGCCTGCCCCACTGGAGCCTCCACTTCCGCCACTTCCACCACTGCCACCACAGCAGCAGGAGAGGGTGAGCAGCCAGCTGACTAGCCTAAGCCCACCGCCACTGCCAGAATCACCATGACCGCCAGCAGATCCCTGCCCGCCAGCTGGGCGGGCGGGCTGGCCTAGGCTCACCACTGCCGGATTTGCCACCAGACAGCTATGTAGTCCAGCCTAGGCCCGCCGGCGGCGGAGTTGGTGCGAGGCAGCTGGGCAGGCCTGCATAGACCTGCCACGTCTAGAGTCACAAGGCAGCTGGTGGAGTCACCATCAACCTGCTGGGCAGGCCCTCCTAGGTCCACCACCGTAGCTGCTGATGGAGTCACCACAGCAGGAGAGGGTGAGCGGTCAGCAGGCTGGCTTCGGCCCATTGCCATGGCTGCTGCCGGAACCCACTAGCCAGCTGCGCAGGCTGGCCTAGGCCCGCCACCACTGCTGCTGCTGCTGGAGCCTTTGGAGCTGCTGATGGAGCCTTCTGACGGAGCAAGGTAATGAAACAAAAAAAAAAGTAACCCTTTACGTCCTCCTGCACAAACATTTGGCTGTAAAGGGATAATCGCCACAACAATATTGCAACATTGCAGGAGGCAGCTGTAGGAGGAGAAGTCTAGTAGTGTAAAATGATGTTGGTTTGAAAGATCTGAACAGAGCTCTTAATGATAGGGCATTTGGGAAGTTATTAACTTGTATAGTCACCACACATCAGAAGTGACTTAATGGCATATATATATGCATGTTGGGGTGGATATATATACCCGTGAAAAAATATATATATTACAAAACAACTGTATAGTGACAAGATGGGTGGAATGGAGGCTATGAGAAGATATAGGCACCCAAGCTCTGATAACGTTGAGTAAGATTATCACCAGCAACAAAGCAAAAAACAGAAATTTCATAGCTTTAAACAAATGAGCTTCTGAATATTTGTTCTCTTCTTTTTAAAATATTTAAAATATTTTTACAACCAGACATAAAATCCCTTTATAATACCTGCTGAAAGAAAGAAAGAAACATTTTACTTGCCTCTTATAAACTGTATTCAGGGACAGTGGATCTTTACAAAGAGGCTGCTCCAAAAACAAGGTCCATTGTAGAATTTTTTTCCAGCTCCTTCTTAGTGACAGTTGCAAAACTTAGTATACGTAGTCTGTGGCTGAGCCAAAGGAATAGTGGTGTTTTTGCTAGCAGCCATCCTCCAAAGTCATAGTAGATAGACACAGACATCAGCACTTCCCCAAATGTACCCTCCCCATTTCTTCTGCCCTTCACAACATGGTCATGGAAAACTGATTATTAGCAGGATAAAGGGTCATTCCATTTACATGCTCCCTTTAATGCCTAAAAGGGTTGATCCAATCTGCTATCAGTCCCTGCCACTTGGACGTCCAGCTGCGGGAGAGTGCCGAAGATGTGATCTGTTGATGGAAAGTATCAATAAAGAAATAGGTTTGCATTTCTTCAGCTCATCTGAAACGTTCCTTTGGGGGGCTTGTGGAGAGGCTGCGATATGAGAGAGAGCCAAAGAGCAGCTTAATAAATGGAAGAAAAATACAATTTCCGAGACTAATTCTATGCACAGTGAAAGCTGATTCCAACCCTCAGTGAATTGGTCCCCAGATTGAATGTCATGGTTGTAGTCAAAACATGAGCTTTATCACAAAAGGCTCCCACCGCACATGGCTTTATGGAACACTGTTTACCTTCCCACTTTTAAGGGCGGTACCTATTTATCTACTTGCATTTACCTTCTTTTGAACTGCTAGGTTGGCAGGAGCTGGGGTTAACAGCAGGAGCTCACTCCACTGTGTGGCACCTGGGATTCGAACTGCTGAGCGGCTGACTTTGCAGCCAACATTTTCAGTGCTGTAGCCTGCTGAGCCACAACACCCACACAGAATAGAGCATAATTAACCTCTGAAGTCAAGAATGTGAGCCACTGATTCTGCCCTCTTTCTACCACTGGCAGGTAGAAAGAGTTCTGATTCCCTCCAAATTTGATTCTTTAGTTCTGATTCCCTCCAAATTTGAGGTAAAATGTGAGGGGAGAGGAGTGGGTGAGAGGCATACTTACACACCTTTCAAGTTGACCTAAGTGACAGGGCATTTTCAGATTCTGCATTGGCTTGTTTGGAGGTGACTGTAAATCGGGATGTCTACCCTGAAATCAATGCTACAGAATGGACACAGATGTGCTTAAATTCTGCCAGACAAATTTATACCATACTACTTTCTTCTTCTTCTTTTAACCCCCCCTACTCCAATAAGAAGCACACTGCAGTTTAGAATAAATTAGCATCTTACATTTGGGGGCTAATTAGCATATATCAAAGAATTATTCAGCCAGGATGGTTACTTTAAAAAAAACCCATATACCTCTTTTCTTTCTTTTTTTTAAAAGCACAACTGGAGCACATTTACTTTTCTATTATGCCTTTGAAATTAAGTTATATGGCCCTAATAATAGCCTCGGCTTTTAAAAGAATGTGGTGTTTAAAGAACAAACTCTCCAATGTCGCTGGCACGGCATATTTGTCTTGCAGTTAATTTCCACTCGCTGTTGTATTATTAGACATTAACATGGTAGTTTTGTTTAATCTGCAGCTCCGTCGCCCATGGCTGACTCCAAACTGATCGCTCGTGCCTGTTGATGAAAGTCCTAATTCATCCTTGTTAGTGTAATTAGAAGGAAATTGGATAACTGTACCACTTCTCTCCAAAGGTCCGTGAGAGGGTGAATCTTTCCCCTGAGAGGTTAAGCAGCCAATGTACTTCTGACTGGTGAAGGGTGGGAGGAGAGAAAGAGACTCGACACCCCCGTGCAAAAGGAGGGAAGAGGAAATTAATGTGGCCTTCAAGAAGTTTTGAAGTGGAGGTGGTAGATGTTTGTCCTCTTTGAGCGCCGCAAAGAAGGACCCTTAGAAAAGTGTCCCCAAAGACAAGGAGAGGCAAGAAGGAAACCAAAAACTTTCTTTATTTTTATTTATTTTATTTATTTTATTTATTTTTACAACTTATATGCCACCCACTACCCAAAGGTCTCTGGCCAGCTTACAATCAAAGAATTAAAACAGTAAATAATAAATAATTAAAACAATAATATTATTTATTTATTTATTATTAAATTTACACCCTGCCCATCTTCCCAAAGGGAACTCTGGGCGGCTTACAAAGCTGATCAAGTCAGCAAATACACAATACAGTACAATACAGTGCAGTAAACAAACAAATCAATACATATAAATTAAAAAACAGCAGCAGGAGAGCACCCTTTAAATCAAACCTCACTGCTATTATAACAAATCCTGGGAGTGGTAGTCGATGGCAGAAAAAAAAATTGAAACCTTACACTAAAATCATTACACTAAAATTGCCATCAAAGGACCCACAGTCTATGTTGTATCAATTAAAAAACTTCTGGAACAGGAAGGTTTTTACCTGGTACTGAAATCATCAATGTTGGTGCCAGGCGGCTCTCACTAGGGAGGGCATTCCATAGCTTGGGGGCAGCTGCCAAGAAGGCCCTATGTCTACAAGCCATCCCTCTCACCTTCTTGAGGGATGGCTCTTTCAAGAAGGCCCCCTGGCTTGATCTTAATTGCCGGGTAGGTTCATATGGAAGGAGGCGGTTCATATGGAAGGAGGCGAAATGTACCCAAAACATACAAAAGAAGGAAGAAAAGCCATCTCTTCTGGTTGAGTGGCTGTGGAGCCAAGAGGTTTGGAGGGAGTTCAGTTTCCCACTGTGCCTTCTTCCGAGGGGCTGGACTTGGTGATTCATAGCGTTCTTTCCAGCTCAGCAATGCAAAAGTTGTAAAGACAGCAAAATGCTGCTGGAAACCTACGGAAATCAAATCATCCTTTTCCCAGAAAAATAAAGAGGCATGGGCCTGCCAACAGTTTTTATTGCCTTAAGGTGGAAAATCTTCCAGAAATCTCTTCCTAAACCTGTGCCTTAACAGAGCAAATTGGGCGAGTGAGGTGGTGTTTGGATGCCCTAGAGGTGAGAAAGCATGGGGAAATATTTTGCTGCCTCATAACACTTTAGGTCACCGAAAGACGAAAAGACCTTGGAGTCACCTATTAAAGTGGAAGGGTTGGAGATTCAGGGCAGATAAAAGCAAGCGCTTCTTGACATATCACACAATTAAACTACAACATTCCCCAGGATGCAGGATGTTTCAAGAAGTCAAGCCTGGCTAGGTTTTCATTGTACTATAAATGAGACACACACACACACACACACACACACACACACACACACACACACACACACACACACACACACACACACACAAGTCTCACTGCAAGATGTCAAAACATTTAGCAAGAAACGCACTTCTTGCTCAACTTTCTTCATCTAGGAACAGGAGTTCTCATCAAAAGGCCTCGTTGTATTGAAGTGGTCTAGCTTGACGAAAAGCAAGACAATGATGAGGTAGGTGTGTGTGTGTGTGTGTGTGTGTGTGTGTGTGTGTGTGTGTGTGTGTGTGTGTGTGTGTGTGTGTGTGTGTGTTCATCCCTGCTCTGCTGGTGGACACTAGGTGCTGGAAACCTGGACCTATTTCAGGACCTTGGCCAAAAATAAGTGACTTTTTAAACAGACTGCTGGACTCTTCACACAAAGGCAATAGGGTGTGACCAAGTTGTTATAAACTACCTGGCCTGTGTACTTTCTTCAGACAACCATGCAAAAATTAACAGAACCCAGGAGATTTGGGTGTTTTCAGAGTGACTATGGGATGGAGCAAGAAGCTGCTGTTCACTCTAAGGTAAAGCAAAAACCATATTGAATTTGCACATCCCATTGAGTATTTTGAAGATTTCAGAGATGGTGACCAATGTGAACTGAGGAAAAGGCAAATGGAAAATAGTACTTAAAGTAAAAATCCCTTATTAGTGGGGAATTGACTCCAAGTCCCTCACTCCTGCAGATTCTGAAAAATGCAGATTATATCTAATGCTATTATAACAGTAAACACTATCCATAGCATAATCTCTGGCTCCTTTTATTGCCCATGTCTAGTAACTTCATTGTTAGAAATACGTATGTTTTTCCAGGAATTTTCCATTTAATATTTTTAGACTGTATATAAGTGTTCCTGCAGATAGGAGAGTCCTACCATTGCCCGGCTAGTCAGTAATAACAAGGCGACACACGTTTGGCTGGTTTTAACAGGGCCACAATTTATTGACACTTTATTGACAACAGGAACGATTTATTAACTTTATTAACTGAACTTAAACTTCAAAGGAGGGTCTGTCTAGTAGCGCAATACAGGCAAGGGGTTTGGATGTTTCAGGTCCACTTGTTGAAACAAATTTATGGCAGCAAGTTATATATACGCCGCCATGCGGATGCCAGAGTAACTTAGGGCATCCACCGGTTACCAATTTCTTGGCAGTCCTCCTGATGGTGTTGGGGTCGATATTACCTAATCCCTGTCTGCTACCTAATCTAATTATTACAATAGGACTGCCGAGGACCTTGAAACTATTGGTTAAATATGAAACTGCTGGTCAATATTATATCGCGCTACCCGCCAGATTGTGACCAATATTATTGTAACCCGGCTCCACATGTGTCTGGTGGGATGGGCGAAAACACGCTGCCACTCACGGCCAATCAGAGTGGCAGTCAAAAATTCCCATCCGGCCCCGAAGCGACCAGCAAAGCATCACCATCACATTAAAATAGTGGAGGGCGGGCAGGGAATCAGTCGTCTGAGCCGGCAGGAGGTGGAGTGGGCGCGGCCATCCTTATATAGCCACGCAGTATGCGTGAGCTACGCAGCTTACGCAGCCCAACCACCGCCTGCCTACTGACAGCCGGCAAATCCTCCCCAGCGTCTCACTAGGAGACGCGGAGAAGCCATAGTTGCTGGTACTAAACGAGAAGAATAATGGCAGCTGACTCTCACCTACTTCTATCCCAAGATCTTCCTCAGCCACTCCAGCCAAGCTAGGAAGGCCTCAGACTGTGGACGCTGTGTGATATATATAGATCCCTACTCAACTATCTCTTTCACAGAAAGATCTACATCATTTTTTTTAAAAAAATCCTTTATAACAACAAAATCTGAAATATGCTTCACTTTTCTTTGTTCTCTCACTCAGCTTAGTTGATTAAACTACAGTGGTCCCTTGTATAAAGGAATTAATTCATTCCAAATGAAACTCTGTTAAGCAAATTTTCCTCTATACAAATTTCTCATAGGAATGCATTGAAAATGGAGTAATCCCTAAACACGACCATTTTTATGTTTTACGGATTCAGCCCACAGACGATTCTGTTAAGCAAATTTCTCCTATCTCTGAATTAGGTAAATTCCCTGGGAGTTCAATAGACTTTCATTTGCATCTGCTCCTCTCTGACAAATTTTACCAAATAACCAGGCAAGTTGCTAAATTCTGTGCAGTAGTGATAAGGGTTTGAAAACATTAACGGAGGTCAAGAAACATAGTAGCCATGTAGCTGATGACTGTTTCACTGTGAACCAGATCTAATTTTAATCTGTACCTTTGATCTATCAATTTTATGGATTAATATAAACATTTTTATGAAATGCATATTTGATACTATGTATATTTGCTACTTGTATTTATTTTAGTTTCGTCTTTAACCACAAATAAAGATAACTAACTAACTAACTAGCTCTTAGGTGCATTCACCTGGCGATTATTTAAGACAAATGCTTGACCCTTCGGTTGCCAACTTTTGGAACAATGTTTCAATGACCACCTGAGCTGTGCTGCAACTCTTTGCAAGCAGGCAGGTTCCCACCATGTTATGGGAAACTTCTACATATTTCTATATGCCATGCCTCTGTTAAAGGGACAAAACCAGGCCAAGCTAACATTTTCTTTGGGTTCCCTTCTCCAGCTGGCCACCTTTCTTGGAGAGAATGTGCCACTTATTGAAGGGAAAGGCATATATAGGGGAAGCTAAACTGCTTCCCTGCAAGTAGAAGCTGAAAAATAGGCAACTGTTCCTTTAAGTGGCTCTCAGCAAGGATTCTGTAATTGTCTCGGTGGAAAGTAAGAGTTCCCCCTAGTGCAAAGTGATAAATCATGGATAATAATAGCTCTTTCCAAAATAATCCTCAGGCAGAAGAAAAACCCAACAGAGAAGGTGGGGCAGAGTGAAAATGTGGCACCTGATCTGTCGTTTCAGAGAACTCTATAAATACACCAAGTGTTGTTCCCTTTGTCACTGCTGTTGACATAATGTATTATTATTACTATTACTCAGCTATTAGGTCTCTAATGCCTGTATTTCTGTCTCTCTTTCTCTCTCTCTTCCTGTCACCTTTTTCCGCTTTAGGTGCTGATCAACCACCAGTTTAGCACAGATATCCCCACAGCACTGCTCTTCCTGGCACAGAAGAAGAAGAGGAGGAAAAAACAACAACAACAAAAGAAGAAGAGGAGGGAAAACAACACCCCACTCTAAAACGGTTATGCCCGTTGGATGGAGTATTTCTTCATCAGTGTTAGGTTTCAGGAAGCCAAATCACAAAGGGTAAAACCAGACCAACCAACCAACCAACCAACCAACCAACCAACCAACCAACCTATCAATCAATCAATGTCTTGAAGGGGGGGTTGGGGATGGAAATCACATGGAGGAAATGCTGTAGGGGGTCTTGCAGAGTGCAAATGGAGAGCAGGCAGGATGAGAGGTGGGGGGTGAGCAGGACTTAACATTTTGCCACTGAGCCAAGGAACAAGTCACTTCCTCTTCAGAGCTTAGGGCATGATTACATTGGAGAACTGTTTTGGCATAATTCGGCTTTGCTGCAGGCTGATTCCCAGCTTGCATTACCACTGAAATTGCAAATGGTGCCCACACAGGGGATAAAGATAGATTTTGGAGTTCCCCGTCCATGCTGGTTGTGATGCAAGTTGCATTTCAGCCCATAGCCCCTCCCCTGTTTCTTCCGTCTTTCCTAGCGGCACCTCCACTGATCCTTGAATAGCTAGTAGCCCAGAGGAGTCCCATAACCCACAGCGGGAGGAGGTGCAGCTGAGAACCAATGAAAATGCTGCCTCTGCAGAGATGCCCCTGTAGCACGGTGAGGTTTGGCCTGTTTGGGGTGAAGCAGCTGAATCCCTAGCTGAACTGTATCGTAAATCTCCAGATTCAATAGGATCCTTATGCGTGAAGCCATGAAAGAGCCACAGGAGGGGTTTGGCGGATGTGCTGGCTGGGTGCCAAGGTGCTCGAGGCAGGGGAGAAGAGCTGCAAATGGCCTTTGTTATGGTCCAAGAAGACCCAAAGAGGGGCATGTGCCAGCACAATTGTACCCAGTATTGTTTGCAAACAAGCCAAGTATCCTCTCTGGGTCTTCTCTCCACTGAAACTTTATACTACTACATTTCTGAAAAACTTTTCTATGGAAACATAACATGGAAAGGTTTTTCATAGTATCAGAATACAGAACATCAACAGATTAAACAGTGTGAATATCATGATTACCAACTCACAGAATAATTACATTTGGGATCAGATCCTTCCCATCACTACAGTTACTACCTTCCATTATTATTAAGCAACATATGCAGGAATTACCTGGAAGTTGTATCATGGCAACTGGACTTCTTTTTCTCTCCAGAAAAACTCACCTGGATGACTGAGAATCTTCACAGACATGCAGGAATTACATATCTCTAGTGACATTTAGTTTTAAACTACTTTAAATTATTTTACATAACCAGAGATTTCTGCTTTGTTTTGAGTTTATTTTTCTTTTCCAAGTTGCCATGTAATCTAGATGCCTTGAATTGTCACTGAAATGCATTTCTTCTTGCAGCATGTTTCAAGAGGGGCAAAGAT
This sequence comes from Phrynocephalus guinanensis, assembly GCA_037367245.1. Lineage (NCBI taxonomy): Eukaryota > Metazoa > Chordata > Lepidosauria > Squamata > Agamidae > Phrynocephalus > Phrynocephalus guinanensis. The sequence continues at coordinate 14,379,317 of CM074745.1, read as the reverse complement.
GGCACTATTAAAAACAGTTGATTCCAATGCCATTCTTTCCCATCTGTACTGAACACATTGTCCCCTGCTAGATTGGAACACAAATATGGCAAAATATGATTTGTCTCAGCATTCAATTGCCTTCCAAAATGAAGTGGGGGAACACTCATGAGATGCTAGTCACTTTCTGACACAAAATAAACATGGAAAGCTTCTGAAACACCCAGCATGAACTCTGGTGACAGGGAAGGTAATGAAACAATGCCAGCATGTTAATGATTGGTTTGCTGAAACAAGAAAGGGGAGCTGTGAACAAACATAGCAAGTTTAGCATCTTAATCTTTCATGTGTTCTGCTGAGACACACCTGTGAATGTTTCTGGAGACCTTCCTTATTTAAAACATGGTGCCTGCACCCTATGCTACTTGATTTATATAGCAAGTATGTTAATCCTTGTTTCTCTCCTCTTCACAAGCAAGGAAAGAGAAGGGCAACATTTCTCTGCTTGCCTTGTTAGAGTGCAAGATATTTTTCTGGTGAGGTCCACTCAAAACGTTTACACAAATCCTGTGTCTTATGCAGAATCATTTAACTGGCACCATTTGCACAAACTGTATAAAACTAGATGTACTGTTGCCTTTTCGTATGCACAATTTTATTAATGAAAGGTACTGGATGGGTTGTTTGTGTCTTCTTATTCAGTTTTTAGGCAGAGTTCTTTGTCCTTCTGTGCTCACTATGTTGTAATATTTATTTCTTAGTAGGAAGGGATTCTAAACATATACAGTTTGCCACAAAGACTTCGTGAACTAGTTACAGAAATCAGTGGGGCTTAGATCTTTTTATCTGCTTTGAGAGACAGCCTATACAATAGAGAATGAAGGATTTAGAGAACATTCTTCATATCTCTGTTGTACTTTTATCAATGAATTTCATAAGAACCCCCCCCCCAAACAAAAGTGTATTCTTATGTCTACTAGATTGGCCTCTGGACTTACCAAAATTGCACATACTTGTTTTAAATACACATTGGGTATATTACAAAGAAGTATGCACATAGTTTAAGACATCTTGTTTACTAGAAATGAGAAATGTCTGAAAACTGGACATTTTTCTCCTTGCCTTAAAAGATTTAATCTATCTCTTGACAGTGGGCAGCAATCCAGCAATGAGCAATCTGAAGGTGAGGTACTAATTGGGTGGAATGCTGACCAATGGGAAAGCTCTCTTTGTATCATGAACTAGGCCACACCATGAGAATGAAATTGATGACAGCATTGAGAAATGGTCCAATGGGCTTACAGGACACTGAGCTTTAACATGTCATCTTCTGCCAGGTGGACACAAGTTTGTGTTATTGGCATTTGCTGCTGGGCCCTTTGGAGAGTTGTCCGAAAATGAATTTTTTTCAGAGCCGTGTGAAAGATGTACAGTATTTTTTCATGTAAAAGCCTATATTTTTTTCTAAAATTGTTAGACTAAAAGTTGAGGGTCATCTTATACTCAGAAGTAAACTGAGGAGAGAACCACATGGTTGCGAAACTGTAATTTTGGGTTGGAAAAATGGAAGTCATCTTATACATGGGGGCATCTTATAGACAAGAAAAAATAAGGTATATACAAAAGAGGAACGGATAGAGAGGAATCCTTTCATTTCTCTACAGAAGACAGCTTCACTCATTATTGACTTCTTTACTGCCTTTGTTCACCATCAGGAGCTAAATTGGCACTTGAGGCCTCATAAAAAGACAATCACAAGTGTTGACCACATACCAAGGAATGAAGGAATGAGGTTTATATGGATTTAATAGAGCCACAATTGACTTGAACTAGATCTTTTCTAAATTTAATGACTTTCTTTCAGAAGTGTGTTTCTTAATCTTTCAGAAAAAAAGCACACCTGATATTATTTTTCTCTGAGCTCTCTTGAAATGAGCAAGATACATATTATCCATGTCTTCCTCTGTTATGCCATGGACCAGTTGGATCATTTCACCACATCTTGGGCTGCAAACAGTGTATACTCTCTTTATGTACTTTTAAGTTAATTCCAATTTATGATGACAAAGGTGGTTACTTCACATGCTTATTTTTTCCATGACTAGTTTTGTACTCTGACAGCGTTGGTCACACTCACATGGTTTTGTCCCTGTTTCAGTGTTCCCATGGTCATGATAACTTGTCTCGTGACAAGTGTCACCACATGGTCTTTTTCCATGACAAACACTGAATTTGTCTAGCTTCCTTTTTCCTTTATTGGGAGGGCTTAAAAAAATTCTTTTTCAATATTTCGCTTCTGAAAAGTCAAACCAAAAAACCCAGACACAGTTTTCTGAGAGAAAGGAATGTTTTGTTGTGTGACAGCTGTTACTACATGGTCTCTTGTCTCGGAACAGAAAGCGGGAACAAAGAGTGACAAGGGAAACACTACCCTGCAACAGGTACAGGATTGTCGCACTTAGCACCCATTCCAGGGGCATGGTCAGGACAAATTTCAGTAGTTGTGCAACGGACGTGAAGTAACTGTTTTTGTACCGCTCCTAAGTGCAACACTAAAAGAAACAAAATGGACATGAAGTAACTGACTTATTAGGGTTTTCTTTGGTGGGGGGGAGTATGTCATGCTCAGAGTGGTACACCAGTCCCTCCTTCTATAGTAGTATGATCGTGTACAGGCAGATATCTTTTGATCTTTGGCTAAAGGCCAAGCTATTCAACAAATATTTAGAAGACAGAATTTCTGTACTATTGGAAGTCTCGGATAGATTCCGCAGAAGCTTTTCTCACTTAAACTTTTGTAAACAGAGCTGTGTTTTGTGATTTTCTTCCTATTGATATTTGTGCATCTGGGCTTTCACGCAGATGAATGCAACTCCAGTGAGAATTATGTAGTATCCTATTTGCTCCTAAATTAAGCTGTGACAGACTTTTAAGAAAGGGTCCATGCCTACAGATTGTCTTTCTAATGCTACTGACGTTTTTAGTTCTGGATAATATTAGTACAGGAGTACCTCTGTATTCACAGGATCAATATCTACAGATACACCTAGCTACAGCCTGAAAATATTTTAAAATATATTAAAACGAAAACAGTAGAAATGTATATTTTCACAATGCATTTGTGAGAACTGGCCACTAGAGAAAGCCAGTTATGATGCTATGTATTCTTTTGTTGAAGAAGATGTGACCAGCTCCGATAATATACTGTATAGCCAAAAGAGTAGTTATTTTATCATGCTATCTATAGTGTTCATTTTATTTATTTATTTATTTATTTATTTATTCATTCATTCATCCATTCATTCATTCATTCATTTATTCATTCATATACAGCTAGATTTTCCCAGATGGGAACTCAGGGCGGTTATCTGCAGTTTTCATCATCCACGGGAGTAGGAAGCAATCCCTCAGATATATGGGGGCCCTACTGTATATATATTTCTAAGATTCTCTCCTTGATATGGAGTAGCAAGTCAGCACCTCAATAGATTTAGCAGTTAAAAGATTCTTTCCTCTTCAACACAACAGAACAATGGCATTGTCATCAACGTCAGTAATTTCATGAACTCAGTAATAGTTTGGTGCTGAAGGTTTTTGCTTCCTTAGACTACCATGTTCAAAGTGGTCTTGAAAAACCAGGATGGTTACATCAGAATGGTAATGCGCCTCTTCAGAGTCTCTATAAATGGATGGCAAAGATGATATCATCATAGACATGTAAGGTCCTGCATCTAGGCAGAAAAATGAATTCTATATATATGGGAGATACCTGGCTGGAGAATAATACATGTGAATGGGATCTGGGGATCTGAATGGACCACAAATTGAACATAAGTCAGCAGTGTGATGTGGTGGCCAAGAAAACCAATGTGATTCTTGGTTGCATCAATAGAAGCATATTGTCTAGATCAAGGGAAGTGATATTACCACACTATTCTGCTCTGGTCAGACCGCACCTGGAGTTCTGTGTACAGGATGTTGACAACCTTGAGCGGGACCAGAGGAGGGCGACCAAGGTCTAGAAGAAATGTCTAATAAGAAGCAGCTTAGAACTGGGAATGTTTAGCCTTACAAAGAAGGTTGAGAGGAGATATGAGTGCCATGTTTAAACATTTGAAAGGATGTCATATTGAAGAGGGGACAGGTTTGTTTTCCAAGGCTTCAGATACAAGGACTCAGAGCAAAGGTTTCAAACTACATGAAAGAAGATTCCATTTGAACATTAGGAAGAACTTCATGACAGTTAGAGCTGTTCAACAGTGGAATATGCTGCCACAGAGGGTGGTGGAGTCTGAAGCAGAGGCTGGATGGCCATCTGTCAGGACGGAGTACTTTGATGGAAGTTCTTGCATGGCAGGGGGTTGGACTGGATGGCCCTTGAGGTCTCTTCCAACTCTATGATTCTATGATTTTAACAAATGAAATATTTGCCAAAATCTACTTGTATTTATCAAAGCATTTCTGGTTAGAGCTAATAAAGGCTGGGACCAGACAAGGGCATTTAAAGATTTAAATAATATAAGATGTATTCTTATCTGTGATCCATAAATGTACTTGTTTTCTCTCCATTGGCTCTGACTACAGAGGTTTTGCATTTGTCATGATGGCTACATTTATGGTTTTAAACAATACAGAAAACTTGGGGGAAAACTGCTTACTATTATAAATGCAAATGGGACTTGTGTCCCTGCCACCCTCAGCATTGCACTCTCTCGATCTCATAATGGCTTCAAAAATGATCAGAAGACATGTTAACCCTCTTCCCCAGACCTAACTTTGTGCAGCCTCTGTTAAAATTGTTATGACGTGAGAGAGGGACATTTCTTGACAGCTTGTGACAAAACGGTTCATCGGTGATTGAAATCCATTGAAGTAGTTTGGACCCTTTTTGTTTAGTGGCATGTCAATGAAGGCAATGTGAGTGACACCCCCTTTGTAACAGCAGAGAACCTGTCTCTTGCTATGTATTAAGTAACTAAACCATCAGCAAATAACATTTTTTTTCCTAAGTCATTCTTACTACCCAGCCAAAGAGCACTACTGAAAGCTTTACGGTCAGGATTTGGGTGTCATTCCATCAGGACCTATGATTCCCAAGAGCTTTCTTCTGTGTTGGGAAAAAGTGTTTATGAGAAATTGGTTTGGTGGCACAATCCCATGTGAAAACCATGTTTTTACTTCCTTAAAGGGGCAGTTTAAGGGGCTTGGAGTGTCCAGGAGGGCAGAACAGTGGCATCCAATGTCTTTTGTGTGTCTATCAAAAATACAATAATAATAATGTAAAAGCCATTATATCCTAAAAGCAAATGGAACATTTGCACTGACTATTTTCTCTCAAACAGCAAGATGCATGTCTGAAAGAAAGCTTACTAATTTGTGGGGTGGGTTTTGAAAACCCATCACAAGGAGTTAACACCATCATATAACTTGCACATACTAGGCACACCTATGCCAAATGAAATTCAAAGCTCAGTTCTACGTACTTTGTCACTTAGATAAATTAACTAATGTAATATTTTGTCTGCATGCTATGCAGACATCATCATCATCATCATCATCATCATCATTTATTTATTTATTTATTTATTTATTTATTTATTTATTTATTTATTTATTTATTTATTGCATTTATATCCTGCTCATCTAGCCAGAGGGCCATCATGAATATGGTGATGTGTGACCTTGTTCAGGGTTTCCTAAGTAGAGATTACTCAACAGCGGTTTACTATTTCCTTCTTCTGGAAGTGCCATGGGACTGTGCCGCTTGCCCAAGACCACACAGATTTTCTCTACTCACACAAGCAGGGACATCACTCTACAAATGCTAGTTGAAGATGATGGTGAGGAAACATGGAGCAGAAACATGAAAACAATGGAAAGTCTCTTATTATCCATTCTTCCCAACCTTGGGTAACCGATCAGAACAACCTTGCTGGTACAGGGCCATAGCCCATCTAGTCCAGCATTCTGTCTCTCACAGTGGTTCACCATTTGCTTCAGATGTCTTCACCTCCTTAAGATTCCCTGCAAATGGCATTGAGAGATATCATGCCTATCTCTCCAACCTGGAGGTTGTCCATAATGATAGCCATTGAGACTCTTGTTCTCCATGAACTTGTCCCATCCTTTCTTAAAGCTGTCAATGCTGACAGCTGTCACCTCTTCTTCTGGCAGGGACTTCCACAGATCAGGGATCCTCTGGGTGAAAAAGGACTTTCTCTTATTTGTTTGAGATCTAGCACCCAAAATTTTCATGGAGCACCCCCTAGTTCTAGTGTTGTATGATAGGGAAAACAGCTTTTCCTTATCTACTTTGTTTACACCATGTATGATTTTATAAACTTCCATCAGAACCTGGATATTCTTGAACTGCAACTCCCAGAAACCTGGGCTGACACAGCTGGTGGTGAGGGCTTCTGGAGGATAAAGTCCAAGAACAACTGGATTATCGAAGGCTGGAAATGGCAGAGTTAAAGCATTTGCACCTTTTGCCATCTCTGGTGGAGAGTAGCTTTGGCTTGCATGCCACAAGTGCTCTTTCCAGGCACTCTGTGCAGTTGCCAAGAATTTCCTGATGGCGTTGCCTCTGAGTATGTATCAAGCCAAATCCTGCTGAATCAATTCAGAGGTGATTGATGTGTTTAGGGCAGTTAAAAATAAAACAAGCATCTAAATTCCAAGCCAAGCAACAAACCATTTGAGGTTACCCTTTGGCTGCTTTTCCACAACCCCTAAAATCCGCTGGCAACTTACATGCAGATCCCCAACGTGGTTTTTGTTCTGCTTCCTGTGTTCCCACCTCCCGCACTCTGATTTCTATTGCTTTTGTCTGCGGTGACGGGAGAGAGAAAAAAATGCAGGCTCACCTCCGCCTGCCATCAGCAGCAGCTAATTGTTCAAACTCCTTAGGATTCCTGTCTGTTAAAGCGGGGGGGGGGGGGGGGGGACCCAACAAAAACAAACAAAAAGTGGAGGAGGGCCAGGCATGCAATGCTTTAAAACAGCAACAAAGAACAGCAACAAGGATTTTACCTCCTCCAGACCAGGTACTTGTAAAATGCGCTGAGGCGCGCTTAAGTGGGCATGGTCGTACTTTATTTTTTTTAAGTCTGATGCTGGTGGGAAAACAATGTTATGCTCTGCATCTGCGAGCATTTTGCAGTGGATTTTAGGGGTCGTGTAAAAGCAACCAAATTTTTAAATTGAGGTCAGTGAATACTAGATCCAAAAAATGTTTTGTGGCTCTTCTGCAAAAAATCCATGGTGGAACTTGGATGCACCTTACAAAAGGCTGTTGTTATGTGTGCCTTGAGTTCAGAACTTATAACAGCCCTGGTAGACTTTTCAAGTCCAATGAAGTTTCCTGGTACTGCTGGGGAATGGCAGTTTCACAAATATGTGGAAATCGCACAGAAATAAAATCATCATTTACTCTTGCTCTTTGATCTTCATGCATTAATTGCATGGTATAAAGCATGGAACATGGTCTCTGGTGAATTGAAGTACTGGTTTATGATTCACACTCTTTTTATTTATTTATTTATTTATTTATTTATTTATTTATTTATTTATTTATTTATTTATTTATTGAAAAAGAACAAGAACATGTTTATTGCATGCTTTGGCATAAGTAGTTCCTTAATATTTGCTTTCTAAAAAAAGAATAATAAGCTACTAGTTTGTTACTAATGTACTACATTGAGGTACTTTAAAATAGCTTTTAAATAAGCTTAGAGAATACAAAAACAACTCCCCAGATTAGTAATATCTTAGGAGCCATGAGTAAGTTTTAATTCTTCACTCTCTCCCTCTTCCTCAGGATCACCAATCATTGTATTATTGTAAAGATAATGTGTTTGTTTCCCTCTTTTGCACAGGCAGAGAAAGTTTGCAAAACCTTTCCTTTTTGCTTTGTAAAAGGGGAAAATGTTTTTTCAGATGCTATCATTGTATGCAAATTGCAAAGTGCAGAATTATGCTGCTATTCCTCCATATTACAATTACTTTACTTATTTCATGGAGTTATAATAACATTGGATGGGTTGGTTGTATCTTTTAATCAGGCAGTCCTTGTATGTTTGCTCTGTATTTATATTTGCTTTGCTTCTGAAATGGTGTGCATGTGTGTCTATTACAGAGACCTCAGCCAGAATCCTGTTATGATTTTACAGTAGGACCCCGGTATCCAGTGGGGATTGGTTCCAGACTTCCCGTGGATAATGAAAAATGTGGATAAAAGAGAACACCAAATATCATTGCTTTACAGCTGCTGTTTTATGACAATAGTTTGCTTTACGGCTGCTGTTTTACGACAGTAGCTTGGTTTGTTCATGACATTAACTTGCTTTGTGGCTGCTGAATCATTTATTTGATTTTTTTTTCCTCTGCCATCCGTAGATAACTGAATCAGTGGATAATGAATCAGTGGATATGGGGATCCTACTGTACTTCAAAGAAAGCAACATTGTTTAAGTTGTTGTAGTGAATTACAGTGAGTTTAAAAAGCTACCAGTCGTGTGCTGGCTCTGCTCTAGTCTATATGACTGGCACCTTGTTACTAAGAAACTATGACTTATTAACACCATTTCCTTTCCAGAGGAGTAAAATTGCAACAGGATTCTGGTTTCTGCAAGCGAATTGCAGAAATCTTGATGAAAGAAAGAAGCACACTGCATTTTGTTCTCCTAGTCAAGAACCTCTTTGATTGAGATGGTGTAAATATCTGAGAACGAGCAATTGACCAGTTATTGACACTACTGCCCCAAAACATCACGCTAGAAGTACCAAAATCTTGTTTGTTGTTTATTCCCATCTCTGATGAATCTAGAAGTGAGATGGAACTAATCACAGCTTCAGCACTGGTGAGTGTGGAAAAAAGAAAGCAAATAAGCTCACTCAAGTACTGAAAAATAATCTACTACACACAAGTATCTCTCCACACTCAATGAGTGGCTTTTAGAAAGATGTCCAGGCTTTTACAATAGTATACACAGCTTAAAACTGTTGGCAGTAGAAGCCCTTTCTTCACAGTTCAGCTATTTTCTTAATCTATTCATCATCCAAGTGTCATTTCCCACCCCCAGCCCAGAATAGTGAGGTGACACACATTTAATGGGTTAAACTGGACCACAATGCTTTGCAAAACTTATTTAACTTATTTAACTTCTAACCTTTAAAACTTTCCTTCTCACAAGCGTGGCAATGGTGGTGGTTGAGCACAGTGGAAACAGGTTTGAGCCTGGAATCCTGCAGACTTCCAGCCCATGGCTGATTTCTGCAAATTCCTATTTGAGAAGTGGGCTGCCCGTCTGTTCAGCACCCTTCTAAACTCTAGAGGTCTGATTACCTCAAGGCAGCCCTCAAAGCCATCACCACTTAACACTATTTTACAACCCTATGTTATCTTATTCCTACCTTCCTATCCCTCCCTTCTTATTTTGAGACGAGGGCAGCCTTGCACCTTCTGAGTATCTTACCACGGGGTTCACCTGGATTCTAGGACCTCTTCCACTACCTGCCAAATGTGACTGGGAGACTATAAAGTACCCCAAAACAACAAGTGAGAGTGGTAATTGGCAAAAATTCACTGTCATCCATGGCCAATCTGGGTGCCAACCAAAAATTCCCATCCAGCCTGTACATGACCAGCCAATCTCATTCATACTCCATTAGGGTGGGGAGGAGGGATATGAAGTGAAGGAGAGGCTGGAGAAAGCATGGGAAGCTTTTATATAGTCAGCTCGACCCCTGAATCTCCGCCCCCGAATCCTTTTGACATGAATAAAGTCCTGCCCTGGAACCGTTTGCCCCTGGTGGAATGACCAAAACCTGCAGTATATAATCCATGGCTAAAAAGGAAACGTGAAATGAGGTGGGTGGAAAGAGCTCTGATCGTTTCTCTGCAGCCTAGAACCAGAATCCCTGATTTTAGGAAGAGCTGGAAATTATCCATAAGAATTAACAGCCCCTCTGAACTGCAACTGCCTTGGGGGAAGAGAGAAACACAGAGAGGAGGGTAGGAAGGAATGGGGAGGGGAGGTAGTGCTTTCAAAACAGAAATATATACTCCAAGATTTCTGCTGACTCATGTGATTATGTGTTTTGGGTCAGTTTTGATGTTGTGATTTTGCATTGCTTTGTTTTTGTCCTACTCAATATGCCTTTTGAGAGTTCAAGTTTCCACATCATTTGAGGAGCTCTTAAGGGCTAGTGACTGAATTAGAGATCCCTATGTCGCATGAATCAGTGCTGATGTGTCCAAACATACAGTAACTGTATCGTATAAAAGAGGTATTACTCAATAAGGTAATCCAGCTGAGGGCCAGGATGGGTTAGGAACATATCTTGAATCAAGACAGGAGTGAGCCAAGAAACAAATTCCTGTAACTAGAGATGGGCACGACCAGGAAAAATGACGTTTCGAGTTGTCGTGTGTCGGAGCCGGCCCGTTTTGGCTTGTTTCCGTTTGTCGCGAAATTTTTCAAAAATTTGTCGTTTTGTTTGTCGTTTTTTGTCTGTCGGTAGTACTGGTTTGGGGGGGTAGCGGGTTCCTGGAGGCACCTCTCTGGGGTGGGTGCCGCCTCTGGCCCACTATGAAGGGAAAGCGGGCTCCTGGAGGCACCTCTCTGGGGTGGGTGCCTCCTCTGGCCCGCTATGAAGGGAAAGCGGGCTCCTGGAGGCACCTCTCTGGGGTGGGCCCACTACAAAAGTGTACGCATAGCCAATTGGATATGCATACCAAGTTGCAGTGGCAGGCAGAGGCACCTCTCTTTCGAGTGCCTCTACTGTGACTCACTGGCATACGGTGCACTTGGGCTGGGGATGGGGAGGAACAAAGTGAGAGAGGACCCCTATGGGCGCCCTCTGGCTCACTAAGAAGGGAAGTGCACATGCACTGTAGTGCAATGCGAGTACACAGATCGGGCTTAGGGTTAGGGTTAGCGCAAGGGCTAGGCTTAGGGTTACGGGTAGGGTTAGGGTGAGTTAGTGGGGTGCACCTCTGGGTGCCTCTCTGACCCACTAAGAAGGACAGTGTACTGGTGTATGGGTTAGGGTTAGGGCTAGGGTTCGGGTTCGGGCTAGGGTTAGTGGGCTTTTTATGCCCGACTGGCACATCCCAGAAGTCTCGGTCAAAACCTGGCCAAGTGGCCATGCAATTGGTGGAATGGCTCCAAAAATTTGCATGGTCCACTCCCATGGCCAGCCCATCATTGCGCAGGTGTAAAAAAATAAAAATAAAATAAAATAAAATAAAATCAATGGAGACGTTTTGTTGCAAGAAAAACCCACTGCTGCTACTGTAAAAATTCAGGCAGTTTTAAAATAGCTATTTTCGCATGTTTCTTTGGTGCTTTTGTGTGTTTTTGGACCACGATTTCAAAATAAATATTGCGGTCGCCCCATTTTGGATCCCCCACCAGCACCGCATGGCATGGCGAGTTGGTGAGACGACGAGGATGCCCCCCACCAGAGCAGCCCAGGACAGGAGAGGGGGGGAGGCCGGGGACCCCCCCCAGAAACCACCCCTCTGGTAGGTGCCTTCACTCAGGCAGGCATTTTTTCGCCTGCTTTTTTGGCCGGGAATCGGGTTTCTTTTTTATTTTTAAAAATTTTCTGTGCCACTTGGCATCGCGCGATCGCTGCGATGCCAGGAACGACAACGACAAATCAGACCCAATTTTTCTTTTTTCGGTTCAGGTTCGAGTTCGAGTTCTGGCAGAGTAATTGTCGTTACCGTTTCTGTTGCGTAACGGAAACAAGGAACGGAAACGGAAACAAGAATTTTGCCATGTCGTGTCCATGTCTACCTGTAACACATGCATTTCTTTCTATGGTAGAAACAGAAATTTTTTTCACAAGGTGTGAAGGTGAGAAAGAAAGTCCCCAATTGCTATAGTAGATCCATATCATTAGAGACCATCATAGATATTTAGGAAGGATTAAAAAGTGCCTACTGTTGTGGATAGAACTAGTAACAAGCCTCTTTGGCAATATTATTATTTTGACTAGAGATGTCAGTTGATGACAGAGGTTTTAATTGATTGAATCACCTGCTGTTCATCAAATTCATTGATTACACAAGTTTATTAACTATAGATTACACTGCAAAGCTAAGGACTGGTACCTTATTAAAGGCACTGAAAGTACAACATGTGCTACAATTTAATGAACAGAAGCACTAAGAGGAAAGGGCACATTCATTATGCAATATGTTCACCCTTAAAGATCTCTTTTGATTGATGTTCACTTTATTTTAAAGAAAGTATGGCAGGTTCAGGCCCCCAGTTTAAGGCACACTTGGAGAGTGCCAAATGCTGGGATAGACTGAGCTCCGTCAAGTTCAGCAGGGGAATGTAATCAACAAGGCTGTTCTAGGAACAGATATATTGGTCTATATCCAAACACTCCTCTCTATAGCTTTCATGTCCATATTGTACATCAGGCTGCCAACTCAACATGCATGTTCATGAAAACTGTCACCTTCCTTGATACACAACTTTTCCTAACTTGCACCACCATGCCACACTGAACTGATCTGATCTTCACTGCTTTGGAAAGCCAAACAGAGTTGTGCCTGATAAAGTTAACATTGTGGATGAGTAATTTCCATGACAAACCAGTTCCAACTTGAAATGAAATCTGTTTGAATTCCTGGACACCCATTGCCAGCTAGAGGCAAAACAGAACTACGGCTTCACTATGGTTCCCTATGTTCTCATGGAATATCCCACAACACCTACATTATCGTATGGGATTTGTTAACTCAGAATGGTGTCACAAAATTTGAGAAGTGCGTAACCTGATTCATATGAAATAGATAGTCTGGGAAGTATGAATTGGTTTAGGTGCCTTAAACATATGGACGAATCAAGATTTTCCACCGACCTGATGATGATGTTGATGATGAGGGCAGTTACTTCACATCCTTCTTTGTTCCGTGACTAGTTTTGTACCGTGACAGCGTTGGTCATGATCACGTGGTTTTCAGTGTTCCCATGGTCATGATAACTTGTCTCGTGACAAGTGTTATCTCATGGTCTTGTACCATGAAAAACACTGAATTTGTCTAGCTTCCTTTTTCCTTTTTTTGGGGGGGGGGGCTTAAAAATTCTTTTTCAATATTTCGCTTCTGAAAAGTCAAAATAAAAAAAAACGGACACAGTTTTCTGAGAGAAATGAATGTATTGCTGTGTGACAGTTGTTACTACATGGTGTCTTGTCTCGGAACAGAAAGTGGGAACAAGGAGTGACAAGGGAAAACCCTACCCCAGCACCAGGTACAGGATTGTCGTACTTAGCACCCATTCCGGGGGCATGATCGAGACAAATTTCAGTAGTTGCACAATGGATGTGAAGTAACTTTTTTGTACTGCTCCTAAGTGCAACATTAACAGAGACAAAACGGATGTGAAGTAACAGCCAAGGTGTCATCAAGTTAATTCCAATTGATGGCAACTCTTTCTAGGGTTTTATTTATTTATTTATTTATTTATTTATTTATTTATTTATTTTTGTTTGTTATATATTTCTATACGGCCCATCTTCCGGACGGAACTCTGGGCGGTTTACAATTAAAACAAACAGCAAAGTATTACAAAAAAACCAAGTAAGTCCTAAAAGACTAATGAGGGACAAGACCCTCTACAAGAGGCAACACGGACGGCAATAAAAAAAACTTAATTAGAAAGGTCGCCATATGCCTCTATATTTCTAAATATACCATTCTCAGAAGTTGCTAACCATTTCCTTCTTCTATCATAGGTCTGGGACTATGCTACCTGCCCAAGCCTACACCAGCTGACTAATCTAAAAAGTACAGAGGGGATTCAAACTCACAACAACTTCTAGCTCTGCAGCCAGGTGCCCCTACTACTCATTTCACTATCTAGATAGCTATAATCCCTATGTTGTGCATATACTTTAGTAGTTGCCATACCACTAAAACATTTGGGGCTCTTTAGTCTGGAAAAAAGGCACCTGAGGGGGAATATGATTGAGACATACAAAATAATGCCGGGCGTGAGTCAAGTGGATAGAGGGACACTCTTCTCCCTCTCACAAAATACCAGAACTATGGGACATACACTCAAATTGAAGGCTGGGAGAGTGAGAACAGACAAAAGATATTTTTTTACCCAGCATGTTGTTAGTCTGTGGAACTCCCTGCCACAGGATGTGGTGATGGCATCTGGCCTGGATGCCTTCAAAAGGAGATTGGACAGATTCTTGGAGGAAAAGTCCATCACAAGTTAAAAACCATGATGGGGATACGTGTAATCTCCAGACTTAAAACTGGAGTACTTGAAGGGCCAGATGGAGGGGAGTGGTATCAGGAGACAGAGATCTAGTCCATTGCACTCCCAGAGGCATTTGGTAGGGCCACTCTGAGCTACAAGAAGCTGGACTAGATGGGCCTTTGTCCTGATCGAGCATGGCTCTTCTTATGTTCGTATGTTCATTCTCTCTGCTTTTTTAAAAGAAAGTTGCCCAGTCTAACTGGTTGTCCATTCCCTTTGAGTAAATAAGTAAAATAATCTTTGAACACATGGCACCACACATACATCCACACTCGGCTACATAAAAACAGACACTGTGTTTGATGTCAGCCTTTTCCATTTTTTCCATGTGTTTTTAGATGCCTCTGTTCCTGTGATGTTTTGGTTCTTTCTGTTAATTTCTCAGTGCCATATCCTTTCATCCTGTGTTTGGATTCATCATGCTTGATCCTAAATTCAGCTGCAAAACATAGATGGAGGGCAACAGATTTTTTTTCTTTTCATTATGAGTTCTTTTCAGCTGCAGGGCTTCATGTTATTTCCATTTAATAGATTATTGTGACATGGCTGTCGTGACATATTTGCATAATTAAAAGTCTGCAACATTGTTTGGCAGTGTTATAACTTAATTGTATGTGTTTGCTGTTGTTTGAACAAAAGAAGACAGTGGGAATAATGGAACAAGTTCTCCCAGAAAGGGAAAAAACTATGCTGCACTTCACAAAGTCACACAGGGGATCTTTTTCCTGTCACAATATCTACATAAACTAAGGTGATCACGTGAGTTGCCGCTAAGCGGCTCCAGTCATTCCTGGAGGAAGGTCACATCCTGGATCTATATAAGGCCACTGTTACTAGACTTTGTAGTGTAATGGTCTGATTAGGGTAGCTTCCTATCTTTTTGCCTTCTTCAAGCCGTGATTTAATGTTAGTCATTTCTCTGCTCCAAGATCAGTCAATATTACAACATTTACTATTTCACTATTCCTGTATCTAGTGCTATTGATATATATTATGGCACTTGATAGAAATGTA
This sequence comes from Phrynocephalus guinanensis, assembly GCA_037367245.1. NCBI lineage: Eukaryota > Metazoa > Chordata > Lepidosauria > Squamata > Agamidae > Phrynocephalus > Phrynocephalus guinanensis. The sequence continues at coordinate 14,364,027 of CM074745.1, read as the reverse complement.
GCCTAAAATTGGGGTTGTCCATCACATTTTACACTTTGACATAAAGAAAAGAACTTTAAAGTAAGGTATGCTCCTTAAAATAAGGATGAGGAATGCCTGAAATGAATGTGGAAAAGTAAAGTAAAAATATATGTGTGCATGTGGTTAAATAGGCCAAAGACTGGGCTAAAGTTATTATATTATGATGAATGGAAACACACTGAAGGTATACTATATTCTCCCCGTCCCTTTGTGTTCAATATTAAGAGAAATATGTATTAAAATAATGACAAAATGGTATATCACCTCATATAAACCACACAATGGTATTGGAACGTATCACCCATGTAGTCACACAATTTATGAAAACCTCTCTTTTTTTCCCCAGAAGAAATGGTGAGTATGTTCATTAGCAAAATCTACTACACATATATTCTAAGAAATAATGCTCAGCTAAAAGGATTATATCAGGCTCTTGATTTATTGCTTTTCCTCAGATTTGCTTGAGATAGAAAAGCAGAATCTAGTGAAAGAATGTCATATATGATTGCGGCAGTGAGTATTTGGTATGCAAAATTATTGGAGAACTGACAAAGTTCTATGCACAAGGGAATGGAAATGTAGGCGGTTTCATTATGCTATGCTGGCTGAACTATCTGTTAACAGGAGCATGCAAGATGGGCGAGAACAGAGAAGGTGCTTTGTGAAAAAATTATTAGAATGTGTATATGTTTGTTGGAACAGTAAGACTATTGACAGGCCAAGTGGTTCATGGGTATTTAAAACTTACTAACATGAACTTTGTTCAGAATGAGTTTGTATGTGTGTGTTTTTTAGGGAAAAGCTAGCTTTGTCCCAGTCATAGTCGGACTCCTTGGAGAATGCAATTTGGTGATACAAAACTAGGATGAATAAACAGGCGCATTCAGCATTTTGTAAATAATTGAGAAACGCAGTGAATTCTGGTGTTCTACCTACCTCTCCCTCCATGTGGGATTCAGAGACATTGGGAGTGCCTGCAATGACAGCAGCAAGTGTTCCTAGAGCATAATCCCCCAAATGTGGTGTACAGCGGTACCTAGTATAAAGGAATTAATTCGTTCCAAATGAAATTATGTTAAGCAAATTTTCCTTTATACAAATTTCCCATAGGAATGCATTAAAAACAGAGTAATCCCTAATTGCGACCATTTTTATGTTGTATGGATTCACCCCATAGGCGATTCTGCTAAGCAAATTTCCCCTATCTCTGGAATTTTTATGTTGTACAGATTTTATGTTATACAAACCATTTGTTATACACGGGTCCACTGCATGTCAACATGTTTTGCATCATTTTGGCTGTTAGATGCCTCTCATTATATAAGATTCTGAATATGTGGCGCCAACAAGAGTGGTGCCACCCAAGATCTAGTGATGGGCATGTTCACCCAGATATGTGATTCCCAGGGCTGTAAAGGCCCACTTCAAAATATAAGAGGAGAGGGTGCCTCTGCTATGTTCACAAGCTGCCAGTGATTATTCCAACTGGATTAGTCTGGAATCCAATGGACTGCAAGGCCAGCCTCTCTGGCCAACAGGGAGCAGAAGAGCTATGAATCCACTGCAGTTGCGACCGAGTTCTGTTTGCATTGCCTCTTTTCACTATAAGCCTATCATTTAACAGTAATGAAAGTTACTGAATACTGCTTGAAAGGGGGGGGGGGCAAGGGAAACGGAGATGTAGCACTCTGATTCCTCTTGTGACTGATGAATTATCCAAAAGCTGTATTAAAATGAGTGCAATTAAGGGGCATGGTGCCAAAGTGAGCTTTAAAGCACCTGTGTGCATAACCTTTCGGAGAGATCTAAGTTCATGAGCTTGACATATAAACCACTAATTGCCCGAGGGGGTGTTCTTCCAAGGTACAATAGGATTTAAAAGTATAGCTCTGACTGACACATTATCCAAGCTGCCATCATGCAAAGTGTGGTTGAGCCTACAAGGCTTCACCCTAGAAATTGTACTATCTTCAGTTTCCAGTGTTGCCTCAAAATCTGTCCTTCTGAATGTGTTTGTTGGTTTATTTATTTATTTAATTGTTTCCTTCCTTCCTTCCTTCCTTCCTTCCTTCCTTCCTTCCTTCCTTCCTTCCTTCCTTCCTTCTCTCATTTTTCCTCTTGCTTAGGAAAATCCTTTAGACTTCAAATGGTAACAGTGGTCTCAAAAATATACTCTGGTCACAAAGTAGAAGGAAACTGAGAGCCAAAGTCCCAATAAAAGCCCAAAACATACCCTGGAAACCTTAATCACTGGGAAGGACTCAGATCAGTCTCATTAGACATTATGTATTTCTATCTACCCAACTCAGCAGCCATTTTATATGTAAGCATGCTTCCTAGACTGGCTCAATTAAAAAAAACTTCCTCCTCCTTCTTTGTGTTTTTGGTAGTTACAGCTGTATTGAGTCTTCATTGCATGTTGATGATATGTTGATGGTGAATACAAGGCAGATGGCTGACTCTTGTGCTTGTTACGATAGGTCAAAATATGACAAGAGGATAGAGATGGGAACAAACCAAACCAAGAACCAGGAAACCCAACAAATTGTCCTCATTCATGGTTCAGTTCAAAACCCAGTTTGGGGATCCTGTCTATTATATCTGAGGATGAGAGTGGTGGCAGGATCAAGTAGAGTGGCAAAATGGAGGGGAGGACGGGGGCAGCCTCCTCCCCCCCCCCCAGCATGACTGCAAACCAGTTCATGTGGGGGGGTCATTGTGGATTGTGGTTGAATGATCATGAGCCATCAGTTTTCTAGTTTGTGCCCGATCTCTATTGGATGCTATTTCATCTTCCCCATCATTTTCGGATTGGTTGTAATTATTAGCGCCTGCTGCTGTATAGAATTATGGAAGGATGTTACTGGACAAGGAGTACAACATGCAGGTCCTGGTGGAAGGGAAGGAAGGATGGTATGCAGCTGATATTTGTTTTGACGACACACTGGAAGTCCACAACAGACCCAGAACTGATGGCAACCACATCATAATCTCCATCCCAGGCCATAATCCTTTATTTTCTCCATTCACAGATATTTTCCCCAGATCCAAAAAAACATACAAATGCTTTCAGAAACCCAACAATGAATCCGTTCAAGCAATGTCCAATGCAGCTCATGGCAGGTTGGTCTTGATCTCTGCAATAATTAGTTGGGTTGAGATTAGACTGCACATTTTAAATTGAGAATATTCCATACTCCATTTTCTGCCTTTATCTGCCTAAAGCAAAGCAAAATGTGCTACTTAAATACTTCCCCATAGCACTTAAAGCACTCTCTGAGTAGTTTGCAAGTTAATTATGGTAGACTATACATCCTACCCCACCTCACCGAGCTGGGTACTGCTTTTAGCTGCCTCAACAAGAACAAAAGTTGAGTCAGGCTGCTTTTACACGACCCCTAAAATCCACTGCAAAATGCTTGCATGTGCGGAGCATAAAACTGTTTTCCCACCAGCAGCGGACCTTAAAAAAAAGTACGACCACGCCCACTTAAGCGCGCCCCAGCACATTTTACAAGTACCTGGTCTGGAGGAGGTAAAATCCTTGTTGCTGTTTTAAAGCATTGCATGCCTGGCCTTCCTTTTCTTTGTTTTTGTTGGTCCCCCCTTTTAACAGATAGGAATCCTAACGGGCTGGAACAATTAGCTGCTGCCGATGGCAGGCGGAGGTGAGCCTGCATTTTTTTCTCTCTCCCCTCACCACAGACAGAAGCAATAGAGTGCGGGAGGTGGGAACACAGGAAGCAGAACAAAAACCACGATGGGGGGATCTGCATTTAAGTTGCCAGTGGATTTTAGGGGTCATGTAAAAGCAGCCTCAGTCATACACCAGCTACCTGGCACTGAACTTGGTCTGCTAGTCGAGTTTTGGCTGCAGTTTAGCAGTTTAACCACTGCACCTCAAGATGCCTCCCAATTATTTATTGTGCTGACAGAACCAAGGTGGCCCACTCTGATTCATGACAGGCCCAGCCTTGGCTCTTTAACTTATTTCCTACTACTCTTGTCTTTTCAAAATGGAAGTATTTCCCCACTGTCATTTCTTTTAGTCCATGCTCAGACTGGAACACCCTCTGTATGTTCAACATACAAACTCATATTGGCAGTCTGAAGAAAACTGTGAAGTCGGGAGACCTGAGATTAAATCCAGTTTTGAGGAGGGGGGGGGGGCGGGGAAGAGAAGTGTGTTACGTACAGTGTCAAGACTCCTTATATCAAGCTGCCTTTGGGGATACAGAAAAGAAAGCTGCAGAGCATTTCAAGCTGATAACAACTTCGTCTACTCAATTATGCAGTTGCAAAATCACTGAGCAATCAAGGGCCTCCTTCACTGCCAAGAGAGGCAGGCAACTTCCGAACATGGTTTCCTGGGAGGACTGGCTCTCATCTTGCAAATTTTGTGTTTACACATGGAACGGGAAATGGAAAGTTGGCGCAGAATAAAGTCGTTATCCGAGGTACCACTGTGTGTGTGTGTGTGTGTGTGTGTGTGTGTGTGTGTGTGTGTGTGTGTGTGTGTGTGTGTGTGTGTGTGTGTGTGTGTGTCTGTGTGTCTGTGTGTCTGTGTGTCTGTGTGTGTGTCTGTGTGCTTGAATGCATGCTGGGAATTTTCCTGAGCTGCCTAAATACACAGACAGTATAGTACTGCGAGGAATTTAACTATCTTCCTCTAGATCCTGCTGTGTTTGTTGATTTTCTATTTGCTTGTTTTTATTCTGCTTTTATCATGTTTGGAGAGCAACTTTAGAGTGAAAAGGCATGAAAATGTAACAAACACATTATTTACAAACTGTAAATTATGGTGTGGAAGCATAAATGTTTGCACACATATGTAGATAAGGAGGGCTATGTAGACAGGATATGGGAAAGTCGGTGCAGTTTAATAATAATAATAATAATAATAATAATAATAATAATAATAATAATAATAATAATAATAATAATAATAAATGGCATAAACTGGTACAGGTGGTCCCAGTGGTAATCGACATGCAGGGTGCAGTGCCTAAAGAGCTAAGCCAGTATTTAGAAGAAATTGGAGTTGACAAAGTCACCATCAGTCAGATGCAGAAAGCCACCTTACTGGGGTCTACTCGCATAATTCGCCGATATATCACGTAATCCTAAACACTTGGGAAGCATACAACGAATGATTTGTAAGACAAAATCCTGCGTAGTTATCTTGTCTGCTGTGTGATAATTTAATAATAGTAGACCTGCAAAATGATCAATGACCAGCGTTTCTCACTGCATGTAAGTACCGGTATGGCTCCGATCCATTAAATGACCCAACAAGTATATGTTGGAGGATTAAGAATGAAAGGTGTTGAGGCTTTGGTTTACACACTTTCTTGCCATTCACTGGAAGAGCTGAAAAGTAGAGTTGTGCATCACATTCCCAATTAGTGGTGGAACCCAATGGATTTTGACCAGTTTCTATAAGAACAAAATAAAAGCCAAATGAGCGAATTTGAGTCCATGTTGAAGTAAAGCAGATTTATAAATTGATTTATATCAATCATATTGATTCAAATGTGAAGCAAATTGCCTCAGCTTTTTTCTTTCTTTTTTCATCTTCTTTTTCCCCCTTTTGGAAAAACAAGACCCTAAATTTAAAGGTGCCCCAATGTAAAGAACTCTGAAACAAGTTCTCCAAATCAGATTAGGAAACCCACATGCACACAAAAAAAGAACTTTATTTTAAAAGGTTGTGCTTCCAGTTTGTGAGAAATTAATGTTTGCTCTTTGGCCTAAATGCAGCAAAGAGTTTGACACGTCCCGCTATGAAGTTTTGTTCAAACTTGAAAAAAGAACCTTTTCTAATGATCTTCACTCAGGCATGGAAGGAAGAAGAGGTCTCATGGAAGCCCCTAGTCATAACTTATTTCTCGATGATTCTCAAAACAAAACAAAACAAAAGCATGGTTTGGCGTTCCCTTTTGGAAAGTCAGTGTAGTTAATTAGTGCAATAAATAAATAAATAAATAAATAAATAAATAAATAAATAAATAAATAATTGTTCCTGAGGCAACACCTCTCAATCGCTGTCCAAAGAGGGAATGCCGGTGGTGTGCTTGGCACTCTAGGCCAGCTGACAAAATAATGATGTTTTCTAGTAAAGTGATTTTAACCAGTATAATAAAAAGAGACCTTTGGGTAGTGGGCGGCATACAAGCTATATAAATAAATAAATAAATAAATAAAATAAATTTTAAATAAAAATAAAAATAAATAAATAAATATGGAAAATAAATAAATAATAAAATAATAAAAATGTGCAAAAACAATAAATAAATAAATAAATAAATAAATAAATAAATAAATAAATAAATAAAAGATTTGAACTAGCTTTTGCCTTCTGTAACATGTGGATCAAACTCAGTGGCTTTGGATTCTAAATGGAAGAGTGAAAATACTGAGCACAAAAATCTATGTGCTTGCTATGAAGTCAGGCCGCGTGCAGTTTAAAACAAGGCAGATGTTTAGGAGGATTTGCTTTGAGTTCAAGCCGTTTGTTATAATTCTGCCACAGGGAACCGCAGATAGGAATGACAAATGGCAAATGAGCAGGGCCTGTGCCCGCATGAAGAGGACAGGGGCATCCATCATTCTGGAAAACAAGTCACAGGAAAAGATTCCTTTACACGGCAAGGCACTTATCAGGCCTGCAGGGGGCTCCCTTGGGCTTCAGTGTAGTTGTCTGGACTTGCTGGCTTCAAAGGAGATGTGAGATAATGAGGATGATGCACAGAGCTGCGGGTACAGCTTAGAGAACAGAGCCGGCCTTAGCAACTGCGACTTACCAACTCCTGATTGGTGTTTCATGAGGAGGAGGAATTATTTAGATGTGATGGTATTTTTCATTGTGGTATTTTTCTGGCAGAAATCTGGAGTGAAATGACCCAGATTCGTAGAGATGTCATGTTGCGTGCTGATGCACATTAAAATGTGCTTGGTATACACGGCAGTAATGTTGGCAATAGTTATGGGCTGTTGTTTGGCATGATCACTCCATAGCTTGACCTTGGGGAGAGAACAGACGGGGAGATAGTCTTTTGCATGTAGAAAACTCTATAGCCTGTCTCCGGCAATACCTAGTCAAATACTGGGGTAGCAGGTGATGGGGTGGGTGGAGTCACATAGAGAGGGCAGAGCTGTCAGCACGAGGGGTGGAGCAGGACAACCATTGTTGAAAAACCTGTTTTGTCACCCAGGGAAGAGACATAGCTATCGGTGATGGGCCGGTAAAAAATCTCGGTTCTCAAAAAAGTATGTGCACTTGTTCTAGGGGGCTCTCAGTATTTCTTCTGACAAGCTTCTGTCCTAAGTTGGCAAATATTTATTTATATATTTATTTATATATCACCCATCTTCCCAGGGAACTCCGGGCGGTTAACAATACGGGTCGAGGCAACCAATGAAAATACAATACAACAGTCATAGTCATTTATTTATTTATTTATTTATTTATTTATTTATTTATTTATTTATTATCAGAGAAAGACGGGTACCTGAAAGGAAAGTCTCCTTGGATTCCAGAAAACTGGTAGTTTTGAATATAACATATTCATGTGCAAGCATCCTGATTGAAGAGAGTCGCCAAGGTCACTTTCACCTCTTTAACCCATTTTTGGCCAGGGTTAATAGTATGATATAGGGCAGGGCTGTTCAACTTTGAACACGCCAAGGTCTACTTTTTTCTGGCCCAAAGTGCCTGAGGGCTACTACACTAAATCCTCTACTTATGAATCTTATCCGTTCCGAGCACATGTTCATAAAGTAAAAACTTTTGTAAGTAAAGCAGTGGTTTCCCATAGGAATGCATTGAAAACCAATTAATCTGTTCTGGAGGGAACAGATTTCAATCTGCCATGGCCCTTGAACTGCCCCGCTCGGCTGAGACAGTGGGCTGGCAGACCCCAGAACTTTGCTGGGGCAGTGGTGGTCCTTGAGATGGGGGAGGGAGGGGTGGAGAAATTATCCCCTTACGTTTTAAATTGATGGCCTGTGGGCTACTTATGAACCCTTCACGGGCTACCAGTAGCCCGCAGTCTACCTGTTGGGCAGGCCTGATATAGGGAAGCAGGTGATTTGGAGAATAAGGCATCAGAAGAGGATCTGACTGGCCTTGAGATTATTTTCTTTTCTACTGCACTAACAACATTTTGTTGCTGCTACTTGCTTGGACTTTTTAGTGCCTAGGAGTTTTGGCATTTGTATTATTTTTGGAGGCCACACAGCCTTTGTATATTTTCGCCCCCAGAACTGTGGAATGTACTCTTAAATAGCCACCCAAGGCACGGATTGGAAAACTACTTCAACATCAGCCAAGCAGCATGGCAAACAGAGGAAAATATCCACCAGGTAACACTATTGATTAGGCTAAATTGGCTTTCTCCTGATGTTAAAATAAATTTCAATCCTAACTCTCTGATGAAGGCTGGCAGGGTTGCTGTCTTGCCTTTTTTCCCCCAGCCAAAAAGAAACGTTGAGTTTCAAAAGAAGGTGTGGGGGGGGGGCACAAGAGGGTTGCAGATCACTTGGCTAGTCTTTGTTTGAAGAGTTGCTAGTAGAGATGGGCACAAAACGCCAGAATGGCATTTTGCAAAAAACCGCTCCTGAGGTCCCTATTAACTACTTGGACAAGGCACAGAAGGAAATTGGCTCCAGAAGTATCCCCTCTCTGTTTGGTAATAGATCAGAAAAAATTTCCCACGAATATGAAGAAATATGGAGAATTTTTTTTTAAAACAATGAAAGTGGCAAGAGTAAAAGAGTGGATTAATAAGATGAGAACAAAGCAAGATATTAAGCGCATATTACAAGCTAGGCATTTAACTTATTTAAATTATGCCCAATTATAAAGTTGGACGAAAGATTGGATAAGGAGAAATACACAACTCAGAGAATATACAAAGTTTGAACAATTCTTGCAAACATATGAACCAGAGAAAGGAAACACAGGGAAAGGAGCAGTAGGTAAAATATACAGAATAACTGAGGACTCACTAGAGGAAAGGGAACAAGAAATAATAAGAGAGGCATGGAAGCAAGACATTGGTAAAGAAACAAAAAAGATGAATGGAAAAGAATTTGGAATATGAGGATATTACATTCATTATCCATTAGAATAAAAGAAAATTATTTTAAAACTATTTTAAGATGGTATATGACACCAGTCAGACTGAATAGCATAAATTCAAGATAGTCTAAGTTTTGCTGGAAATGTGAAAAAAAGATAGGTACTTATATTCATCTTTGGTGGGAATGCGAAATAGTTCAAAAGTTTTGGCAACAGATCTTTGGTGAGATAAAAGAAATATTACAAGCTGATATTAAATGTAAGCCAGAAATTGCGTTGCTATCACTACCACCTACAAATGAATATGATATAAAAACAAAAGAATTAATTGCACGTTTTATGACAGTAGCAAGACTGATTATAGCTAAAAATTGGAAACTGAATTCAGATTTTAAAATTGCTGACTGGTATAAGGAAGTGTGGGATATAGCTTTAAATGACAAATTGTCCTGTAGTATAAAAGTTTTGCGAGGGGAAATGAGCAAGGATATATTTTATGATGTTTGGGGAAAATTTATAGATTATGTACTATTAAAAGGGAACGGGATACAACCGTCATACAACCCAACACAGTTCTGGAGAATAGGACTCTAAGAAAAAACAACCGGGGGGGGGGGGAGAGAAGATCAAGAAGAAAGAGAAGACAAAGAATTACTGGATGGTCCCGGGGGGTTGGGGTGCACTTTGTAGTGATATTTTTGTTCATTGTATTGTTTATTGTATGTTTGTTTATTTTAAATAAAAATATATTAAAAAAGAATGGCATTTTGTTTCATTTTTCATTTATTTTCCCCCAGTTTCCTTTCACTTTTTACAAAATCATTTTTTTTAAAAAAAATCATATTTCATTTTGTTTATTTTTGGTTTTTGTTTTTTCCCTTTTCGACACTGTTGGGGACCGGCTAATCAGCTGTAGCGCAGGGGCTTTTTTCCTTTAAAAAAAAACCTTGCACCTCCCAGGCCCTACTGGTTGGCACTTTTTTTTTAACACTAGCACCGACCAGCTGGCTCCTGGGCCCAGCTGTTTGGTGCTTTAAAAAAACTAGCACTGAGCAGCTAGCTCCTGGGCCCAGCCAGTTGGTGCTTTTTTGTTTACACAAGCACCAATCAGCTGTAGTGCCGGCTGATTGGCACTCTTTTTTTGCCATGGTGGAAGGCCTCCCCGCTGCCTTGGAAGCTCTCCCCACAGGGGCTGATCAGTGGCAGCGGTGGCACCAGGCAGAAGGAGGCCTCCCTGCCACCTCAGAAGCTCTCCCTGCAGGGGCTGGTCAGCAGCAGCAGTGGCACCGGGCAGCAGGAGGCCTCGCCACTGCCTCAGAAGCCCTCCCCATGGGGGCTGGTCAGCAGCCATGTCAGCAGCAGGTGGCCAGGAGGCCTCCCTGACATGAGGTAGAAGAAGATGTCAGATGGGGAAGATGAAAAACGAAACAGAACAAAATGAAAATTTTCATTTTGTTTCTTTTTGTTTTTTCTTTGAAGGGGTGGCTCGTTATTCACTTTGTTACATAATGAAATGAATAACAAATAATCAAACAAATAAAAAATTCATTTCGTGCCCATCTCTAGTTGCTAGTACATTCTGAACAAATGTTGTCCAGGAAAAACTTTGAAACCACACTCTCCCACAAGCCATCAACTGACTGCATTTGAACTCACCTCGAGAAGCTGGCCTGGCACAGAACTGCCATGAAAGTTTGGGACTCTTTTTTTTTCTGAACTCTCCACAAAATGTTGGTACACATCCTGTAGTGATGCAGTGATGTAGTGATACAGGATGTAGTGATGAACCTTCCAATAAATTTGTGTGTCCTCAGATGTTCCTGTACTGCAACTCCCAGAAATCCCTTCCAGCATAGCGAGTGGTGGAGGCTTCTGGGAGTTGCAGTCCAAGAACATCTGGGGACCCACAGGTTGAGAACCACTGTTTTAGACCACTGATGTAGGGGATCAAAAACTTTTCCAGTGATTCCCTTTGTCAAATCAGACAGGAACTAATCTTGCTCATATACCACTGCAATACAGGGGTGCCTGCAATACATTTAAAATGTTGCAAACCCAGTGTTAAATTTACTGTAGCTTTCCTTCTCTGCTGGATATGCTTAAAATCTCCATTTCCTCTTGAGTGCACAAAAATATCTCCAACACTCAAGACAAATCTGATAGCCGGTAAAAATGTTCTGATCATTGACAGCAGCCAGGGTAGAGGGAAGAAGGTCTACTCTAAGCATTTTCCCTTCTTATTTCTGAAATTGCTCAGCCAGCACACTTTTTCTCCAGTTGAACTGTAGCTGCCTGTGTGCTTTTGCCTACACCTCGGAAAAAAAGCGATGCGCTTCAAGGAAGAATTCCCTCCAGCATTGGTGAGATTTGGCGGTACCAGATAAACCTTTGCAAGGATAGCATCTCCCTTTTCAAAAGGGATGGGCTGCGGAAAGGAGGAAAGAGGAGGAAGAGCTAAGCCCCAAAACAAGATTACCTCTTGAAAAGTGAACTGCACCCCAGGCAACTTGATTAATCTGAATCAGTCAGCAGTATGCCGTTTGCATTTGAGTGGCCAGAGTGTAGCTTTGCCACTCTGATGGAGATACAGAGAAGCAAACATGGCAGAAAGAAGTGAGGAAAGAGGGGAGAACAGAGGGAGAGAAGCAGGGAGAGGTGCTCCTGGATGCAGTCACACAAATTTAGCCCGAGTGGTTGGTCTCCTAGCTGGGGGTGGAAGTGGCATTCCAGGCAATTAACTCTTCCAGGCTCTCTGTGCAGCAGGATTCCAGTTGATTTGTGTCTGCATCTAGATTACTTGGCTACTCTAAGCCTTTTTTGTTTCACTATACAGCATCCCCAGGCCTTGACCAAGAAGGCCCCAGAAGACCTACCACGGCTTCTAAATGCTCACTTGTCCTGAGACAACAGTTTGGATCTTATGTCTTTTAAAACACATGGTGTACACCAGCGGTTCTCAACCTGTGGGTCCCCAGATGTTCCTGGACTGCAAATCCCAGAAACCCCTTCCAGCACAGCGAATGGTGGAGGCGTCTGGGAGTTGCAGTCCGGGAACATCTGGGGACCCATGGGTTGAGAACCACTGGTGTACACTGTGCATTTTTGGCAAAATAAGCACTTTTTTGTACAACTTGTGCACTGCTCTCCTGATTTTGGCATGTGATCACATAAGGAGGCATGGGTCAGGACCGGGCCTGTTGCATTCCTTGTTGTAAACACTCCAACCTGAACCCAAGGCTGGCTGGTTTTTTTTTAAGGATGGGGACTGAGGTCATAGGACTCACTGTCAAATCAGACTTAAGTCACATTGCAGAACCAGCTCAAACTAAATTCAGTTCCTCACACCACCTCCCAGTGATTCATACTCAGCTCCTGACACACCTTCTAACTTTTCTCTGGGGGCAGGAACTTCGATTCAGACTTGGTGGTTGGGACTCAGAACTTGATATCAAGGAAGTGGACCTGGATTTGGGACTCAAAGACTTGTCAACATTTGTGTTCTTTTGTGTTGCTGAAGCCCCACATTGTGGAGAACACATTCCCACAATCAAGAGAACCCCAAACGTCTATAATGTGAGGGCAGGAGAGAGAGAGAGAGAGAAGAGAAGAAAAGGGGAGGGAGGAGACAGCTATTATGAAGCGTGACAATGGGCTCTATGAAGAGGGAAGGGCAAGATGGCCAGTCCAGATTGGAGTGCCACCACCAAAGAAGGACCCTAGAAATGCACAGAGCCTGGTAAGTGGCCCAGCCATCCTTAGGGGTGGGGATCAGCCAATATGAAGCACAAAAAAGAACAAAAATGTGTCATCTCTAATTAGCTTTAGCATTAGTAGTAGAGATGGGCACGACTCAAAAAAATGGTGTTTCGTTTGTCGTTTGGTCGTTTAGGGGCCGTTTCGGTTCATTTTTGTTTTCGTGACTTTTTTGCAAAAAAAAAATCGTTTTCATTTCGTTAGGTAACAAAATGAAAAAACGAAAACGAAAACGAAAAATTGCTGTTTCATTAGCATTCTTTTTAGTTCAATGCATCTGCTGCAACGAAAACGAAAAACACGGCAAATTTGGTCATTTCATTTTCGTTTTCGTTTTGTTTTTTAAAAAAATTTGTTTCATTTTCATTGCGTAACGAAATGAAAAAACAAAAACAAAAATGAAAAATTGCTCATTTCCTGCCCATCTCTAATTAGTAGCAAAGGCACCCAGCATGACCAGGTTCGCCATCAAGTCCTGAGCCACCTATAGAGATTTAAGGTAAGCTAGATATTTAAGGAGTGGTTTTACCATTTCTGCTCCCCCCATGGCCAAGTGGGGATTCAAATTTGGTTCTCCAGAGTCCTACCTTGTCACTCTAGCCACTGCACTACAATGGGAGCCCCTCCCAGAATAGAAACCTATTAATAACACCCACCATCTCAGTGCCCATGTTGTCTTCTTCCCTCCATCCAACAACTGCTTATTTGTTTTCATGTTCCTTATATTCTGGTAGATATTCGGTCTAATTTTCCTAGAATAGAAATGTACCTTCTCTGCGCTATATTTCCTAGAAACTGAAAGCCATTATGTCTAGTCTAAGTATGAACCATCCACTTACTTAATGATAAAATCAATATAGAGCATGCACTGAAAATGTAGTGTTTCGAGTTCTGATCCTTTTCATGAGAGAGGACTAAAACTCTCAAACTCACCTAGCCAACAAGTCAAAAGGCGGCAGAGACCATCCAGTTATTTAGATTGGTACATTGATAGTGTCTGAACAGATTTTCTATCTCTCTTCAGTCCCACAGCTCTTTGAAGACAAACCGTTCAGAAAACATGAAGATGATATAAAACAACCAAGCAAACGAAGAAAAATTCAGGTATGAAACCACTAAAATCAGTGCAATCTTCATACAGATAAATAAAAGGCATCAGAATAACTAAAAACTGAACAAGTTTGTGGGTGGGAGATAAAAGGATGCATATCTTCAAACCTTTTGCAAAAGCAGAGCTCTGAATTTCATGGAAATTAAAGATGAGTTAAAAATGTAAACAAATATTTCTGTTCAATAAATGTCTGCATTTGATCCCACACACAAGCAAGTTTATGTGTAGCACGTTTCTACAGTGCAGATAATTGATATTTTGGGAGCAGAGAATGGGACAACTCTGCCTGAAATCCCTTTGATACAGATTTCCATATGACAGTATGTGGTGGTCGTTAGTGACTCTGGTTTCTAAAGTTCTGCAAATCCATTTTGGGTTTTAGTCTATAATTTATTGAAGGCGCTGAACCCTGTCCCCAGAACAGGTTCATCCCCTTGAATAATTTGTCTAAAGTGAAGATTAAAATCTGGAGTGAATTCATAGCATCTCTGAATTGGGTGTCACAGCACTTCTGGAAATGGATTCCCCAGCCACCACTGATTATATTCAGTTCTTCAAAACACTTGTAGTTTGTGAATGTAGCATACTGTGCTTCTGTATCCTCAATTCAAAATGCCAGGAAATGTCCCAACAATGCTGTATAATACCATGCTCACACTGTTGACAGAAAAAAAAGGACAAGCTTTACATAGCCAAAGGCAGTGTGAATGTCGACAGCACCAATGGTAGCAGTTGAGATGTTCAACTGTAGGATACCCTTCTTGTGCTTGCTACCATTCACAATCACAAAGTGACTCCAAGCAAGGAAGAATCCCAGATGCTAACTCCTTATTTTTTCATCAGTTAAACACTTCATATCCAAACACTAAGCAATTGTGTTCCTTTGCTTTTTAGATTTTTTTATAGGTTGAAATTTTCAAAGAATGTCAGTGGAAACCAAGGACAAAATCATCCATATGATGTGAAAGAAAGACAATAAAGAAAGTCCAAGACAAAAATCAACTCATTTGAAATGTGGTGTTGGAGGAGAGCCAGATAGAGACAAGCAGACAGAGAAGCAGAAGAGTGGTTGCTCAGCCAAGTGGTTTAACTCTCATTAGAACAAAAATGATTTGGCTGAGCCTATACTACTATGCATACCAATGGGAATACAAAAGTGACTGGGATGGACTGACTGCATTGTTAGGAAAGGTGGGAGCATCTAACATGAGTTGGATTGATTCAGTGGAGGAAACCCAAGCTGTGAGTTTGCCGGTTGAGCAGAGCATATTGGAAAAGACAATATTGCTAACAAGAGGTGGAGCACTAGGAAGAGAGAACAAGCTAAAATCAGTCATCAGAAGCCTGGATTGAAAAAGAGACTGGGACTAACCATTGTTGTTTAACGTGAGCAAGTGTGGCCTTTTCAGGTTATTTTATCTGTTTTACATCTGCAGACAGAAACAATAGCTGGTGTCTGCATGGAGGGACGTCAAAACAGTTTTACATGTAAAAAGTCATGGCCTGAAAATCATTTGCCTAAATGTCAAATGATTTTGGCATAGAGCAAGAACACACTGTGCAAAATTTTGTGCCAGTTCAAAGCCTAGTTCAAATATCTATCTATCTATCTATCTATCTATCTATCTATCTATCTATCTATCTATCTATCTATCTATCTATCTATCTATCCAGTGGTACCTTGTATAAAGGAATAAAATCATTCCAAATGAAATTTTATTAAGCAAATTTTCCTTTGTACAAATTTCCCATAGGAATGCATTGTAAACTGATTAATCCCTAATTGTGACCATTTTTCCATTGTACGGATTTTCCCCATCTCTGGAATTTTTTTCCTTTAAGTGGATTTTCTGTTAAGCAAACTGCTTGTTATACAAGGATCCACTGTAGACAGACAGACAGAGAGAGAGACAGAAAGACAGACAGACAGATAGATAGATAGATAGATAGATAGATAGATAGATAGATAGATAGATAGATAGATAGATAGATAGATAGATAGATAGAATTTTGTGTTTCCCCAATTTTAATTTACATTCTAGAATGCTGGTTCACTTGTTCTGTTTTACAAGATTTCTTGCTGCACTTTCATGCAGCAATAATATCTCAAGCATGGGCAAGTGATTTGTATGTTCCACTGGGCACTAAGAAGATAAAAACGTTCAAGGAGCCTACTCCATAATAATCAGGCCTCATCAGTTGGGGGATGGGGGGACAGCCAGAGTGAAGCACTTGCTTCTCATACAAAAAATCCCTATGTAGTTTCAAACATGCCACTTGAAGTAGGGCTTAACCATGGAACCAATGATCTAAGAAAATATAAGACAGCTTTTCACTATCATGGAGCACATGCACAGAAGCTCTTTCAGGCCCATGAACCACCTCTTCCTTAAAACCCCATAGACACTGTTCTATTTCCTGCTAACAGGTTCCAAGAAACAGAATGAATGGACCCTCCAACACATGAATTGAGTTGCTTGCTTTGATCCAGCTGGCCTACAATGACATTATTTGCTACAGTAAGGAACTCAGAGCAACGGCTGATTCTGGGATCATTTGACTGGGTGGAAGAGATGGTTTGGGTGATTGCAAAGAAGACAGAAATGGACATCTGCCCAAAAGGTTTAAGGCAGGCATGTCCAAACTTCGGCCCTCCAGATGTTTTGGACCGCAACTGCTACAGTCCTTTATCATTGGCAATCTAAGCTTAGAATTCTGGGAGTTGTGGTCCAAAACATCAGGAGGGCCAAAGTTTGGACATGCCTGGTTTAAGGGCATTGAGTAGCTTCCACCTGACACTTTGAACATAGCCTTATATCATCCCTGGATGTTTTCATGAGCTCTGCATGTGAAGACCTGTCTCCATCTTCCAGTTGTCTCTCAGAGGACTGTGTGAGCAGCAACCCCTCTTTGCTGACACATCAGGCAATGTGCACCAGGCAGACACATTAGCATACAGGGAAGGATTTGCCTCTGATTATTGGAACCAAAAGCAGGTGAGTAACTTTCCAGGGAAAAGGAATCCCATTACCGGTGAGCTAGCTGTGAAATGGCATATCTGAGAAGGGTGGTATGAATGTTATCTGCCAAGACTAAGCACAAAGACTGAGCTGGAGATGCTGCTCGCCGCAGCCAAGAAAATTTCTGAGATGCTTCTGAAGTTGTGGGGCTGTGGAAGAAGGAGGGGTGGGGAGTTCATAGAGCATCCTAAATGTTCAGCCAGGGAGAACCAATAACATACGCTATTCTAGATTTGAAGCAGAAATGGGCAAAGGGAACCCTGTCTGTTAGAAGTGGGGGGGCCCCTGGAGGCCCATATGTAGACCCATCATCCCCACACTTCAAACCCTCTATTTGTCTGAAAATATATAGATCATTTACAAAACAGGTTCTCACACTCTTTAGGGGGTACAAAGGCAATTTTGTCATATTCATCCCATGCTGTTTTAGGCCTGGAGAAGCTATATTTCAGAAACAGACTGTCAGCTTTTGCTAGCAAATACCCAGCTATTTCTTGCATTTTTAAGATTGTGTGTGTGTGTGTGTGTGTGTGTGTGTGTGTGTGTGTGTGTGTGTGTGTGTGTGTGTGTGTGTGTGAGAGAGAGAGAGAGAGAGAGAGAGAGAGAGAGAGAGAGAGAGAGAGAGAGAGAGAGAGAGCAGAAATTATTTTTATATTGGAGATGTCAGACAGTGGGATTGTAGCTTTCCAAGGTCTGGAGGCATGTGAGAACTCTGGATAGCTCACCATCCTGCTATTCTGAAGAAGGACACAAAGGCTAGATGTTTTCTTTTACTTTTTAGTTTATTTGCATGCTTAAATTTGCGTTTTTTCCAATACTGTTTTCCCAGTTTGAGAAACCAATGTATTAATTCCAACCATCCCAGCCTTTGCAAGATTCACCAGGAATGATCAAGTTGTAATTTAGATTAGGAATGTAAAAAAAAAATAGTTTTGATTCCCCACCCCCACCCCACCTGAGAATGTTCTTGTCCTGTCCTTGGTTCATTTCAGACAAAAAGAATTTATCCTCAAGGGAATTTGTATATATACCTGAAAATAGTTCAACATGGTTTCATATCCATTTTAATGTTCCAATTCTGTACATGTTTTCCCACCGGCCCACGTTTTTGTGATGGTCATACCTGTCAATTCTTCTCCTGCACTGACCGGGATGGGAGGACGGAGATGTAATGTGCATGCATGTGTGTGTGTGCACGCAAACACACACACAAAAAGGAATAATACATGCAAAGAGAGACAAAGCACAACAAGCTGCAGGTACGTGTTCCCCACGTAAAAGAGGAAGTCAGCTGGAGCTCAGCTGGAGGTTTTAAGGGGGGAAGCGAAGGGAGGAGCTGATTGATGGTTGCTGTAGCAACCACAGATCCTCCGCCCCACCATGGGAGCCAGACAATCCGCATGCACAATCCCGGGCCCAGCAGTTGCCTTATGTAGCAGGAATATGTAGCAGGTGAGAGGCACTTTGGTGGAGGAGTCACATTAGGACAGGCATGTCCAAACTTCGGCCCTCCTGATGTTTTCAGCCACAACTCCCAGAATTCCAAGCCTGTATTTCCAGTGGCAAGGGACTGTGGGAGTTGTGGTCCAGAACATCTGGAGGGCCGAAGTTTGGACATGACTGCGTTAGGAGAAAGGGAGAAGGGTTCTCTCCTCTGCTTACTTCAGTGTATAAGACAAACCTCAAATTTTAGTTTAACAATTTTAGATAAAATATAGTGTTGCACATGAGAAAATACTGTACAGTGGTACCTTGTATGAAGGAATTAATTCATTCCAAATAAAATTAGGTTAAGCAAATTTTCCTTTATACAAATTTCCCATAGGAATGCATTGAAAACAGAGTGATTCCATTTTTATTTTGTACAGATTCACCCTATAGGCAATTATGTTAAGCAAATTTCCCCTATCTCCAGAATTTTATGTTGAATTTTTTTTTAATGTTTGTACACTGTACTTTTTTGTTGTTATGCAAGCTTTCTTGAAACCATTTGTTATCCAAACAGCCAAGGGTCCACTGTACTTGCATTTAGAAAATTCCTTATTACTAGCCCTGTATAACAGACACAGACACAAACACAGACACAGACAGGCCAAATATAAGGACAGTTTGTGGCAAAGTGTGGCTTTTCCTCTGCTTATCTATGTGAGGATCAATATTTTTCTACAAGAGTCACTTAGGAGGGCAGACTCAGAGTTCACCTGCACAGACCTGTGGCTCTGAACACCAGGTTTCAATAAAATCCCTACAGATAATAAAGACAAATGATTAAAAGTAGATTGTTTATGGAGGGCCCGGCCATTCCTCCACACACAATCAAATAATTTAATTAGGAAGAGGCAAATAACCTACTAATTGTCATGGTAATGAGTAACTAGGAACTCCTAATGAGAAACCATCAGTCACATGCTTTGGAATGGAGATGGAGCAGTAAATTTACAAAACATCTGAAGATCAATGTGAATATTGAGATACAGTAGCCAGAGCCATTTAGGAAGAAGTATTTAGGCAGATCTCTGGATGGACAAGAATTTAAGCTACAAACCACTGGTCCAAAGAACTAGAGATTGAAAAGGATCAAATCCAGAAGCAAACAGAACTGACAGGTTCATACATTCAAGTGAGAGAATTTTTGGTTCTTAGTTCCAAAGTCTACTTGTGAAACCCTGTGTATTCAGCCATGCTTGTGTACAGAGTTAGACTTGCCACTTCTTCTTTTTAAAAAAATTGTCAGGCTTTTCAGCTTTATCAGCTACATATCCTCTCCACACTGAGGATATTTGTACTGATTGAATTTAGTGAGAGCTGATGGTGAAGAATTTTGTTTGGTTCATTCACAAATCTCTTCATAAATTTGTGGGGGGAAATTGAGATTTTTCTTAGCAGAACCCAAATGCAGGAAAACAAAAAGCAGACAGATCCATTCATCCAGACCTGCATTTACTCTAATGATACAACCGTTGTTTTCCCCACTGTATATAAAACCTCTTGAAAAATATAGAAACTGTTCTCGAAGGTAATGAACAAAATGGCAATTTCTCAAGTTAAAAACATTAGTTGATATGGAATGCTTTCCTTAGAGGAAGGGCTGGAAAGCTCTTTAACTATGGTTTCAGAAGGCAAGATCTTGGATTCCCAAATTTAAGATCAATGAATACAATATTTTTCTCACCCATACCTGCTCTAATCAACATAGCAAGAGGGCAAACATCAAATAAAAGATGTCTTCATATTCCTAGACATAAGGGCTGCTGATGTCAGTATAGCATATGCCCACCTAATTAATGTTGGTCTTCTGCTAACACACTCTTTTAGGCAGTAACTTCACATCCTTTCTTGTTCCGAGATTACGTTCATTTTGTGATAACGTCGTTTGCGGTCACTTGGTCTTGTCCCGATTCTGTCCCTGTTTCTGTTTACCCATAGGTGTGATTGATGGTATTGTGATGACTTTTACTTCACGTCCTTGTTTTGTGACAATATCTGTACTTCCCTGCCTTCGTTTTCCCTTTTTTGGGGGGTGGGGTGGGTTCGCCCTTCCGTTTTTTGGTATTTTGATTCTCTGTAACTTTGCCTTTCTTGCGTTAAGCAGCAAAGTTCGAGGTTTTATGCCTTCTTATCTCTCTGTGATGCATAGTTTATGCCATTGGGATTGTACTGGAGAATGCAACGTCGCACTCCTGCCACTAATGCATACGTTGCGTGATGAGCCTTACTTCACGGGCACTTGTCTCGAAACAGGAACCGAGACAAGAGAATTCCCGAGGTCAGGGAAAGGTATGGCTCATCACGCTTAAATCCCAGTTCAGGGGATGAGACTCTGCCATCACGCGATGGACGTGGAGTAACATTTTCTCATACCAGTCCCAAGCGGGACCGCGAACTGCAATGAGAGGGATGTGAAGTAACCATCTTAGATAGTTCTGCATGGAAGAAGGGAGGAAAAACTGTATATATTTTTCTGGCATGTAAAGAGACATAGTGTTGTGCGTGTGGGTCCAGATCAGTGTGAAAGGAAGGGGGAAAGAAAGAAGGAGAGAGTTAGAAGGAGAGAGTCAAATTCTGGACAACCCACTAAATCCCCTTTAGGGATCACATCAAAAGAGTCTGCTTTCAGGAGATAAACAGAAAACTCTGGTCCTCCAGGAATGGGCAGTAGCTGAACAGACTGCTAAGCTCTTCCTGTCTGAGGTCTCATCACCATGACAAAAAGTAAGGTGGCGGTGGGGGGAATCTAACTGGGGGCAATGTTATAATTCTAAATACGCTAAGCAGCTCAAAAGAAATCAACTCTGACCCTTAAGAGTACAGAAAATGGGAAGGTTCCTCTAAGTCTCTGTTTCATAGATTGGTCGTCTATAGGTGGTATTTTGCTACCTGCCTGTTGATGGGTTTTCTTTGGGGTCCTTCCATGCTAGATGCTACACTCCCTTCCCAGGCTGTGTGTGTGTAACTGTCAATGGGCAGGGCATGTTGACATATGACAGCAAGATGCCTTCAAATAAATGGCTCCCATACCCTGATCTTGCCCATGTTCTCACTGTGCATGTGACTACAGTATCTTCTTCTAGGCATACAGAGCAACTGGGATCTATGGCCGCAGTCTCACTAAAGTTTTCTGCAGATCTTCGTTTGATGCATAGTTTTTTTTCAGGCAGTCATGTGATGCTTGATGTGCAGTTAGTGTCCTGTCGTCAGAGTAGTATTTTACTGCTCTGTGCCCATCTCTACTTGCTTGTTGTGCATCTTTTCCCTTTTTCCTGGGTCGTTTTTCTAAGTCTCCATTGCCGGACCCACAGGAAGTGGCAGGAAAAGGGGTAAGAAGCTAATTACTACATATTTTCTGGGCTCACACCTCGTTAGAGTAGCAAAGAACTGTGCATCTTTAAGGAAAGTTTTTTAAACCAACCCCTAGCAGTGGTTTAAAAAACTTCAGTGAAAGTGCACTTCTGGGGGCGTGGTTGGTCAGGGCAACAAATTACTTCCCTTCGTGGTTAGGAAGCGATCTTTTACTGTGCAGTTTGCCGCAGCAAAAATGCAAAGAAAACGCTGGTGAGACCGCAGCCGAAGTTTCTGCCTGGGATTATCCAACTTCAGTCTTTCCCTTCCATTAAGGGGGAAGGTTTGGGCATAAACAAGAATCTTGAACATTCTTGGGACATTACTGAGAATAAGAAATGTTGTTTGTACTCATGGTATCCCTAATATATAGACCTTCCTATTTTACTCTGAATGTGAATGTGTTCCTCAGTAAACCAAAAGGGTTTTCAGACCTCAGAGTGATTTGCAAAGAAAAATAAATTTTTTTGCAGTGAAAAGTAAATGGTGCAATAAACATTTCTGAAAAAGTAAAGGAAAGACGGCCTCCTTGTAGGCAAGGCAAGGAGACTCCATCATTGAATGGGGCAAACCTGATGCAAACAACCAGTGAATAGACAGGAAGAAGAAGAAAAACAATACACAGCTAAAATATAATGTGAAGCAACAGCTTGGTACCGACAAAGTAGAATGGCAGATGCTTCTTTAAAAGTGGGGTGTGGGTGTGTGAAGCACACTCATGTGTAGTGCATATTAACCTAAGAGCTAACTATTCAGAAAGCCCTCTTATTGTTATGTGCTGAATATGCAATGAGCAGAGGATATGCCTGCAGAAATAATACAGGAAGTTCTGCATATTCTGGCTAAATTCTTAGCCATATTTTCTAGAACTGGGGTAGGCAAACTTAAGGC
Source organism: Phrynocephalus guinanensis (assembly GCA_037367245.1). Classification (NCBI taxonomy): domain Eukaryota; kingdom Metazoa; phylum Chordata; class Lepidosauria; order Squamata; family Agamidae; genus Phrynocephalus; species Phrynocephalus guinanensis. The sequence continues at coordinate 14,341,310 of CM074745.1, read as the reverse complement.
CTCAAGCTTCTCTAGGTCCATTTTTGTGACCTCCTAAATCACCCCCTGAGCCCTGAGCTCAGCCCTAGATGCCCTAAGCTTGTCTGATCTTGCCTGATCTCTGAAGCTAAGCAGGGTTGGGCCTGGATAGTTCCTGGATGGGAGATCACCAGAGAATAGCAGGTGCTGTAGACGCCTGGAGTAGGAACTGACAAGCCACTCCAGTATTCCTGCCAAGAAAACTCCATGGAGATGGGGTCACAAAGAGTCACCATGAGTGTAACAACAACAACAACAACAACAACAACAACAACAACAACAACAACAACAACAACAACAACAACAACAACAACAACAACAACAAAGCACCCCCATGTCCCTGCACCATCAAGCCCCATGATATCTGGCTGCCAAAGCCTCATGGCACACTGGTTAAACTGTAATATTGTTTGATATTGATTAATTATTTTATTTGTTTATTTGTTATTATATTTTTCTCTTTCCCCCCTCCCCCCATTTGGTCACCAGGTTAGCAGGGACTGCTATTCTGGTGTTGTCTGGCTGTGGGAGATACACTGGAAGCTGGGGGATTAGTCAGGTAAGAACTAGGGCCAGGCAATTGCTGCCTCTCCCCCTTTCTGATCCCTCAGCTTGGTGCCACATACCAGGGAGCCATTCCATCAGTGCCTCTGACGTGTCCTGTCTGCTGGTCAATGCCAGGTTCATCCACAATAAAATCTCTGTCCTTCATGATGTCATCATGGATGGGCGGGCTTACCTGGCAGAGGGAGAGGTGTCCCTCGTTCAGCTGTGCCCTCCCGGGTTTCAAGTCAGCAACTGGGCAGGTTGGAGAAACATATGAACATAAGAACAGCCTTGCTGGAAAAAGCCACAGCCCATGCAGTCCAGCATTCTGTCTCACACAGTGGCTCACCATTTGCTTCAGGGTATTCCCAAGGAGATTTCTTCACCTGCTTACGATTCCCCACAAATGGCATGAAGAGATATCCTGCCTATCTCTGCAACCCAGAGGTTGTCCTTAGGCATCCATAGTGATAGCCATTGAGACACTTTTTCTCCATGAACTTGTCCAATCCTTTCTTAAAGCTATCAAGGCTGTCAGTTCTCACCACTTCTTCTGGCAGGGAGTTCCACAGAGCAGTGATCCTATGGGTGAAAAAATACTTTATCTTATTTGTTTGAGATCTAGCACCCAAAAGTGTCATGGAGTGCCCCCTAGTTCTAGTGTTGTGGGATAGGGAAACTAGTTTTTCCTTATTTTCTTTGTCCACACCGTGTATGTTATGAGAACCTGGGCTTTCTCAGTGGCTGCCCCTGCTCTTTGGAACAAAATGCCAGCTGACATCCATTTGGCTCCATCTGTGGCAATGTTTAAGAATTCTTTGAAGACCTGGCTTTACTGTGAGGCTTTTGGCAGTGCTGCACATTACTCACCACCTACCTGATTCCCTATTATGATTTGTTTGTTCTCTGAGTTTATTGTGTTTACTTAATATATGTAAAATGTTATTTTTATTTTATTGTTTTAGCTTTGCTTGTACACCTCCTAAAGTTGTTTGTTGAATTACTTTTGGTTGTATATAAATCCATAATAAATAAATAAATAAATAAATAAATAAATAAATAAATAAGAGATAATAAATGGAGGTAGACTCTACTCTTTGGAGGTACTCAACCTATTCCAGAACAAGCACTATCGTGCTAGAGTTTGCATATAATGATGGTCATAGCCATCAATAACCAAGCAGCGATAGGATGACACTCTGGAACCTAAAACTTCACCCTGTTATGGCTCCATTATTGATGGCCTTAGACATTGGTGGCGAATCTTCAGCACTCTAGATGTTTTGGACCACAGCTCCCAGAATTCCAAGCCTTTATTGCCAATGACAAAGGATTGTGGGAGTTGTGCTCCAAAATATCCGGAGTGCTGAAAGTTCCCCCACCACTGCCTTCGTATGTTATTGTATCCATTTCCCCCTTGTAAACTCCTTTCTGTGCCCTGCTTATTACAGAAGGGCTGAATTATCTGATCAATCTGTTGGGATATTTGCTTCATGTGATGGTCTTCAGAATTTACCAAGAAGTAGTACAGCCGAATCTAGTGTTATGTTAACCTCAGAGCTCATTTAATGAGCTTAACAAACCTGCCAGTCCATTTGAAAAATATTGCCGCGCCACCTTCCCAGACTCCGAGAAAACTAATGACTTACCTGCCTTCAGTAAATTAAGACCTCTGAGCCAGAAAGCACACATCATGTACCTGCTGACTTGCCAAGCCTGGCCTCTGACAGTAAAGGAAAAATTAAACTTCTAGTCCAAATTAAAGAACCCGCCAAGCCCACTTTCATTATAACAGCATGATGTAATGAGGGTTCTTATTTTAACAGCCTCAAAGGCTTGTGTCTGTCAGCTTTCCTTGCCTGCCACTGAAAAAGCTTGTTCTATTTCTTCCCCTCTTGCTTTCCCACAAGCCCTGAGCTATCTAGTGCCTCCCTTTAATCTTATTTCCTACTTCCAGGCAGTGTTGCATTCGCACCTCTTTATTTCTGCTGGTGTGTTTGACAGCAAGTTCAGGGCGGCGAGAATCCTCTCTTTTGTGGCAGCAAATGAAGAAAACGGGGGGTATCGAGTATGAGTTGATGCATTTTCTGCTAACAATGTCCAGTCAAAATGATCTGTGAAGTGTCAATTATCGATATGGCAGTGCTATCTTTAAAGAGGGGAAAGCACTGAGATATGCTAGGTTGCAGGGGTTGAACGGATGCTTTTCCTTGGGTGCCAGAAAGCTGGAAGACAGGATTATAGCTAGGAAGAGCCAAAGGCATTGTGAAGGAACTGGTAACAAATTGGCAACCATAACGAGAAGATCATCAAAAACATATCTGGTTCTATCTAGTGGCCTTCTAAGTGCTTAGACTGCCACCAAGGACACCAGTCATGTTCTTGCATGAAAGAGAGAGATAGAGAGAAAGAAATTAATTTTGAAACAAAAATGATCCTTCCATGCAAGATGGAGATATCTTCTCTGCTGGTTTTTATTTTATCTTATTAGCATTTGTGACATTATTGTTCCACAAAGTGGGCAATTGTACAGTAAAACAATAAGTGCTGCCTTGCTGCGTGTAAGATCTTCAAGTCCTTCAGTGATTGCTTTCTTCTGTTGGCTTTACTTCACAAGATCAAAAGGCACCAGTTCTGCACAAATGAATTCCATGAACAATCGGGTGGGGGGGGCAATGGGGAGAAGTGATTATAGCCCCATTGGGAAATAAGGCTTCACATGAGGATTACCAATTGCTAATCTAGAATGAGATATCAGGAGGGAACCCGATGCTCTCTTATTCACAGGAAAAGAAATGCATATTCTCATTATTTATGTTACAACGAGAGAGCCGAGGACCACCTGCGGTCCATATGCTGGATTAGCATAGTCCATGGAAAGCCTGGAAAATGCAATAAATGCTGGCATCTTACCCTGCACTTGATTGACTGATTTCCCAGTGATGGAGATTTAAGACAGATTAGACTAGGTCACACACCTGCACCAGACAGCATCACTTGCTGTGCTCAGGTCCAAACACAGAAATTCACCTGGCTTGGCCTGAGGCTAAAGCTGACAAGATTGTATCTCATTTGCCTGTAAAAAAAAGAAGAAGCAAACCCATCCATTGGAAAGATAAGTCTTTAATGAAATCATTGATTTGCGGAACAGAACCAAACCAACCCTAACTCCACTAGGAAAGGGAATAATAAGGTTTCTAGACCACAAATAGTCTAATTCTCCATTCTGGGAGGTCTCCCTACCTTGTAGGTACCTTTCAAGCACATTGGTGTGATGTGCCGGGGCGAACAGCCTAAATTAAAAGGCTCTGAGACTGAGCTATGTCAAGCAGGGTTGAAGCATCCTAGTATCAATAAAGCTCCCAGAGGGCACCAAGGCAGGAGGACACGTGGGTGGCATTCGGCCAGGGGTGTCCAAACCTTTTGCAAGGAGGGCCAGATTTGGTGAGTTGAAAATGTGTGGGGGCTAACCATTCAACTGCATTTGGGCCCCGGGCCAGACTTTGGACAAGCCTCTGGGATATGCAAGGAGGTGGGGAGGACACTGCAGCAATGGAGCCAGGGCGGGTAGGCTGGACAGGTGGCTGGGGGGATGGACAGAGGCAGGGAGGACAGGCAAACTGTAAAACTGTAAGCTGACGTCTCCATCTGGTATGGGGAGCATCCAGTTGGTGGGGATGCCTGACAGGCTGAGCCGGCAGGGAGAAGAGGCTGCAGACCACTCAGAATTCGAAAATGGGCCACATTTGGATATGCCTGCATTAGGCCTAGCTCAGCCTCAAAGCCTATCCATTGAGGCCTTTCTTGCAGTGTCCGCCAGGTGCCTGCAAGATAGGCAAGAACTGACAGAATGGAGAATTGCGGTTTTGGTGGTCCAGAAAAATATATATCCAAAAATCTTATCTTTCAGCATTGCTATTTATTAAATGGACCACCACAAAGTCCAGCGACATTTCAGTGCATGAGGTATCTGAGAAATGTACGAATTCACAGCCTTTCTTCTTCCAGCACAGGTTATATTCAGAGAAGTCGTTGCTTAATGCAGCAAATCATAAAAGTACCCTTTCAAGTTCCCCTTTGCCGAGAGGTTGCTTTATTGCAAAATTTCAAAGGCACGAACAAGGTGACGCAAAACAAAACCCTGACAATTCTATCTCCTTCTGTCCAAAAAGGAGGTCCCATTATTATCGGCCTCCTGGCGACTTTGAATTTTCAACAATGGCCTTTTTATTTTTATTTTTTTTCGCCGCAGTCGCTTTCACCTAAAGTATTGCAGAGCCTTAATGTCTTCATTTAATTTTCCTGAGCAACATTAGCCGTGATTAGGCAAGGGATGATAATGTTCTGCTAACAGTATGAGCGGCTTCTCCAGCACCAGGATCCTTCACAAGCCCAGCCATTCGATGTGTCAATTAAAATAGACTAAAATCCCAGCCGGCATATAACCAGGCAGGCTTGGAGACTTTTAAATTGAGCAAAATGTGGGAAAATAATTTTAATTTGCCTTAATTTGTAAAATGTCATTGAACCACACTATTGTGCTTCTAGAAATATAATTAGGATGGGTCATCGTATTAGACTCCTGGATAGTTTATCAGATGCATTTTCAGCATAGGTCAAGAGAGAAAAAGATTTTTCACAAAGCAAGTTTGCATGGGGGAGATTTAATATCTCTCTGCTTGACTCATGTTGCAGTCAGCCTATTCCTAGCTTGTAGCACTTTCACACTTATATCTCCCAGTCTGTTTCTAAACTAATTGGTTTTTTAATGCAAATAAATGGGTATCACTCTGTATTTTAAGCATACGTTCAAGATATTCACTCCTATACATAAATGCATTAAAAGATGTGTTTCTAAGCATGGTTTTCTCCTATACTGAATACACCATATCCAAAGCACACATTTTTAAAATGCATTTTGACACATAGAATCATAGAGCTGAAAGAGCCCACAAGGGTCATCCAGTCCAACACACTTCCATGCAGGACACACACTCTCTTTTATCAGAAAACTGTATTATAACATTTGAGAGATTTAAAATCAGCTGTATGGCTAACTTTCAGTACATAGTTAAGTTTGGGAAGGGTGGATCCAATAGGTTGATACTGCAATTCACAAATAGCCAGTCCTTTAAGTGCTTTTATCCTAGGTGTTATGGCTTACATAAGTTAAAAAAAAACAAGGCATGGCTTTTAAAACATTGAATGTCGACACTGACATTTGAGGAAGTTGGAAATTTCAGTGACTGGGTTCAGACTTTGAAATGTTGCTAAATTTGGGGTGATATGTTGTCTATCACTAGCAAATCCAATGTAGAGCACTCATTAAAATCTAATGGAGAACATTCATTAAAAGCGTAGCTCTCTTGCATTCTGTGATTACTTTGATCCTTGAGTTCACACAAGGGCGTGAAAACCTTGCATTACAAAATCCAACTCATTTCTTGGATGAGAATTCTTTAGAACCCTTTGTTTGTTAGGTATACTACTACTTTATTTTATTTTATTTTCCAAGAAAGCATACCAGTAGCATTATACATGGTAGTAGTAGCAGAAGTAAAAATATCAGGATTGGGCCCCTGGGTTTTGCCACAGGGATTTCCTTTCTATAGCTGAAATTATTCTTCTATTACAGATCAAAGATTTTGACACACATTTTTTTGCCCTAATGAGCACATGGGGGTGCTATCAATCTTGCTAAACCAAAATGGTATTACCGTCCTCTGCTCTCAGATCCACTCCAAAACACTCATAACAGAACACTCATGGAAACACACATATCATTTCTCTTATGTACAGAATGTTCCGCAACTCAAATATGCATGTATTTCCATTAGAAATAAAATTCAAGTTCTGTCTCTTGTCTTGTGCATTACCACAATAAGCAATTATCACAACAAAAGAATTAATATTTTCTTTTCCTTTACAGTATTTTGTTGTTCTATTGTTTTTTTTTGTATTGTAGTTTTATAATCTTTAATTAAAAACAACAACACAAAAAGAATCTGGCTGTCAAGGTACCACGGGAAAAACATGGAATTGGGAGTGTTTGTCTGATTCAGGAGCTATGACAGAGAACACCAGGACCCACAGTTCACACACACACACACACACACACACACACACACACACCCAAGTGAATTGACACCACAGTGAATCCTTGACATCCCATTTGGTATTGTTTTAGGATGGCCAGACATTTGAGCAAAGAAATTGGGATTTGAAAATACTGTACACAGACAATGCAACATATGTGCACATAGAATCAGAATTTATCCTAAAGGGTACACATTGTGTTGGCTTTGATGTGTACGCTGTCTATATATGTACAACTACTAAGACAGTTACTTCACATCTGTTAGTGTTGTGCTTAGGAGCAGTACCAAAAAAAGTTACTTCATGTCTGTCACGCTGAAATTCGTCTTGACCACGCCCCCGGAATGGGTGCTAAGCCTGACAATACTGTACCTGGTGCTGGGGTAGGATTTTCCTTCGTCACTCATTGTTCCCGCTTTCTGTTCTGAGACAAGACAATGCGTAATAACAACTGTCACACAACAAAGCATTCATTTCTCTCAGAAAACTGTGTCCAGGTTTTTGTTTTTGTTTAATTTTGACTTTTTGGAAGCGAAATATCAAAAAAAAAAAAACAAGCCCTCCAAAAAAGGGTAAAGGAAGCTAGACAAATTCATTGTTTGTCATGGCACAAGGCCGTGAGGTAACACTTGTCACGAGACAAGTTATCACGACTAGAGATGGGCACGACTCAAAAAAATGGTGTTTCGTTTGTCGTTTGGTCGTTTAGGGGTCCGTTTTGGTTCGTTTTTGTTTTTGTGATTTTTTTGCAAAAAATTTTGTTTTTGTTTCGTTAGGTAATGAAACAAAAAAATGAAAACAAAAACAAAAATTGCTGTTTCGTTAGCATTATTTTTAGTTCAATGCATCTGCTGCAATGAAAATGAAAAACACGGCAAATTTGGTCGTTTTGTTTTTGTTTTCGTTTTGTTTTTTAAAAAAATTCGTTTCGTTTTCATTGTGTAACAAAATGAAAAAATGAAAACGAAAACGAAAAATCGCTCGTTTCATGCCCATCTCTAATCACGACCATGGGAACACTGAAACAAGGACAAAACCACATGACTGCAACCAACGCTGTCACAGTACAAAACTAGTTGCGGAACAAAGAAGGACATGAAGTAAATGCTTTAATTAAAGCTGTTGCTTCTTCTGATCTTATGCTTTTTCTTTCACGTGTCTGGCACGCATGTGAGCATGCATGTAATGACCTGGTACGGACACTGTGTCAAGAAAAACTAATACACTCCCAGGCATTTCCCTTCCTCCCACACAAATCATAGTAGAGCAACAGTTCCTTGGGAGGGGTGTGTTATCTTCACCATTACACAACAAGAAAAGAGAGAACTGCCCAGTACCAAAGGCAGAAACTAACAACTACCTTGTTTTTGTTGAAGAACCAGGATGACCTAATGCCTTCTACCAGAGTGAAGCAGGCACATACAATAGCAGGGTGCTTTTTTCAACGAGCTGAGCTGTTTACTAGAGGTGTAATAATAGGGTGCCTGGGAGAGATTCAAACTCCTCTGGGGAAGGAAGAATATCTTGAGTAAATTCCCATTATTGCTGTGCCTTGTCAACCACTTATCTCACTTAAAAGGGATGTTTAAAGAGGTGGTGCTCAAAGCACATGAAGGAAAGGGGTCAGAGAACTGAGAGAGAAGGTTGTGTTTCTTTACCTGCTCATCAAGGCTAGCAATTGGATGTCAGTTCATCTGTGCTGCAGTGAAGAAATTGCTCCAGGTAGGAAGCCAGGCCACAGTCAGAGAAGCACTAAGATCAGGTGGTTATCAAATTGGCTCCTTGCATCACATCATCTCTGCGGAGCTGGAAGCAAGGATGACAAATGCTGACTTGGTTTGTTCTTCTGTAGGAACACTTCACAGCTTTTCAGAATTGTACTTCTCACCATGGGCTGCCCTCACACACGCACACACACACACACACACACACACACACACACACACACACAGAGAGAGAGAGAGAGAGAGAGAGAGAGAGAGAGAGAGAGAGAGAGAGAGAGAGAGAGAGTTCTTAGTCTCAATGAAAATATGTGAATTTTTGTGTGTGGGTTGGGGCATTTTGATAAAATACACACCATTTGAAAATGCAAGAACTGTTGCCCTGTAGCCCATGGTCAAGACAAAAAAAACCTAGCCATTGGGACACTGAATTTTCTGTCCACCTCAGACTCTCCCCCCCCCAGCTGCATGAGCAGTTCCTTGTACTCTAGGGCTGACTGAACAAGGTGAGGTACTACAAATATGGCATCAGTCCGTAACTCTCTATCAAAGTAAAGGAATGAGGGGAGGAGGGGAGAATAATATCCCAGGCATCATAGTGAAAAATGAAAATAATAGAGTCCCTCCCTACATTGCTAAGTTGGGTCAGCCTTTGAATACTCTTCACTTTCCTGTGGAATTAAATGGACTTCACAATCCATTTTTAAAATGCAACATTAATAAATCTAAATATGAAACCATGAATTTAAACTGGTGACTGAACATGGCATTACTAAAATCTGCAGTAATTTTAGAACACCGTGGGCATCAAATATTTAGAGTTCTATTTCAAGTTGTAAAAATGTTATGCCCTCATCACAATGAAGGCTTGTCAAGACAATAAAACAGGACCTCAAAGGTAATGTGGGTTAAAAATTTATTCTTTGGGCCACACTGCCATAACTAAGATAAGGGTGATATCAGAGGAAATCCGATCTTGGCTCATGTAACTACTAAAGGTGTCATATTCAAATTTAGAGGCATTTCTGGGCAAAAAGAAAGACATTTAGATCCTATTTGCCACCAGGCTGGAAAAGTGGTGCTGCAAGACCCTGCTTATTGAGGTTAAAGCTACTTGGCTTGAAGACAGTCTATATTAAATAAAAAAGAGAAAGCCTTATGGTGACCTGCACTACAGAGTTATGTAGTGTCATAAAGTGCCACAGCTTAAGAAATCATGGGATTTATAGTATGGTTGGTAACTTTGGCCGGAAAACAAAGAAGAGCACCGCCCCTAGAGTCAGACACGACTAGCACGCATGTGCGGAGGGAACTTTACCTTTACCTTGGTAGCTTTATATTCTTTGTCATAGCAAGATGAGTACACTAGAGCAGTGGTTCTCAACCTGTGAGTCCCCAGATGTTCCTGGACTGCAACTCCCAGAAACTCCTTCCAGCATAGCTAGTGGTGGAGGCTTCTGGGTGTTGCAGTCCAGGAACATCTGGGGACCCATAGGTTGAGAACCACTGCACTAGAGCACCAAACTACAGGTCCCAAGAGTGCTTGGGATAAAGCCATGGCATGTGCTAGGGAAAGTGTTAGGCCAGTTTGACCTAAGGGTCTAGGAGCACACAAATATATTCTCTGAATAGATAGTAGAAAACACAGTCAGGAAACCAGTTATGGGCCTCTGTGGCAGAAGCATATAATCCAGTGGAATACTGAGAAAATAACCCCTTGTAGTATGCTGCCTAGATTACCTGAGCACATCCGATCTCCCCTGATTTCGGAAGCTAAGCAGGGCTGGGCCTGATTAGTACTTGGATGGGCGACCACCTGGGAATACCAGGTGCTGTAGGCATCTGGAGTAGGAACTGCCAAAGCCACTCCAGTATCCCTGCCAAGAAAACTCCATGGACATGGGGTCACGAAGAGTCAGTCACGACTGTAACGACGCAGCACACACACAACCCCTTGTAGTACAGTATCTCAGGCACGAGAAATACATCCTTTGGAAAGTGTGGAAATAAGCCTTCAAAGCTAGTGGTTTAAAATGAAGGTGTCTGCAGGTTTAAAGTTTTGCTTTTAACTCAGGCACTATTACTGGTGTCTTTTATGACAAAGGAAGAGGCTTGCGACGGAGAATTGTACCGCCTCCCTTTGCAGCAAACTCCGCCACAGTTTTCTCCCCTACTTCTGGGGGAAGGGAGACAAACTTCAACAAGCTCTTGTAGAACCTTCTGATCTAAGAACCTGAAAATTTGCTGGAAGCTTGGGATATGCAACATCACACCACAAAGGAATGCAAATCTCCCTTCATGTTCCATCAGGTACAGAGAATTATGCCAGTGGTTTGCTTCGAAAGAAAGGGATAGGGATGGGCACAGCTGCCTAGATGCCCTAAGCACATCCAATCTCGCCTGATTTTGGAAGCTAAGCAGGGTCGGCCCTGGTTAGTACTTGGATGGGAGACCACCAGGGAATATCAGGTACTGTAGGCACCTGGAGTAGGAACTGGCAAACCACTCCAGTATTCCTGCCAAGAAAACTCCATGGACATGGAGTCACAAAGAGTCGGTCACGACTGTAACGACACAACACACACACACACACACAGGGATGGGCACAAAACAGAAAAATGGTGTTTTGTTTCGTTCTGTATCGGGGGGGGCACATTTCATTTTGTTTCGTCTCATATGAATTTTTAAAACAAAAATTTGTACAAAATGAAACAAAAACAAAATGTTTCCTTACCTTGCCGTGGCTCTGTCCGAAGGCTCCAGCAGTGGCCCCAAAGTGGTGGTGGAGGCAGCGGCCAGCCAGCCTAGCTGGCTGGTGGGTCTCCAGCAGTGGCCATGGCCATGGACCTAGGCGAGCCTGCCCAGCTGGCTGGCGGGGCTCCGGCAATGGCCATGGCCATGGACCTAGGCTGGCCTGCTTGCTGCTTGCCCTCTCCTGCTGTGGCAGCGGCAGCGGCAGCTCCAGCAGCGGGCCTAGGCTGGCCTGCCAGCCACTGGCTGTGCAGTCTCGATGCCAGTGGCGACAGCAGAACACCCGCCTGTAAATGATCATTTTACAGATGGAACAAAATTATTCATTTTAACAAAAAAAAAATGACCATTTCATTTCACCTGTAACGAAATGCTGCTTCATCATTTCATTTCATTTTTTATTTTGTTATGTAACAAAATGACAAAACAGCATTTCATTTTTCGTCACGTACCCACCCCTACTCTGGGACTTTGGACCCATCCATACCCTTTCAAGGAATACTAGAGGCTATCCGTCTCCTTCACCCACCTTGGACAATAGACAAAAATGTAATAAAGGCTATAGTATCCCAAGGGGAGGAAGGATGCAGATGAAGATGACAGATTTAATCCAGAAGCAAGAACCAATTACCCCCATTGCAGGGTGTAACTTGGTAGCACCTATGAAAGTGCAAACAAACCTACCTATCGATTTACCAAACATGTCCCCAAGTAAGGAACATTTCTTGGAAGGCAATCATCTGAATACCTCTCTGTGTGTGGATTTTGGTAAACTGAGAGAGGAGGGATTTTGTTCAGCCCACCTCAGTTATTCCTCCTGCAGAATCTATGCAGAACAACTAGAGTGAACAGCAAAGTATTTCCATGTTGGTAATGTAACAGACAGAAGGGGAGTTTTTACCATATGTGGTGGTCATGTGAAGAAGAGAGGAGCACAATGGAGAATGGTACGTGAAGGTTTACAAAAAAAAAGTCATATAATTTACCATTTAAACCAGAGCTTTTTCTAGTGAACATTATGTTGGAGATAGTAGGTATGAAAACAAGGTGTTTGTCATTTATGTGATAACTACAGCTAGAATTTTGCCTGCTATAGCCATGAAGGTGACAGAAATACTGAAACAAGAAGAACTGATAGAAAAATATGTTGGAAATAGAGATGGGCACGGAACGAGCAATTTTTCGTTTTTGTTTTTGTTTTTTCATTTCGTTATGTAACGAAATGAAAAATGAATTTTGTCTCCAAAATGAAACAAAACGAACCGAAACAACAGAAATTTTGTCGTGCGTTTCTTTTTCGTTGCAGCAAATACATTGAACTGTAATGAATGCTAATGAAACAGCAATTTTTCATTTTCGTTTTCATTTTTTCATTTCATTACGTAATGAAACGAAAACAAAAAATTTTGCAAAAAATTCACGAAAAACAAAAACGAACCGAAACGGACCCCCTAAATGACAAACGACAAACGAAACACCATATTTTTGAGTCGTGCCCATCTCTAGTTGGAAAAGTTAAAGAACCAACCAACGGAGAAAGCAGGTGAAAGCTGGGATTGGTTCTACAAAGGAATCTGCAAGAAGTTATGAAAGAGAACTAGAACAAAAGGGGGAGACTAATAGAAATATATGATGACAAGTACTGAGCAATAAGCAATTGAATAGGGCTAATATGGTATAAGCAATACACTTAAATAGAGATGTAACAAAGAATGTGATTGTACTCTTCCCCTCCCTTCCCCTCCCTTCCCCTTTCCTGCCTTTTCCCTCTATTTCTTCCCCTTTCCTTGATTTAATTTACAAAATATAACAAACAATTTTAAAAAAGAGGAAACTTCTATGGAAGATGCAGGACAGCTATAAAGCCAGAGAATGTCACTTGTAAGACTGTAATCCAAGATGGAAGAAGCCATGCATTACACAAATCCATCAAATCTATATCTACAATGGATGAGGCCCATGTTGCAACATGGGTTGTTATACAGGAAATTAGTGATTTAGTGAAGGAAACAAAAAAAGACTATTAAGACTAGTAACCAATTTTGAAGGAGAGTGTTGAGTCTGACTAAGAGGATTTCTTGGGAGAAAATCCTTTATTTGGGGCTGATAAGGTGAGGAAAGCAATTTATGCCCCAATACAGCTGACAAAATTGCTAGCAGCCTTTCTCTTGAGGAGTTCTTGGTCCCTCCCTCTGCCTCTGGCAATAGAGTTAGATAAATCTGATAGTGTTTGTGCTCCTCTTTTTTCTGGAAATGGGACTGAAGTTAAAACATCCAAAGAAGATGCCAGAGTAGTGCAGGTGTAACTAAATAACAGAAGGAAAGAGGTACCTTCTAAGAAATCAACATCCAACATTATAGAAGTAGAAAATGATCACAACTAGCGCATAATATTTGGGTTGGAACTCCAACTAGCAAGCAGTTCCTTTGGTTACTTTAATATTATCCTGTGAGCCCTGAAAGGGTGACCAAATGCTGCATTGTCTTGTCTTATCTGAAACATAAAGAACATTACAGTAATCTGCCCCAGATGTCAGTAGACAGAGCAGGAACAAATGAAGTAAGGCCAGACCTCTTCTGGTAGGGCTATAGCTGGTGCACCACCTCCTCCCAATATAACATTGAATCAAAGAGAAGCCCTAAAACAGGCATGTCCAAACCTCAGTCCTCCTGATGTTTTGGACCACAACTCCCAGAATTTTAAGCTTAGAATGCCAATGACAAAGCACTGTGGGAGTTACAATCCAAAACATCTGGAGAGCTGAAGTCTGGACATGCCTGCCCTAAAATGTGCACTCGTTTCTTCAGGTAGAATGTGATCCATCCAAGATTCCTTTACCTACGCTTGATAGCAAGCTTAAGTTGTCCACAAAGAGATATCCAGTGTAGAGGTAGGCTCATCTGAATGATTTCTTCTAACTCCTTCCAAGGTATTAGGGAGGCATAATTTGAAGATATCCAATTATCCATAGATCTCACTGGTCTACTATTTACTGCGAATGACACCCCTATCCTTCTATATGCACATACAATCCTTTTTGAGAAAATGTTGCCCTTACACCTTGTTACACGTTGACAGAGAACAGTTCAGTTTAGTTGTGGCCTAAGTGGAAAATTAATGGTTTTAACAAATAAATGTACGTGCCACTGGTTTAAGAGGCATATTGAGAAACTGCTTCCCTATGTGTTGGATGAAGATTGGACAGTTGCCCATATAGCCAGTGGCCAACCTAAGGGCGACACTTCAGTCCTTTTGGCTCTTTCATCTTCCCTTCATCGTTTTTAGAGCTACCAGATTTCTGTCCATGAGCATCATGGATAATGGTGTCTTATTGTCTTTTATGGGGACTGAATTATCTACACATGCATCACAATGACAACCGCCACCTTTCCCCCAGATTGGTCGAGGCAGAGGGGAATTCTTTCTTGTTGCTTTCCTCACAGCAGGTGTTCTTATCTAAATTTTGATTCCAGCTTTGGCTTGGACACGTTTAGTGGTCAGAATCCTATTAGTTACACCAGGAATCATAACACAAAGCATACCTTTTGGACGTAAATTCCCTCAAGTGAAGTAATCGCTGCAGATGTTATCAATTATACACTGAGCTGTGTGACTCAGCATGGAAAGATAACGTCCACAGCTATTTCTTAACTGGGGCCTACAAATGTTATACCATTTATTGAAGAGCAGTGTGAAATTCTAATACATTTTTGGCCAAATTCTATTATTTTTTTCTTTTATGTACTCCTTTTATTTCTTAGCCCATATTCTTTTTTAAAATGCACTGATTATTTCAAGTGATTAATCTTTTTCATTAAGTCTCTAAATATTGTAGGTATTTGGTCTAATTACATTGTAAGCTGCCTTGAGTCCTTGACTTGCAGAGATAAAGACAGAAATAGATAGACATAGGATACTGTCGTGTAGCACATAGAGTAACAGACTAGAACTCAGGAGCCCTGAGTTCCAATCCCTGGGGTATTAGAACTGGTAAAACCAGTCCATGAACACCTCACTTATCTACAAGCCCCATGGCACAGTGGTTAAATGCCTGTACTGCAGGTAAAACTGTGCTCACACCCTAGGGTTCAATCCCAAGTAGCAGGCTCATGGTTGACTCAGCCTTCCATCCTTCCAAGGTCAGTAAAATGAGTACCCAGCTTGCTGGGGGGGGCAGTGTGTAGCCTGCATACTGTAATTAAACTGTAAACTGCCCAGAGACTTCTTGAAGTGGCATGGGGTGATATATAAGCAGAACACTTTGCTTTAAAAGCCCTTTTAAGGTTGTTATAAATTGGTTTTGACTTGATAGGATATAATATATAGACAAACAAACAAAAGCCAAAGTAGCAACTAACACATTTTAATATTATGCATATCTTGCTTCTTAGGAACCCAATTGTGACTGCAATACTCTTGGTGTTCTTCGCCAGAGTAAGCTGTTAAACAATGCACTATAATAGCAAAAGTCCTTCTCTTGAACTGTTGCAACAGTGGATGGTGTCAGACGTCAGGATGGTCTGTAGCTACTGCTCAGAACAGGAGCCAAACTCCTTGTCATCATTCTCCCCTATAACATCTGCAAATCACATGACCAGCCATTACCTCCATGGCTTGGGACCTGTCTATCTGGTGGAGCAGATCACTCAGAGGTCAGCTTCATCCCGTCCGACCAGAGCCTCCCTCTCCCTCTCGCTCTGGGTGGCCACACCTAGGGAGGCCCGAAGGGTTTCTACCCATAACTTAGCCTTCTCGGTGGCTGCCCAAGCACATTGGAACAAACTGTTGATGGATATTAGGCCTGCAGAATCGCTGTTGGCCTTGAGGAGGTCATTAAAGACCTGACTCTTTAGGGAATGTTTTGGGTGATCTCCAACTGCACAGTGGCCTGTCATCAGTTGTTTGTTTATTTGTCCCAGCCCTTTCTTGCCGGAGCCCGGTTTTGTTAGATAGTTGCTGATGTCTTGCTTTCTATTATTATTATTATTATTATTATTATTATTATTATTATTATTATTATTATTATTATTATTATTATTATTATTATTATTATTATTAATTTGGTATGTCTAGTTTTTTTTTTGTTTGGGCAAGTTGTCTATTTGCAATATGTTGTACACTGCCCAGAATTCCTGCAGGAAAATTGGCTGGTTAACAAATATAAAAATAAATAAATAAATAAATTATCATGCCCTCAAGTCTACCCACTTCTGCCCTTTTTTTGTTGGCTAGCACTTAAACAGCGCCAAAAACTCACAGCATAAGGACATCATGCCAAATGCTCTGAGAAACACTGGATTTGATACAATAATGCTCTTTTCTGGCCTGCTGTACCTTCCACTTTTCAGCCGTGAGGTTGAGCAAGTTCATCCAGCCTTTGCTCATTCCCGATATTGCCTTGAGACGTGTGGCATGGTCACAAAAAAATCACATCTATCCATAACTCCCTCCCCAGGCGCCGTGACTGACAGACTAGCCCCGGGGCAAGCTGCAGCCTGTGCTGATCCATTGCTCGGTTTTACACAGCCAACAACTTTTCATCTTTCAGGTTATAAAAATCAATCGTTGGCTTCCAATTAGTACTAACACCTATGGCAAAAAAAAGGGGGGGAGTTAGAGCTCCCTCGCAATCTTGGTGTTCCCAACGGTGGGTGACAGACTCTTACTATCTCTGAACACATATTGTCCTCTTATTCCGCAGAGTACATTTTTAGGGCAAACTTTTCTTACTCCTTTGCTTTCCAGCTGGCAAATAGAAGCCTGAAATGTACACAAGTTGGCTAGAGAGACGGCATTCAATTAGAATCTTCAGCTCCCAGGAATTTTTAATTTTGAGCATATGCTCCTTGTGATCCCATGCTTCCCCCCCTCTCTCTCTCTCTCTCTCTCTCTCTCTCTCTCTCTCTCTCTAGTATATACTGTGTGCATATAATGGACTTGTGTGGGGGAAAAGAAGGATATGCTTGCATTTTAAATTTGGACCTAGTTGAAACTTTTATGGGAACTTCAAAGAAATGGGATTAAAATTATGTTGCCTGAGATCGGCTTCTAAGAAATGAGTGCTACATGGATGTTTCTTATATGGAAGAAGATATCTACCCACCCAGTCAAAACACAGCATTTTTCATCGTGTTTTGGAGTAGTTCTTTGTAATTTTGGACAATGACCATACTTTAGTAAAAGTGTTCTTGAGTCTCTTCAGTGAAGAGATCTTAGCTTGTCATGTGATTCCATGTTGTAAACTGCCCAGAGTAGCCCTAGGGCTAGATGGGTGGTATAAAAGTCCAATAAATAAATAAATAAATAAATAAATAAATAAATAAATAAATATAGCTCATTAGAATGAACACTATTGATTGACTGGCAGTGGGCATTCCAGAAGATTAGGGTTTGTAAATTATAAAGCAGAGATGGGCACAACTCAAAAAAATTGTGTTTTGTTTTTTGTTTGGTCGTTTGGGGGTCCGTTTCGGTTCGTTTTCGTTTTTTGGTCTGTTTTTGAAAAAAAATTGTTTCGTTTTTGGTTCGTAACGAAATGAAAAAACGAAAATGAAAACGAAAAATTGCTGTTTCGTTAGCATTCTTTTCAGTTCAATGGATTTGCCACAACGAAAACGAAAAAACACAGCAAAATTGGTCGTTTCATTTCCGTTTTCATTTTGGTTTTTCAAAAAATTTCATTTTCGTTTTCGTTACGAAAGGAAATGAAAAAACGAAAACAAAAATGAAAATTTCGCTGAGTCGTGCCCATCTCTATTATAAAGTGAAAAGGTCATGCTGTTGGTGCTTTGGGACCATACTGGAAGCAGAACGATGGTGCTTCCTGGAAATAGTATTCAAGGAACAAAGCAGGAACACGGGGGATGTGAGACACTCCAGGTGTTGTTGTCTTACAATTTCCATAATCTCTTTTCTCTGGTTATTGGTTGGGCCATAAAGAATTTGCTGACAGCCCAAAATCTGAGGACCTCACCCTGCCTGACTTACTGAGAAACTGCTCAGCAAAAGCTTCTTGTATAAGCCCTTATTACCAACATGCCTAGAACTACCAACATAAGGAGTAATTTGAGCCATATAAGAAAGAGCCTGTTGCAAATTTAAAAAAAAAAAAAAACCCTGTGGATTGTGAGTGTCATGGTCATGTGATTTCTGTTGATAATTATGCCTAGTAATAAAATTAGAGGGACCTCACTGGTCAAAGAGAGACCAATGGAATCCTCTGTGGGCCGAGGTGGGGTTTAAAAAAGGCTATTAACATGGAATTAACTAGAGAGAGAAAATATACGGGATGTGGAAGCACACCTGAAAATTTAAATTGTTCAATTAGGTTCTGCATAGTAGAAAGGGAAAGCTTTAATTCCACAGGAGAAATAAATGAAACCAACTTTGACAAAAAGATTGCTTATTGTATTTTGAAAGGGTTAAGGAAACATTGGCACTGTGTCTTTACCAGCAGAAGAGTTAAAAGTTTACTGATTAACTCTCAAAGAAATTATCCAAATTACCCATTGGACACTTACCCTTAGTATCAGCAAATATAATGTCTAAAGTTATTTTTCATCTTAAACCAATAAATAGAGATGGGCACGAAATGAACTTTTTTCGTTTCCATTATTCGTTATTCGTTATTCGTTTCATTACGTAACTAAACGAATAATGAACATTGTGATGAGATTGGAACGAACAGAACAGAACCACGAAAATTAGGTTTGTTAAGTTTCGTTTTTCGTTAATGGCGACGCACAATGAAATGAGCTGTTTTAAATGTTAAAAAATGTTCTGGACATCCATAAAAATGCAGCGATAATTATTTATACTCTCTGAAAATACCTACCGGGGGGGTTAGGGTCCTTAAAACGTTTGTTTTCGTCTTCTCCCATCTTGGTGTATTTTTCTTTTCCCTTTAAGGATGACAAAATGGATGTCTCCAGCCACAAAATGGAGGCAAGCCATGTGATGGGATCATGTAAATTCTTGGACAACTTCAACCAATAGCATGCCCAGGTTGCAGACTGGGCAGGTCTGGCAGCCACAGAGGGCATAAAAAGCTCTGGCAGCCCCCGTCCTCCTTGCAGTCTCCGGTGGGAGTTAGGGTGGGATTGCTGTCTCTGCTACTCGTTTTTTTCACTTTAGGCCAGCCAGGCAGGTGTGTGTCTCTGTGTTCCTGCCAGCTGCAGCCTGACTCTTAGGGAAGAGAAAGAAGAAATTTCTCTCTGGCTTCAGTCCTGCAGCCTCCCTGTGTGCGTGCGTACCTCTCGGTGAGTACCCTCCCCTGCCCCGCAGTGCAGTCATTCTGTGGCTGCCTTGCACCCTGGGCAATGCCCGCCGCTGCCTTTGCAGCCTCCCTGCGTTCCTAGTCTATACTGTGTCTCTGCCAGCATCATTTTTTTTTGGTGTTTTCCCTCTGGTCTAGGGCGTTGGGGGACGCCCGTGCACGGAAATGCTTTAAAAATTACGCAAAAAGCGGGTAAAAATGGAAAATGAAAAACAAATAAACAAAAATGATTTTTTCCAAAATTCACAAAAAATAAAAATGAACCAAAATGGATCCCTCAACGAAAAACGAAAAACCGAAATGCCATTTTTTCGATTAGTGCCCATCTCTACCAATAAACACTTATTTTCATTTATATTGACTGGTCTGGAAAGCCTTTTGTATAACCTTAGAGGTGGTGGCAAAGGAAATGTGTTGCTGCCAACATCAGATTTTATTTCATTTTTCAATGCAATTTTCACTTGTGGAAACCTAATCATGCAAGTGGAAGTGAAACACCACCCTTGTTAGATACCTCCCACCCCAAAGTGCCTTGCAGTGAAATAATTGAGGCTTGTAAGATGGGTGTTCACCATAGTTAGCATTTTGGATCTGGACCAGGGCTACATTCAGAACTAAGGAAAGCTATGATTGCTCATTGGTAGAGTTCCTCCTCTTTGTACAGAAAGTTCTAGTAGTTTCAGCCTCCGCCGCTTCTATGTAGGTCTAGGAAAGATTTTAGACAAAAAGAACTGATACATTTGATTGGTTGGTTGGTTGGTTGGTTGGTTGGTTGGTTGGTTGGTTGATTGATTGATTGACTGATTGATTGATCGACTGATCAATTGATTGGTCGATCGATCAATCAATCAATCAATTGATTGACTGAGCTTTCTTTTGACTTACCAAGAGCACCTCTGTCTTCTATGTATTACATCTCAGTTTATTCACCCTCATCCAGTCCATTACTATAATGACTACATTTGTCAGTTAAATGCAATAATATGCTAACAGTTCATACTCATGGTCAATAATAATAATACTAAAGATGAAAGTGTAATGCAGAAATTAAAGATGGCAATATGTTGTCTCTTCTCCCCTTACCTTTCCTTTGTGTTGTTTTATTCAGCACTTGAAGGATCAAAATTATCCTTGAAGGATAATCAAGGATAATTTATTTTCTTACATCCCAAGACTGCAGTTTCACCTTCTAAACTAGGAATTATTTCTGCGACCTGCTTGTATTCTCATCATACAGTACAGTCTCTCCTTGAGGCTACTGTAGATGAGGCTAATAGATTGCATTTTTGAGTGGTTTTACCCTCTTGAGCATCTTCCCATGCTTAAAAAAGCATAGGAATTTATGGTGGCACCTTGGAATTGGAAGAAATCTTTTAGCTCAGTCAGCAAATGTTCCTTAACTTAGAGACCAATTCTACTGAAACAGTGTGTGAATTCTTAGTGCTGGGTACTCTGAATATACCAATTAAGGTGTAAATTCTGACTTGTTTCATCTTTGCCTCATGACTAGATTGTTGTTTCCACTTATATATCACTTAAGTACTTGCTGGGTGGTTTAAAATTTAATTGTGAAGGCTACACATTGCCCCCTGCCCCAGATTACTGAGAGAGTTCATTTTATTGAACTCAGAAGTATGGAAGGCTGAGTCAACTTTGACCTGGCTGTCTGAGCCTATTGGGATCGAACTCAGGTTGCGAGCAGAGTCTTGGCTATAGTGCCGCAATATAACCACTGCACAATGGGGCTCACAATGTAAGAATTATTCTTCTCAGTATGAGACAGTGAGTTAGTGAGCTCTTTTATCAGACCTGGGAGGCATTTACTCATTTTGATCCTGGAGTAACTTTGAATCATATAAATAAATCATATAAAATTTGAATCAAATGGGTTACTTGTGGATTTGAGAGCAATAAACATGTCCTTTTGTTGTTGCTGTCCTTTGTGGATCTGACAACCTGTCTCAGCTGATACCAAGACAATGGTGAAATTCTTTGGCAACTCTGTGTGTGTGTGTGTGTGTGTGTGTGTGTCTGTGTGTGTGTGTGTGTGTGTGTGTGTGTGTGTGTGTGTGTGTGTGTGTGTGTGTGTGTGTGTGTGTGTGTGTAATTTGATCAGAGAACAGTGAATTGTGATACAGAATTAAAAGGTGGCCTGGAAATGTGTTTGCTCTAAGGCAAACTTGATGTACGGTTTTTATCAACCTATCCAGACACTCCAAGGGTGCATGTGTGTTGTTTCCAGATTCTGCCCTGGTCCCCTTTGGGTTTTGCTATGAGTCTCAGCATCATAGACAAGTCCAGGTTGTTCCCTCCATTGCTCAGTCTGTGAACATGAAAACAGAAGCATTTGGGGGGGGGGGGGACTCCATAAGAGCCGTTTGCCCCTTTGGCTTGATTCTGCCCGTGGCTCCTCAGAACTTTTAATAGAAATCTCCGGAATGCAGTGGACTACAGCTGTTTGCCTTGATAAATATATTTTATGCGACATGCCTGGGTTCCATCTGTTTGCTGATACGATTATTTCTTCTCTGCAGCAGTGGGAGAGAAGGTTTCAAAAGAAATTGCAGGATGTGTGTTTAGTAAGGTATAGGGAACCTGTCTGGGGGAGGGGGGGTAGAAAAGAGATGAAAAGCCATGTCTTTTTACCACTTCGCCCTGGCAGAACTGCATGTCCAGGAACTCATGGAGGAAAATGGTGGGATGATTTGCAAGCATAAACAAGCAAATAAGATGTCCTGTGAAGCAAGCCTGAGCAGGAAGACCTATCTGAGAAATGGGCCGTGGACGGTACAGAAATCTCTCATCAATCTGCAGAACCCATTCAGTATGCCAAGTCAACTGACCACTCAGTGCCAGCTCCAGTATTAAGAGACCTCTCAAGCTAAATTGCTTTGAAGGACTCCCATTCAGGGTGCTTCTGTTTGCCCTTAGAATCAAACACATTTGACTATCTGATATAGGTTTATCTATGCTTGGTTGTACTCGTCACTATCCATTGACCTTTACATGGTTCTCAACAACTGCTAGTAACCTTTGTGCCTGTCAACTCCTAAAAGGGATATGAAATGACATGTCATGATCACCAAGAGGCTCATTTTGGATATCGGCTACATTTTCCACACACCCTTTATTATATGTGGATGAATTTCTCCCTACTCAGGCTGTTACTGCATGGATCCGACGACCTGGGCCAGAGGCCACAAATGCATGTGGCGGGAACAGGTGACCGGCAGGTGTCGCGTGAGCTGTACACACACCTCCCTAGAGCTGGAAGGGATATTCCTGAGCTTGCAAAACGGAGGGGAGGGAGGAGAGGAGGGAAACAAAAGGAATTGCAAAAATTGACTGATCAAGGCACTTTCAAGTGGTCAAAATGTTATTGCTAGAAATAGAAAAAGGGCAAAGTGTTCTGAGTAGAGAGCAGGCACAATGGATCACATGCCCCCTATATACTACATTTGATTTTTGGACTATTTTTAAATGGCATATGCAGTCTCAAGGATGCTGTTGTGCGTTTGGGCCCCTGGGAATTGTATCCAGGCCATGGTCCACATGCTGCACAGCCTTGACATACGCCTAATGAAAACATTGGGCGGTTACTTCACGTCCGTTTTGTCTCTGTTCGTGTCGAGCTTAGGAGAGGTACAAAAATGTTACTTCCCATCTGTTGCACAGCTACTGAAATTTGTCTTGACCACGCTCCCAGAACAGGTGCTAAGCATGACAAAACTGTACCTGGTGCTGGGGTAGGGGTTTCCCTTGTCACTCCTTGTTCCTGCTTTCTGATCTGAGACAAGACACCATCTAGTAACGACTGTCACACAACAAAACATTTGTATCTCTCAGAAAACTGAGTCCAGGTTTTTATTATTATTATTATTATTTTGTCTTTTCAGAAGCTAAATATCAAAAAAGAATTTTTAAACAGCCCCCACCAAAAAAAAGAAAGAAAAAAGAAAAAAGGAAGCTAGACAAATTCAGTGTTTGTCATTGTACAAGACCATGAGGTAACACTTGTCACGGGACAAGTTATCACGATTCACGACCATCGGAACACTGAAACAGGGAGAAAACCACGTCATCACGACCAACGCTGTCATGGTACAAAACTAGTTGCAGACCAAAGAAGGATGTGAAGTAACCTCCTTGGTCCTCCTGGATAGCTCTGTGGTTTGATCATTCTGGATAGCTTAGAGCAGTGGTTCTCAACCTGTGTGTCCCCAGATGTTCCTGAACTGCAACTCCCAGAAATCCTGGCCAGCTCTGCTAGTGATGAAGACTTCTGGGAGTTGCAGTCCAGGAACATCTGGGGACCCACAGGTTGAGAACCACTGGCTTAGATGTTTGGGTATCGGACTATAGAGCCAGAAGCTGGAAGTTCAATTCCCCACCGTGCTTCCTGACAAGGGGAGGAGTAGATCATCCACTGGCTACCTTCCAGCTTTGCAGCTCTAAAATTGCTGTTGTTGGTGGTGTTGATATTGTTGTTGCTGCTGCTGCTGTTGTGCTGGAAGGATAAGCAAATGTAGCAACAGCAAGGAAGAAAAGATGCCAATTTTCCAATCAACAGTGGCCTGCAGTGGCTGCCCAGAAGGGCCAGTCCAACAGTATCATTCCTGACTGTGTGATACATTCACACGCAGAAAATATTTCAAGAAGCAAACTCGTACTATTTGCTCTTGTATCCAAATCCACAGAGGATATTTCTCTCACTCGGTCTCTTGCTTACTTTTTTCCCGCCAAAAGCTGGCTCACATTTTCTAACCTTTGACTAGATTCACCTTAAAAAATCAATAATGTGTGAATAATAATGCATATATTGCAGTCAATGTTAAAATTTGGCAAAGGTCAACACTGAAGTCATTGATGGCTACACTAAACGTCAGCAAATATCTGATATCTCAGAAGATATACTGCCCACTTTAAATAAAGGTGTTCATATCTGCCTCTGAATGTCTAAACAGTGGCAAAGTACAGAGTCATATTTTAACATTTATGACATTTATCAGGCACAGTCTTCCCATCTGAACATTGACATTCAACAGATTTCGAGTGTTCATTGGAATGTATGCAGCAGATACTTGCCCAGCAAGCTGTGATAGCTGTAGCTAGCTCCTGTAGACCTTTTGCTCGTAAGCTGGGTAAGGAAATAACTTTGCAGATTTTTTAATTTAGATATATGTGCCATTCCTTCATGTGTAATATTTCAAAAGCTGGTTTCATAGAATCTGGGCGAAATGGCAAGAGAAACAGATCATAAACTGCAAATCAACTATGAGACTGGAGCAACAATAAAAGGGTAGTGAGTAGCAGAGAGTAATAAATAGTAGAAATAGGAGAGAGAAGCACTTCTAAAGCAAAATTCAAAATGTGTCTTATCAAAATAGATGTCAAGCCAGCATCCCTGGGGAGGACATTCCATAATCGAGTTCCTTTTCTTGGGAAATCTCCCATTTTTATGGTTGCTATCTGTCAAAGCTGGTGTGACTAGACAAATGTGTCTGTTCTTACACAGGGAAAGTTTATCTTTTAGAGCATGTCAGGTTTTTTTTATGCCCTAGTAAGTTGAGCTGCCTAGATGCCCTAAGCACATCTGATCTTGCCTGATTTTGGAAGCTAAGCAGGGTTGTACCTGGTTAGAACTTGGATGGGAGACCACCAGGGAATACCAGGCACTAGAGATGGGCACGACCAGGAAAAATGACGTTTCGAGTTGTCGTGTGTCGGAGCTGGCCCGTTTCGGCTCGTTTCCGTTTGTTGCGAAATTTCTCAAAAATTTGTCGTTTCGTTTCTCGTTTTTCATCTGTCGTTAGTACTGGTTTGGGGGGTAGCAGGCTCCTGGAGGCACCTCTCTGGGGTGGGTGCCTCCTCTGGCCCGCTATGAAGGGAAAGCGGGCTCCTGGAGGCACCTCTCTAGGGTCGGTGCCTCCTCTGGCCCGCTATGAAGGGAAAGCAGGCTCCTGGAGGCACCTCTCTGGGGTGGGTGCCTCCTCTGGCCCGCTATGAAGGGAAAGCGGGCTCCTGGAGGCACCTCTCTGGGGTGGGTGCCTCCTCTGGCCCACTACAAAAGGGTACGCATAGCCAATTGGATATGCATACCAAGTTGCAGTGGCAGGCAGAGGCACCTCTCTTTCGGGTGCCTCTACTGTGACTCACTGGCATACAGTGCACTTGGGCTGGGGATGGGGAGGAACAAAGTGAGAGAGGACCCCTATGGGCGCCCTCTGGCTCACTAAGAAGGGAAGTGTACTTGCGGTGTAATGCAATGCGAGTACACAGATCTGGCTTAGGGTTAGGGTTAGCGCAAGGGCTAGGCTTAGGGTTATGGGTAAGGTTAGGGTGAGTTAGTGGGGTGCCTCTCTGACCTCTGGGTGCCTCTCTGACCCACTAAGAAGGACAGTGTACTGGCGTATGGTTTAGTGTTCGGGTTTGGGTTAGGGTTAGGGTTCGGGCTAGGGTTAGTGGGCTTTTTATGCCCGACTGGCACATCCCAGAAGTCTCGGTCAAAACCTGGCCAAGTCGCCATGCAATTGGTGGAATGGCTCCAAAAATTTGCATGGTCCACTCCCATGGCCAGCCCATCATTGCGCAGGTGTAAAAAAATAAAAATAAAATAAAATAAAATCAATGGAGACGCTTTGTTGCAAGAAAAACCCACTGCTGCTACTGTAAAAATTCAGGCAGTTTTAAAATAGCTATTTTTGCATGTTTCTGTGGTGCTTTGGTGTGTTTCTGGACCACGATTTCAAAATAAATATTGTGGTCGCCCCATTTTGGATCCCCTGCCCGCACCGCATGGCATGGCGAGTTGGCGAGACGACAAGGATGCCCCCCACCAGAGCAGCCCAGGACAGGAGAGGGGGGGAGGCCGGCGACCCCCCCCCCAGAAACCACCCCTCTGGTAGGTGCCCTCACTCAGGCAGGCATATTTTCGCCTGCTTTTTTGGCCGGGAATCGGGGTTTTTTATTTTTAAAACTTTTTTCTGTGCCGCTTGGCATCGTGCGATCGCTGCGATGCCAGGAACAACAACGACAAATCAGACCCAATTTTTCTTTTTTCAGTTCGAGTTCTGGCAGAATAATTGTCGTTACCATTTCCGTTGTGTAACGGAAATGAGGAACGGAAACGGAAACGAGAATTTCGCCAAGTCGTGCCCATGTGTACAAGGTACTATAGGCGCCTGGAGTAGGAACCGGCAAGCCACTCCAGTATTCCTGCCAAGAAAACTCCATAAACATGGAGTCACAAAGAGTCAGTCACAAGTGTAATGACACAACACACACACAACTCAGTGAGTTCAATCACCTGGTTACAGAGCCAGGGACTGGGAGTTTGAATCTCCCTTGTGCCTCACAGGACAGGGGCCAGTGAACATAATCAGGAGTGTGTGTGGCTGATATATGTGAGCCGTTACTGCCTTTATGACCATGGATATGCTGAATGGTGCCAGACCATCAGTAGAAGGAAGGTACTGGATATAACTTCTGAAGACTTGATACCCAGAAGACCGTGGATGATTTGTGTCATGTTGGAATGGGCTTCATGATTATTACCATTCTCACATGAACGACCCAGGAGCAGACAGAGGTCAAAGAACCATTCAGAATGCAAGTGGCTTGACAGTGGAAGTACCAATAATAGAGAAGGAAGAAGCATTTCTAGAAACCTTCCAAACTTTCAGGAGCTGGTAGAGTCTTTCTCACAAAAGCCTGCAAAGCAGAAGCTCAGGAGTCATCTGATAACCATGGTTCATTTATCTTTTGTGTTTTCAACTCATGCAAGGACCAGGGAACTAGACTAGATGATGTTAATGGTCCCTTCTAATTCTATAATCCTGTCAGGGTTTGAGTTCTTGACTGCTTAAGAGTTTTAGAACAAAAGGGTGCATGGGGTATAGAAAATCACCTTTATACTGTCCTAAAATTATCATACAGTAGTACCTTGTATAAAGGAATTAATTCGTTCCAAATGAAATTATGTTAAGAAAATTTTCCTTTATACAAATTCCCATAGGAATGCATTGAAAATGGAGTGGTCCCATTTTTATGTTGTACGGATTCTCCCCATAGGCAATTATGTTAAGCAAATTTCCCCTATCTCCAGAATTTTATGTTGTACAAATTTTATGTTATACAAGCTGTTTGTTATACAAAGGTCCACTGTACTTTTAAACTTGTGGCTAGAGATGGGCACGACTTGAAAAAAAATTTTTTCGAGTTGTCGTTAGTCGGGCCGGTCCCGTTTCGGGTCGTTTCCGGTTTTCGTGAAAATTCGCAAAAATTAGTCGGTTTGTTTTTTCGTTTTTTCGTTGTCGTTAGTACTGGTTTTGGGGGGGAGCGGGCTCCTGGAGGCACCTCTGTAGGGTGGGTGCCTCCTCTGGCCCGCTATAAAGGGAAAGTGGGCTCCTGGAGGCACCCGTGGGTGCCTCCTATCCTCACCCACTAGGTAGGGGAAGCAGGCTCCAAGAGACGCCTCAACATGGGGGTCTCCCCTCCTCACCTGCTGCTGCTGCAAAATCCTATGCAATAGCCATATGGATATTGCATAACATAATGTGCAGACGTGAGACCAGTGAGAGTGATAGCGTCATGCCCGCCCTGCACAAGGCTCTGGCACCACCATGTCTCACACAGAAGGGAATTGTACTTGCTGCATGTAGTGCAATGCAAGCAAGTAGATCTGGCTTTAAGGTGGGTTAGTGCAAGGGCTAGGGTTAGGCTAGTGACAGGTAAGGTTACGGTGGGCTAGTGGGTTGCACCTCTGGGTGCCTCTCTGACCCACTAAGAAGACAGTCTGTGACGTATGGGTATGGAGTCAAGGGTTAGGGTTAGGGTTAGGGGGGCTAGGGCAGGTTTTAGGGGGCTTTTTGGCACATCCCAGAAGTCTCCATGGCCAAGTGGCCATGCGACTGGTGGGATGGCTCCAAAAATTTGCAGACAGTGAGACCAGTGTGAGCGTGATAGCGTCATGCCTTCCCTGCACAAGGCTCCCGCACCACCATGTCTCACACAGAAGGGAATTGTACTTGCTGCGTGTAGTGCAAGGCAAGCAAGTAGATCTGGCTTTAAGGTGGCTTAGTGCAATGGCTAGGGTTAGGCTAGTGACGGGTAAGGTTACGGTGGGCTAGTGGGTTGCACCTCTGGGTGCCTCTCTGACCCACTAAGAAGACAGTCTGTGACGTATGGGTACGGAGTCAAGGGTTAGGGCTAGGGCAGGTTTTAGGGGGCTTTTTGGCACATCCCAGAAGTCTCCATGGCCAAGTGGCCATGCGACTGGTGGGATGGCTCCAAAAATTTGCATGGTTGTCCACTCCCACATGGCTGGCCACTCGGCCAGCCCATCATTGCGCAGGTGTAAAAAATAAAATAAAAATAAAATCAATGGAGGACAGAGGAGGAGAGGAGAGACATTTTGTTGGAAGAAAAAACCCACTGCTACTGTGAAAAATCTGGCAGTTTATAAATTTTCGCGTGTTTCTGTTGTGCTTGTGTGTTTTTGGACCACGATTTCAAAAACAATATTGCGTTTGCCGCCCCATTTTGGATCCCCCGCCCGCACCGCATGGCATGGCGAAATGGCAACTCGAGTCCGGCTGCCCAGGTCGGGGGGGAGGCGGGACCCCCCCTCCAGAAACCACCCCTCCGGTAGGTGCCCTGCGCCCTTAGTCAAGCAGGCATTTTTCCGCCTGCTTTTTTGGCCCGGGAATGGGTGGGGGGAGAGTTTAAAAGTTTTTTCCTGTGCCGTCCGTGCCGCTTGCTTGCGCTTTAATTGCGGGCGGCCGGCGGCGAGACTGGGCTTTTTGCTGGCTGCGAGCCTGCGGCGAGTCCCACCAGAGCAGCCCAGGACGGGGGATGAGGGGGGAGGCCGGGGACCTCCAGAAACAACCCCTCTGGTAGGTGCCCTGAGGCATGACAGGCATTTTTCCGCCTGCTTTTCAGCTGGGAACCGTTTTTTTTTAACTTTTAAAAACTTTTTTTCTGTGCCGCGTGCGATGCAAGGAACGAGCACGACAAATCAGACCAAAATTGTTCGTTCGTCGGTTCGAGCTTGAAGTCTGGCGGAGTAATTCCCGTTACCGTTTCCGTAGAGTAACGGAACCGAGTAACGGAAACGGAAACGGGAATACCGCTAAGTCGTGCCCATCTCTACTTGTGGCATGAAAATATTGTTTCCTGCAAGCTTTCTTGAAACACTGAATCAGTCCAGCAAAAGCAAAGTCACTAAGACAATGGAAGCTCCAAACAGCCATAGTGCTGGGTGGGGCCACTTTGCCCCCTGCCTGGCTAGTGTCACGTTTGTGCTGCCTAGTGGCTGCCCAGAAAAAAAAAACAGAATTTTCATAAGGCCTCACCATGTGGAGAGAGGTCTCTTTTGTGATCTAGCTGTCTTCCCTCCCTCCTTCCCAATTGAGAGAGTGAGAGTAGCTGGTTGTGTAAGGCCCAGATGGGAATATTTTGGCTGCTACTCAATTGGACTGTAGTGGCAGTGTGTTTTCGCCCCTTCCCATTCACTTTAAGGCAAAGGGGAGGTTTGGTGGATAGTGAAAGCAGAAAAATTAAGTCAGGTGAAATGTATTGAATAACATTCCCTAGTGAGACGGTAGTCCTCAATATGAATTAGGAAATGAATTAGGAACATTAGGAACATTAGGTGTTAGGTATAAATAGGTTCAAAGATTAGGAATTAGGGCTGCCCAGACTGCAGGTTTTGGGTGGGTGCTGAACAGGTGGGCAGTGCCCTTCTAATATTATTAGGAATCATTAACTGATCTACTTGCACTACATTCAGGCCCCTGAGCTTAAGGGACGTTTAACAGTTGAATAGGGTTAATTTCATACCAATAAGTTGTGGCCCAATTTTAATCCCACAAACGTGTCTTGCCTCTTTATTTCCAGGCTGGGAAGGCAATGACAATTCTTTGAAAATAGCCTGTTTGTTTTTGCTATTGTACACAAGAGGTATGAAAATAGGTAACACTGATATCTGATGAGTGACTAATGTTAATACAAATATTTAGTCACTTAGAAACGACAGTGAAGATATCTGTTTGTTTTCCTTTTCACCTGTAAGCAAAATCTATTTTACCTTTTTGCAGGTAAAGCAAGCAGAACATGTAAAAAAGATCACTGGAAAAATTAGTCCTCACTTCTTACCAGGCATAAGTGCTGCTAAGTAGCAAGTTAGATAAACAAACATCTCAGAGTATAAATAATCAATGAATTCTTTCTCCTTAATCTACAAGAAACAAAATGACAATATATTTTCCTTTCACAGTTAACTGTACTCTGGCTAATTTGGGTGCGAACAGTTGGTATTTCATTTGTGTGTCTAAACATGCTTAGAGTTAAATACTAGAGATGGGCACGACTTAGCAGTATTCCCGTTTCCGTTTCCGTTACTCAGTTCCGTTACTCTACGGAAACGGTAAGGGGAATTAATCCACCAGACTTCGAGCTGAAACCGACGAATGAACAATTTTGGTCTGATTTGTCATGCTCGTTCCTTGCAGCGCGCGATCGCGCGATGCCACGCGGCACAGAAAAAAAGTTTTTAAAAGTTAAAAAAACCCGGTTCCCGGCCGAAAAGCAGGCGAAAAAATGCCTGCCGTGCCTCAGGGCACCTACCAGAGGGGTTGTTTCTGGAGGTCCCCGGCCTCCCCCCCATCCCCCGTCCTTGTGGGCTGCTCTGTGGGACTCGCCGCAGGCTCGCAGCCAGCCAGCAAAAAGCCCAGTCTCGCCGGCCGCCGGCCGCCGCAATTAAAGCGCAAGCAAGCAGCACGGACGGCACAGGAAAAAACTTTAAAACTCTCCCCCCACCCATTCCCGGGCCAAAAAAGCAGGCAGAAAAATGCCTGCTTGACTAAGGGCGCAGGGCACCTACCGGAGGGGTGGTTTCTGGAGGGGGGGTCCCGCCTTCGCCCCGTCCTGGGCAGCCGGACTCGCGAGTCGCCATCGCCATGCCATGCGGTGCGGGCGGGGGATCCAAAATGGGGCGGCGAACGCAATATTGTTTTTGAAATTGTGGTCCAAAAACACACAAGCACAACAGAAACACGCGAAAATTTATAAACTGCCAGATTTTTCACAGTAGCAGTGGGTTTTTTCTTGCAACAAAATGTCTCTCCTCTCCTCCTCTGTCCTCCATTGATTTTATTTTATTTTATTTTATTTACACCTGCGCAATGATGGGCTGGCCGAGTGGCCAGCCATGTGGGAGTGGATGACCATGCAAATTTTTGGAGCCATCCCACCAGTCGCATGGCCACTTGGCCATGGAGACTTCTGGGATGTGCCAAAAAGCCCCCTAAAACCTGCCCTAGCCCCCCTAACCCTAACCCTAACCCTTGACTCCATACCCATACGTCACAGACTGTCTTCTTAGTGGGTCAGAGAGGCACCCAGAGGTGCAACCCACTAGCCCACCGTAACCTTACCTGTCACTAGCCTAACCCTAGCCCTTGCACTAACCCACCTTAAAGCCAGATCTACTTGCTTGCATTGCACTACATGCAGCAAGTACAATTCCCTTCTGTGTGAGACATGGTGGTGCCAGAGCCTTAGTTAGGCATCTCACTATGGCTCTGGGTTCAGTGCCATCCACTAGTCTTCACAGTCACTGTCTGCACATTATGTTATGCAATATCCATATGGCTATTGCATAGCATTTTGCAGCAGCAGCAGGTGAGGAGGGGAGACCCCCATGTTGAGGCGTCTCTTGGAGCCTGCTTCCCCTTCCTAGTGGGTGAGGATAGGAGGCACCCACGGGTGCCTCCAGGAGCCCACTTTCCCTTATAGCGGGCCAGAGGAGGCACCCACCCCACAGAGGTGCCTCCAGGAGCCCGCTCCCCCCCAAAAAAACCAGTACTAACGACAACGAAAAAACAAAAAAATGAACCGACTAATTTTTGCGAATTTTTGCGAAAAACGGAGATGACCCGAAACGGGACCGGCCCGACTAACGACAACTCGAAAAAAAATTTTTTTCAAGTCATGCCCATCTCTATTAAATACATTTCAAACTTTAAATATTTTTATGCCCTATACTGCTTTTTTGCTTTCATAATTTTATTTTTTAGAACTTGGATGTATTCTAGAGACATATTCTCTGCCTTTAAAGACTATAAGCTTCTATATTTTTAAGAATATAATTTTATTTTTGCTATTTGTTTATATTTAATTTATATTTTAAGTCATAAGTTTATTACGGTCATATGACCCAAAACAGTTGAACAGAACAGTACACAGAATAAAACTATAACATAACATTGCCAACAGTAGATTACAGTGTCATTTATCTGTCGCTATCATAGCCCTCCTATGGATTGCTGCCAAGAGGAATTTAGACACCTGGGTAGTTACATATGAGTTTTTATCTGAGAGGCAGTACTTTACCAAGATCTTATCTGGACAACTTTGAAATTTAAAAATTAAAGGATAAATCAGGTCTCTTCTAATTTCTTTGTAAAGGGTACAATATAAAAGGGTATGAGTTAAAAATTCAGGTACCCCAGCTCCCCAGGGGCATAAACGTTCTTGGCGTGGGGTTCCATTATATCTACCCTGAAGCATAGCTGAAGGAAGCACATTGAGTCTTGCCAAACAGAATGCTCTGCAGACTTGTGGGGTTCCTAACGAGGATAAATAGTTCGCTTGTTTCCGATACCCAGGTAGAATACCGTGTGCCTGGGGTGAGCAGGTTCTATTTGCTGAGGCAGTTAGTTCTTGTCTCTCAATGTCGTCAATTTGCTGACTAAGGGTTCGGTAGGCCTGATGTTGATTTAACATTAGAATGGACTCGAGAGGCATTCAAATGGATCTAACTTTGTGTTGGATTATCTGTGACCACTTACTCGTGTAGGAATCAGATAACATATGGTATATGTAACCCAACTGCTCAGCCTGAAAATGAATTCTCAACCAGAATTTCAGGGTTTGATTCCATGCCCTAGTCTCTAAGCGATCTAGGCCTGTCTCCAGATATAAAGCTGTCCATCCCACACAGTTAGGGACCCCCAATATTCGGCGCAAGAAGGAAGACTGTATATTCTCAACGTTGGAATTGAATGCGCTTATCCAGATTGGTATGCCATAGAGCAACTGGGGCCTAGTTTTTGCTGTAAAGACCCGCACAGCAGAAGGGATGTGGAATCCGCCGTTAATATAGAAAAACCAAGCAATGGCTGCCATACTGCTACGGGCCTTCCTATGTGTGTAGGTACGGTGGGCGGTCCACTCGCAGTTGGATTTAAAATATAGTCCTAGATATTTAAATTCCTTTACTTGTTCCAAGAGGTTATTCTGAATTGGCCAGCGATGTTTCTTCCAGGCCTTGGTAAACACCATGATTTTAGATTTATCTATATTAATAATTAGGCTATTTTTTTTACAGTAGTCAGCAAAAGCTAGCAGTAGTCGCCTTAATCCCAGACGCGTTAAAGATAGTACTACAGCGTCATCTGCAAACAATGATAGAGGAACATGTTGAGTACCAAGTTTGGGGAAGTGGCCCTCAACCTTTCTTAGATGTGCATCCAAGTCATTTATATAAAGATTGAAAAGGTGCGGCGCCAACACACAGCCTTGCCTAACTCCTCTATTACTTGGGATTTCCTCTGTTAATTCGCCTAAGGAGCCATATCTTACACTGCAACTGGTGTCCGAATATAATTTTTTCATAAGAAAAAGTAGTCGTCTATCTATGGTGGTCTTATCTAATTTAGCCCATAATAATCCCCTGGAAATAGAATCGAAAGCCCCTTTCAGGTCAAAAAAAGCAGTAAACAATCCACTCCCCCCTGTGTTTCTGTATTTTTCAGCCAAGTGTGCCAAGGTTAAACAGTGATCCAGGGTATTTCTGTTGGCACGAAACCCATTCTGTTCTAACCCTAATATTTTCTCTGTATCCATCCAGCTTGTCAATTTGTCAGCTAGGTGGCTTGCATAAAGCTTTCCTGTTATAGAGAGCAAACTGACAGGACGGTAGTTGGCTGGTAGGTTTGGCTTCCCTTTTTTAAAAATAGGGACTACCACTGCTTTAGTCCATGCAGATGGTAACCTCCCGGTTTGATCGATCAAGGTAAACAAGATTGATAGTGGCACAGACCACCAGTCTGTAAAAGATTTAAAGAGTTCGGGGGGGAGTCCATCAGAACCTGGAGCCTTCTTTGGCTTTAGCTTGCCGATTAACTCTTTAATTTCCTCTGCGGATACTGGGGGCCAAGCTGGTAAGTTGGTTGGAATAAAATCTGTAAGTGCTTTTAGGGGGGCTGATGGATCATAAAATATACTAAAGAAGCGCTCCTTCCATACATGAGCTGGTATCCAGTGTTGCGGCAGATCAATGTTAGTTGCTGTGACACTGGTGACCAGCGTCCAGAATTGTTTACTATTGTTAGATAAGGCGACATTAGTCAATAGGTCCCACCTAACTTTTTGGAGCTGCCGTTTTTTTCAGCTATTGTCAGTTTGTATCGCTTCTTTAGTTCATAGTATCCATCTGGCAACACAGCCATTTGATTCTTACGGTAAAGCTGGTACATGGCATGTAGTTCTTTTTTTAAGAGAAGGCATTCTTTATCAAACCACCTCTCAGATTTGTACTTAGCCCTACCGCTTATCCCTGTTAGTGAGCGTGATGTAGTTTGTTGGTAAAGTGTATTATTTATTCTAACTGAGATTTTATCATAGTAGTGCAGGGCGTCATTTATGCTTTGAGCTTTAGTTAGTTTTTCCCCCAGAATCCTTAAGTCTCCAGAATCTAATGAGCTTCTGAGGGAAGCTGCCACTTGGGGTGACCATTTCCCACTCATGTATCGTGGCTTATTCCCTAAACTGGCATTCGGATAGCATTGGATCTTGTTTAGGGAGTGATTGCACTTAATCTTAGTTATCAAGGGAAAGTGATCACTATCGATCCGCTCACCAATGTGGAAATCTACAATTAGTTCACTTAGCTGTTGGGATACGCAGACATAATCGATTACACTGCTTCCTCTAGGTGAGCTGAAAGTAAACTCACCAGGAGAGTCTTGTGATGTTGTCCCATTTAGAGTGTATCTGCCTGTACCTATTAGGAGTTTTGCAAGACATATCCCTGCAGTGTTAATCTGGTGATCCTTAGAAAGTCTACAGTGCTGGAGTAGCTCTGTTTGGGAGTCATTCAACTCTTTGCTTAAAGCGCTCATTAAAGCCAAATCATCCCTTCCTAGCCTGGCGTTGAAATCTCCTGCAATTAGGGTTTCAGCAGAGGGAAATTTCGATTCGAGGTCCTGAAGGTAACTATTCAACCTATCCCACTGAGCCAGTAATTTTGTTTTGGTGCTTTGGGGTGGAAGGTAAACATTGATTACAATTAAAACAGGTCTAATATTCTCAATTAGGAAGGCCATGGCCAAAGGTGGACATGTGGGAAGTGGAACTAGTTTCAATTGTTGATCATTAGCAACCAGACAGCTGAGCCCCGCACTACGTCGTCCTCTATGTGCTAAGGCCTCAGCTGGTAATGACAGCGAAGTATAGCCGTTTAGGAAAATATCTCCTTCAAGCCAGGTTTCTTGGAGTAAGATGATATCAAACCCTAAAAGGAACTTGCGAAGTTCAGTGTCCTTGGCCTTGTTTTTCCAGCCTGCGATATTCCAGGTCACAATTTTCAGCAGTGGAACCCCTCTAGCAGGTTGTAGTCAGTCTGTAAGGACCAAGTTTCCTACAGAACCCGTTTTTCCCAGAAGGGCAACACCATTTCCCTCTGGCCAAGTGCTGCTGTACTCTGTCAGAGATACAGTATCAATGGACTCCAACAAAAGTCTGGGTTGGGCTTGTTCTACTTGTGCAGGAAGCTTGCCTGACTGAACGAGGTTGTTACAGACTGCATCATCTGATCCATTTATATTAGGGACAGATGTTGAAGCTTGTGTAACCGAAGTTCTCAGGTCTAATAGTGTCGGATCCTCTATCTGTTTCAAAGTTGGAAGCATCAGGTCCTTGGACTTGCAGGCCCTCGCCTGATTGGTAAAATTAGTGGAATGCTGGTCCATTGTCCTAGGTGTTTGTGGCGATGTCCCACCGCTTTCAGCTCTGGGATCTGCTATATTTTGTATATTTTATATTTTGTATATTGTTGCTACATTGTGAAGTATTTATTTACAACTCATGTTTTGACACCTACATCTTCCTATAGACTGATAGCATGGATGTTAAGCATATGTGCTTATAGTTTTCCATGACCTTAAGACGTTCGGATTTTAATTGTCTGTGGATGCAGCTTTTCCTCACAAGAGTATGGATTTCTACATATGGAACCTTGAACCTCTGTAGAAATAAAACTTACAGAATTTGACAAGTATGGTGTTGCCTAGAATTATAGCAACAAAGATAATATTTGCATTTAAGATGTCAAGATGAATTTTGAAATGCTTGTCAGTGATTGTTTGGTTTCACTCTAGAATTAACCCTTTACTGGGTTCATATCAGCGATGACAAACCAGAAATAATTCTGCCAGCTATAAACAAATATAAAGCTTCTGTGATTGCCCCGTGGGTCTGCCCTTAAGTTGGTCTGTAGGTTTGTTGATTATACTTATCTTGGATTAGAGCTAAAAAATTCATTCATATCTTTGAATTTTAATCAAAATTTTAAAGACCCAACTTACAAGAAGTAAAATGGAAGTGTACAATGGACTTTGCAGCAGGCTGTTTGTGTATTATTGTTCTTCTTTTTTGTCTTTGACCATAAATAAATTTGCTACCAACAAATTTACTTTACCAAATTTACCAAATTTATTTAGGGAAAAATGCAGAGCACCTCCAAGTGAAGTCTGACAATTCTCATTTGGAACATAAATATGGATGAGAAGGGTAAAAGTATCAGATCAACTGAGAAGGAGAGTGCCACCATAAATTCTTACTTTTCAGAGTGAGAAAATTGGGTGATTACTCTCTGCCCCCCTCCTTGCAATAGAATAGATTTTAAATTTTAAATATCCAGTCGGCCAGCAATAGCTCCCTACCCCCTCATTCTTAGAAATGAAGTAGCTCTCCTCTACAGAGTGCACTCTTACTTTTGCTCTAAATAATTTAACCCTTGCAAACAGGGTTAAACATCCCCCCTACAGAAAAAGGTATATCTTCCTCTGTAATATAACTCAGCTAAACACCACGTCTCGTGGCATTTGGCAGAGGACTGCAGTAGAGCAAATAGTACCGAATTAACC
Source organism: Phrynocephalus guinanensis (assembly GCA_037367245.1). Classification (NCBI taxonomy): domain Eukaryota; kingdom Metazoa; phylum Chordata; class Lepidosauria; order Squamata; family Agamidae; genus Phrynocephalus; species Phrynocephalus guinanensis. The sequence continues at coordinate 14,303,693 of CM074745.1, read as the reverse complement.
TTGAATGTAGAAGCAGAGGGAAGAAAACAGCTTTACAGAAATGAGGGGAGGGTAATTGCCTTCAAATTAACATTAATGAGGAGAGGAAAGGAGGTGACCATAGGACAAAGCAAATTGCCCCTGGTTGGCTTTCAGTCCAAAAGGACTTCCTAGAGTTATTTTCCCCATTGGCTTGGTTTTATAGGAAGGAGGAGAAGAGGAGGAGGAAGAAACTTGTTTAATAGCAAATAAGACCTGAATGTTCAGGATAAATGCCTATGTGTGTGTGTGTGTGTGTGTGTGTGTGTGTGTGTGTGTGTGTGCATCAGCATGTACTATGGAGGTTTCTGCTCATATCATTCATTATTCACATAATGCAGAATAAAATATGAAAGTCCCTGCCGTGAGACATCATAAATTTAAATGAGTTCCATAGAGGAGGGAGTGGAGGAGGTAATGGTAAGGGCTACCAAAGGGAATTGACCAGTAATGGCCTAGTGTTGATGGCATGCTCAGAAGAAGCCTGCCACCGGATTACTAACAGCTAGATACTAATCTCAGGGTATGGCCACTTCCTTCCTCTCCTACATGTGATGGTGCAGTCAGAAGAAACAATTAGATTACAGGGTAAAAAAAACAATGTGTATGTCCCACCCCCGCCCAATTCTAAATGTTATGCACCCTGGAATTAGATGGAAGAAGTTTGGCTTGCTTCGTTGATGCTCATTGCTCATCCATCATAGCCATATAGTGTAAGATCTTTAAATATGAGCATGAAAGAATGAATGAAAGCATGCATAACCATGTTATTTACACTTTTCCACCTTCTTTCTATTTTGTGACTAGAGATGGGCACGACTTGGCGGAATTCCCGTTTCCGTTTCCGTTCCTCGTTTCCATTACGGAACGGAAACGGTAACGGGAATTACTCCACCAGAACTCGAACCGACTAAAGAATAATTGGGTCTGATTTGTCGTGGTCGTTCCTGGCATCGCGGCGATCCCGCGATGCCAAGCGGCACAGAAAAAAAGTTTTTAAAAGTTAAAAAAAAACCCGATTCCTGGCCAAAAAGCAGGCGGAAATATGCCTGCCTGAGTGAGGGCTCAGGGCACCTACTAGAGGGCTGGTTGAACCCCCCCTCTCCTGTCCTGGGCTGCTCTGGTGGTGGGGGAAATCCTCGTCGTAGTCGCTCGCAACAAGCACCGGACTCGCCGCCGGCCGCCGCAATTCAAGCGGAAGCGGCACAGAAAAAAAGTTTTAAACTCCCCCCCCATTCCCGGGCCAAAAAGCAGGCGAAAATATGCCTGCAGTGCAGAGTGCACCTCCAGAGGGGTGGTTTCTGGGGGGGGGTCCCGGCCTCCCCCCTCTCCTGTCCTGGGCAGCCGGACTTGAGTCGCCATGCCATGCGGTGCGGGCGGGGGATCCAAAATGGGGCGGCGACCGCAATTTTTTTTTGAAATTGTGGTCCAAAAACACACAAGCACCACACAGAAACATGCGAAAATGGCTATTTTAAAACTGCCAGAATTTTTACAGTAGCAGTGGGTTTTTCTTGCAACAAAATGTCTCCTCTTTCCTCTCTCCATTGATTTTATTTTATTTATTTATTTTTATTTATTTTTTTACACCTGCGCAATGATGGGCTGGCCATGGGAGTGACCATGCAAATTTTTGGAGCCATTCCACCAATCGCATGGCCACTTGGCCAGGTTGACCACAGAGACTTCTGGGATGTGCCAAACGGGCATAAAAAGCCCACTAACCGTAGCCCGAACCCGAACCCGAACCCTAAGCTTAACACATACGCCAGTACACTGTCCTTCTAAGTGGGTCAGAGAGGCCCCCAGAGGTGCACCCCAATACTCACCCTAACCTCACCCGTAACTAGCCTAACCCTAGCCCTTGCGCTAACCCTGTTGCCTAAGCCAGATCTGTACTTGCATTGCACTACATCAAGTACAATTCCCTTCTCAGTGAGACACAGCGGGTGCAGAGAGTCTGCCAGTCTGCCACTTGTGGCTCTGGGTGACTCCTGCAGGCTTGGCTCGGCCGGCAGCATGTGTGACATGCAAACCATGCCCCCAAGGCCTGCCTGATGCAGGGAAGGCACCCCAAAAAGAGGGGTGCCTCTGCCAGTCTGCTGTGTCTCTGCGTGCAACTTGGTATGCATATCCATATGGCTATGCATGCCCTTTTACAGCAGGTGAGGAGAGGAGACCCCCATGTATGAGGGGTCTCCAGGAGCCTGCTTTCCCTAGCTGGTGAGGATAGGAGGCACCCACCCCCTAAAAAAGAGGTGCCTCCAGGAGCCCACTACCCCCCAAACCAGTTTAACGACAGACATAAAAACGAAAAATGAAACGACAAATTTTTTCGAAGTTTCACGAAAAACGGAAACGAGCCGACATAGGCCGCCTCCGACACACGACAACTCGAAAACGTCATTTTCCCTAGTCGTGCCCATCTCTATTTGTGACCATTCAGGGACAGGGGATGGAGCAAGCTGGTTTCCATGGAGTCCAGTCACTCAGTCTTCTCTGGATCAGCCATTGGTGATGGCTCTTCCTTCTCCATTGCCTCTTTTATTTTATTTTATTTTATTTTAATGTTAATTATATTAAACAGAAAGGAAAGACATTTACAAAAGAATCACAAAAAATCAAACAAATTTCATTGTGCAACTCACCCATCCGCCCACTGGGAAATAGTTCCATTCTTTTTATTTCTGCTATACAGATCTACCAATTTCTCTCCAGTAATACATTAATTCTTCTCCTGTACACCACTTCCACTACTGAAACTCATGTATCAAAAACGGGTTATTTAAATTGTCTTCCTATCACTCTTCTAACATGGGCCTACCATAAGCATGTCCAAACTTCGGCCCTCCAGATGTTTTGGACCACAACTTCCAGAATTCCAAGCTTGTATTTCCAATGGCAAAGGACTGTGGGAGTTGTGCTCTGGAGGGCCGAAGTTTGGACATGCCTGGCCTACCAGTTTAAGTCACCCAGTCTACCATCACAGGGGCCACAGTGGAGGGAAAGCTGTGTGCGCCTCCTTTTCATCTCCTACCCATGGAAATGCAAACCCCTTCCCAGGTTAATGGGTCATGGAGGAGCAAGGGCCGATGTTGGACCAGAATGCAGAAGACCAAAGAAGAAGCTCCTCCAAGCCTCAGACCAGCCCTTCTAGCTATGCCTGACAAGGGTGGTGAAACCTCCTCTTTCTCTTCCTCTAAGCCCAGCACCTCCCATTCCTTCCCAGCAGTGGGAAGGAAGGAAGGAAGGAAGGAAGGAAGGAAGGAAGGGTGCTCCACCTTCTACTGGTTCCCAGTTGCAGAACTCTTCCACATCTTCTGGCTGCCTCAATGCCAGGATCTCTAGGTTGTCTCCAGGGAAGGGGCACAAAGGAAGATGACCCTCTGGGAATCATGGGTGTCTGCCTAACACATTCTATAATATCACCAGTGCTTTCCCCCCAAACAAGAATGTTTAAATGTAACTTCCCATGACACATAATGGGAAATTTCAATGATACTTAGTTTGTAAGATTTACTGTTGTATGGGGACTTTGCTAACCATTATTAACCATTGTTTCCCCTTCAGCACAGCACGGCTAACAACATATATTAATGCGGTCAGCACATCTCAAACAGTAGTTTAGGAGGCACCTTGTAAGTTATTCTACCTCTCTTAAAAATTGAGTGGATTTGTTCCCCAAATATTGTATTGCTGGGAATTTCCTCTTAGGAAGAACCTCTACATTTGCTTTAAATTTTGCATAGTATGATAGCTACTGAGATCCTGACTTCTGTTTTCCTTTTCAATACAAAAGGCTGTTTCCCACTCCCATTTCACCATTACTGCATCCTTTTTCTTTCTTGCTTCTCCCTTCTTTTTTTTACATGTATCAGCTCAATGTTTACATAGGCCTTTAGATGAGCTGTCCATGATACTGAATCCAACTTTCCAAATAGATTTAGCACCTTGGACAGCCTCTTTAAACTTTCGTCTGCAAAGTAGAATCAACAATCTATTGCTGGACCCACCTGTCTACACTGACCCTAACATTCAGCGCAGGTAGTTGTTTGTCTTGGGAAGCAAATGCTGCAGGGTTAGAAGCAACACTGCACTTCAGGAGGACAAAGCAGTGTGTGAGAGACACAGGGCATGCCTTCTGCTAGTCTGATACTAGGCATGGGGTATTTGAGATCTCTGGCACCTGTAGCCCAAATATCTAAGATGTACTTGCATGTACACTTGAGGCCCAACATGTTCTTCTCTGTTGCAGAGGGAGAGAGTGGGTAAGTTCCATGGGCATTACAAGAGTTTCTGGAACTGTTAGTCTCCCTGCTCACTAGACTGTGTGCATGGTATCCAAAATCTACCAATTGTTTAACTCCTTGTAGTTCCCATGGAGCTCAGAAAGTCCCACCCACATCTTCCTTTTGCAGTGGCTGCTGAGAAGAACCTGCATTATGTTGTCCTGACACCAATGCTGATTTTAGATTTACCTACAGGTATGCATCCAGATGGCTTTTGCATATGGAACTAGTTTGGGCAATTGCCGTCTTGTCCATTCCTTCAGGCTGCAAAATGCACTGGCTGACCATTACAGAGTGACTCTGTTATGGTTGTTCATTCAGTGTTGTTAGTTTCAATGATTAATGACTACTGGAAAATACCGTGTGCAAACCTGGCCTATTGAGTCCCGTTTGAAATGTTGGGATCTTTCCTGTGGTTCCTTCTTCTTGAAACTTTCCACCTCCTTTTCCGCCTGAGATGCTCTAAGCTGAGAACCACTGAGCATCCCCCCATTAGAGGAATGCCATTTAGCTGAGTTTCATTATATTACAAGACATTTCCCAGTGCAAATCGGCAATTTATGGTATCTCACCTTTACGTTAAATGAGTTCTCATCCCCCAGAGTTATTAATAGAACGCTCTTATTCATTAGCCTTGTCCTTTTCCAGTACAAATGCCCTCTTTCTTCTTACCTGCAGGGTGACACCATCCTGTAGTCTGAGCAGGAAGGCAATCCAGTTTCTACTTATGATGTGGCAGATGATGAACAAGAAGAAAGAAAAACAGGGAGAAGCTATACATGAAGGTGAGCATTGGAGTTAAGTTGGACCATTGGTCTATCTAGTTGTTATGGGATAAAGAACCATAACTGTGAACCACCTTTGGGATCCAGCCCATAGCATTCTCCTGCAACCTTGCACGTTAAAACATGTGTCTCTCCCAGGGCCGGTGCATCCATTAAGGCGAACTAGGCAGTTGCCTAGGGAGCCAAAATGGAGCCAGCCTGCTGCCCCCCTGCTGCCCCCTGCCGCTGCCCACCGCCGTCTGTCCCCCTGCTGCCCGTCGCTGTCTGCCCGCCACCCCCAGCGCCCACCACCATTCGTACCCCCACCATCCATCGCCTCCGCCCCCATGCCTGCCACCATCCGCCACCCCCTGCCGCCATGCCCCCCACCACCCCCTGCCACCACCCGCCCACCACCCTGCCCCACCCCACCACCCCTCACCTAGGGCATACAAAAAAACAGTGCCAGCCCTGGTCTCTTCCCCCCCAACCCGCCAATCACAAACCCAGTTCCTGAGGTGGGGGTGTCCTGAGAAAAATGGGGAGAGGTAAAACACAAACGACCTTCCCCATCTACTGCAATCCCAATGAAAATTTTGAGATTACACACAATGGGGAGATAATGGTAGGGAGACACACACAGAGAGAGACTATGAGATTAGAAATGGAAAAAATACACTGCTACTACAGTTTCTCCTCCCCCATTGCATACTACTCACACCAGAGGTAGGGGTATTTTCACTGGGGGTGCCTTTTACATAATTTTAAGGCTTCTCTCTCCTTCTCTCCTTCTCTTTCTTTCTCATACACATTCTTTCAGAGAGAGAGAGAGAGAGAGAGAGAGAGAGAGAGAGAGAGAGAGAGAGAGAGAGAGAGAGAGAGAATTGTTGCACAAGGGCACAGCAGTAGTATTGTGCAAGAGAGCAAATCAGCATTACATAAGGCAACTCAAAAAAATGGGGACACCCCCCCCCCAAAATTGTAACACTGGAACTGGATTTTGGTCCAGCCCCAAATTTGGCATGGATGTAGAAGTCAGTCTACTCTTGCTGTCTGCCAGATTTCGGGACATTTGACCCAAAGGGTTTCAAGTTATGATTTTTTTAAAAAGTAAAACTGCTTTAACACCCCCCCCCATGCTTGCAGACATCGCCAACCTTTTCTCTCTGCAGATTTAAAGCCGATCAAATACACTGCAAAGACCAAACTAGCTTATCTTGAAAGAGAATGGTTAGTGCCAGCTTCCTTTTTTATTCTTGTTTGGGAGGAATCCAAGCTTCAGGTGGGACAATTACATTGAAACTTAGGGGGGGGGACCTCTGACTTTCTGGCTCTCTGATAAACCGATTATCAGCATGAACATTCTAAACATTGCTGAAAAGTTGAGTGTGGGGAAAGGACACCCAATTGTTTCTGCCTGGCAATCAGAAGGAAATTAAATGCCAGTCAGAAGGGGAGCTTTTTCACTCCTTCCTCGCAAAACAGACATTTTAAAGAGTTTCAATTTGTGGATGTAAAGTTATTTTAAAATATATTTTTAAAAACAGAGAATACATATTCAGAAGCTCCACTCATTCAAGACGTGGAATTACTGGTTTTTGCTTTATAGTTGAGGATGGTTTTACAGAGTTTTCATAACCATTCCATGAATCTTGTCATTAAACCACTTTTTGGTAATTAAGGCGGGGGGAACAACCCCCGAAGATGCTAGGTGTCATCAAGTTATTTATGATGATGTGTGATGATGAGTATATGAGTTTCTGACTTGAAAAATGCCCTATCATGAACAACTCTGCTCAGATCTTGCAAACCAACATGTTAGGTTATATCTTTTTTCCTACTCCTTGCCCTGCAACATTTTTTTAGTACATTCTGTTCAAATCTTGCAAACTAATAGCTCTTTTAAATCAACCCATTTCATGTTAAATCTTCCCCTTTTCTTACAGCTCCACCCTACTTTTCCCAGCGATATACTCTGGTCACTTCTGTATTTCCATTATACGTGCAAAGTAGATATGTGCATGGTACGATAAGTGCAGGTTTCTCATTTTGACCTAGCAAGAATTCAAGCTTTACTAGATTTAGCACCCATTTTTCAGTCGGGTGTATCTCTACATTTCTCTTCCAGCACTGCATTTCAAATAGATATTTTTTGTCCCTCTTTTTCTCCACTGACTTTCTTTTATGTAGTATGGATGAGTTTGGCCTTGTTTCTAGTGCCATTTTTTGCTACCTCCAACTTCTTTCGTTTCTTTTTTAAATTTCAAAAGGCAAAGCAACGTCTTTTGAAAAAACATGCACACAATATGTCCATAGAGCTTCTGGTCTGCTGCAGCTTTTCTTCTTCAACTTCCTTAACTCCAAGAAAGGATTTGTAAATTAGAACATAGTGTTCTGGTCTGTAGTCAATGGAGCGCTCCTGGCAAGATTAGTTTAACCAAGATATTTTAAAAGTGTGCATGTTTCTATGGTGTATGTGTCATAACACACCCACCCCAACACACACACCTTTGCTGCACCATTTCATTAGATCCAAAAGAGGCCTTCAAAATATGTTGGCTTTTATGCCAAAACTTGCTGACCTGTGCCTTCTTGCTGTGGTCAGAAAGCATACACTTGGAGAACAAGAGGAGGCTGCCTTCACCCCTGGAGCCTCATATACACTGCAAGACTGGTTTTGGACTTCTCAGCTGGAAAAGTTTTTTTCCATCCAAATAGCTAATTCTGCTTCAGAACTGAAACCGAACCTTTCAAATAGGTCATAGAGCACATTCTGTGAGGAAATGAACTAAGAGATTCTTCTGAATTTATTACTTCTTTTGTGGGCCCCAGAGGGCAGAAAAAATGGTTCCTGGGCCACCAAAGTGTCTCACCCTTATGGGATGCAGTGGTAGCGAACCTTTGGCCCTCCAGATGTTTTGCACCACAACTCCTGCAGTCCTTTGTCATGGGCAATCTAGGCTCGGAATTCTGGGAGTTATGGTCCAAAACATCTGGCATGTTGAAAGTTTTCCACCACTGGACAGAGTAACAAGAAACACTTCCACCCAGAGGGGCAAGAGGAGATGGTGTGCTTTGATGACCACAGCAAGAAGGCACAGGCTGAAGCTCTCTGTGTTCTCTGTGAATTCCAGAGGATTTGGGGCTGTTGTAAATCTTGACACACAAGGATGGATGTCAAGGAATTGCTAAATTATTAGAATCAGAGATCAGAAGTAATTACATGTAATTAGATCTGGATTAAAGACCTTTAATAGCAATCAGTTGCAAATAATTAGTAATTTAATGAGTTTTCCCCAATAACAAAGTTATGGTATTGCATTATGATCATAACTTCTATCCTTTTTGGCATGTAGCTGTAACTATCCTGTGATAGTTGTAATTCTGGCTAAGGTATAGTTTGCCCTTAACAGTAAAGGAGATTTTTCCACTAATTCAAGTGTTGGCTTGCTCTGTGCAGTGTGTTTTGTTAGAGGTGTTGAAGTGAGAAGTTTTGTTTTGTTTTTTCCGCCGGTCAGTGGATGTTGACACAAAAGCTAACATAAATGTAACTGTTTTGGTGTATATATTTGTATGTTTTAGTTATGGTTCCATGACAGGGAAGCTAAAATTAATTGGTAAAACTAGAATGAGAATTAATTTTACGTGGGGTCTCCAGACATATAATTTATTTTATTTATTTATTTATTCATTTTTATACTGCCCATCTTCCCGAAGGAACTCCGGGCGGTGAACAAAGAGGACAAAACAGACCCAAAAGGAACAATACATCTATCAAAGCAAAAAAAATAAAAAAAATAAAGAGGCAAAATGAAAATAATATATAATATATAATATATAATATATAATATATAATATAAAACAACTCAGCAAGTGAGTCAATAAATCATCAGCAAGATGGCAACCCCCCCAGTCCAAATGCCTCCCTAAAAAGCAAGGTTTTAAATGCTTTTTTGAAGGCAGGCAGGGACTGTGCGAGGTGGAACTCACTCAGAAGATGGTTCCAGAGCGAGGGGCCAGACAACAAGAAGGCACGATTATGGATAGCTGATTTCCACGCCTTCCTGGGCGTGGCCACTTGGAGTGAGAGCACCTGCAACATTATAGTGGGCCGGGCCTCGGTTGATCTTTGGAAGATACACTCCGACAGGTATTCAGGTCCCAAGCCGTGGAGGGTTTTGTAAACCAACTAATTAGATTTTAAGAGTAGCTTTCCAAGCTCTGCACATGAGCATCTCAAAACATCCAATGCAATTCTTCCTCCTTCTTTTCTTCTTCCTCCTCCTCCTTCTACAAACACATAATGATTTGGTGGAGGGGAAAATGACAAGATGTGCAGTTTGAAAGAGCAAGAGGCAGGATGCGGTACGGAATATCCTTTGACAGCTGACATTTCTGCTCTCTCAGGAGCATTATCTCATTTTCGGGGGCTGTTATTTTCCTTTTTTTCACTGCTTCCTTCCCCAAGACCTATATTCTTTCCATCCTATGTTCTCCACCGCATTCGGGATTTCCCTAGCAGCTACTGCCTGTGCCTGTCGAAGAAATGAAGCCATAACTCACAGCTTGAGAGTTTGTGGATCATTTTGGTTTATTTTTCATCATATTAGACTGAAGATGGTGAGTTCTTTCTTCCTGTTTGGGTCAGACTGCTTGTAATGTCAATGAAATGGATTAAAATGCCACATTCAGAATATAAGCACATCAGCTGTTGAAACTCAGGTTTGTGGTCACAGAAGAAGAATAATGGTTTTTACTGCATCTGCCTGAATAATAGAGATCAAATTATAGCTAGTCTGAAAAGTCACCAGTTTTCAAGTTGGGGTGAAAACTAGAGATGGGCACGACTCGGGAAAATGACGTTTTCGAGTTGTCGTGTGTTGGAGGCAGTCCGTTTCTGCTCGTTTCCGTTTTTCGCGAAATTTCACAAAAATTAGTCGGTTCGTTTTTTCATTTTTTTGTTGTCGTTAGTACTGGTTTGGGGGGGTAGCGGGCTCCTGGAGGGAGCTGCAGGAGTCAGCCAGAGCCACAAGTGGCGGACTGGCAGACTCTTTGCACCCGCTGTGTCTCACGTACTTGCATGTAGTGCAATGCAAGTAGATCTGGCTTAGGGTTAAGACGGGTTAGCGCAAGGGCTAGGGTTAGGCTAGTTACGGGTGAGGTTAGGGTGAGTATTGGGGTGCATCTGGGTGCCTCTCTGACCCACTTAGAAGGACAGTGTACTGGCGTATGGGTTAGGCTTAGGGTTCGGGTTTGGGCTACGATTAGTGGGCTGTTTATGCCCGATTGGCACATCCCAGAAGTCTCTGTGGTCAACCTGGCCAAGTGGCCATGCGATTGGTGGAAAATTTGCATGGTCCACTCCCATGGGCGAGCCCATCATTGCGAATGTGCAGGTGTAAAAAAATAAAATAAAATAAAATAAAATAAAATAAAATAAAATCAACGGAGACTTTTTTGCAAGAAAAACCCACTGCTGCTACTGTAAAAATTCAAGCATTTAAAATAGATAATTTTCGCATGTTTCTCTGGTGCTTTGGTGGGGTTTTGGGCAACGATTTCAAAAAAAATATTGTGGTCACCATTTTGGATCCCCCGCACTGCATGGCAAATGGATGCGCCCTCCCAGCCTGGTACCAGCAGCACAGCAGTAGCAATAGCCAAGGAGAGGGGGGCGGGGACCCCCCCCCCAAATAAAACACCCTTCTGGCCTGGTAGGTGCCCTCAGACAGTTTTTGCCTACTTTTAGGGCCGGGAATCGGGGGTTTTTTTAACTTTTAAAAACTTTTTTTCTATGCCGCTTGGCATTGCGCGATCGCCGCGATGCAAGTAACGAGCACGACAAATCAGACCAAAATTGTTCGTTCGTCGGTTCGAGCTCGAAGTCTGGCGGAGTAATTCCCGTTACCGTTTCCGTAGAGTAACGGAAACAAGTAACGGAAACGAAAACGGGAATACCGCTAAGTCGTGCCCATCTCTAGTGAAAACTAGCCATTTCACTCTCTCTATAATTTACATTGAAAAATCATTCTTTGGTGTTGTTTAGTACCATTCCCCCTACCCTACTTCTTTGGTATCATTTTTCCACTGCCAACCACATCCTCCTTCCTGCAGGAGAAGTACAGGAAAGCCACTCACCATGGATCTCATTGGTGGTTACTTCACGTCCTTCCTCATTCCGAATTACGTTCGTTTTGTAATAACGTTGTTCGCGGTCACGTGGTCTTGTCCCGGTTCTGTCCCTGTTTCCGTTTACCCATGGGCATGATTGATGGTATCGTGACAACTGTTACTTCACGTCCTTGTTTCGTGACAATTTCTGTACCTCCCCGCCTTCGTTTCCCCCCCTTTTTTGGTCCGACCTTTCATTTTTTGATCTTTCGATTCTCCGTAACTTAGCCTTTCATGTGTTAAATGGCAAAACTCCCATTTTCATGCCTTCTTCCCTCTCTGCGATACATTGTTTATGCCATTGGGATTGTACTGGAGAATGCAAATTCACACTCCTGCCACTAGATGGAGAATGCATATGTTGCGTGACAAGCGTTACTTCATGGCCACTTGTCTTGAAACAGGAAATGAGACAAGAGAATTCCTGAGGCCAGGGAGAGGTATGGCTCATCATGCTCTGTTCCCAGTTCAGGGGGCATGGTCGGGACAAGATTCCGCTGTCACGCAATGGACGTGGAGTAACTTTTTTCATACCAGTCCCAAGCGGGGCAGCAAACCGTGATGAGAGAGACATGAAGTAACCGTCTTAGTAACAATGGGATGCTATCATTATGCTTTACATGTGCTGCAGGATATCACCAAAGCAAACGAGGACAAAGCAGTTATTGGTGTTCTTATTTTCATTAGCCTTCCTTGGAGGTGGGGGGGGATGAGTTAAAAGGTGATCTCTTTCACCTCTACCAAAAAGATTTGCAAAACAGAGGGGAATCATATTCCAATATTTGCCATAATGTAACCTGATATCAAAGAAATGTCAACTAGAAAGTCTAGGCTTCGGGTGATATATTCTGAAGGCATAATATGGGTGGAAGTGCAATCAACAAAATATTTATGCCTTTGAATTCTCTGGGGGATTTGGGGACTTGTTTTCTCAAAGAAATTTTATTTACTCAGACTTCTGCATGAAATACCTTGACTGAAATTTGGGGGATGGGAAAGCAATATTCCCATTCAGATGTTGTGCGGGTTTGTTTGATTGTGTTGTGTTGTGTCATTACAGTTGTGACCGACCCTTCATGACTCCATGTCCATGGAGTTTTTCTTGGCAGGAATACTGGAGTGGCTTGCCAATTCCTACTCCAGGTGCCTACAGCACCTGGTATTCCCTGGTGGTCCCTCCTTAGCTTCCAAAATCAGGCAAGATCGGATGTGCTTAGTGCATTTGGGCAACTTTTTATTTTGTTTGATTGGTTTCTGTTATTGTGGGGGTGGGGGACAGCCATAAACAGACCTCTGACTACCAAAATTAAGGAATCAGATGACACTGTATCCAAGTAGAGATCCTAGCTGTGGTGATTGTCAGCTCATCTCTGCCAGACACACTAAATGTGTGCATCTATTACTATATCTTTTCTAGATTTGAGCCTTAGTCAAAAATCCTTATTGCCAGAGGTTGGTAAACACAGGTGCTTTTTTGTTGGTGAATATGAATGTGCTGATGACTCATTCCTTTTGTTAAAGCCGAGCCAAGAATCATTGGCCTGTGATCCTGTAAAATTAGCATGCCCGGCAATAAATAATGTCTCTGTAATGGGATGTCATTGATGGCTTTTGGAAAAGCTGCACTCATAAGAGCAAATGTTTCTGTGGCCAATAATTGAAATTAAATGAAACCCATCCGTGTCAGGCTTCCAATGACCCACCTTAGGAAAAATAGCTATCATATACTGGGGAAAATATAGAGCTGTTATCAGGAAGAATACAGTGAAGACTTTGAAATGAAGTAGGAAGAATGTGGGATAAAGCAATCAAGGTAGCATTAGTGTGCATTCCGTTCATACCCCACCACATGTATGAAAGAATATATAGCAAATGGTAGAGATAATTCTATAGAAGTAGCCCACTTCTAGTCAAAAATATTCTAATCATTTCAACATTTCAAATATGTCTGAACTTTATATTCCATTTACTGTATGTCCATAGTTTTAAAAACTGCAACACTCCAATATAAATAATAAAAATGTACATACAGTGAATACAATGGCCTTTACTTGTGCATAACTGGAACATGCTCACTTTAGACAATTATCAGAGTCTAGTAATGAAGTTGGGGCTTGGTGGACTCAGTGAGCTAGAGCACTGAAACTTCTGGCTGCTAAGTCAGCAGCTTGGCGGTTCGAATCCTGTGCGCCACACAGCAGAATGAGTTCCCACTATTAAACCCAGTTCCTGCCAATCTAGCAGTTTGAAAGCATGTAAATGCAAGTTGATAAATAGCTTCAGTATAACCGTAAAAGGTGGTGTTCTGTGTGCAGAAATGGACGTAGACATGCCAGCCACATGGCCACGGACTTCCACAACACTGGCTCTTTGGCTTGGAAATGAACATGAGCACCGCCCCTAGAGCTGGGCATGACTTGCACACAGGTGTGGAGGAAACCTTTACCTTTACCTTTAGTAATGAAGTTGAGTGTGCCAGTTCACACTACGGGTGAGTCTTGGTGCATTTTCTAATGTTCTCTTATGATAAACATGTCACCCTCGAGATAGAACAATGTCATGTCAAAGGTCACAGGTCAAGGATGGAACCTTCCTAAAAGGCTATTGTTCTAAGCAGAATCAAACATAAAAGTCTTTTGTGCTGTATCTGCTGCTTGAAGTGTGAAATCTATGCAAATTTTGCCAGTCATTTTTTTCTCGTTTATATAAGATAACTCTCAAATTACCTACAGCCAAAATCCAGTTAATGCTGCTTGCAAATGTACCATAAATGACGAGTGTTTTGGAAGTGAACTGCATGAAGGCTGGAAGTCATCGCAGATATTATCTTCTCTGCACTCGCTCATGTAAACTCTATGTGCCATCAGTAATGTTGTCGTCTGAACTTGAGGCAATTCATCTCCAAAAACTGATGCCATTTGGGGTACCACTGGAGCAAATACCAACATGATTTCCACCCATAAGGAGCCTTTCCAGTGTTATCAAGAACATTCAGAAGAAGAGATGGGAGTGAGTGTATTGCCATCCAGGATCTCTTCCATTGATCACTTTGGATAGGACTAATGAAGGTCCAACAACATCTGAATGGCTGAATAGCTATTGTTCCTCAGCAGTTATCAGAATCTAAAATGAAGAATGAATGCATTTTCAGATGCAATTGGAAGCCAACTCAATGCTTTCAAATATTTCCTAATTTGTCCCAGGACATGTTTTGCCTCAGCTGATCTGCCATGGATCCGATGTGAATTGCAAGCCTTTCATTGGTGTGAATTAGAAAACCAAGATGGCTATAATGTTTTGTTTATTTTTCTACAAATCTGCCTGAGATGGAGCTGTGATATAGTCTAAAAAGGGACTTTCCAAAACCAGCCAGATTTTGGACAGTTACCCTCAACTTAGTAGAAATGTTAAAATCTGTGTGTGCATTTGGCAGTTTCATGTGCTTCTGCGTGGAAGATGGCAGTGGCAACACTGGAGGCAGTGTTGTTGTTCTTTCCACTCTTTCCACCTCCAGCATCATCTCTAGGTAGGTATGGGGCCATCTTGGCCCAACAAAGGCTGATGGCAGAGCTTATGGTAAGAAGGCTAGGTGTAGCTGCCCAAGGTGTGTAAGGACTCATGTCCAGGAATCCTTGTGGTAGATGGAGTTTCATTAACCTTTAGGCTCCAGAACTAACTTGGTGCTGAAGGTCACCTCTACTTCTTCCCGGGTATCAGCGATGCCCTGACCTCATCCAGATCTGATGACTCACCTTCCATGTCAAGGCCTCCTTTATTCTCCCTCTCCCTGAATTCTCCCTCATCTTCCTCTAGGACAGTGATGGTGAACCTTTGGCACTCCAGATGTTTTGGACCACAACTCCCAGAATTCCAAGCCTGTATTGCCAATGACAAAGAACTGTGGGAGTTGTGGTCCAAAACATCTGGAGTGCCAAATGTTTGCCATCACTGTTCTAGGATCTCTCTTATAGCCCACAGCTGTGGGAAAGTTTCCTTCTCCTGGCCCTCCTCCAGGTGACTTTCCTTAGCTGCATCCCCCTCCCCCTCTTGGGTCTGATATTTCATTCCTACACCCATCTTAGATCCAGCATCAGCTGGCTCTGAAAGCATAGCCTGTGAGTCTGGGATGGAAGCCAATGAGCCACTAGGGGCAAGCATTTTTCAGAAATGAATAAAGCAACTTCTGCTAGTTTAATTGAATTTTCGCTCCAGACACAAACTGATTTGTAAATTTCCTTCACATCACCCTGCAACTGATTCCAGTGATTCCACTTCAGTCTGGATCTCATAAAATCAATCCAAATCAGGTCAGTTTGCCTCGGATCGGCTTTTTTTGTCTCAACCTGATACATAGTCAAAGTATTAATATGGAAACCCCCTACACACAGACAGACACACACAGACACACACACACACACACACACACACACACACACACACACACACACACACAAAAGCAGTTCGTATAAACACCCACAGTGATGTTTATCCCCATCCAGAAGTCTTTCGGTGAATTGGATGAACTTGTTTGGTTTTAAAATAAACAATCAAATAAAGTGTGAACAAAAAGGGAATGAGGGCAGTGCCATGACAGTTATAAGGCCTTTGTGGTTGCTAATGCTTCCCAATACTTGCCTGTGATCATGAGCTAGTGTAGAGGTTAAAACTGGGGGCCAGGTGTGAACTCACGTTCGAATCATCACTCAGTTGGGAGGGTCACTGGATGACTTTGACAAAGTTGTGGTTTTATAGTCTAACATGCCTTACGGGCAGAAGCGAAACAATGTAAGAAGAAGAAACAATGTAGGTTCTATCCTTACTACCTTTGGTTTAAAAATGCATGATGGGAATGAAATTAATCAGTTTGACCTGATTTACCAGGTAGTTCAGGGATGTGTAACTTCCATGGGCCTAAGGACTGCTTTCATCTCCAATGAACCTGGAGTGTTGCATCTGTTTTTCTAAAGGATTGTTAAGATTAATACCAAGCAAGCATATCATCGTCGTCGTCGTCGTCGTCGTCGTCGTCGTCGTCGTCGTCATCGTCATCATCATCATCATCATCATCATTAGGAAGAATCATCATCATCATCAAAACTTGTCAGACTTGTCAGACCAGGATTGCTTGAATTTTCTCACCTCCTTGGAAAAGGAGTCATGTCAGCTGGCTAAGCAGCCCTGCTGACTGTTTTCGTCTTTGAAGCCTTAGCTTGCTGCTGTTGCCCTCAAAACGAGCCCCTGGGATAAGCCTCCTCGGGCCTCCCAGGAGGTCCTCTGAGGTTTGCAAATGTGTGAGTCCCCATGCCTAGTCACCTCTTCTGCCACAGTCCCTTTTCTTGCCAAGAAAACCAGCCACTTCCCCCTGGTGTGAATTGAGCTGCTCCCCTGTAGCCTCCCATGCGTGGCCTAATTGCATGTAACAAAACACTGGCTCTCACAAGAGACCGAGGGTGTTTTGTAGCAAATTCACAGATGAGGGAACCTCTCCAGGCAGGGCTGATTAGTCTTGCTTTTCTAGCCACAGGGAATGCTTCTGAAGGCACGGCATCGGCTGCTCAAAAACTGTGCACATAAACAGGGAGGACAGGCATATGCTTCAGGGTTTGTGTTGAAGAGCAGGGGAGAGGGCAGATTGAGAAAAGAAGGTAATAAATGTACTCCTAACAGGCTCTGGCAATTTCGAGGCACTTTAGATAGGCACGACAAAACACACCCATTTCATTATCCTAGCACAAAGACCAAAATGTGCAACACAGTGGGCTATCAACAGGATTAACACGGCATAATCATTAAAGACAGTTTTCCCTCAGAGAGTCTTGAGACACTTTATACAACATGAGTTCAGTGGAGAGCCCCGTGAGCTGTCTGGTAAACTGAGGCAAGCCAATGTCACAGGGATTGTCAGAAAGAAGCAAAACCAGATGATACGAGGGGGGAAAGTCTCCCCTTTTGATAATATTGTTAAACAGATTTTTTTCCTGGAACTGTTTTTGAGTTTCCTTCCCTCATCCTTTAGAAAGAGGACACTTTGAAGAATTTCCTCCAAAATATTCCCCATTTGTCTCCCTTATTAGCAGCAGTCAGTGATGTAGTTAAGCCAGAATGCACAGAATTGAAGCACAGAGACATGCTGAGGAACACATCTAACAATTTCACCACCACCATCTCCCAGGTTACTCTGAGGTTAGCTGAAAATCCTCTGAATAGTTGTGAGTGAGGGGTGGAAGACTGCATGTTTTAAGAATAAAAAATCCCAGGAATGTATTTTGCTCTTTGGTCCTCCTAATTCAGCAGGTACAGAATGCAGCAGCCAGACTGGTGGTAGCTACGCATTGATATGCGCGTATCAGCCCAGTTCTGGCTTGACTGCACTGATTGCCCGTTGTGCTCCAGATAAGATTCAAGGTCCTGGTTTTGGTTTACAAAACCCTCCACAGCCTGGGACCTGAGTACCTGTCAGAGCGTATCTTCCAAAGATCAACTGAGGTCCGGCCCACTAGAATGTTGCAGGCGCTCTCACTCCAAGTGGCCACGCCCAGGGAGGCATGGAAATCGGTAACTCGTAACCGTGCCTTCTCAGTGACTGGCCCCTTGCTTGTTTGGAGCCATCTTCCGAATGAGTTGCGCCTTATACTGTCCCTGCCTGCCTTTTAAAAAGCACTCAAAACCTTGCATTTGGCGACCTTTAATTTTAAAAAAATTTTATCCTCTCCCTTAGAGCTGTCATATTGCGAATGTTTCTTCCCACTATTTTGTTGGGGTTATTTTTTTTTCTTCTTCCCCGTGTGTTTGCATGTGTGTGTTGATTGTTCTATTGATTTTATATTGTTTGTTTAGCCTCCTTTGTAAACCGCCCGGAGTTCCCCTGGGAAGATGGGCGGTATAAAAATAAATAAATAAATAAATAAATAAATAAATAAATAAATAAATAAATAATCACTTGACACTGTCCAGGAAATTCCCAGGAAGGTATTTTGCTCTTCAGTCCTCCTAATCACTTGACTTGGTCCAGGAAGATGGCTGATGGCTTCCAAATTCTCACTTCCAAACCTATCTCCTGGCACTGTAGCAGGTAAAAACTCTTCCATGCCATTGGCACTATGTAAAGAAGCCAATGTTTCCTGACTCTGAATTAGCTAGCCAACCTTTAGTCAAAAGTGCAATGCAGTAGGAGCAGAGCGGGAGGAAGCAATGAACAGGACAAGCATTTCCGTCTCTTTCCCACCCAAGATTCTCATCCATCACAGTGCTGATTTCCCCGGGGACATCATCATTAAGTTCAAATATGCTGAGTCAGCACTGACAAACAACCTTGTGGGGAAGGAGGAGGCAATAACCAACCCCAGCAGGCTCATGCGGCAGGAGTTCCATTATAGGACAAGAGTCCTTTGTTGGCTTTCAAGCCTTCTCTGACAAGCAGATGGTAATATCTGCATCCCTTAGGGAGCCACAGTAATGTATCAACAGTGTATTCGTTCCCCTTGATACCAATAATCCTCTAACACCGCACAAAATGAATTCCAACAAGGACAGGAGAGGTCTATAAACTACATTATGGTGTCTATGTATGCAGTCCCAGACGATGAGATAGCTCTCCAGCCTCAATTCCCCATTCTTGGGACCCTCTCAGGGAAGAAGATGAGACGAAACATAGACCAACCGACTGACAGATGGAGAGACAGACAGTGTGCCACTATCAGTTTCCAGTGCACACATGGGGGTGACTTGGGTCAATATGACTCATGTTCTGGGACTAGCATTTGATATTCTGATGTTCGGATGATCCTCCTCAACACGCCCAATCTTGTCTGCTTGTGGAAGTTACGTAGGATCAACCAGGCCTGGTGAGTACTTGGATGGGAGACTACCTGAGAGTATCTGGGTTCTCCAAGTAATGTTCGGAGAAAAAAATCTGCCTGGAATCATGGACCTGACAATACTAGATTAGATAAACTGGTGGTCTTTTAATGTTACTACACACTCCTGAAGGAAGTTCACTGGAAGGACAGATTTTGAAGCTGAGGCTCCAGTACTTTGGCCACCTCATGAGGAGAGAGGAGTCCTTGGAAAAGTCTCTGATGTTGAGAAAGATGGAAGGCAAAAGGAAAAAGAAGACAGCAGAGAATGAGATGGTTGGATGGTGTCATCGATGCAACCAATATGGATTTGACCAAACTCCGGGAGGCAGTGGGAGATAGGAAAGCCTGGCAAGCTCTGGTCCATGGGGTCAAGAAGAGTCAGACATGACTGAACGACTGAACAACAACAACAACAACAACAACAAACAACAACAACAACAACAACAACAACAACAACAACAACAACAACAACAACAACAACAACAACAACAACAACAACACCATTCATGAACACCCAACAAGCAGGTTTGGTCCTGGTTAGTGTTTAGATGGGACACCACTTGGCGAACCAGGAAGTCCTAGATGCCTTAATGAATTGCTGAGCGTTACAACTGACAATACTAGATGGAAAGACCAGTGATCAGATTTAGTCTTAGACAGCTTCCCATTCCTGTGAAATTAATCAACAGATATGGTGCCTTCTTTATAGAGCAGTGATCTATAACTATAGGATCCACTTTCATCAAGAGTAGCTGTACAACTGAGACAGACCTTTATCACCACCCCCTCAAAACCCTCATCCTCACAATTAACAGAACCGGAACCAAACTCTTCTAGCAAACTTTTCTATCTGGATAGGGGGATTCTTGCAAATACGTCCATTTTCAGTGGGGGGGGAAAACATGTCTTGCCCCCTGAGTCACTCTGTTGGAACAATGTTGTACTGGTGCAAGAGAAGAGTAAAAAGATTGGTGCTTGCTGCAGTAAGTGGGATGATGTGCTTCAAATCTATGCACCAGTCTAAGAAGAGTTGACGGGTCAGTTTCTTTCAACCTTTGAATAAAATTGTCAATATAATTTCCTATTCTAAAGAGAAAGAACTATTCATAATATCTCCCACTGTGTGTTGAGTCCAAAACCAAACATCCTTAGAAACAGATGGATTGTCCTCTTTTGAGCTGATATCACTTTTGCTTCTGTTACTTTTAAATTCCATCTGTGCCATTTTCCGCAGCAATCTGCGATTGAAAAGCATGTGTGAAATGTTGCATTACAAAATGTGAGTGGCCCCTACACCTCCTTCCACTGAAGGGTCACCTTAATGGGCTAAGTACACTTCTTTATTCCTGTTAACATCAACCGAAACACTGCCAGCTGGGCATAAAACAAAACTCTGTCACTTTAAGGGCACCAGAGAGTTTTGCATACTCCTAAATGAGACAGCTCCAGTCCCCGTCCTTCACCAGCTCCAGTACACTAAGCATAGGGCAGGCCTACACAATAGGAAGACCGTGGGCTACCAGTAGCCCGTAAAGGATTCAAAAGTAGCCCGCCGGCCATCAATAAAAAAAATTGAGGGGATAAGATCTCCACTCCTCCCTCCCCCATCCCAAGGACCACCACTGCCCCAGCAAAGTTCTGGGTCTGCCAGCCCACTGTCTCAGCCAAGTGGGGCAGTTCAAGGGCCATGGCACAGTCCCCTGGTCACCCCACTGGCCGAATGATCAGTGTGCTCGAGCTGGGTGCAAGGGAGGCATGTGCATAGTTGCATGGATTGCCTTGGAAGGGGCAATCTGTACAAGCATGCATGCACCTCCCTGGCACCTGTCCACACCAGCTCAAGCGGGTGCAAGGGAAGTGTGTGCATGGTCAGCCTTTCCATAGGAATGCATTGAAATCTGTTCCCTCCAGAATGAATTAATTGATTTTCAATGCATTCCTATGGGAAACCGCTGATATACTTACAAATTAAGTTTGTAAGTAGGTAGCCTTTAGGCACTTTGGACTGGAAAAAGTAGACCTCGGTCTGTTCAAAGTTGGATAGCCCTGGCATAGGGTATCATAGCAAAGATGCCTGATGTAGGCTTGGAAGTTGCCTTCTATCAAGGTGGTCTCAACACCTACTCTAAGTGTCACCAGATGACCCTCCAAAGTTGCTGGTATGGTCACAATGCTCTACACCTTCCTTAGGCATGCCAAAAATCCAACTGGACCCTGGACATTTCACTTTGCCGATGTGGTGACTGTGACAGCAGAATGGGAGATGAGGATCTCGTGCATCCCTTTGCCAGGAGATAGGCAGCAGGTGAGGGCACCCCTGTTACTTCCTTTGGAACCTGGTCTCTCCTTATGTGCCCATGCCACTCCCTCCACATTGACAAAGAATTCCTTCCTCTGGACAGTGTCTGGATTGTCACCCAGACATTGGAATCTGGGGATAGTCCAAAGACTATCAAGTATTAATATAGAGCGGCTCAAGATTCCATTGGAGGAAAACAAAACTGCAGTTTTATTGAAAAGATATCAACAACAAAGAGACATCAGAAAGACATCATCAAAAGGACATCAAAAAGACATGTTTAATATATCAAAAACATGGGTCTATGCATTAATAATAAATGGAGGAAGACAATTAGCTACACATAGACACCATCTCTTATACTGTTCTACACAGAACAGATAACTCCCTATTGGTTGGTGAGAGGGTGACATAATGGGTATGAGCTACCACTTGTGTGTTTTGAGAAAAACAACTTTACAGACAAGTTTTGAAGAAACAATTCTCAGGCACCTGTGCTCTGGTTAAATACCACAAAATAAGACTGGTCGGCTTGCTGCTAAACCTTATGGTTAAGCTTCTTTGGGACTTTCCACAGCAATTTGGACTCTGAACATATAAGAGCTTAATAAAAAAAAATACTTACACCAGACCAGGGAACATTGCTCAATTATAACTCCGATTCCTTCCATTCACAGGATCATGGTGGTGGATAATTTCCCAACTCTTGGTGGAGTGTTTCTGGGATTCCAGCCTACTGAGATTCCAGCAGTGCACAATCCACAGCATCTTCCCAGCTGTCCTCCTCTTCCGTCTCCCTTCCTCCATTAAATTGGCCTCCATGCCCACTCACCTGGCCTCTAGGGCATCATCTCCATCCCTAACCCAGTCCACAAGTATCCTAGAGATGAGAAGCTGCATACCTCCTTGAAAGGAGGTAGAAAGGCCACATTCCCCAGCAGGGGACAAAACTACGGGCCTCACAATCACAAAATACAACATTGACCTATATATTTAATCCTAAAATGAGCATTTGTGTATGACTTTTGTCCTGAAATATGTATTGTTATTTTCATTTTAGTATTTTTTTTTAAAAAAAGCTGTAAAACCCCCCCCCCCTCTTTCCCAATGCAAGTTTGGATTGCTGCTGTCCTTGTCCGCCTTTTAACTTTTTAACTTTTTTAACCCTTTAACTACTTATGTTAACCGCCTTGAGTTCCCGGTCCGGGAAGAAGGTGCGGTATATAAATAAATAAATAAATAAATAAATAAATAAATAAATAAATAAATAAATAAACACTAGGACAAAATTCAGGGAAGGCCTGATCCACATATGACTCTAGGACATGTGAATGGCTTGTGGAGTGTTCACTTAAAGGAGAGTTCATCTAAAAATGTGTGTGTGTGTGTGTGTTGTGTTGTTACAGTCGTGACTGACTCTTTGTGACTTGACATCCATGGATTTTTCTTGGCAGGAATACTGGAGTATTTTGCCAGTTCCTACTCCAGGTGCCTACAGCACCTGGTACTTCCTGGTGGTCTCCCATCCAAGTACTTACCAGGGCTTATCCTGCTTAGCTTCCGAAATCGGGCGAGATTGGATGTGCTTAGGGCATCTAGGCAACTTTAAAAAAAAATCTAAAAATATACACTGAGCAAAATCTCAAACATCTCTTATCTGGTCCAGGAAGTACAGGAAATTTCTCTTGAACTGCTGTTTACCTGGCAAAATAGCTGGTCTATAAAAGCTCAGATGCACTCCAGTAAAACTCTGAACAACTGTTTGAGTGAGCCCCAAGGGGGAAGTAGGAGTATTGTCTGAGGAAAATGGTGGGGGGAAGGACACTTTGGAAGTTATTTCAGACCTCCAGGGAACGGAAACAGGTGGACACCGAGCAACGAATCTCTTGCCAGAACATATTTTCTTACAGTACTTGAACATTTCAGAGATCAGCCTCATGAGCACAGAGCCATCTGAAAAACAAAAACCAGCGAACGTTGTATGTTCACATCCAGGCTCCTGGGAATAGAAGCCTTGCTTGGTTTTATACTCAGGGTAGCTGTTTTACGCTCTTTGTAACCATTCATCCAAGGCTTGGCCCCGAACTGGAAGATTTTACTCACACTGGCAATAGGTCTCTGATTAGGTCTCTCTGGAAAAGTGAGCACATAATAAAGCTGTGATTTCATTGAAGCCAATCTTAGTATACAAGGGGAGGGTGACATAGTGGATAGAGTGAACGAGGAGAACTCTGGAGACTAGCCTTCAAATCCCTGTACAGCCATGAAACCTGATGTGTGGAAATGGTAAAACTGGTCTTTAAATATCTCACTTAACTTGAAATCCCTGCTGGTGTTTCTGTGAGTTGGTTCTGACTTTACAGCACATAACACACACATACACATGGGGGGGGAGAGAGAGAAAGAGAGAGAGAAGAGAGAGAGAGAGAGAAAAGAGAGGCTGGTGTCTAATCTCTCTCAGACCATTACAGGAAGAGGGAAAGGGTACGTCATTTTCATAAAGAAAGGGGAGTGGCCATTGCATAGTAGTAGAGGACATTCTTTACATGCGGCATTTGAAGACCTTTATCTCCATATGGTCATTTAACTGGGAGACTAGCTTCTTGCCTTTGGACTCCACCACAAGCCTGGAAATGGCAGGAAGCAACCACTGCTTAAGGCACAGAGAGACCAGGAATGTCTCTGGAATGTTTAGGTTGGGCATTTTTGAGATAATAACAATCTTGCATGCACCAACCCTGGGTAAGAGTGGGAAGGAGCTTTCCACAACACAAGGTGATTGTGTTCTGCCTATAACCTATCTCTCTCTCTCTCTCTCTCTCTCTCTCTCTCTCTCTCTCTCTCTCTCTCTCTCTCTTTCTCTGGTTAGACTCTCTCTTTTCTTAATCTCTGAGTATGCAGGAAGGCATGTCCAAACTTTGGCCCTCCAGATGTTTTGGACCACAACCCCACAGTCCTTTGTCACTGGCAATGTAAGCTTAGAATTCTGTGAGTTGTGGTCCAAAAACATCAGGAGGGCCAGAATTTGGACATGCCTGCATGGCGGGGGCGATTAAGGGGTCTCTTCCATGTATGGAGATGCAATTTCCCATACTTTTTACTCACTGTAACTATAGATTGTAACTCTAAATAAACCTTTTCCCCTTTTAAGATGCTTCCAGAGTGATTTTTAATGTATAAAGTGCTAGTCATTGTGAAAGGAGGAGAATTACTGAGGGTTAATCTGTTTTCTCATGCTTCCTCTGTGCAGTTGTTGTTAATAATCTTAGATCTGCAAAGCTGGAAGAGACCATATGGATCATCAAACTCCTTTCACCACCTCATTTCAAGGAGACACAGTGGGGAATCAAATTCCCAACTTCTGACTCTGTAGCCAGAAATCTAAACCACTGAGCTATCCAGCATGTACCTGCTATTTTGCTATCTATAAAAGGAATTATCCACATTATCCAATGTGCATGTCTCAGGGACTCCTTCCTCCAAGGTCCTTGAATTCAAAACTTCCAATGCTGGGGGCCTCCAGAAGCAGGGAAAAATCTACCTACCTACCTACCTACCTACCTACCTACCTACCTACCTACAGTGGTACCATGTATAAAGGAATAAATTCGTTCCAAATGAAATTCTGTTAAGCAAATTTTCCTTTATACACATTTCCCATAGGAATGCATTGAAAACAGAGTAATCCCTAATTGTGACGCTTTTTATGTTGTACAGATTCGCCCCATAGATGATCCTGTTAAGCAAATTTCCCCTATCTCCAAATTTTTTTATGTTGTACAGATTTTATGTTATACAAACCATTTGTTATATGAGGGTCCACTCTATCTATCTATCTATCTATCTATCTATCTATCTATCTATCTACCTACCTACCTACCTACCTACCTACCTACCTACCTACCTACCTACCTAATCTAGCTGTCTGTCCGTCTGTCTTCTTTTGTATGTGCAGGCGAGGATCTCCTCTTGATGAATATTGGTTCTCCACCTTCCCTCAAGGCCACAGGTGTAACTAGGGCAGAACTGGGATTTAAGGAGGAAATTAATGCAGGGGGGAAGAGGCTTTGTTACCTGGATGCTGAAGATTGGGAGGTGTGCAAGGCCCAGCAGCTTCTGCCAGTGGTCAGATGGGAGAAAGCCTGCCACCGTGCTCTTGAGATTAGATGCTGGGTCAAGTTGCAAGTACGAAAGGAAGCCGCACGGATCTGTTAGTACCAGGGCATTGAGCCTGCTGCCAACAGAAACAGCGGCAAGGACAAGCATCCCCAGTCAGTCTGACATGGGTGTTCAGAGCATGATCCTCTGGTTCCTCTCCACAACTACCCCATGACCCAGGAGGGGCCAACGAGGTCCTGACAAAGACTGGCCATGCTTCTTAGAAGGATTACTCCATGGACAAGATGGGCGCTGCTGGCAGAGATTATGGAGTCATAGCAGGGAAAGGAGCCTTTGCCAGTTGCCTGCAGGACCAGCTGGCCACTTGAACACAGTAGCCTTGTTGTGCCACCGTATGCCTGACACATTATAGGTGCTTGTAGAACTGGTAGAGGAGGTGGGATTCAAGTGAAAAACTCTTGAGAAGCATGGCCCCAAAGACTGTGGGAGCGAACTCCATAGTTTGGCCTGGATGGCCCTTTAAAAGTTCCGTTGTTCCCATAAACAGCCTGTCTCCCCAACTACTCCTTATGTTGTCATGGCAATAGGGTATGGAGCTGCCCAGAGTAAGTTAACACAGAAATCTGTTGGAATAGATTTGCCATTGAACAGCAGATGGAAAAGTGGCACACAATGAAAAGAGGCTTGGTCACACATCCCTACTAATAACAGAATGGCAAGATGGTGGTGTGGTCTACTCAGTAAAATCCATGCATTGTCCTTTCTTTCCCATAGGAAACTGGAATGGCCATTTCTTAGCATGTGACAATGAGAGGGGTGTTCCCAGAAACCCCTAGCTAACAGCCACCACTCCCCACCCCCATAAATCATCTGGAAATAATGTCTCAGGATGATGTAGCATCATTCTCAAGGGACTTTATCTTTCTTTGAAATTAACATATTTTATTATTTTTTAAATTGACAAGAACAGCTTGTTCCCAGCAGGCAGGTCTCTTTCTCCTGCACTATAGGGGAGAGGGAAAATCAAATTATGTTCCCAAGATGAACCAATCTTTGCGCCAAGAAATGCAAAAGTCTGTGACATGCATAAATTATACAAATTGAACATACTTGCACAACATCTCTTATTTTGCATAATAAATTCTAGGGTTTTTCCCCACTGTGATCCTGATTTTATTTACAGTTGTGATGCTAATAGTTTAGAAAAGGAAGCAAGATGATAAATCTTGTCTGACAAACCTTTTAGAATTTTTTGAAAAGGTCAACAGGCACATGGATTTGGGTGAACCGGTGGATATAGTCTATCTGGATTTTCAAAAGGCTTTTGACACAGTCCCTCACCAAAGGCTGCTGAGAAAATTGCACAGTCAGGGGATAAGAGGGCAGGTCCTCTTATGGATTGAGAACTGGTTGAGATCCTGGAAACAAAGAGTAGGTGTCAATGGGAAATTTTCACAATGGAGAGAGGTGAAAAGCGGTGTGCCCCAGGGCTCTGTCCTGGGACTGGTGCTTTTCAATCTGTTCATAAATGACCTGGAGACAGGGATAAATAGTGAGGTGGCCAAGTTTGCCGATGACACAAAACTTTTCCGTGTGGTAAAAACTAGAGAAGATTGTGAAGAGCTCCAGAAGGATCTCTCCAAACTGGGGGAATGGGCTGAGAAATGGCAAATGCGTTTTAATGTAACTAAATGTAAAGTAATGCATATTGGGGCAAAAAATCCAAACTTCATCTATCAACTCATGGGCTCTGAGTTATCCGTGACGGATCAGGAAAGAGATCTTGGTGTGTTGGTGGACAGCTCCATGAAGGTGTCTCCCCAATGTGTGGCAGCGGTGAAGAAGGCCAATTCCATGCTAGGGATTATCAAAAAGGGGATTGAAAATAAACCAGCGAATATTATAATGCCTTTATACAAAACAATAGTAAGGCCCCACCTGGAGTATTGTGTACAATTCTGGTCACCGCATCTCAAGAAAGACATAGTGGAACTGGAAAAGGTGCAGAAGAGAGCGACTAAAATTATTACTGGCCTGGGGCACCTCCCTTATGAAGAAAGGCTAAAACATTTGGGCCTCTTTAGTCTGGAAAAAAGGTGCTTGGGGGGGATATGATTGAGACATACAAAATAATGCAGGGTATGAGTAAAGTGCATAGAGGGAAGCTCTTCTCTCTCTCCCAAAATGCCAGAACTAGGGGACATACACTCAAATTGAGGGCTGGGAGAGTAAGAACTGACAAAAGAAAATATTTTTTCACCCAGCGCATTGTAAGTCTATGGAACTCCCTGCCACAGGATGTGGTGATGGCATCTGGCCTGGATGCCTTCAAAAGGGGATTGGACAGATTCCTGGAGGAAAAGTCCATCACAGGTTACAAACCATGATGGAGATGTGTAATCTCCAGGCTTTAAACCAGGGTACTTCAAGGGCCAGATGCAGGGGAGTGGTATCAGGAGACAGATATCTAGTCTCATGCGCTCCCAAACACATCTGGTGTGAGATACAGGAAGCTGGACTAGATGGGCCTTTGGCCTGATCCAGCATGGCTCTTCTTATGTTCTTATGTTCTTATGTTCTTATGATGCACTAGCTTTCACTGAATCTCAAATTCCTATCTAAATCAGAGATACTCAGAAGCATGGAAGGACAACCTAGATCAGTTTTTTCATTGTCCTTTTCACCACCTTTATAGAGAGACATTTATTCACCCATGTTTAGATAGACTAACAGTAGAGGCAAACGAGATGGGTTTGGAAAGACATTTAAGTGATGAAAACTCTCTTATTACCAAGCAGATAGCCAAATTCTGTTCATACCTGATTAAATTCCATACTAAGAAGACGGGCTAGTTTTAATTAGAAAATTCTCTACTTTCTTTTACCAGTTCTGTTTCCTTTTCATTTTAATATTCTATGTCTAGTATTATATCTACATTGTTTTTGTAACCCTACAATTTTGCAATCGTGTTGGTTTTTAATGACTTTTATCATTTTATACCGCAATAAGAACCTATCTGAGAGGTGACACACCGTTCTCTTCCTCTTGGACTGCTCTGGAGCTGTGCAGGTTGATCAAGGCTGCACAGGCTGACCTTTTTCTCATAAGGCACAGTGGGGAATCAAACCCCAGGTCCCGCCAACGGTGAGCTATGCAAGTTTCCAAGTTACACTTTTTCCACGGCCTTGTACAAAAAAAAAGAGGCAGAAGAAAATCCCAGAAGGCTGTCACGGATTTGTCTCGTAAAAGCATCAAGGCCTTTGTCTCCTTTGTGAGCGATCTTAAATTCAAGGCTGCCTTTATTGCTTCAGAGGCTTTTGCACTTTGCTGATGAGACTGACAGAGAGCAAAGGTTTTACAAGCATGTTTCAATTTTGGGCTGTTTCTTTTAAAAAAATTTGTGGCTCAGTAATTCCTTGTTAACATGATAAGATTAAACCTGCATCTCGAACAGAAAGCACTGATCAGGTGCAGTGTTCCCATCAAGTTTTAGCATTTGTGAGAGTTTTCCTTTCCCTTTAAAATGTTGCAATCCAAAGATAAGAGCAACAGTCTATAGGCATGGTATTCTCTTCAATCTGATTACAGAGGCAGCTAAAGGACAGGAACTAATTAAAATGCCAATCAAAGAAAGATGGGACTCTTGGGGGAGGTGTTTTTTTCTCTCTCCAAACAACTTGATTCTTATTTAACATTGCGGGGAGAGTCTGACTGCAACCAGCAGTCCTTTCTTTAACTGTGAGGCTTTCAAGAGATGTAACTAGGATGTATTGAATTGGTTAATAGCATACAATTTTGTACAACTGAGAATCTGGTCAAAAAAGGATCTGGTCATTTACCGACAATGGACACCTAGAGGCTCAGTTCAGAACAAAATCAAATTTCCTGAGTCCTAACCCATTACACTATTGTCTTGCCACACTGGGAACTCTCAGTTGAGTTCATGGGGGGGGGGAGAAACCATTGTTTTGGGTTTTCGCCATGATTTAAGTAAAAATTACAAAATGGACATGGGACAGAAAATAAAACAGAAATGTTTTCCATCCCTATTTCTGTTTAATACAGATTAACTACACAAAACTACACACATATATTTGACAGTTCCAGCCATTACAACATGGTTTAAATATTGTGACTTCTTATAGTGAGACTATATCTTTTCTATACACTAGAGATGGACATGAACTGCCCATTGGGTGGTACATGCCAATTTCACCAAGAGTCACACAACTGTTCCATGATTTGGTATCCCGCCCCCTTTGGAGAGCACCCAACTTGAAGGTAGTGCTCTGAAATCCCTGCCATGCCTCCTCCAGGTGCTGCTTCCAAATGGGTGCCGGCTGAAAGGGGCAGGGCAACAAACCATGGAACAGCTGTGAGGCCTTCAACCAAATTGACATGAACCATTAAACTGGTGCCTCATGCCCATTTTGCTTCCCAAAATGTTTCCACTACTGAATTTGATGTTGTACATTCCCCAGTCTTTTTTCTGAATGCTTCAGGAAGTCGTTTTCAAAAGACTCGTAACCTCCATTAGTCTACTACAGGTGTGCCCAAACTTTGGCCCTCCCGATGTTTTAGACCACAACTCTCACATTCCTTTGTCATTGGCAATCTAAGCTTAGAATTCTGGGAGTTGTGGTCCAAAACATCAGGAGGGCCAAAGTTGGACATGCCTGGTCTACTAAGAAACTACTCTGCTTAGGTCCTCCTCATTTGAGATATGCACAAACTTGAAAAAATTGAGGTTCATGATAGCTCATTGTTTGTAATTAGCCATGAATCATGGCCCACCATGAACCAGTGCCCAGTCATGACACATGGCCACCTACTCCTGTTGCACCACTTCTGTTGCCCTCCAAGAATGGAATGCTGGCAACAGGCATATGGATATGGTTATCAAAAGAATTTGCTGATAAAATTGGTTTCTTAGGAATAAGGCATATAATGGTTTCTTCTAAAAGAGATCCTAGCTCAGTGGAGCCAGATGTTTTGGTGTTTGATTCTCCGCTGGGAGAAGAGCCAGCCTGTATGGCTTTGGGCAAGCTTCATATTCCAACGGTGCTGCCAGAAGAATTGAATGGTAAACTGACCACTTCTGAGTATTTGCTCCCTAGAAAACTTTGAAAAGTATCATCATTAAGTTATAATTGATTTTATGACACATGATAATGATGACTGGTATTATTTAACTTGGAGGGTGCACGGCCCTCCAGTAGAGACACCTTAATGATCTCATTCATAATGATATCATTCTGCTGCTTAATGATATGTGTAGCCCATTCCATGTTCATGTCCTTTGCTGACTGTTGGTAGCTTTGCAGCATGCAAGAGCCTCGTCCACATCTTCAGGCCATGCTAGCTGAAACTGATCCAATTTAACTTAACTTGACAGTATATTTGACATCTCCTATCTACGGATATCAACAAGGAGTCAAGTTGCCAATGGATCCCTTCAACCTTAGATATAAAATGGGCTGCCAGTTGGCTGCAGTTGTCATCATTTTGCTGTAGGGAGAGTTTTTGTTCAGGAGAGATAAGGCCACAGATTAATAGAAAAGTTATCCCTGTAGGTTTGAGGCAGACTCCATTCGTTGGATATTGTGGATTCTTTTAGTGGCCTTAAGTATATTGCACTATCTTCCAGATGCTTCCCTGACAGCTGTCAGGTTGAACTTCATGGGATGTTTAACCGCTCTCTGACCTTTCTGTAGTAGCTCATTGCCCTTAACTCCCTGGTGAACCACAGAGAATGCTGGTTTTGCAATGAAGAAGGTATTTACAGACTATTGTGTCTACAGCTTGGGTCACCTCTGAATGCCAATGAGTGACCAGAACATCAGCAGCAGCCTTAATCATCTTAGCTGGGGGGGGGGGACCGCTAGAACATTCTAGAAACCTGTGGGATCCATCAGTCCATCTATCAGGATAGACATAAGACTGATAATTTATATTTGTCCCACATGTAACCCAAGGGTAACTCCTGGAAGGCTTCTTTGGAGATAATGAGCTAGTGGAGTTTTTAAATTTATTTATTTATTTATTTATTTATTTATTTATTTATTTATTTATTTATTTAAATGACTTATATGCCGCCCACTACCCAAGGGTCTCTGGGTGGCTTACAATCAAAAGAATTAAAAAAGTTAAAACATAGAATATCAATCAATAAATAAAACAATAATAAAAACCTTACACTGAAATCATTACACTAAATTTGCCATCAGAGGACCCACAATCTATATTGTATCAATTTAAAAAAATTCTGGAACAGGAAGGTTTTTACCTGGCGCCAATGTTGGTAACAGGTGGATCTCACTCGGGGGGGGCATTCCATAGCTTGGGGGCAGCTGCTGAGAAGGCCCTGTGTCTGCAAGCCATCCCTCTCACCTCTTTGAGGGATGGCTCTTTCAAGAGGGCCCCCTGGCTCGATATATATATATATGGTGTTTGATCCTTTTTAGTATTTGTATACTCATCATTGTTAGCTTTAATGTGGTCTCTTATTGGTATAAGCCAACTTGGGTCCTTTCAAGGAGAAAAGTGGTATAAAAATAGTTTCAATCAATCAATCAATTGGTCAGTCAGTCAGTCAATCAATCAATCAAATAATAGATGGACTAACTCGGTATAAGTGTTCCTCTGTTCCTAAAATCAAAGCCATTGTAAACCTCTGTCCCAACTAGAAGTCAAGTAGTGCCTATTGTCTTCTTAGGAACCTGACTCTGCAATGTTTCTGAAATGAGGCATATTTTCCATCCTTTTCTGTCCTTCCAGAACAAGCTGAGACTTTCACATTTTGAGATTCCACACATGTGTCATCCCCCAGGTCTTGGAAATGCCAATTAGGTCATAGTTCCCTTTCCTTCTTACAACATCTCTGACTCGCGAGGGAGTCTGTATCTTCATTTCGCCTCTCGGAGGGTAAAAGGACGCTCGGAAAGCTAATTAGCTTGATCCTCTGTGGGATGCAATCATTTCTTGAGTTGGGTCTTTCACATTTATTAGGCATAACACAGAAATGCCTGATGAGTGGCTGGAGCATGGCATCCACATGTGGAGTCAGCTGGTGGAGACTGTTCAGATAAAGTCTTTGTACTTCTCCCATAGGGTTGCAAGATGGCTGTTTATGTGAATATGGCAGTGGTGCAGAACCTCATTCATTTTGTAGCCTTAAGGGCAAGGGGGCTTGATATTGAAAAGTGATAAAGCATTTCAAATCAAAATGACTCACATTTGCACATCCCTAGGATAAATTTGCACTGTCCACCCAATGGGAGGAGGCAGAAAATAATTTACAGGATCACTTTTGCCTACAGATGTTCTATAGGAGAAGGCTTGAGTGCAGATGGGGGAAAGATCAATCAGATATAAATAGGGCTGTGGTGAAAATACTGACCAGGAGATATGTTAAGGCCATAAGATTAGCTTAAAAAATCTTATTACAGACTGTAATTATTTCGTTTGCTCCTGACAGCAGGAATTTCAAGAGACAAGTGGAGGGCATACCGGTATATTTGCTCGTAATTGGGTGGAGGTAATAGAGGCGTTCGGACCTATAGAGTCTGCATTCTAGTATGGTGTGTGACAGGGTCTCAGTTACTTCATTCCCACAGGGGCAGAGCCTTTCTCCATATGGTGTGTTATTAGAGCACCCTTTTAACTGGGCTGAGGGAAAGCAGTTGAATCTGGCCCTAGAGAATGCAAAACGGTTCCTTGGAATTGTAATTTGTTGTATATAGTTTGCTGGCCTGGGAAAGTTAAATTTTAGGCCAAGGTGCATTGGTGAGCAGATTCTATCTGCACCTGCTAGGGAGTATTGATAGTCTATATAATCAAAGAATTTGTGGGGCCATGAACCCACAAGTGGAGTTATTCTGTGTGGTTCGTGACCTCACCAACCCTGGTCTGCATAGGCCTCCTCCCAGTGATTTCACTAGTGAGTTGTTTAGATCCATTTTAGATCTAAAACAGAGGCCATCCAATCTGATGTAGACTCAGGTTGCAGTGGTCCTAATCCAGCCATCCCATCTGCTGCAGCCCCTTGGTCTCCTCGGTTGGTTCATTTTGAGCCGGTCACGACTGAATTTCAAAAGCCCTTCCTCACCCAGGCTCATTGTGGCCGATATCTTGCTCTCTTTCCATTGGCAAGCAACATCATTCTCTTTTAAGTAGCTGCTCAGCATCTAAATACAGCTACTGTACTTTTTAGGATCACCATCAGCAGTTGCAATATTTTAATATTCATATTTTTCTAATGTTTTAATAGGTCCATTCTTGTTGGTTTAACCACTTTTAATGATCTTTATCATAGTTTTTAATGTTTGTTTTCAAAACTTGTAAGCCACCAAGTAGGTATTGTTTAACAATGTTATCGTTATCAAAATTGGGAACATTTTCAGGGGTCCCCTACCTATTGCTATCTACTGCTTGCCTTTTTTTGTGTGCTGTTCAAAATTTCTCAAGAACAGAACCTTGAGCAGGTGGAAGGGTAGTCCTTCCCAGGTTTGAAGAAAAGAAGCCATCATCAAAATCTTTCCATTCACTCTGGAAAGTCACTATTGCAGTGTTTCCCAACTTTGGGGTCAGGGTCAGCAAGGGACGGTGGTCGCAAAATGCTTTCTATGAGGTTGTGTGTCTTTTTATATGTATGGTAGCCCTTGGTACATAATTTCTTCCTTGGCCTTTTGGAGTCAGGTATTTAAGTTAGTCTGTATGTGCATGTATGAGAAACCAGGCCCTTGTGGGGATGAAGACACCTCTGTTTTCTGGGAAGGGGTGCCATCAGTGCATTAAAACTGCCTTTTTATACAAACATGGCTGGGGGAGTTACAGGTTGTGGTTGTTGTGGTTGTTCAGTCATTCAGTCATGTCCGACTGTTTGTGACCCCATGGACCAGAGCTCGCCAGGCCTTCCTATCTTCCACTGCCTCCCGGAGTTTGGTCAAATCCAAACTTTTCCAAGGACTCCTCTCTCCTCATGAGGTGGCCAAAGTACTGGAGCCTCAGCTTCAAAATCTGTCCTTCCAGTGAACATTCGGGGTTGATTTCTTTCAGGATGGATAGGTTTTATCTCCTTGAAGTCCAGGGGACTCTCAGACTCTCCTCCAACACCACAGCTCAAAAGCTTCAATTCTACGGCGATCAGCCTTCTTTATAGTCCAGCTCCACTTCCATACATCACTACTGGAAAAACCATAGCTTTGACCATCCTGACCTTAGTTGGCAAAGTGAGTTACAGGTTACTTGGGTATTATATTAAAAGGGGGGTCATGAATGAAAAAACATTGGAGAACCATTGGTCTACTGCTTCCTTCTATTTATGCTGCTCCTAGGGCCTGCACGTTTCTCCGGCTTGTTCTGACTCAGCACCATCCCTTAACATGCTGTCTAATAGCTTTTTCACATATTGTAAGACAAGGCTTTTTGGCAGCCATCCATGCTCCAGGGAGCTCTCGCCTACACCCCATTATCGACACTTTCCAAAGGTACGGCAAGGTTCTGGCAGGGTTTCAGATGAGGCATTATCGTGATTGAATGTTTGTGGAAACGATGTTTTGTCTTGGCCATCCCAAATGTTGCTCTGCTCACTCTTATCTCAGAACACTCATTCTTTGGGATGGCTCTTTGTACGAATTGGCAAACATCTTTTGGATGGGTTTAAAAGAGTTTCCCTTTGTTGCATTATTTCTCTTGTCTTTCTGATACCATTGATCAAATGTTGCATCAAAAACTTACTCAGAGTTTATCACCAGGTCTGCTTAGTCACTGCTTTAAGAGCAGTTTCATGCTCAGTTCCTTATTAACATTTATAGGTTTTTTTAAAAAACAACCCCTCACCTACGAAAATGAAATAAGTGAAGATTTACGTGTGTAATATACACTTTTCCCCATATGTTCTTCCCTCTAATATATGGTTTTCATTTGCTGTATTCCTCAATGTAGACATTTGTCTATGCCATTTCACCTTCTGTACTTTAAAATAACACTCAATTCACTAAATTTAGAGAAGCGAGAAAATGGAACGGCAACTGCGCTTTAATTTTGGAAGTGAAAATTAGGTTAGTCAGTATCAAAACGTGAACCACATGAAATCCCTCTCCATCCCCCTATTAGTTTGTTGAATCTCTTTCCCATAATTATTCTGAAGTGCACTTGTACAACGCAGATTGATAGACCCAGCCCAAACTTATGAACTAGCAATTTTCCATGAACTTCCTGGTTCTTATTTTGGTTCATGCCCACCTCTAGTAACTAGTCATTGTTGAGGATATTCATTGAGACAGACCAACTGAGCTAGATGAACCAACCATTCATTTTCTCAGTTTCCTTGATGGCTGACTAGCTTGATGGCTTAGGTCTCTGGCTGCAGAGTTTAATTCCCCAAAGGGTCTCCTACAAGTGCCAGCCTGGGTTGTCTGGAGCAAGCTGCGCAGACCCAGGGTGTCGAAATAAACCCGGTTGTGCCTTTGAAAACTCAGTCTGTGAAAGGGGTGACATCACAGCCTCCAAAAAGAAGGGAATGTGAAACTATGCCCAAATATTCTCTACCTGGGAAAACCCAGAAAAAGGTTGCCACTGGTCGTTAACTTTATGGCCCGTGGTGGTGGTGGTTCATTTATATTTATTTATTTATTTATTTATTTATTTATTTATTTATTTATTTATTTATTTGTTTGTTTGTTTGTTTGTTTGTTTGTTTGTTTGTTTGTTTGTTTGTTTGTTTGTTAACCGCCCGATTTTCCCACAAGAACTCTGGGCGGTGTACAAGACATTGCACAACTAAACAATTTGTCCAAAAACTCAACCCAAGAAAAGTCAAGTAGAAATGAGAATAAAAATCAGGGGGAAAAACACAACATACAACATAGACTTCTAGAACAAACATTACATTTTCCCGCATTGAGGAAATATTTAGGGTAAGTGGAAGCAGAGAAGAACAAAACTAAAAGAACAAGAAAGGAACAGGAGAAATCCTTGTTAGCCTTAGTATATATGAAATCCAAGGGAAGGGAAACTTAACTGTACCTTTTTTAAAGCTTTGGATCACTGTTGTTACTGTGTCACTATCAACCACAGTGAATGACAATGATGGTAGAATCGAGACTCTTAAAAACATCAGGAGGCTACAAGTTGCTCGCACCACATGGTATTTGAAATCAAATAAGCAAAGCATCCACATAAATATCCATGTGCACTATTAAAATTTCCCAGTGGCTTCCAATGAGGCACACCGTCCCTTAAATAAAAGTCACACACACTTGCCTCTAGGCTATATCGCTATTTCTTTTTATTGCTTGCTTTTCGCAAAGGTTTGGGCAAGATATTTGACTGAAACAAACTCTCTCCTCCTTTCTCATGCTGCACACCAAAGTCAGTACATACTGATCTGGAATTCTCAGTGCTTGGAAATGTATAACTCAGGATGACTCAGCCACTTGTAAATATTAGATATGAAAACAGATTGGGTTCCACCTACAAGCGATGAAATGCAGTATGTTTGGGGGTGGGTGGGTGTTTTCTTTTTTAATTTAAATAAAAACATATCAGATTGGGTGGGGAAAATATCTGACATGTATGTAGACAAAGCCTACAAAACAAATTATTTTAACTACAATTCCCAGGATTTCCAAATTAGTGGATTTCCTGAGTTGATACTGCATGGGTCAAAGGTAATTTGAAGAGATGACTGAACATTATCTGCAGTCCTGCAAGCCATCTAGAGGATAGGATTGAGATTTGAGTTAGCTGGTTCTGAGTTCCATTTTTAGGTGGATTGGATTGTATGCTGTGGTCATGGCATTATGTTCTAGAACAGTGATGGCAAACCTATGGCATGGGTGCCAAAGGTGGCACTTGGAGCCCTTTCTGTGGGCACCCAATATCACCCCTTCATAGCCACCTGTATACAGGTTAAATTACTGTATTGGCACTTTGCAAAAAAATTAGTGGGTTTTGAATTGCAGTTTGGGCACTCGGTCTCTGAAAGGTTCGCCATCACTGTTCTAAAATGTGACTGGTTCCTTTTATATAGCTCTTCCCCTTTTTACATAGCCCCGCCTTCAAACTTGAGTTCTACCTAAGTATAGAAGTACTGGAAAGGATTAAACAAATACTGCACTAAAATGGTAAGCAAAACACTAAATGTTTAATCCTTTCCAGTACTTGTATACTTACTGTTGTTGTTTTTTTTGAGGTATCAGTAGTCTTTTAATGATGTAAGCCACATGGGGTCCTTTATTTTAAACAAATAAGAATAAATGAGAATCCAAACCATGGAGGAACACATGATTATTATCCCTGATATGCAAACAACATCACCCTATTCAGAAATGATATACCCCTAAATAACGACTTCCTATGCAGTGAAGAGTAGATGGGTGGAATTATTTTCATTCCCTCTGGTTAGACATCTTTCAAGTCATTGTGGAAGTGAACACTCCACAAATCCGTATTCAACATCTCATAAATCTGGCACAACAACTTGTCATTTGAGTAAAGATGGCTATTTTTTCCTTTAATCTCTGACCTTAATGTCAAAGAATAATTGACTTTCAGATGCAGCTGGAGGGTACTAGCCCGGGCTAAAATAGAGAGGGCAAGTCATTCTTTGGGATTCTGCAAGCACAGTAATAACAGCCTCTTCCCAGCCCCCTGGTATCAAAACAGAAATACACATCTCAAATTCCTAAGAATATAAAGGTCTCTAGGGGTCAACCAGAAAAGTCCTCAACTTTGTGGAAGCCAAGGCAGAGAAGGGTCTTTTCTCCATTCCTACCTTGGGTGGGCTCATCAGCAGTCAAGGGAAATGAAACTTAATTAAAAATAGGAATTTAAGCTAGCTTTCATCACAAGCTACATCAGAATTGGCCTTGGCACCAATATTTCTTCCCATAGTTCTCAGAACTCCACATTGGAGATGGACACAGATAGCAAAAATGGCAATTGGTTGCACGTTGTAATTCATCAATGTTGACATATTATGAATTTATGATTTTTTCCTGATGAACTGATTAATCAATTTGCCAGTTCATCCCCCACTAAAAACCCTAGGAAACATACCCCAGGCAACTGGAGAACGCAAAATCACAGGAAAACTTCCACTGGCTCTTCTCTAAAAGTCCTGCATGTTTAGTGAAGTTTGAGTTTTGGAATTTTGAGTTATCGGCCCATAAATTGGTTTCCCCATCCCCCACCCCCAGAAAAGGTACAGAAGCTGCGGATGGCAAGGGAGCCCAAAATGGGCCAAAACAAGGATGACAAATCAATAAATTAAAAATAATTAAAATTCTGTCAGTCTATACATTGGGGCTCACTAAATTTGACAAATATGAGTGACGAATTAGCAATTTTGAATGACTTTTGGCATTTGTTTTTAATTTAATTTAATCCACATTATAGCCAATAGGAGGGGTTGAACACCTCAAGAAAACTCTCTGGAAAATTCTCTGCAGAAATCCACACACATCTCACAACACACTTGGCATCAGATAGCACAGTTTGAAAAATGATTGATCATTTAACTTCCCACTCATTCCACTTAATGATTGGCACGTCTTCCCTTCTGTATATGCAGAAATGTTGCAGTGAGCTAGCTAGCTAGCTGAATGTTGGAAACCACCTGCGTTTTGCTATTAATTTTTTGGGCTCTGCATGAAGATAACATAATTTTCTGACAGGTTATTTTAAGAACCTAGAGTATACTTGTAGGTTATAATTTGCAATTCTTATTACCTGAAGCACCTGTAGCGCATGCAGAAAATATAGGTTTATTTTACATGGGCAGAAGACATCAACATGTCTCATTTTTGTTTCATATTTTGTTTTCTCGTTTTCTTGGGAGCTCTGAGATTTTAGCAATGTGCTTTAAGAACCTTCTTGTGAAATAGAAGGACGCCACATGTTGGTACAGTATTAATGTTACTAGAAGTGAAGTTTGGGTTGGTTTTTTAAAGATTCTTATGATTTAGATGCCTAATGCTTGAAAATCAAAGCAAAGAAATGAAATCATTGTAGGTGGTGGTAATTATGATTCATTGGTTTTCTAAAGTTGTTTTTTTAAATGCAGCTATTTAGCCTTATGAAACATCATTTCTAGCATGTGTTAAGGCTTACGTAACTGTCTTTCATATTTGCACTGTGCTTGCATCTTGCAGTTAAACATGGGCTTATTTCTCCTTTACCTACGGCCTCTAGGCAGTGGACCAGATCTTAGCATGTAACAAAATGTAGGATGCTGCGTGCATTTGAAAAGTTAGGTTAACACAGAACGGCTGAAAATCCTGTTGCACAGTTGTGCAAATGACATAACTTATGTTTTGTATTTGTGTTGCATGAGTCAATGTTTGATCATGCCTAGAGAGACTTCTTAACTCACAGTAATTTACTTTTAAAAGTTATGTTATTCAAGGAGCTGCACAAAAGTCAATTTCACTTCATCTTGCAAGAATAGAGAGGTCTCAAGCTCATTTTTCAGTGTGTCTTTTCACCTCCCTCTCTTCTTTCTATGCTTATCCTGGAAAATGGAGAAGTTACTTAATCCCTGGTGAAGCTCATAGCAGATCCCTCTGCTTTGATCCAGCCACCAGGAAGTGATAGTTTAGCATTAAAGAAGCCACACCATCATCAGTGGTCACAAAGAAACAACATATTTTTGCAGATCCAACTTCTGGTTAGCTGGGGATGAGCATGGTAATAAAATAACACAGCCCAGTGGGAAAGATGTTCTCGGATGCACAAATTGCCATGGCTCCTTGGTGGGTCTGGATTTGATCATCCATAGAACAGCAATGCAGTTCTAAGATGGTTATTACTGTATAACAAAAATGCTGAGGTCAGACTATGATAGGTGTGTGATGGTCATAGTGGTGGGGGGGGGAGGAGACAATAGAGTTGCACTGGTAGCCATAGACAATGGAAATCACAGCCTGGGTCAGACACATATGTTAGTGAACAAGTTTGTTGTGATGGAGAAGATGCAGAGGAGAGGACGTTTTCTATGGAGAAGGTCCCCTTCTGCAAAATATGGACATCAAAGACGGCAGAGAACCTTCTCCATTGTGACCAGGAAGCACTGGCTTGCATGAACTAGCGGACTCATTTAGCCTCAATCATTGTCATGCACATATTCTATGACACTGGGGAATGCAAGAAACAACCTGAATGGCATTCATAAAGACCGCCGGCTGCAAATGATCTTGAAATTATCTGCGACTTCAACACAAAGCTGACTGGTGCACTGTTTGCTGGTCTCATCATTACCTTCCCGAGATGAACTGTGCTTGCTATGCACCATTGCTCAGATTCCCTGTTAACCTCATCCTTGTATCTTCAAACTAAAGGTTGCACCATAAATAGGCTTTGCATTTTGGACGCACCACTGGCTCTTGGGCTCCTGATAATTTCATCTCCAATTTTCTCATGTAAATCTACAATAGCTCTGCTGAACCCTTGCTCATTTCTATATGAGTTGAAAGCATAATTTGTCTCCATGCCTCTAATGGGTTCCTTGGATTCCTTATTCTTGTACATTCTTTGTTCCCTTTCATAAAAAGTGTTAAGACTCCAGGCAGCTTATTACTAGGCCATTATTACTGTTCTCAGCTGGTTAAAGCCATTCAGCCATTGGCATCCTGTTTTGCATCAGTACGAACTCCAGGAAAAAGCCAAAACATTATCAATGAGTCCCAGTCCATGCACTGGTCTCAATTGCAGTTTTAAATTTGGTGAATTCTGAATTATTTTAATGTAGAAGGACCATTGGTGAGGAGAGGGGGGGGGCTCAACTTTCCCACAACTGCTCTAGTAAGTTAGAGAGACTGATGCGGGTATGCCTTTATACAATCAGATATTTATTTATTTATTTATTTATTTATTTATTTATTTATTTATACTGCAACCATCTATCAGAAAGCAAAAATATTCTGTTGTCCAAAGTAGTTGAACCGCAACAATGAAGAGCATTCTGTTGGAGGAACTGAAGTGATACTGGCAAAATTTGGCCTAAAGCAAATTAGGAACTGGAGGTACAAAACGCTTTCAAAATTTTGAGGACATTTCAAAGGAAAGGACATGGTGGAGGCTCCAAAGTCAGGACGGGGGCCAAATGCGGCCCGTTTATAAATTTCGAGTGGCCCACGGCCTCTTCTCCCTACCGGCTCAGCCTGTCATGCATCCCTGCCTGCTGGCCCTTCCCCATCCCGGATGGAGGCATCAGCTTGCAGTTTTATGTTTTGCCTGCCCTCCCTGCCTCTGTCCACCACCACCCAGCCACCTTCCCAGCCTACCCACCCCTGGCTCCATTGCTGCAGCATCCTCCCTTCCTCTTTGCATGTTATAGAGACTTGTCCAAGGTCCGGCCGAGGGACCAAATGCAGCTGAACAGTCACCCCCCCACACACACACACACATTTTCACCTCACCAAATCTGGCCCTCCTTGCAAAAAGTTTGGACACCGCTGCTCTAAGGATACCGATTGCTGTTCAATTTTGTTTTGTTTCGCATTGGAAGATTTTGTTGTTTTCTTTCCATACTGCTAATTGGGGTCACTTTAACTCCCCCACTCCACCCCAATATGTGTATCAGGATTCTGCAAATTATCCCATTGGCTAAAGTGCACTTTCACACATTTCCTCAATTATGTACATTTTAGCTATTTGCATTTGAAACTTGTCTCGTATTTTGTGTACTTTACTTCTCTAAGGTGCCCTCTGTAAGAGTCAGAAATGGGCAAATTCTCAGGGCAGTGTGTGATTCATACTTCAATAAATTCCAAGGCTAGCAACAAGACTACTTTCTTTGAACCTGGCAAATCCAATGCAATTTCGCCCCATTCCTCCAAGGCTCCGGAGTCTTTTCAAAGCAGATTCAAAGACTTTTAATCTGACATGGAAGTGCTATCTGTGGTATTTGATCTCTGATGACTCATGTCCACATACTATCAGCATCATTGAAACCTCCATTTACCAATATATATATAAAGTAATCCTAAAGAATAAAAATATATTTAGAGACTTCTGCAGTAATTCAGTACAGCAAATTATGAAATTTCTCAAATGAAACAGAGACCAGAGTTGGCAAAACTGAACCATATAATCTGTGCAAACCTGTTATTAAACTTTTTGTTGAAGACATCATTCAGATTTGGCTCCTACCTTATTTTTAAAAAAACCAGGTTGTAATTTTCAACATCCCAATATTCCAATTTAAAAAGACAGATGTCCACTATGAGTAGCAGTATTCTGGTTAAGTACTGTGTTCAGTATTAAATGTCCAATTTTGGTGGTTTATGTTAAACTTTCTTTTCTTCCTCATCCTCATATGAACCTCTAAAGAAAACCGAAGACTACAATCCATTTATAATCCTCACATATCAAGCAGATGGATGCACAGAAGATTAAAGACCTGATAATTAAAGCAGCCATCTTTTCACCTGTTCCTTTCATGGTCCTTCTTCGGCTTTCTAAATACTCCATTCATGTGTGTTACTGTAAATGGCCTTCCTCTCTGGAACAGTGTCCTACATGAAATGTTAGCATCAAACCCATCCAATTCATCAATACCAATACCCAAGACAACAGCTAAAACTGAGGAAAGGTTTTCTCCATCCACCCGAGACTCTAAATATTAAACAATAAAAAGCCTAGGTAAAATCTTTGGAGAGCAAGCAAGCAAGTAAACAAACAAATAAAAACAACAAACAAAAACAAAAACCCTGTCATGAATGGGTAAAGGCTGAAGAGTGTCTCCCCCAATAACAAGACTGTAGCTGGACCATCTGGAAATCACTTAATAGACTTCAAAGTGAAGTTGGAAGAGCAAAGAATCTTTAAGTAAAATGTCTGTGAAGATTCTCAGTCATCCAGGTGAGTTTATCTGGAAGTTGAGTCATGGCTACTGGACTTCTTTTTTGAGAGATAGAAACGTTTCGCTGTTCATCCAAACAGCTTCATCAGTCTGAATACAGCTAGTGCAAGTCCTCCATCTTATAGTTCGCTCTGCCCTCTTGTCTCCCTGGTCACAAAAGGTCACCCTGGTCACAATAGGTCAAAGCTGACTATAAGATGGAGGACTTGCATTAGCTGTATTCAGACCAATGAAGCTGTTTGGATGAAAGGCGAAACATTTCTATCTCTCAAAAAAGAAGTCCAGTAGCCATGACTCAACTTCCAGACTTTAAGTAAAATGGAGCAACTGAGATACAGGACAATGCTTCTGTGACTGTAGAGAAATTCAGTCAATGCTGATTTTTTGTATATACAGTTTATCTCCCACCACATGTACAGGAAGAAACACAGATCATCTATGAGAAACAAAGCTCTCTGATTAACCCAGTCAAAACTTCAGTGACTCACTGCCTGGAGGGGATCATCTTTTTCTACATTGATTGATGCAAAATTCATATAGTTGTTTTCTTCATAACTTTTCAAAATTTGCAAATTTCTTTATATATTTGATTTTAAAAACTTGAGGTTTACATATAAAGCTAAATAGCTTTGAGTGCTCAATTCTAGAATACACGTCTTTGATCCCCATGTGTATTCAGCTACACTGTGGTACTAAATAGAGATGACCATGAATTAATAAATAAGTTGCAAAATTCATTCAAAATCGCTAATGTGTTGATCAGCATTCATACGAATTGATAACCCCAATCAATACAAATTGATGAAATTTAGTGATTTAGATTCATCTATTTTGGCACTATAAAATGGCCTCTGAGGCACCTAGAGATTCCAAATTTGAAAAAGAAAGAGAGAGAGAGAGAGATTTCTGTACAATCTCCCGAAGTTTGGGAAAGATTGGGTTTATGTCTGAGTTATATTGCTTTCTGCAGTGGATGCTGTCCCATCTCTTGAGCACTGCCTGGATGCCATGTTGAGATGGATGAGGGTGGATAGGCTGAGGTTGAACCCAGGCAAGATGGAAGTCCTGCATGTGGGGGGCCCTGACGTTACCGGTTGGGAAACCCCCTCTCTTTTGGGATCATGACTCTTCTCACTCAGACTGAAGTTTGCAGCTTGGTTGTTCTTTTGGACCTAACACTATCCATGGAGTCCCAGGTAGTGCCGGTGGTCCATTCCTCCAATTTCCATCTGCACCTGATTGCACAGTGGCATATCTCTCTGGACTCTTTGATCCTCACTATGTTGACGCATGCATTAGTATTCTCAAGGCTGGACTACTGCAATGCTCTTTACTTGGGGCTGCCCTTGAGACTGGCATGGAGACTTCAACTGGTCCAGAACATGATGGCCAAAATAGTGATGCGGACTAGGAAACATCAACATATATCCCCTG
This sequence comes from Phrynocephalus guinanensis, assembly GCA_037367245.1. Taxonomy (NCBI): domain Eukaryota; kingdom Metazoa; phylum Chordata; class Lepidosauria; order Squamata; family Agamidae; genus Phrynocephalus; species Phrynocephalus guinanensis. The sequence continues at coordinate 14,258,874 of CM074745.1, read as the reverse complement.
TTTTGGCCTCCCTGCACTGGGTACCTGTTTGTTTCCATGTCGACTTCAAAGTGTTTACTATGACATACAAAGGCCACAATGGTTTAGGGCCTTGTAACTTGACAGAGTGTCTCCTCCAAAGGAGAATTGCCCAAAACACCCAATCCTCCCAGTCAAGGTGCTTGAGGGTGTTAAATCTGAGAAGCCCGTACAGATAAACAGAAACTGGGCCTTGCTAGTGATTGCTCCATGCCTGGGGAAGAGCCTTCCCCCATTATATGCCTGCCCCTACTCCCTGGAATCTTTTAAACCAGGCATGTCCAAACTTTGGCCCTCCTGATGTTTTGGACCACAACTCCCAGAATTCTAAGGTTAGATTTCCAATGGCAAAGGACTGTGGGAGTCGTAGTCCAAAACATCTGGAGGGCCAAAGTCTGGGCATGCCTGTTTTTAAACCATCTTTAAAAGCATGGATATTTATGCAGGAATTCCCACAGATGAGTACATGACTACAGCATCTATGCCCAATTTAGGCTGACCGCGTAAAATTTCTATTTTCATTTTTTTAAAATTAACATTATGTTACCTTTATACATCAATATGTTATTTAATTATGCTTGATTTCAAGTCTATTTTTGCTTTATCACTTGTTACCTTTTGTACTTGTAAATTGCCCAGAGTGGCCCTGCTGCCAGATGGGCAGAATAGAAATTCAATAAATAAATAAATAAATGCAGTACAATCCTATACATGGCTACTTGTGAATTAAATTAAACTAACTCTCAAGTAAACACAAAGAGGGTGCAGTCTCATGTTATGGAGCTGTTTGTGTTGCTTCTGACTTGATAGTGCTTCCATGAAGGGCCTTTTTATGGTTTCCACGGATTGCTTGCTTTCTGTTTTTATTGGTATTCTATTGATTTTGATCTTTATGATGTTTTATGCTGTTTCTGCACTTCGCTTTGAGTTTCTGATGGACAAGCAACTTTTAAATAGAATGCATAATAATAACCAAGAACACTGCTGTTTGAACAATAATGGGTATCCTTCCCATAATGCACTATTGCTTTCTGTATTTCATGCAGCAAAGGAAAGGAGGGAGAAATTTGGCTGAGTTTGTCACCAGACATCCAACAGAGCACGCATCACAGGAAGGGCAGTCTATGATACTAATAGATGTCCAGCTGGAAAAACAGAAGCAGGCTGGATTTCCATTTCACCACTGAAATGGAAATGAACCAGGTCCTACCAAACAACACTGATGTATAAGATGTAAAGCTGCTACCGGTCTCTTCCAGCTCAATTTTTGTGCCTAAATTAGGGATGGGCATTTTGTTTTGGTACCAGTAGGTTACGAAATGAACCACGCGAGCCCAGGTGGTCCTCAGAACTGGCTGATACATGCAGATCCAATTGCTTTACCTTTCTCTGTCTTGTGCAGGGTTAAAATGCAACAAGGAAGCACGATGCAATGTCATATTCCCTGCTTTGTACTGCTGGCCATTCCGAGAGGGAAGCAGGATGATGCCTGTCCCTGCACAGCTCCTGATTGCCCAGCATCGTAGATCGAGCACAGATGATGTCGCAGCATGCTTCCTTTGTTGGATTTTAATTATGTGCAAGACAGAAAAAGGTAAAGCAATTGGATCTGCATGTATCAGCCAGTTCCGAGCACCACCTGGGCTTGCATGGTTCGTTTCATAACCTACTGGTTCCGAAACAAAATGTCCATCCCTAGTCTAAATTATTCTGCTGAAAAGTAAATATCCAATACCATAGAAATCTAGGTGTATATGAAGAAGAAGAAGAAGAAGAAGAAGACTTCTGTGAAAGATACTTCAGACGAGTATCCATACACTCTTAGCATTAATAAGTCACAACATCTGGCTGCTGGAAGGGTTATAAGGTTTTCAGTCCACTAATTAACTGGGGGGAAAGGATGTATCCTTCTAAGGTTGCCTTACCAATAGTTTGGTCACCATGGGGTAGCCAATGTGGATTAGTGAACAGAGTGCTGGAGCAGGACACGGAGGCCTGGATTCAAATCCATATTTAGCCACGGAAGCTCACAGGAGGTGGTAGTACAACCCTTCCCTCAAATACACCATTTGAAAACCCTGTAAGGGTTGTCGTAAGTCAAGTTAATGATACATAAAGACAGAGCCATAAAAGTACAGAGAACCCTTTCTCCCCTGTATTGCTTCATTTTTCACAAAAAAAGGTAAACAGTAAGCGAAATATGTACATCTACAAAACTCAAAGGTAGCTCCAATACAAAGTTAATAGACATAATAATTTCCCTGCCAAAAGAAGCTGCAACTGGGTCTAATCGGAGCATATGTTTAAGGGAGGCACCGGATATGTTACATTGCCAATAATTAGTATTATTAGTCAACCGTTTCCCGAAACGTGATCTCCATTAAACACAAAATATAATTTTATTTGCTGAATAAGGCACAATTTCAGATCCACACATATTGTGGGTATAGAAACTAGAGCCTAGGCTTATTGATTAGACAAAATGGGACAAACCAATTCTTCATTCCAGACTTTCCTCCAACCTTGTGTATCATACTTATTGAACAACATTAGATATTTATAAATAAAGATCATGAGCTTCTCTTTCTCTGCCAGTTCAATCCCTTTATTCTTACAGGTAGGAGAGATGCTGAGGCTGTCAAAGCTGGAGGGTCCAAAATGCACATCAATAAATACAATAACTGTTGTGTTGCTTCATTGTCATTTATGATTTAAGCACACTGTCTTTCTTTCATTATTCATATCAGAGGGCTGCACAATGTAAAATCATGGACAGGTGTGAAATACAGGCAAAATGAAACACAGTATTTCAATAGTGTTATCTTGGTCATTTGCTAAATCTTCTTCTGCACAGGTGATAGGGGCATGAATTGTGTGATTACATTTTTCCACAAGCACAGATAGTCTGCCCTGCATCCAAGTATCCCCTCTAAAAAGAGAGAGAAGCAATTTTTTAAAACATAGAAAGACACCGAGAGGGAGCATTAGCTCAAGAAAGAGAAGAGCAGAGACGTGGATGTGTATAAAAGCCATATTAAAAGGACAGCCCTCCTCAAGTGTTAATAGCTGTGTGGATGAGGAAAATTTCAGCCGGTGTGGCTAGCAGAATGAGTAACACCTGGTGACATTTCCTCTTCCACGCATCTATTTGTGGGAGAATGCTATTTTTTAAACCCCCAACTACTTCATCTGGCTTTAAATATTGCATAAAATTGAATTTCTAAGCAGCGGCAGCCTTTAGAATCTTTAAGAGATCCCTTCCTGGGTATTCCCTCCTTCCCCCTACATATTTTGGAGGGAGGAAAAAATCATTGAATGTTCTGAGGTGTTTCAGACAGGACTGTAATAGGCAACAGCTGCCAGAAGAGGGACTAGATGGGAAGATGTTTGTAGCAATTGACTCCCCTTTAAGCTCAGGTAGTTCTAAACTGTAGGAATTGTGCAAAGCCTTTTTGAAGCCTCAGTTATGCAGGGAAGGATTGGCACTTTTTAAGTCATGCACTGATTCTCTTCATAGCAGCCAGATACACTGAAATATCATAGATAGGTGAAGGAAGCTTTACCCAGACCTGGTTATTTCTGGACCACAAGTAAATACAGATATAGATTTTTTTAAAAAATAAAGGAAAGACTAGATTGAATTCAAACCTAGTTTATTTTTTTATTTTTTTATTTTTTTATTGTTGTTGGGTATTTTCCCCTTTATTTTATGATTATTGTCTTCTCAATTACTATTATTATCTTGTGGATTTCTTGTGTTTTTATGTGAACCGCCCAGAGTTCCCTCTGGGAAATTGGTGCGGTATATAAATATAAAAATAAATAAATTATAAATAAATTATGGTACAGTAGACCCTTTGACTGCTGAAGGTTATAATTTATTGGGTTTTGAAACTAACAAAGTCTTAGTCTGAACCAGCACACTGAATGCATTTAAATGTGTGGTGCAAATCTACGTATCAGTACCCAGAGACACATTTCCCTCTATTTGAGGAGGGCTACTCTGTACTAAACGGGTTGATGATTACAAGAAAATCTGAAAACCAGTCCTGAGTATAGGAAGCAACCCCCCCCCCCAAGACAATGAAATGCTTCTCTTAAGAGGGTTCCGGAACCATTGGCCTTGTCTAACTATGGTGAATGTAAAGGTTTGTTTTATTTGGTATCTTGTCTTCCTTGATGAAGATGGCACAGGATACTGCATCAGCAGCTTGAATTAGTTTAAGAATAATTGTGTATTGCAGGCCTGCCCAACAGGTAGACCGGGGGCTACCGGTAGCCCGCGAAGGGTTCAAACGTAGCCCGCCAGCCATCAATAAAAAAGTGAGGGGGATAAGTTCTCCACCCCTCCCTCCCCCATTCAAAGGACCACCACTGCCCCAGCAAAGTTCTGGGTCTGCCAGCCCACTGTCTCAGCTGAGCGGGGCAGTTAAAGGGCCATGTTGCATTGAAATCTGTTCCCTCCAGAACAGATTAATTGGTTTTCAATGCATTCCTATGGGAAAATGCTGCTCTACTTACAAAAGTTTTTACTTATGAGCATGTTCTTGGAACTGATAAAATTCGTAAGTAGGGGTTTTAGTGTAGTAGCCTTCAGGCACTTTGGGCTGGAAAAAGTAGTCCTTGGCCTGTTCAAAGTTGAATAGCCCTGGTGTATTGATATCACTGGAAACCCACAAGACGTTCATTTTTCTGATTATTTTTTTCTATTCAATTTCGTAGGCAAATTTCACAGACACGTTAGGCAACTTGTGGACTAAAAATTACTGACGGAATCAAGACGTTGCCAAAGAGTGACTGCCCTAATCACAGATTGTGCACATCTATATTAAATAGCAGGATGGCTAATCTACAACCATGGATATTCAAGAAGATTAAGGTTATGTCAAACATAAATTTGAGACATATAAATGCATCTGACTCAGCACTACCAGTTAACACATCTTCAGACAAAAAGAAAGCTTTTTACAATCAACAGAGAAATATGCTGTTAACATGCTGCAACTTTTAAAAATGTGTTAGCTTCATGTCATTCATTGGGAAGTATTGACTTTTCTTTTGTGGTTCAGTCCTTTACAGCGTAGGCTCGCTGTATATCCCTGAAAGGGATGTCCTAGATTTTTCTTACACAAGCCAGAATCCTATGGGATTTGGGGAGTGTAAACCCAAAACTCCATAACTGGTGTGCGAGAGAGAACGTTCTGGGCTTCCGGTATGTGCTCAGAGAAATTCAGCTCATGTATTATGTCCAAGGTGTGTGACAGTCAGCCAGAAAATTGTGAAAACTGTTTCTGTGATTTCTCTTTTGTAGTATTTGCAGTGACATGGATAGACAAATACATTTATAGTATCTAGATTTTAATGAATGCTCTGCAATATTAAAGGTTCCCCTCACACATGTGTGCTAGTTGTGTCTGACTCTAGGGGCGGTGCTCATGTCAGTATTCAAGCCAAAGAGCCAGTGTTGTGTAAGTCTGTGGCCATGTGGCCAGCACGGCTGCAAGAAAACACTGGTTTACCTTCCAGCTTTTTAATGGCAGTCCCTATTTATCTACTTGCATTTACATGCTTTTGAACTGCTAGGTTGGCAGGAGCTGGGGTTATCAGCAGGATCTCACTCAGCTGCGTGGCACCTGGGATTAGGGGAGAGTCAAAATGAGGAAATGGAATATCAGATTTTTAAAAAATATTCTATGTAAGTAAATGTAAAAAGAAACTAAAAAAATGTGTATGAAAAATGCACACAGGTGTGCTTTAGTCACACTGGAGTAAAATAAATAATCTGAACATGACTGATTATGAAAATATGGAAAGAAAGAAACAATCACGAAGAAGGAAAAAGCAGCCCTATAAACTCACCCAAAATTCTGACAAGAGGGATTGTGGTGAAGTTCAGGGCACCATAACAAATACCTGAACCAAGCAGACCTGTGATGATCGTTACCACACTTTAGATTTGAAACGCCTTTTCCTTAAAGACAAATCGTCTTGAAAATCACTGTCCGCTTTTCAAATAGCTTTTTCTGAAGAGCCCCCTTGGCCATGCCCATTATGACCGCTGTGTCATTTTTTTCTTGCAATGACCACTGGGGGTGGTGTTTTTTTAAATCAGTTCCTGCACCCCCTTTTAAAGTGATTTGGTTGTATTTGCGGACATACTACGCTGCCTTTTTTTCCGGTGTCCCCCCCCCCCCGTTTCTGCCGTTTCCCTGTCGTAGTTTAAAGTGGTTCAGCCAAGTGCGAATTGGGAAGCCGATGGCTAAGCCACTGCCGAAGTGTGGACTGCCGAACCGCTGTAGCCACCACGTGACCGCGGGAGACGGCGATGCAAAATAAAAAGCGGCTGCTCAAGGAAGTGCAGTAGTGGCCAAAACCAGGTAGGATTTCTCTACCCTGAATAGCCTGGCTCTCCTAGCACAGCAGCAGGACTTTGGAAGGAAGGAAGGAAAGGGAATCTCACAACCTCACAAGCATAGAATACACACTGACAACATCTCTCCTCTTTGCTGCTTTCTAGGAAAGTGAACCTTCATGAGGCTCAGGTGTTATTCTCAAGAGTAATCAAGCAACTTGCTCACCTGCAACCCCTTCCAGGAACTTAAGGCATTAAGGGATTTCAGTGTTGAGCTCTCCTGATTGCTGTTTCATTTTTCTCCTCCCTCCCCCCTTCTTTAAACACAGTAGTGAAATGTAACTGGCAAAAAGAAGACAGTCACTTTATTAACAAAGGTCTCAGTGTGTGGGATTCTTCTGACTGACTAATTTGCTCAACTGCAACCAAATATATGTTCTCACTATCCTTCTTTTATAGGATTCAAAAGATCTGCCCCAAGGAAAAGCATCAGCAAGGCTGCCAACTTCTTCACTAGTCCTTGTTCTTCTGTCTTTTCTTCAGGTTGAGATCCAAAGATTAACAGGTGAACATCCTGTGAAAAAGATGGAACTGCTGATTTATTTATTTATTTATTTATTTAATCATTCATTCATTCATTCATTCATTTAAAGTCACAAATGAAGATGTGTTTGTGATTGTTTCGAACAGGCATGTCCACACTTCGGCTCTCCTGATGTTTTGGACCACAACTCCCAGAATTCTAAGCTTAGACTGCCAATGACAAAGGACTGTGGGAGCTAGTTAGCCCATGAAACTTGGAACCTGCAATGGTGTCCATCCTCTTCCGTTTCTCAGCAACCGAAGTGGTTCTAGAAGAAGCCCAGTGAGCTCCTGTGTTTTTACAAAGATGTAGTGTTGGCTATCTTTGAATCTATGGGGAGCAATCCAGCACTACAACACTGCATGGGAGCACCAGCTCAGGATTAGCTTAATAACAACTGTTATTCCAAACAAAACACAAACTGGCTGAGCTATTCTCTAATCTCTACATGGGTAGGTATAGCTCTTGCAGTAGATTCCTCTACACCATTATTGGGCACATTTGATACCAGCTTCTGTCCTGGCTCAGGACTATTGGTAAGGAAAGCTGGGCCTTGTGAGGAGAGAAAAGTTGCATCTCTACTCAGGCCCACTCAGTTCGCTGCACTTTTATTATTAAAGACCAGAGTGCTATAGGCTTCCACAGCACTAGGTACTCTCTTCTTGTAGACTCCTAAACCTCTAAACCAGCAACTCCAAGAAACTACTTCTAAGTTCCTAATAATTCTTGCATGGAAGTCGAACTGGCAATTTGGTAACCTTATTTCAAAAATAAGGAGACTCCTGGATAACTGAATAAGGATCATAAAGTCATGTGAAGGCAAGGGGTCTCCTATAGCTATAAAAACATTGCAGAATGAGTCATCTAAGCAACACCTGGGGGAATTCTTGTTGCCTTTTGCTGAACTTCCCAAACAAGTGTAACAAGGGGCAGTTGCCCAGGCGTCCATTTTACATTATGGCCATGCTAAGGGATGACTTGACCGGAAAAGGCTGGCATCTCAAAGCTTATATACCTAATTTACTTGTGCTGGGAAAAGTGGGGTGCCGCAAACCAACAGGAAAGGAAGGGCATAGCCCGAGGAAAGACAAGAAACGGGTAACTATTTCTATCTGCGTCAAAGAGAAGTTCGTCTCCTATGTCTTTAAGGCTGCCCTGCTGTGGCTTGGGAAGTCCCCGAATGCAGTGGGTTTACATCCAAGAAAGCAACACGCAGGGGATCAGGGCTTAGAGCTGGTGCGCCTAGCCGCATGCTAAAAGCCCACCGAGACTTTCTGGCCAAGAAGCGCCCGCGGGCAAATCTCTTCCCTGCTGCAAATGCCTCCAGCATCTTCGCCTGTTCATCTCCGCCGGTTGAGTTCCTGCCTCCCGCGAGCAGAACCGCGCAAGGGTCGTGGGGCTGCGCCCTATCCTGACTGCCTGGATATGGGTTTCCCTCCTCTGGGGTGACCTTAACTTGTACCGATCGCAAGTCTTTCTCGTTTTCGCTCTGTGTGTTTTTGGCAAGGCGGGGAAGGAGGAAGAGAGAGGCCGTGCCGCCGTCCGTCCGTCCGTCCGTCCATCCATCCTCGCGCTCCGGTTCCTGGCAAGGAATGCCTCTTTAAAGGCGACTCCGGTTTGCTGTGTCAGTCAGTCCAGACAGCTGCGGTGGGCGGAGCTTCGGCGGCGGCTGCCTCTGCTTTTGGAAGAGGCTGCCGGAGATGCTCCGAGCTGGCGGATGGAGCGGAGAGGAGCGCGCCGATGAGCGAGGGAGCAGCGGGCGAGCCGCCGGCGGAGAGGCAGCCAGAGAGGCGGAGAGAGACTGAGGCTGCGGAGCCAAACCCCATCTCTGCTGCTGCTGCTGCTGCTGCCGCCTCCGCCGCCTTGAGCCGAAGAGACCGGGCGAGCGAAGAACCGAACCGGGGGAGCGTCAGCCAGCGATCGGGGACGGAGATTGCTGGAGCGCCCAAGTTCCTGCCTCTTTCCCCTGGCCGTCAAACTCTAAGGAATGAAAGCTTTCCAGGCTGACCTCGTCCTCCTCTGCTTCTTCCTTCTCAGCCAAGGTAGGACCCATCGGTGGTGGGGATTTATAGGAAATCGTGCTGTATTCCTGATCCATGGTCAGCCGGGCTTTACGGTTGGATGCTCGCGCGCTTCTTGGAGAGGAGAGGACGCGGGCACCTCTTGCAGCGACTTTGTTTACAGAACTAGCGGGTGGCTCTTTTTTTGTAGTGGGTAATATTTTTATTGCATCTATTCCCGCCCTCTTGGCCCCCTTTTTCGTTCAGTCTTGCGCCTCTCTCACTTGGGAGTTGTTGGGTTTCTTCAAAAGCGTTTCTTGCGTACGCGCGCCGTCAAATCCCGGTATATCTTTCCTCTCTGCCATGTAAATGAGTTTGTGATGCTTCCCTTACGGCTCGGGAAGGTAGACCTTGGAAGGTGATTCTCCTTACGAGCGTTGCCATATTTCTGCCCTTCCGTATCATTGGCCAAGAGATTGATACATACGCATATGTGTGTGTATGTGCGTCAGGGAAAAAGGATAGTTGGAAGGTGACAGAACACGGCAGGCAGCCCGATCCTCCTAATGTTTGCTCAGAAGTAAGTGTCACTAAGTTCAGTGGTGTTCATTCCACAGTTAAGGTGTGTCGAGGGGTAGCTAGAAGGGGCACTCGCTAACTTTCCCTTTTAAGCACTAGCTGCCGGTAGCTTCTTCACGGTTTCTATTCTGCTCAGGTGTCTGAGGTGTCTCTTGGATACCCAACGCCAGAGAGTGGTTTTGTTGGGTACAGACTTGAATCGGATTTGTCTGCTCCTACAGAGAAGTGGGACGGAGTGGGGGGAAGATTTGAGTGTAACCTAAAGGAAGCGTTGGCTCTCAACAAATGGGAGTCTTCTAATGACTAATATTATTTTGGTGGAAAAAGCTGAACCCAGAAACGGGGATGGCAAGTTGAGTCAAGGGCGATCGGTTTAAGAACTTGGACCTGTAGATGGTTCTGTAGCGCAGTTCCAGATGCCCAGAAGGTAGAACTGGAATAATGTCAGAGTACAGGAATACCTGTAGCTGGAGAAAAAGCACCTGTGGAATACAGGAATTGAAATAACTCACCCATTCATATGGCCTGGAGATGCCCCTACCCCCCTTTTTTTCTCAGTGTCAAAGCGATGTGCCATCTGTCTTGTAGAGATACCCAATACTCCTGGCATCATTCTCAGTATTGGGGAGAGAGCAAGCCGGGGAGAACACAACAGGTCCATCTGTTGATTAAATCAAGAAGAAAACTTAGTGCTGTGTTCTTAATTGGGAAATGGCTTTTGCATTCTTTCCCTCTGTCCATCTCCTCCCCTTGGCAGAAAGCACAGGACAAGGCAAGGGCCAGTTTGAATGGTGGCTCCTCTCCTTCCACGGCTTGTCCTCCACTGCTGGCAGAGCTCACCCCACCCCCCTCACTCCCCTCTTGTACTGAAACCAAAGGCATTAAAATGCACACATTGTGCCACCCAGATGCTGCTGCCCACGGAGAGCTGGGGTTGAAAAAGATTGAGGTCCATTTGTAGCACAGCAGTCCACGCTTGCTCCCCCCCATCTTAAAGAACTCTTTCAACCGTGACGCCAAAAAGTGAACATGTTAGGGGCATCTGCAGAGGTTTGGGTAATAAATCCAAAAGGGAGCTTGTTTTCCCTATCTTCTGTTGCTCAAAAGAAATATGAAAGTTGCTGCACTGTTCAAAGCAGAAGCATTGGTATTCAGAGCAGTTCCTTTGGGTCCCTCCGGGGAGAAAGGAGGTATAAAAATAAAGTTGTTATTATTATTATTATTATTGTCCAGCATGGGTGAATCTGTTTCCCCATATCTGAAATGTTGGTGTGCTTTGCCTAGTTCCTTGGTATGTGGTGAAACAGTCTTCCTTTCAACGTTGCTGTAAATCTTTTCCAGTAAGTTTGTTTGGGTGTGGGTGGCTGAGAGGCAGTTAGATTTGAGACAATATGATAGCAGGAAACTGGGTTACTAGCCCACTGGAGGACTGAAGGCATGCCCAGATGGAGGACGTTGCAGGGGTCTGATCCAGATAAGAAACATAAAAGGTTCTTATCTTTAGTGCAATCTGTTTTAGCTCTCACTTGAGTTATCCTTCCATTCACACTGATGGATGATTCTTCTCCTCTGAGAAGGGTCCAGACAGGTGTTTGGATTGCTCCAAGTTGTTCCCAGATTTCAGTTAACAATACCCACCTTCCCAATGCTTTCCCCAACTTGTCCCAGAGCTTCCAGTGAGCGGGCTGTGGCCACTCTTCTTATTTTTTTATTAAATAAAGTGACAGAGTGCAACTGCAATATATTTATCTAGCATGGTATCTATAATGCCACCAATGTATTCCATGTATCATTCTTATTTTAAAGGAGGGAAGGGTTCTTTTGTGAGACTGGGAAGGGGTAGATAAAAGGGAATACAATATATTAAGAGTCTGAAGTTTGGGAGAAGAGAGACAGGGAAACCAAATTATTCTCTACTTGGTGGCAAACTGACCAGCAACTGAGAGGAATTCCAATAGAAATTAAAAGTGCATCAGAAAACCATCCATTGAGATGGATTGATCTAAAGCAGTGTTGGCGAACCTATGGCATGGGTGCCAAAGGTGGCATTTGGAGCCCTTTCTGTGGACACCCGACATAGCCCCTTCACAGCCACTTGTATTCAGGTTCAATTGCTGTGTTGGCACTTTGTGAAAAATCAGTGGGTTTTGAATCGCAGTTTGGGCACTCAGTCTCTAGAAGGTTTGCCATCACTGATCTAAAGTGTCCATCAATTATGAAACCCTACCTATGATGCAAAGCAAAAGCATTGTGATTTCATGTGTTGTTTCTCAGTCCAGTGAAATAATAGTACTGTAAGCTTCTGATAATGTTGGAAAGTCTTTGTGTGGTATGGGACACAGGGCTGTGAATTACTTAACTGAATGACCTGGAGCGGGACTTAAACCAAAAGTTTATCATGCCAGTAGTTTAAAACAATATGCGACCACAGATGAAGTGACTCTGCCATATGTTGCCTGAAAGTAAAGCAAAAAAAAAAAAGTAACAGATGAGGGGTGGAATGTGGTGACCTTGTTGTGGAACCATTCTGGTACATAAATTACGAATTTACGATGTATTTTGCAAAAATGCTGTTCACATTTCTGGTTTTCTGCAATTTTGACTGTTAAATATCTTTCAGTGTTTTGCAATAGAAAAGGTCTTGTACATAGATGTAACCTGACACTTTAAATGTTAAGTTTAGTCATAGGGGATTGTGCTGAATGGGTTTTCACATGTGTTAGAATGTTGTAGTTTTATATGCACCCCAGAAAAGACTGGATCTGTAATGTGCTGCTATCTGCTTTGACCTACAATAAAACAAAATTTGGAAGGGGGTGGTTTTTCTTGAAAGAAGCAGATATACTAATTTTCTAAAGTCTCATTTATATGCTGCCTTTCTTGTCCTAGGAGAGCTCAAGACAAGGTTAAGAATCTTTCTTGTTTATGGATTGAAAGAAAGAAGTTCCTCTTTTTTTCCCTTCCCCCCAAAATGATTGATCTTTGGTGGGGGGGGGAATCAACAGAAAAACACGCAAGGCAGGAAAGGGAGAGTGGAATTATTGTTATCCAACTCAGCTTGAGTGGATGATTGCATGTGTGTGTAGAATTGACTGTGACTCCAAGATTTCCATTCTGTGTCAAAGGAAGGAGGTACATGCATGCTTTATAATACCACCAATATATAGAAGACCTTTTAGAGACCGAGTGCCCAAACTGCAATTCTAAACCCACTAATTTTTTTCCAAAGTGCCAATTTAACCTGTATACAGCTGGCTATGAAGGGGCGATGTTGGGTGCCCACAGAAAGGGCTCTGAGTGCCACCTTTGGCACCCGTGCCATAGGTTTGCCATCACTGATATAGGATGTTAAAATAAAAGTAAAAGGTAAAGTAGATTAAAATACAGGAGGGGGGTTCTCCATCATCCCACCAAACACATCATAGGTTGTCACTTGAGATTACACTGCCCGCAGCTCTGTTTTGGCAAAGACCTAACTATCTACAATGTGTAACACAATGGGATAATTAGGAACATGCCAAATTGCACACAAAAATCACAGAAGCCTTAGTACTCTGCCAGAAAGGCATGGGACATCTCCCAAAAGGGGTGGGATAGAGCTTAATTTGATTTGAACCAAACCGAATCAAAAGTAATCCAAACAAGTAAAATATATATCCATTTAGCAGACCCTACATTGAAAGTAACTACTTCTTAGATTGGTTAAATGGCTACAATCAACCTGGCACCTGTAATTCCCTAAAGGATTCTGCAGAGTAAACAATTGAATAATCTTCCCCTTCCAAAATGCATCTCTAGATGTTATACTTGGTGGTATTTGTGTTGACTCTTGTCACAGACATCTCTAGGTATAGGTATGCCATGAAAATACTGTGCTTCAGCATTGAGACAATGTAGCCAAAAAAGCATTTTAGATGTGATTTCTGTCTTCTTATTTTATTTGCATTTTGTGGAGTATCTGCCGTATCAGTGGAAAGCCAGTTGTCCGGTGCCTTCTTAGTTTCAGGATTTGCATCTTGCTAGGATCCCAGTGGTTTCAATTAGCAAATGACATGCAAACAATTTTTCTACTCCTTGTAGCTTGACAAAAGGCATTTATACATGACCCCTAAGCTCCGCTGCAAATGGCTGCAAGCTCCGGAGCTTAAAAATGTTTCCCCACCAGCTCCGGAGTTTGCAGACAATTAAGTGCGACCCCACCCACTTTAGCGCAACCCAGCACACTTTTTTGTACCTTCTCTTTGGAGGTGAAAAATCTTTGATGCGGTGCAAGGATAGTGAGTGCGGGGCTCTCCTCGCTTCTGTTTGCTGCTTTTTGGCTCCTGCCCCTTTAAGAGCTACTTTTACAGAGAGGATGGGGTTGGACTTGATGGCCTTACAGAGACGAGAGGCAGAATGAGGTGAGCGGCATGCTTTTCTTTCTCTTTTTCTCCCTCCCTCACGCAGCCAGCAACCAGGAAGTGCGGAGGGGGGTGGGGACAGAGGAAGAATGACAAACCCCTAAGATCTCTGGTCCGAATTTAAGTGGCCAGCAGATCTTAGGGGTTGTGTAAAAAGGCCCAAAGATATCTGATAGCGTGCTAGCAAGGAAGTGTAGTTTTGGATTAAATAATTTGAGAATTTGGCTTCTGCGTGAGTAGGTTTTTCCACAGATTCGTAAGGAGTATGCTATGCACACATTTGAGGCACATGGATAAGAACTATTATGCGCAGAACAGACTGGAGGATCTTCATACCAGCATTTGCAATATGTATCCCATTATAATGTGCCATATTTATTTTGTGATAGGTAACACAGGTAGCAGTTGTTATTTTTGCATATGTGCAGTACTCTTACTGGAGGTTACGTGTCCAGGAGCCCCCTAAAATCAAGTTGCATGGTTCAGACCTGGAGCAAAAAGTGATGCTGGTGCATGTGTTGTGTTGTGTTGTTATAGTCCTGGCCGACTCTTTGTGACCCCATGTCCATTGAGTAGAGATGGGCACGAAACGAGCGATTTTTCATTTTCGTTTTTGTTTTTTCGTTTCGTTACACAACGAAAATGAAATGAAATTTTTTAAAAAACAAAATGAAAACAAAAATGAAACGACCACATTTGCCGTGTTTTTCATTTTCGTTGCAGCAGATGCATTGAACTAAAAAGAATGCTAACGAAAGAGCAATTTTTTGTTTTCGTTTTCTTTTTCGTTTCGTTACCTAACAAAACAAAAACGAATTTTTTTGCAAAAAACGTCATAAAAAAAAAGAACCGAAACGGACCCCTAAACGACCAAATGACAAACGAAACACCATTTTTTTTAGTCGTGCCCATCTCTACCATTGAGTTTTCTTGGTAGGATTACTGGAGTGGCTTGCCAGTTCCTACTCCAGGTACCTATAGCACCTGGTATTCCCTGGTGGTCTCCCATCCAAGTACTAACCAGGGTCGACCCTACTTAGCTTCGGAAATCAGATGCGATAGGATGTGCTCAGGGCATCTAGGTGATGCTGGTGGGGTTCTGGCTATTCTTTCTTCCTGTAGTTGCCTCCTAGGAATGTGAGGCTTCTGTCTAGTCAACCCAAACCCATGAAAAACTGGTATCATCTTGACTGGTCTTGGCTGGTGTTTCAAAGCATTGAGTGGTGCTGCCTTTTTAGAGGAGAGCCTGCTAATAGCTTTCTGCATCTGCACACACCTCTTTTAAGCCATCTTAGCAGTCCTATTTAGACATGCTGTCAAGAGCCATGCTTGAACTGTGTCTCCAATAATGTCCATGTCCAGCTTCCATCGACCCAACCCCATACTTGTGGGTTGAAGCAAACTTCATTAAGGAGAACATCTCTCGAGAGTCAGACTTAAAATCAGCTTGGGTTACCTCTGAAGATGGCAGGACAAGCAAGATCACTTCTCTGACTTTTGTGCATCTCTTCTTGGATCCGCCCTTAAAATTGGACAGCTGTAAGCCCTTGAATATGGCAATGTGAATTGACTTCTCTTCAGATTTCTTGAAAAATCAGGCTCAGGTCCTGTGGCATTTAAACCGATGACTGTGTTCACATGCATTGAGTGGAGATTGATTTATTTCTGATGGGTTAAACTGGTTTTGGCATCTACATAGCTGAAAGTGATTCATTTCTACAAAACCACATTGAAGTGGATCGATTTTAGAAGTGAGGTAGTATAAAAAGCCCCTGCCAGCCATTTGAACACCTGCTTTGCAGCCTGTATAAATTGAGTTCACCCTGGTGTCATATGAATGATAAAATCTAAATTGATTTAAATGAAGCTTAAATGTGCTGCTTATTGCCATTGTAACCCAAGTCTCTGTTTGGGTTTTTATTCTGTTTCCTTCCCTCAATTTCCTGGTGGTTGCTATTTTTTGTTGTTGTGTGGTTGGTTCCCTAAGCTGTCAGGGGCTACAGTGCTTCATGAAAACGGGTATTATGTCACAAGGCAATTTGCCTCCCACTGGCAAGTGGCATCAGCAGTTTTCCTTGGTGGATAAGTGAAGTGACCCTGTCACAGCCATAACATGGAATTGTGGAGGTTTATTCTCCCCTTTAAAAACAGTGATGCTATTACAAGGATTTTTGTTTTCACCCCCTTAAACAACATTTTCCTAACTTTGCTCTGGAGGAGTTTTAGGGTAGAAACAAAGACACAACAGAATCCCCCTGCTTTCTGGGACGTCAGACATTGTGGTCCAGATAAACTACATCCTTACTGTGTTCCTAAGTGGAACTTTTGTGTCATAAAGTTGATCCTGGGAATGCTGTGGTTGATCCTTTGGTCCCATGATTCATGACCCTTCTTGCCATTGGAAGCATACGAAACACAAGTTTCTCTGTTGGGCGTGGGACACAATTTTCTCTCTTTCAAAAAAAGAAAAGAAAGTTGGGATATGACTTTCAGACATTTAGGGATCAATAATTGAAGAAATGACGTAGAGGTATGTATGAGCACTTTCATGTACCTGTCAGATATTAAGGCAGTGGTGGCCAAACTTTGCCCCTTCAGAAGTTTTGGACCACAACTCCCACAGTCCTTTGTCATTGGCAATACAGGCTTGGAATTCTGGGACTTGTGGTCCAAAACATCTAGAGGGCCGAAGTTTCTCCACAACTGTATTAAGGGCAGCACTTCTTTGTTACGGTGCACCAAGACATGGCCTAAGATCATTCCAGTGCTTGATCCAGAATGTCAAGGGTCCATTGTGAGTTGACCTGCCTCTTCTTGCACTACAGCCCCATGGTGCAGTGGTTAAATGCTTGTACTGCAAGTAAAACTGTGCTCACGACCTGGGGTTCAATCCCAGGTAGCTGGCTCATGGTTGACTCAGCCTTCCATCCTTCAAAATTGGTAAAATGAGTACTCAGCTTGCTGGGGGGGGGGAATGTGGAGCCTGAATGCTGTAATTAAAAACTGTAAAACCACCCAGAGACTACTTGAAGTGGTATGGGGCGGTATAAGCAGAACACTTTTTGCAGGTGCCTCATCATTTGTTTTCCCTTTTAGTTTGGGGTCTAATCTAGGGGAAGAGAGGGAAAGGACTTCTGTTATTTGTTCCTGTCAGTGTTCCCTTAAACCAGGCTTGTCCAAACTTCAGCCCTCCTGATGTTTTGGACCACAGCTCCTAGAATGCTAAGCTTAGCTTGCCAATGACAAAGGACTGTGGGAGTTGTGGTCCAAAACATCTGAAGGGCTGAAGTTTGGACATGCCTGTCTTAAACTAAGGATTTAGAGAATGAGGCAGCAATAGAATGCAGTGACTGTAATAAGGTGTGGTGGCCACATGTGTTGGTTGTGGACCCACCCCCAGTAGAATGCAGACCCAACACTGCTTGCTAACCTCTAACATTGGACCTGGACCATTCAAAACACTTACCTTCTGCAGTGTGGAAACTGCTAGATGTCAGAAAGCTCTAGCATGGAAAGGGTAGCAGTGTAACATCAGATCATCAGCTTTAGATGAAAAGCCTCTCTTAAGTTTTCTATCAGAGATCTAGCATGACCATCCATTCTTCTGGAGGTTGTCTTATACATGAGGACATCTTATAGAGGGGAAAATACAGTATACTTAGCTCTTATCTTTAGTTCTTCTTTTGCAGTGTTTGCTGATTCTTTTAGTTTAGTATAAAGAGCTGTTTTATGAAGGTGTTCAGAAAGGGGGACTTAAATACCTACAATGTATACACAGCAAAGTGTTCTGCTTATATACCGCCCCATACCACTTCAAGTAGTCTCTGGGCAGTTTACAGTTTAATTACAGTATACAGGCTACACATTGCCTCCCCAGCAAGCTGGGTAGTCATTTTACCGACCTCAGAAGGATGGAAGGCTGAGTCAACCACGAGCCTGCTACCTGGGATTGAACTCCAGGCAATGAGCACAGTTTTACCTGCAGTGGAGGCATTTAACCACTGCACCACAGTCCTTTTAAGTTAAAATAAAAAAACCACTATATGGATAACAAGCATATCTTACTCGTGTAATTTCATTGGGAAACTTTAACCTTGAGTTTCCTAATCCTTGATCTGGTAAATGCTTTAGAAGTTGAATCACATTTGAGATGTTGAGAATATTGGGCTTACCCGTGTGCGTGCTTGACAAAGAATCATAGTCAAGTGTTCACCTGACAGTATGCAATATTGCTTAAATAATCCATCTGTGTGCAAGGCATTTGTCAAATCTACATTTTATTTTTGCTACCCTTGAAGAGTGTCAAATGTGGGAAGTAGCCCTTGGCTTTTCAGGGCTCCCCAGATCTATGTCATATTTTCTATAGACAGGAGCTTGGGTGCCTGTTCTAAGATCAAAACATGCTTGGTTCACACCTGTCAAGATATCGTATTTTCCCTTTGAAGAGCTATTACTTATACTCTTAAGGCTTTTTTTATTCTTAAGCTTTTGAATAGCTTGCATTAGCGCCAATGACATTACGCTAATGACTTAATAAGTAAGTACTACTACAGAATTCCCTTATTCCATTGTTTAGAAGAATTCATCAACCAGCCTAAGATGACATTTCACATACCAGTTATCTGCACATGTTCATTTTTTTTTATTTTCTAGTATTAAACTTTCTACAGTTTAATAATAGAAAATAGTCTCTGGATGCCTTGGTCTCTCCCTTCCCCAATATTCCATTGTAGAAACTAAATACCTTGATCTTTACAATAGCCAATGTAAATCTCTCCTATCACATTGCATAGCACCCAGTTTTGATACAGGAATCTAGCACTGGCAGTAAAAGCACGAAAGAAATAAAGATAAATATTTGCATTTTTTTTCATACTCCCCCAAATCTGGCAATGAAAGACTTGGCTGCTGTCAGCCTTTCTGTCGCATTGGTTCTGTGTGTCATAGCTGGGAGCAAAACATTGAGCCCTTTGAACATTCCAGTTCTGCACATCGACTGCCATGGATGGCGCTCGTCTTCTGAAATGCCACCATGCATTCTCAGCAAGCAAACTTTGCCTTGGCTTTGCTGAAAGCGGCATCTTGCACGTGACAAGAGATGAACGCAATCTGCTCAGTGGAGGCCAGGAGCCAACATGCACAGGCTTTCCCAGGGCTTTAAAAAATTTTTTTTCCTGTGGCTACTGTACCCTTGAGAGTCACACGGACAGGCTCTGAATCAAGGGATGAAAGGAGGCATGAATTATCAAGCAGTTTTGCTAATGTATTTATATGAATGTATGCCATCAAGCTGAGTGTTCTAGATTCAAAATACATGGCTGAGAGGACTGCACAGCATACACTGATTGGCAGTGTTTACATTCTGAAACACATTTTTGTCATCACTGCCCATAATACTTGGTCCAGATCCATTGTTATTTCCTTGTTCTCAAAAGTGTCCCAGAATCTCACATGGGGAACCCTCAATAGCTTGCTAAATGATGCTTCCCTAGATTCAGTTGTGATGGTTTAAACAGATGTAATTTTTGTAGTACTAATAATACTGTGATTATACTTGGTACCTTGCTTGCTATAGCAGGTTAGGATTGCGTGTGTTTCATCTGGTTGAACTGAAGCAAGATGATGGGAACAAGTTAACACTGTTCTTCTACACGCAAATACACACACTGTCACTCTCACTGATTTTTTAAAGCTATAAGAGAAAGAAGAAAATGCTGCTGTGGTTTTCTTAGGTCCAACCCTTCATACCATAGAATCATAGAATCATAGAGTTAGAAGAGACATCAAGGGCCATCTAGTCCAACCCCCTGCCATGCAGGAACCCCATCACAATATTTCTGACAGATGGCTATCCAGCCTCTGCTTGAAAACCTCCAAAGAAGGAGACTCCACCACCCTTTGTGGCAGCATATTCCACTGCCAAACAGCTATAACTGTCATGAAGTTCTTCCTAATGTTCAAATGGAACCCTCTGCCTTAACTTTTTTTCCTTAACATCATGGATCAGTATAACCTACACCCATGTGCTTCCAAACCTCAGAAGGTGCTTACAATGTTAATGGCTATGAATTAACAGTGACAACCTGCATGTAAGTACTCCATTGAACAGGCACAGACGGCAATTATTTTGTGGACTTTCAGTAGAGAACAAAATAAATGCCTTCTAGAGGTATTAAATGTCACTCAAGTCTCCCTTATAGTGAAGAAGTCTAGAGGTTGTTCATATGGATGGCCTTGTAGACCAACATTGATCCAGAAACGCTTTCCTTCTGCTGTGCAGGAACAATACTGTAAAAAAAGACAGATACTCTAGGCAGTGGTGTCCACACTTTGGTCCTCCTGATGTTTTGGACCACAACTCCCAGAATTCCAAGCCTCGATTGCCAGTGACAAAGGACTGTGGGAGTTGTGGTCCAAAATATCTGGTTGAACACCACTGAGTGAAGAATGAGTTTTGCTCTAGAAGACGTTGGACTGCAACTCTGATCATCCCTGGCCAACGCAGACATGGAGAAAGGATAATGGGACTTGCCATCCAAGCATATTTAGAGGCCTGAACATAAACAGGGGCTGGTGTGAGCCATAAAACCATAAAACTATACAGCTCTAACTCAGTCTTCTCACCATTTAATGTTCTCACAATCTCTACTAATTAACTCTCCCTCCTCTTCTCCCGCCTCCTCCTCCCTCCCCTCCCTTATCCCCCCCCCCAAATTCTATATGCTACAGCCAATGGCAATATAGACTACAGACTATCAATATCTGGTATGAAATATATATCTCATATTATACAGTATCTCACACCTCATTCTGCTGCTATAAGCCTGAAGAAGTGCACATGTGCACGAAACGTCACATTAAAATATGAAAGTTAGTCTTTAAGGTGCCACATGTTTGTGTCTTTTCTTTTCTTTTCTTTTCTTTTTGTTTGATTTTTGCCTGAAACAGCCTTGTTCTGTATATTGTTGACAAGGGACAGAGGCCTCAGTCACATGCTATGCACACAGAGTAAGAGGGACTATACATATATACGGTATTAATGGATTTATTTATTTATTTATTTATTTATTTATATAGCTTGTATGCCGCCCACTACCCAAAGGTCTCTGGGCGGCTCACAATCAAAATAAACAATTCGGACAATTAAAACTTCAAAATTGCAATACAGTTAAAACAATAAAACATTTAAATACAATAACTACAATATATAATATATTAAAATACCATATTAAAATTGCTATCAGGACCCACAAAAATCAGTTAAAAAACTTCTGGAGTATTAATCAGCTTTTTGACTGGACAAAATGGAACGGCCAATCAGGAGATCTCCTAGACTAGTGTCTCCCTCCATTACCGTACCTATGGAAGATATGTTAGGTTACGGAGAATCCTTCTGGAGCTGTCACCCTGCTGCTGAGAGCCGGGTGCTTCCTGCTAATTGTCCATTGCTTTCACCCATTGAAAGTGATAAGAGTGAAGGGCCTTGATTATAGTTCTCTTCCCGCCACCTCTTTCCAAATTTATTCCATGGTGCAAATGAGAACACCGATTATATACTACCAAAAGTCAATGAATGTCAATAATGGCTAAGTGTTTCCTGTATATCACTGCAATTGAGCATAAGCTTTTTGGAAACACATGTCTTCTGTAACTGTGCAATGCTTAAGTACACAGTCAACATCACGGTGAAGATTAGATAAATGTCAGGGTTGCTTGTGTGCTCAGTAACAAGCTTAAGGCAGACGAACGTACATAATAGCCTGTGTGGCTACAGGAGACTTTGAGGCTGGTGGAAAAAGGGGGGGGGGGTAGACAGACAGAAAATAAAAGAGCCTCTTCATTACTCACAGTGATCTGCTGCACAACCCCTTACTATGGGAAGAACTAAATATTGGAAGACTCATCTTAGAATAGCAGCAACATGATGCCAAGACAGGCAGCAACACAGGTTAAATTTGAACAAGGGCGGCGTGAAGGTGGTGTGCAGCCCCTTGGGGCTCAAAGGTGGCTCCCAGTTTCCCCAATTTAAAAATGATTTTTCCTTTTTTTTCAAAAAAGATCTTCTGTTAGGCCATCTGGGGGTTGTCTGCCCAAGGAACACCCCGTGGTCTCTCAAGGGCACCACCTAATTTTAAGAAAAAACAACATCAAAGTGCTGCAAGGATGGGGGAGTGCCTTTTTAAAAAGTATAGAATTGTTAAGGATGGGCATGAAACAGAAAAATCATGTTGTGTTTCGTTTTGTGCTCATCCCCGTTTTGTTTTGTTTCATTTCTTACGAAATTTTAAAAAAATCATACAAAACTAAACTAAATGAAATTAATTGGCTCCCCTGGGTCCTAGAGGCACCAGATTTGGTGCTTGGGATTCCGGGAGCTATTTTTAAAGGGCTCCTGCTGAGCTGTCAATGGCTGGAACCTTTTAAACCTGGCCCAGTCACTACCAGGGGGTTTGTGGAATCGCGCTCTGTACATGACCATTTTCTGAGGGCTCCAGACATTGACAGCTTGGCAGGAGCCTGAAAATGATGGAACAAAATGGTTCATTTCAATGGGAAAGCAACCATTTTGTTTCGTCTATAACAAAATGCTGCTTCCTCATTTCTTTTCTTTTCGTTATGTTTCGTTACTTAACAAAATGACAAAACAGCATTTTGTTTTTCGTTTCCTGCTCATCCCTAGTACAGATCCCTGTTTTTAAGAACCTTTTTTGCAGGGGTTGGCAGTACAGACAGTTGTAGCACCCTCTGACTCCAGGTGTGGGCTGTTGCAGCTATTGGGAACTCCAGGAAGGCAGCATGCTGGTGGGAAGCCAGCCCCCCCCCTAAATGTGGGCTTTGGCTATCCACTCCGAGCTCATGCACTCACAGGCAACCATGCCCCCCCTCACTCTGCTAATGATCAGCAAAGAGTTTGGGGATGTGTGGCCTTCCAAATATTGTTGGACTGCACGCCCACAAACTCTCTCCATTGGCGAAGGTGGCTAAGGCTGACGCGAACTGCAGTCCAATGGCATCTGGAGAACCACACATCTCCAAATCCTTGGGTTGAGCAACTAACAGTAAAAAGGAAATGTGAGCCACGTGAAGATGCATCCGTCTGTTGGTGTAAGGATTTGGGTTGTGGCAATGCCCAGTGATGTATGGAAGTGAAAGCTGGACTATAAAGAAGGCTGATCGCCGCAGAATTGATGCTTTTGAGCTGTGGTGCTGGAGGAGAGTCTTGAGAGTCCTCTGGACTGCAAGGAGATCAAACCTATCCATCCTGAAAGAAATCAGCCCTGAATGTTCACTGGAAGGACAGATTTTGAAGCTGAGGCTCCAGTACTTTGGCCACCTCATGAGGAGAGAGGAGTCCTTGGAAAAGTCCCTGATGTTGGGAAAGATTGAAGAAGGCAAAAGCAAAAGAGGACGGCAGAGAATGAGATGGTTGGACGGTGTCATTGATACAACCAATATGGATTTGACCAAACTCCGGGAGGCAGTGAAAGATAGGAAGGCCTGGCGAGCTCTGGTCCATGGGGTCACGAAGAGTCGGACACGACTGAATGACTTAACAACAACAACAACAACAACAACAACAACAACAACAACAATGCCCAGGTTGTGTAGATGACAGCGGTCTTACACTCCTGGATCTCTGAAGCAAGCTGGTGTTTGGGGGAAGGTTTGAAAAAAATGTTTGGGATGCCCTTTTTAGGGTCCAGGTTAAAGAGAAATCCAGCTAGCCCTGCACAAAAGAGTGGCTAGCTGAGCGTACACTGGGCTATTTTCTTTTCAAGGGAGAATTAGATGGATGAGTAGGGAGATATTCAATGTGGGTGAGTGGTGCTGACTATGGAATGTTCTATAAGTTTATATAAAGAAAAAAAAGACTTGGATCCCAGGTGAAAGTGATGAGAAGGAAGATTGCTAAGCCATTCATGATTGTTTCTGGAAAGAAGCCAATAAGCTCTAATGCTGTTATGCTGTTACATGAGTGCACAGGTGGCATGTTTGAAGAGATGCCTATTTGCATTGAAACCTCATTAGGCTGAGCTGGAGATGCATTCAGTACGCTCTTCAGTATAGCAATTTTAGCATCTGGCCTGTGCCTGTATTTACAACTCAGTCTGGGTGAGAGGGGTAGTAGCCCTACTATATATTTACAGAAAAACACTGGCCCGTGAGGCTGGGTCTCCTAATTCTCTAATGTTTAATGTGCAGCGTTCCCGGCAAAAACTACTTAGAGGTGCTTTTATATGGGTGTGGATCCAGGGATTGAAAAAGATGGCTCTTTCTTATAGCTTTGTTGAAAAGCCCCTTGCTGAAACCATGGCTAATCCATTCATTCGTGTAAACTGCTTCAGGGCTTGCTAAATCCTGCCATGTGCTAAAGATAGTGACCAGGTGGATTGTGCAAGATGCGTGCAGTGTCATTAATACTAGGTGACTGATTCAAGGAGTATTCATTTTCCAGGGAGAAAGGGAAGAGATGCTTTGATATTCATTTGGACCTGGAGAAAAATCTCCTGTCCAAATAGTCTAATCAGTCAACCTGGGGAAATTTGACTGAGCATAACTTGGGGCTGTCTCTAATTGCTAGTATTTTTAAACTACTCAGTTTATTTTCATAAGCCTTTGGGGGGGGATTGAGGGTAGATGTCCCTGTGCTTTTGCAGGCATGTCCAAACTTCGGCCCTCCAGATGTTTTGGCCCAAACTCCCAGAATTCCAAGGCTGCATTTCCAATGGGAAAGGACTGCGGGAGCTGTGGTCCAAAATATCTGGAGGGCCGGATTTTGGACAAACCTGCTTTAGAGCATAATCCTGATAGCTCCATGCCATTACTGAAGCTTTAGGGACTGAAATTCTATTTTGAACATCATACATTTTTTTACAGCTGTGTCAAAACAGGCAAGAACTCTTCACTGTGTAGCTATAGTTTAGAACTACCAAACATCTTTTAAAAGAGGAATTCCCATTGGTTCACCAAGAAAGTCAGTGAGATATTCCTGTCCCCAGGCAGCCTCTGTTTCTCACATGACAAAAATATTGGCTGAAAACCTGATTGTGGTTGTGGAATAACTCTGTAAATTTCTGTGGCTGAATGGCAAGGTGCTGGAGTGGAGACCAGACCTGCAGTCACCTGCATGACCGGAGACAGGATCGTTAAGTTCTTCCACTTTGTCAGTTTGCAGCAATTAGCTCTCGCAAGGTATACACTCTCTCTGTTAACACCAGTAGAATTCTAGCCATTATATTTAATTTTTCAGCATTATGTGACTTAGAATCTGGGTGGCCCTCAAAGAATGGTGCCACCATGGTAGATGTTCTCTGCTTTTCGTCCAGGCACTGTGGTGAATAGTAAACCAAAATTTATTCTGATTCTTCCAGAAACCAAAACTGTCGGCAAACTGTTGGAAGAGCAGACTTGACTTTCTGGAGAGTGATGGAGCATGTTTTTAAAGCTGCAAACTTGTGGATAAGGATTTCATTTCGGAACACGTAGGTTATGAAACAAACCACGCAAGCCCAGGTGGTCCTTGGAACAGGCTGATACATGCAGATCCAATTGCTTTACCTCTCTCTGTCTCGTGCAGGGTTAAAATCCAATGAGGAAACACGCTCCTATGTCATCTGTGCTAGATCTGTGATGCTGGCCAATCTGAGAGGGAGGTGGGATGATGCATGTCTCTGCACAGCTCCTGATTGGCCAGCATCACAGATCTAGCACAGATGACATGTCAGCATGCTTCCTCATTGGATTTTAACCCTGCGTGAGATAGAGAAAGATAAAGCAATTGGATCTGCATGTATCAGCCAGTTCCGAGGACCACCTGGGCTCGCGTGGTTTGTTTTGTAACCTACTGGTTCTAAAATGAAATGCCCGTCCCTGCTTGTGGATGAGCCAACATTTTCTGCACTGTGAATTTTCTCTGTGGGCACAGCTGTATTGTGTGGTGAAGGAATCTGAGCAAATGCATAGGGAATAAATTCCCTCTGTCCTTAGCTAGAGACTAAGGGCACTTTTACACAACCCCTAAAATCCGAGGCAAAGGGCTCCCAGATGTGGAGCTTAAAATTGTTTTCCCACCAGCTCCGGACTTTAAACAAAATAAAGTACGACCACGCCCACCTAAGTGCATTTTCCAAGTACCTGGTCTCTGAAGGTGAAAAATTTCTGATGCGGATGTAAAGCAGTGAGTGCCGGGCTCTCCTTGCCTTGTGTTTGTTTGTTTGTCTCCCCCCCCCCACAACATTAAGAGACTGAAAGAGACTGGAATGGTTCCCAGAGCAGCTCCATGGTGAGCCTGCATTCTTTTCTCCTCTTTTTTTTCTCCCTCCCCTCACGCAGACAGGAGCAAGGAAGTGCGGAGGGGGTGGGAACACAGGAAGAGGGACAAACCCCTAAGATATCTGGTCCAAATTTAAGTTGCCAGCGGATCTTAGGGGTCATGTAAAAGCGCCATAAAAGAAATGTGTATCAAAATGTGATTGACTTTCATTCTTGTAGATCTAGAGCTGCTTCTGCTTTAGCTGATCCAAGCCTTAATGGCCACTCAGCTGGGCCAAAACAGCTGCTGGCAGAGCCGTAGAGATTAGAAAGAGACCATTTTGGGTTTCCTAGTAAATTGCTCCCGTCTCCGTGTTGCATTAAACTTGTTTTCCCCACAGCTTGTCCTTCACTCTTATGCTCTGTCTGCTGCAGCCCTCAGTGATTCAGAGAATGTTTCCTGATTGGGGTCTGATTGGTCACTGCTCACCATTAAAGGATTTGCCGCTGACTCCAGCACTCCTTCCAACAACCTGACTCAGAACAGCCTGCGTCCCCCCCCCCAGCTGTGCATTTGCTTACTGGTGGGGGAGAGGCTGCCCATATTGCAAATGTGGGGTGTTGCGATAATTGAAGCCTTTGAAAGGAGGATGATTTCTCTTCTCACCCTCCCCTCCCGTCCCCCCCCCAATGAATTCGGAATATTAATTCAGGACTCAGGAAGAGAACTGGATCAGATGCTGTTCTTCTGACGTTGGCCTTGGGGTGGCAGCAGCAGCGCTTCTATGGAATTATTAAACTCCTTGGCAGGAGTGTTAACTTTTTAAACTGCGCCTGAAGTTCAGGAAGCAACTACAAGATGGTTTTGCACAGAGTGTGCTCCACTGTTGTAGCGGACGTGGTTGATTCCTTCATGGAAGTGGTCTGGTGTTGCAGGTAGGAAATCTCTGGGTTGTTCCTCTCAGGTTGAGAGTCTTCTCTTCATTTGCAGAGATTCAGGCGAAATGGGTAGGAAGGCCAATTGGGACGGCATTGTTTTAACATCTGAACCAAGGCTGCCTTTCCTATTTATGCAGAATGAGACAACAGCACCAGGTGCCAGATACAGAAGGCTGGCAGCAGCAGTTCCCCAGGTATTCACCACCTGCTCTAGGATGGATGTGTGCCTCACAGCCTTTCATGCACTTTAAACTAGCTTGCTTTTCATTGCACGAACTGTGAGGCACATCACTTTACTGTCTATTGTTCTTTAGTCGCCCAATGGTTCTCCCCTGCCCCAGTCTTGGGTAGACGTCACTCTGGGCAGAGAGGATGGGTCAAATATTTAGTACCGCTAAGCATAACATAACACTGTATTAAAAATCTATGGAAATGTGAATCTGTTTTTTACATTGTTCTTTTCTGTGACAGCCAAAAGGCGCCTCACACTTGGACACAGTGAGCCTCAGCTGTCTTGTTAGTGGGGATGATAGATGCGAAGAATATTCTCTATGTTGTCTGTGAAGATTCTCAGTCATCCAAGTGAGTTTATTTGGAAGTTGAGCTTTCTTTAGACTGACGAGGCTGTTTGGATGACCAGTGAAACATTTCATTCTCTCAAGAAAAAGAAGTCCAGTTGCCATGACTCAACTTCCAGATTCTTCAAGTTCTTCCATTGCTTTCATTTGACAGAGGGGTTTTCAGCTTATGAGAGATCTCAGTGAGAAATGTGGGAGCCCTATCATATTCCCAAGTGCCAGGTGAGAGTCAGATAAGGAGCTGTTGTTTTTCTTGTGGAGAGCTCCACAATTTGTGTAACTTTCTCTGTGCAAAATGAGTTGTCCTTCCTTTTGAGTTGTACTGTATGTAAGGCAAACTCACAGCAAACATACAGTGCATAGATTGGCTCGGTGATTATCTAGGAAGATGTCAACATCCCCTTCAGATTCTTCTCACCTGCAACAATGCAGTGGCTATTTTTATTTTGTACCATTTGAACTGTTTGTGTTAGTGCTTTGATGTAGACAACCCTTCGTCTGCACAATTTGTGGGAGTGGTAGCACACAGTCTCGTTCTCTTCCTTTGTCCAGAGCTAACAACTTCCTCTCTTGTGCGATGAGAATGAATGTGTGGTTTCTTGTCCTCAGATGCCATAATGAGACAGAAGAGGGATGGCTGGATTTTGTGCCTGCCACCATAGTTTCAAAGGCCACTCTGCTCTACTTCCCACAGGGGGTAATCAGCAGGCCTTCACTAATGGGTGAAATAGAGGCTGCATGTCTGGTGTGAGAGCCAGTCCCTCCCTGAGTGTCTTCTGCTGGGGGTATAGATTATTTTTGCCTCCTCTTCCCTGTACCTATGACTCGTATTACTTCCCACCTACATTGGATGCTATGGGATAATCAGGTCTTCCCAGCCTTGTCCCGCCATCTTTAATGCCCAAGCAACCTTGTTAAGTGTTTTATGTTCATGTGTGTGCTTGGTTGATAGCTATTACGCTGCCGGGTTTTTGGATGCACCGGGTTTTTAATTGTTTACTTATTCTGTTGTATATTTGATAATTATTGTTTGTGTTTCTTGGCGCTTGCTCGCCCGTGTAAGCCGCTTAGAGTTTCGCACGAAAGATAAGCGGGGTATAAATACAATAATAAATAAATAAATACATAAATAAATTGTCCTTTTATCAGCAAGGTTGGCCTTGGGTCCATATACACGCAGCATGCCTCTGCTACCTCGGTTACAGGAGGTTCATACCTCCTTAACTCTCATGGGTCCTTCCTATGGAGTCCCATAATCTGTCCATTCAGGGAAATAAAAGGCTCTACTCAAGAGCTCCTGCATAATCCTTGAGCTAGAACAGTGGTTCTCAACCGTTGAGTCCCCAGATGTTCCTGTATGAGGTTTTACTGTTCTGGTCCAGTAGACTTCCACTGGGCTGCCGAGAACATCCCTCTTTGCAGAGTTT
The DNA here is from genome assembly GCA_037367245.1 of Phrynocephalus guinanensis. NCBI lineage: Eukaryota > Metazoa > Chordata > Lepidosauria > Squamata > Agamidae > Phrynocephalus > Phrynocephalus guinanensis. The sequence goes on along the minus strand of CM074745.1, from coordinate 14,229,746 downwards.
AAAAATCATGCATAGCAAAAGAGTTGCAAACGTGTAGTTCAGTTCTTCAAAAAACAAGCTAGGATTTATTTGAAGTCAGTTCCAAAAACAAACGTAGAACTCTCTTACAAACGCCGACACCACCCAGCAGAGTAACAGGAAGAAAAAAGGAAGGAGGAGGAGGAGGAGGAGGCGCAAACATTCCTCCTTAAATACAAAACACAACACATGTGATTATTCTACAGTGAGATAATCCTTTTCAGAATTCTTTCAGTTGCAGCTTGTCAGCACTTCAGGCTTCAGAAAACCTAACATCCTGAACTGCAACTCCCAGAAATCCTGGATAGCTTGGCTAGTGATGAAGACCTCTGGGAGCTACAGTCCAGGACCATTTAGGTCCACTGAGCTAGAAGGAGGCAACCCACCTCTCCACTGCAGCTCCCTGTGCCCTTCCAAAAATGGACGAAGAGGGCCAGGGAAACCAGGAGGATCCTGCTGTGACTGCCAGCAGTGTAATGGATTTAGTCCTTAGCACACAATCCATTCCTTTTCACTGGTGAATTCCCACGGTTACCTCAGTACCTCTACAGATGTATGCAGAAACCTTTACGGACAAATACTTGGCATTTTCTTCACAAGGAAAACAAACCAGTTTCTTTGCCTACCTAAAATCATGAGCGGCTATAATTACTTGCAGTAGGTTAACACTTAAACATGCTGGAGGCTTATGTGGGCTTTGAAAGATCAGTCTTTCCCAGGCCCTGAGCTGTCTGCTCTTCAAAACATAATGGTGGATGTAAATGCAAGTATTTTTCCCCCCTTTAGCCAGTGCAGACTGGTCTTCAAAATGTAAGCTCGCTATTGTTTCTGAAAAGGTTGAAGTATCGCTGGCGGTTAAGTGTCAGGACTCAGGAGTGCAGTTCGTTTACATTTAGAAGAGGAGTCGGATGAGGCTTTTGAGGAGATCAGAAATACTTTTGCTCCCAGGTCCCTGTGATAGTTGGAATGTCACCTGATGCTGCATTAATAAATGTTGCAGAGTTGAACCCAATGACAGTTTGTATGATTTATCTCTCTCTTTCTCTCAGCCTTCAATATGGAATGAGAGATTTTGCATGTAAGCAGTCTCTCTCTCTCTCTCTCTCTCTCTCTCTCTCTCTCCCTCCCCCTTTTCCTTTACCTTCCCCCCTCTCCCACACCCGTGTACTAGGAATAATTTTTGAAAATGTTCACATTCTCTGGTCTAACTCTAAATGATAATATTGGTTTAAGATGTGCGTTTCAGATAAACTAGGTAACATGGAGCTCTTTCAAATCTTCAAAGCCTCTTTAGATCAAATTGATTGTCGTTCTAAAGAAGAAGAAGAAATATGCTGGTCGCACAGATTTCTGCATTTGGAGGTACAAAAGACCCTTCTGAGTTGTTGTGGTCTCGCCCCCCCCCACCCCCAATGAACATCCCCTTTATCTCTCCTCCCCATTCCCCTGATAAAGGCTTGCCCTAGATCACTGGCTGCATCGTTTGCTATCTATGCCTTCTGTAGTTCAACTCTGCTTCCTTTGTACCCTTTTTGATCTCCAAATGCTTGTCTTTTTAATACAGTGGGATCATACAAGAGGCGAAAAGGCCACCCAAACAAAATGAGACGTCTGTGTGCAGAAACGGCAGCCGTCAGTGTGGAGAGATTAAAAAGCGACACGATTCTGCAAATGGACTCAATGCATTTTTGTTAACTTTTCGGTAGTGTCCCTCCCCTCCCTCCCTTCCTCCTGGAACAGGATAATGCAGTACCAGCTTTGTATTCTATGCTATCTCTTCTCTTCCTTCTGGCATTCTGGAAACCTCTTGCAAATGGAAGGCCCAAATTATTTTGGTAGGCTAAACTTGGCCAAAGTCACTTCACACTGTACAGTATTCGTTGGCACTAACAGCTGTTGGCCCTATGCTGTTTTTACTAACTACCCCAGTAGAAACGATGCACCTAAGGTAGCAGAACCAAAAGATTTATTTTCTGTAAGATGCTGTTAGATGGCACCTTTCTAAATCTGTCACCACTGATAATGTTGCCGGATATGATGGGAGGTGAAATTCTGCAACATCTGGAGACCACATCTTTCCACTTGCTCTATTGTGCTCATACCAGAGCTACAGAAGCTGAATTTGAATGGCTGCTGAAATGTCCTCCTTTACAAAAATGCCCAAGGTTCTGTCTGTAGAATTCACACAGGACTGTGATCTAATTGATGTACCTAGACATTGACCTGAACACAGAAATGTGAATGATCTGTTGGTGGTGACTGCTATTATTGTTCTTCTGAAATTTCCTAATTTTTTTTAACCGTGTGATGATTTATTTACCCCACTGACAGTTTTGGCAAAATAGTGATTTCGATGGAGCAGTATTTAATCTTGTTGTTGCTGTTGTTATTTCTGTTAGCATACTAAAAGATGTGTCCCAGTCACATGCTTAAATCTCTGTATTGCACTCTGAACATGGGCTTAAGATACTGAGGCCATCCAGTTTCTATTCGCAAACTTCCAACAAAGCCAGGCTGATCGCTGTCCAAGGTAGTGTCCAAGGTAGTGTTGATTAGGACAAAGCAATAGACTCCCATGAGGAAGTGTTTCCAAAAGTTCTGTAAGAGTAGATAGATGGTGTGTTAAATATGAGGTAGGAAGAACTGCCCCATAAAGTGATGAGACCACATATGTGTCAGGTACAGAGATACAAAGAAGTCTGAATAAGTGAGGATGGAATCTGGGTTCAAGTGACCTAGAATGCAAAATTTTGTATGCTATTGGAAATGAGATGGACATGTGTCTGTTTTGAATTGAGCTTTTTTATTAAATAATTTTGATGGCCCTATTTTAATACAGTGGACCCTCATATAACAAATGGTTTTTATAACATAAAATCTGTACAACATACAAAATTCCAGAGATAGGGGAAATTTGCTTAACAGAGTCACCTATGGGGCGAATCCGTGCAACATAAAAATGGTTGTGATTAGGGATTACTCCATTTCCCATGCATTCCTATGGGAAATTTGTATAAAGGAAAATTTGCTTAACAGAATTTCATTTGGAATGAATTAATTCCTTTATAAAAGGTACCACTATAAGGTATTGCAGTTTAGAGATCATTCTATACTGGGTATGAGCATACCCAGTATAGAATGATCTCCAAGCTGCAATTCATGTATTAAAATTAGGCCTTCAGAATTATTTAATATAAGAGCACAATTGAAAACAGGCATGTTGGGCTGCATCTGGACTGCAACATGATCTCATGAAGCTTTTGGTCTAATTGCAAAAGCCTAATTCATATGAACAACTTTCCCTTTCACAAAAGCAATCTGTTCCTTTCCCAGATGTCTACTAGAAGTGACAACCTGTGACTTACCGAGAGTTAGGTTTATTGCCTAACAGCTATGGAAGCAGATGGCATGGAGTCCACCATGTTGTGGCCAAGCCTGTGTGATTTTTGTGAGCTTTCCCCCTCCTTGACATTCAGGGCACCTAGGGACAGAATTTCCTTCACAGGAGGACTAGAAGAGAGAGGTGAAGTTTTCACTCTGGTCTCCCTGCGAAGTATTAAAAGGTCTTTGTTGATCCAGAGCAGTCATTCTGCTTCAAATCTTCTCCCATCCACTCTCTCTTGACTCATGTCATTTTTTGGCAATTTACTTTTTGGTGCTAGACTTGTTTTCTTCTTTATCACAACTTTGCTAGAAGATGTTTTGAAGGAGGAGGATGGATTTAGGCCAAGCTGGAAGGATGGAGCAGGTCCTTGACCCTTCCTGGTGGTATGACAAAGTCCCTACATGGGATTGGGTTAATGGATAGCCATGGGATCTTCACTGCACAGTGGTGATCCTGGTTCTTATCATCTTGGGTAACCATCAGCTGGCAGACAGATTGGCTGACACCAGAGGCATAGCTAGGGCTTCCAGAGCCCGGGGCAACAGTCAGTTTTTGTGCCCCCCAATTGCAAAACATAATCTGGATGGGGGGTGGGGGGCAGCAATGGGGGGTTGGTAGGCAATTTGGCACCCCCTAAATATTGCACCTGGGGCACCCCGCCGCCTTGTCCTCCCCAAGCTACGCCCCTGGCTGACACAGGTTGATCCTCTACTGTAAAGTCAATTCAGTATGTAAGGTGTAACTGATAAAAGTTGTACAGTGGTCCCCTGCCATTTTGAGGTTGAGATACTGTGGTCCCGGTATATTGTGGGACCTCAGTATATGAAAGGCAAGGTCCCCTGGGGTAAGATGCTTGGGCTTGTTTGAGGCCTACTGCACTTAACCCAGGCCTGACAGGTTGTCCCAAAGGGGCCTCCAACAGGCTTCCCAAGCCTGACAAAGGCCCCAGAAGTGGTTTCTGACAAACCGGAAGTGACTTCCAAACACCCGGAAGTGACTTCCAGATTGCAAGAAATGACTTCTGGGACCCGGGAAGCCTGTTGGGGGCCCGTTCAGAGCAGTGCCATGCCCCTCAGTCCTGACCTGACTCAGCATCCCCATATCACGGATTTTCAATTATCACTGGTCGGGTCGAGTCCCTAACCCCCGCAATAGGTGGGGGGTTACTGTATAGTGTTTTCCCTTCCACCTCTCCCTCCACCCACATTCCACTATAATTTGAGCTCAGCCAACAAACACATGATAGAAAAAAAATAATTTACTAACTTTGCCTCTGTGTAAATTCCAGCCGCTACAAGAATGTGCTCCCAAGAAATGATCACTAATAGAACATAGCCATCTAGAAAAAAAAGGTGCCCAGCCTTGTACTCAATCAAAATTGGAATATCTTCTGATGCTTCAGGTGTTTTTGTTTTGCCATTTGCTTTGACAGGTTTATTTCTGCCAGGCAATAGCAAAGGGAGATGTGACTTGGGTCTTCTTCTTTTTGGAACAAACTCTTAATCTGTTCATAATTATATTAGAAATTCCCAGTGATTAAAAAGATGCTGGCGACATTCATTTGGCCCCCATACATGGAGAAAGCAAACAGAGGTCCTGAGAGGCAATAGAACTGATTGATGGGCATGAACAAACAGAATTGTAATTCTTTTTTTTGTCTTGTGTGTTTAATAAAGGAGTGATTGATGACAAAAATATGGGCCAAGCCCCACCCCCCCCCCCGCTAGGAGGCCAAGAGAGGCAGTTAAGCACTGAAGCTGCTTAACTTAATGAGGCCCTGCAATAAAAAACGAGGCATAATGAGCAAAGTATAATAATACTGTTATGTTTATAACTTCACTTGGCTGGCAAACAGTTGAGCCAATGCTGGTGAATTAAAAGAAAACAATTCTTTTATCGTGAAACCCAAGTGGACAGCCAAGTCAGGTAATTTATGACTCAAATTCAGTGGAACAAACGGTGCATTTGGGGAAGCGGTGTTTTTGTGGGGTAGGGGAGAATTCTCGGGCATCTCCATTCAGCTTAGGGGTTTTCTGCAAGTTATAATGCATGCAGCATAGCCAGAGCTCAGGCAGCCTTAGGGCTAGGCATTTTTATTGGCATCATTAAAGGACAACAAATGGTCAGAAGCTGCAGGGCTAACCCGCTGCATGTGTGCGGCTGCTGCTGGAAACCCGTCAAAGTTGCTATACCCACCCAACTCACTGTACTTAATAGCCAACTGTAGCATGGGGGTGATTATTTGACCAATACCTTTCCCCATCCGGAGCAAAGATACCTAAATCACTAACAAACTGGTGTTGTCAACTGGTGTTGTTGACAAGGAGCCTCGTGGCGCAGTGGTTAAATGCCTGTACTGCAGGTAAAACTGTGTTCATGACCTGGGGTGCAATCCCAGGTAGCAGGCTCATGGTTGACTCAGCCTTCCATCCTTCCGAAGTCAGTAAAATGAGTAACCAGCTTGCTGCGGTGGCAGGAATGTGTAGCTTGCATACTGTAATTAAACTGCAAACTTCCCAGAGACTACTTGAAGTGGTATGGGGTGGTATATAAGCAGAACACTTTGCTTTTTGCTCTTTGTTGTTTCATGGCTTCTCACTGGGCCTAATGGTAGGACACAACCTACAAGAATATAATGTTGTTGCTGCTGTTTCTACTTACAGTGGTTTGCAAAAGTATTCGGCGCCCTTGAACTTTTCCACATTTTGTCACATTACAGCCACAAACATGAATCAATTTCATTGGAATTGCACGTGAAAGACCAATACAAAGTGGTGTACACGTGAGAAGTGGAACAAAAATCATACATGATTCCAAACATTTTTTACAAGTAAATAACTGCAAAGTGGGGTGTGCGTAATTATTCAGCCCCCTTTGGTTTGAGTGCAGTCAGTTGTCCATAGTCATTGCCTGATGAGTGCTAATGACTAGAGTGCACATGTGTGTAATCGAATCTCAGTACAAATGCAGCTGCTCTGTGACAGCCTCAGAGGTTGTCTAAGAGAATACTGTATTGGGAACAACAACACCATGAAGTGCAAAGAACACACCAGACAAGTCAGGGATAAAGTTATTGAGAAATTTAAAGCAGGCTTAGGCTACAAAAAGATTTCCAAAGCCTTGAACATCCCACAGAGCACTGTTCAAGCAATCATTCAGAAATGGAAGGAGTATGGCACAACTGCAAACCTACCCAAACAAGGCCGTCCACCTAAACTCACAGGCCGAACAAGGAGAGCGCTGATCAGAAATGCAGCCAAGAGGCCCATGGTGACTCTGGACGAGCTGTAGAGATCTGCAGCTCAGGTGGGGGAATCTGTCCATAGGACAACTATTAGTCGTGCACTGCACAAAGTTGGCCTTCATGGAAGAGTGGCAAGAAGAAAGCCTTTGTTAACAGACAAGCATAAGAAGTCCCGTTTGCAGTTTGCCACAAGTCATGTGGGGGACACAGCAAACATGTGGAAGAAGATGCTCTGGTCAGATGAGTCCAAAATTGAACTTTTTGGCCAAAATGCAAAACGCTATGTGTGGCGGAAAACTAACACTGCACATCACTCTGAACACACCATCCCTACTGTCAAATATGGTGGTGGCAGCATCATGCTCTGGGGGTGCTTCTCTTCAGCAGGGACAGGGAAGCTAGTCAGAGTTGATGGGAAGATGGATGGAGCCAAATACAGGGCAATCTTGGAAGAAAACCTCTTGGAGTCTGCAAAAGACTTGAGACTGGGGCGGAGGTTCACCTTCCAGCAGGACAACGACCCTAAACATAAAGCCAGGGCAACAATGGAATGGTTTAAAACAAAACATATCCATGTGTTAGAATGGCCCAGTCAAAGCCCAGATCTAAATCCAATCGAGAATCTGTGGCAAGATCTGAAACCTGCTGTTCACAAACGCTGTCCATCTAATCTGACTGAGCTGGAGCTGTTTTGCAAAGAAAAATGGGCAATGATTTCAGTCTCTAGATGTGCAAAGCTTGTAGACACATACCCTAAAAGGCTGGCAGCTGTAATTGCTGCAAAAGGTGGTTCTACAAAGTATTGACTCAGGGCCTAATAATTACGCACACCCCACTTTGCAGTTATTTATTTGTAAAAAATGTTTGGAATCATGTATGATTTTTGTTCCACTTCTCACGTGTACATCACTTTGTATTGGTCTTTCACATGCAATTCCAATGAAATTGATTCATGTTTGTGGTTGTAATGTGACAAAATGTGGAAAAGTTCAAGGGCGCCAAATACTTTTGCAAACCACTGTATATACTATCTCATAGTTCTTATGTTTATTTTTATTTGTTCGTTCATTCATTCATTCATTCATTTCTTTATTAGATTTTTATACTGCTCCATCTAGCCCAAAGGCAACTCTGGGTGGTTTACAGGATAAGAAAATGCAAATTGCGAACATTAGCAATAACAAATGAAATACAGAACTAATCTGAGGCTCTATAAAACATAAAACAAAAAATAACTTTAATCAGATATACTAGCGCAATCTCTGAGTGGTTTAAACCCAAATTATGTCACAACCAATTTGCCCTCTAGCAAGCTGGGCACACATTTTACCCACCTCAGAAAGTTGGAAGGCTGAGTCAGCCTTCGGCCAACTACCTGAAAACCATCCTCTGGAACAGTAGCCGACAGGGATGAGCGGCTCTTTTGAAAGTAGCCTACGGGGATGTGTGGAGGCTGAAAAGAGCCCGCAGGCTCTTCAAATTTGGACAGCCCTGATCTATAGGATCACAAAGACTTAGTGTTTATAACCACGTATAACAGGCATGTCCAAAGTCAGGCCCAGGGACCCAATGCGGCCCATTTCCAAATTCTGAGTGGCCTGCAGCCTCTTCTCCCCACTGGCTCAACCTGTCACGAATCCCCATCAGCTGGCCTGTCCCCATACTGGATGGAGATGTCAGCTTACAGTTTTACGGTTTGCCTGCCCTCCCTGCCCCCATCTGTTCCCCCAACTACCTGCCCAGCCTACCCACCCCCAGTTCCATTGCTGCAGCCTCCTCCCAGCCTCCTGGTATGTCTTATAGGCTTGTCCAAAGCCTGGCCCAGGGGCCAAATGCAGCTGAATGGTCAGCCCCCACACATTTTCACCTCACCAAATCTGGCCCTCCTTGCAAAAAAGTTCAGACACCCCTGATTTATAATCTTGTGTGATTACATTGACACTATGTTTTCGACGATAGCTTCCATCACTCATAACATTACATGGAATTTTACTCTCCTGAACTCGTCAGCTTGACTGCAGCACAACAGTTCAGCCATTGTGCCAAAGGGCTGCCTTGGCTTCACCCAGGTTTCTGTTCCTGACCTGGTGTTAGCTGGGTGCTTTTTTCCCTGGTAGGAAGCTAGGCAGAGCTAGGCCTAGTTAAGCCTTCAAGTTTGTGTGCTTATTATTTTTCTTTATTTCAGTCTCTCAAGAAAAAGAAGTCCAGTTGCCATGACTCAGCTTCCAGATAAACTCACCTGGATGACTGAGAATCTTCACAGACATAAAGCCAGTCAGTTACTTTGATAACCAATTTCTAGGCTTGGCCCATCAGTTATTGAAACTTGGAAATAGATTATCAGATATTTTTATTTATTTATTTATTTTAGGGTATTTTTACCCCACCTTTCTCCTTGAAAAGGACCCAAGGCAGCTTACAGTAAGGAGGGATAATATACAGTGGACCCTTGTATAACAAACAGTTTGTATAACATAAAATCTGTACACCATAAAAAATTCCAGAGATAGGGGAAGTTTGTTTAACATAATCATCTATGAGGAGAATCCGTACAACATAAAAATGGGATTACTCTGTTTTCAATCCATTCCTATGGGAATTTGTATAAAGGAAATTTTGTTTAACATACTTTCATTGGGAACAAATTAATTCCTTTATATAAGGTACCACTGTACAGTCCAGTACAATTAAGACATATTCAAGTATTGAGAATTTGTGCCCCTTAAAGGACATCACAAGGTAACAAACTGACTGAAATATATCAGGCTGTTTATCTGAACAAAATCCATTTTGCACACCTGAAATCGTTTTGCATGTTCTCTGGCTAACCTATCTTGAAAAGGACAAAGTAAGCCTGGAAGGTGTTAATAGTGTTATATCACGATTAAACCAGTGGCCAGATAACATCATGGTAGATTACCCTGGAAACAAATCCTTCTCATATTTCATTTTCTTACTAATAAGAAAGTCTCAGCTTCATGAAGGAACACAGAAGTGGATTAGTATAGGCATTCTAAGACAAAGTATTTTAAAATGTTGTTAGTTAAACTTCAATGACTCCACATCTAATAATGACAGGAAGAGACAACCAGCACTTTAAATGATGCATGCCACTCTTGAAATGTGCACTAATTGAAAATAGATATTTGCTTCAAATGAAAATGTATTGTAATAAAAAAGATGAGTATGAAGACTTTGCAAACGAAGCAGAAAGCCTTTCTGCCACCTCTCATTGGACTTGCAAGCAATTTTGGTTTGTTGTGTGTGTGGAGTTTGGCATTTGTGTCTTTTATCTGCAAGAAAAATTGGTTCAGAGGAAGGGTGCTTTTGTAGCCATGGAAAGCAACATTTTCATGCCCAGAGTTCCTGGTTTAGTCATCAGCTCCTCTATTTAAAGACAGTGTACAAGCAGGATTGCTTGGAAAACTCATCTAGATGGACTCAACTCTTGCTTGACTCAGGTTTTCTTTTTTCCAATGAACTCTAGACTCAGTCACTCACCTCTCCCTTTTTTCAGTGCCATGGGTGACTGGTCGCCTACAGTTGACGTGTTGTGCAGGCCTGCTATAGATTCATATGAAAGGCACATAACAGGTAGTCCATCATTCATTCAGGGAAAGCTTGCCTGAAGAGAAAAGTATTTGCCTGTGTCCGGAAGGACAACAGAAATGATGCAGTCCTGGCTTCTAGTGGAAGGGAGTTCCTGAGTCTTGGCACCACAGCCAAGAAGGCCCTTTCATGTGTTTCCATGTGACGTACCTGTGAGGGTGGCGGGATGGAGAGAAGGGCCTCTCCTGGTGACCATAACACTGTTCATACTGTGAGATTCAATCTTTGAGGTAGCTTGGACCCAAGTTGTACCGTGCTTTGTAGGTCAAGGTCAGCACCTTGAATTGTGCCCGATAGCTGATTGGCAGCCAGTGGAGCTGCTTTAACAGGGGTGCAACAGGGTTTTAATAGGGTTTTAACAGGGCTGTCCATACTATTAGGCATAGTGAGGGACATAGTAAAGACGTCATCTATGCATTTTGTGCATTGCAGTGGTTAGAGGATTAGATGCAGACAGCACGCAGCAAGCAATCTTGGGCATTTCAAGTTGTTCTTTCCAAGCCCTTTGGCCATTAACTTCTACTGCAGGGCAAACTACAGAGCACAGTATGCAATAATATTAATTGTGTGCTCTCAAATCAATTCTGATTTACTGCAACCCTTTTCAGAGATTTCCAAGTAGAGAGACATAGTAGAGGTTTGCAGTTCTCTTCTTCTTGGGTGTCATGACCCACAGACTCGCACACACAGGTAAGTTCAGGCTTTTACTGGAAACTCAGAGCCAACCCCCAATACAGTAAATCAGGAGCAAATCAGAGTCCAGGAAAACTATAGCAAGGTCACGCCTAGTCAGAGAGCAAAGCAGAGTCCAAGATAAACAGTCCAAAGGACAGTGCCAGAGTACCAATGGTAGCTTACACCAGGTCCACTGAGAAAGTCCAGAGCCAAGGGAGACAAGGTCCAGGGTCACGCCAAGGAGGAGCAAGGATCAGGCAGGAAAGCAGAAGCAAGTTGTCGTATCAACGGATTGCTTCCACAATCTGCCTCAGTCCTGAATGCTTAATTTATGTCTCCAGGGAGCAACATAACTTCCCCTAACCCTGTCGAAACTCAGGACTCCCTAAATGTAGACATTGGTGGCTCAGATAAAGCTTGTCTCTGCTTCTCCTGGTTGGTAAGTCTCCGCTGCCCTAGACAAGCAGCCCTCTGTGGGGGTGGAGAATCCCCTGAAGATGCTGAGTCACTCTCCTGTGCAGCTGCTGGAGGAACTGACAGCCCTGAAACCCCACCTGGGGCTTCTTCAGGCATTAACTCTTCAGGCTCTGGAATAGGTTCTGGCAGGGGCCTGACATTGGGGCTGCTTCAGCTTGTCCAAGTGTACCCAATCAGGGTATACATTCAGGAGGCACAGCGAGGAACCCAACCCCCAACCTTTGTCTCTGCAACCAACAGCCTAAACCACTGAGTTATCCAGCCAGCATGCACTATATTGACTGTCCTTAACCTAATCTACTTCCCCCATTGCTAATGCTGAAAGAAGACTCAACTAACAATCTGTAAGGATTTCTATACATGGAATGAAACAGAACTGTTGTCTTGCCCTTTGTCTCAAACTGCATAAGGTCTCAAAAAACCTCCTGCCATTTCAACATGAACAAAACAACATGGATTCTGAGTTGGAATAGACAAACCTATCAGTTTTTCATTTGTGCCAGTTTCACACTTATTCCCTCATACGAACTTTCTGTCCTGTTTCCATTGCCAAATTGGTCTGCCTTTTTGAAAGAATAAAAAGGGATTAGAGTTGTGCACATTTGCAGAGATACACCTTTTAACATGCACCTTAGTATGTTCTTTTTTCTTGAACTGAGTATTACATTGGTGTGATCTAGAAGAGCTAAAGATGGTAGATCTTGATCTTTAGGAGCTAGGAACCTCTTGGTGCAGTGGTTAAATGCCTGTACTACAGGTAAAACTGTGCTCACAACCTGGGATTCAATCCCAGGTACAAGGCTCATGGTTGCCTCAGCCTTCCATTCTTCTGAGGTCGGTAAAATGAGTACCCGGCTTGCTGGGGGGGGGATGTGTAGCCTGCATACGGTAATTAAAAGCGTAAAACTGCCCAGAGACTACTTGAAGTTGTATGGGGCAGTATATAAGCAGAACAGTGTAGATAAGTGGTTCTCAACCTGTGGGTCTCCAGATGTTCCTGCACTGCATCTCCCAGAAGCCTCCACCACTTGCTGTGCTGGAAGGGATTTCTGGGAGTTGCAGTCTAGGAACATCTGGGGAACCACAGGTTGAGAACCACTGGTCTACACTGTTCTGCTTATATGAAAGGGTGGATCAGAACAATTTAAATTGGAATATGCAAAGACTGAATGCTCTAGTATCACTGCTTCTTACTAGGATTGTAAACCCAGGTGGCGTTGATGTTTATTTGTTGTGTGAGCTGCCACTACATCCGCTTGACATAAAATATTACTGGCATTCTTCATACATACTGCTCAGCTTTCTAGTTCATGTCCCTTGTTGTGCATTTAATCTGTCCACCCAACATGTCAATCAGAGCCCTCGAACAGATAGTAGCAGCCTTCAAGTCATCCCCTATCCCAATCTGCCTGATTTGCGGCCAGCTCCAGATAAAGTTTAAGCTGTCCCTGAACCAAAATAAAACTGGTTCTTCAGAGATTCTTTGTATGCCCCCACCCTGGACAGAAACTGATCTGAGTCTAATCCCATTATGCAGAACTCCCTTGTTTGTTTCCTTCTTATGGCACATTTGCATTTGATTCTGTATAATCTTATGCATGGAATTCAAATTGAAATGGGGTTGAATAGATCTGAATATTAACAAAGCATTTCTTTTTCTTTTCTCCCCTCCTCCCCAATTTCCTAGCACTAAGTTAGAAAAAAAAGTTCAATTTCTAATTTCAGTGGTAATCCTCTGCTCAATTTTAGATAAACTGGTGGGCTTCTTCAGGAGGATATGTTTGAAAATTATCCCGCACAGAATAGATAGGACTAGATCTTCATAGAAAATCCAATGCACAAATAAAAAAGCATCTGTAAAGTCACTATTGCATTTAAGACAAAAGGCAAGACAAGAACAAGAAAAACACAATGCACATGCAAGAGGTATATTTTGAAAAGCAGGAACTGACTGAGATTTCATACTTGTTCACTCTAGCATGGCATTTGATCCATTATATGATGTGCTCTGGCTGCATGGGGGCATTTTTAGACTTGCCTTTATCTAACATTTTTGCAGAAGGAGCATACTTATCTGCAGCATGCAATAGCACCCTGCAGAAACATTGGGATCGGTTTTATCTAACTTGAGATGCAAGATGCAGTGGTTCTCTGAAAATAGATCTGGTCCCCCAACACAAAACACTTTCAAAAATGCTTTACAGTCAAAAGTTACTGCAGATCACAGTTGTGAAAAGGAGTTAACTCTGGCATGTCCTGCCCAGGTACCTGATTCAGAAAGTGTTGGTCTACACTGGTATGACATATATGTGCACACGGTTAAAGTCATCTTGGGTGCTGTCAATGAATATATTGCCATCCCTGCTTTGTGTTTAATGCAGAAGCAATTTACTGTATATACTCGAATATAAGCCTAGTTTTTCCACCCTAATTTTGGGCTGAAAAGAGGGGTCCTCGGCTTATATTCGGGTCAATACTTTTAGCCACTGAGGCAAGTTTGGGTCGGTGGCTAAAAGTCATTTTAAACATTATGTGCCACTTCTCATGACCCCCATGTTTAAAATGACTTTTAGCCACCAACTCAAGCACTTGCCTCGGTGGCTAAAAGTCATTTTAAACATCACACATACACCCAGCTCACAAAGGAGAAGTTGCCAGGCCCTGCTGCATTTCCCACCCTAGGCTTATACTTGAGTCAATAATTTTTTCTCAGTTTTTTGGGTTTAAATTAGGGGCCCTGACTTATACTCGGGTCGACTTATACTCGAGTATATACGGTACGTTGCCTGTCTACTAATAAAATACATTGGTAAATATTTTCAGAAGTGTTTGGAGACTTAGTCCCAAAGGTTTCTGACTTCTGGGATCCCTCTAAGCAATTGCTGAGTGTGTGAGAGAGCAAAATAACAAGGCAACTCCCAACTGTATCAAGCCTCTTTGGAGGTATTAGAGTGGAAGACGTTATCTGGGAATGTGTCTCACCACTGCTTTCCCACCATCTCGTGCCCATCTGGCTCAGACTTTCTGAAAGCATTTCAACTTCCAGGTACGGCAGCCAAACTCTTTATTGGTTAGTTTCCCAATGATTGTTAATTTTTTAAAATTAGATTTATACAACCACACCCACTTAAGCATGATCCAGTGAGTTTTTCAAGTACCTGGTCTTGAGGTGGTACAAAGCTTGTCTCAGTTCCGATGCAGATTTTTAACCAGTTCTGGAGTCCATGGGGACTCAGAAAATCCGCATCAAAACCTTTTCGTTCTGCTGTGTTGCGGTTCCCACTTGTGGGAACACAAACTGTGCCTGTGAGGACAGAGGAGCAGTGTTTTCAAGCATGTGGTCGTTCTGTGGTTTCAAGCATTGTCCTTTATATAACGATGGTAATTTTCTGTCCCAAACTCCAAACCATGGGCTTGCTAAATATTGTGTGACTGCCCCTTCACACCATTCTATTAGTTGCCCTTGTTACATGAAGTTTCTTCTTCATTAAGTAAAAAAAGAGTCACGGAACCTCCATTTGAAAGTTGGTGTGTGTGTGTGTGTGTGTGTGTGTGTGTAAAATGGTCCAAGCTGCCTTGCCTTGTTCTGATATGCATTTTTAGGATGGACTACCTGGCTTTTATTTATGGATCAATAATTCATTCTTGGCCTTGCTTGCTCTCTCTCGTTTCCTTTGTGTCCAGAGATGCATGTGATTTGCACTGGGTACAAACATTGGAGAAGCCAAGGGAACTGATGTGTGGTGAAAGACGTGGGTTGAACATTCCTCTTCCTCCTTGAGGAAGCTCATCTCTGCAGGCTTTGTTAACAACATGTATAAGAGATGGGGGTCTTTGTCTGCGGCTGTGCGATTCCTCTGAAAGCTTTAGGTTTTGTCCTGCTGACATGAATCGCATTCTCTCCAGTTTGTTTTTCTCCCCTCATTGTTCATGTCATTTCTGTATCTAATGTAACTGCAGAAGCAATCCATGGTTTCCTCCTGCCTGTTATGCAGCATTCTTGACATATATTTTTTTGCCCCACCACACAGAATGTAGGAGCATGAGTTCTTCCAAGTGTTTTGCAGTCTGCAACAATTAATAGAGACAAAACACAATGGATTCCTGTTGTGAAAGCAAGAGGGAAATGCAGAATTCTAAAACACTGCCTCTTACGTTAAACTACCATGTAAATCTTAACCTGAATGTCTCGCTCTCTCCCACATGGAGACTGAATGTGGACTCAGTGGTCTCACCATTAGCCTGAGGACATGGAAGACTTCTGCAACTGGGAACCAGTAGAAGGTGGAGCACCTTCCTTCCTTCCTTCCTTCCTTCCTTCCTTCCTTCCTTCCTTCCATTTATAGGCGTTATGAATCTAATTTTTTTTAATGAAGTGTTCTGTTCACCTCTCACACAATATATCTAATGGGAAGAAATTACTACCCTGCCCACATTTCCCCCTGTTTTCTACGGTGTTTTTATATATTTTAAAAAAACTGGGGTATTTATTTATTTATTTCCATTTATATGAAATAAATGCCCACAGTGGCTACAGGGGGCAATCCTGTTGTGTGGAAGTAAATGTATGAGCCAAAAGGAGCGTGCAGCTTGTATGTCTAGGACTCTGAGGCTGCTTTCACATGACCACAAAAATCTGCTGCAAAGTGTTCGCAGAGGTGGATCATAAAATTGTTTTCCCACGAGCAGCGAACTTTTTTTTAAAAAGTGTGACCATGCCCACTTAAGCACAACCCAGCAAATTTTGCAAGTACCTGGTCTTGAGGTGGTAAAATCCTCGTCACAGTTCTGATTATTCGGGTCCATGGGAACATGGAAAATCTTCACCAATCCCCCCCCCCCC
Organism: Phrynocephalus guinanensis; assembly: GCA_037367245.1. NCBI lineage: Eukaryota > Metazoa > Chordata > Lepidosauria > Squamata > Agamidae > Phrynocephalus > Phrynocephalus guinanensis. Next base: position 14,213,495 of record CM074745.1, on the reverse strand, counting down.
ATTATGGTGTCTTTACTGTGGTTCTCAGTTGTGGGATCAGAATGGTTGTGGATTTTCAAAACGCGACCATGGAATCACCTAAACCATGACATCAGCCATCTGACCCCTCCGGGGGTTGATCCAGATAAAAATTTGCTCCAGATTTTAGTGCTCCTGTGAAAGTAGCTGAGAGACATTGGTTCATAGTTACTACAGCAGTGTTGGCGAACCTATGGCACGGGTGCCAAAGGTGACACTCGAAGCCCTTTCTGTGGGCACCCGACACTGCCCCTTCACAGCTTCCTGTATTCAGGTTAAATTGCTGTATTGGCACTTTGCGAAAAATTAGTGGGTTTTGAATCACAGTTTGGGCACTCAGTCTCTAAAAGGTTCGCCATCACTGGTCTAGGGCATAGTGAATCATGTGGCAGTAGATGTGACCATTAGAGTAATAGAATCATAGAAACACAGAGTTGGAAGAGACCTTGAGGGCCATCCAGTCCATCCCCCTGCCATGCGGGAACCCCCATCAAAGTACTCCCTACAGATGGCCATCCAGCCTCTGCTTAAAAACCTCCAAAGAAGGAGACCCCACCACCCTCCGTGGCAGCATATTTCACTGCCAAACAGCTCTAACTATCATGACGTTGTTCCTAATGTTCAAATGGAAACTCTTTTCCTGTAGTTTAAAACCACTGACGCCATGGAAAACAAACCTGTTCCCTCTTCAACATGACATCCTTTCAAATATTTTAACATAGCCATCATCTACTCCCCCACCCCCGGCCTGCATTTGGCTTAACCACATTGCTTAACCTCTTTCTTATGTGGATTACACTAAGCTTGGAAATGTAGCTGGCCTCATTGTCAAACTAAGCAAAAGACAAGTCTCTTCTCAGATGTTTGTGACAGCGCGTGGATAGTTTTTTTTAAAGTGCTAATGTTTAAAGAGAAACCATCAAGCAGCTAGATAGAGTAGTCTGTTTTTTTTCCTCACAAGGCCACTGCCATAAATGATGGGAGAATTTGCTGGCATATATTTAAATAAAGCACTTATTCATCAATGTTGCTATACAGAATAACAGAGAAAGAAGATGTAGCATCATGCCATAGCTCTCTGATGCCACTACTTGATAATGCAGCTTGTAGACTTGCTATTTGTGGAGGACATATGATTTAGAATCTTTTCGCATAAGAATATAGTGAAACTTGCAAAATGCTTTTATACCGACGTTGAAATAGCTTGAGATTTACACAAACAGCGAGAATTGGCAGATTCATCCACCAGAGGTGAGTATGATACCCGGGAGGTGGTGGTGTGGTGTGGTGGGAAACCCCTCCAAAGTCATGGGCACTTGGTAAGACTAGCAAGAAATACATATTAAAAGCCTGAGTTCACATTCACACTGACCGGATCTATGGGATAGGAAACCTCTCTTTTCATTCTCATTAGTAGTGTCGATTTTAAAAGCTTTTCTGAAGAACCCACTGTAGTGTAATTCAGTCTAATATCACACCACCTATAACGTAATGGTACACTATTTGGCACATCATTTTTATTCCAATCACTTCATTTTCCCGTTTTATTCAGCAGCGACCTTGGAAAAACACATAGAAGTGCTATCTGTTAACAGCCCTTTCATTAACAGCTTTCCTTTGTCTTCACTGGGTATTTAAAAATTCTTTACCTTTACTAGTCCGGGAAAGACAGCTGTATTGTCCACAATGTGGTATTTACGGAGTCATTCCCTCTCTTTCATTCTGTTTCCCCCCCTTTTAACATTCCCATCTTTCTTCTGGCCATATGCAAGGATGTAATACAAATTGCTTCTTTTAGATGCACAGTCTTTCCTACATATTCCCTTGCCGAAAACAAGTGCTTTCCGTGGCTTGTTTTCAGACTTTCCCTGCGATTGGATATTCTCTCAGAAGTGGACATCAAGGGCTCGAGTTCGTCTTTTGGCAGTCAGCCTGCTCCCCTGGGCTGTCTCCAAAGGCAGGTACTTACAGAAAATGCATTGCCATCGCAAACTGGCAAAAGCACCGTGTCAAAAGGAGAAAGAGGGAGAGATTAAAACGAAATTAGCACAGATTGGAGCGCAAGATGAAGAGACACAGAATAAGTTTAAATGTCAACTTAACCCTTGAGGCGATGCACACGATTTCTGCCTCCAGCGAAGTTTTAATTCATCGGAGTGTTGAATTGAGTAGGTTTCTTTGAAGCACACCGTGATGAAGGAGCCCTTTGCCTGCTGGTTTGGTGACTGTAGAGGTCAATATGTCTCTACATAACCTTGTGTGTTCGAGGCATCTTTTCAGGCCCATTAAGGAGTGCATGGCCTGGCAAACATGAATAAATCAGGTGAACCGATCACTCTTCAGTCTCATTGCCTGTGAACTAAGGTGACTGTGGCCTGCACAATTGTCTCGGGCTTTTCAAGAGGAGGTTGGTAGAGAACATAAGAACATAGAAACGTAAGAAGAGCCATGCTGGATCAGGCCAAAGGCCCATCTAGTCCAGCTTCCTGCATCTCATAGTGGCCCCACCAGATGCGTCTGGGAGCACACAAGACTAGATATCTGTCTCCTGATACTACTCCCCTGCATCTGGCCCTTGAAGTACCCCGGGTTTAAGCCTGGAAATTACACATCTCCCTCATGGTTTGTAACCTGTGATGGACTTCTCCTCCAGGAATCTGTCCAATCCCCCTTTGAAGGCATCCAGGCCAGATACCATCACCACCTCCTGTGGCAGGGAGTTCCACAGACTAACAACACGCTGTGTAAAAACATATTTTTCTTTTCTCTGTTCTCACTCTCCCAACCCTCAATTTGAGTGGATGTCCCCTAGTTCTAGTATTTTGTGAGAGGGAGAAGAGCATCCCTCTATCCATTTTACTCATGCCCTGCATTATTTTGTACTAGAGATGGGCATGAAATGAATTTTTAATTCATTTGGTTATTCATTATTTGCTATTCATTTTGTTAGCGAATGAAACGAATAACAAACCAACCCATCAAAGAAAAATGAAATGTTTTTCATTCCCCGGTGTCACTTACCTTGTCCTGTAGCACCGGCTTCCTCATCTGGAACTCCAGCATCCAGGGTGAGGAAAAGCCCGCCCTACTGCTGAGAGGCAGGGCAAAAAGCCCAGCATCCAGGGACATAAAAAAATAAAAAATAAAAATAAAAATAAAGCACTAACCTGGCCCAGGAGCCACATGGTTGGTGCTGTAAAATAAAAATTAAAAAATTAAAAAATAAGAAAAGCACCAACCTGGCCCCTGGGGGTGCGTGGTTGGCGATGTATTTTTTTTTAATGGCGCCAGACCAGCTGACTTTAATAATAATAATAATAATAATAATAATAATAATAATAATAATAATAATAATAATAATAATAATAACGACGTCCCTCCAGCCTGCTTCTGGCCTGCAAGCCAGCCGGTTCAGTGCACAGGCCAGCGGTCCGAAGGGAAATGAAAAAAATAATAAAACAGACCAAGGCACTTATTAGTACTGTATCTTGATTCCTGTTGCCTGATCCAAGATTACTTACTTGTACAACAGTGTGTTAAGATCAGTGCAAGTCTGGGATATTCCCTTAGTCTTCCAGCAACCATTTATTTTACAGTTTATAAGATACATTCTGTCTGCATGTAGGAGAACCTCAAGTGGGTGAAAATCACTCTAACTGCCAATTCTGTAGATATAAACGACAAATTTGAAACACAACCTGACTAATGCTTTGGCAAGCTGCTAACATTGTTCTCTAAAGAAGTAACCTAGTAGAGAAGGAATGATGGGGGGGGGGGGAGACTGGTTATTGATTTTGGTCCATTTTGGCAAAATAAAAAAATCCCACAAAAATAAGAGAGAATCTGTACTTTCGGACCTTTTAATGCAATACCTTGGGTCTAGTGCTGAGTGGAAAGAAAGGATATAAAATAAATAAAGTTTATTCTCCATACATTCTAGGAACAATGTTTTGCACATATGAAATAGCAAAACTAGCTGTTAAAAGTCTTCACTAGCTTCACAATATGTCAGCTCCAATCTGTTCCCGCATCTGTTAAGGTCATCTTGATTCTTGATCCTATCTTCTGAACAGAAGTATGAAGAATACTCAAAGACTTAATTATTATTGTTTTAGGCTATCTTGAAATAAGGGAACTAAAACATTTTTCCAGCCCTGTAAGATCTCTTGCTTATATAAGTCAGCAAAACATGGGCTACCATCTTGTTGTTTAGCATAACAAATCATATTAGAGTACAGCAGGACCCCGGTATCCACTGGAGAGAGGTTCCAGGCCTTCTTGTGGATAACGAAAACTATGGATAAGTGATAACATCACCCCCCCAAAAAAGTAACTGCTGTTTTGAGACAGTAGCTTGCTTTACGGTTGCTGTTTTACGACAGTAGCTTGCTTTACAGCTGCTGTTTGTGACAGTAGTTTGCTTTGCAGTTACTGAATTACCGGTATTTAAGTTTTTCCTCTGCCAACCATGGATAATGAATCAGTGGATATGGGGTCCTACTGCAAACCCATTGAGTCAGTGGGGATTTAGTAAGTTAATTCCTTCATACATTCCATGGATTCATATGTGCCTATGAATGATTACATAAAAAGCCACATTAGGGACACAGTATGGTACAGAAAAATATAGCTCTCAGGAACTTAGTCTGAATAATTTGTAAAGTCTGAAAATTATGATGACACCTTTGGGATCCAGACAAGATTTGTGCAATAATTTTGGCCATAAATACTTGGAATCACAGAGGGAACATATTGCATACCTTTTGAATAGAAAAAAACATCTTGCCAGTTCAACAGCACTCCTCCAAGCCTTTGTTGCAGCATTCTTTATTTGAGAAAGATGCTTGAAAAACTATTAGTAAGTATTTACAGCTCTAAACCTGTTCTAAAGGATTCCTCCTAGTCACCCATTTATGCTCAATTCTCCTCCTAGTAAAAAGCAGCCCTTTGGTCTTAAGATAATTGATAGTTCCTCACAGCAGCATGAATGCAGACAGAGCTCTCATAAGCTGCCTTAAACCAATACTACTCAATGACAATAACTCAGCATCATCAACATATAAGAGAAGGAGGAGGGGGGTGACCAAGGACTATCCTGCTTTGTTTGTTTTTGTGTTAAATCATACCTGGGACTTTGAAGCTGCTCTAACATCAGCCTGTTTCCTGATACCATCATGTGGTGCTTTTCATCTCATCAAAAGATTCTGAATGCCTGATAGACAACACCTACTATCAAGAATGCATCTCTGGTACAATGCTTTGATAAAGATAGCAAGGTGCGATCGAAAGCTTAGCTCATATTTTTTTTATTCTAGCAGTGACCAATAAAGGTATCACCTAACTTCCTTTTGAATTTGTTTCTCGGGTCACACGGCTCAACTATTTAACTTCTTAAAGAGAACTGAAAGTGAATGTGAATTTGATAAGCTTTTTCACTATTGTATTAATGTAACAATTAAATGGAGGGGGCTAAGATACAGCTCTGTTTGACTCCACTAAAGGTGGAAATTGGTCTAAACAAGCTCCCAGCATGGCTGTAGTTCACCCGTAGCCTTGTACAGTGCTTCAATACATGTGACAGATAAGCAATAGTCATCTTCTATCATAACTAGTGACCTCAGATTCCAGCCATATTTTGTCTGGTGTGAGATCAGACACTGACTTAAAGTCAATAAAGGCTGCAAAAAGGACCCAACCTTTTGGTAAGATACTGTATATTTGTATTCTCGAAGGCTTTCACGGCCGGGATCTGATAGCTGTTGTGAGTTTTTTGGGCTGTTTGGCTGTGTTCTGGAAGTTTTTCTTCCTGATGTTTCACCAGACTCTGTGGCTGGCATCTTCAGAGGGCAAGGAGCTCAGGGAACTAGGAGTCCTCTCTGTGCTCTGGGCGTACTCCTAATTCCCTGAGCTCCTTGCCCTCTGAAGATGATGGCCACAGAGTCTGGCAAAACATCAGGAAGAAAAACTTCCAGAACACAGCCAAACAGCCCAAAAAACTCACAACGACTATACTGTATATTTATCTACCAGATTCTGAAGGATTAACTGGTCCACTGTGGATTTTCCTCTTCTAAATCCAGCCTGTTTTCCCTCAAGTATGCTTTCTGCATGTGACCAGTTCAATACTCTTTCATGCAGATGGCAAGTGCATAGTTTGCTAATGATGATCAGCTAACTGTGTAGGATAATGTTTTGGCAGTAGTTGGTTGGGTCAGATCTGGGATAAGGTAAAAGTTAGGGTTCCCCCCGCACATGAATGCTAGTCATGTCAACTCTAGGGGAGGTGCTCATCTCCATATTCAAACCAAAGGGCCAGTGTTGTGCAAGTCCATGGCCATGTGGCCGGCATGGCTGCATGGAAACTCTGTTTTACCTTCCTGCTTTTTTCGGCGGTACCTATTTATCTACTTCATTTGCATGCTTTCGAACTGCTAGGTTGGCAGGAGCTGGGGTTTTCAGTGGGAGCTCGCTCTGCTGCATGGCACCCGTGATTCGAACCATCGAACTGCTGACTTTGCAGCTGCTAAACTCCAGTCCTCTGGGATACATGCTGTTTGGTCAGTCCAAGTGAACAAAACTACAAATACAAAGCTATAAATACTACCCATCTAACAGAACAGAGGGGATATTATCAGCACCTGGGGCTTTAGTTGATTTTAATCGTTGAATCAACTTGGACTCAAGTTACCGCTTGCCTGTATGGTCCCAACTTTTATGCAAAACCTGGGGACTTTCTTGATCCAGGGCAAAAATGTTCTGAAAATATGACTTGCATGTATTTGCAGAAATACATGAATCAAGTTTGGATGAGTGATTATGCAAGCCTCCGGCAACAATCCTCCAAAAGGAAGCTGAATCATTTAGTTTTGATGCAGTTATTAAACGCTGCCACAGGTCTCTCTGTGCCAGAAACTTTTTTTCTCTTTTAATTAGAGCTTGGTATTTTCTTTTCATCATGAATGGTTCAGCAGGAGTTGTGCCTACTCTAGCTGTGCCTCCTTTTAGCATATTAAATTGTAGTTGGAGTAGGTCCATTGGAATCAATGGAGGGGTTAACTTGCAAGATCCCTGTTAATTAAATTGGGCTATTCATTATGCTGAACAGCAGGATTTTGGCCCTGAAGTGGTCATGATGTCTTTAATATATAGGCAATTGCCTGGCCAAAACTACATTTTTTAAAAATCTGAAAAGCAGAGAACACCTATATACCTACGGCAAAGGCAGAAGGTCCATTGGAATTTTTAAAAAAAGATGCAAGCAACCCCTCTGCTCCTTCTAACCCTCAAAGGTTCATCAAAAGCAGTAGTGATACCTTTTTGCATATCTTGCATTCTATGTGATTCAAGTGTTATTTGTGGAAGTTTGCCAAATTTGCACAAAAATATTGATGTTCATTTTTCTATTGTCTTTCCAAGACTGCCACAAAACTCTTCACTCTTGTGTAGGATAGTGAGAATATATTTGTGGGCTTTTTTTTTACCCTTGATTGAAGAAAGCATTTTGGTGGAATAAATGGAAGAAAGAAGTTGTCTTCTTTCCCTCCCTATTTCTACACTCATGTGTTCAAGTGTATGCTTGCATGACTTGGCCAAGGTTCTTCTGACTTGGCCAATGTTCCCACCCAAGTGATGTGGACCATTCAGTATTTTGCAGTTCCTCTAATGATGTTGAAAGGAAGGGATTGTAAAATCAATCTGAAAAGCTTATGCAAATAATAAAAAGTTTTCCATTCCTCATGCAAATGAAAACTAAGCTTTTGCCTGCTAACAAATGGATTATGATGTATAGTGGAAAACACTAAATCAAAGATAGAGATACAACAGGTCTCTTAATAAATACAAGGCTACTCAGTAACTAGAATGCACAGATTTCTTGGTGGGTTTTGTTCCTGAGATGAGGAGGTATTAAAAGAGAACACAGGATGTCCATGTAGTCATGGCTCTAATTCATCACAGCCTAGTTTGTCAGAGTTTTAACTAGCTAGTTGGAGGAAATGTCAAAATTCCAATGAAAAGGTAGCTTTGCCAGGCAGCGTAGCCATGGCATGGTTGACTGCTCACATATTAGTAACAATATACTTTATAAACATTGGCCTGAAAACGCAATATCAAAATCAGAATGACTTCTTGTTCTCCATTAAGATTTATTATCCCTTAAGATGATATTGAACAAGCTTTCACATCACTCAATACTCCTTGCTCTGAAAGATAAATCATGATGTCCTTTGCAGAAATCAATACCTACTTAGAACCCCAGAGTCCCAAAATATGACAGAGATCTTACGGTTCCCTCAGTGCTTTAGCTATAAATGTTGCCTTCTAGAATTTGAATCTATGGCTTCTTGTAGAATACAACATTCCCTCTGTGTATGTCATGAAAATTCACATTGTTTGGGGGTGGGAAATTCAACAGACCTTCTTTCCAAACAGCAAATCAACATTTCCCAAATAAACATTGAATGCACCCTAGGATCATTTCTTTATTCATTGCATCAAGGTTGGGGAGTATGTGACTCCTCATCAGCTATAGCCAGCTTAGCCAAGGATGAAGGATGATAGCAGCTGTTGTGATGCCAAAACATCTTCAGAGCCATGTGGTCCCTAGGCTTTCATTACACTTCTACCCTGTGGCATGGCCAAATATGATAGAGCACCATGTTCAGCCATCTCCCGTTCATGAAAGCTAAAGCACCACTTTGCTTCATCATAAGAGCTCTATCATGCATTGCTCAGATATAAGGAAGCAGTCATTATCCTAAGTTTAATAGAATTTCCCGACACTGATCAATTGTTGGGTTCCCATCTTTCCCACTTTGTCAGTTTTGACTGTGACTATTATTCTGCTACATCTTGAATAATCTGCATACAATAAAATCCTACACTATTTTAATGCTCTCCCCTGTCACACTGCTTGTTGAGGGTTTGAAGAGCAGATCCTAAATGGGCTTTTGTTCTTTGTGTTGGGGAAGAATATGCAGGCTGTTGGTTGAAAAGTAAAATGCTATGATCACCTGTGGCTCCTTAAGACCCTCCATGTAGGAACAGAGAAGATCCATCTCTGTGTGTGTGTTTTTAACACAAATGCTTGTGGGTTGATTTTGGTTTTTGTTTCCCACCTTCGTTGGAAAGCATTCATTGGCAGTCACTACAGGGTGCTTTCTTTTGGCACTTACTCCACATGTACTACAAGTAGGTGCCCACAGCTCTGAATTAACTTGGGATGCATTTCACAGAAACATTTATAATGCTCTAAGTTGTAAGATGATTTGGCTTTGGATCCTATCAGCACTTCTTAGGCTGCTATCCCATGGCCGGAAAATATGGATTAAAAAAAAAAAAGGTTGATTTCCCTCTGGAATGGTCATGTGGTTGAAAATGCGGTTCTGTGTCCCCACGGGTGCAATTTAAAGAACCACATATTTTGTGTCCCCATGAGCAGGTACCACAACACAGCAGAACGAAAAGGTTTTGATGCCAATTTTCCAAGTCCCTACAGACTCAAGTACCAGTTAAAAATCCCAATTGGAACTGAGACAAGCTTTGTACCACCTCGAGGTGGGTGCTTGTAAAACTCGCTGGATCGTGCTTAAGTGGGCATGGTCAGATTCTTTCCCCTTTAAAGTCTGCTATCTGTGGGGACACAGTTTTATTAACTGCATCTTGAAGCAGTTTTTAGTGGTCGTGGGATAGCAGCCTTAGTCTCCATGATCAAGCATTGGCTCTACATGAAGACTGAGACCCAGCTGCTGTTGAAATGGGGCAGGCGTAGTAGCTTATGCCAGAAATTGGCAATATCCGGGCCTCAAGAATAGGCTTTAATAGACAATCAAGAGCCATCATCTGAATAAATAACAGAGCAGTAAATAATGACAGGGCAATATTCTATACCCCACACCTACCAAAATGAAAAACAGTGTGCTGCTGAACATATAGCACCGAACAATGAATTTTTGCATGTCAGAACTAAACTGGTAGGTTGTGTTTTCCCCCTCAAATCCTCTTATCAGACTTACCCATTGTGGTGCATTGGGTAAAGTGAAAGACTAAGACTTAGGAAATCTGGATTCAAATTCCTGCTCCGCCATGGAAACTCATGGGTGAAGTGAAACTAGTAAAATTGCCCCGTAAAAATTTCATTGTACTTCAAACACTGTAATAGAATTGCTGAAAGACTTTCTGCAACTCTTCCAACTACAGTGGTACCTTGTATAAAGGAATTAATTTGTTCCAAATGAAATTCTGTTAAGCAAATTTTCCTTTATACACATTTCCCATAGGAATGCATTGAAAATGAAGTACTGTAATCTCTAATTGCGACCATTTTTATGTTGTACGGATTCACGCCATAGGCAATTCTGTTAAGCAAATTTTCCCTATCTCCGGAATTATTTATGTTGTACAGATTTTATGTTATACAAATCATTTGTTATATGAGGGTCCACTGTACCTGTACTATACAACTGTTTTTTTTTTCACATCTTAAACTTGTTGGCAAATATCGGGAGTCAGAAAACCCTGTAAATCTATATTAGAATTTCTTGTCTATCATCTGCCAACTTGAGATAATGATGGAATAACATTAATATATTGGAGGGCTTTTCCCTTTTTTCCCATTCTCTCTCAACTGATTGCAAGCTGCAGTTATGTAATTTCTCACTTTTGTTTCTTTCCATCTGTTGCCATGTAATAGTGCATTCTTCTTTTGGCCTGACTTACTTCGTTCTGCTTGAGTAAACGAGAAGTGAAATGTCTAACTTTCCTCCTTTTCTTATTGCTTTCCTCACATGGGAGGGGGTGAGTTTGAGGTTCTGAAATCAAGAGTGGTGGGAATGGAAGGTTATCTGTGTGAATAGCATCCTTGTAAATGCTGTCCTTGTGACACTGTCATGTTTTGCATAAGGAAAGGGATAACAGAAGTGTCATCCTCCCTCGGTGAGTTGAACCAGATAAATAACACCTGACTAGCACTTATTTTTTTCCTCAGCTTCACTGAAGTTTCTTGGCTTCTAACTCACTTTTAACAGCAGATGCTCCCTCCTTTCGAACATCACTGAACAAGGACTGGTTAAGGGTTCAGCTACACATTGTAATATTCCTATATTTGCATTTGGTGTCGCACATTTTGAATCAATTTAAAAATAGCTGCCTACATAACATGCTGGCAACTTAAATTCAGACCAGAGATCGTGGGGTTTTGTTCTGCTTCTGTGTTCCCACCCTTCCGCACTCCATTGCTCCTGTCTTTGGTGAGGGGAGGAAGAAAAAAAGGGAGAAAAAAATGCAGGCTCACCTCCGCTCACCTCCGTCTGCCAGTCGGAGCAGCCCCGTAGGGATTCCTGTCTCTTAAAGGGGCAGTGGGGACAAAAACAAAATGAAAAGAAGGCGAGGAGAGCCCGGCATCCACAGCTTTACAGTCCTCTTCAGAAATTTTTTTACCTCCAGAGACCAGGTACTTGTAAAGTATGCTCGGGCGCACTTAGGTGGGTGTGGTCATACTTACTTTTTTTTTAAAGTCCGTAGGTGGTGGGAAAGCAATTTTAAGGTCCGCATCTAGGAGCCCTTTGCATCGGATTTTAGGCATCGTATAAAAGCAGCCTGTGTCAGCTTTGAGGAATCAGGTGCATAAAAAGAATCTCTGTTTGGACATTAGGCATCTTAGAGATGGGAGGATTAGAAATTGGCCTTGCAGGCACAACCCTAGTAGAGCTGCCGGATATTCATGAGCCTTAGCTGGAAATGAAATGTGACTGGATCCTATCGATATATTTCCAGCGGTGACTGAAATCTAAGGGCCTTTTTACACGACCCCTAATATCCGCTGGCCACTTAAATTCGGACCAGAGATCTTAGGGGTTCCTCGCTCTTCCTATGTCTTCCTCTGTCCCCACCCCCCTGGGCACTTCCTGGTTGCTGGCTGCCTGAGGGACGGAGAAAAAAGAAAGCAAAGACTGCCGGTTTACCTCCGTTTTGTTCCGGACAGCATTCAGATCTCTTAAAGGGGCAGGGCGCAAAAAAAGAACAAACAGAAGCCAGGAGAGCCCCGCACTCACTATCCTTACACTGGATCAAATATTTGTCACCATCAAAGACCAGGTACAAGAAAACTGCTGTTTGGTCGCGCTAAATTGGGCGGGGTCGCACTTAATTGTCTGCAAAGTCCGGAGCTGGTGGGTAAACATTTTAAAGGTCCGGACCTTGCAGCCATTTGCGGCGGAGCTTAGGGGTCGTGTATAAACGCCCAAAGTCATGTTTACATGGGTGAAATGGAAAGGATCTTATTCTAAGAAGCGATACAGCAGATGAAAGGGTCTGGAAGCCCTAATTATCCAGGATGACTCTTCCTGCATTTACAACTTGCTTTACCCCCTAATTAACCCCTTGATCATCTGTACAAATCTAAGATTAGCATAGGTGAAGGGGTTGCAGGCTTTTACGGATGTAATGATTGTCGCATTGCATAAAGCATCCTTGAAGCTGTCGATGGCACATATCTTCACTGAGGTTGTGCAAAAATGTGTGTGTGTGTGTGTGTGTGTGTGTGTGAACTCACATTTTGTGCACTTTGAGTCTTGCACATCGTGCAGTTTATCATAATGAGATAGAAGCTGTGCAGTTTCAGTGCTACGTGCCTACGTACACAAACACACAAACTGAACCAAAGCACTACAGGAATTAAATCTACTCCCTCTACTGCAAAGGAGTCAATTCAGTAGACCCTTCCCTCCCTGTTTCTGCAGTTGTTGGCAATTCAGATGGTGGTTTTTTTTTGGGGGGGGGGGGGAATTAAGCCTCTGGCTTGGACTAGTATACTGTTTATTTTTGTTTTATTCCCCTTCATTTTTGCCCCACAGGAATCAGTTTCAGGCAGAACTTTTGGTTGGCTGAATAAATATCTATCTGACATCCCTCCCATCATGCCTAATACATCAAAACTGAAAAAAAAAACCTAAACTAAACAAAAAATGTACCATTCTATTTTCAACCCAGTAAGACAGTATGTACACCCTGCCAGTACTCTGCTTATCTACAGAGCAGGTGGCTGCAAATTAATAGCCAAGCATAACCATTTTCGCCTCCAGCTATGGTTTACAGGAGCATCTGCACAGAACATCTGATTTTCCTCACCTATATAAGCATATAGATAGACTGGGAATAAGTGTGAGAAGGGGATGCTTCTTGATGCTGAATTTGAGGTCTCCCTTGCCATGTTTTGAAAGTTTATGTTCAGTATTTGAATTGTAAACATTAAGGTATGGTCAAATTTTAAATAGCTTTATGCCACTATAATGACTAACACGGAGAAGATCCACTGATCGCTTAGCCACATTACCCCTTATGTGTCATGTTGTGGCTTCTTATCAGGAGAGTGCAGTGTGCCAGTGAATGGGAAAAATGAAACACTATTTTTTTTCTGTTTCGTGCCCATCTGTAATTGCCAACAATAATAGTTTGGCATTTTCTTTCATTCTGGGTAGGCAACTTTCTCCAAAGTGCCTCAAAACAATCCACATAATAGTCCGATTTGGGAAGGTGTGTGTGTGTGTGTGTGTGTGTGTGTGTGTGTGTGTGTGTGTGTGTGTGTGTGTGTGTGTGTTGACTTTGTGGTACATTTTGTGCCCATCTCTTTCCTGAAACACCATGGAAACATGTTTTGCTCATTATTCTTTTCTTCTTCCAGGTTTAGATAAGATTTTATATAACTGGGAGATTCCTCCCCTACTTCCACATGGATAAGTTTAATTAGGAGGCACCAGTGGCACAGGTTGCGTTTGTTGCCAGCACCTGGGGCAAGACAAGTATTTTGCCCCCTAACTCATTAGCAGAGTGAATGGGGGGGCATGGTTGCCTGTGAGTGCATGAGCTCGGAGGGGGTGGCCAAAGCCCACTTTTTTTTGGGGGGGAGGCTGGCTTCCCACCAGCATGCTGCCTTCCTGGGGTTCCCACGGGCTGCCCTGCTTGCAACAACCAGCTCCTGCCTTGGGAACCCCGGAGGGAAGTGGGTGAATGGTGGTACAAGGGGTTGGGTGGGGAGAAGCACAAAGCAGTAGTATGTTCTTGCCCTAAAAATGGGTGGCCCCCTGGGGGCAGAAGAGGAAACAAAGGTGGGGCGGACACATTGCTGGCCTGGGGAGTCCCTCTTCCATTGTGGGAGTGGCAGACAGCTTGAGGGAGAGCTGTAGACAGGGATGTAAAAGAGGTTTGGGTTCTGAACCCCTGTACAAGCTGGGCCAGCCCCCCTCCTATATGACCCCCCACACACACACCCTATCCCTGTCTCACCCATTAGTCAGCCTCTTCCCAGGCCAGTGGCTGCACATGGGAGCTCCAGCAGCTACCCTGACCTGGGCACTGAGCACACTGGTGCAGAGTGGCTGTTGCTTGTTGGTGCAGAACCAGTCCGGAGGTAGGCAGTGCTCTGGGCCCTGCTGCTCCTGCTGGCTTCTCCAGACAGCACCCCCCCCCATTGATGAGCTCTTGACCCATGGCTGAACCAGCGAGGAAGGGAAGGGACAAAGCAGGGAGGCAAGCAAGCATGGCGCCCCCTGGAGGCGCCCCTTGCTGTCCATGGTGGGTGGATGGAAGGAAGGGTATATTGAAGATTATCAATAGGAATATTGTGCCTAGGGAGGACTGTGCCTCTGCCAACCCCCAACCCCCCCCCCACACACACACACAACACACACTATGCCCCTGCGAGGCAGCTCTCTCACATACGGTGGGGAATGAATTAACTTTTTTTTGTCAAATTGATGGCAATGCATTCAAATGATATTCATGTTAATTACAAAACCAAGTGTGAGAAGGTGCAGAGCTATACTCCTAGAGAGCTGTCTGCTCCCAACACACAAGTATCAGGCAGCTGGGAGGGAGGTAATGCTTTCATCCGGATCAGGCTGCTGCAGCTGTAAGCAAGATGAGAAGCAACTGGAGGAGACAGGCTCCATGAGTACCACTGAGAGAAGCTGTGATGAGCCTGGAGGCCTGATGGAGCTGTTACTTGACCCCGTTGGGACCATAGGACGGAAGACCTGCAGGTGACGACAACACTTTGTGGCATTTCTCTAGATATTGCACAGTGAAATTTATAATGCAGCATTAGCACAACAACAAAGCAAGAGTACAAGGGCATGAGATTTGTGATCACATCTACAATCCAAGTAGATATATAGTGGCATTGCATTTTTAAAATATAACACAGGTATGCAAAAACTGAAAGCACTGTCAGGTACAAGGGGTAACATCACTTGAAAGCAGAATACTCAGATTGATGGAGAGGACACACATATGTACACGCACGCGCGACACACACACACACACACACACACACACACACACACACACACACACACACACACACACACACACACCATTGTGTACTTCAGGCATCTGTGAAGTTCAGGTCTGATTGTAACAGTATTAAAAATTTGATTTTCATTGTGCAAATTGAGAGAGAGGCATCCCTTGTATGTACCATATGTACCGCTACGGGCTCTAATTCATACCAATAAAATAACAGCACCATCCTACAAATAAAATTTAGTAATCAATTACTTTGCTTCCTGTGATGAAAATCTCTTCCTTGATAGCTGATTGATTTCCTCCTCATTCTTCTCGCTACTTATTAGCCAATCACCAAAACCGCTAGGGAGGAGGAGGAGAAAAGCAGCACGGGGCTCTTTGGTGGGGAATACAGAGGAAAGGAATTGAAAATAAAGTTCATAACTTAAGGATATACAGAGAAGTAGCATCCATCGTTGAAGACGCCTACATGTGGGAGCAAATTACAAAGCAATAACTGAATTGGCATGCTACGAAAAGCTGGAAAACAAACAAATTAGTGATTTGATGCATTAAAAGAAGAGGATGGGAAGAGCCCTGCTTCCACGATGCATGGTTTAAAAGCACAACAAAACATTTATTTCTGCTGTGAGTTGTAAGCATTAGCGCAGGAAAGCTCTTGGGCCGTCCAATATTGATTGACTGGTTAGAAAGCTGATATTGAAAGAGCTCAGTTATATAGATTTTGTTTTTTGCCCATTTAAAGCCAGATCTTCCTTTATGCCCTCTGTGTGTGTGTGTGTGTGTGTGTGTGTGTGTGTGTGTGTGTGTGTGTGTTCTCTCTCAGCCCTTCCTGTTCTTTCATTGCCCCACCCTGAAACCAGATGTCATCAAAATGCTTAGACAAGTGGAAAAAAGGATGGATGTAAATCTGGATAGACAAGGGAGAAGCCAGCGAGCTGAGACTTTGTCAGACGGAATGATTTTGACATTCTAAACACTAACCCAAAGAGAAAAGATACTGTGATAGGGAACGGGATGAATAGGGAGGGAGACGTAAACTGACGCAGGAATCGGGATGAGTATCACAGGTGAGGTGTTGCACATGGGAGACAGAGTAAAAGAGGGGTGAACATGAGAAGATGTAAATCATGCCCAATGGTTAGTAAGACAAAAGGTAGCAGAAATCTTCATGTCTATGGGTGCGACGGGGTTAGAGTTACAGTTACATTGAAGCCAGTGTTCTTGCCTGCTTGCTCATAAATCTTGTCCACTTTATCACTTGACTTTTTTCCTCTGCACTGTAAACCTCTTTTCTATCATTTATGATTGCTTAGAGGTATTATTTAAACCAGTGTTTCCCAGACTTTGATTTGTGGGGTGCAGGCAGCTTTTCTGCAATAAAATCAGACACATCCTTCATCCTTGTACAACACATTAGAGATGACACAGTGCAGGCATATTCCTGTTGTAACCATATTCATCCCAGACTTTTGAAACTGAATCTAGATAAAATGGAGGTTATACTGTGGGATGATTGTCAGACTGGTTAGAAGGATATTTACCTGGCCTCAGCGGAGCTGGCTGTTAAATATTTCCATTAATTGTCAGCAGCTTTTGCACTGTCAGGAAGACTTTCCAAAATTTTACATGCTGACATGGTGGACCACAAATCTGTGCTTCCAAATTTGCAAATAAAATCAGTGGAAATCAAACTGTAACAAATGTACCATTGGGGAAAAAAGGGGGGGGGGATGTCTTACAAAATACAAATGCCAGACGAGGCTATAGGCAATACTTTTATAGGCCACTGCTAAAAATATAGATTGCAAGCTTTTTAGAAAAAATCCACTACTTCGATGCAAGTACCAAAAGTCCAAAGACGGCAAGACCTAGTTTGCCTGGAGGTTAATATTTGATGTAAAGTTCTTGGCAAGATGATTTTGGCCCAACACAGACCTAGATGAGGTTACGCTACATTTGAAGCAGAGGATTGATTTTCACAACCTAGTCCTTCAAACAAGGGGCAGCAGTCATGCAGACCCACCCATACCTCCTCTCCATTTGGCTCTTCTTTGAAACATACCATATTTACTCGAGTATAAATTGACCCAAGTATAAGTTGAGACCCATAATTTACTCCTAAAAAACTAGGGAAACTTATTGACTCAAGTATAGGTCTAAGGTGGGAAATGCAGCAGGGCCTGGCAGCTCCTTCTTTGTTTGTTGACGGCGTGGTGCGCGATGTTTAAAATGACTTTTAGCCACTGAAGCAAGCACCTGCCTCAGTGGCGAAAAGTCATTTTAAACATTCAACGCTGCTCCCCCGCAATGCGAGGGGGGGGAGTTGTCAGGAGAAGCAGCTCACGATATTTAAAATGACTTTTAGCCACTGACCCAAGCACTTGCCCCAGTGGCTAAATGTATTGACCTGAATATAAGTGGAGGGCCCCTTTTTTCAGCCCAAAATTAGGGCTGAAAAATTAGACTTATATTCAAGTATATACAGTTCTTCTGTTTGTCCAGTGAGGGGTGGGGTTTGGTGCAGCAAACCCATGTCCTCCATTTGGGGATTGGGGTATAATTTAGTAAACCTACTAGGCATAGCCAATTGGGGTCAGATTAAAGAAAAATAAATATGACCTAGTGGTCGCACTCCTGCTCTGCTGGTGTAAAGAGTCCATGTGCCTTCTTTTTGGTCCATGGTCCTATTCTCAGACTGTTGGTCTTTTACATTTAGGATATTTCCTTTTTCTGGTAAAACATTAAGCCCACTTTTTTTTCACTCAACTGCACACACTCAATCCCTTTAGGTCTCTTCAGCATCAAGTCCTTCATGGTGTTTCTACAAAAGCCCTTCTTTCTGTCTTTGAAATTGGGCAACAGGGTGTTTGGCCTTAGTAACTGTGAAGCCAAGGTAATGAAATGCTTTAAAAAAAAGGAATCCGGGAAAAGTTCAAAGAATCAAAACATCTGGCACCATAAATACTAACTATTATAATATTTGAGTTAGTGTTTAAGGTACTACAAGATTTTTGTCTTCTGTTTTTTTGTTTCCTTGAATTTTGCCTGGAATTCTTGCACAGGCCAACATACCTCCCTCTTCCAAAACTACACCAAAAGGAAATTCTCTCTCCTCCACTTCACCTCACCCTATTAACTTATGTAAGGTTGGGGTGGTGCTTTTCAGGAAGGCTTCTTAATTGTCCAATTATAATTCTGCTTAGTTTTTCCCCTCTCCTGAAATTTAGGCATAGAACGGTGGGGTTGCCTGTACTTTAGAACTTATGGTGGATTTCCAAATATCCTCTTTAAACTTTTTCTGTGTTTTGATTATGTTTAAGATTCTTCGCTGTATTGACACCAGGCCTACAGATGGAAACGCTTCAGTGTAATTCTAGAAGTAGGATTTATCTGTGCAAAGGCACAAGCAGGAGGAGGCTCCCGATTTGGTGAATTCTTCTCTGAGTCTTAGGAGGCACTAGTGTGAAAGCACTATTGTCTTTGAAACAGTCTAATCCAACAATATCCCCCCATGCATTATATTGAGAAAATGTGGCTTCATCCATTGCTTACTATTAGAGATGAACACAAAATGCCAAAATGGCATTTTGTTTCATTTTTCATTTCTTTCCCCCTTTTGTTTTGTTTATTACAAAACATTTTTTAAAAAATCATTTTGTATTTTGTTTTGTTTCATTTTTCTGTTTTTCATTATTTTTTACGGCTGGCTGGTTGGCAGTTGTATTTTTTACTCCTGCCTACCAGCTGGCCCACACGGAGGCAGATTGGCACTTATTTATTTTGACAATCGCTGGGATCGGTGCCTGTCAAAATAAATAATAAAAAACGAAAAACCAAACAGAATGAAATGAAAATTTTCATTTCATTTCATTTCATTTTTAAGGGCACTTTGTTGTTTTTTTCATTAGGAAACAAAACAAATAATGAATAACAAAATGGAAAAATCATCATTTTGTGCCCATCTCTACTTACTATATAGAGTAGAGATGGGCACAAAACAAAAAAATAGCGTTTTGGTTTTTCGTTTGTCATTGAGAGGTCTGTTTTGGTTCATTTCCATTTGTCGTGATTTTTTGGAAAAATTTCGTTACCGTATTTTGTTTTTTGTTTTTCGTTTCTACCCGCTTTTTGAGCGATTTTTAAAGCATTTCCGTGTGCAGGCATCCTCCAATGCCCCAGACCAGAGGGAAAATACTAAAAAAATGGATGCTGGCAGAGAGACAGTATAGACCAGGTATGCAGGGAGGCTGCAAAGGCAGCGGCGGGTGTTGCCCAGGGTGCAAGGCAGCTGCAGAGTGACTGCACAGTGGGGCAAGGGAGGGTACTCACCAAGAGGTACGCAGCATGCATGCACACAGGGAGGCTGCAGGACTGAAGCTAGAGTCGCAGAGACAGCAATCCCACCCTAACTCCCACCAGAGACTGCAAGGAGGACGGGGGCTGCCAGAGCTTTTTATGCCCTCTGTGGCTGCCAGACCTGTCTGCCCAGTCTGCAACCTGGGCATGCTATTGGTTGAACATGATCCCATCACATGGCTTGCCTCCATTTTGTGGCTGGTGCGACATCCATTTTAAAGGGAAAAGAAAAATACATTGCGATGGGAGAAGACAAAAACAAACGTTTTAAGGACCCCAACCCCCCTGGTAGGTATTATCAGACAATATAATTATCGCTGCGTTTTTATGGATGTCCAGGGCATTTTTAAATTTTTAAAACAGCTCATTTCATTGTGTGTCGCCGTTAACAGAAACGAAACATAACGACCACAATTTTCATGGTTCTGTTCATTTCGTTGCATTTTCATCACAATTTTCGTTTGTCATT
Organism: Phrynocephalus guinanensis; assembly: GCA_037367245.1. Taxonomy (NCBI): domain Eukaryota; kingdom Metazoa; phylum Chordata; class Lepidosauria; order Squamata; family Agamidae; genus Phrynocephalus; species Phrynocephalus guinanensis. Next base: position 14,193,349 of record CM074745.1, on the reverse strand, counting down.
TCGTTACGTAACGGAAACGACAAACGGTAACGGAAACAAAAAATGTTCGTTCCGTGCCCATCTCTAATATAGAGTTGAGGCAGTCATTCCCCCACCCAAGTGACTGAGAAACTTAAACTCAGTTGCTGTGGTTCTTGGCCAATAAGACCAGGTATTTTTAAAGGATAAAGGCACCCTATTCAACTACACTTAGTAAAGTTGTTTTCCTACCTACACTGTTAATATATAAGGTAAAGCAGCATTGTTGTCAATTACGTCTAAGAAGCATTTATTTCTGAGAACACAACAGTTGGAAGTGCTTCTTGAAATAAATGGTCTCGCTTGTAGATATAGAAACTGCCCTCCAGAAAGTATTTCTTTTCCTGGTAGCGTAACTATTGCTAAATCCTCTTCTCTTCTTTTATAGTGTATTTCAGCACTCCAAAACTCTTTTAAGAGGGCTAACTTTTTGTACGCATGAAAGTCTAGAATACACTTTTCATATTGCCCGTGCACGTTCAGCAGGGAAAACCTGCAAAAGTATCTCATAAGATGTTAGGGCAACAGCGGATAAATCAGACCTGGGGAGGGGGAGGACTGACAATATGTTCTTGTTTTCTTTTAAATCCCCATTTTGCTTGAAAATACCGACAAAATAAAGCTCTTATGTTGAATCAACAGTAGGCCAATACCAACTGTAATGGAAGGTCTGACACCAGAGATTATCCAAAAGGAGATAGGAAATGGTATGTGAAAGCAACTTTTGAGATTCACAGTGTAATTCTTATATAAAGAGTTCCTTACTCTTATTTAGAAACGCTAGACCTGAACAAGATATGCCATATACCTCTGATGGTATTTTCCCGATGACTTTTTTTAAAAACCAAAAACAAACTTGGGAGACTTCAAGATGGAATGAAATTATGGTCACGGAGGAGAGGCATCTTGTCCTTCTATTCATAGTTATCTCCTTGGCTTATTTTCTACCTAACGGGGAGGGTAACCGTGCTTGGGTGTGGTGGTGCTTGGTCTTTGTTGAGGGGTGGGAAGAGGGGACATCACTCATTTCCCCCTCATATTTCATCGTGAAAGTATCTAGTTAGAAGTGCGGGATCCAAGGCACTCACATTAATGGAAGAATATGTCTGTGAAGATTCCCAGTCATCCAGCTGAGTTTATCTGAAAGTTGAGTCATGGCAACTGGATGTCTTTTCTTGAGAGACTGAAATGTTTTGCTGCTCATCCAATGTTTCTGAGCATCTTATAATTACACAAGAATAAAATTACTTTTGCTGGGAAAAGTGGGATGCAACAGGAAAAGAGGATTTATTTATTTATTTATTTATTTATTTATTTATTTATTTATTTATATACTGTACCATCTAGCAACACGACTACTCTGGGTGGTTCACAAGGTAGACCATATACGAGACGGACTGATTACATAAAAGTGTCAACCTTGAATTATAAGAGCTGAGTAGGACTCAGGAAGTTAGGACATTTTGGAAGCCACTCAGTCACAGAGTTGTCGTAAGTCAAACACAATTTGATGGCACATAAAGATAGCAGCAAACAACAAATTTCAGGAATTCAATCCTAGTTCAAGCTTGGAAGTAACACAATAGATGTAATAGGCTTCCTTGTAGTATATAACGTTTTGTAGTGATGAGGTATACCAACGATTGTTTTTGCCATTTTTATCATTAGCTTCTTAAAACTTCACTGTTTAGAGGCGATAATGCATACGATATTATTGTTTCAAAATAATATTTTAATGGTCATTTGGGAAGATTTGTATCCAGGGTTCTAATGATAATGATAAGAACAGCAAGAGTGCACTGGGCCTAATAATGTGCTCTTCCCAAAATAGCATTTTAAAGAAAATCAATTATCCATTTTATGTAATGCTTTAAACCTCCCCCCCCCCCAAATTGCTCTCTCAGGGGGTTACCTGGCTATTCCCATATGATAGACCCACCCTTTCACCACCTGGTTCCGTTTCCTTTTCAAAACTCTGGAGTGCCATAAACAAACTGCAAGAACAAAGACGGAGAGCTGTCGGAATTTCATCACAGGCATGAAGGAAACGGTAGCTAAATTTTAATTCTGTTTCTACAACATAGTCCCCAAAGCTTCACAATTTGTCAATGTAAGTTGCTACATGTTGGCGCAATAGGGTATGGCAAATCAAGTTTAGCTAGGTAGGGAGAACATTTTTGTAAGTGGGGGATTATTTTAAGCCAGTCAAACACCAAAGGGTTACCTGACATTATCTACATAACAGTTGCTGTGGGCCTTTTCAGTACAGTGCATTTTTAACTGCCTGCTTGACTTAGGGATGTGAAAATCTGTCAGTCTCTTTTTTATTCTGTTTATCAGTGCCCCCCTCTCCTAGCACATAAATTAATATTTAATGCTATACTTTTTTTAAAAAATGTACAGATTTTTACTGTTGAATAAATTTTATTTTTTCTGTCAATTGGGGTATGCTTATGTTGTTTCTCAAATATATGTATATTTAATCATGCAGTTTTCCCCTACTGTATGCAGAGACATGTGTGCATTTTTCCTTTTCCAAAACCCATTGTAAGTCATCAACATGTATAGATTTCCAATAGTGACATGCTTTGTTCTATTGCCAGTGGAGAATAGATACTTTCATAGGGAAATGTAAAACGTTAACATCATCTCTGTCTCTGCAATATCAAAACACTTACTGGGTTGCAATTGCCAAGTCTTCAAATAAATCCAAATATGACTCTGAGTCATCTTGTCTCCTTTCATTCATTCAAAATTTTTTTACAGTTTTTATTTTGTTCTTGTCAGCCATCCATTGCCAGGCCTAAAAAAAACCAGTACAATGAATTAAAATGGGTTCGTTGTTGCAAAATAAATAAATAAACTGAAAGGGCCTGGCAAAACAAAAGATGTGGAGGGAAAACGATGTAGAAGACAAGACTTAGAAGCTGTGATGGTGTCAAACTGAGTTTGTCAGATCCTGGCTCTACTGTGAGTGAAAGAGGAATGGCGAAACAGAGGCAGACAGTATCTGTCAGACTGATTTAATCAGTCTTGGAACAAAAAGCAGTTCCAGGAAGCTTTGGCTGTCTTCACCCATGATATTTGACACTCTAATTTCTCTCAATTTCATCTTCCTGTATGGATGTGCAATGATGTCACGTGACCTATATCGCGCCATAAGAGTTCCGACATGTGTTTCTGAGTCTCGCGGTACGTAAGAAAATTAGATCGTCTATGCTCCCTCCACACCTCTGTCACGTGACATGCTCCTCCTATTTGAATGGCATTTCTCTTTCACCAGTCCCCACTTAAAAAAAAGACCCATAAATAAATAAGGCCACATTGTTGTGTCTATGAAATATCATTGGATTCTAAACATTGATCTTATGGCCTGGTGGCTTTTCTTCTCCTCTTTAACTTTTTAAAATTTTACTCTTCAGAACCAGATCCGCTGCAGCCATTGGCATAACAAAGCATCAATATTACTCCACTTGGAAAAGATGGTAGTTGGGGTAGGAAGGAAACATAAGGGCATAAGAAGAGCCCTGCTGGATCAGGCCAAAGGCCCATCGAGTCCAGCTTCCTGTATCTCACAGTGGCCCCTCCAAATGTGTCTGGGAGCGCACAAGACTACAAGATATCTGTCTCCTGATACCATTCCCCTACATCTGGCCCTTGAAGTACCCTGGTTTTAAGCCTGGAGATTACACATTGTGACGACAACTCCCTTTTAAACGTGTAATTGTGATGAAAATGTGAAGTGTAAGGAACCAACTTATTAATCTTCACAGGATCCACTTGGTAATGCTGCCACCTTTTAAATCATCACCTTATGAACTGGGACAGACTCAGATGTATAATATAAAAATAATGATGATGTTTATTGAGAAAATAAATAAATACAACAATGACTGAAGTTGGTATGCATTGCCTAAAACATAAAATAGATTAAATCAAATCTTCAAGCCTCCCTGTCTTTAATAAACAGTAAATAGTAAAGCCCTCACACCTAACCTGCCTGCCTGAACTCTAACAGAGCTGTGCTCTCTCAGTTCCCTCAGCTCTAAGCTCTCAACTCAACCTCTCACAGACCAAGCTCCACACTTTTTATACCATACAGTCCCCCACCCTCCTGCTGGGATTGGCTGATGATTTACATATGTATTTCTCCTGCTTCCAGGGTGTTGTCACACACATCCCCATCATGGTTTGTAACTTGTGATGGACTTTTCCTCCATGAATCTGTCCAAAAGGACAATATGGGCAAGGATTTACCGTACTTCCCTTTTCATTCACAGAAGTTTAGACAGGTGAATGTTCAAGGACGGTCTCTTTCATTACCCCCCCCACCCCCGCCCACCCACAATTCTTTCAGTTCCAAGTACAAACACATATGCAATTTTTTTAGAAAATTTAATTAATAAGAAAACTGAAACCTAGATCCTCCAATTGACACGCACTAAAATGTTAGTCTGTGTTTCTATGAGAAAAAAAAATGTTCTTTGATACTGGACAATGCAGGTCTTTATGCACACCGGTTGAAATCCTGTTGCTTTGTGTAAGTCAAACTGTAATTCTTACTCTTATTTCCTACAACAAAAAACATATCCACAGTGATTTTGGGAGTATTTTGTTTGGGGAAGGGGGACATATTATTGGGAGAAATTCAACTCTTAGCTTACTTCTAGAGATTACTGAGCAAAGTAGACCAACTGTTCACCCATGAAAAAGATATATGAATATTTTAGGTTCATTTCGCCTCACATTCAAATTTCTTGAATCCTACTTGCATCAAAATAATAAATCATTTTGGGGATTTGATCAAATGTTAATGAAACAGAATTTTCAAGCATCTTCACCAGCTATATTTAATAAGGAAAGGTTTTTTCCAACATGTGTAGAGGATCAACTTCTGAGTGGCTTTTGGTGGGGAAGGTTACAACAATAATTCAGCTTCATAAACAAGGTAGATTATTATTTGAGGCTTCACTCAAACTTTTAAGAACCAAGTGAGCAACGCATTTCGTCTGGACAGACAAATCTGTTGCCTTCTCTTACTTTTACACTGTTACAAAGCTGAGGCTCTTTCCTTCAGATTTAGGAAAGTTTTTTAAAGGTCAAATTTAAGTTTTCCATGCATGAAAAGGTTTGATAATTTATTCTGCCAAGCAGCAAATCCTGGTATCCCATAAAATGGAGTTGAAGTGTATCATGGCAGAGAAAGGGGTGTCAAGCTGGGATGCAACTTTTGTAAGGTGAGTACAGTAGGACCCCTGTACCCACTGATTTATTATCCACTGATTCAGTTATCCACAGTAGGCAGAGGAAAAAAATTAAATAATTCAGCAGCCACAAAGCAAGCTATTGTCACAAACAGCAGCTGTAAAGCAAGCTATTTTCACAAATAGCACAAGTAAAGCAAGCTACTAGAGATGGGCACGAAACAAAAAAAATTGTTCCATTTCTGTTATTTGTTCCGTTACATAATGGAACGGAACGAGTAATGGAGCCCAGAGTAATTTAGGAACGAACCGAACAGAACCAGAACAAATGAGTTTGGTTACGTTCGGTTTGTTCCTCCCTGCTGGTGATGACAGCCCAGCTGTCATCGACAGCGGGGGAGGATTGTGAGAGCCCCATTCTCGCCTCCGCAAGCAGAGGCAAGGTCGCGGCTATCTCAATCTCCGATCTCTGCAGTGAGGGGGTGACAGCCAGCTGGGGTGTCATCCCTCACGGTGGAGAGCAGTCAGTAGAGGAGTCGGAGACTGACTTTCTCCCAAGGGATCGCTGTGAGAGAGAGGCCTGCGATCTGGCCTCTGCACACGGAAGCCGGATTGGAGACCCCTGTCTAGCAATCTCCGCCCTGGAAATGACAGCCGGAGGGCGGCGGGAGGGGCCTACGATCCAGTCTCTGAGTGCAGAGACCAGATCGGAGCCCCCTGTCCAGCTCTCTGCCCCGGGAATGACAGCCCACCGGGCTTCCATGCATCGAGGCGGAGGGTGGCGAGAGGGATCTTTCCCGTGCCTGATGACAGGGCGCTGTCATCCAGCATGGGGAAGCGAGACCCCCGTTTCCAAAAAAAGAAAAACGGAACAATTATTTTTTTAAAAAAAGTTTGGTCCGAAAAACGGAAACGAAGGGAGATGAGCCATGAACAGAATGGAAATGGAACACAATTTTTCCATTTTGTGCCCATCTCTACAAGCTACTGTCAGGAAACAGCAGTTTGGAGGTGGGTGGGCAGCTGTTCTCTCTTATCCATGGTTTTTGTTATCCACAGGAAGGCCTGGAACCAATCCCCAGCAGATACTGGGGTCGTACTATACACTTTTAACTTTCATCCAATATTATCTAATAAATTTCTAAAGAATGTATTGTCTCCCTCTCCTGGCAAACTGGTGGTTTGTTCTTTTCCTCCCTCAAACAGTGGAGAATTGGGAATGATTTTTTCTCTCTCTTCTCCTAAAACACTGGCCAAATTGGCAAAATAGGATTGTTCTTCCTGTTGATTGTATACAGGATTTGATTTTCTTTCGAATGCTTTTTCTTTCTTTCTCTCTCTCAAAATTATTTTGTAGCATGCGTTGAAATCTTCATGGAGGGGGCCAAATTCAAGGCTAACTAAATCTTGGTTGTTTAATTCCTCATAATTTATTTAACACTGAGATGCTGTTTTCTTTACTTTGATTCACTTGCTGATATCTTGGATTAAAAACAATACTAGAGTCTCTCTTCCCTGCTTTTTTTTCTCCAGCAGAGTTTCAGATAATAAAAAGATTTATAATTAAGCTAGCAGAGTTACTTTTGCCAGGCTGTCCTAGATTATAAGAGAGTATATTTATATGCAATTATGAAATGAACAGTATTTCTTACCCAAGTGAAGCTTTAAAAGTTATTATGAATCCATTAACTCAGTAGACCTTACAAAAGGCACTTCCCCCTCTTCTTTTGAATTTATTTTAATTTGAATCAGATAAGCAACTTTCACCCATTTATACATTAATCCTTCCATGCTGTGTTAGAATAGATCACCATGCAGATGAATTAATGGGCTGCATGTACTGCAGATGTCAATGGCTGCACAAGAGGTTTGGAGGCATTTTTTTAACTTATTATGCAGTGATAACAAATTTGTCATTTCCAATTTTCCAGTAGAAAAATTAATCATATTGCAAATTTCTCAGAGGTTGGCATTCATTTTTAAACTCTCCTTTCATTTTGGGGTGTGAAAGGCGTGTTTTATCTAAGATGTTCCAATTTAAATACTAAGGAAAAATGTTTCTCGAGCTAGTGTTGGGTCAAGAATTATAGTGGTCAATGTTAATTTCTATATTTTTGTTTAAATTTGAATGTGATATGTCTGAGGGATTGGTTGGAGCCATGGAGTTCCTAACATGAGGTACCACTACAGGTAAGACCCCACTTTGTATCAACACAAACTGAATATCTGAAGGTAGCAGCACTCTTACCAGGAGTTTTAATAATGATTTCAGTCGTCGAGAATATTTGCAGAGGTTTTCAGGTAACCCGAGCCCAGTGTTGTATGTTAGAGTCTAAATACTGTACATCTGCAAATGAACCATATATTTATTGTATTTTATTTATATAGCTTGTATGCCGCTCACTACCCAAAGGTCTCTGGGCAGTGCACAAGCAAAATAAACAATTCAGACAATTAAAACATCAATATTTCAATAAAATTAAAACAATAAACGTATTTAAATACAATGAATACCATACATTGAAACACTACACTAAAATTGCCATCAGGACCCACAATAATCAGTTAAAAAACTTCTGGAACAGGAAGGCTTTTACCTGGCACCGGAATGTCATCAACATTGGCGCCAGGCGGGTCTCACTTGGGAGGGCATTCCATAATCTGGTGGCAGCTGCCGAAAAGGCCCTGTACCTCCAAGCCATCCCTTTTATCTCCTTGAGGGATGGCTCTTTCAGGAGGGCTCCCTGGCTAGATCTTAATTGCTGGGTAGGTTCATATGGAAGGAAGCACTATCTAGGACAGTGGTGGCGAACCTTCGGCACTCCAGAAGTTTTGGACCACAACTCCCAGAATTCCAAGCCTAGATTGCCAATGGCAAAGGACTATGGGAGTTGTGGTCCAAAACATCTGAAGTGCCAAAGGTTCACCACCTCTGGTCTAGGGGTCTATTCTTCATGTAAGCTGTAGTGTCTTCCATGATAGAGCATGCAAAGGGGAGCACAGAGGAGGGTGAAAACTGATTATATGATTGTCCTAACAGGCTTCCAGCATCAGAGTCTTGGCTAAGGTGTACAATTTCCAGTCTACTCTGAATCAGACAGATTGTTGGCACATGATGTGACTATTGACGAACCACAGCAATGTTGTTGTAGGAAGGGGAGCTTTGCATTCAAACAAATTAGAGGGGAATAGATCTGTCTTGAACATATGCAAAAGTGAAACAGAATGGAAACAGGTTGATTAATCCCTCTACAGTTCTAATTGAGCACGCCTCTTATTCTGTACAAAGTCCAAACCTTTAATTTTCAGAATATTCCTAACATTGTTCCTCACCCTCAAATATCCAAAGGGTGATGATGTGCAAGTAGAACTCATTTCAGTATAACCCCCCAAGAGTGTGCCTTATCCATTTACTGGAGAAACTAATTAAAGTTCTTAATGGTTGAGCAGCCTATTTGCACCTGATAGAGATGAATGATGCTACCTTTTTAAGGTCTTGGATAAAGCAGTGTTATTCTCTTGCTTTCTAACATTGGTATGCAGTTAATGGCATGCTTCAAGCTCTATATGATGCAAGGCTCCAGTCTCCTGCTGTCTCATTCCCCCACGCCAATTTTTTTTTTGGGGGGGGGAGGGGGCTTAGACTAAGGAAATCTCTCATTAATTTAGCTGATGCTGTTTGAAGCTGTTCTGAAGACGTTTCCTGAATTGCTGTATAAGCTGCAGTGGGTAGCACCGGTGACTGTTTCCAAAACAAAAGCCCTTTTGTGCACCTATAGTTTGGGTCCTATGTGAAGCTTCATCTTTTCCCTGTCTGTGGGCAGGGATCTCTATGCTTTCACTTTCCATAGTTCATTTTACAACAGGGATAGTGGACCAGGGTAGCTCAGCCACCGATATTTAAAGCAGTCTGGGCAACTGTTTGTCCTTAAATGCCCTCGGCCCTTTTCAAACCCCATTGTTGCATTGGTCCATTCTGGACCACATGACGACTGGTCAAACCTGTCTCCCCGGGTCAGGCAGACAAAGCTGCCCCTCCCAGCACTGGGCTGGATCAGAGCATCCCTTGCTTTCACTTTCCATAGCTCATTTTACAACAGGGACGGTGGATCACTGTAACTCAGCCACCGATATTTAAAGCAGCCTGGGCAACTGGAACGGATGATTGACCTATAGGAGTGCAGCCAGTAGTGAAAATCAGAACTTCCGTTCAAAATATCTTCAGGATCTTTTTGGCCACTTGTGGTTTGATTTGTATTCACCTGCAAGACCACTATACAGTGGACCCTTGTATAACAAACAGCTTGTATAACATAAAATTTGTACAACTTAAAAAATTCCGGAGATAGGGGAAATTTGCTTAACATAATCACCTATGGGGTGAATCTGCACAACATAAAAATGGGATCACTCTGTTTTCAATGCATTCCTATGGGACATTTGTATAAAGGAAAATTTGCTTAACATAATTTCATTTGGAACGAATTAATTCCTTTATACAAGGTACCACTGTATTTATATCTCCACATTGGGGCCGGGTCTTTATTTTTCAGAAGTGCATTTTAAAAAAATACAAGAATGTCAATTCCTATGCACAACTTTATACAGAATACATGCACTTCTGTGTGTCACTTTTCTGAATACAGTGGTGCCTTCTAAGACAAATTTAATTGGTGCCAGGGGTCCAAAATTGTTTTATGAAACCATGCCTTAAGAGGCACCGTTTCCTATAGGAATGCACTGAAAACCAATTAATCCATTCTGGAAGAACGGATTGCATAGGTTTTAAGTGCATTTGCATTCCTATGGGAAGTCTGTTCCAAACCCCTCAATCAACTGGCAGCCAGGGGCTGTAGAGTCTTCTGCTACTGGTTAACTCAGGGAGTTTACCCACAACCTAGAAAAGGGGGGAAGCTTTTCCCCTTTGCTGGATTGGGGCAGGAGAAAAGCTCCCCCCCACACCACCACCTTTTGCTGGCTGCCTCAAAGGCCTTGTCTTCATATACTGCGGTCCCACAATATACTAGGACTGCAGTATATGAACTGCAAACTGGCAGGGGACAATTGCAGTTATTATTTTATTTAAGTGTTAGTTAAATTGATAAGCTCTTGTGCTTCTGGTGTGCTGAAAGTAACACTTCCTCTATGCTGCATTCTCCCATCATTTATTTATTTATTTTATTTATTTTATTTTTGTACTTATTAGCTGCCCGATTTTCCCATAGGGAACTCTGGGTGGTGTACAGCACGTCGCCAAGCGACTACCCAATGTCAAACCCAACATAACATAATCAAACAAACACCATACAATACAAGACGTGATAAAATACTAGCCAAACAGCCAGGGAAATAAGCCAAACACCACCCACCAAAAATAATAAAAAAATAGTAAGCGCCGGCAAGAGAGAGAAGGGGGGGAAACCCCACTATAACAGGATGCTCAGAGGTCCCCAAAGCATTGCCTGAGGAGCCAGGTCTTTAAGGCCCTTCTGAACGCTGCCAACAACTCAGCCTGCCTAATCTCTGGAGGCACTTTATTTCACTGTGCCGGGCCCACCACCGAGAAGGCCCGATTCCGGGTTGAAGCCCTGCAGGCCTCTCTCGGTGTGGCCACTCGGAGAGAAAGGGAGGACGAGGCTCTAGTTGGTCAGGACTAGACTGACCTCTGGGAGATCCGCTCCACCAGATAGGCAGGTCCTAAGCCATGGAGGGTTTTGTAAACCCAAACCATGACCTTGAACCTTATCCGGGAAGCAAAGGGTAACCAGTGCAGGCGGTCCGGCTTGGGGGTGATATGGGCATACCTGCTCGCACCCACCACCAGCCTGGCCACCACGTTCTGCACCCACTGCAAACACAGGACAAGGGTCAAGGGCAACCCCATGTAGAGAGTGTTTATTTATTTATTATTTATTTATTTTTGAAGCTTATATACCGCGCCATCTTCTCGAAAGAACTCCGGGTGGTTCACATCAAAACAGAAATAGAGAACAATTAAATATAGCAAATAAGCAGATAATAAAAACAGCTCAAAACAGTTCAAAGACATAATAATAAAAAGGCATGGAGGCAGAAGGCAGACAAAAAAATAATAATCAATCCGCGAGATCACCAATGGCTGCACAACTGTCTGAAGAACGTCCACATCAAGGTACGGGCGAATCTAGGCGATTAACCTGAGCTGGTAAAAGGCTGCCCTGGACACTGCCGCCACCTGGGCTTCCAGGGACAAAGTTGGGTCCAGGACTACGCCCACACCCCTCACTTGTGAGGCATTCCAGGCTGAGAAAGTGGTTCAAGGTTATCCAGCAGACTTCACGCCACAGGGGTACTTTAGCATGGGACATCCAGGCTGTTATCCGTAACCACTACATTGTCAAGGCCTCTGAACTCTCATAGTCACTGTGTTTTGGGGATGCATTTGTAGCATTTGTTACTTCTACTAGTAGATGTATCATGTTTCAAGGTTAAGCTACTTTTCCGGGGTCTCTAGAAGCTAAATCTATGTGTGTGGGATGCATTTTCCTGTCAAGGGATACTTGACAAATTTGATCTTCATGAATTCCAGGATGAACTGACCGGTCCACATCTCTTGGGTTCATGTGCACAGCAAAACATATTTGTCTATTCAGTTTTATGCTTCCGGAATGTCCCAGCACAGTTCTCAACTGAAACCAGTGTATCAAAATGCATTATAAGGTGTATGTTTTGAGAAAGAAATATATCTAGAAATATGCATTCTGAAACATGTATTTCAATGCAAATTTCCATTAAGGTAATGAAACTTGAGACAGGAGCACTGAAATCATTAAAAAGTGCACAGTGGCTGAAACTTGACATGGAACCGAAACAGACCAATTTATTAATTCTTAATCATGTCAAGAGCGCATGCAAGTGTGGAAATGCTAAGTCACTATGTGCTTCTCATAGTACAGCTAATGAGCTCAGTTCCAGACTGTTCATTAACAAATTATGGAACAATTGCTTATACAAAATTTCTATGCATTTTATTAATGTGTAACTTACTGTTGCACAGCATACCTCCCTGAGCCATTTTCTTAGGTTTAGTGGTATATCTGACTTATCTCCCAAAAGTCAGAGCTCACCGATCCCACTAGAGCCTCTATGGCTTTCTCGCTCCAGGTGGCCACTTCCAGAGAGGCCTGTAAAGTTGTAAAATGCAATTGGGCCTTCTCGGTGGCCGGGCCGGCAGCATGGATAAATTGCCAAGCGAGATTTGTCAGTCCCCATCCTTAGCATCCTTTAAAAAATCTTTTAAAACCTGGCTATTTAGGGATGCCTTTGACAATTGCTAGGTGTTTTGTTCTCCCTTTGTTTGTTGTTTGTTTAAGTTGTTTTGCCTCTTGCTGGGTATTTGTTGTCTTGTCACCGTTATTGTCTTTGTACAATGTTTTTTCCCCATTTGTTTTGTCTTCCTTTTAATTTTCTTCTTCTTCTTATGTTTTGGGTGCTATTTTATCAGTTGCTGTTTTAAACCACTCAGAGTTCCCATTTGAGGAAAATTGGTTTGCAGTATATAAATATAAAAATAAATAAATAAAATAAATAGATATCAATGACCACAAGAACTAACTCTTTGGGGTTTTTTTAATGCTGGCCAGGCTGCAGAAGAATAAGTAGGTGCAAAATACAATTACTGACTCTATGTAAAATAGTATGGTGTTGGTACAGGTATTAGGCTTTGATCTGACATTAGAATCAGGGTGTACCAAAAGAAAGGGGGGGATGGTGGTTATAAGTGTTCTCTTGCATCAATGCCAAATCAAGCTATTGTGTAACTTAAGGTAAAACTCTAAGAATGTATCCAAAACTAGTTATACTTGGGGATTTCAAGACAACAAGCAATCAAATTCCTCATTCCCCACAATGGTGGTGGTGGTGGTGGTGGTGGTGGTGGTGGTGGTGGTGGTGGTGGTAGTAGTAGTAGTAGTAGTAGTAGTAGTAGTAGTAGTAGTAGTAGTAGTAGTAGTAGTAGTAGTAATGCAGGTGCTGCATTCACCTCAGTCTCCTATGTTTTCTAGCCAATAAATTCTTCCTCTACTGCATTTCTTTGACTATTAATTTCATCTTGAATTATCAACTGTAACACTGTGAGATTTTTGCATCTATTAGTGTAAGATCTGTGTTTCTTCAGAATATAGTAGTCTTTTGTCTAGATAGAAGTAGAATGGAGTGCAACGGGGAAGGGTGCGAGTAAGTAGAATCTAATTTCCACTGTGTGCTGTTCTTTGCTTAGATGGAAGTTTAAGGACACATACTACATTGGTAGGCCATTGGCGCATACCTCAGCTGTCAGTTTTGCTCAGTAGACAATTAATAAGAAATTAATAAGAGACACTGTGATTTATTACTTGGTTTCTTAATTATTACAAAAGGCCAACTTCATAATAGATGAGGCTTTGAAAAGATAACAATTAGCATCTGTCTTTGAACTTCTTTCCGCTTGAAAACTTCTAAATGTCTAGGGGAAAACATAAACATTTTATTAAAATTTATTTAGGAGCACTGAGCCTTCCCCTCCCCAAATATCTTCAAAGAAAGTAATTTTTAAAGAAAATGTAACTACTGTGATCCTAAAGACATAGGTATATCTTGTAACAGTGTATGTATGTATGCATGGATGGATGACTGGATTTGATTTATATAACACCACTTTAATAATTAATCTGGATGGTTTACAAATTAAAAACTCAAAATATGACATGAATGCAAAAAGAAAAAGAAAGCTCTAGAAAAGGCAAATAATTAAAAATTGCTATTAACAATATTCAGTTATCGAAGGCAGGTTTGTATTATTGTGTCTTCACTAATTTCCTGAATATCAGGAGGGAAGGAATCTGGTTGGGAGTTTATTCCGAAGATTGGGAGCCACCATTGAGAATCCTTTAAGTCATCTCCCTCTGTATGGCCACATTTAACAACATGGAATTAGAAGAGTAAAATGGGCAGCTGATTTCTGAGAGAGACCTTTCAAGACATATCAAGGCCCTAACCATTAGGGTCTAATTAGGTCATAACTAGCATCTTGAAACAGAAACTGACAGGAAGCCAATGAAGGCAAGCCAAGACTGGCGATACATGATTGAATGTACAGTAGGACCCCGGTACCTGCTGGGGATTGATTCCAGGCCTTCCCTTGGATAATGAAAACTGTGGATAAGAGAGAATGCCCCAAATCCCCCAAACTGCTGCTTTGTGACAATAGCTTGTTTTACAGTTGCTCTTTATGACAATAGCTTGCTTTGTAGTTGATGAATTATTTATTTAATTTTTTCCTCTGCCAACCATGGATGACTGAATCTGTGGATAATGAATCAGTGGATATGGGCATCCTATTTTACTTACTCCTGGAATCGGTCTGGCCACCACCTTTTGAATTGGTAATGTTTTCAAGGGCAGTCCTATGTAGCGAGTAATCTGTTTTTGAGACTGTCAATGTGTGAACTAGGGTCACTTAACAGTTACCTGTATTTGCGGCACAGCTGGGCAATCAACTAGAGTTACTAAAAGGCACTCCTGGTCATGAACAATACTTCAGTCCCCCAGAGAGTGCTGGGTCCAGGAGTATCTCCAAACTGCAGACCTGATCCTACAAGGGGAATGTAGAGCCAGGCAAATTTCATTCTAAGTAGCCTGACCATCCTTCTACCAGTTTTAGTTTATTGGCTCTCAGTTTTAGTTTATTGGTTTCAGTTATTGGCTTCAGTTTTAGTTTATTGGCTCTCATCCAGTCTGTTATTGACACTCAGGGACCTGTACAGCATTCCCTGCAGATGAAACAAGGGAAAGACAGAGCTGTGCATCATCAGTGTAGAAGGGACAGTGGACCCAGATGCCCATATGACTTATCTCAGTGGTTTCACAAAAAATGTAGCCTTCCTAGCATCCAGTTAAACAATGCCTCTTAGGCTGCTACCGCACTTCAAACAGCAATCACTTTTTGTTTTGAATCACCTTCTGCCCTCCCCCGGTCACGTGCTCACTGAAGTGATTCAGCATTCCGCACTTCGGCATTTTCTCAAGAACCGACTTCCCCGTCTGCATTTTGCTAAAACGCTTTTTGTTCTGATTTTGTCCGTCATTTTCCCATCATCTGCTTCTATTTCAGTTTTTTTTTTTTAGGGTAACATCATGCCGTTGTTCTTCCATTCTAAGTAATGTAGCTAATTTTCCACTTTTCTGACATCTGGATAAGGCATACAGAGGGGGAAACCCAGAAAAAAATGGTGCATAGTGTCCGCAGTTTTGGCCAAATCGCTTCAAAAAGCGGTCTAGAAATCAGTTTTCAAAAACACCACCCATGGTGGCCATCGCAAGAAAAAATGACACAGTGGCTGAAAAGGGGAGTGGCCAAAGGGGTGCCATGGAAAAAGTGATTGGAAATATGGTAGGTGATTTTTAAGGCGATTTGACTTTAAGCGAAATGCAATTCAAAACCTAAGTGCGGTAGAGCCTATATAAGAATCAAAGCTTATATCTATGCTTACAAAGGGGGATCACAGCTTTTTCTCTGTGATCCTTGACCTCTGCTTGATAGAGGGAGTGGTCTACGCTGATTGGATTATAGGGCTGTGCAAAGGAACACAAACAACTAATGCTTCACACCTTGGAGGAGTCCATGTGTAACTTTTCAGTGGTAGAGCAGACACAAAAAGATTTCAAGATTGAAGGGAATGGGCCTTTTGAGGTAGAGGGCACTTTCCAGAAAGAAAGGAAAATTCAAAATGGCCAGTCATTTGCTTTAAGAGGCGTTGGTTGTGCATGGTTCTGACGAATCCTGCACTCCCCTGTTCAACATAATGCTTCATCATGAAAGTGTGGAAGAATGGAGGCACAGCTCAGATGTGAAGTAAAGCAAAGTCTTAGTGTCTGCATCCCAATCTGTGAGTCTGCCCTGTGTTCAAAGAAACATTATAGTTTTTTCATCATTCTATTACAAATATTTTTTTTTGTCCAAGACAGGGTTGTATCTCAGATATAAGTGAGGAAAAATATGTTGTATTAGACATAATCAGTTTTTCTACAGGAGTTCCAAATGTATATTTAATAGATTTGTAAAATGGAGTCCAGTATATAATACTGAGTCATTGTAACACTTGTCTAAGTTTTCTTTTTTATTAAAATACAAACAGACAAATAAACAAACAATAATTGTTCACCCCCCAATCCCCCTGGGACCATCCAGTTGTTCCTTTAGCTTCTTTTTCTTCTTCAACTTCTCTTCTTCTAACATCCTTCTTAAAGTCCTTTTCTCCAGAACTGTGTTGGATTATAAATTGGTTCTTTCCCTTTCCCTTTTAATAATACAGAGTCTATAAATTTCCCCAAATGTCATAAAAGTATCCTTCTTCATTTGCCCTCGAAGACAAGTTTTCTAATTACTGCCAGTTGTACAGAATAAGACCTAATGAGCAAGGTTGATGCGGTGTAAGTGCAATAGCGTGATGTCACCAGATTTCTGATTGGTTATCTTGAGTATAAAAGAGCTCCAGAAATCAGTAGCCTTTGGACCTCTGCTGAGAAGGTATCCATGCTTTATGTCAGTACTATGTTACGCTGATATGCTGTCTCTATTCTGTTATGTTGAAACTCTGTTATGTTTGTACATATGTAATATAGCTGCTTTTAAGAAACTCTGGCTGTTTCATGTGGAGTTTGTTCCCCTGAGTCTTAGCTTCTGCTGGCAGAATAAATTGCCAAAGTCTGTCATTACATTCTACTTTGACCGTACAGTACTTCGCCCACATTTGAACAAGTTTTGCTTTAAGAACATGGCAATATCTTCTTGTTTGCAATGCATTTGAAGTATGTTTGGCCCTCAGAAACCCGTGCTCAGGGTTTTGAGGGAGGAGAAAGGAATAACTGAACCGATAATTTGCCTTGTATGTGTGGCTTTTTAAACCTCTATTCAATTGATTCAGTTTTCTAAGGTTTTAGCTTCTCTTAATCTGGATTAAATGATTTGTTTTTGGCTGTAGCCTCCTGTAGCCTTATTGGGGGGGAGGAGCAACATGAGGAGGAATCAACAAAGCTGCAGAATCAAAAGCAGCCTAAGAAGAGAGAAGGCTATCCACTCTCCTTGTCTCTGCTTATTGACTTGTTTTCTTTGATGAGTCTCTCTAACTCCATCATACACTTGCAGAATTAAATCTATAATTATTAAAATGCTTTTTGGCCCAGTCATTTCTCTCTCTCCACACACACACACACACCTTTTCTCTTCTTTCTAGTCAAAAGCCTTTATAAAGTATCAGTGTTTCTCCAACCAGCGAGATGTGCCTAGCATTCAAATAGTGCCATGTCAGCGTGGTAGAAAAATTCCTACCGAGGGCCCTGGAGGGGACAGAAAACCTGATATACAGGGTTTTCTAATTTCCTATAAAAAGAATATTGTAGATAAATCTTTTTTCACTTCTTTGTCTAGGGCAGTGTTGGTGAACCTATGTCATGGGTGCCAAAGGTGGCACTTTGAGCCCTTTCTGTGGGCACCTGACATCGCCCCTTCACAGCCACCTGTATTCAGGTGAAATTACTGTATTGGCACTTTGCAAAAAATTAATGGGCTTTGAATCACAGTTTGGGCACTTGGCCTCTAAAAGGTTTGCCATCTCTGGTCTAGGGCATAGTTAGTTAGTTAGTTAGTTAGTTAGTTAGTTAGTTAGTTAGTTAGTTAGTTAGTTAGTTAGTTAGTTAGTTAGTTAGCTAGCTAGCTAGCTAGTTGTTATTCAATTTATATACCATCCATCTGGCAGAAAGTCACTCTGGGCAGTTTACAACATAAAACAAACTGATTACAAAATACAGATGCAAAGATATAATTAAAAAGCAAAAACTATTACAAATGAAAACAGAACTTAAACAACATTCATATATGTTCCTACTGTATAAGCAGCAGATCTACCTGTTTCTTAAGCCATTGCTCCCTGCCGAGTTGAGTATTTAAAGCAAAGCAATCTTAGGAAATGGGTCAAGCTGCAATTTGTTGTTAAACTCCAGACCCCAACAACTTCAACAGGAATGTTCGTGTTTTGGTTCTATACCATGGAACGTAGAACATTGCATCCCAGAAACACATTTCATTTTAAAAGAAGCCATCTCTGATGAATGAAAAGACAATGACTGATGGCTGTTCATGCCTTTGTTAGATGACTAATGGGATGACATTTGCTGGAGGGAAGTAACCAGCAGTAGGTTTCTGCTTGGAAGGACTGTGAGCTCCATGCTTTTCTGATGATGGAGGTTGCCCAGTCTTAAAAAAAAAACCAACAACACCAGGATGGAGGAGACCGAAGAGAACGTGTGATAGCTTCACCTGTTGCAGAGTCTTGTCCACATTGTCAGGCTGAACAAACTGAAAAAAATATTTCTGATATTGGACAAACAGGGTGAAAGCTATATCTGTAGGAACTGCCTCAACTGTATCATTCAAGTCAGACTCATCTATGCAATTTTATCTGTAATGCATCTTGCTAACTGCTATCTAGATACCCACTTAGGAGATCCTTATCTACCTTCTGTAGTGCCAGTTTCTGTTATGGGAGAGGATTGCATGTGTCTTTTAAGTCAAGGTTTGCATGTATCACATCCGAAGGAGAACATTAGTCCTGGTTAACGGTGAAGGATAAGGATGGCTTGTAAAAGAATGATGAAGAATGCTTGTGACACACTGGGAGCCTTTTCACACGACCCCTAAGATCCGCTGGCCACTTAAATTCGGACCAGAGATCTTGGGGGTTTGTCGCTGTTCCTGTGTTCCCACCCCCTCCGCACTCCTGGCTGCTGACTGCGTGAGGGGAGGGAGAAAAAAAAAAGAAAACAATGCTGGCTTACCTCTGTTCTGCCAGTCTCGCTCTGTTCCCGGCAGCATTCAGATCTCTTAAAGGGGTGGGGGGGGGCAAAAAAACAACAAACAGAAGCGAGGAGAGCCCGGCACCCACTACGTTAGATCCGCATCAGGGATTTTTCACCCCCGGAGAGCAGGTACCTGAAAAGTGCACTGGGACGTGCTTAGGTGGGCATGGTCGCACTTAATTTTTTGTAAACTCCGGAGCTGGTGGGGAAACAATTTTAAGCTCCGGAGCTGGGAGCCATTTGCCGCGGAGTTTAGGGGTCGTGTGAAAAGGCTCTGGGAGTGTGATAGAAATGTGGGGAGGGCAGCCAGATAGACACCTTGAGTGTTTCACATTAACTCTGTTTTCTAGCTGTGGATTAGAGGCAGCTGATGCCAGGATAACTCAGGCTGCAGATGAGACTGGGGTGATGGGAAAGATCGTCAATGGTGTGAGTGGATAATACTTGCGGTGGGTTGGGGTGCAGGGAAATCACTGACATCTGCCCTCCAATTCAATCTTCGCACTGATTTCTGTTCGAACCTGACAATCCTTTCCCACTCATCCCTAAATCCCACCAATCTGCTCTAGTCAGCCATCCTTAAGCTACATATCCGCGTAATCTGCCTCTTCCTAGAAGTCTCCCGCCTCCTCCCCCCTCCCAACATGCATGCACACACTTCTCCCAATGACAGACAAGCTTGTCGGCTTTACTGACGAGAGCTGAGGGGCTTGGGCAGCTGCTTTGCATGTGGTGATTCCAGCTTCCAAGGAGAGAGACGGCTTAGCAAAACAATCTGGGTGACATTCAGGCTGGATCATGCATGCCCATGCTAATCAAAATGATAACAAGGCCAGTGTGAGGGGGGTTGCCATTGTTGATTGTGTAGCTGGAATCCTGATGACTGATTGGGTAGCTGTGAAGGAAATAATACCTTCTGAACTGCCTCTTCAACAGAATGCTCACAACAAAGTAAAACGGGAGTTGAAGATGCTGCTATAAACCTGCCCTTTTCTCCCCCCCCATTCAACTGTTTATTCACCTCTTCCAACACCACTTTTACCTCCCTTAGTCCTCCCCTTCCTCCAGGGATTGCCCTAGGCCAGTGGTGTCCAAAATTTGGCTCTCCAGATGTTGTGGACCACAACTCCCACAGTCCTTTGTCATTGGAAATACAGGCTTGGAATTCTAGGAGTTGTGGTCCAAAACATCTGGAGGGCCAAGATTTGGACATCCCTGCTCTAGGACAGTGGTGGTGAACCTTCAGCACTCCAGATGTTTTGGACCACAACTGCCAGAATCCCAAGCCTAGATTGCCAACGACAAAGGACTTTGTTGTGGGAGTTGTGGTCCAAAACATCTGGAGTAGAGATGGGCACGAAACAAAAAACTGGCATTTCGGTTTTTCATTTGTCGTTGAGAGGTCTGTTTCGGTTCGTTTCCGTTTGTCGTGAATTTTTGAAAAATTTTCATTACCGTTTTTCGGTTTTTCGTTTGTCATTTCTACCTGCGTTTTGTGCGATTTTTAAAGAATTTCCATGCGCAGGCATCCCCCAACACCCCAGACCAGAGGGAAAACACTAAAAAAATTGTTGCTGGCAGAGACACAGTATAGACTAGGTATGCAGGGAGGCTGCAAAGGCAGCGGCGGGCGTTGCCCAGGGTGCAAGGCAGCCGCAGAGTGACTGCACTGCTGGGCAAGGGAGGGTACTCACCGAGAGGTACGCAGCACGCACGCACACAGGGAGGCTGCAGGACTGAAGCTAGAGTCACAGAGACAGCAATCCCACCCTAACTCCCACCAGAGACTGCAAGGAGGACGGGGGCTGCCAGAGCTTTTTATGCCCTCTGTGGCTGCCAGACCTGCCCGCCCAGTCTGCAACCTGGGCATGCTATTGGTTGAACATGATCCCATCACATGGCTTGCCTCCATTTTGTGGCTGGTGCGACATCTATTTTAAAGGGGGGGGGAATTACATCGCGATGGGAGAAGACAAAAACAAACGTTTTAAGGACCCCAACCCCCCTGGTAGGTATTATCAGATAATATAAATAATTATCGCTGCATTTTTACGGATGTCCAGGGCGTTTTTTAACATTTAAAACAGCTCATTTCATTGCACGTCGCCATTAACGGAAACGAAACGTAACAACCACAATCTTCATGGTTCTGTTCATTTTGTTTCATTTTCATCACAATTTTCGTTTGTCGTTTCGTTACGTAACGGAAACGACAAACGGAAACGGAAATGAAAAATTGTTCGTTCCGTGCCCATCTCTAATCTGGAGTGCTGAAGGTTCACCACCACCACTGTAGGCCATCTGGTGCTTCTCCTTTGGTCATAGCCAGCAATGTTTCTGTTTAGGTCTGTCTGTTAGTCTGTGACTGCCTATCCTCTGGTTTTCAAGTTAAAAATAAAAAAAATTGGCAACAGCTGGCTGAATTCAAACTTACACAGGATGGGTTGAGAAATCTGAAATCCTACTCTCCTGGGACCTGGTCCTCAGTTAGATGGCCCACCAAAGGTGTTCTCAACAATGTTTCCATTGCACTATTTGACTACCACACCGCAAGAATCAGGCCTCGTTCCTAACTTTCACGATGGGTATAGGAATGCTAGTAAGGATATTCTGGCTGCCTCAGCCAAGATGTTGCTAATTTTCTCCATTATTGAATATGTTCTGGGACATTTCCTTCCCACGTCTAGCAAGCAATTAACTTTTATTGTTGTCTCGGATTTAATCAACACCAGTTCACCAAGAAAGAGAGAGAGGATGAAATGAGTAAAAGATGCTACTCCTTTTTCATAAATAGGTTCTGCCAGGAAACCAGGATGGGCACAAGATGGCCTCAAATTATTGCTAGGCTGTCTTCCACATTCACCTAAGCTAGCACCTTAAATCATTATGATGAATAGTGGAAAATGCCACCCAAAGAGCCACTGTTCTGGGGTTGGCCATTTAGATGGGTTTGCTGTAGTTGTATTTCTCTGGAGTCAAGGTTCATGGAAAAAATAGTCCATTTCACACTTTCTGCATATTGTTAACAGAGAAATACAACTAGTGCTGAGCATTCACATATATTCAAAGATTGTTGTGCGTTTTGTAGAAATAAAATCCATTCTTAAACATGAATATATTTCGGAGATATGAGTAGGTAAAATACAATGGAGACACATGCTTCGGTCCACGAAGAACATGGATCCAGTGATGAGTACATTAAGAAAAATGTTTCTGAAACAATTTGTAGAAATGTCTGTAATAAAGGGGGGGAGTCTTGGTGCCTGGTACATGCAAAGAGGATGCAGGTGTGATGTAGACAAAATGAATAAAATGAAGGTTTCTCTTTACATTTCCATCAAATCTTGTGTTAGGGAGGCCATTCTCAATGGTTACAAAATGATGCTAGCGAGAAGGGTACAAGATTGGGGGTAGTGTTGGTGGTTCAACCTCAGCCTATGTGCACATGGTCAAGAGTTATCATGTGGCTACTGCATTTAATTAGCACTTGTACAGAGTGGGTCTGCAAAATTTTGTTTGCTTCAATTAGTTTAAGAAAATGTGGCCCTTATATTTCCCAATGACTTGTGCTTCATCCCAAATGCTTCATCCCAAATACTTTTAAGAGGTAGTTGCATTAAAAGACCACTACCTCCCCCACAACTGACTAAAACGTAAGTATGAATTACATTATTATCAGTACTGAATATGTTGTGTTGGTTTTTTAAGGTACACTAGATATATTATTGAACAATTTATTCAAGGTTTCGGCACCTACTTTTGCAGGTAGGGCTGGATAATAAAACAAAAGCAAACATAGTCAGAATTCTAACAAAGCAATTTGACAAATAATGAACACCCACTATACAAGTTATAAAGACACAAAATAGTGCTATCAATCTATGCATTTCATTCTAAAGCCAATGTACCAGCACAAAAAACAGTGTATAACAGCTACTTCATACTGTACCGCTGTTTCAGTGTTCCTCAGATGACACTGCAAATTGAAAAAGCAGCTGGCCTTAGTTGCTGCCAGAATTGTAAATTTACTCTGATAACTCAGAATAGTAAAAAGCTTTTTGAGGGAAAAAAAACCTTTTATAAGCTCCAAAATACAAGAGAGCATTGCAACAACCTCTGCACACAGGGAGATATATGATGCCCCAGATCTGAAAACATGGAAAATGGACCAAATACCCCAGAAAAAATTAATTACAAGAAAAATGCAGCTGTATTTTATACTTCCTAGGGAAGCAAAATACACACATCCAAAGTGTTCATTGTTACATTCAGAGCTTCCCAAGCTTTTTAGAGTCTCATGAAAATGAACCTACAACAGCCCCATTCTCCAGTCGATTCTTCTGTTTTGTATTCTCTAAAATAAATATATAAGAGAAGATAAGTGAGAACACACATGCTTTTCAATCTGACGGCTTGCCATTCATACACAAAACAAGATCTTAACTTGATCCCTCTGAAGCTATGATATATAAGACAAAATGCCTCCTACAAGTTGTACAGAGTCTTGTACAGATACAGTGGTACCTTGCATAAAGGAATTAATTCGTTCTAAATGAAATTATGTTAAGCAAATTTTCCTTTATACAAATTTCCCATAGGAATGCATTGGAAACAGAGTAATCCCTAATCACAACCATTTTTATGTTGTATGGATTCTCCCCATAGACAATTCTGTTAAGAAAATGTCCCCTATCTCCGGAATTCTTTATGTTGTACAGAATTTATCTTATACAAACCATTTGTTATACGTGGGTCCACTGTACTTTGTACATTTTATTCAAAGCAATGGGAATTATGATTTCATGGGGGTTGTACAAGATCCTCCTAGTAGTGTGAGGCATTGAGGAGCTGTCCAGGGTGCTCTGCCCTGTCCTCCAGTCGGATTCGGAACCTTGGCTATCTTCTTTTCAACTAAATATCAGGAGCCTATATTCACTGTCCCACATTCAAGGCTTTTGGGGGTTGAACATGCTTTTACACTGCTTAAGTCGTCCTTGACTGGTTGAGTGTAGGCTACTGCACTTACTAGATTCATTAACTGTGGTGTCAAGGTTCCTAATGTAAGTGGGCTGGTTCCCAGTGTGAAGCTTCATAGATTTTCAGCCTAAAATTAATAAGGAGTTCTCTGTTGTCGCTTCTGCAGAACCTACTGAGCATCATGGGGTGGTCGTCTTGTTAGTATCGTCAGCCTTATTAATTGGTCCCAGTCAACCTTTATTATTTTTTCAGCTGCTCTCCTGCAGAGGAGTTGAAGTGCTTTGCAGTTGTAAAGGCTTCAAAATTGCTTAAACTTGTTTTTTTATTTTTTGTTTTTATTATCTGTAAAGTTAACCTTTGCAAATTTCATGAATGCACCCAGCAAATTGCATGAATGTCGGGGGCATACGCAGGAAGATTCATTATTTATTAACTTGTAAAAATAGTAAGATTCAAAGCTGCCTTAACAGTGAAGTCGTGTTCTCTTCTGTCTTTCTTCATAATTAATTTTAAAGTGATAATTTGTACATCATGATATTTTCATTCCAACATAAAAGTGAAATGCTCTGGCTCATAACAGCCTCAGGCTGGGGAGCAGACGAGATTAGGAATGGGGACTGAGAGCTGTCTTACTCTTAAGCAGGAACCAGATTCAATGCTAAGAGGTTGGAACACAATTTCTTTTTTAGTTTTAAAACAAAACATGAAATGTCTATTAGTTTACAATTGGATGACCAATATTATGATAACTTTAGCCGATGTTATTGTATTGCATACATGAATTCTTATAATAATGTGTTTCCTTTATGAACCAGAACTTTTTTTCAGTGGCAGGATCTCCCACCAGACCAACTGACAATCTAACTGACTCAGCTCTCCTAACTGAACTCCTCTCAGCTCTAACACAAACTGAACTGCCCATCACCCATTAGGTTCCAATATATAACATTGTTAACCACTCCCACCAGCTTGGTGATTGGCTATTTAAAACACACACATGAATATTGCTAAGAGCTTGGAACACAATTGTACGCCTGAATATAATATTCAAGGAACGATGGCTAAATTGTGAAGACTGAGATCCAGTTTATTCTATAAATTTATGTATTTATTTTCTTTTTCTTTTAGAGTATTTTTTCTCCTTGGAAAAGGATGCAAGGCGGATTACAGTAATAAGGGACAATATACAGTCCAGTACAATTAAGTAGAGATGGGCACGGAACGAACATTTTTTCGTTTCCGTTACCGTTTGTCGTTTCCGTTATGCAACGAAATGACAAACGAAAATTGTGATGAAAATGCAACGAAACGAACAGAACCGCGAAAATTGTGGTCGTTATGTTTCGTTTCTGTTAATGGCGACGCAATGAAATGAGCTGTTTTAAATGTTAAAAAACGCCCTGGACATCCATAAAAACGCAGCGATAATTATTTATATTGTATGATAACCTACCAGGGGGTTGGGGTCCTTAAAACGTTTGTTTTTGTCTTCTCCCATCGCGATGTATTATTCTTTTCCCTTTAAAATGGATGTTGACACCAGCCACAAAATGGAGGCAAGCCATGTGATGGGATCAGGTTCAACCAATAGCATGCCCAGGTTGCAGACTGGGCAGGCAGGTCTGGCAGCCACAGAGGGCATAAAAATCTCTGGCAGCCCCCGTCCTCCTTGCAGTCTCTGGTGGGAGTTAGGGTGGGGTTGCTGTCTCTGCTGCGCCTCTAGCTTCAGTCCTGCTGCCTCCCTGTGTGCGTGCGTGCTGCGTACCTCTCGGTGAGTACCCTCCCTTGCCCCACAGTGCAGTCACTCTGCGGCTGCCTTGCACCCTGGGCAACGCCCGCCGCTGCCTTTGCAGCCTCCCTGCATACCTAGTCTATACTGTGTCTCTGCCAGCAATAATTTTTTTTAGTGTTTTCCCTCTGGTTTGGGGCGTTGGGGGATGCCTGCGCATGGAAATGCTTTTAAAAAGCGCGCAAAAAGCGGGTAGAAATGACAAATGAAAAACGAAAAACGGTAATGAAATTTTTCAAAAAATCCCCGACAAATGGAAACAAACCGAAACAGACCTCTCAACGACAAACAAAAAACCAAAACACCATTTTTCTGTATCGTGCCCATCTCTACAATTAAGACATACAGTATTCAAATATTGAGAACAAGGAATTGAGGGACCTCTTACAGCATTAGAATACAAGAATAAGATTACATTACAGCAGGCATGTGCAAAATTTGGCCGTCCAGATGTTTTGGACCATAACTCCCACAGCCCTTTGCTATTGGCAATCTAAGCTTAGAATTCTGGGACTTGTGGTCCAAAACATCAGGAGGCCCAAAATTTGGACATGCCAAGCTACAAGAGAACGCGAGCAGTTAAAGAGAGAGTAAAAAGCTTGCGTAAAAGTTATGAGTGATGGAAACTAACATTGAAAACATAGCATCAATGCAATCATACAAGGTTATAAGTGGTTATGAACACAAAGTCTATGCGATCATGTATTGTAGATTCATAGACTACATAATAGGAAGTCTATAGACTCCCCATCTCTCCGTCGCAATCACCCAAGGAAATGGTCTCATGTAACTGGACTTTGTCTGAGATATACATGCATAGGGTTGTCTAATACATCAGTGCCATTCAGTGTCTGGTACAATAAATGTCAGCGGGTTGATTTGCTAGCTGAAAGGAAGCACACTGCAGTTGTCAGCCTCTGTATATAATAGAAAGGTATGTCCGACCAGCCTTCCATGGCTGTTGTGCCTGTTAGTGTATATAGGACCTCTTCATCATCTTAGAACGGCAGAGCTGGAGGGGACCCAATGGATCAAAGGTTTAGTCTTACAAAAAGAAGGCTGAGGGGATATGAAAGCCATATTTACATACTGTATATGAAAGGATGTCATATCGAAGAGGGGGCTGGCTTGTTTTCCACGGCTTCAGAGACTAGGATTTGGAGCAAGGGTTTCAAACTACCGGAAAAGAGATTCCATTTGAACATTAGGTAGAACTTTATGATGGTTAGCGCTGTTCAGCTGTGGAATAAGCTGCCGCGGAGGGTGGTGGAGTCTCCTTCATTGGAGGTTTTTAAGAATAGGCCGAATGGCCATCTGTTGGGAGTTCTTTGATGGGGGTTCCTTGACTGGATGGCCCTTGAGGTCTCTTCCAACTCTATGATTCATTGATCATGGAGTCCAGCCCCTGTCCAGAGGCATAGCTTGGATTTGGAGTGCCTGGGACGAAGCTCGTTTTTGCGCCCTTCCTGCCGGCCTCCCCACATCGCACCCACCCAGCAACATGTGGCCAAACACTGCATGTGCGGGGTGGGTGTGGGTGTGCATGTGTGCACGCATGCCTTACACCTCTCCCACCAAGGTGAGGAAGAGGAGGAGGAGGGCGCCATGGCCACCACACTCCTGCCTGCCTGCCTGCCTGTCTGCTTCGCCACTCGCCTGGCACATGGAAGCAGAGGCGGTGGAGGGGGTGCGTTTGCCAAGCCTTAGGGGAAAGGAGGACTGCTGGATGGCAGGAGGATGCATGGCTTCCTCTTGCTGCTCCCCCTCCAGGCACCCCCAGATGTACCCTTCTGCCCCCCCCCCCAGATATGCCCCTGCCCCTGTCAAGGAGACACAGTGGGGAACTGAACTAGTTGTTGCTTGATAGACTTATGGTTAAGCTGAAGGGGGGTGTCAGCTAGCAGTTAATACATAATTGAAAGAAAGTTGATCCTGAGAAAGGAGATTCCAAGTCAACTATTGGCGGCATTTATAAGTCATGTGACTAAGGTGGTTACTTCACATCCTTCCTCGAGCCGAGGTGAACTTGCCTCCATGTTGAAATCAATTTTCAACACGGATCGAGAAGTGGATTGAAAAGATTCCCGAGCTCCAGGACGGGAATGCCTCACCCCACTTGGAGCGCAGTTCAGGGGGCGTGGTTGGGGTGAACTCAGATTGACCCCACAAGGACATGAGGTTCCGTTCCTTTGAACTCAGATTGACCCCACAAGGACGTGAGGTTATGTTCCTTCGAACTCGGATTTACCCCACAAGGACGAGGTTGCGTTCCTTCGAACCGGTCTCCAGCGGGGCCGCGAACTGCAGCGAGAGGGACATGAAGTATCAGCCTAAGAGAACTGAAGGCAAAAACAAATCAACCGGAACAACCCCTAGAGTTGATCCATTCTCTAAAGGAAGTTTGAAGTGGCACCCGCAACCTCTAGCTCAAACTTCCGATTTGGAAAAGGGAGCCTCTGTGACACAGCCCTAGTACGTGCACTTCAGGGGGACTCTTCATCTGAGTTGTTGGCTGCTGCCCCAGATCTTGCTATCCCACATTTGATTCTGCCCTGTTATCGTGATAAAGTAGGGTTTGCAATTAGGATAACGAATGGGCCTGTGCCAGCAAGCCCTTTTATCACCATGATCGGTTATCTCGCTGCAAGTCCCATTGGACTGTACTTCAGAGCATGGTGACAACAGGCAGTAAAAGAGAGTGTGTGATAATTAGTCTGCTGGTGAGGTTGGGAGGGGATGAAGGGGGTGCTTTATGAGGGGGTCTCTTTTTTTAAATCAGGCTCTCTGTAATAGGGTATTTGCTGTATTAGGCTGTGTAGCAAGGGAATGGGACAGGCATCTTTATATACTCCGCTTTAGAGAGAATGGATTTTAGGAATGCAGCCTGATTTTTAGGTTACATTAGGCATTAGGCTACCTGTTGTAAAGAAAAAAAACAATGACCAATTAATTTACTAGAAATGTACTATTAATTTACTAGGCAATGACTCTCTCTCTCTCTCTCTCTCTCTCTCTCTCTCTCTCTCTCTCTCTCTCTCTCTCTCTCTCTCTCTCTCTCTCTCTCTCTCTCTCTCTGTGTGTGTGTGTGGGGGGGAGAGAGAGAGAGAGAGAGAGAGAGAGATTTTTTAAAATATGCTGCTCACCACATATGACTTGATAACAAAAATAAAATGAAACAATAAGAATAATTGTATTTACAGTAAACTTGATCATAAAGTCTATCCTATCCTACCCTTTTGATTGAGATAGAAGTCCCAATTTCAATCCAGCCTACTGTAGGTCAGAGTCAGAAATATAACATTGGTTGATATTATTAAAATTGACTCCCCTTTTAAATGCTACCTGTTACCTGCTCAGAATGGCAACAAAGAGAATCCTAGGAAACCTGTGGCAATCTTAAACAACCATTGTAACCCCTTTCTCACAAATTAGAGTATAGTGTCATAGACATTTTTTTAGCATATGTATGGGGGAGGTCAAGAATGGCTCTTAACTCTTCTGCTCTTGGCCACTGTATTTTAATCACCGCAAGCCAGTTTTGCGGTCTTCCTTTTATTCCTCTTCTTAAAATGAATGCCAAATCTGAGAATATCCAGAATTCTATCCCAGCCATAAGTGGACCCCTACCCCCCCCCACACACACACACACACCACACACAAAACTGTCTGCAGGCACGGATGGTAAGAGTTCACTGAGACATTCTAAGTGCTGTGTGTATAAACTGTTTCATTCCTGGAAAAGCACACATAAATCTTGCTAACCTATACAGGATTTTTGGCAGCAAAAAGAACAGTCTCTGGCAGTCTTACTTTTAAAAAAACAACCACAACGCATTA
This sequence comes from Phrynocephalus guinanensis, assembly GCA_037367245.1. Lineage (NCBI taxonomy): Eukaryota > Metazoa > Chordata > Lepidosauria > Squamata > Agamidae > Phrynocephalus > Phrynocephalus guinanensis. The sequence continues at coordinate 14,163,652 of CM074745.1, read as the reverse complement.
GATTTCTCTTTAATTAGGCTATATAATTGTTTCTTTCATTCACTAAACTTGTTTTTCTGGGAGTTGATCACTCGCCTATTTTAATATGGAAGCTGCCTGAGGCAGATGTGAATGAGTGCTAGATATTTAATGAATCTTTTAAAAGAATGATTCTTTCCCTTTTTCCTTAAGGAAGTAAGAGAATTTATGCTGTCAACTAGGGCTTGGGAAATAACACCCCCTCCTCCTCCTGTTTAGTTGGCTGTGTGGACAGGCTATTGCTGTGTATTCTCTGAGGTGGTGGCGAAGAAGTCATCAAATGTTGAATGAATATGTGTGGAGAAAGGAAATCCTCAGCGTTTTTGGCCAGATAAAAGAAAATACTTCTGCATGCATTTGTGAGCCCAGCTGGCCCTCGATCTGGTTGGCAGCTGGTGTCTCCTCCAACAACAACAGATGTTATTAAAACTAGGGATCTGAGATTAACACTCAGTTTGATTGATTGATTGATTGATTGATTGATTGATTGATTGATTGATTGATTGATTGATTGAAAAAATTACCCCACCTTTCTCCTTGAAAGAACCCAAGGTAGCTGGTTGACTTAACTCAGTGGTGGCCAAACTTCGGCCCACCAGATGTTCTGGACCTCAACTCCCAGAATTCCGAGTCTGTATTGCCAGCGACAAAGAACTGTGGGGGTTGTGGTCCAAAACATCTGGAGGGCCAAAGTTTGAACACCACTGACTTAAGTAGTCCCAGGTCAGTCTTTTTTCTTCGACTCTCCCAAGTGAATTCCTGTGTGGGATTAGAGTCCAAGGTCTTCATCAGCAGTAGGAACCATGATCCTCTGAACCCCAAGGCCTGCAAAAGCAAGGGTACATATACCCACAATGAGGGCAAGGCATGTGACATATCTGCAGCCCCACCCCTAGGAATCCTCCAGCTGTAGCTGTTTCTTCTTCTGGGGCTGACACAGGTTGGTTTTTAGATGCTGTTGCCTTCTGCACCATAGCTTTGATGTCCTCTCTGGTTTACCAGTTTGAGGATCTTGTCAAAGTACACAATTCCTCTGTAGTCCAGTAGCCATGACTCAACTCCCAGTTCGTTTAACTCCCAGTTAAACGAACCTGGATGACTGAGAATCTTCACAGACGAATTCCTCTGATTGTGTACTTTGAGACTTGCACACCCACCAGACCAGCTAGCTCCCCACTTTAAAATAACAAATGTTGCCTTTAGGCCAGGCACTCTTTAGACACACATTCTCCCTTTCACCTAAGAATCACATCTTGGTAAAACATTAAAGTTGATTAAAGCTGATTAAAAGTCAAGTAAAAGTAAAAGAATTAAAAATAGCTGTTGTATCATTTCAATATGATGCAAAACAAAGTATGTTGAGATTATACTGTGATACTGATGGTAGCAATCCCATGAAAATAATAAAACTATCTGTCTGTCTCAAAGCAATCATGGCTAAAGTCTAAGTTCAGCAGCTAATTGATCTGAAAGTCCAAAAGCATTAAGGCATATACGGTAGGTAAAAATTTAAACATGAACTGTCTAATTCATTCAAAAATCACTAATCCATTAATTCATACCCCCAAAATTCAAATTGATGAATTTTTAGCCATTTTTGATTTGTTGCTTGGTTGGGCTTATAAATGGCCCCAAAGTGCCTAGATATACCAAAATTGCGGGGAAGCTTCTCCTGACTCTTCTCTACAATCAGTCCAAGTTTCGGGGAGTTTGGTTTTCTTAGTGATTGTAGATCTGGAAGTTGAGTTATGGCAACTGGACAGACTGAAGAAGCTGTTTGGATGAGCAATCTCTCAAGAAAAGAAGTCCAGTTGCCATGACTCAACTTCCAGATCTACGAGAGTCCTTCCATGTTTGGGGGGAGTTTGGGTTTCCCCAAACCAAGAGCCCCATGGTCAAGGCACAGAACAGAACATCACTCACTGAACCCAGATTGTAGGACACATCTGGGATCAAACCGAGTATTCGGCAGGCTGTGTTATTTGCTCACTCATCCTAAATGTCCCGCAGATTTGCAGACTTTCAAGTTTTCCCAAGCAACACAACACCATCCTAATAAAGAAAAAGTGAAGTCTAAGCAGAAACCTGCTTTCTCTTTCTGCAGAAGAGCAGAAGAGCAGAAACCCGTAACTTGTAGGGTTATGGCATTGCTTGCTCCGTGCTGTCCACCCTTGACTGCACATAATTTAGAATCAAACTGTGCACAGCACCTCAATGGGAGGACAGAACCTTCAAAGCATGTGTCAGTTTGCGGGTATTCCTTCTCTTTTTCTTCTTTTCTCCTCCAAACAACTTCAATTAGCAACCTCAAACAAATGTTTCCTGCAGACTTTTCTCCATAGGGTCTTGCCCTTTGCCAAGCAAGTACACCTGTGTGTGAGGAGGCTGACAAATAACATCCTCTTGACAACATAACGCCCCTTATAGCAACTCCAACAACAGGCTATTGAGGAGAAAAGTGTCTTAAAATTCTTAGCTTGAAGGCCCAGCACATGCATTAAACCTCAGCCTGCTGATTATTTTCCATCAACGGACTGTCTCTCTCTGTAAAGAGATGCTAGAAATGCTGGACTCTGAATTGGGATTCAGGGCATCTCAAGCCCATGCATTACTTCATCCGAACTGGCACGATGTTGATTTGTGTTGCTGGGAGCGCATTTATGCCTGGTCATCTGCTCTTTCCCTGCTTCCACTAAGGATGTGCAACATTTTTCTGATTATCTGCTACTTCTAGTTATTTATAGTGAGTTCTATCTTGTAGTGATGGCTGCGGGGTGGGGAGGGCATTATTGTTGTTGTGTATATGAACTACAATTTCTACAGAATGAGATCCCTAGTATTTCAACAGGGGCTGCAACATACTTTCCTAATGTCCCCCCCCCTTTCAGGTGTTTTAGTCTACAAAACCCATGATCTTTGAATGTTGGTTATGCTGTAAAGCAGGCATGTCCAAACTTAGGCCCTCTGAATGTTTTGGACTGCAACTCCCACAGTCCTTTGCCATTGGCAATCTAAGCTTAGAATTCTGGGAATTGTTGCCCAAAACATCAGGAAGGCCGAAGTTTGGACATGCCTGCTGTAAAGTGACTGCCATGGAGAAATTAGCTTTCTAGACTCTTTTTTCACTTAAACTTGCAAGAGAGAGAGAGAGAGAGAGAGAGAGAGAGAGAGAGAGAGAGAGAGAGAGAGAGAGAGAGAGAGAGAGAGAGAGAGAGAGAGAGAGAGAGAGAGAGAGAGAGAATGTTTTGTGCTATCACAACAACCTGTTCGTTTGGTTGTTAGTTTGTTATATTTATACCCTGCCCATCTGGCCATCTATTGAAGGATATATATAGAGAGAGTTTACTGAACATCTGTAGTAGACAATTGTAGCCATTCATGAAAAGCCTGCAGAAAGAGCCCATTCTTTAAAGATTGTTTAAAAGAATTTCAGAAAGTGGGCACCCCACAGGGTGGCAGCAGTGACTCTGGTGGTGGTGTTGGTGGTGGCCCTGGGCCGGTCGGCCCAGCTGGCTGGCGGGGCTCCGGGGGGGGGAGGGCAACTCAGGCATTGGCGGCAGCCTGCCCTCCTTTTGAGTTACAGCACCCCCCCTAGGTTTCATTACCCAGTACTCTGCCACCATTTTGTTTCTTGTTGAGACGGGTTGACGTTGAAGTCCTAGTTTTAAAAGAAACACATAATATATATTCTGCAATCCTGGTGCCAAGTGAAGCGGTGGTGCAAGCTCTCTCTGTGTTTGTGTGTAATATACATGTGTATATGCACACATGCACTTGCCTGTCTCTGCATGTATGTACGAAAGTGTATTTTCTGCTGGGCGGCACAAAAGGGAGGCCTTTCTGCTCATGTGATAAAGACTCTCCACTTCTATGGAGAATCCACCGCCTCCATCTCCTATGTCCAGTTAAACACAGGTTTATTTAATTTCAGGTAGTTCCTATACAGTAAACCCCCACCTATCACAGAGGTTAGGGACCCGACCCAACCTGCAATAATCAAAAATCCGCAATATGTGGATGCTGGGTCAGTTCGGGACTGAGGGGAGGCTCTCTGGGGGCTCTTGTACTTACCCCAGACCTGGTGCTGTCCCGAATGGGCCTGCAAGGGGCTTTCTTGGCCCTCAGAGGCCCCAAAAGTGATTTCTAGTGGTCCGGAGGTCACTTCTGGTTTACCAGAAGTCATTTCCGGTTTGCGGGGAAGCACTTTGGGGGCCTCCGACGGGCCTGGGTAGGCCTTTCCTCCTTACCCCAGGGGGCCTTTTTTATATACTGCAGACCAGCGATATACTGGGACCACAGTATATGAACCGCAAAACGATGGGGGACAACTATAGAAGCATGCTTAATCTAGTCCTTAGTATGTAAAAGAGTGGCTGTTGAATGACTGTGCATACAGCAGCCCCTGGATACCTGTTGTTCTTCTGCATCTCTACAGTAGAAATGAAATTAAGTAGAAAGAAAGAAAAATGCCTCTCCAGCACTAAGCAGTAACTCCTCTTCTTGTTTTACCCTTGCAGTCAGCTACAGTCCTAGTGTGGCTTTTGAACCAGTGGCCCCCTGGAGCTCTGTGGCAAGCTATGTCTATTGATCCATCCTGACATCTGATCATTGCAATAAGTGGTCATTAATGTGGATTTGGGAAAGTGTTGCCTCCATGTCTGGCAACGTGCAATGACAGATTATCTGTGGCATTTTCCCCTTCCTTCCCACAACCCCCTTCCCATTTCAGCAGGACAATGCAATGATATACTGACAGTAATTATCAGGTGGTGCCCACAGGGACATGAAATAATGTCGAGCCTTTAGAGAAGTTAAACCTTTCAGGACAAGGAGAAATCGAAAAGAACGGTGTGGTTTTGCGAGAAGCTTAAAGCATCTCTCAGCTCCTGCTTCTGCTGCGAATTTCGAATCCTTTCTTGCTGGGGTCTAAATACCACTCTTCCCAAAGTATTATCCAAGAAGAATTATTTTTTAATGCACCCTTCTCTTCAAAGACATGATGTCAGTATTCTGTGCTCGTTTCAACTGAAGGTAGTGTCTCACTTCATAGGCATTTAGAACTGTACTGCAAATAAACTCTGCTTCTTGGGTGCCTTTGAGTGTGCTTGATCTAGAGCAGAGTCGCAAGTTCTTAAAACACACACATGCCTTTAAAGTTCTATTTCTCACACTCATAGAAAAGAGAAGAACATTTTGATTACTGTGTTCTGGATACGTCCAAGTTTTGTTGAGTGATCAGACTATATACTATAAGACAGAGTGGGGCATTTGTCTTAGACCAGAATGCAGGAACCGTTGGGCTTGTCTTTTTGTAATAAGGATATCTGTGTCTCTTTGTCCGAGAATATTCAATATATTCCTTCCTGGGAAAATACTCATTATATTACTGTTTGATGGAGATTGATACAAGACACTTCCTCAATGACTTTCTGAGCTTAGCAAGAACAAATCCAGCAGTGTTTTCTTTCCCTTTTTGCAGTCTCCATAGCTAGGCTCCTGTCCTTGAGTGTGTTGTGCAATTGTCTGTACATAAAAATGGTTCCTTTTTTCATTGAAAAACAAAGCACCCCCCCTTCAGTACAGAAGATGATCTGACGATGTAAAAAGATGCAAATAACCCATCCAGTGCCTTTGGTCTCTAAAACTCTATGAAAAAGAAGAAATAACATTAGTAGTTTTTGAGCACTTGCCAATGTGAAAATCTTGGTGTGAGTACAGGAAACTACCTTGCACTCCCAAAGCATGTGTTCATATACAGTATGTGTTTTGATTTGGTCAGACATTGCTTCTGTAAAATGATACAGCTGAACATGCCATATGTCCTGTCCTGCACTTCCTAAGCTGATCTCCTGCCCTTCGGTGTTTTGCAGGATGCTATCCCATTGTATGTGATGAGACAAGATTTAACTATGATTCCTCTCAGCTTCTATACATAAAACAGAGAGATACTGTCTTGTCCTTTTCTCTGCGTTTGACCTGCTATGGTGGAGGTTCCTCCCCATATTCTGTTGAAAAATACAGCAACCAGCATGTTGCCTATGAAAACTAACTAACTTATTTGTTTACTTGTTCTTAAGCAACCAATCAACCACTCTCTTTCATCCCTGTTGCTAAGGAATTAACCGTTTTCATTCTAAGGCAGTTTGTTTTCTATTCTTAGCAGATTAGCAAATGTTATGCAGAGCTCTCTCCTAAATTACAATTTTGATACACTAAATGATTCTTTTAATACTATCAATCCCATGTCTGAATATTTTTGCAGGTCTATTTAGATCAAGGGAATTCTTGTTAAATTGATTATAATCCAGAAACTATTACTGGCCAGCTTTTTGCTGTGCAAGCTTCATAGAAGTCAAAATATTCAATCTCCTGGAAGAAAACTAGGTACCGGGCACTAGGAGAAAGTATCATAGAATCATAGAAGCATCATAGGGTTGGAAGGAAACTTGGTTGTCTTCTTGTCAAACCTCCTGCCCAAGGCAGGAGACCTCATACCATCCCGGACAGATGACTGTCCAGTCTTTTTGAAAACCTCCAGCAATCGGGCATCCACAACATTGAGAGGCAAACTGTTCCACTGTTTAATGGCTCTCACCATCAGGAAATTTCTCCTGATTACCAAGATGGCTCTCCTGATGGGTTTCCACCCATTGGTTCCTTCCTATCCTAGCCACAGGTGCAATTGACAGTGAATCAATGCCCTTTTCCCTGTGGCCAACTTTCAGGAAGACCGTCTTCTCTTGGTCAGACTAAACATGCCTATTGCCTAGTTTGTTTAGTCGTTCTTCATACAATTTAGCCTCCAGTCCCCTTATCTTTGTTGTTGTTCTCTACACTTTTTCTAGGGCCTCTGTGTCTTGTTTGTATTATCGTGATCAGAACTGGACACTTTTAAAGGGTTAAGTAAAGGATGACAGACTCAGTTCTTGATGATGCCACTAAAGGGGCCTGGACATGTTTTTATCTGGATTTGGAAAGAAGAAGCTTTGTTATCTCTGTAACAGTGAGCCACAAATCCTAGGAATTGATAGAGAATTTTCTCTCCCTCTAAAAGTATGTGGTAAAATGCAAACAGGATGTAAAATTTGTGTTCCATATTATTTGCAGTTTTCTGCTTTGCCCATAAATTTATTCGTACATTAATGTAGTAAGTGAAAATGCAATGACTAGTGTGCCTTTCAAATCGGTTGAAAGATTGGGTTCTGACTCCACAGTTGCTATAAGGCAAGTAGATGGTGTGGTTTTTGGACAAGTGCCGCACTTCCAAATAGAGATAGGCACGACTAAAAAAAATGGTATTTCGTTTGTCGTTTTGTCGTTTAGGGGTCCGTTTCGGTTCGTTTTCATTTTCGTGATGTTTTCGCAAAAAAAATTGTTTTCATTTCATTGCGTAACGAAATGAAAAAATGAAAACGAAAATGAAAAATTGCTGTTTCGTTAGCATTCTTTTTAGTTCAATGCATCTGCTGCAATGAAAACGAAAAACACGGCAAATTTGGTCGTTTCGTTTTCATTTTTCTTTTTGTTTTTTTAAAAAATTGTTTCATTTTCATTGCATAACGAAATGAAAAAATGAAAACGAAAACGAAAATCGCTCATTTCGTGCCCATCTCTGCTTCCAAATATGCAGCCTTGAGCAGCAGTAAATAGTGCTGAGTTCTGTGTGTAAAACCCAGACACCTACTCAACTGAAACTGCACTGTACACAAAACTAGGTTAAATTCAAAGAAACAAAACAAAAGAGAAAAACATGTGGCACCTTAAAGACTAACAATTATATTTTACTGTAATCTTTCATGGATCAAGTCCATGTTTTCAGACATATGGCTACAACTTCTTTTCCACCCATCCCGAGAGGTAAAAAAATCACATCATAATAATTGAATAATAAACAATTTGCAGCTCTTTAAGAACACCCAAAATATTTGGCCTGTGGCAGATGTCGCACCCTGACTGTTGGTAGGATCAGTCGAGCAGTTTTGATGCTACTAGTTAAGATTGGGATATCAAATATATAGTTGAAATCGAATTCCCGAGGTTTAACTGCTTCCTTCTCAAATGCTGGCAAAGTATCTTTGTCTTTGCAAAGGGCTCAGTTTATTTGCAAGCCCCAGATGTTTATGGTGTTTTGCAGCTGCATACCAACACAGGCATGATAATTGTTCTTGTACCTGCACACTAACATTATGGTGGAAGTAAAGTCAGGTAAGATATTTGTTTTCATTCATTTTTGATCAGTACCTACTGACACTGGAAAAAACTTGAATATGAGTGAAAAATAAACTTGCAAATCAGTCATCTACCAAGCTAAGAATCTGGGATGCCCACGGAACTAGAGTTTACTAGATCCATCAAAGAGTGGGTTTCACCAAGACTATGAACTCAGCATCCTGTGTGCACAGTGCTACTTACTGTTAACCCCCAAAGGCATGTTTGAAAGATGTATGTATGTATGTATGTATGTATGTATGTATGTATGTATGTATGTATGTATGTATGTATGTATGTATGTATGTATGTATGTATGTATGTATGTAAAACATTAATTTTTCTTATTGCATTTCATCAAATTGCTGCATAAAAGACACAACTAGATGACATTCAATTTTTAAATCTATTCCTTTGTCAAGCACAGAAAAGCAACGGCACCACAATAGATTTATGTCAGCCTGTGCCCTAATGCCTGTTTACACTCTGATTTTCTAATCCCAATTCCTTCAACAGTTGTTCAAGAGAGACACTTGTAGAATCAAAGGATGCCTTCCAGGTGCAGGCTTTTACTGTGAAGTTTCTTTAGTAGCAGTAGCTATTATACAAAAGGGAAAAATCTTTTTATCGGGAATTTTTTCTCATCTCTTTTCATAATAGTCAGCTGTAAATGTCTTTATAACATAACTGCCCTCAACCGCTTGTGCTCTCGTAATCTCGTTGGCCTAAGATTTAGAGTTTGCAGAATACTACTGCTTTAAGAATCTGCTGCCTGTGAGTTCTGATTCCCAATGATTCAGTCTTCATGTCCTGAACTACTGTGTGCACAAGAATTCAGCAATCCACCAGCATCCTGTTTTTTATCAGTATATTTGAATATGGTTCTCAGCTCCGGTAGGTGTTCAGGTATCCTTTTCATTTGTTTTTTTTTTTCTTTCAAAATTCAGATTTCTAAATGCACATGCTTCACTTTCCATGCACATTTTGAGAGAAAGTATGTCTTAACAGGGATCCTATACAATTCAGTTTGATGTCAAAACAGAATAACATACACGTAGAAAGCTTGAGAAATGGACAAGCATAACAGTTTCGTGTTTATCAATTTTTAAAAAATATATTTGGTGCACTCTCCATCCTGCCTATAAAATACTGTCCTGATTACTATTAGTTATATTGGTGCTATTACTCTTAGGAGCCCTGTGGCACCGTGGTTAAATGCCTGCACTGCAGGTAAAACTGTGCTCACGGCCTGGGGTTCAGTCCCAGGTTGCTGGCTCATGGTTGACTCAGCCGTCCCTCCTTCCGAGGTCAGTAAAATGAGTACCCAGCTTGCTGGGGTGGGGTGGGATCTGTAGCCTGCATTACTGTAATTAAAACTGTTAACTGCCCAGAGACTACTTGAAGTGGTAGGGGGCATTAAATAAGGAGAACTCTTTGCTTTGTTTTTAGTTTTGTAAATTCTTCTGAAGCAAACTAGATGTCTACACTGGCCAACTGACTACCATAATTTCCACCACCGAGAGAGCCATATGATACCTGGCTGCTGTAAGGTGAGTCAAGTTAACAAGATTCTCATGAAAAAAGACCACGTGCCCATTTAACGCTCACAATGGATAAAAAACTGATACTTGGAGGAATTAGATTCCCAAGGCCTTTGATCTGGATATGCCAATCTGCGAGTTTCAGCTTCTTCTTCACTGATCATCTCAAATAAAATAAATGTTCAGTTGTTGGTGGTAAGAGATATAGGGTGCAGCTACGTCAACAAATAATGTAGGAAATGCCCCAGAATTCGAATAGCCTGGTTTGCATTGTCCTTTTTTGCAATTGAATAGATTCAGATCAGTTAAGATAGCATGATTGTTTTAATTGATGTGGAGGATCCGAGTGCCATTTTACTTGAACCCATGACAGACAACTTGCACCAGCTATGAGAGAGGCCAAGCAGCTTGGAAACGGTATGTCATTTGAATCTTCTGTTTCCTAAGCCTGCTACCTTTGTCTGCTTGGTCCCAGCTCCCATTCACTCTCCCCATGTGCTAATATAGGACTAGGGCAGCTAGGTGACCAAATTGGGGTGGGGAGGAAGAAGAGAGAGGAGGAAGTTTTAAACTAGCTCCATTCTATCCATGCCTCCTGCAAATATGGATAGCCAAAGAAGAGTGACATTAAAATCTTCTCTTTCTTTCTGTTGATCCTTTCGTTTGGACTCTGTCTTTGGTCACCTAACTGTCCTAGTTGATTTGTTGGTTTGGACTCCATCTGTCTTTGGTCACCTAACAGTCCAAGTAGTACTAGAACAATAAGCCTGAAGGGGGGGGGAGAAGAAAGACCCAAGCACTAGGTGGTAGTGGTGGTGGTGGGAGGTCATGACTCAACCAGTTAACAAGCTACAAATGGGGTTGATTTCATCTCCTCTTTCTGATAACTCCTTTCTGGGTTGCTTAAGTAAATTCACTTGAGGGAACCCAACTTCCCGGGTTTGAGGTTAATCAGTTTGCATTTCCCCCCACTGAGTAGCCATGCCCATGACAGGGGCAAAATAATAGTAGAAAGAACATAGTATTCCATCAGTGCTTTTGAGGGGGTAGTAAGATATTCATGAAGGTGACTCAGTAAGCAAGCAAGCAAGCTATAGAGAACGATGAAATACACAGGTAGGAAACACACTCTGTGGACTGTGCTCTGCAACTGAGCATGAAACGCAGAATGACAACTTGCAAACAAAGGCTGTCAAAATAGATCAAGATTGTATAGCAGAATAACATCAGGAATAACACCCTTGCGAAGTGATATCAGCTTTCTAATAAGTGACCCAGAAGGGAGGGAAAGCAGACTTTTTAATATCTCAGAGATTATAGAGCTTCTGCTGATTTAGGATCAGGTTGGCGTGGACAGTTCAGGAACGTCTCCACCGTGGACCACATTTTATCATGTCTGAACGTCTCCCTGATTTAGAGAGACACAGAGAGTGTGCCTTCAGAGTTTGATATAGCTATCCACAACATTTTATCCAGATTTGATCTATTCAAGAATTAACATGATTCAAGAGCAATTGGTGCACAGAAGAAATGCTTATGCTATGTATTCCCCATTGCTAGGAAAGTGTTAACAAATGGAACATGACAAAGAGAAAATAATTATGTTGACACAAATCTGTAGGTCAACCAAGAAAAAAGAAAGAAAGCATCCATTGCTCCCAGTCCCCTGTAACGTTCCTTACTTCACAACTACATGATCATACCTAAGAAGCAAGTGCCGAGGGATGCTTGGTGCATTATTGTGCATCTTTAAAATATATTTGCCTTGAAGTCTGCCAGGCATTTTGTTCTACAAAGCATATGGTTTAACAGATAAAATGATTTCTGACCTGGAGACCTAAACTGACAACTTGGAAGGCAAACAAAAACCAGGACAGCTCTGTCTGTCAGTCCCATTTCATCTCTGTGCTGCTTACTGACATTTACATGCATGTATTGGGTGTAGGGGCGGGGGAGAGATTCTCCATCATTGCTCGAACCTCTGCAACACTTGTGTGGCAGGCTGAATGCTGCATACCTTGTAAATGGCAGAAACATTTGATCTGGTCCTGTTCTTTGTCTGGCTAGCTCCTGGCCACTGGATGCAGCAGAATAACCCAGTCTGTTTCTGTTTCCCTTCCATAATTTTTGATAAGGGAGGAGCATAGTAAAGCCAATACATGCCTCTTTAAGCTGTTGAGGTTTGGCCTACCCATGTGCAGTCAGTTGTGCCCTGGGTAAGCATACTCACCACTCTCTTAAAAATTATTTGCTTTTTGCAGTGCTGAATAATGTAGCCCTCCTCACATTGTTGGAGTGAAACTTGTTATTTTAACACTGATCTGACAGTTTCATCCACTGCCCCTGTAGGCCACAGGAAGCAGGCTAGGTTAGGACTTGCAAGGCAAATGAAGTAGCACACAGCCCCCTTATCAGTTTGTCTCATAGGCCGTTACTTCACGTCCCTCTCATCGCTCTTTGCCGTCCCGCTTGTGACCGGTATGAAGGAATGTTAGTGCATGTCCACTGCATGACAATGGGAGTTCATCCCGATCACGCGCCCTGAACTGGGATTTAAGCATGATGAGCCATACCTCTCCCTGGCCTCGGGAATCTGCTTGTCTCGGTTCTCGTTCCGAGATGAGAGCCCATGAAGTAAGGCTCGTCGCGGAATGAACGCATTCTCCATCTAGTGGCAGGAGTGTGAAGTGCCATTCGCCATTACATTCCCTAGGGCGTTAGCAATGCAGTGCAAAGAGATAAAAAAACATAAAACCTTGAACTTTGCTTTTTAACACATGGAAGGCAAAGTTACAGAGATTCAAAATATCAAAAAATGGAAGGTCGGACCAAAAAAAGAGGGGCAAACGAAGGCACGGAAGTACAGATGTTATCACAAAACAAGGCAGTAACAGTCATCACAATACCATCAAGCACGCCCGTGGGTACATGGAAACAGGGACAGAACTGTGACAAAACCACGTGACCACAAATGACGTTATCATGCAACACACGTCATCTCGGAACAAGGAAGGATGTGAAGTAACCATCTTAGCCAGTTCCCAGGACCTTCCATTGGAGGCAACAGGGTCATTTTGTCAAACGCTAAATCCAGCCTTGAACGTAGGCAGCTGTTCTTAGAACATGGGTGTGTATACCATCAGAGAGTTTGGAATGGGTGAATCTTGAATCACACTGGCCTTGGACAGACTTGAACATCCTGAGGTTCCTCATACCTGGTGTGAAAGACCCCACTCGCGGTTCTATGACAGGCCTTTTTCAGCTGTTATCAGTCTCAGTCTTTTATTTTATTTATGTAAAGCATTATGATTCTGCTGTTCAGCTCTGCCCCTTCCCTCCCCACCCCAAGACTCTCAGAACACGATAGGAAAAATCAGTAACACGAAAACAACGGATGCCCTTGAGGCTCAGAACTTGAAAGACAGAACACAAAATGGAAATGAAAATGAGATGGAGGAAGAACAAGCAAGGAGTTTATTACATTGTCCATATGAATTGGGGGGTGTATGTACCTATTTTAAATTACATTGTACTGATTATAAGGTTCAGGCTTGCTCTGCATCTGTTCTCCAGGGTGATGTGGGTGTAAATATTGTTTGTTCCCCAGCTACCATCTTCTTTTCTTCCACTGGTTCTCATCTTCTTTTTTCTCCCAGTTCATGCTGTTGCTGTTATGTGTGGCCAAGCAGCTCCCAACTAGGGATTAGCAGGAAACAAAAAACAAAATGCTGTTTCATCGTTTCGTCCCGTAACGAAACGAAACAAAACAAAACAAAACGAGGAAGCAGCATTTCGTTATAGACGAAACAAAATGGTTATTTTTTCCATTGAAATTAACTATTTTGTTCCATCGTTTTCTGGCTCCTGCCAGCTGTCAATGGCTGGAGCCCTTTAAACCTGGCCAAGTTGGCATGAGGGAGACCCTCTGGTGCAGACTGGGCCAGGTTTAAAGGGCTCCAGCCATTGACAGCTCATCGGGAACCCTTTCAAAATGGCTCACAGAGTCCCAAGCACCAAATCTGGTGCCTCTGTGACCCAGGGGAGCCATTTTGTTTTGTTTTGTTTCATTTTGTACGATTTTTAAAAAATAATAATTGTAAAGAACAAAACAAAACAAAAGAGGGTGAGCACAAAACAAAACAAAATGAAACATTATTTTTCCGTTTCATGCCCATCCCTATTCCCAACATATGGGAGACCCTGGGAGGTAGTAATCTCCTAAAGGCCCTGTCATGGAAAGGCCTACTCATGCCTGCACAATGAAAGTTTCCTTTACTGAGGAAAGTGCAACCTATTCGCAACTTCAGGCGTAATCTGTTTCTGATTCATTTTGCCCAGAACAGGTGGGTTTTTCACTATCAGTGCTGGTGTCAGCTGAGAAAGGGATGGACCGATCCACCCCACGTTCTCAGATGGCAAAATATACCTTTCTGCCCATATCTGATGGCAATTCCTGTGCTACATAGGTCTTTATAGATCACTGGCATGACTCAGAACATACAGACACACTCATGCAAAGAAAAGAAAAATCTGTCTTTCCCAAATGTAGTTCTTCTAAAACCTTCTGCATTTGCCTGGTGCTTACCTTGTGAAAGGATCCCTGCATCATCAAGAGAAATACCTCCTGATGTGAATGCTTTTACTTTGTGTGTGGTCAGACAAAAATACAGTCAAATATGTTAATAAGTGTGAGTGTGTGTGTGTGTGTGTGTGTGTGTGTGTGTGTGTGTGTGTGTGTGTGTGTGTGTGTGTATGTGTATTGGGGGGAACGTGGTGGCTCAGTGGGCTAGAGCGCTGAAACTGTCAGCTGCGAAGTCAGCAGCTTGGCGGTTTGAATCCCAGGTGCCTTGGAGCGGAGCCAATTCCCGCTGTTAACCCCAGCTCCTGCCAATCTAGCCGTTCGAAAGCATGTAAATGCAAGTACATAAATAGGTACTGCCCCCCCCCAAATCAAAATGGTAAACAGTGTTCTGTGTGCAGAAATGCATTCAGCCATGCCGGCCAAATGGCCACAGACTTGCACTACACTGGCTCTTTAGCTTGAAAACAGAGATGGCCACTGGCCCTACAATTGGACACAACTAGCATGCATGTGCGGGAGAAACCATTACCTTATGTTTTTTGTCTTTTTGTGTTTGTGTTTTTGTTTGTTTGTTGTTGTTTTGCAAACGGGCATAGCCATTGTTACTGTTGAACCACTACAGATGTCCACCTGTCTTTTTTCTCAGTTAGCAGTGCATCCACCTGCTATTAGAACATTTTCCAGGACACGTTACCAAAGCTGTGTCTGGCTGATTTATCGCTTATTGCTTGTCAAAAGAGAAGCCTATATTTTGCCCAGTGGGATGAGGCATTAAGGATAGACATTGACAATGGTTTGAAGCTCTGGGTGACAAGTCCTCCCCCCTTCACAACTTTCCAGAATAAATTCCCTTCACACATATGTCCAGCCTTCATTATCCCTCTGATAAGCAACAATCTCTGTATGAGAGTATTTGACAAGTTCAGTGGCTGAACAGATGATAGCTCAAAACGGGGGGGGGGGGAGATGGGAATTATTTCTTTGCTGTCAACATTCTCGTTCCCCACCCTTTCTGCAGGCATCACATATTTATTTATATCGGCATCCACAACACTGGAAGGAAGGATTGTTATAAGGACCTTCTAAGCAATCACCATTACATGTGATCCCCCCCCCATGAAAGACTTGGCATTGAAAAAAATGCCTTAGTCTGCAATTGTTCAAGCGAAAGGTCTGCCTTCCCAGATGTATCATCTCAGCTACTCGTTTGCTTGATTAGAGCTCAGTGTGATGGCAGTAGGTATCCAAAAGTCCATTCTGACCAAATAGCACCCCCCCCCAATTAAATAATTCTACAGGGGAGGGCAGAAGAACAGAATGAAGTGCCCATAAAATCTGCCTTTTTTATCTTCAATGTTGGTTTTAACCATTATAGTTTGTACAATAACGCCAGTATCCTCTTGTCATTCTGTGATCGGAATATATAATATTTTTAAAGACAGTCTTCTAGTATAGTAACTATTTATGCAGATCGGGTTGATGGGGGAAGCAAAATATAGCTTTAACAGATTTGGCAATACAACGATGAGGTGTGTCTCATACAAGAGATGCAAGGTTGCCCCCAATATTCTGCTTCCTCCGGCACATGACAAGATGATGTCTTCTCCATTTCATGGTAGCTAAACTTTCTTCAGCTAGTCAAAGCTATGGTTTTTCCACTAATGGTGTATGGAAAAATAAAGAAGGCTGATCACCGCAGAATTGACACTTCTGAGCTGTGGTGCTGGAGGAGAGTCCCCTGGACTGCAAGGAGATCAAACCTATCCATCCTGAAAGAAATCAACCCTGAATGTTCACTGGAAGGACAGATTTTGAAGTTGAGGCTCCAGTACTTTGCCCACCTCATGAGGAGAGAGGAGTCCTTGGAAAAGTCCCTGATGTTGGGAAAGATTGAAGGCAAAAGGAAAAGGGGACAGCAGAGAATGAGATGGTTGGATGGTGTCATCGATGCAACCAATGTGGATTTGACCAAACTCCGGGAGGCAGTGGATGATAGGAAGGCCTGGCAAGCTCTGGTCCATGGGGTCACGAAGAGTCAGACATGACTGAACAACTGAACAACAACAAAATTTGGAACTAATTGCTAAAATATACTGTGAGACAGCTGAAAGCAGCTGGGAGAGTGGTCAGCCTCCCGAGGCAGCAAGGCAATTAGAGAGAAATGTAACACCTGTCTGGGGGGAGGAGAAAGCTCTGGCGGGCCTAGAGATAAGGGGAGAAAACATCATCGTGGGGGAGGAGGAAGGAGAGATGGATGTTTGGGAGGATGCAAGGGAGACCCTGGAGAAGGAGGAAGCCTGGCCAGTCGGACAACCTGGAGGAGGTGAGCATTAAAGGCCGGGGCCAAGGAGTATAAGGGATAAAGTCTCCTCTGTGCAACCCAGGAGCGGAGCGAAGGAAGACAGTTCATGGTCTCAGCCCCTCCCTGAGGCAGCCCAATGTTTGAGAACTAAGAATAAAGGGAGACAACGCGGGCCGGCCTGATGAAAACTGTGTTGTTTAACTGACCAGGACATTCGCTGGCTTCTGGAGTGAGGGAGTGAGGTAACTCCCCACTCTATGGGAATTACACAGGCACAGAGTAAAACCTGTAAGGAAGAGTGAGAACTGAGAGGCTGAGTCTTGGGACTTTGGGAGAAACACAAGTTATTTGTGCTCTGAAGTTAAAAGACAGTCTAGCCAGGCACTACTACCAGATGGAGAGACTTCTGACAGGGCCTGCTCCAAAGAAGAAGAAGCCTTATTAATTCCCAGAGGGGGCAAAGCACCACTGAACTGTGCTGAGGTGTTTTCTGTTTGTGTTGAACTCCAGTGAACATAATAAAAGCCTATCTTACATCATTTTTAAGCACCTCATTATGGAGGGGGCGGCGGGGGTCGCTCACATATACACACATGCAATTGTCTCTCATAGTGAGAAGGACAGAGACCAGGTGGGCTATCTTCCTGCTTAGACTGTTGACCCAATGGTGAAGTAAAGTTAAGAAATCTATGTAGCTCCTTCCTGTTTAGAAGGCAATAGCAAATGCCTATGCTAGCTTTTTAATTTGCAAGAATTTGCCAGTGAGGGTTACACCAGTTGTGTTATGCCAGAGTAAGGTGACCAGTAGTGTTTGTTATTATGTCTTCAAATTGAATGGAACACCCATAAGTAAGTAAGTAAGTAAGTAAGTAAGTAAGTAAGTAAGTAAGTAAGTAAGTAAGGAAGGAAGGAAGGAAGGAAGGAAGGAAGGAAGGAAGGAAGGAAGGAAGGAAGGAAGAAAGAAAGAAAGAAAGAAATCCCCCCCCCCCGAGATCCTTTTCATTTGAAGTAGGACTGTCCTTTGTAAGCGGACCTAATTAGGTGGTCACCCGACCAAATGGTTGTGGAGAAAAATATATATCTGAAGCAGTAACAAAAGTGGAAATTATTGGAGAATGGCACTCAAAACAATGCTGCAAGGAAAGGAATCCGCATATCTTTATTAAACCCCTTCATTCATTAGCAGACTTAGTTATTCAGTGCTTAGGTCTTAATCTTTAATTAAACACACTGCAGACAACCATATCTAGGCTTGGCAAAAAGGGATGTGGTCTCTTTTAATAAGTATGTATCTATATCCCCTGCATTGTTAGCTCAAAATATGCAAAGGCATTTAGAGTTCTTAGCAAGTGTTAATTGCAAGGGGGCCTTTGTGTGTGTGTGTGTTTCCCTTCTTGTGCACAGGGTAGGTCTGTAAAGCTTGCAGCCTTTAAAAAAAAAGCTGTATAATGCCTTAAATCAAAAGTATATTTATAGAAGAGTATGGAAAGCCACACTGTACTTATTATATGTAGGTTAATTAGTCTGTTCAGGGATGGGGTGTGTCGCTCAGCTTCCCTCACTGCATGTGAAGCAATATGCATGGCACAGATTTTACTATCCTTTTCATTTCTGTGGATCATTCTTGGCTACTTAAAACTGATACATATTGTCCTCGTTTAGACATATTCCCATTCAGGGTTAATAACTGCCTGAACAGTTATCATTGCTTACTCCTCAGGTGGAAGGGGGGGGAGAATGGAGGTTAAAGTTTGGGTAGAAATCCTAGCATTTTGCATAACTGTCAGCTAAAGGTTCTGAGCAGGGAAGGTGGAACAATTTCTGTTGCTCTGGCCCGGATGCCTTCAAAAGGGGATTGGACAGATTCTTGGAGGAGAAGTCCATCACAGGCGTAATATCCAGGCTTAAAACCGGGGTACTTCAAGGACCAGATACAGGGGAGTGGTATCAGGAGATAGATATCTAGTCTTGTGCGCTCCCAGACGCATCTGGTGGGGCCACTATGAGATGCAGGAAGCTGGACTAGATGGGACTTTGGCCTGATCCAGCACGGCTCTTCGTATATTCTTATGTTTATGTTCAAAAATAATTAATCTCCCCCAGGAGTTTGTACTACAGACCAAAACCATAAGTTACAGAGAGCCCCACATTAGAAGAGGGACTTCCTTCAGTCTTGATCTCATCTTATTGTTATTGCAAGGGTTCACCATACCTCCCGTAGCTTGTGGATTGCTTTGCTTTGTTTTGTTACTGGTCATCAGGAGCTATTGGTCATCACAAGCTTCCAATGTAGATGTTGTGACTACTCAAAAATCTTCTGGAACACTAGCAAATTTCAGAAGGTGGGGGGACCAGGATTGGTGTCCAAATGGGAGAAAACAAGAGGAATGCAAAAATTATGAGGAGGGGAGACGATTGAAATAGTTATTGTATAACTGGTGGTGGGGGTAACTCAGATGAATTTGAGTAAATTAATATAAGTGGTGAGACTGGAAGCCATTGCTCTGTTAAAGTAAAAAGAGGTAGAACCTACAGGTGTCTTCTTCTTTAGCTATTCTTTTCTGTCATCTGGTTTCCTTCTCTGCACCTGTATTACAATGGCAAGGTGGAGGGGGCATCATTCTTGTGCTAGCGGTGATCCAAAAACCTCTCTGACTTTTTTAAAAAAAGGGGGAAATGAGTATTCAACGTTCTCTAAAGCTGCCATGCTGTGCCTTTAGAAGTAGCAAAAAAACCTTTTTCCTTTAAAGAATATGTGAAGATGATTTCTCCTTTGTCAGCTTTTCTCCTGCGGAAAGTAAAAAGTGAGTTTGAAAAGAATATTAAGTAGGAATCAGGAAGGATGCATGGAGAATGTGGGGGGGGGCTCTTCCCATCACCTGGTAGGCCTAACTGTCCCATATCCTTCCCCTTAAGGCAGTGGTATCCAAACCTCAGCCCTCCAGATGTTTTCGACCACGGCTCCCAGAATTCCATCCCTGTATTGCGAATAACAAAGGACTGTGGGAGTTGTGGTCCAAAAGATCTGGAGGGCCAAAGTTTGGACACACCTGCCTTAAGGTGTATGCTTTTTGTTTCCCCATTTTTTACCCCTTTCTTTTTCATTTCAAGCTGTCATTAACTCCTTTAATGATTATTGTTCTACAATGGTGTTGCCTGCCCCGCCCCCCAATCCACTAACTATCTTTGAAGTCTACTGTGAAGGTTCCTTTCACCAAATGTTCTCAGCCAGGGCTTGGTACCTCAACAGTGTGCAATCAGGGCAGTGCTGGAGACCAATGGTACATATTTCTATCACTTATATAAGCAGAAGCAGAACACTTAAATATCATGACAGGAAAGATCTCAGCAGGATCACTTGATATTATTATTTGAAGTTTTACTTTATATAAATGTGTGCAAGTTGGTGAAAGCTACCGGAAACAGGCCTCAGTGTGTTTGTGAACATAATGTATGCTGAAAAGAATAAGGCTATTATGTTAAATATCTCAAGGTCACTCCAAACAGAGGATCTCTCTCTCTCTCTCTCTCTCTCTCTCTCTCTCTCTCTCTCTCTCTCTCTCTCTCTCTCTCTCTCTCTCTCTCTCTCTCTCTCTCTCTCTCTGTGTGTGTGTGTGTGTGTGTGTGTGTGTGTGTGTGTGAGAGAGAGAGAGAGAGAGAGAGAGAGAGAGAGAGAGAGAGAGAGGAGAAATTTGGAGCCAGTGTTTAATTACTTCAGGGAGAAAAGAAAACAAACATACTCTAGAGAAAGTTTGAAAAGTTATGGTCCTGGATTTAGGCTGCATCCTTTTTACATCTGACTAGGGGGTGATGGAAGAGGATTTTGTGGTTCTTTTTATTTGTTTGCTTTATTTTTAGGAGGAGGAGAGTTTTTCTTAGCATGGTGTTGAATGAAAATATTACTATCCACATTTTTATCCACTTAATGCCACCAACACAACTTGGTCTTCCCTCTCTTCTCTTTCTCTCTCTCTCCCCTCCCTCTTCCTCCTGCCCCCAGAAAGAGAGAGTGAGAGCATGTTGGTAATTAATTCATCCCTTGGGGGGCCAGGAGGCTGAGAACACCATACTGTGTTGTTACCATTGTCCATACATAAAAACTGTTCTGCTTATATGTCTCCACATAGCACCTAAAGCACTCTCTGGGTGGTTTACAATTTATTTATGCTGGCTAAACATTGCTCCCTTCCCCAGAGAACTAGGTACTTGTTTTACTGACCTCGGGAGGATGGAAGGATGAGTGAATCTTGAGCCAGCTACCTGGGATTGAACCCCAGGTCAGCTGTTTAACCACTGTGCCACAAGACTCTTAATATGCATATATTTGATATGTGACCAGGACGGTATTTTGAAATCCATCTCATTAGCTGTTTGTTACATTGATATATCTCAACTTTCCCCTCCTTCCCACCCAGTCTTCACAACAACCTTGAGCCTTTGTACACGACCCCTAAACGCCGCAGCAAATGGCTGCAAGCTCCGGAGCTTACAATGGTTTCCCAACCAGCTCCGGAGTTTGCAGGAAATTAAGTGCGACCACGCCCACCTAAGCGCGTCCCAGCGCACTTTTCTTGTACCTGCTCGAGGAGGGTGAAAATCGCCAGGTCCGGATTTAATCTGGTCAGTGCGGGGCTCTCCTGGCTTCTGTTTGTTTGTTTGTTTGTTTTTTTGCCTCCCGCCCCTTTAAGAGAAGGGGCGGGAGGGGAAAAAAGCAAACAAAAGAGAAGGAATCAGCATGATGGAGTCTGCATTTTTCCCCACTTTCTTCCTCCCTCCCCTCAGCAGACTGGTGCGGAGTGGTGGGGAGGAAGGAAGAGCAACGAACCCCTAAGATCTCTGGTCCGAATTTAAGTGGCCAGCGGATCTTAGGGGTCGTGTAAAAAGGCCCCTTGTCAGTTAACAGGGCCATGCTGAGAGCGTGATGAGCCCAGGATGATCCTGGCTTTTCTGGAAAGCCTCATCCACAGGCCTCTGATCACAACACTGCACTGGGAACAATTCCTCCCAATTTCTGTAATTGGGAGGGTGGGATTGGACAGACTTTTTGCCCTAGAATGCTTTCATATGCTGTATTTTTGCTTCCCTTGAATGTTGGTTACAGCAGGGCCCCTGTATCCACTGATTCATTATCCACTGATTCAGTTATCCACGGTTGGCAGAGGAAAAAATAAATAAAAATTCAGCAGCCGCAAGGCAAGCTACCATCACAAACAGCAGCTGTAAAGCAAGCTACTGTTGCAAAACAGCAGCTGTAAAGTAAGTTACTATCATAAAACAGCAGTTTTGGGGACATTTTGGCGTTCTGTCTTATCCACGGTTTTCATTATCCATGGGAAGTCTTGAAACCAATCCCCAGCGGATACTGGGGTCCTACTGTATATTCTTGTCACGACATATGCAGTGCAGAATGGGAAGGAAGGAAGGAAGGAAGGAAGGAAGGAAGGAAGGAAGGAAGGAAGGAAGGAAGGAAGGAAGGAAGGTGATAGATGATAGATGATAGATTGATCCACAGCCAAACTTGCTTTCATTGTCCTTGTAACATTTTGGTACTTGCCACAAGCTATATCCTCTTCTGAAAGAAAGATGAAGAAGAGAGAAAACATTTGCAAGATAAAGTAAAGGGGGGAAAATGTAATCCGTGGGTGGAATGAAGGGTGCTTTGAAATGAATGGGGGATAATCCTTTTTGTTGTCTGTTGCAAATGCACTTTATTTCTGTATTATCTGAGCAATAGAATGCACTGTTCAGTGAATCTATTGCAGCATTTTCTTTTTAGCATTTTAAAAAACTCATAACTGTGTTATAGCTCTGTGAAATCCTTGATGGTAAAAAACTGACGAGACTTATATCAGTACTTGTTAGAAGTTAAACAATCTGTATCTGACGGTGTGCTTGAGCCTCCATGACTCCCCCTCCCACACATATACACACACACCTTTCATGGGATCATATGTCATTTATATTCTAGGCAAGTTTCAGTTGCTTTTGAAGGTGCAAGGAAAAATTCTACACACTTTCTGAGGGAATTGGATTTATTGCAGATGAGATGACCGTATGTCATATAACACCACACACAGTGCTTCTAAAACTTATGATCAAGGGTGATGGGATTTGTTGTCTATCATCAAAATATTTCAGTTTGGCAATGAGTATACTTCACTACTGTCTCCCTAAGTAGTGAGACCAGCCATTGAGGGTCTGTGTTTTCAAGTGTCCCTGCCAATAAATGACTAGAAATAGCTGGACTGAAATATTTAATTTAGCTACAGAAAATGTTGCCATTACAATGGGTGACATATTGGGGGTAGAGTAGTAAAGCATTCAATTTGTGCTTTGATGGCAGGCCTCATTGCAGTCTCAAATGGACTGGTGAATGAGGAGGTAATATTTCAGGTTACAGTGAAAGCAGAGCCATCTAAACATTGTTGTTTATCAGTGTATTAAAGGAAGAATGACTCCTACCATCTGACCCCCTTTTCAAAACAAAACATATGTATTAACTGTATATGTTCAGGTTTGTTTGTCTGATGCCAATAAAAGGTTTCGATACAATACGAACAAATAGATCTATATGAATAGCTGTGCCTTCCTCAAGGTTCAGCCATGAAGATATGTGGCATCTGGAGCACTGCAGATTGAAATGTATTGAAGTGTGCGGAAGGAAAGGACAGTAAGTATTGATTTATGACCATTGATGTAAAGATCGGCAAAGGGCTGCCCATAACTCTATTCTGGGGGGGTTCTGCCCCACCAGTTAATACCGGAGTTTGGTTATGGGGAAATCCCCCAGCGCCACTTGCCCCTTTCAGATTTACCCTTTAAAGACTAAAGAGTAGGATAAATAGGACAATGAAATATTAATAAAGTGTGGCCCGTGTTTAATCCCAAAACGTGTCTCGTCTCTTTATTTCGGGCTGGGTGGACAAGTGGCATCTGGAGCACTGTAGATTGAAATGTATTGAATTGTGCGGAAGGAAATAAACACAAACTCCACTGACTGACGAAGCTGTTTGGATGAGCAGCGAAACATTTCAGTCTCTCAAGAAAAGATGTCCGGTTGCCATGACTCAACTTCCAGACAAACTCCACTGTGGATACTTCTAAGGTTCATGAGTGGTGGAAATTTTTAAAAAGGTGGTTGCATTTTTAGGGAAGGTGAAAGAGTTTGGACAAGGTCATGCTAAAATATTTGGATGGGGCTGTTGGACTGTGACACCCCAGGTACAACTCTTCTGTCCCCTCCCCCTTTTTGAGTGCTAACAAGTGTCTAAATCAGGCATGTCCAAACTTCGCCCCTCCTGATATTTTGGACCACAACTCGCAGAATTCTAAGCTTAGGTTGCCAATGGCAAAGGACTGTGGGAACTGCGATCCAAAACATCTGGAGGGCCGAAGTTTGGAAATGCCTGGTCTAGATGCAGGATTCCCTTGTGTATTTGTATTTGATATAGCTGCGATGGTCTAGTGGTCAGAATGTTAAGCAGGGACTTGAGATACATTGCTTCAAATTCCCACCCTTCTCTCACTGTGACATATCTCACAAAGTTGTGAGCAGAAAGGAGAAATGAACAACATTTTTGTTGACTTGAGCTCATTGGAGGAAAAGGAGAAAATGAAACATTAGAACAAAAGGGAAGGAATAGAGATATCTGGAGCACACTTGCAGGCTAACTCGGTCCCCATTGAGCCAAGAATTGACCAGAAATATAAACGGAATCCATTCCAGCATCTGTCTACAGTTATTCATATTACTACAGATTTTTCTTGATCTGCCAATTCTTGACATTCCATAAGATGAACATAAGAACATAAGAAGAGCCATGCTGGATCAGGCCAAAGGCCCATCTAGTCCAGCTTCCTGTATCTCACAGTGGCCCTACCAGATGTGTTTGGGAGCGCATGAGACCAGATATCTGTCTCCTGGTACCACTCCCCTGCATCTGGCCCTTGACGTACCCTGGTTTTTAAGCCTGGAGATTACTCATCTCCATCATGGTTTGTAACCTGTGATGGATGCAGCCTCTACCCAAAAACCCACACATTGGGGTTGGCTGTAGATGTGCCGTGGTTAGGAGTGGGGATGGGGGAAGTGCACAGAGAAAAATGGAAGAAAATCAAACATGCTCAAACTAATGGAGATAGTAATGAAAACATGCTCATGGATACTGAAAAAGTAACATCAAAGAAGTAAGCAATGTTAAAGTATATATCCCTATTATGCAGATAGAGATTTGTTATGTTCAAGGAAATATAAACTACTAGCAGAGATTAGCTGTGTTGTGGAAGAATAAATGCACTAATGATTATGGAGCTAGGAGACAAATGAACAAGGCAATAGAACTTAGTTCAAAACCTATATTACATATGTCCACATGACAAAGAGTAATATACAATGACAATATACAAAGCGCAGCATATAGGGAATATACAACAAAGCGTATTGTCTGGTCAGTGACCGAAATACAGATCTATTCCTTTAAAAAAAATCCCTATTCCAACAGAGCGTGGGGAAAGCCTCTTACCCTAGGCAGTCCCACTTTACAACAGAACAATGACAGAACAGGATTTCCTCTGGAATGGGAAGAAGTCTGTGGGTATTCACTTCATTCTACCCATCCTCAGGAGTGGTGGGATAGGCGAGAGTACACATTGCTGTGAAGCTCAAGATTCCAGTTTAGAAGTAAAATTAAAAGGGCCCAGTCAGAACCTTGACCACCTTATTTTATCTTCTCACCATTTGGAGGATGGCTAGAAAGCAGGGCTGAATACTACTTATCTTACCTGTTACAAATGACACAGAAGGGAATACAGTACCCCCCCCCGCCATTTCGCAGTTCAGGTACTGCGGTCCCGCTATACCGTGGGACCTCAGTACCTGCCCAGGCTCCAGATGATTAGCACTGGGGTGGAGAAAAACCTTTATTTTCCCATCCCAGCGCCAATGAGCTGGAGCCCAGGGTGTGCGGCTTTTAAAACCTTTTTCTCCCTTCCCCAAGCCCCGGGCTCCTTCTCGGTGGTGGATCAGATCCTCCAACGCTGCTCGCACATGCTACTTCGAGAAATCTCGGGGCAGCACGGGTGAGCAGCAGCGAGATCTGATTGCCCTCCCGCCCCCAGGCCCCACCCAACCTGCATCTGCATATTGTGGAATTCCAGTCATCACGGCTCAGGTGGGTCCCTAACCCCCGTGATAGGTGGTGGTGGGGTACTGTACAGTCTTTTAGGAATTTCACAGAATTTCTCTTGCAAAATTAGTCTTTTTTAAACACAGCCTGATTTTGGAAGCTAAGCAGGGTCGGCCCTGGTCAGTACTTTGATGGGAGACCACCAGGGAATACCAGGTGCTGTAGGCGCCTGGAGTAGGAACTGGCAAACCACTCCAGTATTCCTGCCAAGAAAACTCCATGGACATGGAGTCACGAAGGGTCGGTCACGACTATAACGACACAACACACACACACACACAGCCAGTGTCCACTGAAGGCAGCTGCTATCATCCCAGAGCCTGCCTTTGAATTGCAATTAATTGGAATGTTTATGTGTCCTTTCCCGGCCACACAGAATTTGCTAACAATTTAAACAGTGTCCACTGATAAATGCTAATGACCACCATGGGAAAACATATGATACCCTCCTGCATATCAAATGTGTTCATTAGTATTAAATCTATAGTACAGAATACAGAACTGACCTTGCAGCCATCAGCAGCTTGAAATGTTGTGACTTAAAAGTTTAGTGGGACTTGCATTACAATGTAAAACTAATTAGCACCAAGTCTGCTAATTGCTACATAATGTTGAGGTACTGTGTATATAAAACAAGTGCATGACTAATATCAAGAGCCAATAGGAAGAACGTAAAATTTGCTTGACTCAAGGCAGTGGGTTTGGTACTTAAAAATATGTCAGTGTGTATCTGAATGTTGAACAGCATTTCTTTCCCCAACCTTTGTCAAATTATTTTCCCTAGAGTCTTTCATGAACACTCCGTAATACCATATTGAAACCTCTCTGCAAGGAGAGGACTGTTCATATGGAACACAACAAAACACCAAACCCAGGGCTTCTACCCTAATATAACGGCAAGTACTGTAGCCGCCAGTGAACCTGACGGTATTAACTCTTCTGTGAACATCAGCAACTGCCAGTTGCATTGCTGAAACTCCATCCCAGTGACTTGCTTCATTGTCATCAGCAGAGTCCCTTGAGTTGCCTGTTTCCTCCAAACATCTGTTCTTAAGGCTGAAAGTGTCCCAAGGGCAAACTAGCTTTAAGAACATGCTACAGGAATTAGCAAGGAACAAGCATGAAGGGTATTTTGATGTGTTGGGATATATTGAAACACTTGGGTTTCTGTGGATATTCCCCCCCCCACACACACACACACAAAACTAGCTAGGGACAGAGGATGTGTCAAGTGGAATCTCATCAAGATTCCACCCCCCCCCCACTGTTATTTTTGTCTTGCAAAAATTCTGTACACACTTTGTATGACAAAGGATTAAGGTGTATTTGTGGGCATTTTCTAAGTAAATCTGAATAGAGACATTTTTAAAGTAAGCTCATTTTGTTGATCCTGTTTGTTTTCTTTTGCAAACTGGACTGCAAGGTCAAAAATATGTGGGTTTCTCAGTGCAATTTTGTTCTGTCCCAAATGCACTTCAAGGAGGTGTAAATGTGGCAATCTTTTTTTTAATTTAAAGCTTGCCAGAGCAAATTTCTTACCCATACTTCATGGCAGTAAGATGGGGGAAGATGGTTTTTAAAAGTGACTATTGAGAAAAACTGTCCTGAATTGTAAATACTAGCAAAAAGATAGATAATGGAATTATGCATTAGGATCACTGCACCCGGGCAACTCTTGCCTTGTAAGTTAGAAAACTATTCTTGTTACAAACATAGGTTTTTTTTAAACAGGATCCCAGATCCAAGACAACACGTGGTGATTATCACATTGTGGCTTATCACCAGGAAGGTCACATAGCTTTTTCAATGCAGCCAAACATTTATTAATACAGTGGTACCCCGACTTAAGAGCAGCTCAACTTAAGAGCAATTTGACTTAAGATTGGAAAACTGTTGGTATTTTAACTTCTGCCTTAAAAATTTTAGATATGTTCTGCTCAACTTACAAATATTTTTTAATTTTTAAATTTTATTTAACTTGTTTTTTCAATTTTAGATAGGTACCCCAACTTAAGAGTAGCTCGACTTAAGAGCATGCATTTGGAATGCATCAAATTCGTAAGCTGAGGTACCACTGTATTCCCCTAAGTAGGCGGCTGCCACTAATCTCCCTAAGTCTTTTCCATTTCTTCTCTCCTGGTGACTTTCTCTGATCCTATTCACTTAATGCATTCGGAATAGATTAAATTCATAATTTGAGGTGCCACTATATTCCCCTAAGTAGGCTGCTGCCACTAACCTCCCTAAGACTGATACTTCGCGTCCATCTCATCGCTGTTTCTGGTCCCGCTGGGGACCAGTACAAAGAAATCTAACCACATGTCCATTGCGGGATGAAGGGAGTTTGTCTCTACCATGCCCCCTGAACTGCAATCTAAGCAGGATGAAATATTTCCCTCCCTGGCCTCGGGAATCCACCACCATGCTTCTCATTCCGAGATGAGTGGCTGTGAGGAAAGGCTCGTCATGCAACGTGCCATTCTCCATCTATTGGCAGGAGTGCGAAGTGCCTTTCGCCAGTACATTCCCTATGGAGTCAGCAACGCAGTGGAGAGAGATTAAAAGACAAATAACTCAAACTCAGCTCCGTAACACATTGAAGGCAAGGCTTCGGAGAATCGAAACAATAAAAAAATAGAAGGTTGGGCTGGAAAAAAAACAGAGGTCAAAGGCATGGAATTTTACATCTCATCACGGAATGAGGGTGTGTGGAAACAGTCATGCCGGTATCATCAATCATGCCTGTGTGTACACGGGAATAGGGACAGAACAGCAAGAAGACTACGTGACTGCAACCAACATCAACACGCAACGAACTTCCTCCCGGGACGAGAGTGGATGTGAAGTAACCATCTAAGTCTTTTCCATTTCTTCTCTCCTGGTGACTTTCTCTGATCCTATTCACTTAATCCCTTTCCCATATTCAAGCATCATTCCATTCTAGCCCCTGTTGTCAATTCATTCTTCAGTTATTGTTTTGGCACAGTTCTTTTCCGGGATGGCATTCATGTAGGCTAGAGATCATCTAGTAGAAATACACTACATACTGCTGTTCTAAATAACAAATGGACAAAAATGCCTCTTGTGATGCTCAAGCCATTTAGGACACTGTAAATACTTTCCCCCACTTCTAAGTAAGGAGTTGTGTGATGTAGACAAGTGGTTTTAATCTTCGGATTCTGAAAATACTTTGAATTGCCATCTGATTCAACTGACCTTTTTTTCTAAATTTATGGTGTTAAATTATCTATCTCCTCTACGTGAATATGATACTTTTTTACCCTCCCTCCTGACTATGTCCATATTCAGCTCTCTTGCCACTCTAAAAATAAACTACAGTATATACTTGCGTATAAGTCGATCCAAGTATAAGTCGAGGCCCCTAATTTAGCCCCCCCCCAAAATGGGAAAAACTTATTGACTCGGGTATAAGTCTAGGGTGGGAAATGCAGCAGGGCCTGGCAGCTCCTCCTTTGTGAGCTGGGGGAGTGGTGTGTGATGTTTAAAATGACTTTTAGCCACCAAGTCAAGCGCTTGTCTCTGTGGCTAAAAGTCATTTTAAACATTGCACGCCACTCCCCTGCAACGCCAGGGGGAGTGTCAGGAAAAGTGGCGCACATTGTTTAAAATGACTTTTAGCCACCAACTCAAGCACTTGCCTCAGTGGGTAAAAGTATTGACCCGAATATAAGTTGAGGGCCCCTTTTTTTCAGCTCAAAATTAGGGCTGAAAACTAAAATAAAAAGGTGGGGTAGGTTCCCCCGAGGAAGATTCCACCTCTCAAATTTCTAGGACATCTAGCCACAAGTCATGATACACAGATGATATTTGGATTGGTGGAGACTGGACGTGTGCTCGAGTCATGTGATTTGTCCCAGATTTCAATGGGAAGGATGTAAAGAGGGTGAAGAAAGAAAGAAGAAAAGAGAATATGAAAACAAACCAGGGGGACAATGAGAAGCAAGATCTCTTGGGGGTGTAATCTGTTATTTTAAGTCCACCCTAGGGAAAAAGTGTGCATATTTTAAGTAAAAGCAAAGGAAACAGAGCTGCAAACAAATGGAAGCAAGAATTAGACTAACTTGCTCCATGAGAGGCAATAAGTGCATGTGTTATCAATACTTCAAGAGGTGACTTAAGCACTTCTTCGCTGTTCTTTTTTGTCCTTTTTTCTAGCTCTCCCTTGCCTCTTTCAATAACTAGGGACTGGGTGAAATTGAGCTGCTGATAATTAAACCTAGATCTTTCCTCCATGTGATCTCAAGCTGGAAAAAGTCTTTATCACAGTCACACAGCAATATTTTTGATACTCTAGATTACTTGCTTTTTAATACCCCAAGTGAAGTTGCAATGATGCAAATACGGCAAGCCAAGCTATTTTATACTTGCTCTTTATCATGTGTGGTATCAAGGGGAATCTTCTTAGATGTTTCCACAGTGGCTTCAAAACATGTGCAGCATTAAATGGGGAAACTAGTTACTGAATTAATGAAGGTAGCTTCAAAGATTCCTTCCCCCCACCCCATGCCGGAGATCTGAAGGCGATCTCGAAGTTGGTGACAAGCCTTTGAAAATTATGCAGAGCAAACAATAAACCTCATTAAATAAAAGTCAGCAAAATAATCTTGGAAATCCAATAAAAGAGGAGTTGGATACGAGGAGAGAGAGAGAGAGAGAGAGAGAGAGAGAGAGAGAGAGAGAGAGAGGAGTGCTCCTTACTTCCAGTCAACAGTATCTCAGTGTTCACAGTGTGATTAACCACTCTCTCATCCAGGAGTTCTGCACTTGCTGAACATAAAGTCATCTCGTAGTATTAGGACACACACACACACACACACACACACACACACACACACACACACACACACACACACACACACACATGGACACACACACACACACACATGGACACACACACGAACACACACACACACACAGAGGGTTACAGGACTGGAGGATTCTAGTTACATATAGGATTACAGCCATTAACATCTCAGAACTCAGCATATGTCGGATTTAGATGATATACAAGATGATATACAAGTCTATGGATCTTAGCATGATATGAATGCTTTATGGATATTTTAGCAGGGTATCTCAAGCTCTGGTCTGGCACTAGACAAAGACATCAATATTTATGTCCCCACTGTGGGTTGTTTGTTTGTTGGTGGTGGTTTTTTTGACAAATTGCACACCATGCAAATTTTGTGCAATGGTACCAATTTTGTGCAAAAGTAGCTCTTTTCCGTTTGTCATCTCAACAATTCTGAGGCTTTTTGGAGTTGCTGTAGAAGGGAAAATAATTTACATCCATAGTTCCCACTCAAGTTTTTTGTCTCACTCTTTTCATTGAATCTACTCATCTTTTTGCTCTAGCAAAGCAAACATTTATAAAATATTTGATAATACTGTGCCTGACCCAACACTTCAATGAAAGCAGTCTTGGGTTGCTGTTACTAGTATATGTCTACCTCTCCCTGTAGGCAAGTATCTTGCGTTGGTATATGAAAGAGAGGTATTAAATGAGATATCAGCAGTGGCACCTAAATTTGACCTCTACATAGAGGAGAGACATATTTTAACCCTAGGTACTCTGCACAGTCAACAGGTAATTGGTATTATCCTGATGCATTGCAGTATGAGACATACAAAGCTGTATGTAAGCTTATTTATGACTGATTTTTTTTCCTCAATCCATCTTTTCTAATCAAAATGGCCCTAACCTTCAAGGGGCACCTCTAAAGACATATTTTCAGTCACTCAAAATACAGATTCTGCTGTTTTCTGCTTTCAGTCTGTTTTTAAAATGATAGCAAATGGTTTCTTCCATATGATATTTGTTAGAGATTTCACCATTTGGACTCATTTTTAAAAAATAATTTTATTCTCTGCGTTTGTTGGCAATATATGCAGCAAATGCAATTATTGGAGATGAACGCCCGTGACAGCTAAAGGCTAAAAGTGCCACTTTCTTGGAAGCAAAAGGAAACGAGAGACAGGATACTAGAGAGAGAGAATATTAAAAAAATATAATCTCTCTACAATACTTTTCGAAGAGGATACATACACCTTCATAAAAATGTAATTTAATTTTCCCAATGTGGTGCAAAAGGGAGATCTAATTATCCTCTTCTGAATTGCTTTCTTAATTTCTTAAATCTTTGCTCTTTGCTTATTTTCCCCCAGAAGCTTTGCTTTTGGTATGTAGCAGAAGCAACTTCCATGTGTGGGTCAGTGATAAAAACCACCTGGAACTGACGCCCTTTTGATGCAAGATGTTAAAGCCCTAATTCATCATGTGCCTCCTTTGTCTCTCTTTAGCACTCTTTAGAGAAGCTCAGTTGGTTAGAAGAGTAACTTGATTTTAATGTATTCTCTGCTTCAGGCATCCTGACAGTTGATTTAAACATCACACCCCCTTTGTGCAGATTGTAGCTGGAAAACGCAATAGAGATTCCGCAGCACTATTTTAATTTTCACTAGCTTTATCCTCTCTGAAACTCATTTCACCTACTGACAGGCCCCTTAAAATGTGAGCAATGAGGGTGGAAATGGTTTGAATTCTGGAACTACGGTAGCCATGCTATGTTGTGGATTTTGTCAGTGGCATTCTCACCAGGAAAGTGTGAAAGATGTGGACAGGAGCAACAACAGCTATGAACTCGGTGGTACAATAATCGATCCAGTGTCTCACTTCTTATGGGGCATGGCGGCTCAGCGGACTAAGGCTCCAAAAACTGTCGGCTGCAAAGTCGGCAGCTCAGTGGTTCAAATCCCAGGTGCCACGCAGCGGAGCGAGCTCCCGCTGATAACCCCAGCTCCTGCCAACCTAGCAGTTCAGAAGCATGTAAATGCAAGGAGATAAATAGGTACTGCCATAAAAACCGGGAAAGTAAAACAGTGTTTCATTGCAGCCATGCCGACCACGTGGCCATGGACTTGCACAACACTGGCTCTTTCGGCTTAAATACGGAGATGAGCACCGCCCCTAGAGTCGGATGTGACTGCCATGCATGTGGGGAGGGGAATCATTACCTTTACCTAACTTCTTACCTTCTCTCACTTCTTACCTTTCTCCAGCTCAGGGGCAAACTCATTGCTAGGTACAGTGGTTTCAGTGTAGACTGCAAAGATGGGCAACCAATGTCTCTTTAGCAGTTATTGGACTACTGCTTCTATTAACTGTGGCCACTAGAGATGGGCACGACTTGAAAAAAAATTTTTTCGAGTTGTTGTTAGTCGGGCCGGTTCCGTTTCGGCTCGTTTCCGTTTTTCGCGAAAATTTGCAAAAATTAGTCGGTTCGTTTTTTCATTTTTTCGTTGTCGTTAGTACTGGTTTGGGGAGGGGGT
The DNA here is from genome assembly GCA_037367245.1 of Phrynocephalus guinanensis. Taxonomy (NCBI): domain Eukaryota; kingdom Metazoa; phylum Chordata; class Lepidosauria; order Squamata; family Agamidae; genus Phrynocephalus; species Phrynocephalus guinanensis. The sequence goes on along the minus strand of CM074745.1, from coordinate 14,130,466 downwards.
AGCGGGCTCCTGGAGGGAGCTGCAGGAGTCAGCCAGAGCCACAAGTGACGGACTGGCAGACTCTTTGCACCCGCTGTGTCTCACGTACTTGCAAGTAGATCTGGCTTAGAGTTAAGATGGCTTAGCGCAACGGCTAGGGTTAGGCTAGTTACGGGTGAGGTTACGGTGAGTATTGGGGTGCATCTGGGTGCCTCTCTGACCCACTTAGAAGGACAGTGTACTGGCGTATGGGTTAGGCTTAGGGTTTGGGTTTGGGCTATGATTAGTGGGCTGTTTATGCCCGATTGGCACATCCCAGAAGTCTCTGTGGTCAACCTGGCCAAGTGGACATGCGATTGGTGGAAAATTTGCATGGTCTACTCCCATGGGAGAGCCCATCATTGCAAATGTGCAGGTGTAATAAAATAAAATAAAATAAAATAAAATAAAATCAACGGAGACTTTTTTTTGCAAGAAAAACCCACTGCTGCTACTGTAAAAATTCAAGCATTTAAAATAGCTAATTTTCGCATGTTTCTGTGGTGCTTTGGTGGGGTTTTGGGCAACAATTTCAAAAAAAAATATTGCGGTCGCCATTTTGGATCCCCCCCCACCGCATGGCAAATGGATGCGCCCTCCCAGCCTGGTACAGTCAGCAAAACCTGGCCATGCGATTGGTGGAATGGCTCCAAAAATTTGCATGGTCCACTCCCATGGGCGAGCCCATCATTGCGAATGTGCAGGTGTAAAAAAATAAAATAAAATAAAATAAAATAAAATCAACGGAGACTTTTTTTGCAAGAAAAACCCACTGCTGCTACTGTAAAAATTCAAGCATTTAAAATAGCTAATTTTCGCATGTTTCTGTGGTGCTTTGGTGGGGTTTTGGGCAACGATTTCAAAAAAAATATTGCGGTCGCCATTTTGGATCCCCCCCACCGCATGGCAAATGGATGCGCCCTCCCAGCCTGGTACAGTCAGCAAAACCTGGCCATGCGATTGGTGGAATGGCTCCAAAACTTTGCATGGTCCACTCCCATGGGCGAGCCCATCATTGCGAATGCGCAGGTGTAAAAAAATAAAATAAAATAAAATAAAATAAAATCAACGGAGACTTTTTTTGCAAGAAAAACCCACTGCTGCTACTGTAAAAATTCAAGCATTTAAAATAGCTAATTTTCGCATGTTTCTGTGGTGCTTTGGTGGGGTTTTGGGCAACGATTTCAAAAAAAATATTGCGGTCGCCATTTTGGATCCCCCGCACTGCATGGCAAATGGATGCGCCCTCCCAGCCTGGTACCAGCAGCGCAGCAGTAGCAATAGCCAAGGAGAGGGGGGGCGGGGAACCCCCCCCCCAAATAAAACACCCTTCTGGCCTGGTAGGTGCCCTCAGACAGTTTTCGCCTACTTTTAGGGCCGGGAATCGGTTTTTTTTTTAACTTTTAAAAACTTTTTTTCTGTGCCGCTTGGCATTGCGCGATGCAAGTAACGAGCACGACAAATCAGACCAAATTGTTCGTTCGTCGGTTCGAGCTCGAAGTCTGGGGCAGTGATTCCCGTTACCGTTTCCGTAGAGTAACGGAAACGAGTAACGGAAACGGAAACGGGAATACCGCTAAGTCGTGCCCATCTCTAGTGGCCACCAAAGCCAAAAGTGACAGATGGTTGCTCTTCAACATCTTCTGGATGGCCACATGTTGTGTACTCATGCCATGGTGTACAAAGATGGGACTCTTACTTTGCACTTGGCTTCCTGACATGTCATTCATGTTTTACTGATGTACGAAGGCCATATAAGAGATGTATAGTAGCTAAAAATAGGTCAGGATACATTACAAAACTAATTTTAGAAATCTTAGAGCCAAATAGATGAGCCCAGGATAATTTGGCATTTTAGCATTTGCCCTGCTTTTTGCTCTGAGCATACAACATGGCCAGCACAATTGGGAATAAAATCTTGTCCTTCAGTTGATTTTTTTAAAAAATGCATTGAAAATTTATTGTTCTTCATCAACATCCTTTTTTAACATTTGTATTTTTTACCTTTTGGTGTAGAACAACAGAAATGTCAACTCCCACTAGCATCTACAATTCAAACCTGATAGGCACAGGTCAAGGACTAAACTGTTTCTAAGTACACAGGACTGAGCTGTCAGTTGATTACAAAGCTTGGCTGCAAAGCCACGCTGTTCAATAATGTTCTAATTAACTACTGCAAACGGCAGAGGACCCAGCTAACTATAATTGAGAGATCAACAGAGGCTGCGATGGAGCTAGATGTGCATACTAATTACTGAATTATCTAACACCTGCTCAGGAGAGAGCCTTGGAAAGGGACAATACATATATAACAGAACCCTCTCCCCTTAAGACATGCACATTGATGTTGTGTAAAACCCAATCCTCTTGAGAGGACTGAAGTTTGAGAAACTGAACTTCCTTTTTAGCACTTTCTATTTTTGAGACGTTGTTCCTGGGGTTCACACCATGAAACTACATCCTTCTCCAGACACCTAAAAAAAATAATCTTGACAATCAAGCTGGCTTGTTGAGGCTCAGCTTGTGAAAAGCTATCAAACGGTACTGTAAACATCTCATCAAATGCTCCCATGACAGTGTTGAGGAAGATATGTCTTTTGGAATCAAAGCAAAATTGTCCTTGTAAAATTTGCATCAGTTTCCAGGACCGATTTTCACACCCCAGAAATCTATATATGCATACACATCATGTTCATATAGGTATGAGAAACAAGGGTAATCTTTTATATACACTTAAAGAAAGATAATTTAACTTTTATGCAGAGTATTTAACTTATATGCAGAGTACATCATGAGAAAGGCTGGTCTGGATGAATCACAAGCCGGAATTAAGATTGCCGGAAGAAATATCAACAACCTCAGATACGCAGATGATACTACTCTAATAGCAGAGAGTGAGGAAGAATTAAAGAACCTCTTAATGAGGGTGAAAGAGGAGAGCGAAAAAAATGGGCTGAAGCTCAACATCAAAAAAACTAAGATCATGGCCACTGGTCCCATCACCTCCTGGCAAATAGAAGGGGAAGAAATGGAGGCAATGGCAGAGTTTATTTTCTTGGGCTCCTTGATCACTGCAGATGGCGACTGCAGCAACGAAATAAAAAGACGCCTGCTTCTTGGGAGGAAAGCAATGGCAAACCTAGATAGCATCCTAAAGAGCAGAGACATCACTTTGCCAACTAAGGTCAGGATGGTTAAAGCTATGGTTTTTCCAGTAGTGATGTATGGAAGTGAGAGCTGCACTATAAAGAAGGCTGATCGCTGCAGAATTGATGCTTTTGAGCTGTGGTGCTGGAGGAGAGTCTTGAGAGTCCCCTGGACTGCAAAGAGATCAAACCTATCCATTCTGAAAGAAATCAACCCCAAATGTTCACTGGAAGGACAGATTTTGAAGCTGAGGCTCCAGTACTTTGGCCACCTCATGAGAAGAGAGGACTCCCTGGAAAAGTCCCTGATGCTGGGAAAAATCGAAGGCAAAAGGAAAAGAGGACGAGAGAGAATGAGATGGTTGGACGGTGTCATCGATGCAACCAAAATGAATTTGACAAAACTCCGGGAGGCAGCGGAGGATAGGAAGGCCTGGCGAGCTCTGGTCCATGGGGTCACGAAGAGTCAGACACGACTGAATGACTGAACAACAACAACAAAGAAAGATATCAGCCAGTACTCTGTGGCATTGTACAGTCACGGAAGGATGATCATGTTTCCATGCCTTGGCAGCTCCACATTCAATGCCCAGTTTTGCACTAGTTGCTAATCGAGTGGCACATTCAATTGTGTGATCATCAGCACAAGGGCCATCCAGAGTCAGGATTGTTCAGTGTAGCAGCGATTTTTGGTCTAAAGAAAGATAGCTGAGGAATTGGTTAGCAGGGTTTTAGTCCTCTCAAACACAAACATGAGTAGTGTATAATGGTGAGTCCAAAATACAGACTACCTTCCTTTCATGTTTAGATAGGGAAAGGGGAACTTTCTTACTTGTTCAGATATCTAACTAAGAGTGCGAGATGAGAATGATTTTGATCTCTTGAGTTTAGCCTTGGTGAGATACCTGTCTATTGCCAAAACAAGAGACAGAAGGCAGATGGTGCCAGAGCTGATGGTTCACCTTCATCTTCCGTTTACCATGCTGTGGGTAATGCATACTGTATGGCCTTCCAGTTGACCTGCAGTTCCTGTCCATAATCTGGCACTGGCTACACTGGCTAAGGGTAACAGGAGTTGAGGTTCTTGGCCCCTGAGCCTAGCCATTGTGAGGACAAGCTCATTCTCCGCAAGTGTTCAGAAAAGTTCAAGATCTTTTGTTTCTATTTTGGATTCATCACAGTTTGTTGTGACTTCTGAATCCTAATCAGATGTAGTTACTCTTAACCCCGGATTGCTGTAGCCATCTTAAACTCTATTTCATTTCCACAAACCATGGTCAACATTGACAACAGTGAATTTACATATAAAGCCCTAAATGGCCTAGGACAGGGCTGTCCAAACTTTGGCCCTCCAGATTTTTTGGACCACAACTCCCAGAATTCCAAGACTGTATTGCCAATGACAAAGGTCTGTGGGAGCTGTGGTCCAAAACATATGGAGGGCCGAAGTTTGGACACCACTGGCCTAGGACCTGGTTACCTAAGCCTTCTTCCATATGAGCCTGCCCGTACCCTAAGATCAGGCCAGGAGGCCCTGCTGAAGGTGTCATCCCTCAAAGAGGTAGGGGGGTGGCATGTCAAAACAGGTCCTTCTCGGCGGTTGCCCCCCAACTCTGGAGTGCCCTCCCTATGGAGATCCGTCTGATGCCAACACTTTTGGCTTTGCGGTGGCAGGCAAAGACCTTCCTTTTCAGCCAGCATTTTAATTAGATTTTTTTTGGCTGGACTCATGAGCAGCAGGGTTTTATAATTTGTATTGTATGTTGTTTTAAACTGTACTTCATTTTAGAGTTTTAATAATTTTATTACTTTATAGTTTTTAATACATTATTGTATGCTACCCAGAGACCTCTTGGTAGTGGGGTGGCTCGATTTTTTTGTAAATAAATAAATAAATAAATAAAGCAAAGTGGTCTGCTTATATACTGCCCCATACTACTTCAAGTAGTCTCTGGGCGGTTTACAGTTTAATTATGCAGGCTACACATTGCCCCCCCCCCCGCAAGCTGGGTACTCATTTTACTGACCTCGGAAGGATGGAAGGATGAGTCAACCCTGAGCCTGCTACCTGGGATTAAACCCCAGGTCATGAGCACAGTTTTACCTGCAGTACAGGCATTTAACCACTGTGCCATGAAGTGTTTTGACCTAACATGAAGCCAAAGTTAACATAACCGACACAGATGTTTTCAGTCTTACCACTCATGGTCATGCCAAAGGGCTTGGCTCTTCTGCCACATATTTTAGTGTGATTTGGAAACGCCATTGCTGTGCTCACGTATGCTGCACTTCGGAAGTGGACTGCAAAAGGGTTCTGTTGCTCTCGTGATGCTTGGCTTTAACGAAACTACAAAAGGGAGGAACACTTTCTTTGTACTTTTGAAAATGCAGCAGTACAGTGTCCTACCTGACCTCTAGCATAGAGCCCTGGGATGCAATGTGATGCATTTGTTGCCCTTGTCACCTTGCGATTGCTCCCTCTCTGCCACCCTTACACTACTTTGACCTCTGCACAACTAGGAGGCTGTTTAATTGTAATCGAGCATTGGCCAGCACCCTGCTGGATAAATGCAACAACCCTTTTGTTTTCCCCTTTTCTCCCCCTCTCTAGCTGCAGGGTACCACTTGCCTCCTTTGACAAGTCTTTGAGATCACTGAATGGAGGATGCTGCATAAGCACAAAATGTTACATGCCAGTTCCTTAGATGTTTGTAAAGCTTCTGGAGGTATCTGATTAAACGTACCTCTGTGTTTGCTCTTCTTTTCTTCAAGGCTTCCCAAAATCTACCCGTCTTTTATTTGCAGCCCATGCTGTGCATGCTTTTTCTTTTTGGTCTCCAGTGTTTTGTGTGTATGTTTGATCCTCTTCCCTCTCTTCTCTTAACACCCCCATAACTCCGTTCCTCTTTCTCTATGGACCTGAACTTTTTTGATTAGATTATTTCATGAGCCATCCCCATTTCGTAACATGAAAGGCATGATCACAGCTGCTCTTTGTCTCTTCCCTTCATACGCAGGCTTCAAGCTTTACTCCAACCACATGGCCTCCTTTCCTTGTCTAGCTTGCTTTTGATTTTGTAGGACTGCCTTGAAACCAAACGCTTTTCCTGCGACTGCAAATTAAGTGAAGCAGTGCCATGTCTGACCTTAAGGTTTCTTCTGTACAGAAGCAAGTTATGCCTGTTACTTCCCCTACAGCAATATGGAGGTTTTATTTTAGTGCCTGTCCTCCAACTTTTTCTATGGAAAGTTTCGGAAGAAGGATAGAAGAATATTTAGGAAATTGTGACTTTTTAAACGAAGCTTCTGCATGTTCACAGTTTACTTAGAGGAGGCATGCCCAAGCTTTGGCCCTCCAGATGTTTTGGACCACAACTCCCACAGTCCTTTGCCATTGGCAATCTAAGCTTAGAATTCTGGGAATTGTGGTCCAAAACATCAGGAGGGCTGAAGTTTGGACATGCCTGATATACCCAGTGAGAGACTGCCAAGCTGTAACTTTATCTCACATTTTGTATATACTATCCACACAGCTTCCCAGGAAGAGCCTTTTTTAAAAATTTGTGGAGTGATGTGGTCTCCTCTGAAAACTCCAAAAAGCAATCCCAGTTGTCTTGTGTAAACCTCATATACCCCAAAATGATCAAGATTGTCATGCAGAAGTAACCCAGAAGAAGCCAATGCCCATAGAAGAAGATAACTTTTCCTTTAATACCCAGATGCACCAAATGGAAAACAGAGAAGGGGACTTCTAGAAGGAGGTGTCTGGCCTGAACATCCATACTCAAAATGCAGGGATGCTGTCCATGGTCCTGAAATCAATTAATTCTGGATTAGCAATGCTGGCTATGGTCCTAAGACTTGGAGTGCTTCCCCTGCCTGTTTCATGATGAGCCTTTCCCTCATATCTTATCAAAAGAAGATAAAAAGACGGTGCAGAACAGATTTGGGTTACATCTAAACAATACACAACACAGACTCAACCACTTTACAATGTATGATAGCGAGAATGGGATAAATGAAGACATTTCTCATAGCTGAAGGCTATGGATTTAAGCAAATGATTTGAGTATTTAGCAGAACTTCTGTTACTGTGAGACAGCTCTGAGTGTTTTTCACATATGGAATGTTTCAGTTAGCACTGTGTCATGTCTGAGCATTTAAAACATCAATTAATGATGAGAGGTCCTCTATACGTGTGTTCTTCTACTCTGTGCAGTTTGCTTTCCAGACTGAGATGTATCATATTCCCTTCAGCTGGGAGAACAGCTATGCTCTTTTCCTGTACATAACATGCAGATAAAAATGGAAATCATGATCCTGGAAACATGCAGGATCAGTTTGGAAATATGCAGGATCAGTTTGGAAAATGAATTTGACTTGGTAGACTTTGAATTTTCTGAATGACACACAAACATACAGAGAAACAAAAAAATTCCTTCTCTTGACATTATTAGGAGGCAAGAAATTCCTCATCACCATGTCTGTGTAAAGACAGCATGAATCAGCAAGCATGCAGAATATAGCAAGCATCCTCCCTATATATTTAATTGGAAGTCTCCTCTAAAGGATGTGATGCATTAAGATGGGGATGCTTTGATCTTCGAGGTGTTTCTGACTACAGTTCCCAGTGTACCTGGCTACCAAAGCCAATGGAAAGGCATTGTGGCAGTTGCAGACCAAAATATTAGGAGGGCTGAAAATTCCCTGCCCGGATCAAAGGTGACACTGGCCATAAATGTACCTTTAGGGGCTGATGATCTGATTCCTTAACTGCCGACTTACAGCCCACGCAAAGAGCAGTTTGACAGCCCAAGACAAACACAAATACGATTCAATATTTGTGACAGTAGCCCCTCGACATGATCAGTGCACAGAGTTCCTTTCATATGCATTTGAGGCTGCAACATTTGGAGCTAATGAGATCCTTCTTCTTAGATGCATCGCAGAAGGTGAGTGCTGAAACTGAGAGAAGCACACTTGTCAGTTAGCTGAACACAAGCTGTCAATAGGCCCATCAGTCCCTTTTGGCTAATTTGTGATATTTTATTTCCATATGCATGACTGGCAGTTAGAAGGGTCTGACCCCCCCCCGCACAAATACCTAGCCTGTCATTATGCGTACAGTGCATTAACATTTTGAGGTGGTTGGGGAGGGGTGGAATCAATTCAGCTTCAAGGGATGGAGTAGAAGAAAGTAATTATATGTTCCCACATTGCTGCCTCATCAGAGGAATGTTTACTGTGTAATTTTGCCGTGATTTATCCATGTATAATATGTGTGGCACTCTACCTCTCTTCAGTCTCTTTCCGCATCTACTTCCAAAGATGCAAAATATCTTCTCTTGCCTTCCCAGGGAGATGACATTGGACTAAAATAAACTTGGCAATATAATTTAGCGTTCCATAAATATGCTTAGACATTACTGTGGAGCATTTCTTTGCATAATAGTTATTTAATGCTTAGTGTAAATATGCTGTGTGCTATATTGGCTAAGCTATCAAGCACAACTTTCTTTTGACGACAGGGACAAACAGTGTTATTGTTGTCAACTTTGCTTTCTGCATTAGTAGAAGAGACCCTCTCTGCTCTTTTATTTATGTGCTTCCCACAATGATGTCTTACAATAGAGTGAGTCCACCTCAAGCACCTTGCCAACCATAGCTAAAATATTGGTTCTTTCTCTCCATTCCTTTCTTAAAAGTTTTTACTCTGGTCGCAGCAGAACAGGTATTAAGAAGAATTTAAAAAAATCTGCATGGCTTTTCATTTTCTGTTTGACAAAAGATGAGTAGAAAGAGGCAAAAAAAATTCCAGTCTCATTCAATTTCATTCAATAGGTTTTCTCATAGCAACAGAATATTGTATGACTGGAATGGGAATTCATGCATTCATGCCATGGATGAAAGTCATGGTGGGAGCTAGACTGTTTAGAAGAGGAGTCGGTAATGGGAATGCCACACTGTGATTAGAACTAAACACAGAATACTGGGCACCAACTCGAGCTCTGCAGGAAACCCATTCTTGTGGTTATTTTCTGAGCTTTTAATTACAAACTTTGTCTGATTCTCATTTCTTTATAGACCAGTTGCACTCTGGAATTCCTGTTTAATGGGAAGGTGCAATGCAAACATCTCAAAAGTATATGTATGGCATTGTATGGAAAATTAAATATACACAATACCCTTTTGAAATGCTCATTTGGGTAGGATATATTCAAACGGTGTGTAAAATTGCAACATGCAGATAAATAAGACTATCAATCTTTACTTTTTTCATTCTTGCACTTAAAAAAACAAAATATTTTCAAATGGCTTCCCTTTGCTTTTACTATAAGCAACACAATTACAGAATTGAGCATTTTTCACGTTTTAGCATTTCTTTGCAGGTTGTGGTGGGACCCTCAAAATTGCAGAGACTTTTTGCACAAGAATCATGTGTTTGGCACATTAAAAAAGTGCATCACACCCAAATTACATTTCAGGCAGAATAACTTATGCAAAAAACAGGAGGGGTTTAGCTGTTGTTTTTTTAACTTTTATTATTCATTTATGGATTTATGGTAATGCTGCTCTGTAGAAAACAGAGCTGACCTTTTCACTCACATAATAATTACCTGCTATCAAGTTGATTCTGACTTATTGCAACACTTTTCAGAGTTTCTTGGTATGCAGTGGTGACGAACCTTTGGCACTCCAGGTCTTTTGGACCACAACTCCCACAGTACTTTGTCATTAGCAATACAGGCTTGTAGTTAAGGGAGTTGTGGTCCAAAACATCTGGAGTGCCGAAGGTCTGCCACCACTGGTATAGAGTATTGGTTTCCAACCTTGGGTAAGCCATTTGTCCTTGGCCCGGAATTCCCCGAAGCTTTCACCACCAACGGTACTGGTTGTAGGAGGGGGAATTGGGATTTGAAGTTCAAGAACACATGGATTACCCAAGATTGGGAACCACTGGTGTAGACTCTTCAGAAGTGGTTTGCAATTTCTTCTGGTTTTGTCCTGGGATGGTGCAAGTTGCCCAAATCCACATCAGCTGACACTTCTCCTCAGTGGGCAATCAGACCTCTGACATCTGGCTCCAATGACAGGTACAGACACAAACATTCTCACAGCAGCTGAGCATATTTATGGTAGAATATCTTGACACTCCTTCTCACTAAGGATGAGAACACTTGCAAATATTCATCATGTCCTTGCACACAAGCATGCACGCAGCAGCAAGGAGTGGATGGAAGACAGCAGGATGGCTTTCCTCCCATTGAGCAATGCAAAAAGAAATGAAAAAGGTGTAAATGGCAAAAGATTATCAGCAGACATGGCAAAGGGGGTGAAGTCTCTGTATGCACATTATAGGCATCTATTAAAGGTAAGTCATGTTCGACTCTAGGGGTGGTGCTCATCTCCATATTCAATCTGAAGAGCTAGTGTTGTGCAAGTCCGTGGCCACGTGGCCGGTATGGCTGCAAGGAAACACTGTTTTAACTTCCCACTTTTTACTGCGGGACCTATTTATCTCCTTGCATTTACATGCTTTCCAACTGCTAGGTTGGCAGGAGCTGGGGTTATCAGCAAGAGCTCACTCTGCTGTGTGGCACCCGGGATTTGAACTGCTGGGCTGCCGACTTTGCAGCCTGAGCCTTAGTCCACTGAGCCACCATGCCCCTTATGTATTATAGGGTTCCAATTGCAATATTTGTCTTTCCAGGCTGGAACGTAGCAGTAACCCTCATTTATAAGTCTGCTCTGCCCATTGAGCAACTGTTTGCACATTATCAATGTCAATGGGACAATTTTCTGTTTTTATTTTTGCAATTCTGACCTACGTAGTCTAAAGATATGCACAAGAGCTAAAAATCTGATTCACTCCATGCTGTTACGCTGAGGAACTATTCCAGTGGTGGTGAACCTTCAGCACTCCAGATGTTTTGGACCACAACTCCCACAGTAAATTGTCATTGGCAATACAGGCTTGGAATTCTGGAAGTTGTGGCCCAAAACATCTGGAGTGCCAAAGGTTCACCATGACTGAACTAATCCTAACATCACCGGTTAGGAAGGAACTGGGAGAATTTGAAAGACAATGAGTTCCCCAGCTCTGATACAGAGAAATACCCTCCCTATTACCTCTCTAATGCATCCCCTTCTCCTATACATTTTACACATCATAGGTGGGAATTTCAGTTTTCTGTGTTGTTAGGCATCTCATACAAACAGAAAGCTGACTGCAGTAAGCAACTAATGCAGCAATTTCAGCCAATATTGAAATGGCTGCTAAAACCAAATCCCATGCACTGCGCAATTGTGTTGTTTCAAATTATTCCATTTATCATAGTCTCTGCTTGTCTTGTTTCTACACAATCTCCTTTTATTGGTTTCACATTGTACAGGAGAATATGTCTGTTTACATTATCCGAGCAAAAGTCTACTGTTGTGGAGATTAGAGCTGGCTGAGATTTAATCTCCCAGCACATATGTGCACATGTTAGTGGAAAGGAATAACTGCAGTAAAGTAACTCTGACCTTGTTGAGACAGATCCTTTCGTAAGATGTATTAAAGATGAACGGACTAGTGTGCATTACCAAGTGTATTTAATGGTTCGGTAATGCAATGTTGGAATATTATTAATCTTCTAAGAAGATTGGCATTAGTGCGGCTTTAACAACTAGCCCCCACAAATGCGCTAACAGGATGTGCCTAGGCTGGGACATAAGAACATCTGTGTCCAACATCTGTATGTTTGTTACGGTTATCGGCTTGTACCCTATATACAGCTTGGTTGAAATTAGAGCTGGTGTTTATACCTTCTCACCACAGAGTAAATCCTAAGCCCCATGGCCAGTGATAAAAGGGAACAGGTGGAGGTGGGGAGAGGGGAGAGATCAAATCCCCTCTGGGCCTTAAATACTTTTCAATCATTCTCATCCCCACATTGGTTGGAGTAGAGACAGGGTTGAAGCATAAAGCAGATTTTGCCCTTCACTGCGTAAGCAAGGCATACTTGCCCAGTGGGTTAAGTGGAGGACATCCCTAGGGAATGGCTAGAGCGTCAAGGACAAAGGATGCTTTCAGACTTCTCGTTAGCTGTGTCCTAGACCTAGGGGAAATGCAATACTGTCCCTGGTTCCTAGTTTTCAGATGCACATCTCTGCCCTTCCATTGTTCCTCCTTGAAGACATTTCTGTTGCTCTTCATTAACTGGTCTAGTAAGAAACATGACTGCCTTCCTTACCACTTGAAGGAGGATTATGAGTCTCCATTTCTTTCAGCCCTCCTCCACCTTCCTCTCTAACAATTAAATTGTTCCCCATTCTACCACCTGCTGCAGCAAGTTTGACTGGTTTTCATATCATTGCATATTCTTTTTGTGGGGGAAAAATCTAGCATGTCAGAAGGAAAATAGGACCAAGAAGACAAGAACATTGCCAGCCAATTGTATTATGATAGGCATCGTTTAGCTTCCCAGAGTTTGCCAAGTCCATCCGATAGCTTTAGTCAAAGTGCTCCCATGGGGACCTATGAAAACACAAGAGAAAGCACTAGTAATTAATCCTCTTTAGTCAGTAGTTTCCCAACCTTGGGCAAATCAGTTGTTTGTGGACAGCAGATGCCCAAAACTCAGGCCAGCACAGTGAGTGGTAAAAGCTTCTGGGAATTACAGTCTAATAGAATACCTGGGTTACCCAAGGTTAGAAAGCACTCCTCTAGCTCAGGGTCTAGCAAGCAGAGTTGTCCATCTGAATACCTTTCTGCTTTGAAGAGAAAGAAATATAAGAAGGGAAACAAGAGGCCTTAAACTTTATAACAGGCAGTTAAAAAGGTGAGGCTTATTTTATTCAGAGTTGGGGAAAGTTACTTTGTTGTTGTTGCTGTTGTTGTTAAATTATCACGCAGCAGATACTGGATTTTGTATTACAAATCACTAGTCGGTGAATTATGTGAGCAGATCCCAGTAAGTCGGCATTCTGCAGCTGACTAATGGTGACTTTGTCCACTCCAATTTCTTCTAAATACTTGCTTAGCTCTTTAGGCACCGCACCCAGTGTGCCAATTACCACCGGAACCACCTGTACTGGTTTATGCCAGAGTCTCTGAAGTTCAATTTTCAGATCCTGATATCGGGTAATTTTTAAAAGTTGTTTCTCAGTGACTCTACTATCACCTGGTATAGCAACATCAATGATCCACACTTTTTAATTCTCCACAATCACAACAATATCCAGGGTATTATGCTCTAAAACCCTGTCTGTCTGTATTCAGAAGTCCCAAAGTAATTTTGCATGCTCATTTTTAGTCACTTTTTCAGGCTTATGAAGTTATGATCCCACCAGTTCTTTGCTACGGGCAGATGATATTTCTGACACAAATTCCAGTGGACCATTTGAGCAACTCTTATTATTATTATTATTATTATTATTATTATTATTATTATTATTACTACTACTACTACTACTACTACTACTACTACTACTACTACTACTACTACTACAGAAAACAAGGTAACTACACTGGACCACTAGTCAAACGCTTCCCAAGCATTTAGGACTATGTGATGTATCGGCAAATTATGCGAGCAGATCTCTGTTGTTGTTGTTGTTGTTGTTGTTGTTGTTCATGATGATGATGATGATGATGATGATGATGATGATGATGATGATGATGATGATGATGATGATGATGCTCAGCTCCTTGGATAATTGAGTCACCGAAGCCAATATCTGTGCTAGCTACCATATTCTGGGACATGCAACCCTCATCTCAGGTGTTGTTTGCGTCTGATTTCATGGGTTCTAAATTTGTGCCTGTCCCTATAAATTAGGATAAGGAAAAGTATGCATATGTGTGTTCTCTTTGACCTCTTCCCCCGACACCTCCATTGCTGGTACAGAAGGGATGATGCAGCCTACAAAACTTTTTGAAGTTGAGTTTGTAGGATGCATGTTGTCCATGCCTGCCTGGGTTGCCTGTTTATTTTCCTCGTTTTCTGCCTGCCCTGGATGCTGCCTACGCTGGGATTTATATACTTCCAGCTTCCATCCATAGTCCTCCCAGCAGATAAAGAGTGGTACAAATGTATTCTCTGACACTGTGAAGTTAAAGATTTAGGAGTTGCTCATATCTCTCCTCCCCATTGCCACTCTAATCTCTTCCAGCATGCCACCACTGAATTGCTGCAGGTACTGGATTTCTGATTTCCCTTTCCCTTTTTAGCAGCAACACAAAAAAGAGGGCCCCTTACTTTAAGTCTTTATTCCTTGCAGCACATTTACATTTAAATGTCTGTGTTACCTTGAAAGCATTACTGAATTGCGGCATGAGACCTCAAAAATAGTTCAAAATGCATTTTTCATATGCTTTCATCCTGCTATTGATTTTGTTGTTCTCACTTTTTTCACTAAAGAGACTTCATAAAATACATTTTTCTCTCCTGGAGTAAGCAGGTTTCTGTTTTACAAGTCTTCTTGGTATCATCTCCTTTCTCCCCATATCCCACTAATGGCTGGAGATATTCGTTCAAGCCACTAAAGGCCTTTTCACAGTTCTGTTCCCTTTTCCCTTTGCTGAGTTCTTGCCTATCTCCAGAGGAATATACATGACAATAATAACACTGACCTGTTATGCAGTTTTGTCACCAAAGGTTTGTCCAATAATATATGTGGAGAATTCTGAATACTCTAAAAACAGCATATAAATGCTAAGTAGTGTCCTTATCATAGCTAATAGAGATGGGCACGAAACGAGCGATTTTTTGTTTTCGTTTTCGTTTTTTCATTTCATTACGCAACAAAAACGAAATGAATTTTTTTAAAAAACAAAACGAAAATGAAAACAAAATGACCAAATTTGCCATGTTTTTCGTTTTTGTTGCAGCAGATGCATTGAACTAAAAAGAATGCTAACAAAACAACAATTTTTTGTTTTCATTTTCATTTTTTTGTTTCATTACCTAACGAAACGAAAACGATTTTTTTTTGCGAAAAACATCACGAAAATGAAAACGAACCAAAACGGACCCCTAAACGGCCAAACGACAAATGAAACACCATTTTTTGAGTCGTGCCCATCTCTAATAGCTAACATTGCTAACTGCTACAGTCTTTATTAGAAGCAAAATGGTGATTGGCCGATCCAGTCTTGTTAAAAAGGACCATTACCTCAGATTTCTTTTAGAAGTGGGTGGGGTGGAGGTTAAAAGGAAGAATTTCTAAAAGAAGTCTTAAAACCTATCTCCTACCTTCCCCATAACAACAGCTAGATATGAAAATCATGCTAATGAAGCAATGAAGATCTCACCTCATACAAGAAGTCTTCAAATTACATAGCTAATTGCTAGGGTACAGGGAAATTTAAGTATCAATGGAAACTAGATTAAACTGTTAACAGCTGGTTTGGTGTAGTGGTTAGAGTGCAGGCCTGGTACTTGTGAGACCATAGAACCAATCCTGCATCAGTCATAAAAGTCACTAGATGACCTTGGACCATTCTCATAAGAACATATGAAGAGCCATGCTGGATCAGGCCAAAGGCCCATCTAGTCCAGCTTCTTGAATCTCACAATGGCACCACCAAATGCATCTGGGAGTACATGAGACTAGATATCTGTCTCCTGATATCACTCCCCTGCATCTGGCCTTTGAATTACCCTGTTTTTAATCCTGGAGATTACACATCTCTATCATAGTTTGTAACCTATGATAGACTTTTCCTCCAGGAATCTGCCCAATCTCCTTTTGAAAGCATCCAGGCCAGATGCCATCACCACATCCTGTGGCAGGGAGTTCCATAGACTAACAACACAACATGCTGGGTAAAAAAAAAATATTTTCTTTTGTCTGTTCTCACTCCCTTCCCTCCATCTCTCCCTCTCCCCCTCTTGTCCATCTACTGCACAATGTTGTTTTATGCAAACCATAAGGAGGAGAACATTGCCTTCACTTCATTGGAGGCAGAAATATTTAGAGAAATTTTTGATAACTTTACGTATATAGAAAAAGCTTTAAGTAAATGATTTTGACATTTTTTTTAAAAAAAGCAGTGAATACACGTTATTGCTGTCAGCGAAAGCAAAGGAAAACATTAAAGCTGAACCTCTTAAATACCGAAACACCTAGAACAGGCATGTCCAAACTCAGTCCTCCAGATGTTTTGGACCACAACTCCCACAGTCCTTTGCCATTGGAAATACAGGCTTGGAATTCTGGGAGTTGTGGTCCAAAACTTCAGGAGGGCCGAAGTTTGGACATGCCCGACCTAGAAACAGTTGAAATGGACATGAACGTTGAAGATACAGGGGCTGGGCTACACTACATTCCCACACCCATATGGCCTCTGTGTGTGTGTGTGTGTGTGTGTGTGTGTGTGTGTGTGTGTGTGTGTCTGTGTGTGTGTGTGTGTGGTGTCATTTGAGTCATGACTGACCCTTCGTGACCTCCACATCCATGGAGTTTTCTTGGCGCGGGGTACTGCAAGATTAATGGGATTGCCACCTCTTATCCACCTTATTAACAACAGTGTCCCATGATTATACCTATCCCTCACAGTCTTCTATAGATCATTTTTATGTTGATACAATCCCTTTGATGTTGTAATTGTTATGTACATATTATGAAGATAAATGTGTTGAGCTTAATGAGAATGGATTGCCAATAAAAGCCGAAAACAAGGAAGGCTGCTGTTGCAGCTGTTTCTTCTTCTTCTAGCAGTAATCTTCTCATAAGAAAAAAATTCTTAGGGTGAGTTTTTTGAATAATACAACCATGTATGTAAGCAGCATATTTCCAGCCTTATGCTAATACAGTGGAACCTTGACTTACATACTGCTTGACTTGCATCATATTTGACTTGCAGCAAGAAGGGGCCTGTTTGACTTGAGTCGTAGGCTTTGACTTACATCTCGGAGCCCCGGCGCAAGGCACCAGAATTGGGCGGCAGCCGCAACCCAGCACCGCGGCTGCCGCCTCCAAACTGCTCCTGCCTTCTTCCCCTCCTCCGGCAGCGGCGGCTTCGGCAAGGCCAGCTCTGAGCACCTGGAGCTGGTCCTCGGCCTCACCGAAGCCGCCGCTGCTGCTGGAGGAGAAGAAGGGCCGGGAGCTCGGGGCTGGCCTCGCTGGTTAGACAGTTGGCTCAGTTTTGTAAAAAATCTGGCTGCAGAAGTCTGGTCCACAATAGAAGCATTTTAGTTGGGGAGCTGTAAAGTTGTGGGACTCTAATGGTAAGCATAGAGTTGTTCAGAACTTGGAACGTCAGGTTAAAAATCAGTAAAACTTAAATGTTAGACATTGTTGCTATGAACATTAAAAAGTGGAGGCAGATAACTTGTGGACTATACTTCCACTGCCTCCTCCTCTCTTTGAAGAGACATTTCATTTACATCCCCAGAAGGAATCTCCTATCCCAGTCAAATTTGTGTTAAACTGCTGTTTTCGGGGTTCTTTTTCGTCATCTGGAACGGATTAATCCGCTTCCCCCATTACTTTCTATGGGAAACGTTCGTTTGACTTAAGTCATGTTTGACTTAAGTCTAGACCACTGGAACGGATTAATGACGTAAGTCAAGGTTCCACTGTAAAAAGTTGACATTCGTGACTTCGTAGTTAGAAGGATGGTCAGTGAGGTTATATCGGCTTGAAAAAAGCAGGGTTGGAAACAGTTCTCTAGAGAGACCAGGGAAGTGTAGTAGGTTCGTAGCATACCAAAGCTGGCAGATAATATCTTCAGGCTGGGAAAATCTTATTTAAGTTAGGATAGACTAGTGATAGGCAGCCCAGATGGTTTTAGCCATCAGCTCTGGCCAGGATATCCAAAGAAATGATGGGTGTTGCAGAACAAAACTATTTCTAGAATTTCAAAAAATTAAGTCATGGCCCCAAATGATAATGTACATTGGGCTGCCATCCAACTGGTTGTTCAAGTAATATTGGTCTCTATTAGAGATGGGCACGACTTGAAAAAAAATTTTTCGAGTTGTCGTTAGTCGGGCCAGTCCCATTTCGGGTCGTTTCCGGTTTTCGTGAAAATTCGCAAAAATTAGTCGGTTCGTTTTTTCGTTTTTTCGTTGTCGTTAGTACTGGTTTTTTTGGGGGGGTAGCGGGCTCCTGGAGGCACCTCTGTGGGGTGGGTGCCTCCTCTGGCCCGCTATAAAGGGAAAGTGGGCTCCTGGAGGCACCCGTGGGGAAGGGGAAGCAGGCTCCAAGAGACACCCCTCTACATGGGGGTCTCCCTTCCTCACCTGCTGCTGCTGCAAAATGCTATGCAATAGCCATATGGATATTGCATAACATAATGTGCAGACAGTGAGACCAGTGTGAGAGTGATAGGGTCATACCCGCCCTTCACAAGGCTCTGGCACCACCATGTCTCACACAGAAGGGAATTGTACTTGCTGCGTGTAGTGCAATGCAAGCAAGTAGATCTGGCTTTAAGGTGGCTTAGTGCAAGAGCTAGGGTTAGGCTAGTGACGGGTAAGGTTACGGTGGGCTAGTGGGTTGCACCTCTGGGTGCCTCTCTGACCCACTAAGAAGACAGTCTGTGACGTATGGGTACGGAGTCAAGGGTTAGGGTTAGGGCTAGGGCAGGTTTTAGGGGGCTTTTTGGCACATCCCAGAAGTCTCCATGGCCAAGTGGCCATGCGACTGGTGGGATGGCTCCAGAAATTTGCATGGTTGTCCACTCCCACATGGCTGGCCACTTGGCCAGCCCATCATTGCGCACTGCGCAGGTGTAAATAAAATAAAATAAAATAAAATCAATGGAGGACAGAGGAGGAGAGGAGAGACATTTTGTTGCAAGAAAAAACCCACTGCTACTGTGAAAAATCTGGCAGTTTATAAATTTTCGCGTGTTTCTGTTGTGCTTGTGTGTTTTTGGACCACGATTTCAAAAACAATATTGCGTTCGCCGCCCCATTTTGGATCCCCCGCCCGCACCGCATGGCATGGCGATGGCGACTCGCGAGTCCGGCTGCCCAGGACGGGGGGGAGGCGGGACCCCCCCTCCAGAAACCACCCCTCCGGTAGGTGCCCTGCGCCCTTAGTCAAGCAGGCATTTTTCCGCCTGCTTTTTTGGCCCGGGAATGGGTGGGGGGAGAGTTTAAAAGTTTTTTCCTGTGCCGTCCGTGCCGCTTGCTTGCGCTTTAATTGCGGCGGCCGGCGGCCGGCGAGACTGGGCTTTTTGCTGGCTGCGAGCCTGCGGCGAGTCCCACCAGAGCAGCCGAGGACGGGGGATGAGGGGGAAGGCCGGGGACCTCCAGAAACAACCCCTCTGGTAGGTGCCCTGAGGCACGGCAGGCATTTTCCCGCCTGCTTTTCGGCCGGGAACCGGGTTTTTTTAACTTTTAAAAACTTTTTTTCTGTGCCGCTTGTGGCATCGCGCGATCTCGCGATGCAAGTAACGAGCACGACAAATCAGACCAAAATTGTTCGTTCGTCGGTTCGAGCTCGAAGTCTGGGGGAGTAATTCCCGTTACCGTTTCCGTAGAGTAACGGAACCGAGTAACGGAAACGGAAACGGGAATACCGCTAAGTCGTGCCCATCTCTAGTCTCTATAGTTCACACTTTGTCATAAGGACTAGTCATCAAGCAGACGCAAGCACAGGTTTCAAGACCATGCATATGCAATGTAGATGCGTGAAGTGCAAATCAAACAGATCTTTTTCTGCCTCTCCCCATATGTGGGGAAATATGTGAAATGTGTATGTATTCTCAAAATGCAAGGAAGCAGGCAAGCAAGCAAGTAGATATAGACAGACAGATAGGCAGGCAGGCAGGCAGGCAGACATACAGATAGAATACAATAAGGTAAAGTGTGCAAATCGTGTGTGTGTGTGTGTGTGTGTGTGTGTATGTTGTGCGATTACAGTTGTGACCAACTCTTAGTGACTCCATGTCCATGGAGTTTTCTTGGCAGGAATACTGGAGTGGTTTGCCAGTTCCTACTCCAGGCGCCTACAGCACCTGATATTAACTGGTGGTCTCCCATCCAAGTACTAACCAGGGCCGACCCTGCTTAACTTCCAAAATCATCCATCTGAAACATGATGGAATGGTGAAGTAATGTGTGAGTATCTTAACAGATCCAGCTGGAGGGCCAGAAGGTTCTTGTTTCCTTCTTAGAACCATCAACTGTCAGGTTACTGAACCCGGATTTTCCCTGTTTCATAATGTAAACCAGAAGAAGTATTTTTGCAACGCTCTTTTGTAATTTTTGCTTCCTTTTTCTTCGATCTGCCCTCCTTTGTAAGTCCCCTTTTTAAAAGATGTGCTGGCAATTACCTGAAAAATTGCTCTCATTTACCTATTCTATAAGGTGCTGTTTGAATGAGGAAGGGAAGACAGGAGATGATAGAGAGAGCACCATTAATTTGTAAAAATAAAAAAAACTGTCTGGTTATTACATTCTTGAAAGAAAAGTGTTTAGAATCCAAGTACTCCAGAAACAAGATCAAAACCATTTGTTTGATCTGCCAGTCTGCTCACCTGGAAAGTTTAATGCCTTGTTTGGTCTATACTTGACTCTTTATTCTTTTGACTTGCTTTTCCATTTCCCCATCCCTACCCCATCTTAACGGGGTTGTGTTCTCTGAATACCCTTGACTTAATTTGCATTGCATTAAAGTAAAACATTTCAAATTTCTTTGCAGCAGAAGTAAATCTGACAGACTTTATGAAGCTATTATACCTACAGGTATTTTATACTTTTTAAAATACATTCTTGTCAAGCTATCTTAATTATATTATTATATGTACTTTTGAACTCCACATCCACTGGTGGATGATATATATTGTGACTTTTGACAGCCAGTCCTAAAAAGCTACAATTTATAGCAAAGTTCCGTGGCTGAACAAAGATGTATCTATTATGGATTCAGGGGGAATTTATTAATTTACTGGTTTTGAGGAATGCACTTGCTCATTGATCGAGCTTTTGAGCTTTAATTTTCTAGCTGGGTGATTATTAAGTGGAATGGTTGTATGCATTCAAAGCTACAGGGTTTTATTTCTTCCTGTTTTGAGTCACAAGTTCAGAAAGCATTGCAGTGGATGGGTGGCTCGCTCCAAATCCAGTGCATTAAAATACTGACAGCCCTCTGCAAATGTTCCCTTGCAAATGTTGTGCGATAACTCTGCTAGGAGTTATTGCACAACAGACCAAATTATTATTTTGATATCTAGTCTCCAGTGATGTTCTGAAGACAAATGCAGCTTATAGGAAGGATCTGCTTACAGAATGTGTGTGGTGTTAAACGAGAGCCTCTTGGCTGAATCTTAGGAACATAAGATCTAGTATTTGCATTCTATAACAGGTTTTTAGGCTGCATGCTTGATAATGGCAGGAAGCAAAAAATGGAGAAAGTTTAAAATCAAAGAGGCACAAGAAATGAACTACTATGGAGAGAGAGCTTCTTAACTTTTCGGGGAAGAGTCCCTCTTTTGTTTTCTTGGTTCCATCATTATAGTTAACCATGAAGCCTTTGCTTTGAAAAAAAAAAAAAAGATTATGCTGCAAATCTCAATACAGTAGGACCCCAGTATCCACTGGGGATTGGTTCCAAGCCTTTCCATGGATAATGAAAGCCGTGGATAAGAGAGAACACCAAAATGTTCCCCAAAACTGCTGTTTTGTGATAGTGACTTGCTTTACAGCTGTTGTTTTGCCACAGAAGCTTGCTTTACAGCTGCTGTTTGTGACGGTAGCTTGCTTTATGGCTGCTGTTTTATGACAGTAGCTTGCTTTACAGCTGCTGTTTGTGTGACAGTAGCTTGCTTTACAGATGTTCTTTGTGACAGTGGTTTGCTTTGCAGCTGCTGAATTATTTATTTATGTATACTCTGCCAACCGTGGATAACTGAATCAGTGGGTAATGAATCAGTGGATTAGGGGGGGTCCTACTGTATTCAAAAAAAGATGCTATGGGTCATCCAATGATTGTTAACAATTACAGCCTTTCTGAATATAGGCTGTCTATTTTGGATCTTTTTTTGCGGGGGAGCAGCCCTAAAATGATCCAATTTACTTATCCTGATGTGTTTTTACAGCAAAGGCAATACAGCTAGATTCAGACTTGGCTGTTCTTTACATCCCTGGGTTGTTCAGGGTCATTTGCAGTGATGGGAGTTGAGTTGCTAGACTCACTGTCGAGTTGTACTTAAGTCTCATCTGCAACTGGATTCTGAGTTGTTTTCTGTGACTTGGAGTCGTCTCGCAATTTGGAACCTGTACACCTACTCCTCTTTTTCCCCTAGGGGAAAAAGCTTATTTTTACTGGGGATCAGGACTTGGTACCAAACACTCAGACTTAGACTTTGCATTCAGACCCAAAGACGTGGCAAGATGCCTGATGGTTAGTGTTTTTTTGGGGGGGGGGCTGTTAAAAGAGGTGCATTTGCTGAAGCCAGAATAGTCAACATTCAGGGACAATGAGAACTGCAATCCAACAGCAGGTAGAAGTTCTCGTGTGTGTTTTTCAGTAAAACCTAAATACTGAGTTAATGTAACATAGGCATGCTGTATTTCTAGACAGCAGTCGGCTATAAAATAATTTTGAAAGTTTAGTCAACAGTGATGGTGTGTCACTGATTTCCAAGTGAGAGGCTGATATTGTTATGCTGTTGTATATTCTCCAAGTAGTTTGGCTGTTCTGTCCGGTCTTGACTTCCTTTATCCCTCTGCCTCCAATTTAGCAGCAGGGGAGGGCATGGCTACCTAGCAGCTCATATGCTCATTATATCTCTGTCAGAGTCCGAGCTGATCTGTTCCAATAGATGGGAGGTTGTTAACTAAATTGGCAGCAAGGTGAGAAAAACATCTGTCTATCTGAGTCTAGCTTGCCAGCCTTGGCACAGGCTTCTCCTTTGGTTACAGAAGACTCTCCAGTGTAGAGAGGATTGTGGAGTAGCAGTGAGGTGGAAGACGGTCGGTATAGAAATATAATAAATAAATAAATACAAAATAAATAATTAAACTCTCTTCAGTCTAATGCTATAACAGAGGTTCGGGAAAAACAAGTAACAGCAAAGCAAAGAGTTCTGCTTATATGCCACCCCTTACCACTTCAAGTAGTCTCTGGGCTCTTTCACAGTTTAATTACAGTAGTGCAGGCTACACATAACCCCCCCCCAGCAAGCTGGGTACTCATTTTACCGACCTCAGAAGGATAGAAGGCTGAGTCAACCATGAGCCTGCTACCTGGGATTGAACCCCAGGTCGTGAGCACAGTTTTACCTGCAGTACAGGCATTTAACCACTGTGCCATGGGGCACAGTAGAAGTTTTTTTAAAAACTACATTTCTGAATCAATGAAAGCTTTGTTTCTTCCTTCAAGTGGGGATGCTTCATTACTCAAGCCTCATAACTCGGTGACTCAGCTGTTGGATAAAGGGATAATAATATCAGTGTTTATGGCTGATTTCAACATAGATTTATCTAAAGATTGGACATGTAAATGAGGAAAGTCAAATAACAACACAGCCGGTGTATAAACCAATAACTCCAACTTTCGGGAACTATTTGAGGGCCTGGGAGTGCCCTTATCGCTCCTTGTGTTGGCTAGAGCTTCTGGAAGTTGCAGTCACAGTATATCAGGCTCCCCAAATTTGGGAACTATTGCTGCATACTAAAAATGCAGAGGTGTGACAGTTTAGATTTTACCATGCTTTTTTTGGACTCCAACTAGCATGCATGCCCTCTCCTAGTGCCTTGACAGGTTATGGAACTCCTCCCAACAAAACCAGATATCTGTGCATATATTGGTGCAGTTTTCATAATGTATACATTTAAAGCATTTTTCCAAATTGACAAATCATGGGTTTTTTTTGCAAATTTTAAATCATGCATTTTGTCCATGATTGGGAAATGGGGAGGAGAATGCTTTCACATACAATGAATTGGATATAACTATAACACTCTTGGGTAAGTGCATATTTCTTTTCCATACATTGTTCATTATACACATACAAAGAAAGAGAGAGAGAGAGAGAGAGAGAGAGGCAGCAGAGATTCAGTCCGGTGGTTTGCTACATCATGTGTGTGTATGTTGTGTCATTTCATTCGTGACCGACTTTTCATGACCCCATGTCCATGGAGTTTTCTTGGCAGGAATACTGGAGTGGCTTGCCAGTTCCTACTCCAGGCACCTACAGCACCTGGTATTCCCTGGTGGTCTCCCATCCAAGTACTAACCAGGGCCGACCCTGCTTAGCTTCCGAAATCAGGTGAGACTGGATATGCGACCCTTAATATATTGGTTACTATATTTGGGGATCCATTTGTAAATTTTGCATGTTGAAAGGATAAATTAATGCCTGCAAATAATGACAGAAGGTTGTTAATAACTACAACAGCAACGAAACCTCTTTGTTTTGGCAAATGCAACTTAAGAGGAAGCAGGGAAGCAGAGATGTCTTTTGTTCATTAATTTCATGCCCTTTTTTGGTACTGCAATAACAACCCAAGCCAAGCTCTGGGACTGCAGTTCTCAAACTCATAAGGGGGGGGGGATAATTTTAGTTTCACCTGTGCCCTGCCTTGCCAGCCTTTCTGTCCCCAGGGTGCCCTTGAACTCACAACTCTTGCTTCTCCATTGAAAACTGATATATTTGGGTCAGGGCGGCATTCCGTACATTACCAGCGGTTCCATTTCCCAAAGGAATATCTTCCCAATTAAGTTAGTTTGAGAAAGAAGTTGGTAGCTTAAGAGCACTTTTACATCACCCCTAAGATCCAACTTGCAAATTAAATTCAGACCAGAGATCGTGGGGGTTTGTTTTGCTTTCTGTTTTCCCACCCCTCCGCACTTCATTGCTCCTGTCTGCATGAGGGGAGGGAGAAAAAAAGGGAGAAAAAATGCAGGCTCACCTCCGTCTGCCCTCTGTCTGCCGGTTGGAGCAGCCCCGTAGGCATTCCAGGCTGTTAAAGGGGCAGGAGGACAAGAGAAGGCGAGGAGAGCCTGGCATCCTCAGCTTTATAGTCCGCACCAGAATTTTTTTCCCTCCGAAGACCAGGTACTTGGAAAATGCGCTGGGGCGTGCTTAAGTGGGC
Source organism: Phrynocephalus guinanensis (assembly GCA_037367245.1). Lineage (NCBI taxonomy): Eukaryota > Metazoa > Chordata > Lepidosauria > Squamata > Agamidae > Phrynocephalus > Phrynocephalus guinanensis. The sequence goes on along the minus strand of CM074745.1, from coordinate 14,105,262 downwards.
ATGGTCGTACTTTAATTTTTTTAAGTGCGCAGCTGGTGGGAAAACAAGTTTAAGCTCCGCATCTGGGAGCCCTATGCCTCGGATTTTAGGGGTCATGTGAAAGCACCCTAATTTGCTCCCTTCTCCTAGTCGGCTGTGGGTGCCCTAAGCCCATACAGGTTTCATGTTCACAACACGTTGCAACAAGCTTTTCCCCTAACTCCCCAAACAAACAGACTGTTGCGACTTTATTTGTGCACAGGAACAAATGCAGAAATGTATGGTTCCAGAACGCCAGGCATTGTGATCAGGATGTGCCTGAACAAGATACAGCAGCAGTGACTCCAGAGAGCTGGTAGTAATGGAAATAATATATGTGCTTGTTTATGTTTGTATGTTTATTCTTTTTTGTTTATTTAATTAGTAGCACTTGTAGTCTTCTTTTCTCCCAACGAAGAGCTCTGAGATGGCATTCAGTGTTAAAACTAATACTAAAACCACAATAGATTGGAGATTAAATAGCAATTAAATGTGCAATTAATTAAGCTAATTAAACACATTCAGAACTTTAAACGTAAACTTAGGAAAACAAATCAAAATGTTTTCCAGGACCAGTGGATGCAAATATGGGGCTTCACCTTAATCCAGACACGCCCGTGATGCAACAGAATAGATGTGCATTTCTATAGGTTATCTGTCAACATATGAAAGCTGCTAAATGAGATGTTGCCAGTTCTGTGAAGGGCATTGCATTGAAATTCCAGTAAGTTTCATGCAGGGTGGGGCAAGCTTTCAATAACGTCTGCTGTTGCCATCCAAATTGCTACTGAGAATATTTTCCTTTATCTATGGTTGCTACTTAAAAAGGATATAAGTTTTTTTTTGCCAAGTTACGAAGCGATGAGTTACCACAATCCAGCGTTAGACTGATGTGCATTTCACATCCCTTATAGGGTGTAGCATGTTATTAATCCCCTAAAGGATATTAATAAATAAGGCAAAAGTGATGGGATGAGAAAGGGCCACTTAATCCCCTTATACTGTATTGGGGCTTCCCTGCTTCCCTATAGTGCAAACCTCTTGCATCCTATAAAAATGTGCAGGCAGCTCAGGAGCCCTCAGGAGCCATGTTACAGCCATGCCTTGGCCGGTCTGAATTGGAGAGTTGTCCAAGTATGTTTTTGACCCAAGCCCCAAGACTTTAAGCTGATGCATCCTCCAGGGCTCCTGGAGTGCCCTGATGCCCTTGGAGTATACCAGTGCATTGGAGGGCCGTGATCCTAGGAAGCTCATTAAGAGCATCCAGTTGCCAAAGGGTGCCCGTGTACCTCACTGCTATCTCTCTCCTTCTGGGGCCACCTATTTATACAGGACACAGGGTTAATCAGAGAGGCAAAATACAGTGGACCCTCGTATAACAAATGGTTTGTATAACATAACATAAAATATTCCGGAGATAGGGGAAATTTGCTTAACAGAATCGTCTATGGGGAGAATCCGTACAACATAAAAATGGTCACGATTTATGATAACTCTGTTTTCAATGCATTCCTATGGAAAATTTGTATAAATGAAAATTTGCTTAACAGAATTTCATTTAGAATGAATTAATTCCTTTATACGAGGTACCACTGCAAATAAATAAATAAAAACATTTGGCCCTTTTTAAAATCAAAGTCCCAATCAGGCCGACAATTCCTATCTGACTCCTAAATGACCAGGGAGCTCACTGTGGGCGTTTATACATGACCCCTAAGCTCCGCCGCAAATGGCTGCAAGCTCCGGACCTTAAAAATGTTTACCCACCAGCTCCGGAGTTTGCAGACAATTAAGTGCAACCCCACCCACTTAGCGTGACCAAACAGCAGTTTTCTTGTACCTGCTTTTTTATGGTGAAAAATATTTGATCCGGAGACTGCCTGAGGTCTCCTCGCTTCTTTCTGTTGTTTTTCTTTTGCCTCCGCCCCTTAAAGAGGAACCAGGAAGTAAACGGAGATCGGAGCAACTTCCCCCAACACCGGGAGGTAAGCCTTTTATACTTTTGTCTCTGTCTAAGGCTTTTTTTTCCTCCCCCCCTCCCACAGACAGAACAAAGAAGTGCTGAGCGGGTGGGGAGGGAAGAACAGCAACGAACCCTCAAGATCTCTGGTCCGAATTTAAGGCACCAGCGGATCTTAGGGGTCGTGTAAAAAGGCCCAGAGTGAACCCTTCCCTTCTTCGGGAGGATGTGTAGCTTGCCCAAGACTGCACAGGTTGGCTCATCTCCCAAGAGGAACAGTAGGGAATTGAACTCCCCACCTCTGGATCTTCAACCAAATCCCTAAATGATCCAGCTAGCAACTCATAGTACAGAAAGAGTGGAAATTCTTGCCCAAAACATCTGGTGAACTCCAGACTGGAGGTGTCTGTTCCACATTGTGTTCAGTTAACTTGAATGGTACCACCCACCCAATGCCCAGTGAAAATGGATTGTGTGTGCCTTAAAATATAACCCCAAATCCTTAACAGTGTGCAGAGCGCCAGAAAAACAAAAGTCTGAAACTCACTATCTTAGACCTTCCACATCACTTTTGTACTAAACCTCCTTTTTCTCCTTGATAGGAATTGCAGAGGGTCTATGGAGGAAATTCCTGCAAGCTCAGGAGTTTTTATGTGTGTTTCTGCTTTTTTATCAGTCATTATAAATGAAAAGATTCCTTTCTCATTAATGCTGCAAATTACAAACCGTAGATAACTCATTTAGTTGACAGTTCACAAAATCAATAAGAACCCAGGTTTGTTTTGAAAGCCGCATTGCCTAAATGCCAAAATACATATTTTTTTTTGCAAATTGCTTGATTTGCATTTGAAAAGATCAAGCCTTATTCCTTCAAAAAGCTGAAGGTGGGGTGTGGGAAGAAACACGTAAAGCAATTTAAGCCTTCTCTCTCTCTCTCTTTTCCGTCCTGTATTGCACATAATTTGATTGAAATTGATAGCAGACAAAACTCTCTTTGTAAGAAGAAGAAGAAAACAACATTGCTATGGGTATGATAAATCTCTCTTTTTAAAAAAGAGACTTATTTATTTATTTAGGTTAATTCCAGAATGCTAACTTAATTCTCCCCAGAAAGCAAGTGCAAACATTTTCATTTATGAAAACGAAGGCACAGTATAATAGTCTTATGTTGTGAATGCCCACTTTAAATCTCAACAAGGAGTTCACTGCCTGCCTGGAAGTTTTATATATTAGTTCCTAAAATGTATAAAGTAGAAACGTCTCCTTCAAATGATAGATTTTATGTGGATTTCCTTTTTTAGTCTGAGGGCCAGTATTATTGGGAGCTGTATCTGAGGGGGTGGCTGTATGATAAAGAAAATAACATGTCCACCTGGACTTGCCTACGTTAGATCCAGTTGCTATCATGTAGCAGGTACTAGGGTGGCCTGGTATACAGTAGGACCCCTGTATCCACTGTTTCATTATCCCACTTATTCAGTTATCCATGGTTGGCAGAGGAAAAAAATTAAATAATTCAGCAGCCACAAAGCAAGCTGCAAAGCAAGCTGTTGTCATAAATAGCATATGCAAAGCACGCTACTGTCACAAATAGCGGCCATAAAGCAAGCTACTGTCTCAAAACAGCAGTCATAAAGCAAGCTGTTGTCAGGAAACAGTAGTTTGGGTTTGTGTTGGCAGGCGATCTCTCTTATCCCACATTTTTTTCTAGGAAGGCCTGGAACCAATCCCCGGCGGATACTAGCGTCCTACTGTAATCTGAAAATTGCCCTTTGACCACATTTGGTTTCATTGGACTCGGTGATCCATAGGGTCCATTCCAGCTCTGCACTTTGAAGAATATTGTTATTATTTATTATGGAATTAACCCTTTTTCTGGAGTAAATGCCAGCTGTGACAACACAGACTTCTGTGTTCTTGTTTTTCTTTTCCTGGAGGTCTATACAGGTCTATAACTCTATGACCTGACAATGCAGCTCATCACCAGATGCTCTAGAGCAGGCATGTCCAAACTTCGGCCCTCCTGATGTTCTGGACCACAACTCCCAGAATTCCAAGCCTGCATTTCCAATGGCAAAGGACTGTGGGAGTTGTGGTCCAAAACATCTGAAGGGCCGAAGTTTGGGCATGCCTACTCTAGAGAAACTAGCCATTTTCTCTGGCAACTTTGCTTCTCAAGCCAAGTTCAGGACCTCCTTCCTGTGATCTTAATAATCAGCAGCATTCCACGCATAGACATTCTTTGTCCATGCAGTGGCACACATTTCTCACCGTTCTTCTGTCAACTTCACTGCCCACTTGAAAAATGAAGACACAGGGCTCTTACCAGAGGGGAATGGATTGTTTTCGATTGCTATTCATCTATTATTTTAGAAAGTAAAATGAATAGGACTTATGCAGGTCACAGACATGAAAGAGACTATTTTATATCAGTTTGGAAGTGCTTGTCAGCTTTGATTTATTAAGTCAAGCTCCTAGGCTGGCTACCAGTCTCTGCGTTAGCAGTCTTTTGATAATGGATAGACCTCACAGCTGAGAGCTCTGTGATTAGCTCTCACAACTATATGTTTTTAAAATGAAAGCATTGCTATTAGAGAGCAAAGATGGGCCAGTGGGCCAATTTTTAAAATTTCTACCCCCATATCTGGCCCCACTAGAGGATGGCACGCTCCCACTCTTCACAACTGTTGTTAGCCAAGGCCGGGCAGGCAAATGAAAGATGTATTTAAGGCTTTTTTATTCAGAGCCTCTCACAGCCTACCTTGGTTGATTAAATGTCATGAGGGGACAAAAACAGATGAGAATGAGTGGTCTAAACAGTGCTCCTAAGAATCCTGGTTGGCTTTGTTGGATCTGAGAATGCTGTTCCCTTGGTCCCATTGTGTCAGCACTTTTATCATCAGGCTCCATTGCCTCAGGTTTATGTGTAGAACTTGTTTATACAGCCCCACAATCGAAGAAGGGTAGGAAAGGCATTGAGTCATGCTTTGAACATCTGCTTTCGGGAAGGGGTTGTAACTTAGGCGGTTACTTCACATCCCGTTTGTCCCTCCTTGCTGCCCTGCTTGGGACTGGTACACCAAAAAAAACTACAAAAAAACCCACCTTACTTCACGTCCATAGCGTGGTCTCAAAAAGTTGTCTCGACCACGCCCCTGGAACTGGGAACAGAACGTGACAAGCCATACCTGCCCCTGGGCTGGGGAATTCTCTTGTCACAGTTGGTTCCTGGTTCCAGTTCTGAGACAAGGGACCATGGGGTAACAACAACTGTCACACAACAACCAGTGTCTGCCTAGTGGTCGGTGGCTAAAGCAGAATTTTCCTATGCGAAAGACCATGCAGTGCAAATGTTTATTAAAGAAAGTACTGAAAATTCTGTAGCATTTACGTGTAAACCCCAGAAGACCAGTAAATCGAAATATCAAAAAAGTTTTATTTACAATATTTAAAAAGGGGTTAAGATAGCAAGACAAATTCAGAATTTGTCACGGAACAAAACCGTGAAGTAACAGTTGTCATGAAACAAGTAATCACGCCCATGAGTAAATGGAAACAGGGACTGAACAGGGACAAAACCAGGTGACTGTGAACAATGCTGTCACAGTACAAACGTAATCGCGGAACAAGGTAGGACATGAAGTAACCGCCTTAGAAATGGAGCATGTGTTTTGTATACAGAAGGTCCCAGGTTCAATCCCCACCACCTTCAGGCAGAGCAAGGAAAGAATCCTGCTTGAAGCCCTTGAGAACTGCTGCCAACACATGGTTGACAAGACCGTCCAAAGGGACCAAGATTCTAACCACAAAAGGATGCTTCCTGTCTCCCCACACATTCACTCAAACCAGAAGCAGAAAGCCCATGCATAGAAGTGACTTTAACGGTCTATTGTAATGTCTGTTGCAGGAGTGTGCAAATGCATTGTTACTTTCCATACCACTGCCATACTGACAGTTTTCTGGCAAACAAATAAGAAAACTGCAGTTCTTGGAAGTGTTCAGCATTCAAAAAGGGATAGGACACCTTTGCACTTTTTACTCCCTCAAAACACTTTGTTTTGGAGAGGTTAACCATGGAAATTGATTTAAAAGAAAACAGTAGAGAGAGTGCTGCTAGAAGAATTAACAGATGCTCCTAGAATACCAAAACCCGAACCTACCCTCTTCATTAAATACACTGTAGAATCCTCAGGGGAATTCATACATACAAACAAAAACACTACCTCAAATTTTGTTACAAACTCAACATTGTATTAACTTCCACAGGCAATAAGCTTTATTCCAGATATTTGCTGTTCAGCAGTTGAACCATGTGTGCACTTATATGTCAGTACTAGCAGCATAAACCTAACATATCACCAGGAGGCAATGCAGACAAGCCAGAACTAATGTTCCATAATTTGTTAGAACTTATGAATACTTGTCACCAGCCTGGCAGCTACATTTTGGACTTCTCGAAGTTTCTGCATCAGGGTCAGGGGCAGACCCACATAAAGAGAGCTGCAGTAGTCCAATCTGGAGCTTACTAATGTTTCAAGGGCATCATTGTGTATGTCCCTTGTAGCGCAATGGTTAAATGCCTGTACTGCAGGTAAAACTGTGCTCACGACCTGGGTTCAATCCCTGGTAGCAGGCTCAAGGTTCACTCAGCCTTCCATCCTTCCGAGGTCGGTAAAATGAGTACCCAGCTTGCTGGGGGGGTGGCAATGTGTAGCCTGCACACTGTAATTAAAATTGTAAACTCCCCAGAGACGACTTGTAGTGGTATGGGGTGGTATATAAGCAGAACACTTTGCTTTTGCTTTGCTATGCTATGTATGGTAGGAGTCTAGAGAGCCACTGATGATGGAAATGGGCAGCCTTGACCATTGTACCCACTTGGGTTGTCCATGGTGAGTGCAGGGGTCTCGGATGACCTCCAGACTCTGAGCCCTGTCTTTAAATGCTAATTGCATACCTTGCACAGTCAATGGAGGGACTTTATCCCTTGCATGCGGAGGGCCCCATGAACAAGACCTTTGTCTTGCCGGGATTCAGCTTCAGGCTATTTCCTTTGGTCTATCACAAGACATTTGAAGCTAATATAACAACGTTAAAAATTATTTACCATTGTATTGTGAGTTGGTCGAGTTCTCAAGCCAGTATTCCTGGAGAGGGAGAAGGAAAGAGAGAGCACAGAGCTAAAATAAAAAAATCGCATCTGAGTCATGACCCTCTTTGCCCTTCTTTTTCCTACAGCAGCTCTGCATCACCAGACTTCCAGATGTTCCTTAATCAGGACCTGTTGCAACACAGAGAGGGAATTAAAAGACATCCATTCCATGCTAAAAGAAGATTATTGAGGGTTTATCTGCAGCTGATAATGACACTTTGTCCTTCTCTAGCACCCTTTTGTTTGAGAAGGCCGAACCTGTTCACAAACACATTGATTTAAATCTTACAAGGCTTTGCACAACAGCTCTATAAGTATTGTTTTGAAAGCAGAGGCACCCATGCCAAATGACAGTGGACACTGGCAGTGTGAACCAAAGGATGCCTGTTGAGCACTGGCTCATTCCCGGACATTTTAGCCCCAAGGGAAGATATTGTGATGTCACACACGTTGAACAAAACGTTCAAAATATTGTGGGTCTGAGAGACAAAACTAGGATGAAGGAATGAGTAAGGGGCAAATTTGATCAGTAGCAACAGTTATTTTAGAGCAGGCGAGGTCATTAAAAAGAAACCTGTCTAAAGAGTGGTGTGGTAAAAAAAAATTCACTGTAAAATCTACAAGGGATGAAATATGTTATTCATATGTAATTTTGCCTTGAGGTTTCATTATTCCAGAGTTAGCCTTTAAAAAAAAAGAACCGGGAAGTTAGCAATTCCTCACTTCTTACTTCTGATTATCCAGAGTGCCTGTGTTGCATTTAAATGACATATGGTCAAAAACTGAGAGGCAGTACAGTGGTCCCTCACCCTTTCGCAGTTCATATAATGCGGTCCCGCTATATCGCGGGGCCACAGTACCACCAAAGGGCTTGAGGGAAAGGGGGGAAAGTTTTGGCTCTGCAGCCAGAGACCTTTCCAAAGATCGCACACCACTCGTCTACACCCCCCTGGGGGCGCGGCTGGCGAGCGGTGTGCGACGTTTAAAGGGTTCTGGATAGAGATGGGCACGAAACGAACAATTTTTCGTTTCTGTTTTTGTTTTTTTGTTTCGTTACGTAACAAAACGACAAAGGAATTTTGTCTCTAAAATGAAACGAAACGAACAGAAACACCAGAAATTTTGTCGTCCGTTTCGTTTCCGTTACTGCAATACAGTGAACTGCTTTAAATGCTAAAAAAAACACAAAAAATTGAATTAAATGGTAACGAAACAGTAATGAAATGAACGAAAACAATTTGTTTGCAAAAAAATTCGCGAAAAACGGAAACGAACTGAAACGGACCCTCCAAACGACAAGCCACAAATGAACCTCCATTTTTTCTATTCGTGCCCATCTCTAGTTCTGGATGCAGAGACAAGCCTTTTGTCTCTGCAGCCAGAGTTCTTTCCGAAGATCCCATGCCGCTGGTCCGCTCTCCCCTCTGGTCGTGGATGCAGAGCGCGGGAACTTTAAATGGCTCTGGCTGCAGAGACAAGGGCTTGGCTCCGCCGCCAGAACTTAAACTTCGCACTCCTCGCCCTATTCCCCCCCCCCAGCGGCATTGTGCCCACCCATCCGACCTTCATCTGCATATCGCAGATTTTCAAGGATTGCAGGTCGGGTGGGTCCCTAACCCCCGCGATAGGTGGGGGGTTACTGTAATGTAGCCCAACAAACACTAAGGATAGGTGGGGAAACAAGAGCTCCCATCCCCTTTGGGGTTGCCTGTTGTGTTATAAAACATATTCAAAGGATCAGAATATGTGTTTCTTAAGGATAGATGTGTTTCTTAAGGATAGACATAAGCGGACACTGTTATTATACATGATTGCATTGACTGATTTCACAAGTACACCTGTGTTTCCATGTTAATTTCCATCCTTCATAATGGAGTTTTTCTTTTAACTGTTTGCATGCTCTTTTTAACTTTAATAATGCCCTTTAATTGTTGTAAGATGCCTCTTTTGATTCCCTGTTCTTAAACTTGAATATGTCTTAAATGTTCTGGGCTGTATATTGTCTCTCATTAGTGTAAGCCACCTTGGATGCTTTTCCAAGGAGTAAAGTGGTAAAAAAAATATTAAAAAAAACTTCAAAAAAAAAAAAAATTCAAAAAATTCTTTGGCTTAACCATCAACTACCTCTTCCCAAAGGGTGACCTGAAACATCCTTAGAAGTACTGTATGACTGAATTTTTAAACTGGTGAAACAAAAAGCACACGATGACTGTAAGTTTATTTTTATTAGTAGGCTTTCAGTTGTTTAAGAGAGTGCTATTCTAGGGTGAAATCAGCAGGAGGTGACTGTGTGACCACAGGCGTGTCCAAAGTCAGGCCCAGGGGCCAAATGCGGCCCATGTTCAAATTTTGAACGGCCCACGGCCTCTTTTCCCCGCAGGCTCAGCCTGCCATGCATCCCCGCCAGCTGGCCCTTCCCCATACCGGATGGAGGCATCAACTTGAAGTTTTATGGTTTGCCTGCCCTCTCTGTATTGTCCACCCCACCTCCAGCCACCTTCCCAGCCTACCCACCCCCAGCTCCATTCCTGCAGCATCCTCCCTGCCTCCTTGCATGTTATAGAGACTCATCCAAAGTCCAGCCTGGGGGCCAAATGTGGTTGAATGGTCGCCCCCCCCCCTCACATTTTCACCTTGCCAAATCTGGCCCTCCTTGCAAAAAGTTTGGGCACCCCTGCACTAGGGCCTAAGAGACTGAGAGAAGGGTGACCTGGAAGATCTTAAGAACCAGATGGACTAGAGCCTCTCAGCATGCTGGTGGTACCAAACCACAAAATTCTGGACAGCCTCTTTCAAGTTTTTCATGTGTACGTGAAATAGTATGGGGAATCATGGACACGTCACTGGCTAAGGGTCATGGTGTTGAACAGGAGTCTCCCAGCACCACGACCATTCACAAAGTGACACCACGCAAGGGAAAAATCCCAGAAATTCACTTCTTTTTTCATCAGTTCTCCACTTCTTATCCAAACACAAACCAATGGTCAAGGCTGTTTTTCAACAAGTGTGAATGGCTGTAAGCAGAAGAGGGTGCCCTGTAGATTATCTTGATTGCTGACATTGGTGTTGTCAACATTCAGGCTACTCTTTGCTATGCAAAGCTTGGCATCCTTTATCCTGCTGGCATTGCGGGCACAATATTTGGCAGCAACACTGGGCCATTTCTGGGCTTCTTGAATCACGGGTACAGAAACATCTATTCGTAAACCATAGATGTTTAAACGATGGGATTGATAGCATGTTGTGAATGATCCAAAACCTTTGGCCTTGCACTGATTTGGAACCTCAGTCACTAGAAACCCTTGACAGCCCTGGACAGTGGTAAAGGATTATCGGTATTGTTACCCAAAACATCTCAAGATCCCAAGATTCTTCACCTATGGCACAAACAGCAGAAATCATATTATTTTTAGGGCCATTCATATTATAACTGATTTATGAACAGGTTGTTCCTTCAGCCATTAGCTGTACCTCAAGGTTGCTGCAAGTAGTTCCTACCATTCTTCCTTTCCATTGCTTTTTTCCCCTCTGAGGAACAAGAAAGACAAACCTAAACAAACAAACAAACAAACAAAAATCCTTTCTAAGAACCAGGAAGCTAAAAAAAAAATGTCCTTTTGAAGTAACGGTATGTGGAGAGTATTTATCCTTGTCCACTTAAATATTCATGACAGCTTGCATTGCTGTTCAAAAAGACACTTGTTTATTTAGATAAGATTTAATTTATTCATAATTTACCTAAATTTGCAGGAGTGTGCATGTACATTTTAGCTTATAAGCAGCATAATACATAAAACATTATTGAGGCATGCAAATTACACAAAAACACCATTTGAAACTGCCAGCTTGTTTTAGGCAGATAACTAATTTCTTAGCTCAACTAGAGAGATGAAAACAATTGCCGGGGACTGTTGCCTGGGAAGCACCAATTCAGAATTATGCTTCTTTTAATGGAAGAGGCATGGCTTTTTAATAAGGTCGCTCTGGAACTTAGATTCATGTAGCTAAGTTGTATTCATTCTCTAGTCCCTTTGTTAGGAGCATTCATCGCTGGGACGTCTCGCTTGTTCTTAAGAGCTTGAGTTTGCATTCGGGGATCTGTACATCAGGGCTCAGTATTGTAAGGGCATGGTGAATAAGGACTTGAATTGAATAAGGAGAGGGTTCACAGAGATAGGTTATTTATTTATTTATTTATTTATTTATTTATTTATTTATTTATTCATTTATTTATTTATTTATTTAAGAGTATTTTACCCCGCCTTTCTCCTTGGAAAAGGACCCAAGGCAGCTTACAGTAATGAGGGATAATATAAAGTCCACTACAATTAAGACAAGTTTAAGTATTTCACAACAAGGCTTACAGCGTTGACAGACATTACATTAAAGCTACAAAGTTATAAGTAGTTATAAACAGAAAGTCCATGGGAACCTATAGATTCCTATGAAATACACATGGTAGTCCATCATTCAGGAAAAGCTTGCTAAAAGAGAAAGGTCTTTGCCTGTTTCCGGAAGGACAACAGAGATGAGGCAGTCCTGGCCTCTAGTGGGAAGGAGTTCCAGAGTCTGGGTGCAGCAGCTGAGAAGGCCCTTTCATGGGTTCCCATGAGATGTACCTGTGACAGTGGTGGGATGGAGAGAAGGGCCTCTCCTGATGACCTTAACACCTGAGTTGGTTCATACTGTGAGATTTGATCTTTGAGTTAGCTAGGACCCAGGTTGCATTGTGCTTTGTAGGTCAAAGTCGGCACCTTGAATTGTGCTTGATAGCTGATTGGCAGCAACTGGAGCTGTTTTAATAGTTTTAATAATGTTAGACATGCCCACCCATGTGACTGCCCTATTAACCCATTAGAAGTTGACAAAACATTAAAAAGAATGAAGCAGCAGCCCAAAGTGACCAGTGAGAGAAGAGGTGTTGAAAAATAGCCTTCTGTCTGTCCTGTGGCCTTTGCCTGCAGCCCCTAGACTAGGACCTTGTATCATTCTCATTGGGTGTTTATACACGACCCCTAAGCTGCGCTGCAAATGGCTCCCAGCTCCGGAGCCTAGAAATGTTTCCCCACCAGCTCCGGAGTTTGCAGACAATTAAGTGCAACCCCGCCCACTTTAGCGCGACCCAGCGCACTTTTCTTGTACCTTCTGTCTGGAGGTGAAAAATATTTGATGCGCATAAGAGTGCCGGGCTCTCCTCGCTTGTATGTTGTTTTTGCCTCCCGCCCCTTTAAGAGCCCCTTGAGAAGGAACCAGGAAGTAACGGGGCTCGTGGCAACTTCGACCGGCACCGGCAGGTTAGTAAAGGCTTCTTTTGTCCTTTTTCCCCCTCCCTCCCCTCACACCGACAGGAGCAGGAAGTGCTGAGGGGTGGGGATGCAGGAACAGAAACGAACCCCCAAGATCTCTGGTCTGAATTTAAGGGACCAGCGGATATTAGGGGTCGTGTGAAAAGGCCCATTGTTGAAGCCCTATGCAGCTGCTTGTTGATTCTGCTCCTACACATCAGGCAGCAGCGATGGTGCTCTTTTTCTTTGAAATGGATAGCCCTTGAAATGAAAACATTCAAGCAGTTGCCTTGTCATCCCCAATGTTTCCATTCTGTTGGAGGGGGGGATTATGTCTCCCTCTGGATGCTGTGCTGTAGAGTTGTGGTTCCCATCGCCCCTAGCCTGTAGGACCAATAGTGAAAGGTGGCATTTGTGTTTCAATAGAAGCCTGATTGATATTGATTCAGATCTTTGGTCCATCTAGCTCCATACTGTATTTTCAACAATGGTGGGCAGTGGCTCTCTAGGGTTTCAGCCAGGAGTTTATCCAGCCTGACTTCTGAGACACTTTGGTTGAACACAGGGCCTTTTGCTTGTAGAAAAAGTGTTTGGCCAGTGAGCCACGACCCTCTTGGAAACCACATTGTCTCCATCACTGGGCTGTCAGTCAACACCAGAGTAAGATGTTGGACTCAGGAAAAAAGGACTCCTTGTTCTAAATTGTAAAAAAATAGTTTCGTCTCCTTGATACATACACCAGCAGAAAGTAACTGTCCATTTAGAAACAAGTCACACAAAGTGGCAAATATAATTGTGATTCCCTGTGATTGCATGGTGGTTCTGTCATTTCCGTGTGAGTATAACCCAGTGATTGCCAAATGTTTATCTCTTTAGGTGAACCAGGTAATTTCATACAGTTGTGTGAGCAGAGAGGAAACGGAGTTTTTGTTTTGTTTTAAAGCAAAAAGGAGTTGAGCCGTGTGGTCATCACAAAACACAATTGCCTGTAACCTATTTTTGCAATTTTGTTTTGTTTTGTGTTTTAAATCACACCTATCTAATCATGCTGTTGGTTGGTTGGTTGGTTTCCCCCCGCACATGCGTGCTAGTCGTGTCCGACTCTAGGGGTGGTGCTCATCTCCGTATTCAAGCCAAAGAGCAAGTGTTGTGCAAGTCCATGGCCACGTGGCCGGTGTGGCTGCAAGGAAACACTGTTTTATCTTCCCGCTTTTTATGGCGGTACCTATTCATCTACTTGCATTGACATGCTTTCGAACGGCTAGGTTGGCAGGAGCTGGGATTATCAGCGGGAGCTCACTCCGCTGCGTGGCACCTGGGATTCGAACCGCCGAGCTGACGACTTTGCAGCCAACAATTTTCGGAAGCCTTAGTCCACTGAGCCACCACGCCGCCATTATCTAATCATACCCTTCTTAATATAGCATGTTGTTCTACCTTGATATTCACCCTTTTCCTGCATTTTCTCATGCAGTTCTTCCAGGAGAAACACTGCAAATGCTAGGGAAAATGCATCCAACGTTGCATGCATACAAGATGTTTATACATGTGTTTGGCAATTTTGCACAAATACATGGATGCACAAATGGATAATGCTGTTTGCAAAGTTGCTAAAATGAGGGGAAGATGTGTCTGTTAGAACAAAGGTATATGGAAAGTTGACTCTAAAACTGTAGTAAATATGTACAGTACTGACAATAAATAAGCAAAAATGAAATGGAAAATTCCTGAGACCATCCCAATTGATGGGTCATCAAATGAGGAGAAAATAAATAGCAAGTGATTATTAGCATTTTGACAACTAATCTAAAACTCCTGTGTACCAATTGATATAATTAGTGCCAGATTCATAATGGGAAATTTGTAGATGTTTTTCATCAGTGGTTCTTCCCACCCTACCCCCAAACACTCAGAAATTCAGTGAAATCTTGTTCTCATTCCATTTATTAATTATGATCATGTTGGCTTCCTTCTTTATGGACAAATTGACATCTACTGTCATTTGTTACAAATTTAATAACAAACCTGCATGATAGTAGTACGAAATTAACTTCTCTGCGGTGAGGTTTCATTCTGTATGATAAATTGTGCAAAAAGAGGAAAATGATGTTCCAATATGTTTGCTAATTGGAGATATTTCTAGATGTGTGTTATTTCCAACATACTAGAGATTTCAAGTGATGATCTTAAAATGATACAAAGCCCTTAAGAGGGGTTTGTACAGAATCCAGGAAATGGATGCACTATGAAATGATGCACTTATCCTTCTTCAACTTAAGAAGCTGCAAGCTAGGCTTAAACCCAACTGCTAACCAAAGTAGCACTATTGAAATGATTTCTTAACATGTAAGTAATTCTCATTGGTTCTGTGAGTCTCCTCTTGCTGGCCCTGCCAATGGGTGGGCAGGAAATTTAATACTCCCTGTACCTGCCTATTGGCACTGTAAGGTAAAGGTAAAGGTTCCCTCCGCACATGCATGCTAGTTGTGTCTGACTCTAGGGGCAGTGCTCATCTCTGTATTCAAGCTGAAGAGCCAGTGTTGTGCAACTCCATGGCCACATGGCTGGCATGGCTGCAAGGAAACACTGTTTTACCTTTCCGCTTTTTACGGCGGTACCTATTTATCTACTTGCGGTACCTGTTTATCTACTTGCATTTACATGCTTTTGAACTGCTAGGTTGGCAGGAGCTGGGGTTATCGCTCTGCTGCGTGGCACCCGGGATTCGAACTGCCGAGCTGCCAGCTCTGCAGCCAACAGTTTTCGGAGCCTTAGTCTACTGAGCCACCTCGCCATTACATTGGCACGGTAATGTCTGTTTATTACATGGAAGAGGGAGAGAAGGCACAATAAACGCGCCAATGCCATCAACCCCTGCTCTTAGAAAAAGGTCAGGAAGGGTGAAAGAAAGGGTGGTAGTGGGTCACTCGGCAGGAGCAACAGAAGGCCTCATCTGGAGTCCTGTGACCCATTCTGGACACTGCACTTCAAGAAGGATGCAGAAAAATTGGATGAACAGGGAAGGATAATAAGGATGATGGGGTGGGGGGGGGCTGGAAACCAAGTCTTACAAGGACAGACTGAGAAAACTGGGCATGTTTAGCCTCTAGAAAAAGAGACTGATGGGGAATGTGATAGTGCTTTTGCAATACTAGAAAGGCTCCCATACAGATGTGGGTCAAGACCTGATCTCCATTATCCCAGAATGCAGGACACATCACTCATGGATCAGGACCATCTGTTTCAGTGGTATCCAAACTTCGCCCCTCCAGATGTTTTGGACCACAACTCCTAGAAATTCCAAGCCTCAATTGCCAGTGACAAAGGACTGTGGGAGTTGTGGTCCAAAACATCTGGAGGGCCGAAGTTTGGACGCCACTGATCTATTTCATCAGTCTGCCAGTGTAAAGAAATTAAAAGTCCAAAAAGTTTACAGCAAGAGGGATTTTGCTGGGAATGTTACTCTTAGATGAAAAGCAAGATGGAAAAAAAAGTTCTTGGTAAAATGAAATTTGCCCAGTACGTCGTTCTTAGACATAAATCAGGAAAAAATGCAGCCTGCACTAGGGCTGTTGTTTTAAAGTTACAAGTGAGCCAGCTGCGGATTGGATAGCACACCCCAGTTTTTCAAATAAAGAAGCACAGGCCATTCACACACACATCTCCCTATTTAGTTTATTTGTATTTATGTTGCAAAAAAAAGGTTGTGTTGTCCTATATCAAGTTATAATCCTAATATAATTTAGTCATATTTGCATTCTCAGAAAAAGAAAGTCATTCCTACTTGTTCTTCCTCCGTATATGTCAGAAGATTCATTGTGTTATAGATAAATGTTTGTGGCGAAATTAATTGCAGTAGAGATGGGAGGGGGGGCACACATTGATTATAGATTAAGAATTTTTCTTTTCAAATACGCTTCATTTGTAGATAGATCAAGGAGAAAATCTTGATTTTTCTCTCTCGCCTGTCAGGGTTGGCACAATTGTTTTCCCATTTGTCAACTGTTACTCTCCTGGGACAGTTTTTTTCTTTGGAGTTATTTTGGTATTGTGTCTTGGTGGTATAATTTTTCTTTTTCCCATTGGCAACCTCATGATAAGAACCCAAGAAGATAAGTTCCTGGTTGTTTTCTTTTTCAAAGATGGAAAGAAAGAAAGATCCTGGCTGGGGGCGAGGCGGGGGTGGGATGGGATGGGGGATTGATGAAATCAATGTGGTTTAAATGCAATGACAGGGTGAGCTGTTTAAATTGCCTTTGTGAATTGATTTCAGACTTGTTGGTAGAATCTTCTATTTCATTAACCGCATTTTCCTTCATGTCAGTTGCTGAAGTCACTGTCCCCTCCTGTCTCCCAGGCATAACAAAAACGCACATGTAGACATCTCGTTACAAGGCACATGCGTTTATAAGGGGGGGGCTGTTGCTCATTATTTTTCAAGGGGAATGCCATGTATAGCCAGACTTACCAATACATAGAGTAAGGTGAGACTTTTAGTGTCAAATTATTGCAGTAGAGGTGGGAGCTGCAGAAATGAGAAAGATTACATTTTTGGACTACCACTTCCACACTACTCCCATCCAAGCATGACCAGTGGCCATACTTTTCGGAGCTGGGAACCGTAGCCCAATGTCTCTCCACCTCCAAGGTGTTGTTTGTGTTTGTCTCACATCCAGTCTGGTGCATCACTTAAGGAAGCCCAGTGGTCTCAGATATGCTACCCCAACACTTTCAAGTAAGGGCGTTTATACACGACCCCTAAGCTCCGCCGCAAATGGCTGCAAGCTCCGGACCTTAAAAATGTTTACCCACCAGCTCCGGAGTTTGCAGACAATTAAGTGCAACCCCGCCCACTTTAGCGCGACCCAGCGCACTTTTCTTGTACCTGCTCTTTGATGGTGAAAAATATTTGATGCGGAGAGTGCCTGAGCTCTCCTCGCTTCTTTCTGTTGTTTTTCTTTTGCCTCCGCCCCTTAAAGAGGAACCAGGAAGTAAACGGAGGTCGGAGCAACTTCCACCAGCACTCCAGAGGTAAGAGTGCATTCTTTTCTCCCTGTCTAAGGCTTTTTTTCCCTCCACCCCCTCACACAGACAGAAAAAAGAAGTGCGGAGCGGGTGAGGACGGAGGAACAGCAACGAACCCTCAAGATCTCTGGTCCGAATTTAAGGGTCGTGTAAAAAGGCCCTAAGATTCAAATTTACATCAGATCCAGGTGAAATGAGATTTAAATTCCAACTCCTTCTACTGGATGCATTTTCCCTTTTTCTTTGAGGTCAGCAGATAACAGCAGGCAAGTCAGCGGGGCATAGAGAGGAGACACACTGGCATAAGGAGGCTGCTGATCAGCAGCAAACATGATTTTTTTAAAAAAATGGGGAGAATCCCCGCAATTCAAGGGGGAGGGGGAAGCAAAGAAAAGAAAGGTTCAAGAGGGAAGCAACAAATGGGCATTGGGGTGTGTGTGTGTGTGTGTGTGTGTGTGTGTGTGTGTGTGTGTGTGTGTGTGTGTGTGTGTGTGTGTGTGTGTGGTGTCATGTCATTACAGTCGTGACCAGCTTTTTGTTACCCCACGTCCATGGAGTTTTCTTGGCAGGAATATTGGAGTGGTTTGCCAGTTCCTACTCCAGGTGCCTACAGAACCTGGTATTCCCTGGTGGTCGCCCATCCAAGTATTAACCAGGGCCGATGGTCCCACAAGAAGCAACATAAGCAAAGGGTACTCCTGCACACAGGATTCCATGCCCTTCTACAGATTCTACATCCCTGCTTCCCTCAGACTTTCTCTTTGTTTGTTGGCAGCAGCCTCCACGGATGCTGATGGATGAAAAAGTGCTCAGAGAATTTGACCTACAAAGGGCACCAAAGAGTTACACGAAAGAAGGAACATGAAATAAATGTGAAAATTTTATAAACACGAATTATTTGTGTGTTTTAGAGGCTGTCTCTTGGCATTTGCTGAAAGAAGACAAACTACAAAAAATGAAAACATTTGTCATGTTTTACATCTTTCGTTTAACCACGAAAGGCCGATCCCTACGAAAAGCTGCTGAGAGAGCCAGGAGAACGATATAGCTGCACGTCTCCTGCTGACATACTGCACCCATCAGGGTGATCTTGGCAATCTGAACCGAAACCTAGCCAGACGGGGAAACCTCTGAATGAAAGTTCAAAACTGTTTGATCTGTGGCTAATTTATATCTTACCTTTCATTTCAGTTCATAAATGATGTAAAAAATAGTATAAACTGTAAGAAAATTTCTCAAGTATCATAAATTCCTTCATATAATTGTCAACAATGTAGTGTGTATACTGTTATTCTGCTGGTATTGTTGTGTGTGTTTTTAATACTAGCAGAAAGGATATCTTGATAGTCCTCAGTAATTGGGGGTAGACATAGGTCTCTTCTTATTCTCTCAATTGAGAAAGATAGCAAATGGTAGTCCCGCTGGTGACGGAGTTCATGGGCGGGACTTCTTTGCCCCAGTGCCCGGACTTTTGGCGCGAAGAGTTCACGCCGATCCAGGCCTTTTGCCCGGGCTGAGGAGCCTATTTAAAGTTCTCCTGGCATTGCACGGTCCTCCTTACCTCGTGGCTCAGCCCCACCCACTCATCCTTTATATAGAGAGAATGAGATTAGTTGGATGGGAATTTATGGTTGCCGTCCTGATTGGCCTAGGTTGGCTATGTGTTTCCCCCCATCCCATTCTCTATATCAGTGGTGGTGAACCTTTGGCACTCCAGGTGTTTTGGACCCCAACTCCCACAGTCCTTTGTCATTGGTAATACAGGCTCGGAATTCTGGGAGTTGTGGTCCAAAACATCTAGAGCAGTGGTTCTCAACCTGTGGGTCCCCAGATATTCCTGGACTGCAACTTCCAGAAACCGCTTCCAGCACAGAGCAAGTGGTGGAGGCTTCTGGGAGCTGCAGTCCAGGAACATCTGGGGACCCACAGGTTGAGAACCACTGATCTAGAGTGCCGAAGGTTCACCACCACTGCTCTATATGGCATGGTGAGGGTTTAATCATCCCGATCACAATTAGGTCGTACAATAGGTAAAAGTATTCAGGTATGCCTTTAGTAAGTTGCCCTTTAGGTGCCAGATGGCCCTCGGAGTAAATTAAACATCATTGACAGGATTAAACTGAGTCATCCAGATAATATTAGGCCGAACTGTGGCTGTCATGGGCTAGCAGATTCACGTAAATTGGAGGGATGCTGAATGGGTAAGCAGCATCCTTCTGAGAAGTGAATTTCTCTGAATACATACTGAGCGGGAAAATATAAGCCATCCTGCCATTACCTTATTGCACTATGGTTCAGGTCCCCTTGTAGATGTTACAAAGTTTTTTTCCTGCTGTTATTTAAATAAATTGTGGCCCAGTGTTAACCCAGCTGAACTTGTCTTGTCTTGTTGTTTTCGGGTTGGTGACGCAAAGGAAAGGAGCTGCCACATTAGTTGATAGATTGTTTAGTTTCATCCCTAAAATGATCTATAAAATTGTGTTGTTGGACTGGACCTTGTCTGCCCCTCTCTCCTCCTCCTCCTCCTCCTCCTCCTCCCTCCTCTTGATAAAAAAGGCATTTTTCACTTTGATTTTCTCAGACAAAGTATGTCTATTTATTCCTGTACATCAGCTGAAACTGCCTTTTCTAAGCTCCGGGATGACTCATACCAAGGGGGGATTACCTCTCTCTGTTGAGTCCAGTGGCATTTTCAAAGATGCATTTCCATCTCATAAAACTAGCACCTCTAATGTGCACTCATCCAAGTAAATTGCAGGAACATGGATCCCCAGAGCAAATGCGACCAAAGGGGGACAGGGACGGGACGGCTTGCCCATCCTAATGTATGGCAAGATCTTAATGCTTTTATCAGTGAAAGGGTGCTTGGCGTGTGACAAATTTGTGATTGTTTTGAAATCCTGTGAGCAAAACCCCCTGGAGGCTTTCATATAAACTTGGATCATATTCTATAACGATAAAAGCAACAGGACACGTGGAAGCGTTCATTAGTCCCCAGAGAGCATTCATTTGACCTAGAAGTGGCTTTGCATTCCATAGGTCTTGGCAATATTCTCTGTCCAGGATAGGCTTGTTATAACATTCGGACCTCTGTAGAACCATCAACAGACAACAGTTCAGAATGACACCGAGCAAGGGGGAGAAAGATAGGCTTATTAAACCAGAAAATAATCAAAGACAGTGTTTTAAAGTGGCACCTAAATTACCAAACAAACAAACAAACAAACAAACAAACAAATAGCAGCAGCAGCAGCAGCAGCAACAGCAACAGCAACAGCAACAGCAACAACATCAACAACAACAACAACAACAACAACAACAACAACAACAACAACAACAACAACCGTGAGCATCAAGGGAGAAAGAAAATAGCTGATATGTTCGTGTATTTTGAGCACCTAACTCAGGGGTGTCCAAATTTTTGCAAGGAGGGCCAGATTCGGTGAGGTGACAATGTGTGGGGGTCGACCATTCAGCCGCATTTGGCCCCCGGGCTGGACTCTGGACAGGTCTCCATAACATGCAAGGAGGAAGGGAGGATGCTGCAGCAATGGAGCCTGGGGCTGGTAGGCTTGGAAGGTGGCTGGGTGGTGGTGGACAGAGGCAGGGAGGGCAGGCAAAACATAAAACTGCAAGCTGATGCCTCCATTGGGTATGGGGAGGGGCCAGCTGGCGGGGATGCATGACAGGGTGAGTCGGTGAGGAGAAGTGGCCACGGGCCACTCGAAATGTGTAAACGGACCACATTTGGCCCCCGGTCCTGACTTTGGACATGCCTGACCTAACTTTTCTCCACTGACTGGCAGTTGCGCAGGCAGATAGAAGGAGCAACAGGCTGGGACTGCAGCTACTTTCTCTCACTTGCCGACTGCATTACACGTGCCTGTTCATCAAACATCCAGATCCACGCATAAATGCAGCTCTCCCCCCCCCCCCCACCCCACCAAAGAATCAATATGTACAGGCCTCGATGGCAAAGTCATTAAATTAAATTCAGGTGTGTGGCAGCACAATTCAAGCCGGCGCACGCATGAGCTGGTTGGTGTTCAGCAAAATGAAAGCATTTTACCTGCCCTTGCTGCTATTGGAGCCGTGTTAATAATGTAGCAACTGTACTTACCATGTAAATTACCTTATTAACCTTATAACTTAACACAGTATTTTGCTCAGAAAAGCTCCTAAAATCCCTACTAGTCATTGCGTTTGTGTTCTTGTTGGTTTGTGTGTGTGTGTTTTTAAATCATAGATTCTTGGATTTGTTCTATGATGAAGACATGTATTTGGTCAGGAAAATGTTTCAGGTATATAGTAGTGATGACAAGACAGGTGGCACTAGCACAGTTACAATATCAATTCTACCTCTGCTCTATCTTAGGTATAGACTGAAATCCTGTTTGTGGCACAACCCGAATCACATTTTTCCCACTGTAATTGTGGTGTTACCTATGGTTTCTGCCCTGCCAGCGTCCGCTTAACCCAGGCATGTCCAAACTTTGGCCCTCCAGATGTTTTGGACCACAGTTCCCACAGTCCTTTGCCATTGGAAATACAGGCTTGGAATTCTGTGAGGTTTTGGTCCAAAACATCAGGAGGGCTGAAGTTTGGACATGCCTGACTTAACCATTCTCTGAAAGCCTAACTCAAGCCATAGTTTCACATGTCACACTGCGCTAGGATTAAGGAGAGCAAACCATGATAGCGCATGATGTCTCCCAAGGTCCTAAGGAACGATCCAATCCATCTGGACTACATTAGGCATGTCTCCCTTAGTCGGTTTCTGTGCACTATTCTGAAATAGTGCTATCTCTTGTTGTAATGGAAAGGGAACATATTAGGCATCTGTTTTCATTTCAGGATGTCTCAGCTGCCTCCCTTTGTGACAAGCTTTCCATTAATAAGCTTACTCCCTACTTATGAAGCCAATGGATGGTTAGTGCCTGGTCCGGAGCCAAAACCAAACCCTTCCTAATGAACGTTTGCAGCTGCTGGTGGGACTTGGCAAACGTCCGCCCGCGCCAATGACAGGATTCATCTTGTAAAATGTACCTGTGATAAATATCAACTTGCAGTGATTAAGGGAGAGGTTGTTAATTCATGAATGGGCTTTGCGCCTCAGCTAGAGGATAATTTGATTTCTAGCAGCTACAGAGTGCATTATTTTCTTCCCCACCCCCCTAAGGAAGCTCGATGCCAATGCTCATAAAGCAGCAACTGTTTCAGCCGCCTCTCTCTCCTATTTTTATGAGCTTCGGCTGGCTCGGGGGTACAAGAAGGAGAGAGGGGACTTGGCAAAGATCAAACCTACAGCATTCCAAGTGAGGAAGGCAGAGCGAAGGCTGATGCACCCATCCTAGACCGACACTTATCGGGGAGAATGGAGGGCATCATGTTACAGTGGTAACTTGTATAAAGGAATTAATTCGTTCCAAATGAAATTCTGTTAAGCAAATTTTCCTTTATACAAAATTTCCCATAGGAATGCATTGAAAATGGAGCAATCCCTAATCACAACCATTTTTATGTTCTACGGATTTGCCCCATAGGCGATTCTGTTAAGCAAATGTCCCCTATCTCTGGAAAAAAATTGTTGTAGAGATTTTATGTTATGCAAACTGTTTGTTATACAAAGGTCCACTGTAATGTGCAAGTAAGGAAAGCATAATTATGTCGCAAAAGCAAACAACAACGTGAAAGCAAAAACAGAGCCCTGGTTCTATCAAGGCTTCTGTGACCAAGGAGGCCGATGTTTCTTTGGCGGGGATGGGGGTGGGGGTGGGGAATGACATAAGGAATTTGTAAAACCCATAACTCTTGTAAAAAAAGGGAATATATCTGCGCTAAGGGGAAGTGTGAAGAAAAGAAATTTCACTCGTGTTGCTGAAATATTTCCTTTCAAAAGCACAAGTGCTTTTGTCATAAGGCCAAGTAGAGGGCTGTTTCAGATGATAGATACTTGGAGAAAAAAATAACATTCCACTAGTTCATTCTTTCATGTCTCCTAGTCCTTCCTCTCTATTGAATGCCCCAGACTTCCCTGTTGCTTTCGTGTGCAAGGGAGAATGTTGTCTGGTTCTCATTGCTGAAAAATATACATAAAATGTAATCCTATGTCTAGGAATGGTGCAGAACTGGACTTGTCTTTTCCTCAGCAGTTTGTCTCAGACCGGCCTTGCTGAGTCTTCTGTTTCATGTGAGAATGACCATCCATTTCTCATTACCCAATTCCCTCTTGGCCAGGGGGAGGCAACTTCATCAAAGCTGGGTTGCTGTCTTCCAGATTTGATACCTGCTCAGGGACCACATTTCCATGGGGCATGGCTGTAGTGCAGGCATGTCCAAACTTTGGCCCTCCTGATGTTTTGGACCACAACTCTCAGAATTCCAAGCTGGTATTTCTAATGGCAAAGGATTGTGGGAGTTGTGGTCCAAAACAGCTATAGGGCAGAAGTTTGGACATGCCAGCTGTAGTGGAACAACAAACAATGGCCAAAAAAAAAGAGAGGTGAAATGAAATTACTTTTACTGTCTATCCCCAGACCCGTTCTTTTCTCTGCTGCCCACTGAGTGGAGAATTTCCTTTAATCTCCATTAGAAATGGGGAAAGTCAAGGAGATTCTGACATCCAGTGAGCAACAACTTGAATTTAACAAGTTTATTCTGGCCCAAGTTAGAATGTTTAGACTTCCCAACCATGCCCTTAGGTAACCTCAGAGACCATAGATCAGTGATGGCGAACCTATGGCACGCGTGCCAAAGGTGGCACTCAGAGCCCTTTCTGTGGGCACCCGACATCACCCCTTCATAGCCACCTGTATACAGGTTAAATTACTGTATCGGCACTTTGCAAAAATGTTACTGGGTTTTGAATTGCAGTTTGGGCACTCGGACTCTAAAAGGTTCGCCATCACTGCCATAGATGTTCCTTCAAAACAGAATGAACTCCAATCAGTTTTGTATTTCAATTTTGGGGGGGGGGTGTTGTTTCAACTCCCTTGTACAACCTGAGGTTGTGAAAAACCATCATGTCAGTTTTTATTGGATTTTATGCCCACTTTTCTCGCCAAGAAAAAAACAGAGTACAATCAGAATGAACCAGTACAATTAAAACATGAAAGAAATGCAACTATTACATATATATTTTAAAAGCTCATTTAAAAAAGTACATCAATTAAAAGAAACAGCCCCCACATAGTAAAGCACCCTTCATACTACTGCCCAAGGCCATTTTCCAAAGGCTTGTCTTATGAAAAATGATTTTTTCCCCAGCACACTTCTAGTTGGAACCTCAAGAGCTTGGGAGTAGCAGCAACTCTTAAGCCTTAACCAGTTGTTCAGTATCTCAGCAAACAAGATACATGTCAATAAGGAATGTCTGGGCAGTTATAGAATGCCTTGCAACACTAGCTGAGAATTCATCCTGGGCTTGTGTTCGGTAGTGGATGGAGTGAACACAAAGGACATTACAGTATTCTTAAATCAATGAGTTTTTGAGATTGTTTTCTTTGTTTAGGTAAAAAAAAAGGGGAGTGAGCCATGTGATCAGAAAACCAATGCAAAACTAGGCTAGGTGATACCTTTATAGGTCACTAATAAGACAAAAGAAAACATTACAAGCTGAGCTTTCAATGGCAAGCCATCTTTATCAAAGTATTGTACCGAAAGTCCAGACATAGCAAGAGATGTGGTTTGCTAGGTGTTAAAAATCTTGGCCAGATGATATCAGCCAGGTACTCTTCTGATGGGGCAGAAGGTGTTTGTGATCGCTAAGCTTGCTTTGTTTTTAATTTGAGTTGCTATTGTGGCATTAAAGTTTTGAGTAAAGCACTCCTTGATCCAGAGCCATTGGTCCTAATATGTATCCAAGAGTGTACTTCCACATCCACCAGCAAAAGAACCAAAACTCCTCCTTCTCATGTCCACCCTGCCATTTTCGTGCCTCTAGGACCCAGGGGAGCAGAGCGTTTCATTTAATTTAATTTCATTTTGTAACAAAACTACTTTAAAAATTCATTACAAATGAAACAAAATGAAACTACTACAGAAACGAAATGAAACAAAATGCTATTGTTCCATTTCATGCCCATCCCTACTTGTGACCCAACATTGGGAACTATATTTCATATGCCATTAAAGCAGCCAAATCATTTAACACAACTGCTTGCTCTTAAGGGCAAGAGCCTTAGAAAGCTTGCTCTGAGTTTAGCTTGGCAAGAGGTGCTGTGCATTTTTATGATGAGCAGCTACTGTTTCTCTCCAGCCCTCTCAGATCCTTTCTAAGTACTGTGCAAAAGCCTGTTCTTGCAGTGGGTGAGCATGTCTCTTTCTGTTTCCCATGTCCAAAAGCTGTGTCTCAATGTAGTGAAAAGACGGAGGGACCAATCTGATGCTAATGGAGAGGGCTTTGACAGCTTGGCACCCAGGGGGAAACCTGTGCTTCCATTTTCAGTCCTGTCCCCTCTGGGCACAGAGAGCTAAGCAGAGGACTTCATGAAGATCAGCATGCAAAAGGAAAACAATTTGATCATGGGGCCCTGGAGTTAAGAAACAAAGTCTGTTGGGGGTTTTTCACATTCAATCAGCATCAAACTCAGATTTTTTTTGTGTGTGTGTGAGCAGTGTCTATTTCTTCTTTTAAAACAATCTGAAATACCTAGAAGTGCCTCCATATAGGTTATTACCTGGCCCCTCTTGACTCCAACTCAAGTTCTCCAATCCCTAGGGACACATTATCCAGTGATCTAATAGCTTGGGTTTTTTGTGAAACCCAAGGACTGTTTTTGGTTTTTTGTCTGTCTGTCTTGGTTGGCTTATCTATGTTGTATACTGCCCAAAGAGCAAATCCTCTGGAAAGTTAGCAATAAAAGTTTAAAATCCCCTTTAAAGAACCAGTAGAAGCCGTAAAAGTTAAACAGATCTTTTTTTTTAAGGTACAACTGTAAACAATAAGGATCTTGGCAGTAGAGATGGGCACGAAACAAGCGATTTTTTGTTTTCGTTTTTGTTTTTTCATTTCGTTACGCAACGAAAACGAAACAAATTTTTTTAAAAAACAAAACGAAAATGAAAACGAAATGACCAAATTTGTCGTGTTTTTTGTTTTTGTTGCAGTGGATGCATTGAACTAAAAAGAATGCTAACAAAACAGCAATTTTTCATTTTCGTTTTCGTTTTTTCATTTCGTTACTTAACAAAATGAAAACGAATTTTTTTGCAAAAAACGTCACGAAAACGAAAACGTACCGAAACGGACCCCTAAATGACCAAACGACAAACGAAACACCATTTTTTTTGAGTCGTGCCCATCTCTACTTGGCAGCAAAGCTAAAAACCTTAGAGCAAATCTAAGCAAGAACTCAGAATGTTGAAGATTTCTGAAATAGTTGAAAATGGCTGTCAGAATTAAAGCAGTGCTTTCAGCCACATGACTGAATACTCCATGCAAGGTGTTCCACAACTGGAGTGTACACCCTCCAAAAGGCCTCCTCTGTTATCTATGTGCCATGCATTCAGTGGGGACATCTGCAGGAGGGACTCTCCTAAAATGTCTTCCAGATTGAGGTAGGCCTCCATATCATAGGAGCGGGAAAAGAGTGGTCTTCCAGATGATAGCTGCAGCATTCCCCTCTATCAGCTGATAGTGTAGAATGCTAGAAACTCCAGTCTGAAGAGCCATTTTTTTTACCAACCATGGTATAGGTGGAGATGCTCCTTCAAAGAAGGTGGGCGTTTCACACACTTGTGGGAGTGAGGCACTTACCAGTGAAAAGTTAGTACACCAGTTTTTTGTTCCGTCAAAGCCTTCCTTTACTCCAAAATTCCTTGGCCACTTCAAGCCATACAGAACAGTTGCATAATAAAGCAATGCTACAGATGCAATGCAGATGCCAAAGGCATACCCATGCTGAGAGGGATCTCCCCCCCCACACACACCTCTGTTGTCCGCAAAGAATGCTGCTTCACTTTTGTGGTCTGTAGATCAGATTTTGAAAACACAAACACAAATATCCCCCCCCCCCGAGTTAGAAACGTGGATAATCACATCGTCCTTATTCAATATTTTGTTCTTGAAACCATGTTGTGTTTTATCTACGGGCAGGGTGGAGAGTCGTCCTTAGAAGCTGGTCCAGTTTTGGCCATTGTGGACTTTTCTTAAAGACTGTTAGATCAGAGAAGAAGAACGAGATCCATCGTGCTCTAAAGGAGGGGGCTTGGAGAGTAAGAACAGACAAAAGAATTTTTCACCCAGTGTGTGGAACTCCCTGCCACAGGATGTGGTGATGGCATCTGGCCTGGATGCCTTCAAAAGGGGATTGGACAGATTCCTGGAGGAAAAGTCTATCACAGGTTACAAACCATGATGGAGATGTGTCATCTCCAGGCTTAAAACCAGGGTCCCTCGAGGGCCAGATGCAGGGGAGTGGTATCAGGGGACAGATATCTAGTCTTGTGCGCTCCCAGACACATCTGGTGGGGCCACTGTGAGAACAGGAAGCTGGACTAGATGGGCTTTTGGCCTGATCCAGCATGGCTCTTCTTATGTTCTTATGTTCTCTCGCCATTAAAATATTCACCAGATACGTTCCCACTCTCTCAGCCTCATTTTGTTTCCTATTACTTCTGGGCACATATATCTTAATACATTCTCCAGCCAACAACTAAGATTGCTAATGATTTGCTCCTTCTCCTGCTAGGCAATGGAAGGAGCTTCAATTTTTGTTTACCTCTTTCTTTTTCTTTTGGTCAGGTAGCTCCATGAAAAACAGACACAGGAGTGATCAACATGGTGGTAAATTGAGCCTCACTTCTCCAGCAGTGTGTTTTGTGTTTATTTTAAAAAGGTGTTCATATTGTGTAGGTAATTATCATGCAACCTTCCACCAGCATCAATACGACCACACATGAATATTTGGACGGTGTCCCAGACAACGTAGGACAATCCGATACAACTGAAATAATAATAATAATAAATTTCTCCACTTTCCTATAATAAATTGGAAGAAATGCATGTACTAGAAATTCATGTACCTCAAAATAGAAAATATAGCCAAAAGGTTTTATTCCCCTTTGATGATATTGGGGTCTGGGGATATGGCCTACGATGCTGAACCCTATGGGTCATTAGCTATGGCCTTGGTGGTGGAGGTGTGACATATTTTGATTTGTCTGGGTATTGTTGAAATCACAGCCTGATAAGTAGGCCCCCCACCTCTGTTGAGAGAGGGGTTTTCATTCAATACTCACATGAATGGCCATTGTTCACCTAACGCCCTATGGAGACTATTGTCCACCTTATGAGCCTATTAAGGCCATTGTTCATCTTATATGAGCCTATTTCTGACCAGGGTGACATGAAGTCAAAGTGAACTATAAAATGGAAGACTCCCAACTAGCTTTCCTTAGACTGACGAAGCTGTTTGGATGAGCAGCAGAACGTTTCAACCTCTCAAGCAAAGAAGTCCAGTTGCCATGGCTTAACTTCCAGACAAACTCACCTAGATGACTGAGAATCTTCATAGACATACTGTGGGGATATATGCTCAGGAAATAAAATCCCCATTTTAAGATGGTATAAAATATTCTTCCTGCTGCATAACTTATCTTATTGCAGACAAGTTAAATTGGGGTTTTTTAATGCTTGAGATGTCTGTGTTTAAAAATGATTTGTGTCGGCTTATCTGTTTGTATAAGCTTTGATTGACCGCACCCCAAAGAAACCCCGATGCAGCTTGTTAACTCCATACTTCTTAATACTTTCTCTTCTTTCTCCTTGATCTCTGAGTTAAGCAGTTCCATGTGCTGATCATTTGTGAAGACAGATTCAGAAAGAAACCATTGTTAGCATGGATGTCTGCCCTTATTCTGTTGGCTCCACTTTCCTCCTGTCACTCTTAGGCAGACTTAACAACACCGGCTCCACTTATGTGCTGTGTGCATATATAATGGCCTTTTTCTTTCAGGAAACTTAAATGCTGGGAAATGGTCTCAACATAGACTTAATTCTATAGCTCTTTTAATTATATACATCCAGCCGCCTTGCTTGCTTGCCTTCACTCACTTATTCTAATGCAACTACTTCCTTGCGAAACATATTTCCAGTGTGTCCATTTGATTATACATTTGGAGCAAGCAAATGCCCGAGAATGACATGCAGCTGAATTGTGACATTGAAGTCATAATAGGAGCCAGCCTGAATAGCCAAGGGAAAAGCAGCACAGTCCTAGGATGCCTCCAGAAAATGTAAATGGCAAAACACTTCTGGATATTCTCTTCCCAAAAAATCTGCAACAGGGTTGCCATAAATCAGAGTCAACCAGAGAGCACCTAATTGCTCTAATCCAGATAATGCAAATTCCATGCATGCTATTCAAAATTAGAACTGTTGTCATGATGTCTGGACTTTTTATTAGAGGAACAGCGGGAGAAACTTTCTTGATCTGCAAATAGTCAACCCAGGCTTGGGCTGTGTGTATGCCCTTTGCATTGTGAAAGACTATTTCAGAGGTTTGGATGTCTGTTCATATAACTTGGTGCAGCAGAAGTACAGAGACTCGCCAAAGAGAATAGCTATCAGTTTCCCAGATAATCCGCCCCTTTCTTACACTTAAGATATTAATTACTCACTCCTTGGCATTATTAAGAAAAATAATAAAAAATGTTTAGCTGTTATGAAGTTTTTTGGGATATCTGGCTGTGTTCTGGAAGTTTTTTATATAAATAAAATATTTCTTTACTTACATTTTGAACAGATCAACAGCAGACTAAAAACTCTGCTTCTAATAAAATAAAGAGGGGAAGGAAACAGTCAGCAGAGAGGTGGATCTCTCTCTGAATTCAGAGGCATGAGGGAATGATTGTTTAGTGCTGGATAGATTGACAATCATACCAGCCCAGAAAAATCACTCCCAGTCACTCAAACCCTAGGCAGTATGCATTAGGTTGCTAATAAAACTCCAACAAAGGAGACGTCAGCAGCTTTACTAATGCGAACAATCTGCACAAATTGCAAACTATAACAAAACAAAATTGCTTTCCCTTTCTTGCTCAGGCAGAGAGGCAGGAAACCGGATAGGGTCTGCTCACTTTTTGTTCAAACGCTTGTCTGAGTTGAGACCGCTTAAATCAAGGAAGGAAAACAACGAACATTTATTAACAGCCCTCCGTGGTGCTAATGATGGGGGTCTAGATTAATGTCCAAATATGTCACAGCCCATGAGTTCACTTTCACAGGTGTAGATATTTTGGAGTTTCTAGATCCAGACCTACCATTTTGCATAATAAACGAAGTCATGCAGATTGCAAATGTTGTGGGTTGTGGTGGCAGTGGGATCCTGGCAGCTCCTGCTTGTTGCCCTGCACCAGAGGACAGAGCGGTGAAATCCACACAAATGTTCACCATCCTGATGTCCAAAATAACTGTTAGCTCAGGTGCAATAGAAAAGACTCTTCTATCACCAGTTGTGCAGTAAGATTCAGGTGCCTTCTTAATAAATCCCTTACATCAGTGGTTCTCAACCTGGGGGTCGGGACCCCTTTGGGGGTCGAACAACCATTTTACAGGGGTCGCCATGAGGCAGTGAAGAAAAAGGCACAAACGGCTTGGGTCTGGAGGAGGAGGGGGAGGAAGGAGGGGAAAGAATGAGTTACAGCTTGATAGGTTGGGGGTGTGTGTCAGTCAATGGCACCGAAGACTGTAATTGGCTGTGGGTGCCTGTAGAGGGAAGTTGTCTATGGCACCTGTGGCAGTGGCCTGCCAAAGGGGGCTTGTGGCCTCTTCCAAGCAGGGCAAGGGGGTCACCACAACATGAGGAACTGTATTAAAGGGTCTCAGCATTAGGAAGTTTGGGAACCACTGCCTTACATGCAACCTGTGCTGCCATGGTCTGGGCCAGCAAAAGATGTCCTGGGCCAGCCCTGGGCTTTTCAATGTTTGGAGCTCTTGGGAGAACTCAGTCTCCCTACAGTCCATTTTTGCTGTTCAACAGCATGACGAGAAACCAGAGAGGAGAAAAATGGGGAGGGTCCTCTCCTGTCAGATCATGTGCCCATGAAAGAGGAAGCGAATGAGTGCATTTGTGGAGGGGAGGGGAGCTGAGAAAGCTTTGAGGGAGGGAGCAATGGGCAGGAGTTTTGCAGAGTTCCTCTGAATCAGAAGCAGTGGCATAATCAGTTGTGGAAAATCGTGGTTGTTTACCAGTGCTCTCTCGATGGACACAATCTGTCTTCTTTTTGTTTGTGTTGCACTAGTGATCATGTATAAGCTCTACGCTGGTCTGACGTGAGTTTCAGAGAGCCTACCCATACCTTTGGTTATGTTTTCTCCGGGTCTGATCTGTGATGCTGATTCAAGTACTTTGCATGCGTCTCCCATCTTTAGAGCTTTTATCTGATGTATGCTAAACCGGGCAAGTGTCAGCAGCCTCTGTTTTGTACTGATTTACCTATAAATACTACACTGTATCAATTATGGTGCTATAATCCCCTAGAAACGAACCTTTCGGCTGCCATAAGTGGCAGCATTGTAATCTTAGTGAGTCTTCCTTTTGCAGAATGGCTCCGTTTGTAATCTTCAGATCAATGCAATGATGTGTTGTGTGAATTTTAATGAATAAACTGCACAGGCTTTTGTTTATGTTTTCTGCTTTCTGATACTTTAACAAGTAGCTACAGTGATCATTACGAAATCTTCTGTGTTTATAAGTGTGTGTGCATGGGGTGGAGGGGGGGGTAAGGATTGAGGAAGAAAGATAGCGAAAACTACATTTTTCATAAATATCCAACTGGGCAATTATCTTCGTACTGTATGGGCTGGCTTTTTGTTGATTTCTCTCTGCAATAAATGTTGAGATTCAGTAATTATCTTGGAACCGGATGTGACATTTCCAAAGCAGATACATAACAAATAGAGATACCACAAAGTCATTAAAATGCTGATATCAAAACAGCTCTTGCATTTTCTCCTTGGCTTGAATCCTCTCCTTTTGTTTTATAGAGAACGTTGCTGTTCCCAATTAAAATGCATTCCTTTTTGTTTGTTTGTTTGTTCTTCCTTTCTCTTCAAAAGGGCTTTATTTTCCTTCAAAGAATTTGCAGTGACAAGTGTAGTGCCAAATGTCCTCTGTGTCTAGAAATAGCAGGGGTCAATTGGCAGCTTGTGGTATTTTCCACCCTACACTAATGTAAAGCATGCGAGGATGATTTGAGCTTCCATCAAGTTCTGAATGCTGACTGATCTCCAGAGACATTCAGAAGGATAATCAGGCTCTGGCCATGTTCAAATGACCCTATTCTGCAATATTTACAACTCTGTTTATAGAGTTGAAATTCCAAGAAATTAATACCAACATACCACCCTGAGTGCACCTGATCTCATTTGATGTCAGAAGCAGGTTTGTTTGTGCATACATAGGAACCCATGGAAGAAACCTGTATCACTAGGCAAGGCTAGGAGGAAATCTTGCATTACATCCTGGAGAATTAGGCTGATTCTATGAGTATTCCTCTCTTGCTTCCATGGGCATGGTCTCCATACTCGGAGGAGAGAGCCTAGCTCTATTCTGAGCTGCCTTGCTCTCACACATGTACGGCTACTTCACGTCCATTCTCGTCCTGGGAGGACGTTCGTTGCATGTTGATGTTGGTTGCGGTTACATGGTCTTCTTGTGGTTCTGCTCCTGTTCCCATGTACGCATGGGTGTGATGGATGATACCGGCATGACTGTTACCATATGAACTTGTTCCGTGATGAGATGTGAAATTCCATGCCTTTGTTCTCTTTTTTTTCCGGCCCGACCTTCCGTTCTTCGATGTTTCGATTCTCTGAAACCTTGCTTTCAATGTGTTACGGAGCTAAGTTTGAGGCATTTGTCTTTTAATCTCTCTGCACTGCGTTGCTGACTCCATAGGGAATGTACTGGTGAATGGCACTTCACACTCCTGCCACTAGATGGAGAATGGCATGTTGCGTAATGAGCCTTACCTCACGGGCACTCATCTCGGAATGAGGAGCACGACAAGCAGATTCCTGAGGCCAGGGAGGGGAATCTCTCATCCTGCTTAAATTGCCATTCAGGGGGCATGGTTGGGACAAACTCCCCTCGTCCCGCAATGGACGTGCAGTTAGATTACTTCCGTGAACAGCTATGAGATGGACGTGAAGTATCAGCCATGATTGGAAACTAATGGCATCTGAAGTGGAGAGACATTCTGCTCCTGGGTGCACTCCACATGAAACTCTACTCTGATTTCCCAGGTTTCTTCTTTTATGTAGAGCATATAAGGGTACAAGAACACTGACACCCCAGACACATCGCTTTCCACGTGTAGAATGTGATGATGGGATTGGAGAGAGAGCAGGGAACTTGGGGCAAGGGAAAAATTGACCTCTCCCATATATCCCTCCATGTACTTTGAAATCCTCAGAACAGGATGTGTGGATTGTGGCATTAGAGATAGTCAAGGACCTGAAAAAGTGCCATTCATGATGTTTCATGGTTAGCCATGAATCAGGTATCATCTTGAATCAGCAGGAAAACTGAAACAGTCAGCAGTTTGGTTTTCAGTTCATGCCAGGTGTGTGTGGGGGGGTTGGGGGATACCAGCTCTTTTTGCACTGCTGCCATGCTGCCGTCATCACCAGGGCACTGGCTTCCCTTCCAGGAACTGGGCCTGATGGTTCTACTTGTCTGCCTGCCTGCCAGCTGATCAGAGCAATCAGCTAGGGGCTGGGTACCTGTGCACAGGCAGAGCCAGGGTTCATGGAAGGGACACCAGTTTCTGCCTCCTTGGATATACCCTGCCTCCCAGCTGATCAGGGGGATATTCAGCTAGGGCTTGGGCACCTGCACAGAGGCAGCAGCTGGGTTCCTGGAAGGGAAGTTGTGCTGTCATTCTTGTTGTCATTGCCCCTGACCAGCTGGCAGGCTGGCACATGCACAGTGGCACCACCCCCCATGGCTCCTGGAAGGGAAGCCAGCTCGCTGCCTCTAATGCAGCAGCAATGGGGATGGCACG
Source organism: Phrynocephalus guinanensis (assembly GCA_037367245.1). NCBI lineage: Eukaryota > Metazoa > Chordata > Lepidosauria > Squamata > Agamidae > Phrynocephalus > Phrynocephalus guinanensis. The sequence goes on along the minus strand of CM074745.1, from coordinate 14,070,812 downwards.
ACCATTAGGGTGGCAGTGGGAGCAGTGGGAAAGAGGCAGGCAGGCATCTGTTTTGCTGAAGTAAAATGAAGTGCCGAGGGGGGCAGGAGGCAGTTCAATACTGTTTTTCTTTCACAAAACAGAACTAGATCACCAACCAAGCCACGAAGCAGCCCGCTGTGTCAGTTTTATTCTGGTTTGATGTTCAGTTTGTGCCCATTCCTAGCCACCATTCAGAGACCCTTATTTGGTGGGTATGTAAGTCAAGGGTTTCTCTGGAGCAGCCCCTTCTGTTATGGAACTCTTAAGGAAAGTCCAACTGGCTTCACCGCTACTGAGCTTTAGACGGGGAGCCAAAACTATATTACTCCAAAAAGGCATCAGTCTCCATGTCTTGTTTTAATGTTGGTTTCTATATAGTTTTCAAAACTCTGCTTTTAAATATTGTTTCCAATCTTTGTTCAATAAACTTTGTTTGCCCTATTTTGATAAAGATTGGTATATTGCCTATTATGTTGCTTTAGAATCCTTGGTGGGCAAGGTAAAGGTAAAGGTCCCCCCCCGCACATGCGTGCTAGTCGTGTCTGACTCTAGGGGCGGTGCTCATCCCTGTATTCAAGCCGAAGAGCCAGTGTTGTGCAAGTCCATGGCCACGTGGCCGGCGTGGCTGCAAGGAAACACTGTTTTACCTTCCCGCTTTTTACAGCAGTACTTATTTATCTACTTGCATTTACATGCTTTTGAACTGCTAGGTTGGCAGGAGCTGGGGTTATCAGCGGGAGCTTGTGGCACCCGGGATTCGAACTGCCGAGCTGCTGACTTTGCAGACAACAGTTTCGGAGCCTTACATAAGAACATAAGAACATAAGAAGAGCCATCCTGGATCGGGCCAAAGGCCCATCTAGTCCAGCTTCCTGTATCCACAGTGGCCCCACCAAATGCCTATGGGAGTTCATGAGACTAGATATCTGTCTCCTGTTACCACTCCCCTGCATCTGGCCCTTGAAGTACCCTGGTTTTAAGCCTGGAGATTACACATCTCCATCATGGTTTGTAACCTGTGATGGGCTTCTCCTCCAGGAATCTGCCCAATTCCGTTTTGAAGGCATGCAGACTAGATGCCATCACCACCTCTTGTGGCAGGGAGTTCCACAGACTAACAACATGCTGGGTAAAAAAATATTTTCATTTGTCTGTCTGCTGAGCCACCATGCCTCACTGGTGGTGGGCAAGAGCTGTAAACAAATACATTAAATGAATAATAATTTATCATCTCTCACTCAAACGCACACACACAGAGGGCCGGAGTGAGATCAAATGGTTGTAGGTTGTCCCAGCTGGCTAGAACTATTTGTAAGATCTCATATATGTGAAGTGGTCAGCTCAGAATGAATTTATTTGCTTTGCATGAGTAAGGGCAAGAGAACTTCCTGCCCAGACAGGCCACTCCCAAAAGGACTTCCTATAACAACAGACTTGAGTCTACTTCTTTCCACCCTTTTGTGTGGCCAATAGTGTGCCACATCTTTTATCCATATGCAAACAGTTGACACATCTCAAAACAACGTGCTTTTCAAGCCAGGCGGGCATTAAGGTTTATCCTGCAGCATGCCACATTTGTGTTAAGGTGAATAGGAATTAGATGTACAAATACTTCAAGGGGACGATGAGGCCCTTGTGTTGACTGCATTATCATTTATACTAACAAAAAGAGCTTAAAACGTTAGCATATTCTTTTGAAAACAGAGCTTTGCATTCTATTAAGAGAAAGGAAATAGAACCCGCGCCATGTTACGTTTCCGAGCGGCTGTCAAGACATGGTTAGGGATGACGCCTGCTTTAAAAGCATCCGACTGTAGGAAAATATTCACACACGCCTGATCCTTCTGCTGATCCCTCGACTAAGAAGTGGCAAAGTCACTTCAATTAAAATCCCAACCAACTTGAAACTTTTCTTCCGTATCTTGCAGTTTCCAAGTTGGAAATGTTTCCCTCGTCCTCCCTCCCTACCTTGCCATATCATCCTTTGCCATTTTGCTTTCTGGCAACTTTTCTGTTCTTCTTGGCTTTAGGACCAAACAGACTGGAATAAAATGTAGGAGGTACAGATGGAGACATGATTTGCGGGACTTAAGTCCCACCACTGACTTGACTTAGAGTCGACTTGAGACTGGGAGCCCGCCCACCCCACCCTTTTTTTCAGTGGAAAACAGCTTGTTTTTAATTGGGACTTGGCACCAAAGACTTGGAAAGAAAGACTTACCAACCTCCCTGGCAGTAGCAAAAGTTTGCAAGGTGGGTGTCTGCAAGCAATTGGCAAGAGAAATATAGAAATGTGTGAAACGTTTGTTTCAACTTGCTTTTGATGGTGCCAAAATGCACATTTCTCCAAACTGGGGTACAAGGTAGAGATGGGCACGAATCAAAAAAATGGCGTTTCGTTTGTCGTTTGTCATTTAGGGGGTCCGTTTCGGTTCATTTCCGTTTTTCATGAATTTTTGCAAAAAATCATTTTTGTTTTTGTTCGTTTCGTTACCATTTCATTACCATTTATTTCAATTTTTGTGATTTTTTTTAGTATTTAAAGCAGTTCAATGTATTGCCGTGACGAAAACGAAACGGACGACAAAATTTCTGGTGTTCCTGTTCGTTTTGTTTCATTTTAGAGACAAAATTCATTTGTTGTTTCATTACGTAATGAAACAAAAAAACGAACATGGAAACAAAAAAGTGTTTGTTTCGTGCCCATCTCTAGTAGAAGGAGTTTAAGGTTTAAATCATCTGATCACCAGATAAACCAAACCCAGTAGATCCAGAAATAAAGCTCGAAAGCTCTTTACTAATAAAGAACGAAACAAAACCAACAAAATAACAAGGATTGTCTCTCTGTTTGTTTTCAGGCATGTCTCTAAAATCTGTATCGAGCTTCTCCATGGTGGAGAGAGTAGTACCTATTAAATTGGCCAGCTTATAGGGTTTATAGGGTTAAAATGCAGATCAGTGAAGGACAGAATAATTCCTATATTATTAGAATATGTTTTATATATGGAATGTTGACTTCAAAATATATAAACTGGATACAATTGTATTTGGAAAACCTGTTAGGAGAAATTTGCATTCAAGTGTGTGCACATTTTCAGTGCAAAAAGAATGGAGAAATATGAATCCAAGCAAAACCAAATTCATGGGTTTATCAAGCACTAGATAACCGACTTAATGTGAAGCTATTGTTTTGGTATCTACATAACCAGCTAGATATGAACTGTATATCATTTTCAGTGCTGTTTCCAGAAAAGAACATGATTTAAATCTTCTTTAAATAAGTATCTAATTCTCTTAACTCACCTGCCTCCTGAAATTTAGCAGTTGAGTTTTAGCAACCTTCATGTGCTGCCTTTAAGAACTTTGGCTGGGAGATATCTTTCCCAGCTGCATTGACTTTTAATTAATCCAGCAGTGACTAATTGTTCTTCCTGCCTCTGATTTTGCAGAAAGCCATGCCTGCTCAAAGAGTATCCCCCCCCCCTTTAACAGTTACTCTGTTATGTTGTTGTGCAGTCCTGTAGTCTGTATGCAGTTATGATTCAGTTAAGGCCTGTTCATGTAACTAATCAGTATTTTTAATTTTAAAAACATCCAATTTTGAGCTATCCAGAACTGTGCATAAAATGGAACTTTTTACTCTTTCTCTTACCAGAGTTATTGAGACAGTACGTGCCAGTTGAGAAGAACTAACACCAATGGATGGTCTGTTGCACGATGACTTCAAGCTAATTCTGCTCTGTAGGTCTCTGAACCCTTTTCATTGCATAGCTAGCGGGTTTAAGCCACAGAATGCTCACACACTGCCAAGAGTCTCTCTTCCTGGAAGTTGTCTCAGCAAAGGCTGTAGAAAAGGGCTTTAAACTTCACTTCACTATTTTCTTCCCTTCTCAAGGGAAGCCTGGCTAAAACAGCCATGCACATCAGCTCTAATTTAGGGTCTTGAGCGGAAGAGAGCTTTGAGCATCCCATTATCTTAATTGGCATCTTGTATTGATTCATTGTGAGTGGTTGTAGTAGAATTTTGTAAGTTGGTGACCCTCCATTTAATTTTTACTAGAAAATCTACATAGCAAATCTAAATTGATCTGCTGTATTAGTCTTTGGGAACTGTCTACTCCATCAAAATGATTTTATGTTTTACTTGAAATTCCTAAGCACCCTCCCCTCAAAGTAAAAAATAAAAATAGATCAGTGAGGAGAACTTAAATAAGAGATTTGACCTAATTTTGAAAAGATTTACTGCAGATCAGTAACATTAGAAATAAGATCCAGGGATTAAGGGTGGGTTGAGGCAGGTTATCACCCACCTCTAGGCTGAGGCAGAAGCTGGGTGGGAACAGATTCAGGAAGATAAGTAGTCAGGTTCCAGATCCAGAATGACACGTGAAAGGGGGAAATCAAGAGTTCAGTTTAGAACTTTCCTGCTTTTCAATAGTCAAATCCTTCAGATGTGTGTGTGTGTGTGTGTGTGTGTGTGTGTGTGTGTGTGTGTGTGTGTGTGTGTGTGTGTGTGTGTGTGTGTGTGTGTGTGTGTGTGTGTGTGTGTGTTGCATCATTACAGTCATGACCGACTCTTCATGATCCCATGTCCATGGAGTTTTCTTAGCAGGAATACTGAAGTGGTTTGCCAGTTCCTACTCCAGGTGCCTGCAAGCTGCCTAGATGCCCTAAGCACATCCAATCTCGCCTGATTTGGGAAGCTAAGCAGGGTCGGCCCTGGTTAGTATTTGGATGGGAGACCACCAGGGAATACCAGGTGCTGTAGGTGCCTGGAGTAGGAACTGGCAAGCCACTCCAGTATTCCTGCCAAGAAAACTCCATGGGCATGGAGTCATGAAGAGTCGGTCACGACTACAACGACACAACACAACACACACACACTCCAGGTGCCTACAGCACCTGGTATTCCCCGGTGGTCTCCCATCCAAGTACTAACCAGGGCCGACCCTGATTAGCTTTCGAAATCAGGCGAGATCGGATGTGCTTAGGGCAGCTAGGCAGCTCAAAGTAGGGGGGTGAACGGCCCCTGTGGGGAATCAGAATTCCCAGACTCTGGCCCCACAGTCAGAGAACTTCAACACGGTGAAGCTTTATATCAGAATAGACATCACAACATTGCATGGGCCATGTATGCTGCATTATGTGCTCCTGCTTCAGGATGACCAATATTTTGGATCCATTGCTCAACTGAAGCACTGTAGTAGAAGCAAACAATTGCTAGTTTTTTAAAATATATATATTTTCTTTTAAAACAAGGCATGTGGAATCCACTTATCATTCTTTAAAGCTGAAGCTTGGTCCGGGAGGTATAATACAGCTTCAAACAAAACTGCACCATCCCCTAATATGACTTTGTTTAAAGAAAAAATGCTCTGGGTTCCACATACACACAACCTTGCTGGTGATTTTGATGTACCTGAAGTCACTTCTGAGTACGGATGGGCACAAAATGGAAAAATTGTGTTTCATTTCTTTTTTCCCCTGTGTGTTGTTTTGTTTCATTTTAAATGAATGTTTACAAAAAATTGTAACAAGCAAAACAGTAACAAAATGATTCATTACTCTATAAAACTGCTCCCCTGGGTTCTAGAGGCACCCTAGGACCCAGGGGAGCAGTTTTAAAAACTAGCGAAAAGGTTTTTTTAAAATGGAAAAAGCGGTGTTTTGTTTCGTAATGAAACACTGCCTGTCATTTCGTTTCATTATGAAGTGATTCATAAGCTTATGAAAGGACAAAACAGTGTTTTGTTTTTTCGTAAAGTGTCCATCCCTACTTCTGAGTTATGTTAAACTATTGAATGAGTGATATACCCAGACAATGTCTCAGGAAAGCCAGCAGAAAGGGGCTTTAAGCTTCCTTGTCATTAACATCTGTACTCGTGCCTTTCACACTCAAGGCTGTGGTTTTCTTTTTATTTCTTCAATCTACAGTGGTACCTTGTATAAAGGAATTAATTTGTTCCAAATGAAATTATATTAAGCAAATTTTCCTTTATACAAATTTCCCATAGGAATGCATTGAAAACAGAGTAATCCCTAATCGCGACCATTTTTATGTTGTACGGATTCGCCCCATAGGCAATTCTGTTAAGCAAATTTCCCCTATCTCTGGATTTTTTATGTTGTACAGATTTTATGTTATACAACCCATTTGTTATATGAGGGTCCACTGTATTTCATATTTGGTCTTCCACTTTTCCTTCTGCCTTCAACTTTTCCTAGCATTATTGATGTCCCCAATGTATGCTACCTCCAGTTTAGTCATTTTTGCATACATTTTTCAAATATACATGCCTAAATCATGCTTTAACCTTGGTTTTATACAGTATATACAGGTTCTTAATAATTTGATTTTTAAGGGTTAGTCTTTTCTCATGACATGATCTAGCTTTTATGTGCACTATAGGTTAGTATAGTCTATGAAACAGGATCACTTACTATTTATTAGACTGGCTTCAGCTAGAGCTTAGAAGTCATGATTTATTTATTTTTTATTTTAGAGTATTTTTACCCCACCTTTCTTCTTGGAAAAGGACCCAAAATGGCTTATAGTAATTTCCTTGTGTTTCCCAAAATACCCCCACCATCTTTTTCCTGTCTTTTATTTGTATTTGGTTGGGAGACTTTGGGATATTTTTTTAACATTGAAATGTGTCTTTAATATGTTTTTCCTTAGGGTTACATTTATGAAGCTGTGTTATTGAAGGTAGGCAATTTTCATTGTTGACCAAAGCATGTTTATATACTGTATGCTCCTTTTTAAATAATGTGCACTTTGATTTTCACATTAATTTCTCTGAAAATCCCCCAAAGACTTTAAAATGTTGCTGATTCTCAAAAGCAGGGTGTTTTTTTTTTCCATCTGGTGATGACCCCAAAAATCTTGTTTTCATCAAGACTGTCAAATCTAGCAATTTTTTCCCTGTGCCTTGCTAGAGCTTTCTACATAATTGTCTTGCTGTGTTGAATGTCTCTTTTTCTCAAGATGTTATGGGAATTGCTATGCTTTATAAGCATGTCAGAGAAAAGGGAAATGTCCTTGCCCATTCTTCAGTTACTCAGTTAAGAAAGAGAGGACGATCTCCAAGGATATCTTTGTAAGGCCTTTCAGCAATTGTAAATTAGCATAGGATAGCACGTTTTGATGATCAGCTGTTTTCATACAGTGGAATACGCATAGCTCATTCTCAAACAACTTCACTTAATTTAACTTAACCTCTCTCTTAACTTAATTTGACTTAATCTCTCTCTTAAAATTAAATCCTCGATCTGGGTTGAAATTTCACATGTAGCCTTCATGCTGCGTTCTGTCTCTTCTGAACTGCGTTCAAAAATTGTGCTGTGTAACCATGGCAAAGGCAGATCTTTTCAATTCAGGCCATTTGGAATTACTGTCTCCAGAGTCAAAGAGGCATATGCAGTTCACCGGTTTGCACATGTACCCAACTCAAGAGCTAGGATGTTTGTTACTGTAAGCCAAACCACATGGATGCTGACTGGAGAGCTCAGCGGGTTGGGTACTTCGCTGAAAGTGGCGGGTTTGATTCCTCACTATGTCTCCTAGGAGAAGAGTCAGCCTGTATAGCATTGGGCAAGTAAACCACTTCTGAGTATACAGTAGGACCTCCATATCCACTGATTCATTATCCACTGATTCAGTTATCCACGGTTGGCAGAGGGGGAAAAATAATTCAGCAGGCACAAAGCAAGCTGTTGTTACAAACCGCAGCTGTAAAGCAAACTATTGTCACAAATAGCATCTGTAAAGCAAGCTACTGTCACAAACAGCACCCATAAAGCAAGCTACTGTCTCAAAACTGCAGTCATAAAGCAAGCTACTGTCAGGAAAGAGCAGTTTTGGGGATGCGTGGGCAGGCATTCTCTCTTATCCACAGTTTTCATTATCCACGGGAAGGCCTGGAACCAATCCCCAGCAGATTCCGGGGTCCTACTGTACTATACCCGGAAAATCCTGGAACTATGTCAGATTAGGCAAGAAAAGTTTATCTCATCTCCAAATTGATGGGAAATACGTCTGGTTGACATTTTAATGCAGTTGCCCTAATTTTCTCTCCTAGTGTTGAGCATATACTGAAACAAAGCTTGGCGTCAGAAATCCATGCATTTCCAAATGTTCCGTTTTTTTTAAAGTATGTTTGAGAAAAGTGCAGATTCCAGAAGTTTGCATGGAAAAGTAGGTTTGAAAACAACCTTGCTTTAGACAATGGGGAGAGAACATCAAGAAATACGCAAACTTGGTGGGGGGGGAGAGAAAACAACATGCAAGTATAACCCATTTGAAAAAAAATGTCCATTGACATCTGCATAATTGATTGTGTGGCCTGAGGTGAAACAAGATTCAGTGCTGGAAGAAGGAGTAGCAGTTGGTGCTGTCGTTTAAGAAGAGTGAGCCTTATAACGTTCCACATTCTTACCCTTGCCCAATCTTCTTTGCCCATAGTAGACAATACGATGTCCACGAGAAGTCCCTGCAGGCCCCATTTTATCCCAACAGACTTTCCTGCCTAGTACGGTCATCCCCTGCCATTTTGCGGTTCATATACTGTAGTCCCGGTGTATTGCGGGACCACAGTATATGAAAAGCAAGCCCCCTGGGGCAAACTCGACCACGGGACTGCAGTACAGTGGTAAAGCAAAAGCAAAGTGTTCTGCTTATATACCGTCCCATTAATTCATTCCAAATGAAATTCTGTTAAGCAATTTTTCCTTTGTACAAATTTCCCATAGGAACGCATTGAAAACAGAGTAATCCCTCATCGCGACCATTTTTATGTTGTACGGATTTGCCCCACAGGTGATTCTGTTAAGCAAATTTCCCCTATCTCTGGAATTTTTTTATGTTGTACAGATGTTATGTTATACAAACTCTTTGTTATACGAGGGTCCACTGTATATGAAAAAGGCCCCCTGAGGTAAGGGGAGAAAGGCTTGTTTCAGGCTTCCTACACTTACCTCAGGCCTGATGCCGCCCCGAACGGGCCTCCAATGGGCTTCCCGAGCCTGACATAGACCCCAAAGGTGCTTTCTGGCAACCTAAAAGTGACTTCGGGATCACCGGAAACCACTTCTTGGGCCTCTGACAGGCTCAGGAAGCCCGCCGGAGGCCTGTTCGGGCAACGCCAGACCTCAAGTAAGTGTAGGAGGCCCCAGATAGCCCCCCCCCCAGTCCCAACGCAACCCAACATCCACATATTGTGGATTTTCCATGATTGTGGGTCCCTAACCCCCGCAATAGGTGGGGGGTACTGTAAAGAGAGACTGATCTTAAAACTGGAAGGTAGCCATCAATGGCTAAGGATGTATGTCCCTCTCTCTGCCTCTATCACAATTACCACATTTGATTTCTGTATTTGTGTGGTCTGATTTCTCAGCCAGCCCTGTTCTGGGTTAGTACATGATATCACCAAGATCCTTATAATACCTGGGACAGGTTTTGCTTTGGTCTCCTCTTCTTAATTTGTTCATTCAAATCCAGCAGGCTTCAAAAATGTCAGTTTCTCTTTCCTCCTCCCCCCCACCTCCTGTTCTCTCAATACATAAGAAAAAGAAAAGAAAAGCCATCTGAAGCTCTTCGTTTCCATAACACCCATCTTTGAGGATGAACCTAATAACCCTTTTGGGTGGCTGGACTGCTTTAATGTTCTTCCTGAAATCCTGCACTAAGACCCAGAGTACACCGAGGCAAGGGAAGTGCTGTACTTTCACAATCTTGAATCCCATTTTACAAGGCTTTGATGGCTGCTTAGCTTCCATCCGACAGCCAAAGTAATGGCAGAAAATACGGCAAGCTGTAGACTCTTCAAAACCTGAGTTATCTGAGAAGGCTGCTTGGACTCTGAGCTGCTTGCAAGGAGTTGGGGGGGGGGGCAGGGATGAAACTATTTTTGGCCTTAACATTAGGGAGAAGTAAAGGAAGGCCTAGCAACAATGGAGCCCACTGGCATGACTTTCGGCATACGTAATAAGATAATATATGGTAATAAGAATGGGCCCCGTGGCTGCTGCAATTTGGGGTTGGCTGTAACAAGAACCTATTGCCACCCTTGGCTGTGGCTGCCTCTTTCTGGGATTCAGTCTTGCCAGAGTGGCATGAATAGAAGATTTATATTGCATTGTTAGACTGTCAAGCCTCTGCACGGCAACAACGTCCAAATGATAACTTCCCCAGCTTACAGAAGTTGTGGATTACATGCTTTTACATGCCAGCAAGCAGAGCTGTCAGCTGCTCCATCCACAAATCTTCTTTGGTTATTTTTTAAAAACCACAACCTTTCTCTTTGCTAGCCCACTATGACCAGTGAGTCAATATCCTACTGAGAACTTTCCCAGGATTGTTATTATTAAGAACACCAGGAAGCTATTTCTAGTGCAGACAGATAGCAGAGGTAAAGAATATATAGGAAGATACGCAGAGACTGGGAACATAAATTTTGTGTACTGTAATTCTCAGAATCCCTTAGCTTGCTCGCCAGGGATTTTTCTGTTTGCTAAATTATTGGTAAAATGGGGCTACTAGGACAATTTGTCTGTGACTGTGGATACATTCAATCTATGCAGCGGAGTTTTATCGCCCACCACAGATTCAACAGAAGATCTAGCAAATGGCTGAGATAACGCTGCTGAAGCAGCACACTTCTGGTCAAACAACAGTCTGTCTTAACATTTGAATTTGTTTTTAATTTTACCTGTATTTCATAGAGGTCCATAACATTAAATTTTAAAATGCTGTGCTATGAGTAAAGAAGAGTTGCAATCTGTAATGGTAATTTTTCCACAGTCTCTGTCTAATGTCTGGCTTCTACTACATATGACCATTATTCAATTGGAATAACAGGAGCATGAAGGGATATATAAATAAAGTGTCAGTAGGAAATTGAGGAATACAGTACATCTAACACAAAATTAAAAGGAAAAGCCATCAGATTACAGGTGGTATAAAGGCCCTATAATAACTATTCAATGTTTTCTCGAAAACTGAAATTTGCGGTTCTGGTTTTAATATAAAATTTCTGTTAAAAGCCACATTTAAAAGTAATTCTAAAAACTCAGATATTAACATTTAGATGTTTTGGCCTGATAACACAATATATTATTTGGACATGCAAATAGTGTCACCTTGTGTTCATCAAAGTTTGTAAGATAAATGTTCCCCCGGCACATGCATGCTAGTTGTGTCCGACTCTAGGGGCATGGGCATATGGCTAGCATGGCTAAATGCATTTCTGTGCATGGAACACTGTTTACATTCCCATTTTTTTACAGCAGTACCTATTTATCTACTTGCATTTACATGCTTTCAAATTGCTAGGTTGGCAGGAGCTGGGGCTAACACTGACAGCTCACTTCACTGTGTGGCACCCAGGATTTGAACTGCTGAGCTGCCAACTTTGCAGCCAGCAATTTCAGCATCTTCATTGAGGTGTCCACCAGGACACCAAGCTCCCCTTCCTGGTTTGTTGCAGAGATTTCAGGCCCCATCAGTTTATAAATGTAATTGAGGGTTTTTGCCCCAATGTGCATCACTCTGCACTTGCTAATGTTGAAGCTCATTTGCCAGTGGTTTGCCGACTTCCCCCAGTGTCAAGAGATCCCTCTCGAGTTCCTCACAATCTCTCTCAGTTTTTACTACCCTGTATAATTTAGTGTCTTCGGCAAGTTTGGGTACCTCGCTATTTACGCCTAGATCATTTATGAAGAAGTTGAAAAGCAGGGGTCCCAGTACTGAACCTTGGGGGACCCCACTCTACGTCCCTCCACTTGGAGAAGTGTCCATTTAGTGCTACCCTCTGTTAGTAATGATTAAACAAGGTTGTGATGATGGATAGGGAGCAGATCTCAGCTCTCTTACTTGTCAGTCAGTCTCTCTGCTGTGTGTTAGTTGACAGCTATGGGCTGCTGCTTATCTACTGCTAAGATTTAGCTACAAAAAAGATAGCACAACTGCTCCTCGTAATTCTCTCCATACTGTAGTTACAGGTTAGTATGGATATTAGATGAAAGTATGTTAGAGTCCCCATTTACTGCTTCTTGATATCATCTATCTCAACTGTAGGTCTTCTGTTTCTCTGCACAGATTCTGGTTGAGTGGGGGCCTCAGCTCTTTCCTATTCTTTCCAACTGCCAGCAATGTCATTTCATCTTCTGAGTATGAGCTGACATGTGAGCAGAATATGGAGCTACTATTAAACACTTGAGATTTTCAGCTGTGAATGAGAAGTATCTCTTCCAATGTAAAATAGTTCTCTAGAGCTAGGAAGAGGACCATTGCACTAGAGCAGTGTTGGCGAACCTATGGCATGGGTGCCAAGGGTGGCACTCGGAGCCCTTTCTGTGGGCACCCAACGTCGCCCTTTCACAGCCAGCTGTATTCAGATTAAATTGCTGTATTGGAACATTGTGAAAGTGGGTTTTGAATTGCAATTTGGGCACTCAGTCTCTGAAAGGTTCGCCATCACTGCACTAGAGTTAGGCAACAATTGGGTATGGATTGTTGACGGCAGACAGAACGGAAGCCTCCAGCATGGCAAAGGATCGTCGTCAAATCACATAGCTTTAATTCTGCATGCTTTTTGTGGAACAGATGTAGGACTCATTGGAAATGTAATGGGTACTAAATCCATTCTTGAGCTTGTTCTAGCACCCTGGCTCCAAGGTTTCTGACTCGGACTCAACGGGAAGATAATTTCTTCTCATTCCTATTTTTGCTTCCCAGTGCTGCGGTCATTCTCTTACAAGAGTAATACAGTCCTAGTATTCACTTTTTGCAGAGAACCCACCATCATCCCAATCTAGAAGAGTAATAAGTAAAGCTATACCTCTGGAAATAATAGAGTATACCATATGATTTCTTGCATGTTATCATGGTGGCAAACCTAACTGAGAGCAAGACTAAGTCACTCTTATAAGTGAAATAAAAAGAAAGGATAGAAAACTAAAATGGTGGGAATGAAGTGCATGAAAAGAATGGGAGGAGTGTCCCAAGGCATTATCTGAATCGAGGTATCTGCATTTTGATGTAAGTTCTAAGAGCATAAAAATAGTCTGGGAACATGAAAAGTACAATACTCAGAGGAAACATCTCTACGTTTGTCCTGTATCTCTTTTACTAAAGGGGAAGAATACTGTTGTCTTGGAAACCTATTTTGCTCCATATGCCCACCTGGATGGTGATTTTTTTTATGTGAATTATCTACCGTTTGCAACCTTACATTTTGCTGTTTGGGAAAAAAAATACAACAAAGGAGTCTCTTTTGTGATATATTCCCCTGTGGCTTTTCTGAGGTGGAAACGGTTAGTGGTTCTGAAAAAGGAGCACACATTGGTTTTAGGAGACATTGGGTTAAATCTCAAACTTTGTTCCTGAAAGAATGGTGAAACTTCTTCTACCACTGTTTGGGATGTTCTCATGACAAATATTTAATTCCTTTGCCTTCTTGGTCAACAAGGCAGAATCTCTGTCCACTGACATTACTTCCCTTCGTTCTCCTCCCTACTCTGAGGGTCAGAACCATTCAGCAGATGAAACGTAGAATTGATATTGACTAACATTTAAATATTATTTGATTTATCTGCATTTTGAGATAAATTCTAAGGATATAAAAATAATCTGATAACATTGAAGACTACAATGCTCCATTAGATTGATCTGACACTGGGATGGGAATACAGCTTGTTTGATGCAGTAGATCAGGCGTGTCCAAACTTCAGCCCTCCAGATGTTTTGGACCACAACTCCCACAATCCTTTGCCATTGGAAATACAGGCTTGGAATTCTGGGAGTTGTCGTCTAAAACTTCTGGAGTGCCAAAAGCTTGCCACCACGCAATGAAACAATTTCAGAAAGTGGAGTTCAGATTGCCAAATGATACATTTATCGGATTGTATGGAGTCTGTTAGGCCTCTCAGATTCTGCCTTGAACTATTTGAAGTAGGGCAGCAAGTGGGCAAAGCAAGATAAATAGATGAAGGGTACTAATGATTAGGAAGGATGTATGCAAGTTCCTTTCATATCTCCTTTCCCCTGCCCATGCTTTGGAGAAGCAGAATTATTATGCAAAATGCTTCCAAGTTTATATAATTCATACACTTACTGGAGCCAAGTTTTCTTTGGCAAGAATCTGGATTGCCATTTTGTAGAATTTTTGTCTGTGGACTCAGGCCCACAGGTTGGAACAATACCGAACATTTTTGTTTTGACATCAGGAAGTCATGAAAGTCTTGGAAAATTCCTGCTAAATAGAACCTCTCTGCATCATTATCATTGAGAAATAAATTCCATTGACTTCAGTGGGGTTTGTTCTAGGTCAGCATGCATAGGATGTATGCACTTTGATTGTATGCATGTTTAGTACAGTGATTCCTAATGTTGGATCCTAATGTGTTCTTGAACTCTCAGAAGCTTTCACTAGTAACTGTGCTAGCCAGAATTTCTGGGAGATGTAGTCCAAGAAGACCTGGAAATGCAAGGTGGGAGACCACTGCTCTAGTGTAAGCATTGCAGAAGTCAGCATTTAGAATGGCTGTTGTCCAAGAAAGACTATAATTTAATACACTACTTTGGCAGTTGTTGGTAGAGATAAAAAACATTGCTACTCTTGTGTGTGTGTTGTGTGTGTGTTGTGTCATTAGAGTCATGACCGACTCTTCATGACCCCATGTCCGTGGAGTTTTCTTGGCAGGAATACTGGAGTGGTTTGCCAGTTCCTACTCCAGGCACCTACAGCACCTGGTATTCCCTGGTGGTCGCCCATCCAAGTACTAACCAGGGCCGACCCTGCTTAGCTTCCGAAATCAGGCGAGATCGGATGTGCTTAGGGCATCTAGGCAGCATTGCTACTCTTACTACTATAAAAATGCTAAGCATGGATTTTGAAAGCAGAAGAAGGGAATAATAAATAAATATGATTTTATATATATGAAAATACTCATTGAATTTCATTTCTGCTGATCGTGCACTCTCTCCCTCCCATTTTGTTTAAACATTTAGCTCTATGTGTGTGAATGTAAATGTTTGTATAAACACCCTACTTGCTTCTAAAGTGCAGAACTTGTTCAGAGCTTCTTATCTCTTCCCCAGAACCACTGAGATGGCAAAATATATTCTCGGTCTCCACAATGCAGCCTCTATTTGCATGAGAAAATTGGAAAGGAAGTTGTTTTTCTTCGTTTGCATGACAATACCTCTGCTGCAATACAATTCGCCATTTAATTTGAGATAGTTAGTGGGAGAAGAAGGGAAAAGCTCCCCAGTTTGGGATCCATTCTGCTGCCAGCGCTGTTGCGGGGAGGCTTTGTTGTAATTAAAATTGATTTGTACCAAGGGAAAGACTGAGAATACCTGTTTGCTCAGCACACTGTCTGTGCGGCGCCTCAGGTCACAAAAGTTAAAGCAGAAGAAAGACAACCTCATAGGATCGATCTTGCTCAACTCCATTGGGTTCCTATTCATACAGAACTCTGTCTGATGGAAGAGGTTGTCTGCCTAAGAATGCTGAGGACTTAAGCAAGGGTAGATGGAGCAAAAGTACTGGATGCATTTAAAAAATTGTATACAGTGACCCCCCCACCTATCGCATGAGTTAGGGACCCGACCCAAACTGCGATAATTGAAAATCCACAATATCCAGATGCAGGTCGGGTTGGGCCTGGGGGGCCTAGCTGGGGACTCATTTCCCCCCAGCCTGACACTGCCTGAAACAGGCCTGCAAGGGCCTTCCCGGGCCTGTCAGAGGCCCCAAAAGGACTTTCATGTGAACCAAAAGTGACTTCCGGTAAATGGGAAGTGACCTCTGGATGGCTGACAAGCATTTCTGAGGCCTCCAACAAGCCTAGAAAGGGCCTCAGAGATCTCAGAAATGATTTTAAGTGATGCAGAGGTCACTTCCGAACCGGAGGTGACTTCTGGTTCGCACAGAAGCCCTTTGGGGGCCTCCGACAGGCCCGGGAAGGCCTTTGCAAGCCCATTTGGGGCAGCACCAGTCCTGGGGTAAGTACAGGAGGCCTGAAACAGGCCTTCTCCTCTTACCCCAGGGGGTCTTTCCATCATATACTGTGGTCGTGTGATATAGTGGGAGCACAGTATATGAACCTGCCCCCCGGCTTTTCAAATGTGCTGAAATCCATCCATCTCTTTGCTCATGGCTGCCATTATAAAGGTGCATGCTTAAGTGTATATATTAAATTGTATGTATGGTGTGAAACATTCTCCAGGGAAACATATTGTTAACCAAAATGTTGTGTGCATTTAAGTTTTCTCTGTGCTATTTTATAATGTGCATGGGTGGTCCCCCCCCAATATGTACCCTCAGCTGTCCATCAAAATGAATATTTCAAATTATGTAATTTATCCCAATCTGAGATACCCATATAAAGGCAAACCTGTTGAAACCCATAACTGAAATGGCACTGCCTATGCACCCCTAAGGACACAATATGGCAATGCAGTTGCAAATATTTGCAGTGGGAAGGACTGGTCCTTCCACCTTTTGAAAAGCTCCCAAAAACCATTGAGAGAAATAATTCTGGCTCGTAGAAGCCCTTCCAAATGAAGAGGCTCAGCCTTGGTGCTCAGCGTGTTCTTTAATGAACAGAAATGACACAATCAAAAGCAACACGAAGGAGAGCTGGCTGATGAAATCCTATGCAGAGCAATGCATTTCTGCTGTGAAGTTTTTTTTTGTCCTATTAGTTGGCTAGATGTTGCTGGAGGTGGACTGGATAATCAGGTTTAGGATAAGTACCATCTATGAACATAAGAAATCCCACGGTTCCACTTCTAAAAGGTGCTTCTGTAATTAAGGAGTTATAATAAGAAAATGAAGTATCTGGCTTGGTAGCAGGTCCCCATCGGCTAAGCTCATCCACACAGAGGATGATGATAGAATGGAAGCATCCTTTCCTCACTGGTTTGGCTAACTGTAGCAGAACCATGTGTGGGATGGGGCATCAGCAAATGCAGGGACCCGCAGAGAGGGATGGAATGCTTTGCTGAAGGAAGAGCCTCATTTGTGGCGAGAAATGCAGGCGTCAAGTAGGGAT
Organism: Phrynocephalus guinanensis; assembly: GCA_037367245.1. Lineage (NCBI taxonomy): Eukaryota > Metazoa > Chordata > Lepidosauria > Squamata > Agamidae > Phrynocephalus > Phrynocephalus guinanensis. The sequence continues at coordinate 14,053,730 of CM074745.1, read as the reverse complement.
GCTGGTCCACATTTTAAAATGAACCAGCTTTATTCATTTACAGTATCCAGCTAAAATGTGTATTGCAACACGTGTCCTTCATGTACAGTGGTGCTTCAACTTACGAGCGGCTTGACTTAAGAGCAATTCGACATAAGAGCGAAAAACCATTGGTGTTTTGACTGCTGTTAGCTGCCTAGATGCCCTAAGCACATCCTGTCTCACCTGATTTCGGAAGCTAAACAGGGTAGGGCCTGGTTTGTACATGAATGGGAGACCACCAGGGAATACCAGGTGCTGTAGGCGCCTGGAGTAGGAACTGGCAAGCCACTCCAGTATTCCTGCCAAGAAAACTCCATGGACATGGGGTCACAAAGAGTGGGTCACTACTGTAACAACAGGGGGGGGAGAGAGAGATGTGGTCTGCTCTACTTACATTTTTTTATTTTTTAATTAATGTTTTTATTTTTAGATAGGTCTGCTCTACGTATGAGTTGTACTTCAAATTAAGAGCATGCATTCGGAATGGATTAAACTCATAAGTAGAGGTACCACTGTAGCTCACTTCTTCCAACTTTGTTCCAGAGTCTAGGGCTTCAGCCGTGGTCTGTATAGCTATGAGTGTTTCAGAAAGTTCTACACAAATCTCTCTCTCCTCCACCCTCTCTCAATTGCCCTATAACTTGGCAAGAATAAAAGAGAGATGCCCTGGGGCACTTGCAGCATTCCTCTTATCTCCAATAAGAAGGGTCATTGGTTGACCTCCCCCTATCCATTATAGAATCCTGCCAAGGGCTCTTTTCCCTGTACCCTGTGTTCATTTATTCCATAATTGTCCATAGTCCTCTCTGATCTAAACACAGACACATTCTGTTCTTTATTCTTAAATAAATTTTAGTGATAGGAAAGAACCCTATACAGTAATACCTTGGTGTATGAGCATAATTCGTTTCAGAAGCATGCTTGTAAACCAAAACACTCTTGTATCAAAGCAAATTTCTCGATAAGAAATAATGGAAATTCAGATGTGCATACATATTTACATAGGCTTCTCACTGACATCTTGTAACTAGCCACGGGTCTCCTCCTTTAAATGTATATGTTGTTGCCATCCAACATTATAATTTATTAGGCTCTGAGATTCTGTGAAATCAGTTTTTTGTTGTGGAGTTGTTTTAGAATGTACTTCCCACCTAGTATCCCTAAAGAGCTTTTTAGGCCGCTTACAATGCAATTTTTATAAAATTAAAATATAGCCACTCAGCACAACAAATCCAAAGCAGTAGCAATAGTTAACAAAACACTTGTATTAAAGAGGAAGGTCTCATACAGGGCATGAAAGATAATTACAGAAGAGGCTTATGCCAGGCTAAAGCTTCCCCTAGGATAGAGCCACTGATGAGACAATCTTGTTCCTTGCAGATATCTGCTTAAAGACACATCTCGTAACATGCAGGTGACTCATATGGGAGAAATCGTTTCTTAATTATTTGCCTTTTTCATTCACTGAAATTAATGGGAAACATTTGGAGTAATTTAAACTGGTTGCACTGGAAATCAAGTTCATATGGGGTGCCCAGTGTGTTGTAGTGGGTGGAGTGATGAACTGGAACATTGGAGACCAGAGTTCCAGGTTCTGCCTGGCCATGAGAGAGTAGAACTGGTAAAATCAGACACTTACCTTGAAATCCCTATAAGGGTAACTACAGGTTGGTTGCAATGTTGGCACATAGCTAACTAATGTTCAACTAACTTTAACAAGGGCCATGCATATAGGTTATCTGATCTTACAGCTTTTTGTTTGCAGGAGATACTTACCTTCTTATGCTCGATGTCATACCATCCCGTTTCCACTGCTCCCCCTCAAGCTGTACCCCCTCCCCCGGAAAGGTGCTCTCGACAGTTGGGTGGCCATCCAGAAAACAAATTCCCATAGGAATGCATGGAAAATGGAGTAGTCCCATTTTTTATGTTGTACGGATTCTCCCCATAGGTGATTATGTTAAGCAAATTTCCCCTATCTCGGAATTTTTTATGTTGTACAGATTTTATGTTATACAAACCATTTGTTATACAAGGGTCCACTGTAGATAAATAGGTACCGCCGTAAAAAGCGGGAAGGTAAAACAGTGTTTCCCTGCAGCCATACTGGCCATGTGGCCATGGACTTGCACATCACTGGCTCTTCAGCTTGAATAGAGTCGGACACAACTAGCACGCATGTGCGGGGGGAGCCTTTACCTTTACCTTAAGCACTATATAAATTGGATGCTCCATTTTTTCATTTTTGGGAACCATGGTAAATAATCTTTGCTATGAAGCTGGGGTAGAACATTTGTCCATATTAATTGGATAAAATACCGGTATTAGTACGGTGGTAACTGGGTAGATAACTCAATCAGTTAGGTATCTGACCATGGAGCCAGAAGCTGGCAGTTTAATTCCCCACTGGCCTTCTGAGAGCAGACGCAACTTGTGTGGCCTTGGACAAGCTTCCTGGCCTTAGAGTGCCCCCGGAAGAACAGAATGGTAAATTTATGAATACTGTCCTATGAGAACTGGGGTATATGTGGGGGGCAGAATGGTACATCTGTCCTGGATGCAGAAATCTGGGGGCACCTGGAGGTGGTGGAGGAGGAGGAAGCCCTGTGCCCTCCCGTTGCCACACGCCAGGCGAATAGGAAAGCAAGCAAGCAGGCAGGCAGGAGGCAGGTGTGCAAGCATGGTGGCTGCGGTGCCCTCCTCCTCCTCCTCCTCCTCCTCCTCCTCCAACTTTTCATCCCCACTGTGGGAGAGGTAAGGCACATGTGCTAATGCACACACATGCACAAACGACCACCCATGTGCACGTGCACCCCACACCTACTGGATTGCCCCCCTTGCTGGGTGGAAGCGATGGGATTGGGAAGGGACTTTGTCCTCAGCTCCCCCCCCAAACCTTGCTATGCTGCTGTATGAGAATTCTCTAAATTAGAATTGATTTGAGCACATCCTATTATTATAATTATAAGATGGGAGGGATTCCAGAAACCTTCCCTTGCATTTGAGTGCAACTATATGCCCAGTGAAGGAGGAAGGGGTTAGTCAGTTGGCACCTGTAGCCCAAGGAAATGCAACATATGGTCCACCAGAAGTTCACAGGGTGCTACTCCCAACATCACTAGTATTGCCTCTGTTGGCAGAGCTTGGCAGGAGTTGCATCCGAACCACATACGGCAGGCTGCCCTTTGCACCCTCTAGCTGTAGCCCATGCCTCGCAGAATGCAACTGTAAAGGGACAAATAGGAATATAGTTTATGAAGTGTATATTTTGCAAATAATTTCCCTTTACAAAAAGTTCTCTGTGCATTGCTTTTTTCCATAACTGTAGTGTGGGTGGGAGGGCTGGTTGTTGTTGTTGTTTAAATGCTCATTCTTATGGCTTTGTTGGAAGTCACCCAAAGGAGTGGCATGCCACTAAGATGGTGCGGTACAGAATTTTAATAAACGGATAAAGAAATATGTGCCACTAAATCGATATAGAAGCATACCCATATCCTCCGTCGACACCCCTCAAAGCTTTTCTCCCAGAAAGAACATAGGAAAGTAATGCTTGATAAACAGTACTCTGAGAAATCATTTGAGAGCAAGAGAAGAAAGCGCAACTTTCTGTTTATAGCCATTTTCCCGTTCGCTGTAATGTATTTAAGGAGGAAAATTGCCACTTACACTTACCTAGCAAATTGGCGTATTTGCAGTAATAGGTTTCTCAACTTTTGCTCCTGTCTGGAAAAGGTCAATACGAAAACTTATGCACTCTGCAGAACTCAAGATGATCTTGACAGGTAGTGGGGGGGGGGGAAATCACACGGTTTTGAGTGCTAATTTCCTCGTCATATTGAGACCTCAACAGTTTGTTCCTTTGCCTTGCCGGTTTTATCCCCCCCCCCTCAGTGACACCTGTGGCCATTGCTGGGATTAGGAGGTCCTTATTCAAAATATGCCCCCTTGCTCCTAAAATCAAATGTTTTCATTTGGGAGGGCACATTTTCTTTTCCTTCTGGCTCAATCTGGCAAGAGCCTCATCATCCAGTCAGGTTCCCTTCCTCAAGGAGTACCGGGTTGTGTTTTGATGTTGCCTTAGCAACAAATCCATCTCTCTGTTGCATTTACGAAAGTAGCTATTTGTGGTCCCCAAGGAGCCCTTACACTAGAGTGCATTCAGCTGGTAGGAAAACCAGAGAGAACATTGGCACAAGAAGGTTAACAAAAAAAGAGGCAAGTTGTTTTGATTTTGTATCTAGTTCTTAAGTCTACAGAGACCTCCAGACCAAGCTAGTAACTTTGATGAGGCTAAAGGGCAACTTTTTCTAGAAATATTCAACACTCCCCACACAAGCAATAGCAGTCTAATTTTTTTGTCTTACACGGTACTAATGATTATATAGGTCTCTGTGCCTATTAGATGTATATACAAAGCAAAGCAAAGTGTTTGTTTGTTTGTTTGTTTTAATATATGTATACCACCCATCTTCCAAAGGAACTCTGGGCGGTTTACAGCCAAAAACAAACATTAAAAACAAAGAAGCAATAACAATAATAATAGTCAGATAAAACATAATAAGAAAACATATACCGCTAATAAGTTCTGCTTATATACTGCCCCATACCACTTAAAGTAGTCTCTCGGCGGTTAACAGTTTAATTATGCAGGCTACACATTGCCCCACCCCCAGGAACCTGGATACTCAATTTACCAACCTCAGAAGGATGGAAAACTGAGTCGACCATGATCTGGCTACCAGGGATTGAACCCCAGGTGGTGAGCACAGTTTTACCTGTAGTACAGGCATTTAACCACTGCGCCACAAAGCTCTCTACAAACACACAAAAATGGGTTTTCACAGCTCTTCTGACTCAAGTGATGTTTTTATGCATTGCAATATCTGACTTTTACAAGTCTCTGGCAAGAGAGGTTCCAATTTTGTTCCGTATATTTTGAGCACAACAATATTTTTCACCCATTTGCTGATGTATTATTTTCCTGCAGAGAAATTGGATAGCTGCACTGTTGGTGCAATGCAAGGATGTGCCAAAGTGGACTGATAGAAAGAATGGGTTGTGTGGAGTTCTGTGTGCCAATTTACAACACTCTTTTGTCAAGCAAAATTGGCATACGGGAGGCTACCAGTGTGTCGGTGCAAACATTAATGGGGTTCTCGCACTATTTTCATGGACCTATGTTACCTGTCATTTCTCCTAGCTATTAGTTGAACATTTGTGAAGTCACAGAATGTATGTCGTTGGTATGTACCTTCAAGTTGGGGCCAAGTTACAGGGACTACAATAGGGTTTTCAGAGTATGTGAGATGTTTAGAAAGTAGTTCTGACAATTCCATAAACCTGGTGAGTTCTCATGGCCGAGAGGGGGTTCAGAGACAGTTCTCCTGAGTCCTGGTCTGTCATATCCACACGCTACACTGGGTGTAGTGGAATGTATATACAATGCTTTTCCCTGTCTAAAAGTCACACAAGTCAGATGTTGCCGTCCTGTATCCCACTGAACTCATATTATAAATTTGGTGTCACACAATGCATGGCCATTAGTGAGTCATTTACCTGATGAGTATGTGAACTGTGGATCATTTCTTGCTGAACCAGAGGCTTCTCCTTTTTTGTTGCAGATCTTTTTGAAAAAAATATTGCATTGCTACATGTGTGACTGATCTTATCGCAAACTTTTTGAACCACTGCCAATGTGCATGACCTTAAGTTGTTGGGTTTTTTTACCATTTCCCACAGTGTTTGTGTCGATGCATTGTTTAATTTCTGTCAAACGGTCTCAGCAAGAAGCTGTAGGCACTTATTGAGTTGAACATTCAGCAGGGTGGTGCTGGTCTACTGACTGAAATGCATTGTTTCCTGAGATGCTGGGGACAGAAGAAAGGGAAGCCACCAAAAAACAGTGTAGCCTTAGAAAAAAATGGGGGGAGTAGATAGATAGATAGATAGATAGATAGATAGATAGATAGATAGATAGATAGATAGATAGATAGATAGATAGATAGATAGATAGATATGATGGGACCACAGTGCCCAAGATGAATAGTAATATGGCACCAAATGATGGAGTAACTCAAATACATATTGGGATGCACATCCTGGAATGAATACCACAGGCCTGCACAAGCTGTTGACCGCGGGCAACTGGTAGTCCACAGGGCTCTCAGAAGTCACTTGCCAGGTTCCTGCCCACCTCCTGACCCGCCACCAGTGGTGGTGTGTTTAGAGGAAATTTTTTTTGTTGCTCACGCACCCGCCCATACACTTGCTTCTCATTTTTGGCCTTCCCTACCCTACTGCCGCTGCCATGCCATGCCTCCTTGGTAGGAGACTCTGCTCTCCTACTCAGAAGCTGTGGCAGGGACCTTGGGGGTGGGGGTGGGCAGGCGGCTGGGTGGCCAACCCTGCTGCTGCCACCACCAGTGCAGGGGATCTCGGGGGGAGGCGGAGCAGCAGTGAGGACTGTGTGTGCACGCTTCAGAAAGGAGCTCGAGGGGACATGCAGCACTTCATAAAGGAGCCCACAAGGATGTGGAGCGGGCAAAAGGAGCCCGCGGGCTGTTCAGAGTTGGGCAGCCCTGGAATACCATATGACCTCAAAGCATGACAGGTACATGATTAAACATCACATAACCGCAGGGGGACATTTTGCTGGTACGACCAAAACCTTCTCTGCCATAACAATGATCACAATCCTGCTCTAAATGAGAATTCTCCCCCTGAATCCCTTGTATAGTAAGATCCATGATTTTGTTCATGTGGGAGGATGGCCTATCACTACTGCAAACTAAAACTAATTCACATAAATGATGTATTAATAACTACTGTAGCCCATTTGTCCCCTAGTATCCAACTTTCTAGTGGCAAGCCTCTCTCTCTCTCTCTCTCTCTCTCTCTCTCTCTCTCTCTCTCTCTCTCTCTCTCTCTCTCTCTCTCTCTCTCTCTCTCTCTCTCTCTCTCTCTCTTAAGCAAGGCGGGTATTGAGACTGTGAACCATTGCAAGGACCGTGCTTGGCATCTTCGTTTGGTAGAACCTACTAGCACTTGCACCATGTGAAGAGCTCCATATCGTTTCTGTCCCACAGTGATGTAGTAGAGATGGACCTCATAGAAGACTGTCTTATCCCCCACCTCAAATGAAGTATGTTTCAATTGTCTACTGGGAGCAGGAATAGTCTCCAACTTCATGAAGTCACTTAATGCTTGATGACCCATTTTCTCTTGCATTAAAACAGAGCGTCCTGGAGCATTCCGCATGTGGCATTTCAGTTCAATGGCTGGATATTCTAGTGAAAATCCACACAGCCTTGAACTTGGGGTTTAGCTAGACTGTAAATATTACCACCACCCTAATGTCTTTTTTTTGTTTTGTTTTTAATATGTATTCACTTTAATTTTAGCACCTTGTTGTCAATAAAGGTTAAGAGACTCTTTCAGCATGACTATAAGTACCTGTGTACATGCTAGTTACTTCCACTGGTGGCCTCTTGAGAAGTTACATGTTCACAGTCTGAAGGCTATGAAGAGAACTCCAGTTTAACTAACACAGACTTAATGCAAATACCGGTCAATTCCTCATTGCTTTAAATAGCATAGTAAATGGGAACAGCTTGGCTGATGCAATTTATTGTTGTCAATGTGCATAGAAAAGTAATAAACTAGCAAAATGGTGCTGTGGTGGAACATAAGATGGAAAAATAGGATTTTGGGGGGTGAAATCCTACATAATTATTATTCATACTTCTGTAGCTTGCTTACAGGACAGAAATGAGGCTGGCTTTTGGAGCAGAATGGTTCATGACACCTGATCCACAGTTACCTACATGATAAGAAAGTTAGGCAGTCCCTATGGGCAATTAGAATTCACAGTTAAATTATTCTTAGCGGAGCTCTTATGTTCAGGTGTCCCAGCATATTAAAAAGAGATTTTAAGGCTGTACTTTAGTAAGCTTAGGGTTAAGTCACATGATCATTTTGTTAATTACACTGCGAAGTCAACAAGACATCCTCCTGCATTGTATGTGTAGGGTGTTGTCAAAATGCAGGTGATGTAGATACCTTGGATCTTTTTCCAAGGAGAAAGGTGGGGTAAAAATACTCTAAAATAAATAAATAAATAAATAAATAAATAAATAAATAAATGTAGAATTGAAGTGTCCTGGGCTCTGCAAAAATAAAATTTGTGACTGAAACAAAAACAGGATTATGCATAAGACAACTCCAGTAATTCTTGTAAACTGGTTAAGAATCTTCCATAAAGGAACATAATATATCAATGTTAATAGTAGTTCTACTTAGGGCGTTTATACACGACCCCTAAGCTCCGCGGCAAATGGCTGCAAGGTCCGGACCTTAAAAATGTTTACCCACCAGCTCCGGACTTTGCAGACAATTAAGTGCGGCCCCGCCCACTTTAGCAAGACCAACCAGCAGTTTTCTTGTACCTGCTTTTTGGAGGTGACAAATATTTGATCCGGTGTAAGGATAGTGAGTGCGGGGCTCTCCTGGCTTCCGTTTGTTCTTTTTTTGCGCCCCGCCCCTTTAAGAGATCTGAATGCTGCCCGGAACAAAACGGAGGTAAGAAGGCTTTCTTTTCTTTCTTTTTTCTCCGTCCCTCAGGCAGCCAGCAACCAGGAAGTGCCGAGGGGGGTGGGGACAGAGGAAGAGCGAGGAACCCCTAAGATCTGTGGTCCGAATTTAAGTGGCCAGCGGATCTTAGGGGTCGTGTAAAAAGGCCCTTAGTTTTATTGAGTGATCAAGTGGTTACGCTTTTGGATTAGGGTGGAAAGACTTATATTATCAGCTCACCTCTAGCCATGAGTTAAATGACTGAAGCAAAAGGGAAAATGGGCTACTCACTATGTCTCAGACAAACTTCTCTCACTTGGGTTGTTGAGAAAGTACAATTAACCTTGGGTTTCTTGGAAGAAAAGTGTGCTGGTAAAAGTTTAGATGAACGCTTGTTGAAAGCCCAGAAGAACTGGCCACATCGAATACAGGCATTTTAGTGTCTCAGAGAGTATTAACATCTATAATTGCCAAGTGATATGAACATGGTGCAAATTAACATTCTCCCCCCTCCCTCCCTCCCTCCCTCCCTCCCTCCAATCTCTCTCTCTCTCTCTCTCCTTCTCTCTCTCTCTCTCTCTCTCTCTCTCTCTCTCTCTCTCTCTCTCTCTCTCTCTCTCTCTCTCTCTCTCTCTCTCTCTCTCTCTCTCCCATTTAATTTCTATCACTTGGGCAATTGCCAAATGATAGGAATACAGTGGAAATTAACATATTCTTTGTGTGTGTGTGTGTGTGTTTTACATTGTTTGCAGGTGGGTGTTATTTTATAAGAAAGTGAAGGAAGACCTAGCTGATGAGCCTATAGATTATGAGTTGATTTTCTTTCTGTGTGAAAGAAATTTGCTATTATGAAATTAGCAGTAGCAGAATCAAACTGAAAAAAAAAATAAAACATGGCAGGTTAGCAGAAGCAACACTGTATCAAACTACAGTACTTTCCTTCTCTCTCTCTCTCTCTCTCTCTCTCTCTCTCTCTCTCTCTCTCTCTCTCTCTCTCTCTCTCACACACACACACACACACACACACACACACACACAGAGAGAGAGAGAGAGAGAGAGAGAGAGAGAGAGAGAGAAGAGGAAGCTACTTCTATTTATTGTACTGACTGCAATAAATTTTGATTGATTTACATCAAGCAATTGGAATTATCATACTCTGCCTGATGTATACAACTTGTGTATTTTAATGAGAGAGGAAAGAGGAAATGTGTTTTTGATTCCATTATGGGAAACAGTAGGATGCACCGATGTAAGAAAATGCACTTCTATAGCTTCCATATATTAAGACTGGATCAGATTGGCCATTATCATGGCAGTTGTCTATTGTGTTCCGGTAGTTTTTTAAATAGACCTCTGTCAGTATTTCTTAGAAGACTTTCACAACCAAGACCAAGATGGTCTCTTGGGTAAATCATGTTTCCTCTACAGATGTAGAGATTAATTGACTATGAGAAGTTCCCTGGTTTGCTTGAACAGTTGCTTTGGCACAGTGGGAAGTTGCAGTTCTAAAAGATAAAGCTGAGAAGGCTTTCTACAAAGCTGATGTTTGAAAGACACATCTGCTGCTCCTTTGATGATGACAATTACACCACCACCACCACCACCACCACCAACAACAACAACAACAACAACAACAACAACAACAACAACAACAACAACAACAACAACAACAACAACCACTGGGGACCAAAGGCTTGGAATAAGCACTCCAAACTTATGCAAGGAAAGCTAAGATTCAAGAAATTAGTGCTACCAAATGTTGACTCAAAAGATGAAACTGTGTCACAGCTCATCTGTGAATGTCCAAGATTGTAGAAACAGATTACAAAAATTAAACATGACCGAGTAGCAAAGTCACTACACAGGTCATTATAATATATTCTCTTCCTGATGTTTTTGGAGGCAGGAAAGTTATATATATAACTGAACAGGCTTCCAACAGGCTTCCCGGGCCTGTCAGAGGTCCCAGAAGTGGTTTTTAGTGATCCAGAAGTGACTTCTAGTTCTCTGGAAACCATTTCTGGGGCCTCTGACAGGCCTGGGAAGCCCGCCAGAGGCCCATTTGGGGCAGCACCATGCCTGGGCTGTGTAAGAGGCCTCAAACAGGCCAAAGCATCTTGCCCCGGGGGGGGCTTGTGTATTTCATATACTGTGGTGCCGTAATATACCAGGACCGCAGTATATGAACTGCGAAATGGCAGGGGATGACTGTACCATACATTCTGCAATGATATTTAACAGATACTTAGTTTTTTTTTTTGTTAGAACTTGTATCTGTTATATAATGCCAGTAAATGTTTTAATAATTCTGATTGACTCTGTCTGGTATTTTAAAATAATAATTATAGAACTGCAGTGCAGAGTCATAATGGAACCTATGGATCACTGAGTGCAGACTCCAACAAGGAAGCACAGTGGGGAATCAAACTCCCAACCCAAGACTGAACACTGAAGACCATAACTCTGTATAGTGGTACAACTAGTTGTCAATGTCATTATCCATGTGTTCCATAATGGGATACGAACATCCCAAACTTGGAGAAACTGAGTTCCTCAAGCAACCATGCTTGAACAGGAACCCTTTCTTGACAAATGAAGGCAATTGCTTGGCTGGTTGATTAGGCATTGTCAGTTCAAGCCTAAAGTGCTGAATGTATGGCTGTGCAGGCAGACTGCTTGGTTCATCATCCCTGATGGTTGGTGGCAATTTCAGGCCAACATCCAGCTATGCTGTCCTCTCCTCTTCTGAAGGCACTTTACTAGGAAGATCTGGAAGTTGAGTCATGGTAACTGGACTTATTTTTCTTGACAGATTGAAACATTACTCTACTCCTCCAAGCCGCTTCCTGACGAAGCAGCTTGAATGAGTAGTGTAATGTTTCAATCTGTCAAGAAAAGAAGTCCTGTTGCCCTGACTCAACTTCCAGATAAATTCACCTGGATGACTGAGAACCTTCGCACACATTTTACTAGGAAGACTGCCATCTCAAGTGCACTGGCTCATCAAGACCGGGTGCCATTCACAGATGCCAGCAGGTCCTAATGCAAACATATATCTCAAGCATACCTGATAGAAACTTGCTGTTTTAGCATCAAACTAACAAAAAATAGCCTCAGGATCTAAAGGACCTGATGAGGTGAAAAGTTCCTTAGTATGCATGCTCCATACGCCCACAGAATCATAATATACTCCCTGAAGATAAGCAGCTGCTTGTTTTACCTCTGGTTATTTTATTTCTAACAGTGTACACATCTCAATCCATCACCCGTTTCGGTTTGTATTTGTATTGCACAAATACAAACTCACATCACAGGGGTCAAGAAGCTGACATAGCAGAGAGCTTTCTTGTACACACCAAAAGCATTCTCGGCTGTATGGTGTGACAGAGACATATCAACTGAATAATCCAAAATGCCTGTGTGCCTACATGCAGCTAGCAAATTGTTCATTTTCCAACATAAGTAAAATGTGGATGGCTGTCCTGCACACACTAAGAACATTTAGAAAACAAAAGAGTTGTATCATCAGGTTGTATATGGAATGTATGTGGTTCCATTCTTTGATCTTCCTTGGTCAGGCCATGCAGAACACAGCAAGATCCAATAACGAAGTATGCATTGGATGTAATGGGTAGTAGACCATAGAAGGCAGGTGCATGCCAGATTAATGTTTTCTTACTCTCAATGATGAGAATAGGTTGTTTTGCTGGCCTCTAGAATTATCCCTCATCAAGTTGCAAAAAAGCACTTGATTGCATTATGCTGAGAAGCTGGTTAGAGGTAGCCGGAACCTGTTTCTTTATTACAGTTGCTGACAAGCAAGAAAAGATGATTGTGCTTCTGCATCTTTGAGAATAATGCATGTCTGAATCTTTGCTACCCTTATTGTTAATAAGAAGGCCCTAGAACACCATGGCCATAGAAAGAAAGATGAAATCTGCATACACAACTCTGTGTCCACACCAAACAGATGATGTCATCAGTGGCAAATCACTTCTCATTAATGGCAAATTTCTTCTGATTAAACACATCACCACTGTTTAAGGCACTTTTAGAGTGCACACAGTGCAACAGTCCCTACACCCTAGAATCACCAAAAGTAAAGGAAAAGGTCCACACACACACACCATGTGTGCTGGTCATGTCCAACTCTAGGGGCAGTGCTCACCTCTGTTTCTAAGCCAAATAGCCAGTGTTGTGCAAGTCCATGGCCATGTGACCGGCATTGCTGAATGCATTTCTGTGCATCGAACAGTTAACCTCCCTGCTTTTTACGGCGGCACCTATTTATCTACTTCCATTTACATGCTTCTGAACTGCTAGGTTGACAGGAGCTGGGGTTAACAGTGGGAGCTCACTCTGCTGTGTGGCCCCTGGGATTCAAACTTTGTAGCCAACAGTTTTCAGCACTCTAGCCCGCTGAGCTACCATGCCCCTTAGAATCACCAAAATAAGCCTTTAATCAGCAGTAACTTGCTTTTGCTGCTGACATCATCACTGTTGCACATGCAGAGCTGCACAACAGGATCTCAGCCAAAATATAAGCACCGGACTTTCTTACGTATTACAGCTGAAAGCAGGAATATACGGCATACCTAAGAAGAAAGCCATGTTGGTTTAGCTGTGTTATTATGATGATAGGGCTACAGATGTGCTTGCCTCCCTGATATTTTCTCACTCTTGTCCCCAGCCTAGTAGACAATAACAACTAGATAATCTTTCCACATTTGGGCTGCAACCCATTGTGGCTCTTCTGGGTCTGTGTGTAGGTCGAAATGACTTACCAGAGATGCTTGTTCCTGAATTAGAAATAGACGTATAATGGGAACATTGAATAGGAGTCCTTGAAAAGGCAAATACTCATTGTCTGCCACCCTCCCTAATTATGCTGCAAATCCCACCACTAGAGATGGGCACGAATAAAAAAATGGTGTTTTGTTTGTCGTTTGTCGTTGAGAGGTCCATTTCGTTTCGTTTGTCATTTGTTGCAATTTTTTGAAAAAAATTCATTTCCGTTTTTCGTTTATTCATTTGTCATTTCTACCCGCTTTTGCACGATTTTTAAAGCATTTCCCTAACTCCCACTGGAGACTGCAAGGAGGACGGGGGCTGCCAGAGATTTTTATGCCCTCTGTGGCTGCCAGACCTGCCCAGTCTGTCACCCGGGCATGCTACTGGTTGAAGTTGTCCAAGAATTTACATGATCCCATCACATGGCTTGCCTCCATGTTGTGGCTGGAGTGTGGCGACATCCATTTTGTCATCCTTAAAGGGGAAAGAAAAATACATCGTGATGGGAAAAGACAAAAACAAACATTTTAAGGACCCCAAGCCCCTGGTAGGTAATAATTTCAAATAATTATCGCATTATCATTGCATTTTTATGGATGTCCAGGGCGTTTTAATACCCAAGAAATCAATATTAGGCATCTGGGGGCCATTTTGGGTCAATGTCCCCTAACTCCCCTTAAAGGAAAAAAAATACAGCGATCTGAGAAAAGACATAAATGCACCTTTTAAGGACCCCCCCCCCCCCCCCCCCGGTAGGTATTATCAGACAGTATAAATAATTATCGCTGTGTTTTTATGGATGTCCAGGGCATTTTTTAACACTTAAAACAGCTCATTTCATTGTGTGTCGCCAGTAACGGAAACGAAACGTAACGAACACAATTTCCGTGGTCCTGTTCGTTTCGTTTCATTTTCATCACATTTTTCGTTTGTTGTTTTGTTACGTAACAGAAATGACAAATGGTAACGGAAACGAAAAATGGTTTGTTCCGTGCCCATCTCTACCCACCACTATCGCCATGTACCACTGAGGCGGGGGAAAACTTACCCTGGTGCTTGAGTACCAGAGGTGACTTCCTGTGTTATATGGAACTCCTTGAGTTACACTTCTTTGAACACATTTAAGAACATAAGAACAGCCTTGCTGGAACAGGCCACGGGCCATCGGGTCCAGCATTCTTTCTCACACAGTGGCTCACCATTTGCTTCAGGGTATTTCCAAGCTTTAACATTCCCTGCTTAGCTTCCGAAATCAGGTGAGATTGAATGTGCTTGGGGTATCTAGGCAGGTTATGAGGAGGCTAATGTTTTTAAAAACATTAAAAGAAAAGACAAGGAAAAGAAAGTTTAGTCCCTTATTTTCTGTTATTAATTTCTGGCTAGGTCAGCACCAACATTGTTTAGCGAGCCTACAAATGAAGACCTATCCTTGGTTGCAGTATTTCTGGTAAGGCAAAATGAATTCTTCCATGTCTACAATGATTTTCCTTTAGGGCATTATTCTTCTTTTCAGAAGAAAAGAAAACAAATATAAATTTTCAGGAGAGAAAGTGCTATGTACCTGTCATCTGTGCCTAACTGAGACAGCTCTGTCTGTATTTGGGTATCTTGTCTCCAGTACATAACTGAAGGCAAAATGGCCTCTTTCTGGGAAAAGTATAAAAACTGCAAGAGTAAATAACACACTGGGCTTACTTGGCTATGACTATTACCCTTGAATTTTGTGTGCAATAATCATATCTTAGATAAATACAGTGGATATGTATCTGAATTTACAGGTGACATTCATCTGGAGAAGACCTGTCAAAAGGCAGCCACAAATATCTGAAAGTATCTTTTGACTGACATGCTATCCAGTCCAAATCTTGATTAAAGACAAAAGCAAACTCTCTCTCTCTCTCTCTCTCTCTCTCTCTCTCTCTCTCTCTCTCTCTCTCTCTCTCTCTCTCTCTCTCTCTCTCTCTCTCTCTCTCTCTCTCTCTCTCTCTCTCTCTCTCTCTCTCTCTGTGGGTGTGGGTGTGGGTGTGGGTGTGGGTGGGTGTGGGTGGGTGGGTGGGTGGGTGGGTGTGGGTGTGGCTTGCAAGCACCAGTTATCTCATATAGTAAGATCTGCATTATTCTCCCATTTAAATGACACTGATTCTTTCTGTATATAGGAACAGATTGTGTTGCTCCGTAGGGATAAGGAAAAAAAATATCCAAAATCTACAGGCAGGCAATGCTTTTATTAGAATCAGTGTTAGACACTCCCATCCCTGATGAAGGCTGCAGTAAAGAACAAGCAGAAAATTCCCACTAAGTTGAGAAGGTTATTCTAATTCAACCAACCAGTTTGACTACATTTCTTGTTGCTGCCCCTTACAAGTATGCTGGAGCCCAAAGCCTGATCAAATGGACTCAGATGAGCTTTGATTCTAAAACTGAAGGAGCTGGAGAAGATTCTCTTACATAGCTTTCAGGAACAATGCACCATATCTTTGCAAGATCTTTTTCTGTTTTGTCTGTTCTCTTGTAGAGCGTCCCTGCTTTGCAATATGTTAGCCAGGATTGCTCTTGTTCCTATTTTAATTATGGGTGGTTTTTTTTTTTTTTTTGGCAAGCATCAATAATGAGAAAATAATGAAATGCACCATTTAGAAATGTTTCCATTTATGAGGGGGGGAGAGCCCACTTTCCAAATGCAGCCTGTGGACTTTCTACTTATACTGCCGTGCCCATCTCCCCACAGATGCTAGAAAACGAGGCATTTCAACAGGGGACATAAGCCTGCTCTATTGTTTATTGATTGGTTTCATTAAGCAGTTCACCATTCCCTCAGCTGTGCATTTCCATAAACATAGACACTGCCGTTGTTAGGGTGGACTCATCCCTCTGTCTGCTTTTGTTACCACATGAAACTAAAAAGAGGTGTACACCGAGAGCCAAAATTTCATCTGAACGGCAGTCGTGGGCACCTGGAGAGGGAAGGCAAATGAAATGCAAAGTTACTTCACGTCCTTCTTTGTTCTGCAACTAGTTTTGTACCGTGACAGTGTTGGTCGTGATCACGTGGTTTTGTCCCTGTTTCAGTGTTCCCATGGTTGTGATAACTTGTCTCATGACAAGTGTTACCTTACGGTCTTGTACCATGACAAACACTGAATTTGTCTAGCTTCCTTTTTCCTTTTTTTTTTTTGGGGGGGGGGGAGACTTAAAAAATTCTTTTTTTGATATTTCACTTCTGAAAAGTCAAAATTTTAAAAAAACCAGACACAGTTTTCTGAGAGAAACGTATGTTTTGTTGTGAAACATTTGTTACTACACGGTGGCTTGTCTCGGAACAGAAAGTGACAAAGAGTGACAAGGGAAAACCCTACCCCAGCACCAGGTACAGTATTGTCAAGCTTAGCACCCGTTGGTTGAGACAAATTTCAGTAGTTGCATGACAGATATGAAGTAACTTTTTGTACCTCTCCTAAGCACAACACTAAGCTCTTGCAATTGTACCTTGTGGGTAGAACTTTCTTTCTTTCTTTCTTTCTTTCTTTCTTTCTTTCTTTCTTTCTTTCTTTTTTCTTTCTTTCTCCATAGAATAAACAAGTAAAGATTTGTACCTAGAGCGGTTTCATTTTAAAAACCAATTAGATAAAGCATTATTCCTGTGGAAGATAATTTTCATTGTCCCAAGTATCATTATGATGGGAGGTTTTAATGAAAAAGTTGGTCCAGATGAAGTCTGCATTGTGGGGAGAATTATTTATTTTCTTGATTTGTAGTGCTCACATGTGCTCTTGTAACATCATATTCTTAGGAGAAGGGGTGTTTTCAAGAGAAAATGAGCTAGCTAGTCTATCCCCCATGGTATCTGAGGAAGAAATTATTCATTTGGCAGGGGTCTCCTTCTATACAGGGTCAATTAGGTCTTGATTTAATGCAATCAAAGCAAATATCCTAATGACAGAAAGGCCAGTAACTGACTATTTTACAGACAATGAAATCCTTGAGAGGTTTGTTTAATGACTTTACTATTGAACTTTTGCCTGAAAGAGTCTCCAACCTTTACTGTTCATTATATGGATTCAAGGGCATTTAACTAATGGTAAAAAAAAACATGCAAGTTGTGATACAGAAGTTTCTGGAGTGCCAATTTCCACCATTAATTAAAAGTCTCAATCCAGAGTGGATGGTTTGGTATAGGTTCTGTGATGTCACTGTACCCACTAAGTAAAGGCGCTTTTACACCACCTCTAAAATCCGGTGGCAACTTAAATTCGGACCAGAGATTGTGGGTGGTTGTCACTTTTCCTGTGTTCCCACTCTTCTGCACTTCATTGCTCTTGTCTGCGTGAGGGGAGGGAGGAAAAAAAGGGGGGGAAATGCAGGGTCACCTCTGCATGCTAGTGGAAGCAGCCCCAAGTGACTCCTGTCTCTTAAAGGGGCGGCAGGGACAAAAAAACAAACAGAAGGCGAGGGAGCCCGGCATTCAAACCGGCATTTTACCTCCTGGAGGCCAGGTACTTGAAAAGTGTGCTGGGAGACGCTTAGGTGGGCGTGGTCGTACTTAATTTTTTTTAAAGTCCCGAGCTGGTGGGAAAACATTTTTAAGCTCCGGATCTGGGAGCCCTTTGCCTCGGATTTTAGGGGGTCATGTAAAAGCGCCCTAAGTAAGTAAGAGAGGTGTTAATGGCTAAAAGAATCTGTAAACTTTCTGTGAATATGTTATACTAACCAAGCAAGAAGTTCTGGGTGGAAAAAAAACTGGAGAAAACATTTTTAATTTAAAAGAGCTCTGGGGAGATACAGAAAAAGCTGGAAGAGATAAAGGCTAGGCTTTGTTTTGGAAATTAATCGCAGCTAAGGATAATTGCTTGAAATATCATATGTGCCGCACAGCCCTTCAAAATGTACTGGGGCAGAATTTCTCAGCTTTATTTTAGGGAAATGCAGCATCTTATAAACAGCTAATGCCAATATCTGTCCTGATCTTGCTGATGGCCTAGCTTGGACTGTGGTTTTAGAAAAAAAGTTATTAAGAGCAATGTACCTGAGATGGAGGTTTTGCCTTGCAAAGGTTTTCAAAGTTCATTTGAATAGGGTGGCCTCAATTTTGACCACTGTTTTGTACAGATAATGGGCCAAATTAATCCTGCCACAAGTGCTTGGTGGGGAGGGCTTTCTCTGTTGCATCCGCCAGACCATGGAACTGGCTCGCACAGGAAGTTGAGCTGGCCCCATCTCTGCTATCCTTTCCCAGGTAGCCAAGGGCCTTTCTCTTAAGCCAGGCTTTTCCTTCATATAACTAGTGGTCTGAAAGGGCTTTTAAATGGTTTGGGGATGCTTTGCAATTTTAGAGATTTCCTGAAGTTGAGTCATGACAACTGGACTTCTTTTCTTGTGAGATTGAAACATTTCACTACTCAACCAAGTAGCTTCATCAGTCTAAGGAAAGTTGGTGCAAGGCCTTCAATTTATAATTCACCTTACTTTCATGCCACTTTGGTCTGAATAGGTTCATTAGGTGGACAGTGGACTGAATAGTCTTGTTAGGCAGACGATGCCCTGAATACTCTTTTTAATTATTTTAAAAAATATTTGTATACATATTGTCATTAGCTTCGACATACAATAGTACCTTGTATAAAGGAATTAATTCATTCCAAAAGAAATTCTGTTAAGCAAATTTTCCTTTATACAAATTTCCCATAGGAATGCATTGAAAACAGAGTAATCCCTAATCACGACCATTTTTATGTTGTACGGATTCGCCCCATAGGCAATTCTGTTAGGCAAATTTCCCCTATCTCCAGAATTTTTTATGTTGTACAGATTTTATGTAACACAAACTGTTTGTTATACGAGGGTCCACTGTACTGTTTTAATGATGTAAGCTATCTTGAGTCCTTTTAAGGAGAGAGAGAGAGAAAGAAAGAAAGAAAGAGAAAGAAAGAAAGAAAGAAAGAAAGAGAAAGAAAGAAAGAAAGAAAGAAAGAAAGAAAGAAAGAAAAGAAAGAAGAAAGAAAGAAAGAAAGAAAGAAAGAAAGAAAGAAAAAATTTCAGGCTATGGGCAAGTATATCAGAGGATATCCTGATCCTGTGAATAAAGGTGTCCTACTAGACTTTGAAATTATAGGAAAACAGCTATGCCTTTCCTGAGACCCCAAGTCAATAATGCATTACTAAATTCTGTAGGGAGGGGTGACTGCTGAATGGCCAAGGAATGTCCTTACCAATTATAGCCATTGTTAACCGAGAATGTTGGCAGTCAATGACAGGATGGAATTGTCCCAGTATTTATACAAAATGGCTGTTGGTGCAATTCTCCTGTGTAAATGGTGATGGTGCCATGCCATCACCTGCTGGCATTAATCCTCTGGCAATTAAGGGCAGATTTTTTAATACCAGTGGTTCACCGCACTGCCATTCTGATGCCAACCTGAAGACTTGCCTTGGGCAAAAGGGAGCCTTGTAGCTCGTGTGTGTCTGTGCAGGATAGAATATAAGGAACCCAAATAGAGATGAATGGTGCTTAGTAACAGCATCATTTCCTCATATGTCAGGTAGAGTTCCTCAATAGAAGAGAATGGAATTTATTGTCATTGTATAAAAATAAAATGAGATTAAAAAGTCCCATCCAGTCAGCTCATTCACACACCCCAGTATAAAAATCCAAGACATAAAATCTACCGTTTAAGAACAAAACATCCATACACATACTCCTACATTCACATGCAGAACATCACTTGTACTAAAAAAAACTGACATAAAAACCAAGCATACACACACAACCCTACACTCTTTCACCTGACAGCATTCCTACCCAATACATAAAAAACTATGATTTAAAAAACAACAACCGCCATACACAATCCCCCATAAAATATATCTGTTACACATTCAACACTGATATTACCCATCAACTTAATTTTTAACAGAATTTAGCATGGCTACTGCTATTGGGTAAAAACTATTTCTGAATCTTTCTGTCCTTATTCTAATTGATCTATACCTTCTGCCTGATGGTAACAGTACAGAGAGTGCCCAGGATGAGAAATGTCTCCTACAATATTCTGCAATAGCATTTCACCCATTGCAAAGGACAATTCTTTCAATAATGAAACCTTTAAGCACTATTGATGGTTTAATGCTGGTACCATGAACTGGCTATTGGTCTTGTGATTTCTCTTTTTACCTTTAGGTCACTTTTGAATCTGGCATATGTCACCAAAAGGAGCTGCAACGCTCTGTGTGGTTGACAAGGGATTGGATTTTCTGCACCCAGTTGGGCAAATCTCCTCATCGTGACTGGCATTAATTGGCCCCTTTCTTGTCAGCCTTGGAAAGAAAAACAAAGGCTTTATCAAGCTACTTATTTTTTCCCTTTCTACTTCTGTGCTCAACAAAGGTGTGCTGGAGGCTGGCTGCTGCTGTTGTATCTGCCCTGAGATTTTTTTAAAAACAAGGACTTTCTGAGGCCCCTTGTCTCCAAGTGTCTTGGTGCCTCTTGGTGGCTTTGATATTTGCCAAGACAGCAGCATCCTGCCTCTTCTCTTGCAAATGAAGCACTTCTTGTCCCATCTCTGCACTTCTGGCCACTGTATTTTATTTTATTTTATTGATTCTTTAGTGTTTCTTCCCTACCTTCCAAGGACTTTTATAACATCTAGTAATGGTGGAAGACACATACTGGTATGACTAGGAGAAAACATTGGTTTGCACCTAACCACATTCACAGAGAAGGGAAAGATGATCCCTGTAAATGGAAGTATTAAAGTTTTGAATTTCAGGGTGATGTTTTTGGGTTGCTTGATCTACAAACCATGCATACTCTCTCCTTGTTCTTTCTCCCCATGGCTACTAGGTCTCACCCCACCCCCCATTCGTCTCTCAATGATAGGAAGTTTTCCAAATAGAATTGCAGAGTTCTGGAAGGGGTGGCAGTGACGTCGCAGCCAGATGGGCAGTATAAAAATCAAATCAAATCAAATCAAATCAAATCAAATCAAATCAAATAAATAAATAAATAAATAAATAAATAAATAAATAAATAAATAAATAAAAATGCTATGGATCATTGATGCCAGCCCCTGTCAGAGTCAAAGTGAGCAATTTAACTTCCAACCTCTGGCACTGCATCCAGATGCCTAAATCAGGGATCGATCCAGCAGTTGGTTGACTGTTGTATCTGTTGCTTGTCCCATTTAACTTGAGTTAGTTGGCTTTCCTTATGAATAAGCTATTGAAATGGGCCACGTAAGCCTCCTTCTGGCACCCAGGAGCAAGTGATGATGGGATATAGGAATCGGTCTAATAATTCCATATTTAGACTATTTTTACCATCCAGTGTGTCATTGCCTGTTATTTACCTGCAAGTCGGCTTGGAAATGGTAGGGTTTTAGACCCCTTCTTGGAGTGCTAAAATGGAGTCCCATTACGGTCACTCATGCCAAACCAGCTGAGGAATTCTGGGAGCTGCAATCAAAGTCCCTTCTTTCCCCACTCACAGCAAGGGGTGGTTTGGAATGGATAAAAAAACACCTTAAATGCCTTACTAACTTGAAAGATGAGTGGAAATCAGGCATAGAAACCCAAGCAGATTTACTAGTGTTTCAACTCAAGGTTCCATTAATGATGTATATATATACACAGTAGACATGGGCACGACTTGGTGAAATTGTCATTTCCGTTTTCGGTTATCGTTTCCATTACGTAACGGAAACGGTAACGATAAGCCGTCAGAACTCGAACTTGAACTCGAACTGAAAAAAGAAAAATTTGGTCGGGTTTTTCGTTTCCGTTTGTGGCATCATGGTGATCGTGCAATGCGAAGCACAGAAAAAGTTTTAAAAAGTTTTTTTTTTAAAAAAACACCTGACTCCTGGCCAAAAAAGCAGGCGAAAATATGCCTGCCTGAGGCTTTGCCACCTACCAGAGGGGTGGTTTCTGGGGGGTCCCCGGCCTTTTCCCCCTCTTCTCTTGTCCTGGGCTGCTTGCACCAGGCTGGGGGGGGGGGGTCATCCTCGTCGTCTCGCCATGAAATGCGGTTGGGGGGATCCAAAATGGTGACCGCAATTTTTCTTTTGAAACCGTGGTCAAAAAACACACCAAATCACCACAGAAACATGTGAAATTTATTTATTTTAAATGCCTGAATTTTAATAGTAGCAGCAGTGGGTTTTTTATAGCAATAAAACGTCATATTGATTTTATTTTAGTTTATTTTTTATTTTTTTAGACCTGCCCATTTGGGCTGGGCATGGGATGGGACCATGAAAATTGTTTGAACCATTCCACCAATGCAATCGCCAGGTTTTTGACTGACACTTCTGGATGTCTCGGAGGGCATAAAAAGCCGAGGCATGTTCCAGAAATCGCAGTCGGGTGTATGGATGTGGTTGAGGGAGGAGGGCTGGCTGCTGGTGCTGGTGTGATCCAATCGAGATTGAGGAGGGAGGCTGGAGGCTTTAGGATTTAAGTTAGGCAGGCAGGGAGGGAATTGAATTTAGAAAGTAATTTCTTTGATTCCCTGCAGCTTTGTCTGCTGAAGGGAATAGCAGTTTATTCTTTATTTCTTCTCTGGCAGTTTGTGAGGATTTTTTTCTGATATTGGATAAAGGGGGAGGTTCGACTGGGAGTGGGAGGTGTGGATTTATTTTAAAAATATATTATATACTACCATTTATTTTCTATTTTCCCAACTTCAATTTGCTTGCACACACACACATTTGGGGTGCAAGCCAAGAACAGAACCTCTATCCTAAGTGATATCATAACTGCCCACTTGCCCGTCCGCCCGCGCCACCACCCGCCTGCAGCCCGCGCCGCCGCCTGCCCTCTCGCCCACCCCCCGCCCCGCCCGCCGCCTAGGGCGCAAAAACACCTAGTGCCGGCCCTGATTGCGGGACGCCCCTATACTCTGGGAAGTCAAATCGCGCTAAATCGTGGTGGAAACGACAAACGACAAACGGAAACAACAAATTTTTGAAAAATTTAGCGACAAACAGAAATGACCCAAAACGGACCCGTTCCGACAGTCGAAACATCATTTTTTCTGGTCGTGCCCATGTCTAATACACAGTAGTTCTCACAATTGTGAAGTTTTCATTCAACAACACCATTTGTTGATATGTTTTTAGGAGGCCTATTTCTTTCCTCAGTGTAAAATGTCCTCAAGATGCTCACTGAATGATGACATAGCCAGACATTAATGAACACTTGCCATATATTATCAAATCTCTCTCTCTCTCTCTCTCTCTCTCTCTCTCTCTCTCTCTCTCTCTCTCTCTCTCTCTCTCTCTCTGTGTGTGTGTGTGTGTGTGTGTGTGTGTGTGTGTGTGTGTGTGTGTGTATCTATCTATCTATCTATCTATCTATCTATCTATCTATCTATCTATCTATAAAATTTGTCATGGGATATCCATATTTACCACTGAATTGGATTTCAAATCCAATAATTTCAAATAATGATGGATTGCTTGCATCCTTCCCTCTGTGTATACAATGAATAGAGAATTCTTCATCAGCAAGGACTTTGCAGTAGATATCCAGCAGGTTTTACGACTGGCTGTCCAGTCCAAGTGGAATTTAATGTGATCCCTCTTGATACCAGGTGTGTTTGTTCTTTAGCAAGCTGCATTGATCGGAGCACCATCTACTTCAGCCAAGTAGGAATGCTGGAGACCGCTTTCCAGCAACCTGCTCACAGAGTCTGACATACCAGGCAACATTTTCAGTAAGGTCAAGGACACAATTGCTGTTAAAGATATAAGATATAGCAACTGATTATAGTGAAATGGGACCAATATCTCTGCCGACAGAGCTGCACCATGTGCCTCTTACAACACAGGAGATGTGTTTTGTGACAAGTAACTGAAAGAATCCACATCTCTCCTCTCTAGCCAGCATTGCATTGGTCAGGATTATTTATTTATTATGTATTTTATTTACAAGATTTTTTAGCCACCCCACTAACAAGAGGTCTCTGGGCAGCATGCAATTATTAAAAACTATAAAACAATAAAATTATTAAAGCTATACAATACAGTTAAAACAACATACAGTACAAATTATAAATTATAAAACCCTGCTGCTCATGTGTCCAACCAAATAATCTAAATAAAATGCTGGCCAAACAGGAAAGTCTTTGCCTGGCGCCAAAAAGCCAAAAGTGGCGCCAGGCAGATCTCTGTAGGGAGGGCATTCCAGAGTTGGGGGGGCAACCGCTGAGAAGGCCCATGCCACCCCCCTTATCTCTTTGAGGGATGACACCTTCAGCAGGGCCTCCTGGCCTGATGTTAGGGTACGGCCAGGCTCATACAGTATGCTTGCCTTGGTGCTACTGCTGTACGACAACCAAAGCTTGGTATATTTGCTTTTTGGGGGGAGGCTTCCCCAACCTTGAAGTGTCAGATTTTGGGAAATGTAGTCCTAAACAATCAACTTTAGAAGGTCTGATTGTTATCTTCTCATATGACCAGTATGGATCATCCTTTATTGTCAATGTTTCCAATTTCCAGAAACCAATTATATTTATCTTGTGAACCTAGTCATGAACTTCAACGACTGCTTGGAAGGTCACATCCTTCTTCTCCAGTGTTTTTCAACCTTGGGTATCCCAGCTGCCCTTGGACGGCAGTTCCCAGAAACCTTCAACCCCAGTGGTGCTGCCCTGGGCTTCGGGGAACTGTAGTCCAAGAACACCTGAGTTATCCAAGATTGGGAACCATGGGTCTTCTACTTCAAAGGGAAGCAGCTTTCTTAAAGAAAACAGAATTGACTTTTTGAAAATCAATTGGAGAGAGAGCATATACTGTAAATCTTGCACCTTTCCAGCATCAAGCAATATAAAGGGAATTAGAATAACTCCTGCTTCTTCCAGAAGGTTTTGTGTTTTCAGACTTTGCCATAACATTCAGGTAGTAAGACTGAGGGAGCAGCTGCCTTGTTCATTACTCTTTTTAGACGTGGTGTAGCATATACAGCAATGGACTTGGACTGTGGAGAACAAGGTTGAAACCCTCACTTGGCCATGGGAACTCACTGAGGGAGTGGAATTGGCAAAGCCACTCTTAAATGTCTCAGTTGAAGGCCCTTTGTAGGGTCACTGTATGTCAGCTCCAACTTGATGCCACAGAATACGCACACAAGAGAGAGAAAGAAAGAGAGAGAGAATGAGATTTACATAATATATAATGTCCAAAAATATAGTAAAAAGTAAAGGTAAAGGTTCCCCCACACATGAGTGCTAATCATGTCAACTCTAGGGGTGGTGCTCATCTCAGTATTCAAGCCGAAGAGCCAGTGTTGTGCAAGTCCATGGCCACATGGCCGGCTTAGCTGCAAGGAAACACTGTTTTACCTTCCCGCTTTTTACGGCGGTACCTATATATCTACTTTCATTTACATGCTTTCGAACTGCTAGGTTGGCAGGAGCTGGGGTTATCAGTGGGAGCTCACGCTGCTGCATGGCACCAGGGAGTCAAACCGCTGATCTGCCGACTTAGCAGGCAACAGTTTTTGGAGCCTTAGTCTGCTGAGCCACCGCACCCCACTATAGTACAAAAATATAGTAGCCAAGTATAAATGCATAGCAATACATAGATAAATAAATAAATAAATAAATAAATAAGTGTGTGCATGCACAAATGTTTTTGAAGACATCAACACCTTTTGAGTCAGTGACAAGTTGGTCACAGGTGGTAAATAGTAAGTAACAACCTAGTTTGGGTGTACTGTACATTCAAGGGAATTTAAGATGTCAGGCTGTTCAGAGCTGGTTGGAATGAACTAGCTAAACACTGGTAGCTACCTGCAAGGAACATGATACACTGTGTTCCCTCTCTTTTTCGTTATGATAATTGCCAACTATTTTCTAAAGGCCTTCTTTAATTGATGCCTTAGAAAATTATACCTCTTTCAATTCGCCCTGTTGTGATGAGTCATTCGTCGGCTTTTGCTGCAGTCGGAACTGGTTCATAGAGCATGAATTAGCTTTCACGCAGAGAAACATCTGCTCATCGAAGTGGCTAAACTCCACTAAAGGTGGAAGGGAAGGGAAGGCTTCTCCTTGAAATGGGTATGGCTTCTGTAAGGAAAAAACAACACCTGGAAATAAAGCTCAGCTCTTGAAAGCAGCTGGAGTAACTTCAGTAAGCTGCCTTGTATTGGACCACTAACAATAAATCGAATAGCAAGATTTTGGATGCGAATCTCACCTCCTCAGGCTCTAAGCATATCCTCTTCATGTATAGTACAAAGAAAAAAATGTCCAGTGGTCCAATGCACCGTGCATGGAAGGCTGTGTGTGAGCAAGTGGATGTTATCCACCAAAGTTTGCTATTGGTTTGGTGTTTGTTTTTTTAGTGTTCCAATAAAAGGAATACCCTGCATTGGTGTGTCATCTTTGAAACCACACTGGTCCTTTCCTTCTCGTGTCTCCAGGGGTTATAGAATCATAGAATCATAGAGTTGGAAGAGACCCCAAGGGACATCTAATCCAACCCCCTGCCATGCAGGAACCCCCATCACAGGACTCCCATCAGATGTCCATCCAGCCTCTGCTTAAAAACCTCCAAAGAAGGAGACTCTGCCACCCTCCGTGACAGCTTATTCCACTGCCCAACAGCTCTAAACTGTTATGAAATTATTCCTAATGTTTAAATGGAATCTCTTTTCCTGTAGTTTGGGCTATGTCATCTTTTCTACAAGCAGCTCATGGTGGCAGGTTTATTTGCCAGAGCTAGGAGAATGCATTTAAAACAATACAAACTCCTGCAATCCCTCAACTACTAATTGCCGAGAAAATACATTTTCACCATCCCCTGGCCCCAGACAACTCAAAGAGTGCTGCTCAAAATGGTTTTTCATGAACCTGAAAGGGGTGCAGATGCAGTCTGAGCCGGCCAGTGAGATTGCCATGGCCTTCTTGGGAGGAGCTGGACTTAGTGATCCATTGTCTCCCTTCCAGCTGTGCAATTCAAAGGTGGCAGTGGCCAGTGGCGGTGGTGGCCTTTAAAATCCCCTAGTCACAAGGTCAAGTGCTGTTCGTGCCGTGTTGCCCTCCCACCGTATTAGGTCAGACTGAATGACAGCCTTAATGACTAGAGATGGGCACGACTCAAAAAAATGGTGTTTCGTTTGTCGTTTAGGGGGTCCGTTTCGGTTCGTTTTCATTTTTTGTGAATTTTTTGCAAAAAAAATCGTTTTTGTTTCGAAAAGAAAAAACGAAAACGAAAATGAAAAATTGCTGTTTCGTTAGCATTCATTACAGTTCAATGTATTTGCCGCAACAAAAACGAAACGCACGACAAAATTTCTGTTGTTTCGGTTCATTTTGTTTCATTTTGGAGCCAAAATTCATTTTTTGTTTCATTATGTAACGAAACGAAAAAACGAAAATGAAAACAAAAAATTGCTCGTTTCGTGCCCATCTCTATTAATGACTTTTCATGGCCAAGAGGAAATTCAAGCTGGGTCATACTAGACCAGGCATGTCCAAACTCCGGCCCTCCAGATGTTTTGGACCACAACTCCCACAGTCCTCTGCCACTGGAAATACAGGCCTGGAATTCTGGGAGTTGTGGTACAAAATATCAGGCAGGCCAAAGTTTGGGTATGCCTGTACTAGACTATCTCAACCACTGTGGCCTTTTACGTCTCATGAGCTAATATGAAATAAGTGTTGCATAGTCGCAAGAGTGACTTTGGAAATTTAATGGCTTGGATCAAGAATTGTGGATCTGGGGCCATCTGTCTCTCCCCAAAGCCATTCTGGTAGCCCCTAGCCCTCCCCAATTTTCTTCTCACCAAAGAATATAAGGCAAGTTACCACTCCTGGTAGCCTCCAGCCACGACAATTTAACCTTTAAATGAGTCACAGATACAAAACCATTTAACACAAGCATGCCAATTTTTTGAAACTGAAAATGGATAACTACCTATCTAGCCACTTGCAGTGCTTTCAGATTTGTCTCTTTGGGCCTTTTTACACGGCCCCTAAGATCCGCTGGCCCCTTAAATTCGGACCAGAGATCTTAGGGGTTTGTCGCTCTTTGTGCATCTCCACCCCTCCGTACTTCCTGGCTGCCAGCTTCGTGAGGGGAGGGAGGAAAAAAAGGTACGGAAGAATAAAGCCTTACCTCCCGGTGTTGGTGGACGCTGCCGGGGGAGCCCCAGTCACTTCCTGGTTCCTCTTAAAGGGGCAGGAGGCAAAAAAACAAAAACAAAAAGAAGCGAGGAGAGCCCAGCACATCCGCATCAAATATTTTTCACCTCCCAAGAGCAGGTACAAGAAAAGTGCGGTGGGTCGCGCTTAGGTGGGCGGGGTCACACTTAATTGTCTGCAAACTCCGGAGCTGGTGGGGAAACATTTTTACGCTACGGAGCTGGCAGCCATTTGCAGCGGAGCTTAGGGGTCGTGTATAAACTCCCTGAGTTTGCCTGTCTGACAGAGATTATTGGAGAGATCTCGTGCTCTCAGAAGCAGGTTCCCCAAATTGTCCAACCATGTTTTAGTTCATAGAGTCATAGTGCTAGAAAGCAAAGTGTTCTGCTTATATACCACCCCATACCACTCCAAATAGTCTCTGGGCGGTTTATAGTTTTAATTACAACATTCACGGTACTCATTTTACCGACCTTGGAAGGATGGAAGGCTGAGTCTACCATGAGCCTGCTACCTGGAATTGAACCCCAGGTCGTGAGCGTAGTTTTAACTTCAGTATAGGCATTAAACCACTGCACCGTAAGGCCTTGGAGGTCATCTAAACTTCTCAGGACAGGATTTCCAAAGTAGGACGCAATAACACAAAAACCTCAGACAATCGATCATTCATCCTCTCTGGCTCATGGTTGACTCAGCCTTCCATTTTTCTGAGGTCGGTAAAATGCATACCCAGTAGAGATGGGCACAAAATGAGCGATTTTTCATTTTCGTTTTCATTTTTTCGTTTCGTTACGCAACGGAAACGAAATGAATTTTTTAAAAAAACAAAACGAAAATGAAAACGAAATGACCAAATTTGCCGTGTTTTTCGTTTTTGTTGCAGCAGATGCATTGAACTAAAAAGAATGCTAACGAAACAGCAATTTTTTGTTTTCGTTTTCATTTTTTCATTTCGTTACCTAACGAAATGAAAATGAAATTTTTTCAAAAAAGTCACGAAAATGAAAACGAACCGAAACGGACCCCTAAACAACCAAACGACAAACAAAACACCATTTTTGAGTCGTGCCCATCTCTAGTACCCAGCTTGCTGGGGAGGGAGGGAATCTGTAGCCTGCATGATTAAACTGTAAACCTCCCAGAGACTACTTGAAATGGTATGGGGTGGTATATAAGCAGAACACTTTGCTTTTGCTTTTTAACACTTCCAGCAAGCATGAGCGTCCAAACTCCTAAAGTAGTCAGTTCCACTTCTGAGCAGCTCAGACTACCATTTTCTTCAAATAATCCACCAAAAACATGTTGCCTTGCAATGTCTGCTTATTCCCCAGCAGAACAGTAGAACTGTGTTCCAGCAGATATTTTAATTTATTAAAAAACTTGTAATTTGCACTTTCAGCTGCAATTTAATTGCCATTTTTATATAGCAAAAAGACTATTGATAAAATTATGACAGGCTGGTTTGCCCTGGTGCTTTGTGAAACTGCCACATCAGATGGTGGATTATAGTTGCCTATATATCTTTTATTAACATATAGGTAGCTGGATGACATCTCCCGGCATGTACCACTTGGTGTTCAGTCTGTACCACATGGTGTTTCTGGTGCAGTCATTCACAGCTTACTGTTTGGAGTATTAGAGGAGATAATGACAATACCATGAAATTAAAGATACCATCATTGATAAATGGGGTATAGAAACACATGTGGCAAAAGCAGTGCCTTTTAAACTGAGTACAGTGGACCCTCGTATAACAAACAATTTGTATAACATAAAATCTGTATAACATAAAAAATTCCAGAGATAGGGGACATTTGCTTAACAGAATCACCTATGGGGCGAATCCTTACAACATAAAAATGGCTGTGATTAGGGATTACTCCGTTTTCAATGCATTCCTATGGGAAATTTGTATAAAAGAAAATTTGCTTAACAGAATTTCATTTGGATCGAATTTATACAAGGTCCCACTGTATTGTGATAAATCTGAAGTGTTTGAATTTCAAGACAGATAAGATAGAAATCAGAGGTTCAGTAACAAAAAAATGATACAAAAGCATGAAAAAAATGAAAGGGGGACTTAGGGAAAAAAACAGACTGAAATGAAGAAATGAGATCACTGAACTTGATACCTTTGGTTGTGGCCTTGATCAGCAGGAGCCCATTATAACTCCAGACTTTGTCTGTATGCACAAGTGTCAGAATTCTTGAAATGAAAAATTGGCAACTTGGGCAATGAGAGGCATTCCATTATGACAGGCAATTATGTTGTCGTATGTCTGTTCTTTGTGGAGCTAGCTAGGAAAAGGATTGTGCGGAATGAAAACCAGCTTGCTGTTGCAATATTTTCTTCTGTCCTAGCCTCCTTGCTGTGCCGTCCTTTTCTTCCTTGCCATGGGGAAAGCGGGTGGTTTTGAGATGGCGGGGAGAAGTCGTGAAATGGAAACTCTATTTACCCCGACTTGAATACCTTTCAAAATGCTTAAATGCATGAATAATCTTTTCTATTAATTAGAGATTTAGAAATATCAGTGAGCAAATGCAGCCCCGCCTCTCTTTGCCCCCGTGAAAGGGTAAAGGCAAAGAGGCACTTCATATGAGCTGATGGAGCTGGGAATGGAGACAAGTTGCTTCCTCTCCAGAATGTCAACTGGAAACAAAGCATTGCTTCCTGGCAATTTCTGTTCACAAGACTATGTACAACCAGAGCCATCCACTGACTAGAGAGAAATCTAAGGCAGTGGCTTTTAAAGAGCTGCACTGAACCACTCACGCCGAGCCACTGACTTCTGGAGGACTGCCTGCTTGAACCAAATAATGACCACTTCTTGGCTCACTTGGACTCTTAAACTTCTGAATGAGTTCAGCAAAGGTTCGGAGGCATTAGGTACTCTGCTGCCTCTGTTGCCATGGCAAGCATCTGTAGGTGAGCTGTTAAAACAACCATGTACAGTGTAGCTCTGTGGAAATGCAGAAGTTCACTGTTCAGGCCTGAGATGAAATCTGTGGTCTTCTCCCCAACTTCCAGCCTGGCATAATGAAGGACAAGCAGGGTCAGTTGCAACATTTTTATGGGGCACTGGGATGTAGGTGAAGAAACTGGAAACATCTACTTGACCCAAATATGAAGAAGAGACAAAAGTGCTAGCATTTTTTTTTTTAAAACAAACAAAAACTTTAAAAATTGCCCTCTTGTCTGGCCAAATAACTATGGACTTCTTTAAGGACTAGTAAAAAAGAAAAGAAAGAAAAGGAAAAAGAGACTGTACATAAGTTATCACCAAAATGCATTCAGAGGATATGTGAAAGACACATTAAAGCTAGGTCCAACAGTCTCATGTTTTGCTTGCTTTATGGTTGCTGTTTGCGACAGTAGCTTGCTTTACAGATGATATTTGTGACAATAGCTTGATTTACAGCTGCTGTTTGTGACAATAGCTTGCTTTA
This sequence comes from Phrynocephalus guinanensis, assembly GCA_037367245.1. NCBI lineage: Eukaryota > Metazoa > Chordata > Lepidosauria > Squamata > Agamidae > Phrynocephalus > Phrynocephalus guinanensis. Next base: position 14,021,764 of record CM074745.1, on the reverse strand, counting down.
TGGCTGCTGAATTATTTAATTTTTTCCCCTCTGCCAACCATGGATAACTGAATCAGTGGATAATGAATCAGTGGATACAGGGGGTCCTACTGTAATGAATAATTTCATTACAGTAGGACCCCTACTGTACTCCTAACCTGGGGACTGACTGTTAGTAACTGCCTGCCTTGGGGCAGATTTTTCCAGTCATTTTCTGTCGTGGGGTCTTCCCAATAGACGTCATGGACCCAAGCCATACTCACAAGACAGCAGGGGCAGCATTTAGCTGATAGTGGTGCCCAGGGTTCCCCTGCAGAGAAAAAGTGGTGGAGGTTTGTACAGGGTGTCAGTGGTGCCTCCTGACATCTGGCATCTCCCGGTTGTTTCCATGGAGATGACTGCAGGTTTGATTGTTGTGAAGCCATTTTGGAAACATGTGCCCATGACTTATAAGAATTTTGCAGAACTGGCAAGTGAAGTTGTTACAATGGCATGAAGTTTTGGCATTCTCTTCACAAACTCCTACAGTCCCTTATCATTTGCACTATAGGCTTTGGATTCTGAGGGCTGTAGTCCAAAACATCTGGAGGGCCAAAGTTCCCCCTCCTCTGTTTTAAGGAGAAAGGCAAGGAAAAATTTATGAAATCAATACATGTGCCTTCATTAGGTCTATTCAATTTTTAATGGGTACAGTCTCTTTTAGTGGTGGAGGTAGTAGTAGTAGTAGTAGCAGCAGCATATTTCCGGAATGTATTGTACTCAGTGCTGTCTGAAACTTATTACAATATACTAATATAGTATCAATTATGATATTAGAAATAATTCATCCTATTACTGTACATATAGCCTGTTATGATATTGCAATTCATGTGAAGCCCTTCAAAAAGTTAAAGACCTACACATACCAATAGGTTAATACTAACATTATCAAAGTATACTGACATTATAAAATTCATTAAACAGCTCTATTAAGACGCCTGACAAGAAGAGGAGCTCATGTTAAGATATCAGCAAAAGAGGGTGCCCTGAGCAAAAATGAAAAATGAGATAACAATAAAGTATAAAAAGATAAAGCTAAATATTTTCCCCGCACATGTGTGCTAGTCATGTCTGACTCTAGGGGCGGTGCTCATCTCCATTTCTTAGCCAAAGAGCTAGTGTTGTGTAGGTCCATGGCCATGTGGCCAGCATGGCTGAACACATTTCTGTGCATGGAACATGGTTTACCTTCCCACTTTTTACAGTGGTACCTATTTATCTACTTGCATTTACATGCTTCCAAGCTGCCAGGTTGGTAGGAGCTGGGGTTAACAACAGGAGCTCACTCTGCTCCGTAGCACCCAGGATTCGAACTGCCAAGCTGCTGACTTTGCAACCAACCATTTCAGCTCTCTAGCCCACTGAGCCCCCAAGAATAGCAACCATAGTGATAACATCTAGAACTGAAGCTGGTGCCAAGCAGGTCGAAAGTGTTGCCTTGGACATGACACACCCCTTTCCCTCATCTCACCTTTCCTTTGCCATGTTAAAAGATGGGGTCTAGGAAGAACCATCTGCTCCATCACCAAGCCCAGACAAACTCCAGAGTTTTCAAAATGGCTTTTAGGCAGGCGTTCTCTCTTATCCATGGTTTTCATTATTCACGGGAAGGCCTGGAACCAATCCCCAGCAGATACTGGGGTCCTACTGTATGCTTGCCCATAGACTTCACTTTAGCTATTCAGCTAGGTGTCCAAACAAAGTTTGCCACTTCCTCCCAATACCTGCTTTATTTGTGTTTTGTAGTTCTACAAGGGTAATATTTTTTTTTCACCCAGCGCGTTGTTAGTCTATGGAACTCCCTGCCACAGGATGTGGTGATGGCATCTGGCCTGGATGCCGTCAGAAGGGGATTGGACAGATTCCTGGAGGAAAAGTCCATCACAGGTTTACAAAACATGATGGAGATGTGTCATCTCTAGGCTTAAAACCAGGGTACTTCAAGGGCCAGATGCAGGGGAGTGGTATCAGGAGACAGATATCTAGTCTCATGCGCTCCCAAACGCATCTCGGTGGGGCCACTGTGAGATACAGGAAGCTGGACTAGATGGGCCTTTGGCCTGATCCAGCATGGCTCTTCTTATGTACTTATGGCTCTTCTTATGTACTTATGTAACCCCCAACTACAAGGGGGGGCAGCTGTCTAGGAGTTGTATTGGTAGATGCAGGTCAGATAGTGTGGAAAAATGTTTGCAGATCTTTTTTTAAAGGTCAAAACCTTGGGATGTGTCTACTTGCCAAAGCCATGGGCTCAGCACTGCAAATTCCCCCTTTTGATGTACTGAATCAGTATTAGCATAGCGAGGTCTTGTATTTTGTGATGTAGATTAATGACAACCATGACCGTTCCTCTCACCTTTTATGGATGCTTTATTTTTCATTCTGCCATCCTGTCAGTCTGGTCACCTTATCCACTCTTAGTCAGGAAGAACTGCCCTCAGCACTGAGAGGCTGGCAAGATCTCATGGCAGATAGAAGAGGGGGCAGGACATGAGGCCTGCTGTGTCTTGAGTAGCATTTCAATACCTGCACAGTTGTTAGAATAGAAACCCATGGGGACATATCACAGGGCTACTGGCTTTAAAAAAAAGAGCTAAGAAAAAGAAAGAAAAAGAGATCCGATACAAAAGAAATAAAGAAATCTGAATTTTAATATGTGAATATGAGTATTTTGCAAAGCAAAATCTGCCTGCAGATCCCACCCTACACAACACATTCCCTCTTTCCCTTGTAGGCAGTGTATTGGGGGCGGGGGCGGCAAAAGGCTACATCTGCCCCAGGTGCAGCAATCGGGAGGCGTCTGGAGGGGTAGCAGGAGGAGGAAGCCATACACCCTCCCACCACCCAGCAGTCCTCCTTTCCCCTAAGGCTTGGCGACGACACCCCGTCAGCCACCTCTGCCACCGTGTGCCGAACAAGCGGTGAAGGAGGCAGGCAGACAGGAGCGTGGTAGCTGTGGTGTCCTCCCCCTCCTCTTCCTCACCTTGGTGGGAGAGGTGTAAGGCGTGCACACACAGTAATGCACGCACGGATGCACGCGTGCACACACACACACACACACACACACACACATCCGCCCTTCTGCACACGTATGCACACACACACTACACCCATGGGTTTCGGGGCCCCATTGTTGGGTGGGTGCAATGTGGGGGGGGGCGGTAGAAAGGGTGCAAAAATGAACTTTGTCCCCAGGCGCTCTGAATCCTGGCTACGCCTCTGTGTGTACCATCAGTAGCTGTGCAAGTGGAAGTCAGCAAGGAAGATCTCAGCATTCCAGGGCAGGTGGAAGTGGGTCAAAGAGAATTTTTTTAAAAAAAAGGACATAGCTTTTAAAAATCTCCTAGCTAGAAATTTATAGCTAGACGGTCGAACTAGGGAGTGGGCAAGCTAGAACCCATTAGTACTGGTCAACACTGCTGGTGGTGTAGCTTTAAAGGAGCTGGAGTACCATTGCCCACACAACTTAAATGTGTCCCTGCAGTGTTACACATGGTCACAGACTTTCCTATTGTTAATGAAAAATGAGGCACTCATGTGGCAGACGGAGATGGTTCTTTGAAAAAACATGTGCAAATGTTGTGAGCATTTCTGTCTAGCCCTTTCTCCAGCAATGTTTATAGTTTTAAAATCATTACTTTATTTCATTTAGACAAAAACCTCTTGTAGTTTTCATTTCAGCATTGCCTTCTGCACAACGTATTGAAACGTGTCTGTATAAAACATGGCGGGAGGGGAAACTGAATGAAATCATCTTGGAAGTTTCCTTTTTTTGTTTTGCAAGATAAAGTACCAAAATGTGAAAATGGCACAAACGTTCGTCATCTTCCTCCATGGGGGGGAAAAACCTGAAAATTATGTGCAATAATTAAATAAGATTTATATCCGTAGTCCTTGGTGTATCTGTTTGCCTAGGCTTTTCTTGATTGGAAGCACCGAAAATGGGAAAAAGTGTAATTATTAAAGAACAACTGTCTTTCAGTTCGCATATTAGCTCAGAAAGTAGGAATTAAATATGCTTGCATTAAAATGTGAAACCAGCTCTAACCCTCCTCCATGGTCCCCCCCCCCACACACACACACTTTCATTCCCAGTACACACACATGCTTGTAAGCTTCCGTCTGCATAGGTTGTGCCTCCATCCCCTTAGGTTAACCCCATGGTTTTCCTGAGTTAATATACTTTTAACTTCATAAATCCACATATGAACCTGACCTCTCTTCCCTCAGGCTGATACAAATAGATTTCCCCCCCTTCCTCAGCAGTGCTATCTGAGGACACTATCAATCTATATATGAACTTGAGCTGTCAGCCTTTGGGGGTGTCATAAAGTCACAGGCAGCCATCCCTGCCCATCCCTGCCTGAGAGAGCAAACTCTGTTGACTTAAGGATCATGGAAGGCTCTTTCGGTGGAAGCCATAAAGCTGCAAAGAGCTAAGATGAGGCTTGACTCTGTTAGGAAACTCATCTCGAGTTCTATTGCCTCTATATTCATTCCCTTTAAGGTTTATTTGAGGTATCGAGTGTGTTTTGTGCGATTACGTTGGCACACAACGAACATTACTTTAATATGGAACACTTGATGTCCTTTCGCCACCGTCGGATATGCACAGTCCGGGTGATAAAACAGTTACTGATAGACAGTTTTCATCATTCATCCATAATACTCTACATGTGAACGGGCAATCTTAATCTCTGTTAACAATCATGAGTGCGGAATCAATGGGCAGGATTTTCTGCTCTGGCTATATATGTGGCTAGCAGATACACCAAATTGTAATTGTAATGTTAATGGTTGATCTATATTTGCTTGACATGCTGCTAGCTGTGTGTCATGGGAACTGGGCCTCTCATCATTTTGTACAGAATGTGTAATGAATTTTGAAATGCCAGAAATGTTAGGATTTGGGACGTTAGCTATTGGTGTGCAGATGCATAAAGATATTAATTTATGAGATCATTAAAAAGTGTTCTCAGGGCAAGAGGGAAATATGCACTTATATAGTGTTTCAAATATATTTTGGCAGGATGTACTGCTAAAAACACAGCAACGTTTGCTCATTCTAGCTTGTGTGCTGTAAAAGAGTCTTTTGTTCTTCATTCAGCATGAAATGGATGTACTTGTCTTGGCGGAGGGTGTGGGGTGGAAGGCACATTGATCTAGTTAAGCTCCTAATACGAAATCTATCTATCTATCTATCTATCTATCTATCTATCTATCTATCTATCTATCTATCTATCTATCTATCTATCTATCTATCTATCTGTCTGTCTGTCTTACATTAGTCATAACTTGCAGCAAAATAGGCACCTCATCTGACAGATTTGCTTTGTTCTAAAATGGCAGCAAATTATTGCTTGTTTGATTAATTAATTATTTTCTGTTTTATGTCCAGGAAAAGTTCCTTGGGGGATTTTCTTCCTCAAGTACTTTAACAGTTCACTCTGTCTTAGTACCATGCACCATGATGGGATAAGAAGTAGGGGCATGTTTTGTTGTTCTGTCTCAGATGGAAAACTAGTTTGGCCTAGCTCTTTTCAGGAGCATGCTTCAGAGCATGTATTCTTGTGGTATCAAGTAGAGATGGGCACGAATAAAAAAAAATGACATTTCATTTGTCGTTTGTCATTTAGGGGGTCCGTTTTGTTTCTTTTCCGTTTTTCGTGAATTTTTGCAAAAAAAATCATTTTTCTTTTTGTTCGTTTTGTTACCGTTTTGTTACCATTTATTTCAATTTTTGTGATTTTTTTTTTTAGCTTTTAAAGCAGTTCAATGTATTGCCGTAACGAAATGAAACGGATGACAAAATTTCTGGTGTTTCTGTTCGTTTCGTTTCATTTTAGAGATAAAATTCATTTGTCGTTTCGTTGCATAACGAAACAAAAAACAGAAACAGAAATGAAAAATTGTTCGTTTCGTGCCCATCTCTAGTATTAAGGTATGGCTAGACTCAGTGGTGGTGAACCTTGGGCACTGCATATGTTTTGGACCACAACTCCCAGAATTCTGAGCCTAGATTGCTAATGATAAAGGGTTGTGGGAGTTGTGGTCCAAACCATCTGAAGTGCCAAAAGGTTCGCCACCACAAGCCTGATGTCAACAGCCAGTATTCTTCATTGTCAAATAACCTTCAAGGAACTTTTTTTCCAGAGGCTACCATTTTAGATCTCCTCCAGTGTCCTGGAATGACATTTAATCAAAGGCTGCCAGATAAGAGCATGGGATTCGTTAGTAGGACACAGACCATCAAAAGACTGAACATTCCTATCTTAACCCAAAGATGATCCACCTCACGAACTGAATGCAGGGACTAACTGGGAAATAAGCTAACCACAGAGAGACAGAGACCGTGTTCACACATGAACACTGCCCCTCTGATTTCTCGCATTTTCAGCTTACTTCACTGTATAGATGTGCATTGATGTTACATGACTGATATAATACTATAAGAGTTGACATTTTTTCTGACTCTCTCAGGATATAAGAAAATAAGATTTGCTGTTTTCCATACCCCTGTCATATGACACACTGCTTATTCTTTCTTTGCATTTCTCTTTCAACCGCCCCGTTCCCTCCATATATAGTCCACGGGCCACTGTGAGATACAGGAAGCTGGACTAGATAGACCTTTGGCTTGATCCAGCATGGCACTTCTTATGTTCTTATGTCTCTACTGGAACAATTGACTCATAGATGAAATTGTTAAATTGGATTGAAGAACCAGAGAAATTCCAATAAATATGGCATCCTTTGTTTATGCATTCTTGCACCAGTGCTCCAGTAGTCAGTCCCCCACAAAATGCAAATGCAGAGATTTATTATGAGTAATTAATTCACTCTACAGAAGGATGATGCTTGTGATATACTAGTAGTTATACTCTTCTTTGCCTACCACCATGTTCCCCTTTATGTTCCTTCATCCTCAACCGTTACCGGTGTAGCTTGAGGCTCACTTGTATGTTGTATAAAGTTGAATTCTGGTTTCTATTTGAAAATTTCAAAAGCCCAAAACAAGATCAGGTATTATATAGTCCTGCAGATGTTGGGCTAAATTTCCTTTCAGCTCCACCATGGATGAGGACTTTTGATGGGAAGGGAATGTAGTCCAAACCCATACTTCCTACAACTGTTATAAATAGAAGCTAAAAACCCAACACTGGTTTAGTTTGATTTTTAATTGAGAAGTCTTGGCTAAGTGACCCAGCAACTCAAGTGTTCAAAAATAATTTTTTTTTCGAACTGCACAGTCAGGGAGTAACATTTACTTGTACGTTCAACCAAAGGAGAGTTTTATTCAGTCTGCTTCGGCTAGCATAATTGTTCCTGATGATGCTTTTTCCTTATAACTGATATTTTATTTTTTTGTAATTATGTTTGGGTTTATGTTGCTAATTTAATGCATGAAAAAAGAAAATGCATTGGTCTTTTCAAATAACAGGAATTGTTTTTTTTTTTAAAAAAAAAACAGTGGGTTGTTGAAATTGGGATGTTCATTCCTCAATCACTCGGTAGAAAATTCATTAATCTAATTTAAACACGTTTATTCCCTTGAAATTCCTTTGAAAGTTTACTTGAAGTGCCACAGTAGGTGAAATTAGTTAGGGATGGGAGAATCTGTCGATTCCAATTAATATCCCATTTCATGTATTTCACCCAAATTTCCATTCCATTCCCTTTTTCATTAATCTGTGTATTTTTAAAGAAAGAAAAAAGAACACACAATACAAAATCCATATTTACGTTATGGAAGCATTTGAATTGCTGAGACTTGGATTACAAAATTCAAACAGTTACAAAATCTGGTTTATAGAGAGCCCAGTCCACTCAGCCGCTCAGTCTAATATGGGACAGCCGTTATGGAGTCCTGTCTTCCAAACTTTGCTCTTCAGATGTGCTTTGCCAGGCAGAGTAACTAGTGTTAGTAAAGGAGCAAATGCCATTCACCACAGATGTTTGTACTCGGGGAGGTGGAGTGTTCTCCAAGACAGGGATGAAACTGAGACTCCAAAATGTATGACTTAAGGATCATCACTGCTGTTTCACATGATCTTCCAGATGAAGCAGGGCTCTCAGGAAGATGCAAGTGGAGCAGTGTGCCCAGACATCCTTTTCTCATACTTACAGTTAAGTGTGTACCATGTATTCCTGCATGGAGCAGGGCCTTGGACTTGATGGCCTAATAGGCCCCTTCGGTGTGTGTGTGTGTGTGTGTGTGTGTGTGTGTGTGTGTGTGTGTGTGTGTGTGTGTGTGTGTGTGTGTGTGTGTGTGTTGGCTATTGCTAGTGATAATGTAGGGTGCTAGTTCTCATTAGTACAATGAGGAAAAAAATACGTACCTATCTTCCATCCTTAGACTAAATTATATATTGTGTATTGTGTCGTTACAGTTGTGACTGATTCTTCATAATCCCACGTCCATGGAGTTTTCTTGGCAGGAATACTGGAGTGGTTTTCCAGTTCCTACTCTAGGTACCTGCAGCACCTGGTATTCCCTGGTGGTGGCCCATCCAATTACTAACCAAGCCCGACCTTGCTTAGCTTCCGAAATCAGGAGAGATCAGTTGTGTTTAGGGCATTGTTTGTGTGTGTGTGTGTGTGTGTGTGTGTGTGTGTGTGTGTGTGTGTGTGTGTGTGTGTGTGTGTGTGTGTTGCATCGTTACAGTTGTGACCCCATGTCCATGAAGTTTTCTTGGCAGGAATACTGGAGTGGCTTGCCAGTTCCAATTCCAGGCGCCTGGTATTCCCTGGTGGTCTCCTATCCAAGTACTAACCAAGGCCGACCCTGCTTAGCTTCCGAAATCAGGTGAGATCGGATGTGCTTAGCACATTTAGACAGGTAGTTCCCTTCAGAGTCCACTATTATTTGTTTCTATAACTAGAAAACTTCCATTTGGAAACACACACACCCGCCCCAGGTGCGTAAGCCGTATAGGCAAATCCTCCATCTTTATATCCACTGCAGCTCTATAAACCATTTAGTTAGCCTCGATTCATTGTTAATTGTGGCTTTCTTGCCCACGTGTCCTGGCCTCCCAAAGCTGAAATGGATTTTTATTGTTGTCGCAAAAGATGAATGCCTGCTAAATTGTTTTCTATTTGGTTTTCCTCCTCTTCAATTTCTGCCAGAACCTTTTGTTCCTCACAGCATTACAGCAAGAACACAAACCTCGCTTTACAACTCAGACCCCAGACAGTCAGAATAACAAGACAGGGTAGGCAAACTGTTTGCCTGCTGTTCTCAGGCTGCTAAAAACAGGTATGGCTGGGGCTCATCGGCCCCATGTAGACACCCCATCATTCTTTGCTCTTGAAGGAGTGGAGTTGTGTTCCGTTACCATGGCGCGTAGCGAAATCATTCTCTCATCAGGTGCTTCCTGAAACAAAATGCTATTAAATTCTGTACCAACTGGGAAAGGTATGTGTGGTTTAATCTTAAGTGCTGACCACTGTAGGAAGTCCACAGACCATTTGGTGCTTGCAAGCTTTTGCAATCAATAATTTACCCAGGCTGGGCATGTGTGTGTCACAGAAAACATAACCAAAGTTTAGTTTGAAGGTAAGGTTGCCATGCTTTGGAATTATGGAATTATTCTGATACCAGAAAAAAAATGAATGTTAAAACTCCCAAGGCCGTTTTGCTTCCTAGAAAGGACATAAGATAACTTTAGTCTCATTTCGCCTAAATCCATTAACATTGTCATCCTGGCTCAATTATCAAAGAATATTTGTGCAATATATATGCTCAAACGTGCCACTGCATTAAATTAAATGTGCTCATATATGTATGATTACACCCATAGCTGAAAAACAGAATGCAGCATCCTTGGTTCATGCAATTTAGAGAAATTACTTATTTATTTATTTATTGGAAGAGAAACTGTTCCTAAAAAATATCAATACGGCGGTGGCCATATTGCATTTGTGCTACTGGCTTGCTGCCCTAAAGTGCACAATGCATAATGGATGTGAATAAAACAGACATCTGTAATGAATATGTACTTCGGCTAAAAGGAGTGGAGCTCAGGGCCAAAAGCTTATTCCTAAATTTTCCATGGTATACATACCCAGTGCCCTAAGTCAAGTCATAGCAGTCAAGTTCAACACAATGATCTAATGTACCCCTTTAGTGATTGGCACTAGAGTTGGGCACAAAATGGAAAAATAATGTTGCATTTTGTTTTGTTTCGTGTCCACCCGTTTCATTTTGTTTTGTTACTTACAATTTTTTTTTAAAAAAAATTCATATGAAATGAAATGAAACAAAATGAAATGGCTTCCCTGGGTCCTAGAGGCACCAGATTTGGTGCCCAGAGTCATTTTTAAAGGGGTCCAGCCGTTTTATTACTTAACAAAACGACGAAACATCATTTCAGTTTTTGTTTCATGCCCATCTCTAATTGGCACTAATAACAGAGTGGCAAAGAGAACCAATGTGTACATGGACACTTAAAAAAACACATTGCTTTCCTTGGGGCCTAGTGTCCAATCTATTAGCTGTGGAATCTGGAACCTTGAAAGGTCAAAAAGTTCCATATCATGTCATTTAAATATTCCTGTTCATTTAAATGAAAGATTCCAACTCATTTTTAACAATTCTTGATTTTTGTTCCACTATGCTAGTGTTGCTACCCTGTTGTATAGATCCATAGTTACGTACTGTATATACTCGAATATAAGCCTAGTTTTTCAGCCCTAATTTTGGGCTGAGAAAAAGGGGACCTCAGCTTATATTCGGGTCAATACTTTTAGCCACTGAGGCAAGTTTGGGTCGGTGGCTAAAAGTCATTTTAAACATTTTGTGCCGCTTCTCATGACCCCCCCTCCCATGTTTAAAATGACTTTTTAAAAAGTCATTTTAAAACAATGTTTAAAATGACTTTTAGCCACCAATTCAAGCACTTGCCTCAGTGGCTAAAAGTCATTTTAAACATCACACACACACCCAGCTCACAAAGGAGGAGTTGCCAGGCCCTGCTGCATTTCCCACCCTAGGCTTATACTTGAGTCAATAAATTTTCCCAGTTTTTTGGGTTTAAATTAGAGGCCCCGACTTATACTCGGGTCGACTTTGTACTCGAGTATATACGGTAAATGCAATTCTTTCTTTTTATATAGTAGATAATAGTGATGTTGTTTTCTGTTCTTATCACACTATTTTTTTCTCAACCCTACGAATACGATCCTTGCATCCGATTAACAATCTGATGAACACTTTGGGACTATGCTCAGCAATTTGTTCTGGGCCTGCACCTTCCTTTTATGGGCACAGAAAGTGATTGTTGAGGGAAATCCTCAGATTTCTTTCTTGCGTGAGGGAGGGCAGTGATGTTCCCTGAAAAGTGTTGTTTAGCATCACAGTTTGATATCATTTAGGAACTGTGATGCACTCAGATTCTCTGTTTCTTATTGATAAGAAAATGTACAGATTTGAATTTTTTCCTCCTCCACCCCTGGGAAAGACTTTGCTTTGCACTATATACTGATAAAAATGGCAAGTATTTTCTTGTTTTGATACTTTAGGTAGATTCATCCAAAATCTCTGCAAACCATACATGCCCTCAAGCAGCACTGGGAGAAAGAGGCAGAGACAGAGAAATCCAAAACAATACAATATTAGATTAGAACAGCTTTATAGGTTATGGTTGAGGTAGGTTGTTTGTTGTGTGTTGGGTTGTGTATGTTATAGTTGCGAGTTGTGGGGGATTAGGATCTAGGCTTCCTCTCTTTCTGTTGGGCTTGCCTGGGGCAAGACCCAACCATTTGGAAGCAATTAGGATAATGGGTTTAGTGTGAGTGTGTATTTAGGGTGGTGTGCAGTTTCGTCCACAACTTTTGTCTTCCCCTCTTCTTTGAAGCATGCTCCCTCCATCTGGAGTACTATGTCCAGTTCTGTGCACCTCAATTTAAAAAGCATGCTGTTGTGAATCTGCAATAAATACCTGTTTTATTACAACCATTGTGAGGTTTCCTTTTGTTCTGGAAACACAGCACTGGCGACCAAGGTGGGATACATGCAGCCCCTCCAAAACCTTTTTATGGAAGGGTGTACCACAAGTCGACTTCCCCACAAAATACACCCTCAGTGGGTAGACAGCTCATATTTCTGATGAACAAAAGTATTTGAACAGCTTGGGCTTCTGCATGATGCCTTCTTGCTTGGACAATCCATGCTCCCCACCCCCAGGCTGCTTGGGAGCTTCCATTGGTCTGGCGATGAGCAGATCAGGCTGGTCTCTGTCCTCAGAGCTAGGAGGTCGCTTCACGGTTGGTCAGGAAGCCCAACTCTTCCTGCTGGTGCCCCAACTACCTTTAGAACAAACCAAAAGGAAAACCAACAGTAAACAGGGAATCAGTGAGACATCCAAATAATTACTCTGCAGAAAGGCATCCCTGCCACCAATCGGATGGGATGTAGCAGTACCAGACAATGAAATTAACCACCAATTCACATTCATCAGCAATAGGGATGTCAATCCTTGTTTGTCCCTCTCTTGTCTACCAGAACAAGGAACCACACATCTTGCTCTTATGTATAAGAGGGCCAAGTATTTTACGTCAGTCTCTATGAGCATTTTTTGCATTTGGGATAACCACATTTTGTGCCGATAGGAACAATACTAGTAACAACCTTAAAAAAACCCCACTGTTTTTTAAAGGGACATCTAAGGGTTAGAAGTGTAGAAAGTGTTTGTGTTTTTTTAACAGCAATTTCCCAATCCTTCAGTAATGCTATGTGTGTGCGGTGCTTCTGAAAGGTACACGAGTTTTGCACTCCTTTTGCCTTTCTGATTTCATCACAGGGTTTTATCCAGTCCTCAAGGCTGGGTGCACTGACTTTCACTCTAGCCTACAAAGATCCCTCCCAGCCACATCTACTGAAGGCAGGTTGTACGTACAGTATTTGGTTTATTATTTTTGCTTTATCAGATTTACCATATTTTTCACGCCACAAGATGCACTGGACCCATAAGATGCGCCTAGCTTTAAAGGTATGTATGTGTGAAAAAATTTCACACATACATACTGCGGTCCTGGTACATCTCCAGCCCCAGTTTACTCTCCAGCCATGTTGCTCTTGGGAGTCCTGGAGCCACATGGCTGGATAGTAAAATGCAAAGACAAGCCACCCCCCTGCCCGCGTCTCCATGCTGAGAAGCCTCCGGCCATTGCAGAGGCCTCCAGACCTGGTGCAGGTCCCAGCCCCAGCTGAGGCTTCCAAACCTGGCTGTTTAAAAAAAATTCCCTTGCATGATTAATTTTTCCATAGAATCAAAGAGGAAGAGTAAACAGCCCTACCAGAGACCATAGAGATGAGAAATGTGCTAGAGAGTAACCACCCACCATGATGACCATAGAGCTGCTCTTCAAGATGGGCTGAATGGGAGAGCTCCCTCCCCTGGATTCACATTCTGCCTGTCTTTTTTTTTTTTTTTAACAACCAGGGTCGGGAAGCCTCCATTGGGGCTGCAGCTGGAGCTAGTACCTGCACCGGTTCCAGAGGCCTCTGAAGCAGCCTCTCTGGAGGTTCCCAGCGAGGGTATATGCACCCTATAAGATGCACAGACATTTCTCCTTACTGTTGAGCGGGGGTGGTGGTGGTGGAGTGTGTCTTATAGAGCAAAAAACAACAACAGTAATTATGTTTGATTGGTTAGTTTCATTTTCATCTATACATTGTATATTGTTTAATTGTATTATTCATGGTATTTTCCATGACTTAGCTTTTGTAAACAACCCAGAGTGACCTTTGGTCAGATGCTGTGGTATAAAAATCAAAATAAATAGATAATAAATAAATAAATAAATAAATAAATAAATAAATAAATAAATAAATAAATAAATAAATAAATAAATAAATAAATAATGCTGCAAAAGCTCCAACATTAATAGGCTTAAAATTGGGGTGGCAATCAATCAATCAATCAATCAATCAATCAATCAATCAATCAATCAATCAATCAAAATAAATAAATAAATAAATAATGCTGCAAAAAGCTCCAACATTAATAGGCTTAAAATTGTGGTGGCAATCAATCAATCAATCAATCAATCAAGCAAGCAAGCAAGCAAGCAAGCAAGCAAAATAAATAAATAAATAAATAAATAAATAAATAAATAAATAAATAAATAAATAATGCTGCAAAAGCTCCAACATTAATAGGCTTAAAATTGGGGTGGCAATCAATCAATCAATCAATCAATAATCAATCAATCAATCAATCAATCAATCAATCTAAATAAATAAATAAATAAATAAATAAATAAATAAATAAATAAATAAATAATGCTGCAGAAAGCTCCAACATTAATTGGCTTAAAATTGGGGTGGCAGTATAGGAAGCCTACTGGACCACTTATCACCAGTTTCCCCCCCCCCCAAGAAGATGCCATGAATCTAAAATAACCAGGAAGTAACAGGATACAGTTTAATGAAGCACATTCTGAGCAGCAGCTGCATGAACTGTTGTGGGGAAGAAGCAATTACAGTTCCATGTGTTACGTTATCTTCATCTTTGTCTTCTGGGTCTGCCGGCTCTCTCCCTACTCCCCCCCCCCCCCCACAACAGTCCACCCGCCGCTCCCTGTCATATCCCTTTTCTGAACACTTCAAAATTCAAGCCTTCATTTCCACCAGAAGTTTAAACATTGTTCCTTTTTATGTCGCACGGCTTTTAATTTTCCTGCCCAACCAAAATGATTGTTTATGTTGTAAATGCCACATTAGTCTCCGTGAAATGGAGATGGAATTGATTTTCATTTCACAGATTTCACAGCTTGCCCCAGAAATTTCTGCTTGATTGCCAGTGCCTCCAAGATGCAAAGGGCTCTGAAAGGCTCAGAAATGATGTGTGTAGCATAGCACAGGGAGAAATAAAAACTGCAGAAATAAAAACCTGCAGCTAAAGCAGGGCGGCACCCCACCTCTCAGCAGACATACTCCAATGAACATCCAAAGGAGTGCACACCTGGAGCTGCCTGTTACTTGTTTTATTCTTAAAATCCTGCAGATCAGCTCTGAATAAGCTTCTGAATTTATTGAAAGCATTATTCCAGTTACAGGAAGGTCAGCTGGACAAACATGTTTATTAACTGTGCATATTCTTGCCTCTTTTTTCTTTCTTTTTTTCCTAAGTAGGAGGCTTGGATTCAGCTGCCCTCTGAGATCTTCTGGAACACATGATGTTTTGTTTTCTGTAATGGAACAGAGGGTGGCAGTTTGTATTCATGACCCAAAGTGTCAAATTTATTTTGAAAGGTCTATAAGAAGAGTGGGTATTACAGCAACTGTACCAGCAGGTCTTAACTCAGTGCTCAGTGTAGTACAGGGGAAAGGATTTTGGACCTGATGTAATAAAGTTTGGGGTTTTAATTCCAGGTTCCACATGACTTTTACCTGGTGACCATTGATTTTCACATTCTGTCCATTTAATCTACTCTGTAACGTTGTTGTGATGAGCCTGGGGGGCGGGATGTTTTTTTTAATTAACTATGAAACATTATATTGTTCTTGATTTGAAGCGACTATTATAAACTCTCTCTCTCTCTCTCTCTCTCTCTCTCTCTCTCTCTCTCTCTCTCTCTCTCTCTCTCTCTCTCTCACACACACACACACACACACACACACACACACACACACACACACACACACACACACACACACACACACACAAACCTTCCATTTCACACATGAGCACGTGGCCTTTGACAAATGATGGTGGTAATGCAGCCTTCTGCTTGAATGGGGGGTCAGGTTTCTCTGGATGACTTTAGAAATGATCAAAATGAAGCAACAGTACATTGGCTTGAATGAGAAGAAGCTTCATGTTTGTATGCTCCACGTTATCCGGTCCAGAAGTATACTTCTTTGGACACAATAATAGGTGCTCCTGCTAACCGGCTTTTACAAAAAAGATCAGCTACATCACTGCCTTTAGCATTCAAAGTCTTACTTGCTTACTTCGTAGCACTTCTATGATGCAGGACTTCTCAACATTCATGGGAAAGGACAGCATGTGTTTTTCTTCCTTTGGACATGATAGTTGTACTGGGCAAAATCTTGTTCAACATGCCAGTGTAAATGTGCCAGATCTGAGGACCAGTAACAAGGATCTTCACTATACAGAAGTGGTAGAGGTTGCATTTCTGCCTCAGTGCTAGTACAACTACAAATCCAACCTTGAGTTGTGTTCACATATTTTCAGCACATAATTTTGGCCATTGTGCATGAACTCCACTGGCTTAGAGACCTTTTACATGACCCCTAAGATCTGCTGGTAGCTTAAATTTGGATCCCCCCCAGCCAGATATCATGTGGGTTTTGTTCCTCTTCCTGTTTTCCCACCCTTCCGCACCCTGTTGCTCCTGTCTGCAATGAGGGGAGGGAGAAAAAAAAGGAGAAAAAATGCAGGCTCACCTCCACTCACCTCCGTCTGTAGTCGGAGCAGCCCCGTAGGCATTCCTGTCTGTTAAAGGGGCGACGGGGACAACAAAAACAAACAGAAGGCGAGGAGAGCCCGGCATCCACAGCTTTACAATCCTCATCAGAATTTTTTTTACCTCCGGAGACCAGGTACTTGTAAAGTGCGCTGGGGTGCGCTTAAGTGGGCATGGGCATACTTTATTTTTTTTAAGTCCGCTGCTGGTGGGCAAACAATTTTATGCTCCAGATCTGCAAGTGTTTTGCAGCAGATTTTAGTGGCCGTGTAAAAGGGCTCTTAGCTTAGGCTTGATGTCCAACCATGGTTTTATGCTTAAAGGGCAACCATTACTTTATTCAACTTGTACTGGTCAATGCAAGTCTTAGGCCAGTCATGCTCCTCCATCTTCTCTTTCCCTGCTCTGGTCACATGAAATAGTTCACTTAGCAAGCACCAATTTATATAACTTCCAATAGGTGAGAACAAATTAGGATCGGCAACAATGATTTGGCCACCCCATGATACCATAGAAGTATATTATAAAGATACCTCAAGGGCCATCTAGTCCAGCCCCCTGCCATGCAGGAACCCCCATCACAGGATGCCCAACAGATGGCCATCCAGCCTCTGCTTAAAAAACTCCAAAGGAGACTCCACCACCCTCCATGGTAGCACATTCCACTGCTGAACAGCTCTAATCATCAGGAAGTTCTTCCTAATGTTCAAAGGAAGTTCTTCCTAATAAAGGAAGTTATGTTTTTCTGGTTTTTCTGTGATAGCAATTTTTTTAAAATAGAAGTTAAAACTATCCGTCAAACACATGCAGAAAAGGAGGGGAATGGAAGGGATGGTGGAAGGATCATCTCACATCTATCTAATATCTGAAAATGATGTACCCATAGATACTCGAGTATAAGTCGACCCGCGTATAAGTCGGGGCCCCTAATTTAAACCCAAAAAACTGGGAAAATTTATTGACTCAAGTATAAGCCTAGGGTGGGAAATGCAGCAGGGCCTGGCAACTCCTCCTTTGTGAGCTGGGTGTGTGTGTGATGTTTAAAATGACTTTTAGCCGCCGAGGCAAGTGCTTGAGTTGGTGGCTAAAAGTCATTTTAAACATTGTTTTAAAATGACTTTTAAAAAAGTCATTTTAAACATGGGGGGGGGAGGTTCATGAGAAGCGGCACACAATGTTTAAAATGACTTTTAGCCACCGACCCAAACTTGCCTCAGTGGCTAAAAGTATTGACCCGAATATAAGCCAAGGACCCCTTTTTTCAGCCCAAAATTAGGGCTGAAAAACTAGTCTTATATTCGAGTATATACAGTATTTACTGTTTGCAGACACAGTTTAGTCAACCGGTTTTTCCATTTCCAGAATTCAGATGTCCCACCATTCTGTCCTGTGATGGGTGTGTGAGAACATGTATGTGTGTGTGTGTTCATTCGTTTGTGAGTGTCAGACCATGAGCAGAAGCGGCATAGGCAATTTGTTTGAAATTCAGAGCGACATTTACCTTGACAAGGATAGATAGAATGAGACTGTTCTTGAGGAAAAATCTTGAGGTATTGTGCATCGGGCCAGAGAGACGCGTGGGATGCTCCCAGCATGCAAATCCTGGCACGGATGTGTGTGTTTAGCTTAATGAAAAGAAGAAGAAAGCTTCATCAAGCTCAAGACTCTTTTTGCATGGCCAAGTAGGGTATTGATTTTCCACCCGCCCCCGACTGCTGTTAAATGAGAAATGTCTCCGACAAAGTGAAGGCCCTTTGCTTGTTGTGTTCCTTATCTCTTTAAATATGATTACCTGCTCTTCATGGTTTCATGGTTAAAATCATAATGAACTTTGCCAGCCAAGCCAGTTCATCATCACAAGCACGTTTTGTGTGCACAATCAAATGAATTCTCTTGCCGGTTACTTGTAAGGCTATCTCTGGGCTAGAGTTTTATTGACTTACCACTAATTTTATTGTCAGGCTAACGCTTCCATTCAAGATTTAAAACAAACAAGGAAAGGAACTAAAGTGCCAGAGACTTAAGTCCTAATGCTTATGATTTGACGAACATGTAACTTACCTCAGGGTGTAGGTGTGGATGGATCAGCGTCTTTCCTTCACTCTCCCCCTCAACACACTT
This sequence comes from Phrynocephalus guinanensis, assembly GCA_037367245.1. Classification (NCBI taxonomy): domain Eukaryota; kingdom Metazoa; phylum Chordata; class Lepidosauria; order Squamata; family Agamidae; genus Phrynocephalus; species Phrynocephalus guinanensis. Next base: position 14,003,188 of record CM074745.1, on the reverse strand, counting down.
TTTTTTTGGAAACAAGTAGTCATCTAGCCTTTTTGCACAAGGAGAAGCATTTTCTTAAAGAGATTGCTGTACAGTGGTACCTTGTATAAAGGAATTAATTCGTCCCCAATGAAATTATGTTAAGCAAATTTTTCTTTATACAAATTTCCCATAGGAATGCATTGAAAACAGAATAATCCCTAATTGTGACCATTTTTATGTTGTACAGATTTGCCCCATAGGCGATTCTGTTAAGCAAATTTTCCCCTCTTGATGGAATTTTTTATATTGTACAGATTTTATGTTATACAAACCATTTCTTATCTTAGGGTCCACTGTACTTATTTTTGAGAAAATGCTCTCCCCAATATCAATGCTGCTTTCTGTATATTTGCTCATAGACAGCGAGGGAAGTTAGAGGGGGCAAAACAGATTATCTCACTGCTTCAACCTATAGACTACTGCTGGGTGTAATTTTCTTCAATTTCTGGCCATGAAAAGCAATACCATTCATTTTGTAAGTATTGCTTTTTGTATCTGACCTTTTATTTTGAAAGCTGATGGTTTTGCCACCTCCCATTTTCCCCCCACCTATTGAACTGTACCAAATTTAAATTCAGTCCAGGGGTGCATTTATTTGTCCAACTGTATTTATTTTTTTAAGGAAGGCAGCTCTTATTAACAGAAGGACAGCCTTTGAACTGTGCTCTCTTCTCTGAACTTCTGCAGAAAACAGAAATTTAATTTTCAGCTGCACCCAGATTCTTAATTCCTTGTGTTATTTTTTAATAATGGAATCTTGCTATCACATTTTATCGGTCTACCCATCCTCCTGGAGGGGAATAGCTGAAGGGAGTTTGGATGGATTTTGTCAGGAAGGGGAATGTCTTAGAGAGCCTATGAGAGTGTTCTTCACATACTCGAAGAGCCGTCCCATGGGAAATGGAGCTAGTGTACTCTAAGCAGCTCCAGAAGGCAATGCATGAGCCAATGGATTGAAATAGTAAGCAGGGGATTTTAGTTATGCATTGAGAAGAAGCTACAGTAAGAGCTACTCAGCAACGGAGAAGACTAGATCAGCTCTTTGTCACCGGCCATTTCTAAACAAAGGTTGAATGGGTATCTGTCTCAGGCTGTGGTCCCATTACAAAAATGTCCTCCTTGGGAAAAATGATGTTTGCCTCTTCTGTTTCCAGTGTTGTCACATATATCCTGTGACAGTGGCTCATAACTTGTTAACTACCCCACCTTTTTTTAGGATAAAAGGTGTAGTATCGGGATGGGCATTTCATTTCGGAACCAGTAGGTTACAAAATGAACCACGCGAACCTAGGTGGTCCTCAGAACCGGCTGATACATGCAGATTCAGTTGGTTTACCTTTCTCTGTGTCATGCAGGGTTAAAATCCAATGAGGAAGCATGCTGCAATGTCATCTGTGCTAGATCTGTGATGCTGGCCAGTCGGGAGCTGTGCAGGGACAGGTATCATCCCGCCTCCCACTCTGATTGGCCAGCAGCACGAAGCAGGAAAGATGACTGCAGCCTCGGAGGCTTTAGCCATGGATTTACTGCTTCACTAGTGGGTTAGACTCCATGACCTTGGGCTCCCTTACATCTCAACCATTTTGTGACCCTGTATATATTCACACTATGGATACAAGCACATCATAGACCAGATCCCTCCTCATTGGAGAATATTTGATTGGATCTGTTGACACCTTCCACTCGATTTCACCCTGCTACTTCTTTATTTCCTAGTCATAATAATCTTACAACTGCCTCGCACACAACTTGAATTTCTCTCCCCCCTCTTCCCTTTTAATCTCACTTTCTATTAAAAGTTTTCCCAGAGCTAATGCAATAAATTTAGATTTGAGGCCAGATGCATAGCGAAAAATACTTTTGGCAAAGCACACTCCATCAGAAGACACTGCAAATGAAATATCCTTTCCCTTGGGGATTATTCTACAGTTTAATTTAATTTGAAATATCAAATTAAATTAATTCAAATGGTTGTGTGGTTTCCAGGGAAAACAGACTTCATTGATGATGTTCTGCCACAAAATTGTGTTGTTCCTATCACAAATCTTTTATGGCTAACCAGGAATGATAAACAGTGACGTGTGAAGGAGATTCTCCCGGCTGTCATTTGTTCTATAGCTTCTCTCCTTTATATGAAAATACGGCTGCAAAAGAATTGCCATTTGTATCTTGGTATTTAAAGTACAGTTGCATGGGCAGCTGTACTTTATTAGGTCCCGGACCATCAAATGAAGTCTTTAGGAACTGCGGTGCACCTCCAAATGGAAGGGGTGTGTGTGTGTGTGTGTGTGTGTGTGTGTGTGTGAGAGAGAGAGAGAGAGAGAGAGAGAGAGAGAGAGAGAGAGGGAGAGAGAGTTATAATAGTCGCTTCAAATCAAGAACAATATAATGTTTCATAGGGCTCATCACAACAACGTTACAGAGTAGATTATGGACAGAATGTGAAAATCAAGGTCACCCATGTGGAACCTGGAATTAAAACCCCAAACATCAGGTCCAAAATCCTTCCCCTGTACTACACTGAGCACAAGTAGTCTCTGGGCGGTTTACAATTTTAATTACAGAGTGCAGGCTACACATTGCCCCCCCCCCCAGCAAGCTGGGTACTCATTTTACCGACCTCGGAAGGATGGAAGGCTGAGTGAACCTTGAGCCTGCTACCGGGGATTGAATCAAGGTCGTGAGCACAGTTTTACTTGCAGTACAGGCATTTAACCACTGTACAGTTGCTGTAATACCCACTCTTCTTATAGACTCCCTGCAACAGGATGCGGTGATGGCATTTGGTCTGGATGCCTTCAAAAGTGGGTTGGATAGATTCCTGGAGGAAAGGTCCATCACAGGTTACAAACCCCCTGATGGAGATGTGTAATGTTCAGGCTTTAGAACCAGGGTACTTCAAGGGCCAACATGCAGAGGAGTGGTATCAGGAGACAGATATCTAGTCTCGTGCGCTCCCAGACGCATTTGGTGGGGCCACTGTGAGATACAGGAAGCTGGACTAGATGGGCCTTTGGCCTGATCCAACATCGCTCTTATGTTCTTATGAACAGGGAGATAATTCTCAGGGCAAACAACACTGAGGAAGGAGAGAGATTTCTTGTGTTGTATGCCTGAGGCTTTTGTGCCTGAGTGTCTGGGTATTCCCCACCTCCAACTGGACGGCGGCTGCAAGGTACAGCACATTTACCAGGGAAAAGAGGAAAATATTGCATTCATTCATTCATTCATTCATTCATTCATTCATTCATTCATTCATTCATTCATTCAAGCATCTGCTTTCATTGAGTGAATGGCAAGTGCAAGGGATGGTACACAGCCAAGAGCTGTGTTGGTACTTAGTAAGCCACTAAGGTTTTCTGAGCTCGTTTTTCATTATTTTCAGTTTAATTATCTCATCGCGTATTGAAGGGAACTTAAACAAGGAGGGAAAGTCTAGACAGACCAGAACCCTGACAAACAGCAGTGCCCTTTGCTTGGAAACATAGCCTCCACCATCCCAGCAAAGTGTGATAATGAACCAGAGAAAATGTTTGGGGCTTAATGAATATGTGTGAAATGGTGTGAGGTTTGACTAAGATCTGCTGTGAATGCTTAACATTCTGAGTTTTACAGAGACATTCACTCCCTCAGTGCTTTATCACAACATTGACAGCTGAAGCAATATGACATGAAGAGAAACGAACACGCTGACATTCCCAGAGATCACTGAAGGAGAGAGGGAAAGACAAAGCCAAGGAAGGAAATATTACTTGAATTAAGCAGGATGCAACTTTTTAAAAAATGCACCTTTCTCCTGAATAACTGCATGACTGGGGAGCTTCTTTCCTTAAGTGCATTCCTATTTTAGGAAGACGTTTTCCACCATTTAAGCATCTCCTATCATGAAGCTGACTGAAGAAATAAAACCTGGCAGAAAAGAAAGTGGCATCACCGTAACAATAACTAGGGAGATGGGCACAAACTTGAAAAATGGCAGTTTGTGATGGTTCGTAGATGACTCTGAAACACCCAGGAAACAAACAAGTTTGTGGTGGTTCTGGTCCATCTCCAGCCCACCCACCCCACCACTGTCACCTGGTCTACCTGCCGCCACCACCACTGTGGCCCAGTTGGCCCAGTAAGATGATGTCTGCAGTGTATGAGGCAGCTGGAGGAGTTGAGTCACTGTCTCTACTTGTGGCCAGAAGGTCAAATTTGTAATAAAAGGAAATACTGTACACATTTGACTCTTTTTTCTGTCTTTGTGAAGACACTTATTTTCAGTGTTCCGATGTAGTAACACTACATTCATTCATCGTTGAACAGTGCTGTCTAGCTCAGTGTGTTAGGTATCTGGCTGTGGAATTTAATTCCTCATTGTGTCTCCTTGACAGGGACTGGACTAGATAATGAACAGAGTTCCTTCCAGCTCTGCATTTCTAAGATTATTGATGATGATGATGATGATGATGATGATGATGATGATGATGATGATGATGATGATGATGATGATGATGTGACGACGACGACGACGATGACGATGATGACGACAACGATGAATGATGTTGTTGTTGTGACATGTGGGGAAACTGTTGAACTCCCATAGAGTCAAATCCAGTGTAGCCATTGGTCACAAATAATGAAAGTTAGCCCCCAGCAACATCTGGAATGCCATGGATTTTTCACCCTTGATATGGGCATACTCGTATTCTAAACCAAATGATTACTGGTTTCACCAACATTACTGGTACTAAGTGCTGACACAACCCAAAGTTCTTAATGATAATTACTGCCATTCCACAGCCATTAATTATGCGGTAATTATGAAGCAGCTGTTTCATAAAGATCCAAATATACAGCACAACAAAATAGCATGAATACCTCCCCTTCTTGTTCCACCTCAGCTCATTTAGAAGGATTGCTTATTGGTTGTGAGAAGTGATAATATCCCGCCTCCGTAGGTGGTAATCAGTCCACTAGCGTTGCAGAAAAACCATCTGGGATACCATCTCTAGCTATTTATCACTGCTGGCATATGAACAGGTTAGTCAAAGAAATCACTCCTATACATCATGTCTAGAGATGGGCACGGAACGAACATTGTTTCGTTTCGGTTACCGTTTGTCGTTTCCGTTACGTAACAAAACGACAAACGAAAATTGTGATGAAAATGCAATGAAACAAACAGAACCACGAAAATTGTGGTCGTTATGTTTCGTTTCCGTTAATGGCGACACACAATGAAATGAGCTGTTTTAAATGTTAAAAAACGCCCTGGACATCAGTAAAAATGCAGCGATAATTATTTATATTATCTGATAATACCTACCAGGGGGGTTGGGGTCCTTAAAACGTATGTTTTTATCTTCTCCCATCGTGATGTATTTTTCTTTTCCCTTTAAAATGGATGTCGCACCAGCCACAAAATGGAGGCAAGCCATGTGATGGGATCATCTTCAACCAATAGCATGCCCAGGTTGCAGACTGGGCGGGCAGGTCTGGCAGCCACAGCGGGCATAAAAAGCTCTGGCAGCCCCCATCCTTCTTGCAGTCTCTGGTGGGAGTTAGGGTGGGATTGCTGTCTCTGTGACTCTAGCTTCAGTCCTACAGCCTCCCTGTGTGCATACCTGCTGCGTATCCCTTGGTGAGTACCCTCCCCTGCCCCATAGTGCAGTAACTCTGCGGCTGCCTTGCACCCTGGGCAACGCCCACCGCTGCCTTTGCAGCCTCCCTGCATACCTAGTCTATACTGTGTCTCTGCCAGCATCCTTTTTTTAGTGTTTTCCCTCTGGTCTGGGGCATTGGGGGATGCCTGCGCACGGAAATGCTTTAAAAATCGCGCAAAAAGCAAGTAGAAACGACAAACAAAAAAACAAAAAACGATAAAATTTTTCCAAAAATTCGCAACAAACGGAAACGAACCGAAACAGACCTCTCAATGACAAACGAAAAACCGAAACACCATTTTTTTGTTTTGTGCCCATCTCTAATCATGTCACCTAGGACCAGCATTATTAATTGTGCTATAGTGTAGTAGAGATGAACAGGAGCCATTGGAGAAGGGACAAATCAGCCTGAATACAAATGCTTCAGGTCTCTAAGCTAATGCTGCCAAGATGCTTTGAAACCAGACATGGGGTTGTAGTAGTAGTAGTAGTAGTAGTAGTAGTAGTAGTAGTAGTAGTAGTAGTAGTAGTAGTTTACTTTTGCAATTTCTTGACAAAATGGTTACAACTAAAGTGCTTTATAGATTAAGTGGTTTGCATTCTGTATGTACTACCCTGCACATTAAAACACATCTAACTGAAAGCACCCCCATCTGGTCTTTCTGTGCTTCTGACTTTAAGTCTCTCTGCAGGAGTGCAGAGTGCTACCAAGGTGGTTCAAATACTAATGGGAAGTTTAGATTAAGAGAGTCCTTGCCAGCTGATACACACAGATCCATTTGCTTTACCTTTCTCTGTCTCGCACACGGTTAAATCCAACAAGGAAGCACGCTGCGATGTCATCTTTCCTGCTTTGTGATGCTGGCCAATCAGTGAGGGAGGCAGGATGATGCTTGTCCCTGCACAGTTCCCGATTGGCTAGCACCAGAGATCTAGCACAGATGACATTGCAGCAATTGGATCTGCATGTATCAGCCGGTTCCGAAGACCACCTGGGCTCGCGTGGTTTGTTTTGTAACCTACTGGTTTTGAAACGAAATGCCCATCCCTAGCAGCATGGGATGCCAGCTGGAAAGAAGCAATTCTTGCTCACTTTCTATCACACATCTGCTTGTGATGTAAAGACTTTCTGCAGGATCTGAATTAAGACTGAAATGGTGGTGCAATGCAGCTTTTTTTTTTAATTCAGTAAATGTTCTAAAAGCCTGAGCTTAAAACAACAACAGAACCCTCTCACCCCAGGCTCCATTCACATAGCCAACAAACTATGGGAACAGTGCCACTGCCAATGTCCCCTCCCAACATTTCCCAAAGATGGCAAGTACCTGCACTTACAAATTAATGTAGTTTAACATAACCTGCCTGGAACATTGTGTCCTGCATATCTCCTTGCCGCTTTCCATTCCAGAGGTGGAAAGAGGTGTTTTATGGACTGCAACTCCCAGAAAAACACAGCCAACGTGACCATTGGCAATGTGAGGAAAGGCATCTGATAGCTGTAGTCTGAATAAGGCACATTTCCCACTTCTGACCCTTGTCATAATTTTGGCTGCCACTGACACAGTTGGGGAATACAAAGTATAATCATATCAGGACAAGTAGTTAGTCATTTCATTTGGTGGTTTCCTGCCAGGAAAGGGAAGAAGTTCTTGCAGGGTTTATTGTGTCCTGTGCCAGAAGATTTCATCCCATATTATAGGTATTTTGCATCCTTACTTGAGGATGACATGGGCTGCTTAATCTGTCAGACAACAAATATCTTGGGACAACCCTACCTGGGACTGAGATTTGTTTCTAAGACTTTATCTCTATCTCTGTAGAATGTTTTCTCCTGATTTCCCCAAGTGTGTTTCCTTCTGTGCATTTGGGGGGGGGGGGAACACTTTATTTTGCCTGATACAACTTTACTAGCTTTTATATACTAGACTTACAAAATAAACGTCCAACCAACTCTGCTGTTGATTAGGATAGGGTTATTTGATGGAGTGTTTGCTCCTTGAAATATAACATCAGAGTTTTTCTATCTGCCGGCTTGTACAAAACACATTACTCTTGGCTGGTTCAGAGTGGGCTTGGGGGTTGGAAAACTAGCAAAACTGCAAAAGGCTTAGAAGAGTACATAAAACTGTTTTTATTTTCCAGTCACCCATGATCTAATATTTCCTGTGCCTGAGATTTAGCTGTGTGTGTTTTTAAAGGAGGGCAGCCGTGTTTATTTGCACAAACCCGGAAAATAGAGTTTGATATTTTACTTGTGTTTTTCTAAAAGGCTTTGTAAGGTGAATTCTCTACCTCATCCATCATAGGTGGTAGAAGTGAAAAATATAAATATCACCTAAGCGTGTATATGTGTGTGGATTCCACTAAGGAATTGTGATGAAGAAGATATTAAAGAGAGCTTGTGTGGGTTCTGACAGACAGCTCCAAGGCCCTGCTAGCTATTAATACTCCTGTTGTGTTTATTTGTATAGCAATTATTTTTAGTCTTTCTGCCTTGGTGGCATCTGGGATTGTTTTACTCCTTAACATAGATCTGGAAGCACACACTGGTATATGGCTGTGTGCCCTTGCTTCCAAAGAACAGTCATAGACTCATAGAATCGTAGAGTTGGAAGAGACCTCAAGGGCCACCCAGTCCAACCCCCTGCCATGCAGGAACCCCCATCACAGTACACCCAACAGATGGCCGTCCAGCCTCCAAAGAACGAGACTCCACCCGACCCCCGTGGCAGCATATTCCACTGCTACATTTCATACCTCGCCTTTTTTTTCAAGCATTCTACAATCTGCACAAAATGTCTCCTTTTCTCCTTAGAAACAATGTGCACACACATGCTTCAATAACAGAACACATGAGCAACTCCTAATCTTTAAAAATGGATGTAACAAACAAGAAGTCACCTCATTTTTCACAGTGGTGAAATGTGCACAATTTGTGACAAAATGGACATCTCCATCGCAACAGGTATTGTTAAAACTTCCCCTCTTACCACACTGCGAAAAGAATAATTCTCTGCTTGCATATTTTCTCTGTATCATTTCAAGGAAGACTCTCCCCAGAGTATTTGGGTAGAACTCAAAGAATGGAGGTTATGAGGCAAGACCTAATAGCGATTACAGAAACAAAGGCTGAAATTCATTCTGACACATGGTGGAGAGGATGAGTGACATGGACTCATCTCAGCACCCTGTTTGTGTTATATAAACATTTTATTTTAGACTTCATGAAAAAATCCTGTGGAATTCATGTATAAATAACCAAATGTTCATCTAAAAATCCCATGAAGTCCTCAAAAGTTTCATAGAAATTAAGATTACACGCAAACCTCCCTTTTGCCTCCCCTCACAAGTGCGAAGAACATTATGCAAAGTTAGTCCATATATCTGAGTCAATGGGCAGATTGTCCTTGTGGTACCCTAGCTTGTTATCAGATTTAAAAAAGAACAAAATAGTGTGTGCATGCGTGCATGCGTGTGTGTGTATTCCTTCTGCCCATGACCATGTCTGATTTTAGTGATGGTCGGGTCCTTTTAATATGCTTCGTGAGAAAGTGGATAGTCAATTGAGTTCTTTGAGTCCTATCATCTATGTAGAAATTTACATCCATTCCTCTGTCACCACTCTTAGTGCATGAAATGATGTCACTGGCAGTGTTTTGCAAGACATGATTGGGGAAAGGTGGCAATGTTCAACCTTGAAGCTTCAGTACTTCAATGCGGATTGTGTATTTCAAGGAGAAAAACCCTGTTTTCTCTATAGTAGTTCTCTAAATATATTCTGGGGGAATGGTTGCTGGAGACAGATATCTAGTCTCATGTGCTCCCATAGGCATTTGGTGGGGCCACTGTGAGATACAGGAAGCTGGACTAGATGGGCCTTTGGCCTGATCCAGCATGGCTCTTCTTATGTTCTTATGTTCTTAAGTCTTCATGAATGTTAGTTACTGTAATGATGTGTGTGTGTGTGTGTGTGTGTGTGTGTGTGTGTGATAGCTCTAGCATGCCCTGACAATGCATGTCAAAACCTTTTGATAAAACACTTCTAGCTATGTGTGTGTGTGTGTGTGTGTGTGTGTGTGTTTAAATGTATAATAGAGTAGTCCATCCATCCATCCATCCATCCATCCATCCATCCATCCATCCATCCATCCATCCATCCATCCATCCATCCATTCATTGGTACACAGACATACTATATAGGTTTTCAAGCTCTCATTGAGTATTCCCACATTTAGCACCCTATCTCCAGTAGTGTTTGACAAGTGGCTGATGCTAACATGGAAATGAGGCGTGTTACAAAACGGTCTTATTAAATTAAACCTCATATTTGTTAGCATGTTTACATACCATTAATGCTGTATGAGAATCAACAAGGAGGGTGTGAACTCTCTGCAGAATCATAATGTGAAAGTAATTAGGTTTACAAGTTGGGCATCACACACAGCCTTTAAAAAGAAGATGTTCTAAGGTACCAAAGTGGCATATAGGATATCTAGGAAAAATGCATAGAGCTTGCACAATTGGACGGAATAAGTAGAATGCTAGGTACTATAAAGAGGACAGCCCTGCTTAACCAGTGGGTCTGTTACAGTCAGGGCCGGTGCTAGGTTTTTTTGTGCCCTAGGTGAGGGGCGGGCGGCGGGCGGTGGGCGGCAGGGGGGCGGTGGATGATGGGGGATGGCGACGGGCATGGGGGCGGACAGTGACGGGCAGAGGGGTGGGCAGTGATGGCACGGGGGTGGGGGCAGATGGTGGCGGGCGGCAGGGAGACGGATGGCGGTGGCCAGCAGTGGGGGCGGCGGGGGGCAGCAGGCTGGCCAGCGCCCCCTCTCCATTTTGGCACCCTAGGCAACTGCCTAGTTCGCCTTAATGGATGCGCCAGCCCTGGTTGTAGTGGAGCATTTGAGTTCCATGTTGTGAGCTTAGCAGCACTTCATTAAGTATGAGCTCCAATTGATCTTTTCCTTTCCATCTTTTTTTTTGGGGGGGGGAGGGGTTGTACTTGGTAAATATTCTCCCTAAATCCCAGAGTAAATGTCATACAACTCTCCGGGTGGTCTAGCGAGCAGAAGGAAGCATGTGCTGTATTTGCTTTCTATGGAAATAATGCTTACGTTGGCATTACCTGGTAACATATGGCAACTGTCTTGTAATTAAATGTTCCACTGATACTTCCAAAGTGAACAAAGTAAATCCCCCAGCAGCAGTGCACACCCAATGCCTAGTGATTAGTTGTCAGGGATGAACATGGCTGACCAGATGATCATTTGGCCTGACGCAGTGTGTCTGATCTTTGAATCATCCAATTTATTGTTGATTTTTAGGGAGCAAAGGAGGGATGAACACAGGGTGATATGTACAGATATACCATATACATTTTAGGGTGCACAGATATATACATCTGTCTGCTGGCAGAGCACTAAAGCCGTTGCAATAATAATTCTCCTTTTGAATATTTTAAAAATAGCTGGTTTGCCACAGGTGATGAAGTTTTGGAACAAATAGCAAAATAAAACTTTATACTGTTTTAGTGTGACTTTTGTTTCCTGGCTGCCCTCTCTTTCTTATGCCTTCACTGCCCTTGGCTTCATTTACTGTCACTCTGATACCCCCCCCCCTTGTACGATCCAAGTGCTTTCATTTTTAAATGTCTGGGTGACATTTTATGATCAAAGCAGGTTGCCAGGTCAGCAACATCTGGTCTTCTGAGATTTCAAAGCCAAGACCTTAGTCCAGGGGAGAGTTCTTGTGATGTCAATGGGTGGGTCTTGGCCACTTTTCGGAGGCAAGCGTGGCAAGGGTTGCAGGGAGAGTTTTGCCCAGGCTCCTGCTGCCAAGGCAGCAAGAAGGCCAGTGAGTCAGGTGTCTTCACGCATAATCAATAAGCCAAGTTGGTACCTCCAGGTCGTGTGCAAAGCCACCTGAAGCCATGAAGAACTGTGCCTGAGAGTTTAATAGGTCACAGTCTGCTGCTGCACTAACATAACATCTTCCTTAAACCAGAATGAAGTATGTAAAAGAATGTGGGCGTTGAGACTCTTCCATGGTATATTTCTGTCCTAGAAAACAAACACTAGTGCAAAATGATGATGATGATGATGATGATGATGATGATGATGATGATGATGATGATGATGATGATGATGATGATGATGGGTAAATTAGCTATGCTTGAAGTGATTATATTTTAATGTGCATCACTTTACTGCAGAGAAAATCATATGCATTTGAAAATGGCGCTAGGAAGGTGGTACAGAATGGTGTTAAACAACCCTCTCCTTTTGGCTCTCAACGTCTTTGTTGCCTTCTCATGCACTAGAGCACGCATGTCCAAACGTCGGCCCTCCAGATGTTTTGGACCTCCCAACTCCCACACTCCTTTATCACTGGCAATCTAAGCTTAGATTTCTGGGAGTTGTGGTCCAAAACATCAGGAAGACCGATGTTTGGACATGCCTGCACTAGAGGATGCTATTGTCTTGTCAGTGGCGATCCTGGTAAACTCCCAAAATGTTAAAAAAAACTATGGAACTTGGAAGGTAGTTCTCAGGTCTTATGTTTTTCTGGTTGCTGATCAAGGATGTGTAGTTTCAAACAGTAATCAGCCTGCTTTGTTTGCTAAAAAAGATACAAACTTATGGGCTTGATTAGAAGCAAACAGTTGTGTTATGTAAAACTCTAACAATAGAACTGCAGAAGCTTTCTTCTTGACACAGCCTAGACTAGTTAATTGAAGGCATTTGTACATAAGTTTAGAAAGTACTTTACCCACCAGCTCTTGACAGTGTTGATTTAGTATTCCAGTCAAATGCAGTTATAATACTATGGTACTGGCATTATTACTATTATAACCTTTGAAGCCTAAATCCAAAACATTTGCAACTGAATATCTATATTTATATCTGAAACACTTTGATACAACTTTTGAGGGGGAAAGCAGAAAACCATTAGAGAATCGGATCATGTTTGCTGCTGGCTCTATCTATCTATCTATCTATCTATCTATCTATCTATCTATCTATCTATCTATCTATCTATCTATCTATCTATCTATCTATCTATCTATCTATCTATCTATCATCTACTGGCTGGCTGTAATTCAGTGTTTCCATCTCTGGCCACTGAAGGGAGGAAATCCTGATTTTTTACTGCTTCTTGTGTTGCTCTGCCACACGCTAAGGACTATACTGTGAGGTTGTTTTCATACATTATGTTTTTCGTAATTTACCTCCATATCTATATGCAGATATTTACACAAATGAAGGTACGTATTTAGCTTACCATTCACTTTCACTGGGCATTTGAATGGGGAAGACGAATGAACCCTACTGTTTTGAAATACATTTGCATTTACAGGACCGCTGATCACCATACCCTCTAAGGCCGCTATCTCACCTGGGGAAGATCTGGATATAGTGAAAGTCCGGCTTTTCTTCTTTCTTGGTCGCATGACTGAAGAGGTGGGATCTCCGTTCCCATACAGAGATTTAAAAAAAAAAATGCACAGTTCAACCCCACAGCCAGCAGGTGGCGATAGGAAAAAATGAAAAATAATTTTAAAAAACAGCGCTGACAGCCTGAAGGCCAACTGATCAGTGCTGGGGGGAAGGGAAATTTTAAAAAAAAATTAAAAAGCACCGACGAGCTCCAGGAGCTGGTGGGGCTAGGAAAAAAAATGAACACAAACAAACAAACAAAAAAGCGCTGACAGCCTAAAGGCCAGCTGATCAGCGCTGTGGGGAGGAGAAATTTTAAAAATAAAATAAAAAAGCACCGAAGAGCCCCAGGACGAGCTGGTTGGGGCTGGGGGGAGCAGAAAACCGGATCATATGTGAGCTCCCATGGACTTCTGGCTCACATTTTTTACAAGAGCAAAAAAAATCCCACCTTCTCCGGTAGGTCATGGAAAACTCATTAAAGGGGGCATAACCAGGTGTTTTTTTTAAAAGCTCAGTGGCCGTGGGGACAATGTTTTTGGAAACGCTTTATCTTGAAATTTAATTAGCATTTTAAAGGACGTGTGATAGAACAGTAAGACTGCCAGACTCCAGTGGCTTCTAATATTCTCCTAGGCCCAATTTACTATGGTAAAGCTGTATCCTAGTCTGAGTGAGATATGTGAAGAAATTTCACCAGCATGTTATTTGTGAATAATAGGCTGTCTCAGGACACTGCATGCCCTTCTCTCCTGAAAACAGCTGAGAATGTCCAACATAGCATTTGTGGCTGATGACTGTGGTTGTAGATACATTCCTGGGTAAATGAAGGTAGGAACAGAAAGTACAACCTCTGTTGGAACTGACACCCTCAGAAGAGGCTTATAATAGTAATTTTTACTAGTCTGAGAACCTTCCAAAGAAGAAATGACACACTCGGTTCACCTTTACTGAACATTTTCTGTCTTACTGTCATTTTTACCCATTAAGACTCTGCACAGGTCTCTCCTCAATTTCCAAGAGTCAATACATGTTTCATTATTACTGTATGTACCTTAGTTCCAAATTAGCAGAGTGTTAACGACAAATTGAATGAAGTCTTGTCCAAGGGAGAAAAAAGTTGTTTGAATATTTTCCCACATTCTATATGTAGCTTGTGGAACAAATGGGTGGGGGGTTGGGTGGGGTGGGGAAGGATGTATCTCCCGAAAAATTAGGGTGTGATGCCTCCCTGTAGTTGGTCAAGTGAGCCTGTGCAATTTTACCCAATCCATATTCAATTAAGTTAAGCATCAGAGAGGGTAGCCATGTTAGTCCCTTCAAGAATTGCAGGCAAAAAATCAAAGAAAAACAAAACAAAACAAAAGACACAAAACATGTGGAACCTTAAAGACTAACTTTCATATTTTAATGTAACGTTTTGTGCACATGTCCAGTCCTTCAGACATATAGTGGCAGAATGAAGTGTGTGTAATATAATATGTGATGAGATATAAAATTCATACCAGAAGTTCATTGGTGGATAGTGGAGGGAGGATAGGAGGGAGAGATGATTAGTTGTACAAGTAGTGGGAGGATTTGGCCAGGGGTCATAGATATGTTAAGCATTGTTAATGGGTCTGCAGAGGAGGGAGAGATGATTAGATATACTGTACAAATGGTGGGAATGAAGATTTGGCCGGGGGGGGGGGTCATAGGTATGTTAAGTATTGCTAATGGCTCTGTGGCCAAGGTCTGTAGAAATGTTAAGTGTGGTTTTAAGGTAAATTCCTCAAGAGTCAGAAATCATAATCAGATAGAGTGGGGTGAGGGTGGTGGTGGAAGAGAGGGATGAGAGAGTGGGGGTTTTTACCTTAGGGTCCAGGTGGGAGATAAACTTCCATGAAAAAAAGTGGCCGTATAGAATTGCAGTTCCTCTGCGTTGAAAATAAACGGAACATTTATGTGCAGACAAAGTAGATGGGAGAGATGACTGCTGAGCCAGGAAGAGTGCTCTAGAAATGGCCTCAGAGGCCTTTTAATGCCCTTTTATACACGTTAGGAATAATTGATGGAACAACCTTTTGGGTCTGAATCTTCCATTTGGCTGAGGCAAGGGGAGATTATTGTTTAAATAACCCATAGGGGACTAGATCTTTTGGTGACCCAGATACCATTTTAGGTGTTTATTGCTTTTCATAACTGCCTCAGGCCACAGCCATCTTCTTTGTGAAAAAGGCTAGACGAGGTCTCAGAGGAAAATTAAGGATATAAGCAAACAGCAGCAAAATACTAACGTACACACAAACTCATACCAGGCATGGGGGAGCCCTTACTAACTTCTCCTGACAATATGTATTGGGTTTTTAAGGATACTGGTTTAGGATTCTAGCTCAAAACCTTTATGGCAGACAGATATGTGCTCGCCTTGCAACTGGAGGGCAAAGTATGTTGGAATGAGTGATGGTGGATCTGAAGTCTGGAGTGAGAAAGCAAGAAATAACCACAAATTCTCTTCTCTTGAATGAATCGGCTTGTTGGAACACACTGAGACCACTTGTCAAAAATTGTTAACTGCTAGTGCATGTGTCTCTGTGTGTCCATACTAGCATGGGCATTTAATCTATTGCAACCTTAGCAAACAAACAAACAAACCAACACATTTCTATTTTTCACAGAGTTAACCTGTTTTGTGTGTGCATGCCACTTTTCATTGTTTGTTTGTTTTTTGTTTGTTTGTTTGTTTGTTTGTTTGTTTGTTCATTCATTTGTTCGTTCGTTTGTTCGTTCGTTCGTTTTTATACCACCCATCTTCCCGAAAGAACTCTGGGCAGTTAACAAAAGGGATGAGATGTATCTCATTACAACAATCACAACAAGAGATAAAGTTAAAAGATAAGAAATTTTTTAAAAATGGAGAACCAAACAGGAAAACAGAATCATCGGCAAGACGGTGACTCAGAAGGGGAGGGAACAGATTCACTACTATTTCCTCATAAAACATATTTTCTTTAAAGTACTATGGTGTTTGTGGTTGGCTTAAAATACAATTGGATTTTGTGCAAAACCCACTTCCACAAAGTATCTGCAAAAATAAAAGTTAAGGATGAAAGATGCAGAAATATTTCTGCATTGGTTCTGCAAATTTTTCTTCCTTCCTTTTTTAAAGAGGAGAATTTTACATTACGTTTATGAGTACAGTGGCGCCCACCTGGTTTGGTTCAGTTCTGTTCTGATTTCCTTGTAGTACAAATAAAGATGTGGAAATGCATAAGGCGGTAGATGTAAAGGGTACAAGAAAGTTATCCCTACAGTAAACTTTGTAGACAGTATGGCAGTTAGTAAAATATATGCAAGTTCTTTTTTTAAAAAACAATAATTAAATATTATGAGATGCTAATTTATTTATTTTAGTTTATTTATTTTTGTATTTGTTAACCGCCCGGTTTTCCCAAAGAAAATCTGGGCGGTGTACAGCATGTTACAAAACAACTTACCCAAACATTCAGACACCATACATGATGGATCAAATACAGTGATAAAAACATAATGGCAGTAATAATAATATAAAGAAAACAAATAAATAATAGGGAGGAAATGAGCATAACACATCAACTAGCAAAGAGAGTGAAGTGGCCTCCTAACAGTAAGCTTGAGGGCAGTTTGCTCATCAGTTCCCCAGAGGTGTAGCTAGGCTTTTCAGCACCTGGGGGATAAAGTCAGTTGTTGTATCTTCTCCTCCCCCCCAACTGTGTCATACCCACCCAGCAAGGGGGGGGCAGATCGTGGGGAAACAGTGGGGGAGGGGAAGAAGGATGTCTCCTTCTCATGCCCTCTTTGTGAGTCTCCTTTCCAGTTAAGGCTCTCCTGTGCAAACCGCACAGAGTGTGGATAGTACCAAGCAGGCAATGGTTTTTTCTCAAGCATCACATCCGTGGCACCATTCCCCCTCCTCCTTTCCCCCAGCTAAGGCTTGACAATTGTTAGCCTGGGGAAAGGAGGAGAGGGAAGCAAGCGATGTGATTTTTTCCAAGCAGCACCTCCATCGCACGCTTCCCTCTCCTCCTTTCCCCAGGGTAACAATCACTTAGCTGGTGTGGGAGGAAGGAGAAGGGGGAGCAATCGACGGAGGTGCGGCTTGAGAAAAAAACATTGCCTACTTCCCTCTCCTCCTTTTTCCTGACTAAGGATCACCAAGGAGGACTGTGAGCGGGATGGTGCATGGCTTCCTCCTCCTGTTCCCCCTCCAGGCGCCCCCAGATTGTTGTGTGTCCTCGGGCAAATACTCGTCTGCCCCTCCCTAGCTACGCCAGTGCAGCTCCCCGCATAGGTCCACAGTCAGATTTGCCCTAAGTCCATTTACACTTTTGACCCCTTTCAAAGAGGGCTTTGCTTGTAAAAGATACTGTGATAATCAGGTAAGGCAATGTTTTATGCCTTCCTTGCAGTTTCCTTTTCTGCATGTCTTCACATGCTGCCCCAAGAAAGTGCCAGAAGAGTGTTCACAGCTAGGGATGAGAGGAAATCAATTTTGTTTGCTGCTTTTAAAATCTGTTTGTTTTGCATTACAACTTTCCAACAGCCATCTCTAAAATGTATTTGTTTAAGAGCAGGGACTGCTGCATAGATGCACATCCAACAACAAATGTCACTGTTTTTCCCCCCAGGTTCTCCCCCTTTCATGTCTGCCTATATAACCTTCAATATTTGGAATATTTATAAGGTGAAAATTCATCTGTTCTCATCGAAGGATTACAGTTGCACAACCTAGTCACAGGGGATCAGTTCTACGATCTACCGTGGATGCTTGAGACCATGGATATGAGGAAACCCTAAATAAAACATACAAAGGGGCAGGACAGAATCCACTAGAGGGCACCCTTTTATGTTGCATAGAGGGCTGCAGTAAACTGCAGATAAGTCAAACACAGGTCCTACAATACTCTTTTTGTAATCACAGCTTTAGCACTTTCACACATTTCAGAAGGGTTTAATTAGTCTGCTATGCCATAGGCTCGAATGAGTTTGCACTGTTCTAATTTCTTCCATATTCAGTGCTTTTTACATCTCAAATTCTTCCAGTCAAATTTATCAAACTATACAGAAATTTTGATGAAATGATTTTTAAAAATGTACCAAGAGAAATGCCCCTGGTGCCAACTGGGCCAGTTTTAAAGGGATCCAGTCATTGACAACTCTGCAGGAGCACTCTGAAAATGGTCAGATGGGCAGCACGATCACCCACAACTGCCCACCCGATCATTTTCAGAGGGCTCCTGCTGAGCTGTCATGGGCTGGACCCTTTCCAAAATGGCCCACTTGGCACCAGGGGGATCTCCTGGTGGTGACTGGGCCTGTTTTAAAGGGGTCCAGCCAATAACAGTTCGGCAGGAGCCCTTTAAAAATGGTCTGGTGCCTCTAGGACCCAGGGAAGCCATTTCGTTTCATTTCATTTTGTTTTGTACAATGCACAAAACAAAATGAACGAAACATTATTGTGTCCATCCCTAGCTTTGGGTAGAGCAGTTTATTTACTTATTTATTTATTTATTTATTTTTACACTTATATACCGCTCTATTTCCCATAAAAAGGACTCAGGGCGGTTTACAGCAATAAAGATAAAACAATAAGTCAATACAACAGCTAAAACAGTAATTTCCAAGAATAAACAAATCGGCGGGTTAAAAAAAAAAACCAGTTGGATCCCTAGAGATCACCAAAGGCGTCACGGAAAAGATAGGTCTTTAGGTTTTTCCTAAATGACGCCAGCGAGGGAGCCAGCCGTAATTCACCAGGAAGCTTGTTCCACATAGTTGGTGCCACTACCGAGAAGGCCCGTCCTCGAGTTCTTGTTTTACGGGCCTCCCTCGGGGCGACAATCCTCAGCGAAAGGGCCATCGAGGAGCGGGTGGGTCGGGCTAGATTTCATTGTCGGGAAAGACGCTCCACCAAATAGGCAGTGACTTGATATTGGTTGTCCAGGTGCTTTGTTGGTTAAGAAACGGAGAAGGCTGGGTTTCTACTATTTCCAGCTGGCTTAAGCAATAGTAAAAGCCAGAATCCTAATGTTTCCAAGAGGCTAGATGCGACATATGCTGCCAATATATCACAGGCCCTGATGTTATGTACTCTTCCATCAAGCCTGTCCTGCTGTTTGGCAGATTGAGGTGGCGGTTTCAGAAAGTAGGACTGCAAATTGTCAAGTCTTCTGCTTTTGACTTTTTCCTTTCTCCTGCCTATCAAGAACACAATAGGTTCTTATGGTATTTTTCTGTCTCATGTAATGAAATAACTTGACTGACATTTGGAATGGATATTTTTATTATTTTTATTTTTTATTTTGAGTATTTTTACCCTGCCTTTCTCCTTGGAAAAGGAAACAAGGCAGCTTACTATGCATCTTGATTTCAGTTACGGGGAGATGGCATTTGCTGCCTTGCCTCAGGCAGCAACATGTCTTGGGCCACCCTTCCTAACTCAGATAACTCATTAGAATGTATCTAAGCCTTAAAGCATGAGGTTTTGGGTTCCAGCTGTGGAGTTATCACCTCTAAGCCAGTTTAAGGAAATGGATCTCCCTGGATTATGATTATTTATACTTATGCTATATTGCAAAAGCCTTTTTTCCAAATGGTGCTCTCTGCATTAGGAGTGTAAAAAGATACCCGCTTTCTTCATTCTAGTCGATTTAGGCTGTCTTGGTGAAATAAGAGCTAATTCCTTATCCACCTCACTAATAAATTATCAAACCCTGTACGGTTCGCCATGCATAGGTAAGATCTAGTATAAGGAATGTCAGTTTTTCTTCCTAAAGTCACTGTAATTTGTGCAGTCTCTTTTCTCTTTGGGAATTAGCACAGAAAGGGAGAATGAGAGAAAGTGTGTGTGTGTCTGAGAGAGAGAGAGAGAGCAAAATAATTGGTTGATAGTTCAAAAACAAACACAAATAGCTCTAACCATTAAAACATATATGCAAAGATGTAGCAGCCATAGAGATGGGCACGACTAAAAAAAATAATTTTTCATTTTTCGTTTTTTGTTTAGGGGTCCGTTTCAGTTCGTTTTCATTTTTCGGGTTTTTTTTCACATTTTTTGTTTTCGTTTTCGTTACAAAATGAAACGAAAAAAAAACAAAAATGAAAATTTTTCATTTCGTTAGCATTCTTTTCAATGCAATGTGTCTGCCATAACGAAAACGAAAAACACGGCAAATTTTTTGTTTCATTTCCGTTATCGTTTTGCTTCTGAAAATTTTTTTTTTTTGTTTTCATTGCGAAACGAAATGAAAAAACGAAAACGAAAACAAAAATTTTGATGAGTCGTGCCCATCTCTAAGCAGCCATCATATGTTAGGTCAAAAATAGTTTGCCCTCACAGAGTCAAGGAGAATGACTTTGCAGATTTTGTCTGCACATGTGACAAACTAAGGCCGTTACTGCACGTCCTACCTTGTTCCCTGATTACATTTGTATCATGACAGCATTGTTTGCGGTCACATGGTTTTGTCCCTGTTCAGTCCCTGTTTCCGTTTCCTCATGGGTGCGATTACTTGTCTCATGACGACTTTTACCTCACGTCCTTGTTCTGTGACAAATTCTGAATTTGTCTTGCTTTCTTAACCCTTTTTTAAATATCATAAATAAAACTTTTTTGATATTTCGATTTACTGGTCTTCCGGGATTTACACGTCAATGATACAGAATTTTCAGTACTTTCTTTAATAAACATTTGCACTGCATGGCATTTCCCATAGGGAAACTAATGTTGAATGCTACTTCAGCTGCTGTCCACTAGGTGGACACTGGTTGTTGCATGACAGGCTGTTACTTCACATCCCTTGTCTCAGAACAGGAACTGGGAATTAACTGTGACAAGAGAATTCCCCAGGCCTGGGGCAGGTACGGCTTGTCATGCTCTGTTCCTGGTTTAGGGGATGTGGTCAAGACAAGGTTTTGCTGTCATGCTATGGACATGAAGTAAGATTTTTTTTGTACCAGTCCCAAGCAGGACAACAAGGAGGGACGAAAGGGACGTGAAGTAATGGCCTTAATAGAAACCAGTATGTTAAATCAATATGCCAAGAGCCTTGTGGTGCAGTGGTTAAATGCCTGTACTGCAGCTAAAACTGTGCTCATGACCTAGGGTTCAATCCCAGGTAGCAGGGCTCATGGTTGATTCAGCCTTCCATCTTTCCGAGGTCAGTAAAATGAGTACCCAGCTCACTAGGGGGTGGTGGTGGGGTGGAATGTGTAGCCTGCATAAATAAATTGTAAACTGCCCAAAGAGTGTTTTAGTGCTATGGGGTGGTATATAAGTAAAACACTTTGCTTTATTAAAACTGTTGATGAGGTACTGATGATCCCATCATCCTCATTTGAATCATGCTGCCTGGGACTTATGGAAGTAGAAGTCCAAAACATAGAGAACACCACTTTGGAGAGGGTTGCATTAGTAGTCACCCAACTTGCTGCAAATGAGATCTGGTCCCTAAGAGATAACACACACCAACACATTGACACAAACTATTGTATCAGCAGTTTGACATTTTCAAAGTTTCACTGAGTTTGCAGGTTTCTCTTATATATATTTTTTTCATGGCTTTTATTTCCAAGCAAGGAGAAACACTGAATCCAGAGGCATTTTAATGAGAAAGCATTGATGAGAAAGCATCCCACAAAGTATAAATAACTCCTGCTTCCTCCGTTTACTGTGATCTAATTGTGTATTTGGTACTGCACCTTCTGAGAAGGTTTAGCAACTTGGTTGCATTTTTTGTGTCCCCCTGGTGCTTCACCAGCTTAATAATGCAAGATGGTAGGCAGTTTAATTACAGAAAACTGTAGCATAATTAATGGCATTGTAACGGTGAATAAATTACAGCGTTGTGTTATGTATAGCTCACCAGGGCAATCGCAGGGGGAGGATGGAAAAGCAGGGCGAAGAAAGCAGGGATAAAAGAGCTGAAATGATGAAGTGGCATTTTGGAGCAGGACTTGTGGAGGAGGGTGTCTCCTTCAGTGTTACTCATATATGCAAAGTATTGGCTTGGCTGCGCTGGGGGGGGGGAGGGGAGAGGAGGCAGATGGCAGAAGAACATAATAAATGGACCATGGAATTGCCTGTCCATGACATTACTTACTCCCTTCCATTAAGTGCTTGGGAGCTTTGTGGTGGGTTGCTAAGCCCCAGTTCCCATTTTATGTTGTGGATCTGGACTGACACCCCATGTACCACTTGTTTCTGGCTGCAGTTAGAGAGTAATGGATAAAAAGCCACCTCATTCCTATTCCTTCATGCCCAGGATTTTCTCTGCTCTGAGGGACACCAAGCACTCTCTACTGCAGGCATGTCCAAACTTTGGCCCTCCTGATGTTTTGGACCACAACCCCCAGAATTCCAAGCCTGTATTTCCAATGGCAAAGGACTGTGGGGGTTGTGGTCCAAAATATCGGGAAGGACGAAGTTTGGACATGCTTGCTGTACTGTAATGGC
The DNA here is from genome assembly GCA_037367245.1 of Phrynocephalus guinanensis. Taxonomy (NCBI): domain Eukaryota; kingdom Metazoa; phylum Chordata; class Lepidosauria; order Squamata; family Agamidae; genus Phrynocephalus; species Phrynocephalus guinanensis. Next base: position 13,980,611 of record CM074745.1, on the reverse strand, counting down.
TCTCAACTTTTACAGGAGCCTCGTAGCGCAGTGGTTAAAATGCCTGTTCTGCAGGTAAAACTGGCTCTCAACCTTTACAGGAGCCTCGTGGCGCAGTGGTTAAAATGCCTGTACTGCACGTAAAACTGTGCTCACGACCTGGGGTTCAATCCCAGGTAGCAGACTCATGATTAACTTAGTCTTCCATCCTTCCAAGGTCGGTAAAATGAGTACCCAGCTTGCTGAGGGGTGCAATGTGTAGCCTGCATTACTGTAATTAAAAACTATAAACTGCCCAGAGACTACATGAAGTGGTATGGGGTGGTATATAAGCAGAACACTTTGCTTTTGCTTCAGATTTTAATGGACTAACTCCCAAATACCTTCACCATGGGCTGTGGTAGGCAGAATTTCTGGGAGGTGTAGTCCAAGAACTTCTGGGGACCCAAGGCTGGGAAGCACTGCTCTAAGGTCTCTGTCATCCCCCCTCCCCAGGCCTGCCACATAAGGCCATATCATCCAACGTCTCCTAGTGTCCAGTGAACATGTGCATCCATGCCATGAAGCTAGGGATGGGCAACTGTGACCCTTCCAACATTTTGGCCTACAGTTCCCATCAGCCATTACCACCAAACTCAGTGAAAAGGGATTACAGGAATTATAAAGCGAAAACCAGCAGAGATCCACAGTTGCTCATCTCAACTAATTTAAGTTTCTGGGAATATTGTGCACGTGTAGCCAAAGCAAAGGTGGATCATTTCAGCTACCAAAATGCTGGCAAGTCTCACGTGAAAGCTAAAAAAAAAAGTCCGACTTTACAGATGGTGATATCAGCAAGTGACCTTCATGTACAGCTGAACTGACCCCAAAAAAACTAGACTGATCTTAATTATTAAAGATCTCACACATAAACAGCTTTCAAGGTTCCATCCTGTAAATACACTGAGTTGTGATTCTTTGCTGCATTTATTATTCTGTGGAATTTAAACATTGCATGATATTTTGGGTTAATCTAATTTAGATGTGCACCTTTACAACAAAATGAGAAAAATGTGAATTTGTTACACAAAAATTCAGTTATGTTTCTTTTGGTTCAGCTCGCCTTGACTGGAAAGTGAGCCATGTTAATATAAGTTCCAAACCTGGTTGCATTCTCTGAATAAGAAACTGTGAAGCCTTTGTTCCTTCTCAAAGAAAGAAGATGAGTTTCTTTGTTCCTTCCTTCCTTCCTTCCTTCCTTCCTTCCTTCCTTCCTTCCTTCCTTCCTTCCTTCCTGAATCTCCAAATGCAGGTGGATTCCATAGATCTGAATGCTACTAAAAACATCAGTTCTCTGTCCCTTTCACTAGAATCACAGCCATTGCTCAATTTTATTGGATGATTCCGAAGGCAGTGAGTATTCTCATGGAACGAAGCATAAGGAATCAGGAATTAGGATGCCATTTACAGCAGCAACAGCATCTGCTCTCTCCATTCTTGGTGATCTGCTATGTCTTCTAAAGGAACAAGCACCATTTTGAAAATGTCTTGAGATCTACATAGTCCCTCTAACTCCCTTTCCTCTTGAATAACCAGCTCCTCCTTTGTGTCTTTGGGTGACACCTAGTCCACGTCCATGATGATGACATTAATGTTGTTCCAGTTCTCCATGAAGACCCCATTCCTGCAAATGAGGAAATATAGTCAAATTATTAGGTCACAGATAGAATGGACCAGAAAGAAAGCCTTCTGGTCTGCGTGGTTCCATGGTGTAGAGGTTTTTTGTGTTCCCCTTTTTTCCAGACCTCAAAAGGAAGGTACAGCTGGTTTCCAAATGCAGGCATTGTGGAAGGAATTTAGACATGCAATTACTATTTTTTCAAAAGGGTAATTCAGGGACCCTGCTCTTTCTACATTATTTTAACCTATTCTGTATCCATTTGCCCTTCCTGTTCCCTGGTCAGAAATTAGTGATGCTGCTGCTGCTAGACTCTGATGGTTTTAATCAATGCCTTTGCAGATTATTCTTTCTCATATTCAAGTGCATGATTTTCTTAATCATTCTTAATTTTTCCTTTCTCACCTGCAGCTTAGATTTTCGAACACACAAATGGGTCAGATTTAACATGAGGGACCTGGGGAAGAGGTGCTTCCCCTCTCTGTTAAACCAAACTGGATCATCAGTATTTGTCTCTGGGCTCCTCCACGGCTACCCTCGAAACAAACAAATGCAGACAATCCAGTTTGTTTCTACACATTTGTCTGAAGGCAGTGCATTACTAAGCTAATGCCATAATAATCATTGCAAGTTTCTTGACTGGCAACTCAAGTAGCAATTTGTGGTTTAACTAACCCGTTACATGGCTGATTTAAAAATGCAGAGCCTACATTCTGAGTTTTCTAGCTGGCTTTTTCTTCTGTTTCATTCAAGCTGTGGCTTCCGTTCCGCTCCATCTGTATTCACACACATTATTCAATGATACCACTTTCCTCTTCAGCCTCGCTCCCTCCCTCCCTCCCTCCCTCCCCCCCCCTCTCTCTCTCTGTCTGTGTGTGTGTGTGTGAGTGTGTGTGTGTCCATGTCTAAAGACAGAAGCAGGAGTATGTGGACAGAAACAATTAGATGCCATTTTGTTCATATAATACCTTTGAAACTTAAGAAATAGAGAAATGGAAATTGACGAGTTTGGAACAAATGGCCAAATGAAGGGGAATGAGTTTGGGTTTGGGTTGTTGTTTTAAAGTCAACGTTTTCCCCCTTTTCCATTCCTCGAAGCAATTCATGACAAATCTAGAGTACAGGTGGAAAAATTATTAGACATTTTCCCCATCCACACTCAAAAATGAAATATTTCTATAATATTAAACCCGTCAAATTGATCAAAGTGCAGTGTCAAAAGATATTGTAAGTGCTTCTTCTCATCAGATCCCCAGGATGATTGCAAACCTGAGTGTTTTTCTGTATATATCTCCAGAAAAGGACTGTAGATTTCTAATACTCAATGCACATAAACATAAATCACAAAATGAGCCAGCTGTCTTCAGCTGAATCCCTCCTTTCTCTCTCTGTCTCTCTCTGTCTCTGTTTCTGCATCTCCCTCTGTATGTGAGTATGTGCATATATGTGTATGCTGATACACCAGCAACTTGAGAGTCTCCTTTGTTTGTCACAGATTATGATTTGTTGGATCATAGATCATAGGTCATAGATCATAGAATCATAGAGTTCGAAGAGACCTCAAGGGCCATCCAGTCCAACCCCCTGCCATGCAGGAACCCCCATCACAGGATGCCCAACAGATGGCCATCCAGCCTCTGATTAAAAACCTCCACAGAAGGAGACTCCACCACCCTGCTTTGTGGCAGTATATTCCACTGCCAAACAGCTCTAACCGTCATGAAGTTATTTGGAATGTTCAAATGGAATCTCTTTTCCTGTAGTTTGAAACCATTGTCCCGAGTCCTAGAAAACAAGCCTGGGTTTGGGTTTGTGAGAGTAACAGTTCAATATCCATCACTAATATGGGCTAAGTGCCCCAATCTATTGTTTTTATTACCCTAATGCATAATCTATAGTAACAACAACTAGTGTCAAATGTAGAGATGGGCACAAAATGAATTTTTGTTTCATTTTTCATTTTTCATTTCATTCCCTAATGAAAGGAAAAACAAACTGCCCCTTCAAAGAAAAAAAAACAAAACGAAATGAAAATTTTCAGTTTGTTCTGTTTTGTTTTTCGTTTTCCCATAGGAATGCATTTCCCCCCAACGTGCCCAATCAGGGAATGGTGTGGGGGTTTAAAATTTTTTTTTACTGCCAAAGCCCTGTGCACCAGCTGATCGTGCTTGCTTCTGTAATTTCCAGTAATGAAGTTCTGCAATATCTCCAACAGAACTTTTTATCTTTACTCACAAAGGAATTTACATGAACAATATAATTTTCCTGCTCTATGTAGATATTCGAAGTCAGGTCTGCAAACCAGACACAGGATTCTTGCCCACTGTTTTCCTAGATCCACTTCTACAAATGCATAATTGAGTGCAGCATTTTCTCAGTGGGGGAAGGAGTATGACCTTAAAATTAATGAGTTTGTTTTAGGGGTGCCAGGTCCATTGCATCTATAACCTCAACGTAATCTTGCAGATGTTTGCTGTAAATATTTTTCTTGCTTCAGCAATGAGGCAACTGAGCCATTAGGCACTGGAGTGTTTTGCTAAAAGTCATTATATTAGTCTGGCAAACTGGTGTTGAAACCAGATTAGAGTTCTTTCCACCATAAGTGACAGAAGTAGAAATATATATGAGAGAAAATGGCGATTTCCAAGGTGTTGAATGGGAAGGAGTCACTATCAAACTCATTCCTCCAATTTTATTGCTTACCAAATTGGAAGCAGTTCAGGCCTTTAAGGATTAAGTAGCATTAATTACTGCCTAACAAATGCTGAACTACAATACAGCACTTGTAGAAATCAAGAGAACTTCCGCATGAATGCTAAATGGCTTCATTAATGTTCAGTGCAATTTCATTGAGTGATAAATTAATTTGCCTGATGCTCTAAGAATTGCCGAATGGAATAGCAGACAAAAACAAGCATTGATAACAAAAATGAGGGATTCAAATGTTCAGTTAAGTCCTGCAGACATGATGGGCTGTCAGACATGATGGACTTTCCAGTTGGGTGACCAGACTTGCATTTAGAATAACAAGTTTTTCTTTGAGAGTTCCAGATAAATATAGCAGCAATGAGCCCTTTTGGATGTGTTCCAGAATACCAAATAGTGACAATGGAGTACAGCTTAAATTTAGACAAGTACAGAATGATAACATCAGAGCATTGCACCTATCGCCTACAAGATGTGCAAAGCCCGACTGTGTTGGTTTGGACATGTCGTGCATGCCAGTGTGGAAACTCTGGCCAAAAGGGGTCTCACCCTGCAGGTCATCAGATCCCAACTGAGTGGTCATCAAAAACAGCACTGGACTAATATTCTGGAGAATGACATAAAGTTGTCCCTGGTTCACCTGGCCCTGGCCCATGGATAACAAGAAGAAGAAGAAGAAGAAGAAGAAGAAGAAGAAGAAGAAGAAGAAGAAGAAGAAGAAGAAGAAGAAGAAGAAGAAGAAGAAGAAGAAGAAGAAGAAGAAGAAGAAGAAGAAGAAGATCTTAAACTGATTTTATTTTTTGTTATCTGAAGCATTCTTGAACTGAGGTACCACTGATATTTGAGAAGAAGACACCATAAAGTGATGTTCCACCATCATTTCTTCACACATCTGTCCATTTTGTATTGCAAGAAAATCGTAAACTGAAATGCGGTTTCCCGTGGGAATACATCGAAACCCAATTAATCCATTCCGAAGGTCAGAAAAAAAGGCAAACCAGGGCATTCCATTTAAATTTTTCTTAAACCGAGGCATCGTCATTCTTTTCATCATGCGAACATCACATATCAACTTTTTTTAAAGCCTTGCCAAAAAAAATGTAAACCGGGGCATTCCATTAAATTTTTTTTAAACCAAGGCATCCCCATTTCTAATTATTTCTTTTCTTAAACTGATTTTTTTGTTAACTGAGGCATTCATAAATTGAGGAACCACTATATATGATGGTGCATAAGGGTTGATATTTGAGAAGAAATCACTATAAAGTGATGCTCTACCATCATTTCTTCACACTTCTGTCTGCTGTTCCCTAATGAGCATTGGAATCACCTTACAGGCAAACACTACACAAAAACTGACTTGAGTCAACCGGGAAATACTTCAAAATTATGTATGTTGAGATGTCTACCATAATTTGAACTTTAGGAAAATGCATTAAAAATTCCATTGGGAAGGAAACCATAAAGTTTTCTAATCTGATACAAAAGATAAGAAAATAATGCAAGTGTGACTAGGAGAAATGCCTCAAAACTGAGGTGGAACTTTGCAGAACCTTTACTGTATAGTAATGTTGGCGAACCTATGGCACAGGTGCCAAAGGTGGCACTCGGAGCCCTTTCTGTGGACACGCAACATCGCCCCTTCACAGCCACCTGTATTCAGGTTAAATTGCTGTATTGGCACCTTGGGAAAAAATAGTGGGTTTTGAATCGCAGTTTGGGCACTTGGACTCTAAAAGGTTCACCATCACTGCTATATAGGAAGCTTTTAGGTATGAGAGATCAAATGTCATTGCTGTTAATTACTCAATTTATAACCTTTTCAGATCAAGAGATTACAAGATAAAACCTTCCATTTGCATAAGAGAGGCATATTTTTTCCACTTGTCTTTTCCAACTCTTCTTTAGTATGAAGGCTTCACCTGTTTTCCAGGCATTTTATTTTAAACTGGAATCAGAGTCAAACCTACCCAAAGAACATAACTTTTTGAAGCTTCTGTTGAATCATGGAGTCATTTATCAATGCATACGCTGGCCTCTCACCTCCCAACACCCACCTGCAGTCTCTACAACTCTATTTTCTACATCTCCTCCTCATACTACCTAAATTCCAGGAAGGTTTTACTCAGAGTAGAGACATTTTAGTCTTTGACATCTTCATGGTCAAGTAGATCCTTTTTTTTGTCAGTTATGTTCGTAACATCTCCCTTAAATTTGAACAAAGCATCAGATCTGATAAAGCTGAGAGATTTTGGCAGTAGCATTTAATCTCTCCATGAAATATTATTATTTCACTATCCCCTCTATTACTTCGTTGCTGTTTTGCATTTGCTTGACTTCTCTGTGGCCTTTGGCGCATGCCTCTTTGACATGGAATTCGTTCTTAGTTTCATCTCTCTGTACCACAAATTGATCTTTTTTCCCCTTTTTTTAAGAGTAAGGGAATCTTTCTCAATCTGGGTTTGTTAAGCTTCTGCAATTGAATTCAGGCAGCACAATGTGGAAATTTATTTATGTATATTTAGCCATTTCTATCATCACAGCATAATCCCTCTTTAGCGGGCAGCCAAGGATTTATCAGCCTCGTGGCGCAGTGGTGAAATGCCTGTACTGCAAGTAAAACTGTGCTCATGACCTGGGGTTCAATCCCCGTTAGCCGGCTCATGGTGGACTCAGCCTTCCATCCTTCCGACGTCAGTAAATTGAGTACCTAGCTTGCTGGGGGTGGGGGGGGCAATGTGTAGCCTGCATAATTAAACTGTAAACCACCCAGAGACTACTTGAAATGATATGGGGCGATATATAAGCAGAACACTTTGCTTTTGCTTTTAGTTTCCTGTTTTGTATATTTATGTGTCCCAATGTCTATTGTGTTATCAGTACAATTAGTAATCCTTTAGAATTTGTTTTATAATAATAATAATAATGTGCTGTCAATTCAATTCTGATTTACAGCAACACTTTTTAGGGCTTTCTAGGTAGAGAATAACCAGAAGTTGTTTTGCTATTCCCTTCTTCTGTGGACATCCTGGGACTGTTCTTGGATTTAGCATTCTTAATGAAAGTAGAGGCACAGGTGATGTTGGTGGCAATATTTATCACATTAGAATGATAAATCCAACGTATGCCATTTTGACAAAGAGAGCTTATTTATGTCTATCCATGCTCTCTCTGTCATCACTTCTTTTTTCTGCATCGAGTTTGAATCCCACATCATCCTTCAGACCCTTATTAGCTTGGGGACAGGTTACATGGAGGACCATCTCCTTCCATATACCTATGGCTACTGGGAACTGCAGTCCAAGAACACCTGGGTTACCCAATGTTGGGAACCACATTTCTAGAGGAAGACTTGGTGTGTGCATGTTTAGATTCTGCTGTATTTTACTGTTTTGCTTGTATCCTGTTGTTTTAGACTTCCTACGTTGTGTGTGTGCTTCCCCCTTTCTCTTTCTCTTTCTCTTTCTCTTTTCTTTCTCTTTCTCTTTCCCTATTTCTATTTCTTCATTGTTTTAGCTCTATAGATCTTTGGTTATAGGGCTGCAGCAAACCTAAAGTAAAAGAAACCACTAAAACATAACATTGTTTTAGCTCTATAGATCTTTGGTTATAGGGCTGCAGCAAACCTAAAGTAAAAGAAACCACTAAAACATAACAATGTGCATGCTCTACCTTATTGCAATTATGATTGTGCACTTGCAGTATCTCTGGCTATGCACTATGTGTGTTAATGATATTGAGAACATGGGGAAATGTCTTCCCTTGCCCCCTAAAGCTCCCAGAATGGCCCATCCAGCCTAGATGCTGGAAGATTCCAGGATCTGTAGTCCACTTCCTTCCCCACCTAACTCCATTCCATTCTCAACCTTGGGAATCTAAAAACAATTTACAGCCTGTGGCTTGGTGCATCACATTGAATGAGCTTGTGTGCAAAACAAGAAGCTGCCTCCCCATCAGTTTAGAAAATGCCATCTTTCCTTGCCAGCTTGGTTAACAGCTGCTTACTAGTTTATTTATCCCCCTGTAATTGTCAGGGGAGGATAGTTCCAAACTACATGCCACATCTCATTGACAGCAACCACCTGAAAACTTAAGGATGAGAGCGAAAGGGGACAAACCAAGCCAGGCTGTGAAGGAGTGTAGCAGGGAGGGGCATAACAGAGTTAATGCATGGAGGGGAGAGCTTGTGGAGTCAAGAACAGTCATACAATATTCAGTGACATGGTGTCAAGACACAGATAGGGGTAGAACGGTAATTAAAGTAAACAGTGCATCAAAGGCTTGGCTAAAGCCATTATTTAAATTGAAAGTAAATGTAGGAACAGCTCATGTCACTTTGTTTTTTTCTAAAGTGTTGCTGAGAGCTTTTTAAGAATATTAATGATGATGGGAATAGAATGGTTGAATATCAATGCCTTTGCCTTGTCGGCATGCATCTGCTCGGGGAGGTGGTAGGGAAACAGCACCCACATATCTGAATTGACTTGAGGCATCATTTTTCCAGAGTATTTATAACTCTGTTAATGACTTACTAAACTGGATGTTTGCAGCCGGCTTTCAAAAAGAAGAGCCCTCTAGCTTAAAAAAAGAAAAGAAAAGATTTCTTTTCAAGGCAATGTTGCTTTCCTCACCTCTCTATCTCTTTTCTTTGAGTGTTCTTCCCCTTTCCCCCCTCTGGCCTTCTTCTCCTCCACCTTCCTTCCTCAGACCTCTTCTTCATGTCCTCACCCCAAGTTCGCAGGCCATCTTTTTTTCTTCTCAGCTTCCCATCTACCTCTTCCTTCCGTAATCTTCCATTTATCTCCTCTTCTGTCAGATCCTTCAACTCGCCTCTCTCTCTCTTGGGTATGAGTGTGTGTTGTGTCATTACAGTCATGACCAACTCTTTGTGACTTCACGTCCATTGAGTTTTCTTGGCAGGAATACTGGAGTGGTTTGCCAGTTCCTACTCCAGGCGCCTACAGCACCTGGTATTCCCTGGTAGTCTCCCATCCAAGTACTAACCAGGGCTGACCCTGCTTAGCTTCCGAAATCAGGTGAGAACGGATGTTGCTTAGGGCATCTAAGCAATTATTGGGTATGAGTAGTGCAGCGTACCCATGGAAAACTGAGAATGTTAGATCATGTGGTTGGCCAACTCCTGTGGTTTGCCCTTCTGAGTGTTATGGGCCTCAAAGTCCCATTCTGCTTTTATTTGCCTCCTGGTTTCAAATCACCTGTACAGTCTGTGTGTAAGAGAGAAGTGCCATAATGTTTTTTGTTTTGCTTTAACGCAGGGATGTCCAAAGTCAGGCCCAGGGGCCATATGTGGCCCATTTTCAAATTTTGAGCGACCCACAACCCCTTCTCCCCACTGGCTCAGCCTGTCACACATCCCCGACAGCTGGCCTCTCCTTATACCAGATGGAAGTGTCAGATTGCAGTTTTATGGTTTGCCTGCCCTCCCTGCCTCTGTCCACCACCACCCCCAGCCACCTGCCCAACCTACCCGCCCCCGGCTCTGTTGCTGCAGCGTCCTCCCTGCCTCTTTACATGTTATATAGACTTGTCTAAAGTCTGGCCCAGGGGTCAAATGTGGCTAAATGGTTGGCCCCCACACATTTTCACCTCAACAAATCTGGCCCTCCTTGCAAAAAGTTTGGACACATCTGCAACATCTATTAAATTTGGTCATATGATAGACATTAAAGAGTGGGATGAACCTGAGAAATTTTAGATATGCAGCTTTAGGACTTATTTTGCACACAAGGGGTTGAAATAAAGGGGATAACTACAGTACGTTGCTGATCTAGGGGTTAAGACCATGTTTGGGGGGTATTCAAATTACACACGGTTGAACAGTCCTAACTTGCCTTTGAATAACTTTCAAATAGGCTTGGGTGTTTCATTTCAGAAGTGGTCTGGTTCTGAAATGAAATGTGGGATCCCAGCTGGTGTTCAGATCCGGACCCATCCTCCAGAATGAAATCAGCCGATCCCTTACCTTGCTCTGGGGTTGCATGGGGCTAAACTCCAATGAGGAAGAAGCCTCTGACATCATATTTCCTTCTCCCTGGCACTGGCCAATCAGACAGGGAAGAGGGATGATGCATTTCCCTGTGCAGCTCCTGATTGGCCAGTGCCAGAGAGAAGGAAAGATGACATCGGAGGCTTCTTCCTCATTAGAGTTTAGCCCTGCATGACCCTACAGCAAGGTAAGGGATTGGCTGATTTCATTCCGGAGGGTTGGTCTGGTTCTGAACACCAGCTGGTCTCCCATATTCTGAACACCAGCTGGTCTCCCATATTTTGTTTTGGAACTGGACCACATCCAAAACAAAACACCTATGCCTACTGTCAAATGATCTGTGATGGTTCAAATAAAAAACCTTGAATCTTTTCTGTGACATAGTCCAAGAACTTAGAAAAGTGCTGCTAGAATATTCACTAGCCCTTCACCAAGGCTACCATCCCCAAGCTTCACCTCTGTAACATCTCAATCTCTTCCCTTCTGTCCAGCAGTGGTGGAAGTAGCAGTGCCAACACAAGTTTGGTTGGAGGCATTTCTCTCTCCTCTCTACTGCTTTCTTCTTGTTTTCTTGGTTGCATTGCTTGAGGGCACAAATCTAAGGGGATGCTGTAGTTCACCCGAGACTGCTGCTGTTGGCTTCAAATGGAGCTAGAGAAGAAACCTTGCCTCTGAAGATTGGGCTGACCACCTCCCCCACCTCCCCAAAAATGCCACTGGGAATAGCACTATGCCATGAATTAGCATGATTCCTATGTCAGCTTCTGCCCATTTTTTAAAAGAAAGGCTACCAGAATGTCAGATTTAGGCAAGGAAGGAATGAACAAATGAAGGAATGAACAAACGAATGAAGGAATGAAGGATCATCTCTAAAGACCAGTGCACTGTAACCTCATGTTCCTCTCCCCAACTCTCTAGATTAATCCAATCATTAGTGACATTTTAAATCTTCAACAATGTGAAGTCAAATCTGTTCTGACTTAGGGCAGTCCGACTCCTGACTTATAGTTTACCATTCACTTTTTCTGGGGGTATTACTGGACTGTACATCTTGCCTAAGATTACACTCACCAGCTAGTTCCACAGGAAGCACACTCAAGTATCAAATTTCTCACCCCTATCCAAAGCACTGAGCTGTCATAACACCTTGACATAATAAAAATAAACACTCCTGAGACAAATACTTCCATTTACCACTACTTTAAAGTTGCCTCAAACAGAGCAAAAGCTTTATGTAAGTGTCCATTCGCACTATAATGTTTGTCTCTATTAGGCTATAGCATAGTTGATAATAAAACATTATAAGAATGATTATTGTATCACTGTTTAGTTTTTTCAGTGCTGCTTAAATGGTTCATAATATAGCTATAAAAGTCTGCACTGAAACCAATTCTTACAGCGAAAACATTAACAGGTAATATAATTGCAGGCAGCAAGCTGTAGTACAAGTATTTGTGAGCCACTGCTACTGCTGCTGCTATTATTATTAGTATCAGTATTAATGATTTTACTACCATCATTTTTGCCATAGTAATATCATCAGTGTCATCTGTTGTTGTTACTGTATAATTGTAGAAACAGCAGTTATGTTATTTGCAGCTGTTGAGTAGAATCGTGCATACTTACCACTGTGACTGCATTCACATCCCTTGCAGATGTTTTTGTCTTGGGCGGTCTGAAAAATCTCAAGCAGTTAAAAGAATATCTAGATATGGCTCCAGGGTTAGATAAGGAGAGTGCTTTGACATAGCTATGCCTTCATTTAGTAAACGTCTGTGCGGAGCTGCTGAGAAATGTCTAGAAATCATCTCTGTGCGTAGGGTTCCATCAATGAAAAATTGGTGTTGGCCTCCATTGTGGGGGCTTCAAAATGACCCTTTCATTTTCTTTATGACCATGTGTGATGGTGTGCCGTGCCAGAGATATCATATCTTTGATCTCTCCGTACGGATGTTAAAAGTTCTCTCGAGTTCAGTAGGAGCTCCTTGAGATTAATACTTCATGGCGTTCTCAGCACCATGCTGTCCGAACACATACATCAGACGATGTCACGCTTGGCACAAGCCTCTTGCGTCATCCGCATCATGCTGGCAGGATAAATAACTCTTGCCTGGCTCCATTGTTCCTCCTTTGGTATGTGGAAATTATTCAGCAGGGACCACAGAAGTTTTCTGTACCGGAAGAGAGTGTAGCTTTAAGGAGTTATTTCATTTGCAAAGTGTGGATTCCTTCGCCATGGGTGAAGATACAACTCCGTTCTGTTATGATTGTGTAAATCAAATGGGAATAAGTCTACCCCTTTGACAGTGTGACAGCAAATTTTCATTACTGTGACAGCTATGGATGTAGCTCCACTCTATGACAGAAGAGGAGGGTCTCAGACATGTGTGCTTTGTGTGGCTGCCTTGTATTCTTTGGTGAGCAACAGAGCAATGTCATGGGCAACCCGGCTTGTTCCACTTCACCAGCAGTCCAAAGAGAAGTGCAAGTGGCAGAAAGGACAGATTGTTTTGCACCACATTCACGAGGTGATATGCAGCTCTGCATTTCTCTGTTTTCTGTGAAATCGTAACATGAAGAATAAGTTTAAAGCATCCCTTTAAACGGTCCCAGTGTCATGGTGACCATCTTTTGGGCTGGGCCTCTGATCTACAAGTGTAATTAGTTGTTATTGTTATTTTAATCTATGCTTTGGATGTGAGGAATAGCAGAGCAGCCCAGCCCAGGGGGATGGGAGTCGAACATGTGGAAGTGAAGAAGAGCTGCTCGATTACCGTAATATAAGTAGCCAGAAGAAATTAGCAAAGTTTTTTTTAAGTTCTCTGCCTCCCCTTGCAAACGGGGATGAATGAAGCTGTGCAGAGGTTCATCTGCGATGCCTTATCGGGAGCGACAAACCAATGTACCTCCAGGGTGCCCATCTGCCTCCTAACTCACTTCGGATCTCATCTATTAGACAAATGAATTATGAAATGAAATCCTCTCTCCCATTTGCGCTCTTTTTCTCTCTCTGCCAGGCCTTTTGTTCAGGCCTTGGTATATTTACGTTCTTAGGAACAGCCACACACAGCAAATATGTTTGCAGTTTTGCCTTGAATCTTGACAAAATGCTGTCACGCTGTCACCCTGATGAGCCTGAGAGGGAGTTCAATGGATCTTGAACTTGTGCACTGGAGGAAGCTCCTTTCAAAGGACTTCACCCCAAATAAGGGGGAGGGAGTAAAAAAACAGCCCACTCAGCAACATTGTGTGTGTGTGTGTGTGTGTGTGTGAGAGAGAGAGAGAGAGAGAGAGAGAGAGATTTCCCGACTTTCTAGTGCACAGCTGTGTCTCTCTCCCCTACCCCCACCCCTCTGTCTTGAAGGGAAAGGCTTGAGATAAATTTAACCTAGTCTCCTGGAAAATGAAAGCACCATTGACTTCTGCCTGTAAAAACTCCCCCCCCCCCTTGTTTGCAGGCATGCCAAGTTTACTCTTTACTCATGTCAGATTTTTTTTTTAATTTATAATTTTATTGGGTTTTTGAGGGGGGGGAAAGGGAAAAGGAAAAATGGGAGGGATAGAATTTAAAATTTACATTGAATATGTCAAGCAAAGTAAAAGAAAAGTAATATAACATATTGATAAATTGCCAAATATTATCACAGTACTAATAAGTTTGTTACTTCTTGCCATCTTTTCCGAGAGATCTCATCATAGTCTCCCTTTAAATAGCCGGAGAGTCTATCGATTTCGATACATTCTCTTATCTTTTCGTGGATATTCTTCTCTGTTGGCACGTTTGGTTGTTTCCAAAATTTCGCATACAATATCTTGCTTGCAGCAACAATTACATGGTGAAGTACATATCTCTGATCATATGAAATATTTATATTTACTATATTTAATAAGAAAAGTTCTGGTCTAAGATCTATCTTAATTTTCAGACATCTTTCTAAAAATAGTTTTACCATTTTCCAATATGCCTTTGCCTCTTTGCATGTCCACCACATATGGTAAAAAGTACCACAGTCATGTTTACATTTCCAACATTTGTGTGAGCAATTATACATCTTAGATAATCGGTGTGGTGCAAGATGCCATCTATAAAACATCTTATAACAGTTTTCCTTAAAAGAAATAGATTTAAAGATTTTAACTGTATTCCACAGAGAGTCCCATTTGTTTAGATGAATAGGATAACCAAAGTTTTCTGCCCATCTTATCATAGTGTCTTTGACCAGTGTATCAATCATTTTTTCATTTAACAATATGGTGTAAAATTTACTAAGCAGCTTAGCATCGCCAGAAGAAAGTATTTTATCAAGTGGAGTATCAGTAGTCGTGAATCCCCCCTCTTTGGTGAGGTCTTTGAAGTGTGAATATATTTGTTGATACTTCCACCAGTCTAAATTGTAACCTTCTGATACTAATTTCCCTAATGGTTTCAATGAGAGGTCAACATTCAGAAGGTGTCTATAAGTTATAACTTTTGGAGTTTCACTTATATGGGAGCTATAAGTCGCTCCCAGCGGAGATAGCCACAGAGGTGCTTTAGGGTAGAATTGTTTTTTAATCAATAACCATATTCTAACTAGGGCGTTCCTTATCCAGTGTTTTTTGAAGAGAGTAGGTATGTTGCCCTTGTACCACATGTAATAATGCCAGCCCTTGTCTAGGCCATAACTCTCAAGCTGCAAAGTTCTTTTGTTTGTCATCAGAATCCAGTCTTTAATCCAGGTCATGGCAGCAGCCTTGTAGTATAATACTAAATTAGGAAGGGCAAAGCCACCAGTTTTGGTTCTATCCTGTAGATAGAGATTTTTAATCCTTGCTTTTTTCTTTTGCCATATGAATATACGTATACTTTTTTCCAGATCTGTAATGATCTTAAAATTAGGTAATATAGGCAAGGATTGAAATAGGAAAAGCAGTTTAGGTAAAACATTCATTTTAACTGCAGCAATTCTGCCCATTAAGGATAATTGGAGTCTTGACCAAGTTTCGAGGTCAGCTTTGATTGTTTTTATAACATTTACATAGTTATCTTTAAGTAAAGAGTTACAACGATTAGATACAGTAATACCCAGATATTTTACCTTACTGACATGTTGAAAACCCGATTGATTTACCAGTTTTTCAACCATAGGTGAGGTCATATTTTTGGTGAGCAACAATGTTTTTTCTTTGTTTACCTTTAATCCAGAGATTTTAGAGTATGCCTCCAAAGACTTCAAGAGTTCTAAAGAGGAGGTCTGGGGGTTCTCCATAATTACCAACAAATCATCTGCAAAAGCTTGTACCTTATAAACTTATCCTTTGCTCTGTAAGCCTTGAATACCAGGGGTTTTCCTTATAACATGTAGGAGTACCTCCAGAGTTAATATAAACAAGAGAGGAGAGAGGGGGCATCCTTGCCTGGTACCTTTATATATATTGACTGTGTCTGTAAGGTGGCCATTGACTATAATCCTGGTGTTTTGAGTGGAATAGATTTGTTCGATTGCTCGCAGCATTCTATGGCCACATTGTAGATAGTCTAACTGAGTTTTAAGTAGAGACCAGGATACATTATCAAAGGCTTTCTCAGCATCGATGAAAGCGAAAGCTACTTGCTTTTCAGAGTGGGATTCGTAATATTCTAACACATTGAGGAAAGTTCTGATGTTGGATTGAAGATGCCTTTTCGGAAGAAAGCCAGACTGATCATGCGATATCAAAGGGGGTAGAATCGTCCGCCATCTGTTAGCCAAAATGGTTGCAAAGATTTTATAATCCACATTTAGAAGGGCAATTGGCCTGTAGTTCTGTATCGAGTCTTTTGGTTTCCCTTCTTTGGGAATCAGTGTCGTATGTGATGATTTCCAGGAATCTGGTATGTCTTCGCCTTCTAAAATGGATGTAAAAAGATTTTTCATATTTCCAGAGACTATCTCCGAAATTTTTTTGTAAAATTGGGCCGGTATTGAATCGGGCCCAGGAGCCCTGTTCATTTTTGGTGATTGATAGCTTCTGTTATTTCCATCATTGTAATAGGAGCGTTCGTCTGGGCTCTCTGTTCTTCAGTAAGTTTTGGGAAATTGGCTTGTTCGAGATAATAAAAGATGGCATCTTGGTCGATCGTCTCTGGCTTAAATAAGTTCTGGTAGTATGCCTCTATAATTTTTTGAATTTGTAACTGCGCTGTCTGATTTTCCCCATTTTTATCTTTGAGCGATGATATGAGTTTTTGAGATTGTACCTTTTTTAACCTGTAGGCTAACCATCTGCCTGGTTTGTTTGCATTTTCCACAAAATTCAGTTTGGCCAACTTGATTTTGTGAGCTATATCAGCAGTCAAAATTAGATTTAGTTCATGCCTACAAGAAGCCAGGTCTTTGTCCAGCTGCTCATTGCGGGGATCGTGGGTTAGATCCGTTTCAAGCTTTTTCATCGTATTAAGAATTGATTCAAATTGCTTTTTCCTCTCTTTATTCTTTCTTGCCATATATTGAATGACAAAACCTCTAAAATAAGGCTTTGAGGCATCCCACACAGTTCTCAGTGGTGTACCCTTGTTCAGGTTCATTTCAAAATATAGGTTCAAGTCTTTAGCTGCCTCTAAGATAAATTCTTTATCCGTCCACAGGGCTGAGTTGATTTTCCAGTGTCTGGGCTTACCCGAAGATTTCAGTGTCCATAAAATGGCATTGTGATCAGATATTGTTCAGGGCAAAGTTTCTATATCCCTTGTATTTAGCAGAAGATCGGATGTAGCCCAGCACATATCTATACGGGAGAAAGAGGCATATTGTCTTGAATGGAAGGTGAAACCATCTTTTAGTGGATTTTTCCTTCTCCAAATATCTTGAAGTTCTAAAATGTTGGACATGTCCAGAAATGATTTAGGCAGTGTGGAAGATGAAATCCTGGATTTTCCCCTTTTGGATGTTTTCCTATCTACAGATGGGGTATGTACAGCATTGAAATCTCCCAATATTATTAACTGATGGTTTTCGTATTGCAACAGTTTCTTGGCCAATTTTTCGAAAAAGATTTGTCTTCCATGGTTATCATTGGGGGCGTATATACCAACAATAATTGTTTCTTTAGATTGGATATTTGCCTGGACAAGGATCCATCTGCCTGCTTCGTCTTTTTCCAGAAGGGTTGGGAAGAGCTCTGGTTTAATATATAGTGCCACCCCATTTTGCTTCTTTACTTTGTTTGATGTGGAAAATAAATTCCCCAATTTATTTTGGATTAAATATTTTTCATGCTTTTCTCAAAATATGGGTTTCCTGTAAACAGATGATTGAACACTGTTTTTTTTGGAGAAGATTAAAGGTCTTCCGACGCTTCTGTGGGGTGTTCAATCCATTGATATTCCATGTTAGAATTTTCTGGGCCATCTTATTTTACTTCCAACGATATTTCTTTTTCCCTGATTTTGGCCTGAGATAGTGTTTCGGCCTGGCACCTCCCACTGCGCCATGAGAATCTTGATCCTGCTTTGAGATCTCTTGTTTGGAGGTCTGATTTTCTCGGCTGTCATCTTTGGTGGTGGTTTGAGTATCGGTTGTATCCTCACCTTCGGAGGAAGACGGTGAAGAGGAGGAGGGAGAGTAGCCCAACTTCCGTGCGTTTTTTTTTTTGCAAAATTTCTAGCTTTCTGGTGGGATTCAATTTTCTGTAATTTCCCTTCCCATTGGAAAGAGAGACCTTGAGGGTAGAGCCACTTGTATCTTATGTCATGCTTGAGCAAAAGTTTAGTAAGAAATGAATATTCTTTTCGCAGTTGACGGACATCCCAGGGGACGTCTTTCATGTCAGATTTCATCAACCAGCAAAGCTTTAGGAAAACATTTTAATGCAGTTGGAAGCTTAATTTAGTTAGTTCGCATTCCTAAGGACTTGGGCTAGGTATCAAGTTTTTGTTTTTTAAAAAAGCATTAAAATAGGATGCCAAAATTATTTATTTATTTATTTATTTATTTATTCATTAAATTTGTATGCCGCTCCATCTAGCTACACAACTACTCTGGGCGGTTTAAAAAAACTGAACAGAAATCAAACCGATAAACAATACAATACAATACAATACAATACAATACAATACAATACAATACAATACAATACAATACAATACAATACAATAGGGGAAAGGGATGGATATTCGGGCTTTAAAGCCACATCACTCACAAAAACAAAGTTTCTTCTTGTCTGCTGCTGTTCAGCCTGAGATCTGTCCAGAGTCACACAGCAATTCTTTGAGACTTTAGCCCATGCCTGAAACCTGTCAACCCCTCCATAAGACAGTCCTGCATTGACTCTCCCCGAAGTGATAAAAGCTGTCCAATCAACTTAACATAAGCTTTTCTCACCTCTGCATCCTCTTGAATCAGATCGCTGTGAAGCCCCCAGTGCAGCACAGACTGCTCTTAATGGCAACATCTATCCCAGCTTTAATTTCTTGTTTTCACTGGAGAAAGTGTTATGTATGTGATTTTCATGGGAAGGGGTTGTATTCTACTGTAGTAGAATCTGATACTGGGGCTCTTTGAGTCGAGTCTGCAGGCAATATGTAACGTGGATGTGGCAGAAAGTATAGGCCAGTGTTGGCGAACCTATGGCACGGGTTCCAAAGGTGGCACTCGGAGCCCTTTTGGTGGGCACCCAACATCACCCCTTCACAGCCACCTATATTCAGGTTAAATGGCCCTACTGGCAGTTTGCGAAAAATTAGTGGGTTTTGAATCACAGTTTGGACACTCGGTCTCTAAAAGGTTCACTATCCCTGGTATAGGCACTTGGGAAAGGGTGCTGCCTGCACCCACTGTATCAGCTTTCTACTCCGAGGAGAGGGAGACTGGGAAAAGACATCACTCAACTGTGTTGGGGGGGGCAAACAAAATCTGACACACAACAGCCAAGTTGAGCACTGACAACTATGAAAAAAGCAAGCAATGGTACAGTAAGGAGGTCTGGAAGTCGAGTGGTGGCAACTGGACTTATTTTTCTTGAGAGATTGTAACATTTCGCTTCTCATCCAAAGGGCTTCGTCAGTCTGAAGAAAGCTAATTGTGAGTCCTCCATTTTATAGCTCACTTCGACCTCATATCACCCTGTTCTGAAATAGGCTCATAAGATGAACAGTGGCCTGAATAGGCTTGTTAGGTGGACACTATTCTCAGTAGGCTCATTAAGTGGACCACAGCCTAAGGTGCGAGAAAATCCCACCTTTACATTCTTTCATTCTTCCAACTGCTACTCCAAATATTTTGCTCACTCTTTCAACTGTACTCAAATGAAAAACTAGGCTACAGGTGATACCTTTATAAGCCACTAATAAAAACAAAAAATAAAAACATTGCAAGCTTTCGAGTGCAACACACTCTTCTTCAAAGCAGGTCACAAAAGTTCAAACATGGCAAAAGATGTGCTTTGCCAGGAGGTTATTCTTAAACTTCTTGGCTAGATGATGTATGCCAGGCAAGGAGTCCTTTTAGAGGCAGGAAGTCAGAGGGCAGATGTAAAAGCTTCTTAAGCATTGGGTTTCACATCACCCTTCTTCAAACAAAGGAACATGGGCCATACACCTCCCAGTCACTCACTCCTCATCTCCATTTGGCTTTATGAGACATACAAGTCCCTGTTGGCTGGGGACATAAGAAGAGCCATGCTGGATCAGGCCAAAGGCCCATCTAGTCCAGCTTCCTGCATCTCACAGTGGCCCCACCAAACGCATCTGGGAGCGCACAAGACTACATATCTGTCTCCTGATACCACTCCCCTGCATCTGGCCCTTGAAGTATCCCGGTTTTAAGACTGGGGATTATACATCTCCATCATGGTTTGTAAGCCCACTAGGTTTGCCAATTAGAACTGTGTCCTTTACCATTGGCACAGTTCTTGGCCATTACAGGCTATCTGCTTCTGCAGTCTTCCTGTCTTCATGCCCATGGCATTTGCCCATTCCACGGTGGAACTTGTTCTCTGTCTCCCCAATGCTGTTGGCCACAGGAAACCAGATTTCTGCTGAATTTCAGGAAGAAATGTCCCAACTGTTAGAGCAGTACAGCAATAGAACCAATTACTTCAGGAGGTGGAGAATGCTCCACTGCTGGAGGCATTCAAGAGAAAATTGGACAACCTTCTTCCAGATCTGCCTTGATTTGAATTCCTGCATTGCGGTCCCTCCAACTCAATTATTTTATAGGTTCTTCCAACTCGATTATTTTATGATTCATACTAATTAGACCCCACTGTTCAGGGTCTAATTAGTATGTCCATTACAATCACTGTTGGCTATTGGTGTGCACTCTTGTTTCTGGTCAGAATCACTAAGACGGTGTCAAGAGGACACAGTAAAATATTTTTGTAATGTTTTCCCTCCTTCTGATTTTTGTAAAGAGGAAAATAATGACTATATCATATACATGTGGATTGTATGCAAGTTCCCGATACCCAGAAATTCCAAATTTTTAATAGTCCGTATTCCGAATCCAAAGAATTGTAATTTTGAACCCAAGTCCAAATTCCGAATCTAAATTATGATTTTAGTGCACATCACTAATAATTTGGCATTCCTGGGGCTGAGGTTGTTGTTTTGTGTATGCTTTATCCTGTGACAATAGTATTTAAAAATGCATAGGCTTTTGAGGCAGATCAGACATTTATGTTTCTATGATGAATTGCCCATTGTCCAGTGGCTCCTTTTACGTTCTAATTTTTCAGAGTGTGGATCATTTTTACAAATGCATAAGGATTGTCAATGTAGAAGAACAGTAGTCTGATCAGCTCTCTCACACAGATCAAACCCAAGCAAATGCTGTGAGAAAGGAACGAAGCTGAAAGACTCAGCCAGCTACCCACTACGTTAATGGGTTTGTTGTCCTGTGTTACTGCTGTGGTAGGCATGCGGAAAGCTACTTCACAGCAAGTCAGATCATTGGTCCATCTCGCTCAGTACACCACAAAAATACACAGCAATGATGGGGAGCTTGTTTCACTGCCAATGTTCTGGGTAACTTAGAAACAAGCTGAGATACACATTCGCCAGGCTAATGCCCAGTGGAAAGCACACATCAGGGTACAACAGCACTTTCCCGTTCACGGGATCCTTTGGGTTGTGGGTGGCATCTAAGTTGTATGAATCAGACCAGGGTGACATGAGGCCCAAGTGAATAATAAAATGAGGAGTCACAACTCGCTTTCCTCAGACTGTCAAAACTGTTTGGATGAGCAGCGAAAAGTTTCAGTCTCTCAAGAAAAGAAGTCCAGTTGTCATGACTCAACTTCCAGATCCCTTACAGAGGTCAGAGAGATGGCCTGTTAGATATAGGGCCTTTTCAGCAGCTGCCCCCATGCTACGGAACACCCTCCCGAGTGAAATCTGCTTGGGGCCGATGAAAGGGCCTTCTCGGCTGCTGCGCCCAGGCTATAGAACTTCCTCCGACTAGAGGCCAGGACTGCCTCTTCTCTGTTGTCTTTCCAGAAACCGTAAAAAAAACTTTCTCTTCAGGCAAGCTTTCCCTGAATGATGGACTACCTACTATGTGTCTTTTATATAAATCTATAGGATCACATAGACTTTGTGTTTACAACTACTTATAATCTTATGTGATTACATTAACACTATGTTTTCCATGTTAGTTTCCATCACTCATGACTGTACACAGAACTTTACTCTCCTTTTGATCGCACGTGTTCTCTTGTAACTTTACATGGAACTTTACTCTCCTTTTAACTACTCACATTCTCTTGTAGCTAATTTAATGTTGTCTATTAATGCTATAAGATGTCCCTCAATTCCCTGTTTAAATTGTAAAAAGGCAAAGGTTCCCCCCGCATATGTGTGCTAGTCGTGTCCGACTCTAGAGATGGTGCTCATCTCCGTAGTCAAGCTGAAGAGCCAGTGTTGTGCAAGTCTGTGACCATGTGGCTGGCATGGCTGCAAGAAAACACTGATTTACCTTACCGATTTTTACAGCGGTACCTATTTATCTACTTGCATTGACATGCTTTCGAACTGCTAGGTTTGCAGGAGTACTGGACTGTATATTATCCCTCCTTGCTATAAGCCACCTTGTTTTAATTGTACTGGACTGTATATTATCCTTCATTGCTGTAAGCCACCTTGGGTCCTTTTCCAAAGAGAAAGGCGGGGCAAAATACTCTAAAATAAATAAAATAATAATAAATGTATAATAGCAAGTAGCAGGATCAAATGACTTCCAAGCTCTGCCACCAACACTGATAGGACCTGTATGGTATTTTGGCCCAGCACCATGGCTGTGGCAGACTAAGGGTGGAGCATTTGCCAGCTCATCATTGACTACTCTGTTAATACATTCTGCTTGATATGGATGCTCACATAACATAGTGCATCTAACCAATTGGGAGCTGGGTAATAGCAGGAGCAATGTAATTAGAAAAGAGCTTTACTTTTTTCCGCCTCTGTTTAAGCCTCCATTCTCTTGCCTCTGGGGAACAGGATTTCAATTTTTAAACTTCTGTCACAACAGGTTAGAGTATTAGAAATCACGGTTCACTACCATCTGTATTTCTTCCGTTTGTGGCATTTATGATGGTTATCCACATTAATTATTTTGTTGCCGAAGTCCTTTCTCATTTCAGAACACTCTTATTTCTAAGAAAGATGGATATTAAATATGCCACACATCAGCGTGTGGTTCCATTACACCACGCTATTAAGTTTCAATGCTGTAGACTTGGCACACACAAAAAATAACTTGGCTTTTTGTAATCACCGCCCAGTGTTTCAGCGTTATGGCTCAGAATAAGAAATACAGATGATAAGAACTGATTTCTAATTAAGAGGGTGAACAGGCATTTGCATAAATTAGAAGGGCATTGCTAACATAATCCTCTGATTCTTGCCATTGCCCAGGTGGATGCCGGAGGCTGGTGAGGTGGAAAGTCTCAAGGACATTGCCAGAACATAAAATTTTGAAACACAGTGATTCTAAATTCTGCATTAAAATGTTTTGCATGTAAATATAGTTATGCAGATGTATTTGATCTATAGTACTTGCCTCAGCCTTAGAAGTTGTAACAACTCATTCTTTATATTGATAGGTTCAGCTGTTGACTTCAAGGTCAGTTCTAACTAATGTGGGGCAAGCATTAGGTCAGAATGCAGTATGGCTCCTTCCATAAATAAAGAGTAAATAAGAATGGGTAGATATGTATCCCATGAACATCATGCACCTCTCTAACTCTATTTATGGACTCTTGGCCTGTTATAATCTGCCATTGGGGAATAATGGCAAAAAGATGGTTGCTCATGCAAGATTACAAGGTCAGCCGTTTCTTTTTAGACATGGTTCCCTCCCTCCCAGAGTGTACAGAATGGCATAGTGCAGGCCTGCCCAACAGGTAGACCGGGGACTACCAGTAGCCCCTGAAGGGTTCAAAAGTAGCCTGCCAGCCATCAATAAAAAATGTGCGGGGATAAGTTCTCCACCTCAACCTCCCCACCCCAAGGACCACCACTGCCCCAGCAAAGCTCTAGGTCTGCCAGCCCACTGTCTCAGCCGAGCGGGCCAGTTCAAGGACCATGGCACAGTCCCCTGCTCTCCCTACTGGCCAGATGATCAGTATGCCACTGTCTCACATGACCAATTGAGTTGTTGGTGCAGAGCGGAGGAAGGGGAGTGGAGGGGACAGCGAGGGGCAGGGTCATGGGCGTGCCCATCTCCTTTGCATGGTGACGTCCCCCTCTTCTCCCCCCCCCCGGAGAATTCCTTCCTCCCACCCTTCCATCCTCATCATCCTCATCCCACCTCCACAGCTGCCTCACAGAGACTGTGACCTGCCGCTCCTCCTGCACTCCTTCTGAGCCATTCCCTCCTCCTTGCGCCGCCGTGGCGATGTGATTGCCCCGCTGCTGGTTTGGCCCGTCCCAGCTGCACAGAGAACATGGCAGAAGTGAGTGAGAGCTATAGGAGGCAGCAGCAGTGGCAGCAAGGGGGCTGGAAGGGAGAAGGGGGAAAACAGGAGGAGAAGTAGAGGCAAGTCAGGCCCCGGGTGGGTTGGGAGGGAAAGTGTACCTTTTTTAAAAAAAAGTCTTCCAGCAGCCCAGGCAAGTGGAAGGGGCGATCTGCGCAAGCATGCATATGCCTCCCTTGCACCCGTCCACACCGGTTCGAGCGGATGCAAGCATGTGCATGGTCAGCCTTACCATAGGAATGCATTGAAATATGTTCCCTCCAGAAATGATTAATTGATTTTCAATGCATTCCTATGGGAAGCCACTGCTCTACTTACAATTTATTTTACTTATGAGCATATGCTCGGAACAGACAAAATTCATAAGTAGAGGCTTTAGTGTAGTAGCCCTCAGGCACTTTCATCTGGAAAAAGTAGACCGCGGCCTGTTCAAAGTTGGACAGCCCTGGCATAGTGGATAGAATGTGTGACTAGGACTCAGGAGACTTGGGTTCTAATTCTGATGTGGCAATGGAAAGTCACTGGGGGCTGTCCAAAAAAACCAGCAGTATATCCAGGTGTACTCAAATTGAAAAGGGAAGGGATGTACCTATCTGTATTGGTCAGTAGTTTTTTGATACAACATGGTGTCAAAACTTTCCAGTGCTGTCCAGAAACAGCACCAGTTGCGTATATTTCCCTGGGCTTCCTCCTATTGAGGAAGCAGAGATTTTCTACTTCTTAAGGCTTTTTGCATTAATGTTCTTGACCCTCGTTATGACCCAACAAGGGTGCACCAGCTCTCGCTGGTTCTATCTTGCAAGGTTATATCAGATAATGGGCCCGAAACATGGGAGAAGACTGAGCAGATGTTGGCAGGTGAAGACACTAGATGGGGAAAATCTACAAAGGAAGAGATAGAAGCACTGTCCAAGAATGAGACATGGACACTTACAGAACCACCACCAGGCAAGAATGGCTTTCGATACAACATAAGAACATAAGAAGAGCCATGCTGGATCAGGCCAAAGGCCCACCTAGTCCAGCTTCCTGTATCTCACAGTGGCCCCACCAGATGCGTTTGGGAGTGCAGGAGACTAGATATCTGTCTCCTGATACCACTCCCCTGCATCTGGCCCTTGAAGTACCCTGGTTTTAAGCCTGGAGATTACACATCTCCATCATGGTTTGTAACCTGTGATGGATTTTTCCTCCAGGAATCTGTCCAATCCCCTTTTGAAGGCATCCAGGCCAGATGCCATCACCACATCCTGTGGCAGGGATTCCACAGACTAACAACGCTCTGGGTAAAAAATATTTTCTTTTGTCAGTTCTTACTCTCCCAGCCCTCAATTTGAGTGTATGTCCCCTAATTCTGGTATTTTGGGAGAGGGAGAAGAGCTTCCCTCTTTCCACTTTACTCATGCCCTGCATTATTTTGTACGTCTCAATCATATCCCCCCTAAGGCACATTTTTTCCAGACTAAAGAGCCCCAAATGTTTTAGCCTTTCCTCATAAGGAGGTCCCCCAGCCCAGTAATCATTTTAGTCGCTCTCTTCTGCACCTTTTCCAGTTCCACTATGTCTTTCTTGAGATGCGGTGACCAGAATTGTACACAATACTCCAGGTGCAGCCTTACTATTGTTTTGTATAATCGCATTATAATGTTGGCTGTTTTATTTTCAATCCCCTTTTTGATAATCCCTAGCATGGAATTGGCCTTCTTCAAGTGGGTGTTCAAGCTGAAGCAAGACACAAATGGAGGAGCACTATATAAAGTCCTATATAGACTTAAGAGGTAGACATAGTAGAACAGGTATCTTTGTCAATAGTTACTTAGGCCTTCTGCAATTCATTTTGTGTGTGTGCTTTTCTCCTCAAAATGAACAAAGATTTTGCACAAAGACAGTTTCCATAAATTGTAGAGACGTGGTCAAGGAAAAAAGAAGTGCTCTTGTCTGCTGGAAGAAAGAGATCTAGTAAGAGGTAAAACTGCCTTCTCAAATATCTCAGCAAGATAAAAAAGTTCCAATAAGAATGAAGAATTTGGCAAGCATTCTTTAAATCTCCAATATTTTGTTGCTACTAGAGATGGGCACGAAACGAACAATTTTTCGTTTCTGTTTTCGTTTTTTCGTTTCGTTACATAACGAAACGACAAATGAATTTTGGCTCTGAAATGTAACGAAATGAACAGAAACACTGGAAATTTTGTCGTGTGTTTCGTTTCCGTTAGTGCAATATGAGTGAATTGCTTAAAACCCTTTAAAAATCACAAAAAATTAAAATAAATAGTAACAAAACGGTAGTGAAACAAACGAAAATGAAAATGAATTTTTTTCAAAAATTCGCAAACAGAAACGAACCGAAACGGACCCGACAAACGACAAACGACAAACGGAATCAATTTTTTTTATTCGTGCCCATCTCTAGTTGCTACAGTTATGTGCTGTCAGGTTGCCTTCAATGTATGGAAGCCCTCTGGAATCCTTTATTTAACAGCCTTGCTCACTTCCTCCTTTATAGAATTGATTCCTCTCATATTTAGCATTCCTCTATCCCTGGTGCCTTCAGCTTTACCCAGCACTGTTGACTATTCCAGCAAGTGTTGTCTTATCATGGTGAATCTGTCCTACGCCTTGCTCATAAGAGCTAGCAGATTAATCTGTATACATTTTCCAGGGTCATTACCAATAGTTTGTTTGTTAAAGTTTTTTTTTTTAAAAAAAATCATTGTTACATAAAAGTCTTCAAGCTCTGGGAAAAGATTAATAGCATGACTATTTTTGCTTACAATTCCTAGTCACCAGAATTCTGCTGGAGGATTCTGGGAGCTGTAGTCCCACTAGACCAGCGGTGGTGAACTTTTGGCACTCCAGATGTTTTGGACCGCAACTCCCAGAATTCCAAGCCTGTCTTACCAATGGCAAAGGACTGTGAGAGTTGTGGTCCAAAACATCTGGAGTGCCAAAGGTTTACCATCATTGCACTAAACAATGCCCAGATTCTGTGTTTTCCTAACTTTCATCCATACTTGCTTCTTGTTCAAGAACTACCAGATTTGGCATGCAGGTATTGGCTGGTCTGCTGGTTAGGTTTAGATAATGAGAGACTGGCGTACACATGGTGAGGATGGAGCTGTAGGATGGAATTTTTATGTCCGTATATGTCCCAGCAAAATTATTCTGTTCTGAGCCTGCCTGTTTTGCATTTCGTTCTGGCCGAGAAGGAGCAGCTAAGAGCAGCTTATGTGTTCAGATAGGTGAGTGTGTGCCCTTCCATCAACACAATAGTAGGCGGTTTTGTGTTCCTTGTAACTTTTTGCATCAAAACCGTATCCCCATTACAGATCTGGTCTCCTCTGCTATAGGGAGATCCTGTTCTATATAAAAGTGATTACCATTTTTAATATAAGTTTGGCTCTGTTCCTATAAATTAGCATGCACAATGGCTGCTTTCACATGACTCCTAAAATCCGCTGGCAACTTAAATGCAGATCCCCCCAATGTGGTTTTTGTTCTGCTTCCTGTGTTCCCACCTCCCGCACTCTGATTCTATTGCTTCTGTCTGCGGTGAGGGGGGAGAGAAAAAAATGCAGGCTCACCTCTGCCTGCCGTAGGCAGCAGCTAATTGTTCCAGCCCGTTAGGATTTCTGTCTGTTAAATGGGGGGAGAACCCAACAAAAATAAACAAAAAGTGGAGGAGGGCCAGGCATGCAATGCTTTAAAACAGCAACAAGGAACAGCAACAAGGATTTTACCTCCTCCAGACTAGGTACTTGTAAAATGCGCTGGGGCACGCTTAAGTGGGTGTGGTCGTACTTTTTTTTTTTTAACTCCGCTGCTGGTGGGAAAACAATTTTATGCTCCACATCTGTGAGCATTTTGCAGCGGATTTTAGGGGTTGTGTGAAAGCAGCAAATGTTATTTGTTGGTTGGCTGGTTGATTTTATATTAGGGTTCCTTTTCTCCCACCCACCCCTGTTGAGTTATGTATTCCCTCATTTTTTGCTCGTACATAGAGAGCCAACCTAAGTAGTATAGTGAAACACGTGATGATAGTGTCTGTGAGAGAAATTTAATGCAGGGAATGAAGGAGTAGATGAATCTGATAATAAGCTCAAGGAATGTTCTGCATTGTTGTGCTAGTACCATTCAATGGGCATTAGAAAATGCACAATGGGAAATCTGTCTTAAAAAATACATTTGCTGGGAGGCAAAAGTGACAGGTCTCTCTTTTCAGGCACAACATGGCATTGCAGAATGAGGGTCTGTGGTGCTATGTAGAGGAAACTGTCTGAAA
The DNA here is from genome assembly GCA_037367245.1 of Phrynocephalus guinanensis. Classification (NCBI taxonomy): domain Eukaryota; kingdom Metazoa; phylum Chordata; class Lepidosauria; order Squamata; family Agamidae; genus Phrynocephalus; species Phrynocephalus guinanensis. The sequence continues at coordinate 13,952,048 of CM074745.1, read as the reverse complement.
CACACATTTTTTATTCAAAACCAGTAGGAATATTATACATTTTTAATATGGTCTGGGAAAGTTTACTTTTATTTAATGTGGCTTTCCCTTATTGACATTTGTAACATTACTCAAAGAAGAAAAGATTGTCTTAGCCTCTTCCCCTGTGCCTCTCTATATTCTTGTTCTGTTGAATGTTCTCTTATTAATTTTGGATTTCATTTTTCAATTTTTAACATACTGTTTTTATTTTAAATGAATACTTGGGACTGGAATGACCCTTGTAGGTGTCCACGTCCATTATATCCTCTTTAAATAGGTTAAGTTTTCAATAACATTCACATCCCTCCAATGTGGTATATATAAACACATGTGAAAGGCATACTACAGTATATATATCCCCACCACCAGTTCATGTTTCCAGAGTAAGAAACGCAAAGCATATATATGCTCTTTTGATTTGCACAATTTCTGGAAAATATCAATGATGTCTATTCCATTGTGATATAATGGATATAATGTGCTAGGACTCAGGAGACCTAGACCACAGTCATACTTTGGTTTCCTTCATATTTAAATTTCGTGCGTATTTTTTTCGGGAGTGGTCACATGGTTTTTAATGAGCAGTTGGTGTCCTCTCCTCTGTGTCATACCTTCCTATTCTGGTTTTGTCCTAACTTGTGTACTATGCATTTTGTTGTACTTTCCAGCTCCAGTTTCCAAAGCTCCGTCTTTTAAGCCGGGTAGAAAGGGCAGAAATTGAATTTACTGCATATTTTCAGAGTCCTGTCGTTGCAACAGAAGCAAACAAGTAAGCATTTTCGAGTGAAGTTTCTAAATCCAGCCCTGGTGGTGGTTTAGGAAACTTCGCTGAAACTGCTGTTAGAGGGGTGTGGTCGGCCGGGAGCAGAATTTGCTTCTCTTCCTGCTTAGCACACAATCTTTTACTGCATAGTTCGCTGATGGGAAACTATGCAGAAGATGCAGGTATCACCACGGTCCTAGGTTCAAACCATCAGTCATCTGTGGAAGTTCACTGGGAGCATGGAATTTGCAAAATCACACTATAAATATCTTATCTCAAAAGCCATTTTAGGTACACTGTCAGTCGGTTCTGATGTGACAACACATAACAACAGCAGCACACAAATATGCACGGAGGATGCAGAAGTGCACAGAGCCCCTCAAGCATGCGAACAAGGCACTTCTCAATACCACCAGATGCAACAAAGCAGGTGCAATCATTACGTCAAATCATGTGTGCATTTACAGAAACCTGGCTTTGCTAATGCACAAATTCTCTCCAAGAAAACAATGTGAGGAATTGATAAGATTTCAGAGACTGGCTGTGTTAGTGCTGTGCACATATTTCAGACCAAAACAAGAGAAATAAGAAAAGAAAAAGAAAACAGAATTATTTATGCATGCCATAAAAACCACTTGAAAGTTGGGGATTGTTCAAGGGAACTTTGGGATTCAGCAAAGAAGAAATTACATCCCTTCATCCGTGGTCACTAGAAATCATACACAAACACCCTTTGAAACTAAAAACGAGTAAAGAACATGGTGGCACTTTAAAGACCGATCACTCTATTTTAATGGGAGCTTTCGTGAATCGAGCCCACTTCTTCAGGCACGTCTCAACGTACATTAAAATAGACTGGATAGTCTTTAAAGTAACTTCTTCTCTAGTATACAAGAACAAATAATGGTAAAGATGAGAGCTGATGAGAAGAGATTTCTTTTTGTTAGAATTGCTAGGTTCCTTGGAACAGTATGCGGGCTTTCAAGTGGTTTTGTGGAATATATGAATATTTATCCCTTCTTTTCTTTTCTTTTCCTTTGGATTTTTTTGGCTTTTCTTTTTCTTTTCTTTTTCTTTTTGTCTTCCCCTTCCCAAAGATTTCAGGGCAGCATGCTGCTTCTTAGTCCACATCCTCTTTTATTTTCACAATCAAGGCTGTGAGGAAGATGCAGCTACCTGAGGCTGAAGGAAGCTAGTGATCTCAAGACCATCAAATGTGGAAATGATTTCTACAAATTTTTAGACGAATATTACAAGACAATTAAGTTTCCTGTTTAATTTATGAGTAATTGAGATAGTTAAGGATCATACATTGTTAAGATGAGATGCAAACTTTGTTTGAGAAGATTAGAATCGCTCCAATGTTTTTTTCTTTTTCTTTGATTGATAACTTTTTTGTTTGAAAACTATAAATAAATTGTAATAAAAAAGACCATCAAATGTGCTTTGGGAATGACTGAGTACTTGGATCCAGATCTAAGCAGTCGTAAGCCCAAATTCCATCCACTGGATTAGTAGTTCCCGTTGCCAGCCACTATCATTAGTCCTAAAAAAAAGATGCCTGAGAGGGAATATGATTGAGACGTACAAAATAAAGCAGGGCATGAGTCAAGTGGATAGAGGGATGCTGTTCTCCATCTCACAAAATACCAGAACTAGGGGACATACACTCAAATTGAGGGCTGGGAGAGTAAGAACAGACAAAAGAAAACTTTTTTCACCCAGCGCGTTGTTAGTCTATGGAACTCCCTGCCACAGGATGCAGTGATGGCATCTGGCCTGGATGCCTTCAAAAGCAGATTGGACAGATTCCTGAAGGAAAAGTCCATCACAGGTTACAAATCATGATGGGGATGTGTAATCTCCAGGCTTTAAAAAACATGGTTCTTCAAAGGCCAGATGCAGGGGAGTGGTATCAGGAGACAGATATCTAGTCTCGTGCGCTCCCAGACGTATCTGGTGGGGCTACTATGAGATACAGGAAGCTGGACTAGATGGGCCTTTGGCCTGATCCAGAAGGGCTCTTCTGTTCTTCTGTTCATTCTAGATTAGAGAGGAACATTCCCCTCCAGATGTTGTTTAACTACAGCTCCACTTATTCCTTCTCCCTGGACTTAGGTGGCGGGAAGAGGTAGCTTGAAAACATTTTAAGAGCTACAAGTTGTCCTCCCCAATCTAGATAGCTAGAACAAAGATCATTTTTGTTTCCAAAGCGGTATAAAGCTAAGGGGAACAAACAGATAATTTCTCACCCCTCCTTTCCTCTGTGGGTCCTTCTGTTTCATATCACCAGAAAGTTCTGATGTTGGAGGTTTTTAAAGCAGAGGCTGAATGGCCATCTGTCGGGGGTACTTTGATGGGGGCTCCTGCATAACAGCGTGTTGGACTAGATGGCCCTTGAGATCTCTTCCAACTCTATGATCCTGTGACGATGGAAGAGAAATCATCTGGCTCCGGAGATTTCACTGAGTTCACTTTCTTGTCATTGAAATCTATTTGTCCTTGGCTAATTCTTTGGTTGGTTCCATGAAGAACTAGTCAAATTATGATAGGCAAAATCTAAGCATTTTTTAGAGTAACAAATACTATGGCTGCCGTGCCTCTAGGAACCAGTGCTATACTAGCTTTAACCTTGCTGGGGAGTGGGTCTTAGGCCAGGCTTCCTGAAAGTCACAGCAAAATGAAGTGGTTCATGAATCAGTTATAAATAACAGACCTAAGAGTAGCACATTTCCAACATTATTCTGTCCCTCTAGAACTGTGGTGGAATGGTGTGAAGAGCTTTCTGCTCCATGGGCCGGTTTTATTCTAGCAGATAATGACTGGAAAACACGGAATTGAATTAAGCTCACAGAGATCCATCAAGTGGCAACAGCTATTGTCTATTAATTAAATGTGAATTAATTATTAAAAGGGCACTTATTGAGGTTTAACTGCTCAGTGTTATTGTTGTTGTTGTTGTTTTTTAAAAATGTGTTCTGACAGCTGTTCAACTTTAATAAATAGATTCCTCACTAGGAGTGTTTTGCTGGACTTGGGACAGGTTTTTTTAAAAAAAAAATTAAATGCATGCCAAGCCTTAGTTTAACTGCTACATTTAGTTCTGTGCAAATGAATTCTGAGTCGGAGGCACAATAAGAGGAATGAAACTGACCATACTAGCATATTAAAAGGGATAACAATATCTGTCCCCTAACTCAGAGATGAAGCGTTTACTTATTAAAGAATGGCACTGTTTAAAAATTGATTTACCCAAACATCTATAGGCATTCAAATTAACTAGAGCTGCTCCAGCCTTTCTCTAAGAAACCCCACATAGAGGACATTATCAGGGACTTTGTGTCTAATTAGACACACTCATATGTGCAATATGCCTAGGTTGGAAAAAGGCAGAACTGGCCACAGCTGAGATTAGCTTCTCCACCATGATGTCTAGATTCAGAAGCACACTAAGGTTAAAAACCTGGCCCTTCAGAGAGAGTGTATCCCTGTCCACAGCAGACAAAAGCCTCTGTGATAAATCAGGGTTCTCTCCTGATTTATCAGGGTTCCATCCGCTCCCTCCACATTCAAAGGAACGCCGCGTTCCTTTGATGTCCCTGGAAAGGAGGAGGAGCCGCGTCGTTGTCCTCCCCGCGCCGGCGGGCAGAGGAGCAGCAGCGGCGGCGGCTGGGGCGACCCCGGCTACAACAGGGCGGCGGCAGCCGAGGCTCTGCTGGGCTGGAGGCCGCAGCTGAAGAGGAGCACCAGGCCCCGCGGGGAGGAGGAGGAGAGAAGAAGAAGAGGCGCGTGCCCCAGCCCCAGCCACAGCAGCAGCAGCAGCAGCAGGATCGGGGGCCCGAGGTGCGCCCGGAGGAGAAGCCCCCATGGAGGGAAGGCACGCCTGCTGAGGCCAGAGGCAGCCGCCCGGGGGGAATCCTCCTTTGGGGATCCGAGGGTGACCTGCCAGATTAAATCCGGACCAGGCTGAAATTCACCCTCCTCCAGCAGGTACAAGAAAACGGCTGTTTGGTCGCGCTTTGTGGGCGGGGTCGCACTTAATTGTCTGCAAAGTCTGGAGCTGGTGGGGAAACATTTTTAAGGTCCGGACCTTGCAGCCATTTGCGGCGGAGCTTAGGGGTCGTGTGAAAAGGCCCAATAAGATCTCGGTGTTGTCAGGATTCAACTTCAGCCTATTAGCCATCATCCTGTTGAGGCCAGACAATGTTCCAGTGTCCTTACAGCTTCCTGCACCAAAGAGGAAATGGGGAGAGTGTGCTTTGTATTAGACACATCTGAAGCACTATAACGCCTTTCACGGTGCCATGCTGAACCCCCCTCCTGCCTCTCACCCAGCACACCCACTCACCTTTGTTAGTGCAGTGCTAGGGTCCGCCTATGCACCACCTCCTCTTTGGAGTGCCCAGCTGTTGGAGGAGGTGGAGAAGGGCAGCCCAAGCTTCTTGTTCAATTGGTGTGCCGTCAGTGTCGGAGGACCCCGGAACTGTACTGAGAAAGGTGAGTGGGCCTGCCAGGCTAGGGGGAGAGAGGGAGGCTTCATAACTATCTTCAATTTTTATCATCTGCCTACTGCTGAAAATCGACTCCAAATCTTTGGATTACTTCACTCATATAGATGTTGGACAACATTAGAAAGATGGCTGAATCTAGCGGGACCTTGTGGAACCCGTGGGGGCAGTACAGCATCCCCAAGCTCTACCGTTGGGAGATGGCATCTCAAAAAAAGACATAGTGGAACTGGAAAAGGTGCAGAAGAAAGCGACTAACATGTACTAGGCTGGGGGACCTCCCTCATGGGGAAAGGCTAAAACATTTGGGGTCTTTGGTCTGGAAAAAAGGCGCCTTAGGGGGGATATGACTGAGATGTACAAAATTATGCAGGGCATGAGAAAAGTGGATAGAGGGACACTCTTCTCCCTCTCACAAAATACCCGAACTAGGGGGACATACACTCAAACTGAGGGCTGGAAGAGTGAGAACAGACCAAATATATATATATATATTTTACCCAGCGTGTTGTTAGTCTGTGGAACTCCTTGCCACAGGATGTGGTGATGGCATCTGGCCTGGATGCCTTCAAAAGGGGATTGGACAGATTCCTGGAGGAAAAGTCCATCACTGGTTACAAATCATGATGGAGGTGTGTAGTTTCCAGGCTTAAAACTGGGGTAATTCAAGGACAAGATGCAGGGGAGTGGTATCAGGAGACAGATATCTAGTCTTGTGTGCTCCCGGACACATTTGGTAGGGCCACTGTGAGATACAGGAAGCTGGATTAAATGGGCCTTTGGCCTGATCCAGCATGACTCTTCTTATATTCTTATGTTCTTATGACCCTTGAAAAAGGACCAGAGCCAGCATAGCAGAAGACTCCGAATCTCCAAACTTGCTAACCGGTCCAGAAGGATTATGTGGACAACAGTATCAAAGGCTATTGAGGGATCTAGGAAGGCCAACAGGTGATGCTCCTCCACTTGACCTCCCTTAACAAGTAAATTCCTTTTAATTTCAAGAACAGGAACTGACTCACCAATCGGGGAGCTGCTAGTTTTGTTGCTTCCAGGTACCTGTAACAGTGCATTGAGGTTTTGGTTCCACGAGCAGGATCCAGACTTCAGTCATGGCTTGGAGAAGGCTCATCACTGCAATGCGTCAGTCAAGCGACATTTCAATCTCTTTCTGTTTAGTGATTCACTATTTGTGGTATAGTGTAGAGAATGATGGGCTAGGACTCAGGAGGCATGGGGTGGAATCCCTACTTGGCCATGGAAACTCACAAGAGGTGGAATGTCACTGGTAGAACCATTTCTTAAACAGCCCTTCTAGGATTCGTACAAGTGGTTTCGACAACACGTGAAGCCCTGCAATGTCTGACCCAGAGAGTTTATGAGAGTTATAGTCCTCCAACATCTGGAGGACCTCAAGATACTCAGGCCTGCTCTAAGATTGACTGCTGCTTTTAGGGATTGAAGAGGAATCTACCCTGTCACCACGATGAATGTGACATTGTGCTTGCCAGCCTAGAGAGCTTTTGCTTGTGGAACAGAAAAGGCACCACCTTTAGGGTTTCACCTTGGTCACAAAATGTCTTGGTCTTACTCTTTTCAAGACTGTATGTACTATTGATAGAGTTACTGCCATGGATGCGAGTGATCCAAAGGGATACTTGGCCCTGGCTTTGAAGGGCATTTAGACAATGGTAGCCAAATCTGTTAGTGGGGTTTTTTTTCTGGTAATTTGGCTATTGGAGGGAATGTTGGTGTTTTAAGCATTTTTTTTCGGGGGGGGGGAATCCTGTTAAGTCAGAAAAGAAACACTTTTAACATGTACATTTAATCAAAGGACTATAACTTTACCATTTATTTCCCCCCCAAAGAAAATGAGATTTCTAGCCAGGGTTTCTCATTTTAGAACTATTGTATGCACTCCTCAAATCATCATCATCATCATCATCATCATCATCAATCATCATCATCATCATCATCATCATCATCATCATCATCATCATTATGCACATTAGTGCATCATTATTTCAATGTTTTTTCTTTCAGCTTTTCTGTCACTCAGTGCTTGGCACCGTGAGCTCATTCTATTTCCTCTTCCTTTCAAAAATAAAGCCACATTTCATTCACTTGGTGAAAGAGTGTGTTAAATACCAGGACTGAGGTGGGAGGTGTGTGTGGGGGGGTGGGAATGAAATTCACATCCCTATACGGCAAGCCATGGGTGTTGTGACTAAGAGTCTGTTTCTTAGCTCTATAACTATAGCTTCATAAACTCAGGAACAGCAGATGAGAGGGTCGGAGTGATTCTCTTCCTTCAAAAAAGAGCCACAATTCAGGTGAAAACATCAATAGCACAATTCTAGCTGAGTGCTGCAGAATCACCCCCACCACTTGGTTAACTCATAACACATTCTGGCTTGTTTCCACTTGTGTTACTCTCCTTAGGCCGTTACTTCACGAACCTCTCGCTGCGCGGCGAGCCGTGATTTCTGTGCGGATCGATCAATTTTGTCCGCACGATCCTCCATAGAGAAAGCTCTTAATATTCACTGGTAGAGAGGCAGTTCATGGATCAGGACAGAGGTGTGACATTCCACCCAGTAAGGAGCTACCCTTATATCAGATGCTTCCATGACAGGATGAGGGTGAAGCACTCTCCTCCTCTACAAAGACTGCTAGCTGGAATTGTGCACAAGGCAATGTGTGAAAGGAGGATTTTTGGAGAGGGCAGGAGAAATATCTCTGTTCGTGTTTCACTTGTGAAAGCTTCTGCTGCCCACACCCCTTCATGAATAGAATGTTAGTAGAATTCAGAATGCAAATCTTCCCTTGTCGCATTCTTGTTTGCAGTATAACAGTAAACTCTAATCACTTACAAGGGAATGAGTTGTTTTGACAAGCTGCATTTGTAGGAATTATTCTGTGCAAATTACACAGATAAATGCCAGTGGCTACTGTCATATTGTATGCGTTTTTTATTAATTAGAAGCACTGGATATGTCACTTGCATCTTTTTTGATCAATCACTGAACCTTGTGGCACAGTGGTTAAAATGCTATACTGTACCTATAACTGTGCTCACAACCTGGGGTTCAGTTCCTGGTAGCAGTCTCAGGGTTCACTCAGCCTTCCTACCATCCTTCCGAGGTCGGTAAAATGAGTAGCTAAGAGCTTGCTGGTGTGTGTGCGCAGTGTGTAAGGTAAAGGTAAAGGTTCCCCCTGAACGTGCATGCTAGTCATGTCCTACTCTAGGGGCCGTGCTCATCACTATTTTCAAGCCAAAGAGCCAGTGTTGTGCAAGTCCATTGCCATGTGGCCACCATGGCTGAACGCTTTTCTGGGCACATAACACTGTTTTACCTTCCTGCTTTTTATGACGGTACCTGTTTATCTACTTGCATTTACATGCTTCCGAACTGCTAGGTTGGCAGGAGCTGGGGTTATCAGCGGGAGCTCGCTCTGCTGCATGGCACCCGGGATTCGAACCACTGAGCTGACGGACTTTGCAGCCGACAGTTTCAGTACTCTAGCCTGCTAAGCCAGCATATTGTATAGCCTGCATAATGTGTAGCCTGCATATTAATTAACATTCAAACCTCCCAAAGGGTACTTTAAGCAGTATATAAGCAGCACACTTTGCTCTTCTTGGACACCTCCTGCCTGTGTGGGTTTTGGTTCAGAAGACTAATCAATGCTTGTTTTGCACAGAGATGCTTTGCATAAACTGAGGAGGATTTGGCCAAAAATAGGTTGTCTCGTTCTGTCTTGAGCTAAGGAATCCAGTGAGAGTTAGCAAACTTTCAACAGGCTCTCCATGATGTGCTGTGACAGCCTGTCTCACTGAGAGTTAATTTGGTAAGATTTCTTCACATTCTTAAGAATTCTTTCCATCCTGAAGAATACTGTTCATGAATCAGAGCCTGTAATAAAACAGAGCTCCAGATCTTGGGGAACGTTTGGCTCTTGTAAAAATGAATGTGAATAAAATATCATTTCAGGAATTGCTGCTCATTTTAATGAAGCTGGGCACTGAACTGTGGGAGGACCATGTGGGATTAGAAATGTCCAGAGCAGACCTGTATGCATAGCCTCTGTGTCCACCCACTTCTTGTCCTTGCAGGTTCAGTATGTAAGATAAATGCACTGATATTCTTCTCTTTGGCACTGAATACAACCTACCGTTCTTCTGGTTTGAGATTAGGAAGCTAGAATGAGTTTGATACCTTGACAGACTGAAAAGATGTACAGGATCTGTTTCATACAGTATGATAGATATTCAACATCTTGAAGGACTGAAAATTCTCATATTTCAGCAAGTCATCCACATAGGTCTTCAGGTTCCGGGACCAGTTCTGGGAAGGATTACTGGACATCTGGATATTTCCTAGCAACTTGAATCCAGAGTCATTTGTTCACCTCTCTTTTTACCTCCTAACTGAGCTCAGGAAAAAGAGAAACCTCCTGTTGAGGGTTTGTGGTGTTGTTGTTTTTTCACTAATGTGGTCTACTTCGTTCTATCTTTCATTTGCTCCTAAGCTTCTTGAGGAAACCAGTTTCACTACCCGACCATTAAAAAATGCTCCACAGAATTCTGTCGGTGTGTTGGCTTGTTAAATGTAAAAATACCTTGTGTGTGGTTCAATAAACACCTCAGTCAGTTCTGAGTCCTGAAGGAGTCTTCCATTTCCATTTGACAAACCAATGCAGTTGGTTTTCTTTTTGGCTATGTACATCTCAAGGGTGCAAAACTGAGACCTGTGTAGCATGTCTCTCGAATCAATGATGGTTTGAAGGCACAATGCCAGCCCTAAAAGCATGAATAGGGGTGGGGGTGGGGAGGGAGTTAATGGCTGCAAATGGGTTTAGCCGAGGCTCTTAAGGCATGTGCAGGACTCTACCACCACCACCACCAATGCAGGGCCCCTCCTCCATTCTGCAGCCAGAGCAATGATTTTTGTTCTGGTCACAGCAGAACCCACTGGGGTGGGGAAATGGGTGGGCAGATGCAACATTCTCTTCTCAATGATATCACAAGGAAGCCCGAAAGCATAACATGAGTGAAACAGCTGACACCTGTTCATGCTCTTCAGCAACTGATAGTTCAGATAATAGATAAGCCATCATGACTTTTAGCTGTTGACAGCCTTATCTTTTCTGTACAGTAGGTATCTGCTGGGGATTGGTTCTAGGCCTTCCCATAGATAATGAAAACCGTGGATAAGAGAGAACGCCTGCCCACCCACCTCCAAGCTGCTATTTCCTGCCAATAGCTTGCTTTATGACTGCTGTTTTGAGACAGTAGCTTGCTTTATGGCTGCTGTTTCGAGTAGCTTGCTTTACAGATGCTATTTGTCACAATAGCTTGCTTTACAGCTGCTGTTTGCGACAATAACTTGCTCTGTGGCTGCTGAATTATTTATTTTTCCCCCCTCTGCCAACCATGGATAACTGAATCAGTGGATACGGGGGGTCCTACTGTAATCCGTTTCTAAAGCAATCCATGTTAGTGGCTATCACCATACCTTGGGGTAGTAGATTGCATTGTTTAACTGTGTGCTATGTGAAGTACTTCCTTTTATCTCCCGTGCATCACCCTGATTTTAAGCCATCTATAATGCCCCTTCCGTTTTCCTAAGATCCCTCTTACTCTTGTTCTCTCTCACTCTCTTCTGGCACAAGACATTCTTGTTGTGAATCTCTCACCCGCTGCAGTCATGTATGCACAGAGACGTTGGGAGTCCAAAACCCTTCTCAGGATCTGTTCAGAGTTCATGGCTCACTGTAGCCAGGCCAACCCTCTATGGTGTGTCAGGGGAGCCCTGTCTCTTTATTAACTTCTGCTGAATGATGACAGGAAACTTTTCCAGTGTTGGCACTCAGCAGGGCTGGTTCTTTGAAGCTTTGGAGCTAAAATCATTTTTAAAGAAAGAAATGGAAATGACAGAGAACAAGGCTGCAACGGCTGGACGACGGTGCCTAAGAGGTGACCTAATTGAAGTTTATAAAATCATACACAGTGCAGACAAAGTAGATAAGGAAAAACTGCTTTCCCTATCACGCCACACTAGAATTAAGGGGCACTCCATGAAACCTTTGGGTGCTAGATCTCAAACAAATACGAAAAGTCCTTTTTCACCCAGAGGATCTCTGGTCTGTGGAACTCCCTGCCAGAAGAAGTGGTGACAGCTGTCAGCCTTGACAGCTTTAAGAAAGGATTGGACAAGTTCATGGAGAACAAGGGTATCAATGGCTATCATTACGGATGCCTAAGGACAACCTCTGGGTTGGAGAGACAGGCAGGATCTCTCTCAATGCCATATGCAGGGAATTGTAAGCAGGTGAAGACACCTGTTTGGGAATACCCTGAAGCAGATGGAGAACTACTGTGTTAGACAGAATGCTGGACTGGATGGGCTGTGGCCTGTTCCAGCAAGGCTGTTCTTATGTTCTTATGTTCTTAAGGGACAGCATTGAGTTCACTACCACCACTATAGTAGCCCGTGAAAGGGTCTGTTGGGGCCCATTTAGGATGAGATAGAATGGCTGCCTCATCCCTCAGACTTGTTTATTGGAAGCAAGTACTGTGGCTTTCCTGCTAACTTTGTGTTGTGTGTGTTGTGTCATTACAGTCGTGACTGACTCTTCGTAACCACATGTCCATGGAGTTTTCTTGGCAGGAATACTGGAGTGGTTTGCCATATATTAAGGTGTTTTTCTCAAGTAATGATGGAACAGTGAGAGACGACATAGCAGAAAAGGGCTTTTTCACCCTTTTGTTCAAATTCCAATCAAACATTAGCCTTGAAGAATGTCACTTGGTATTGTTTATGAGACTGGCCTAATCACACTCAAACAAAGGGAGGGAAAAGTTGTCTTTGTGTTCAGTGTAATAATTCAGAGGTACTGGCAGAGCCTTAATATTGGGATTGAAATTGCCACCTCAGGAAACAAGATTTTAGGGCAGTAAATGGGATGTTTTGAAATTTGTAATTATTCTATTTTTAGTGCCCAGGAAAAAAGAAAGGGACTTTTGAGGGAGGTTTGCATCAAATATTAAAACAATTTGCTTGACCTCTGATTTTGTTCCCACAATTTGCCCCTAGTGTCATATTACAGTAGACATGAGAACATAAGAAGAGCCATGCTGGATCAGGCCAAAGCCTCATCTAGTCCAGCTTCCTGTATCTCACAGCAGCCCCACCAGATGCGTCTGGGAGTGCATTAGACTAGATATCTGTCTCCTGATACCACTCCCCTGCATCTGGCCCTTGAAGTACCCTGGTTTTAAGCCTGGAGATTACACATCTCCATCAGGGATTGTAACCTGTGGTGGACTTTTCCTCCAGGAATCTGTCCAATCCCCTTTTGAAGGCATCCAGGCCAGATGCCATCACCACATCCTGTGGCAGGGAGTTCCACACACTATCAATGTGCTGGGTGAAAAAAATATTTTCTTTTGTCTGTTCTTGCTCTCCCAGCCCTCAATTTGAGTGTATGTCCCCTAGTTCGGGTATTTTGTAAGAGGGAGAAGAGCGTCCCTCTATCCACTTTACTCATGCCCTACATTATTTTGTATGTCTCAGTCATACCTATGGAGTTGCAGATTCTTATTCTTGAGTTGGAAGCCAGACAGGAGATTTCTGTCAGTTTGTTGAAAGGACAGAGTTGCATGGTTGATTGATGGCCTATCTATACTGAACTTCTGCCTTTTTCTGCTTTGGCTCCGCACATTTAACTCTGAAAATAACACTATTTTACTTGTATGGGTGAAACATATCAGACTTGGTGCTTGAAGGTGAATGGCAAATTCCAGTTGCTGCTTCTAAAGTGGTTGGAGAGGTCTCATCCACTGTGTTATTTCTACTGCATCCCCTTCTTCATATTGGCCTTTGCAAAACTATTGTGAAATTTCACTTCTTTCGTTTCATATGCTTTCTTGAAATTCATTTGACCTTGAAAACTCATGCCTTTCTCTCTCTTTCTCTTTCTCAAAAAGAGTGAAGGGGTTCCTTTTTAAAGCATTAGCTCTTATTATAAACATGAGGATTTAAGGAAGGCACTGTGTTTGTATATGACACCTTGAAGTTGGGATTTGACGCAAATAGATGGTCTGATTGCTTTTGATGTTCCTTCCTGAGAAATTGTTCATGAATGAATGGGAGTATATAGAAAGCCAAATCATGCAATTCATTGATTGTCAGAAGAGACGTGATACTGAAAAATAGGCCTTGACGTGGAGAAATGATTGAAATGCATTGAAATAGCTAATAACTTACAGCTACCTAGTTCAAGCAGTTATTTTATATCCAATGCCATGCTTTCCTCACCACTAAACTTTCTTTCTTTCTTTTTCTTTCCTTTTTTTTCTTTCTTTCTTTCTTTCTTTCTTTCTTTCTTTCTTTCTTTCTTTCTCTTTCTTTCTTTCTTTCTTTCTTTCTTTCTTTCAAAGAGGGAGATGCTACTAATGCTGTTTCAGAGTATATTTCAGCTTTTGAGCATTCTCATTAAAGAGCTTTTCCAGTTTCTTTGCTGGTTTTTGTCCACACAACTCAATCTTGAAGGAACCAATGTTTGTGCTGCTGGTCACGCTACTGCATAAATGTCACTGATTTCATTTGTATTTCACTTTTCATCCATGAAACTCCTGCAACATCTAAAAGGGTTCCCAGGTGGTCAGTAACCAAACACAGGGTTCAGCAGGACTGTCGCATCTTAAAGCTACACCCTAGAAATTGTGAAACAGTTTTTGATTATCAAGCAGTGGTAGGAAACCTTTTTCACCATACGGACCACATTCTATGATAGAGACATTTTGGGTGTTGCAGTCCAGTGAGTGCGTAACTAAGTGTTAAAGGGTATGAGCGTAAATGATAGCACATGTAAAGCTCTTACTGGAAAAATCGATACTTAGTAAAGGCATGTTGGCTTTTTAGAATGGCAAAACTAAAAAATTATCTCTTTCGGTCTGAAATGGGTTTAACAGATAGATGTTTCTTTATTATTTATTTATTTATTCCTTCCTTCCTTCCTTCCTTCCTTCCTTCCTTGCAAAGATGGAGACGCTACAAAGGCTGTTTCCGAATATATTTCAGCTTTTGAGCATTCTCAATAAAGAGCTTTTCTAGTTTCTTTGCTGGTTTCTGTTCATACAGCTCAATCTTGAAGGGAGGTGATTTTCTATTATTATTATTATTAAATTATCACACAGCAGACAATCTAACTACGCTGGATTTTGTATTACAAATCACTAGCCAAACGCTTCCCAAGCGTTTAGGACTATGAGATGTATCGGCCAATTATGTGAGCAGATCCCAGTAAGGTGGCCATCTGCGGCTGACTGATGGTGACTTAATAATAATAGTTCTCTATATTTATATATTTATTTGCTCTCATTTTATCCTCCCACGAAGGTGATGTGACTTATGTAAATGGACTGTCACTCTGGTGAAAGCAAGGAAAGCCAAGACAACTGCAACAGGTCCTCCTGTCTCGTCTTCCACACAACCAGAAGGAACGGAGCTGTTGCTACAGAGAGCCTGTTTCCAAGCGGGATGTGTGGTATAGAATGTTTTGCTGGCAGTTAGGCCACCCACCTCATGTTGCAGCCAATCACATTCAACCTGTCTGAAAACCCTGACTATTGCAAGTGGTGGGATGGGGAGTGCAAGGACCAGCATGAGAAACCTTGTCATAGGGGTAAGGAGAGGCGCCGTGTTGGAGAGTCTTAATCATACAGCGGTTGATTTCTAACGTCTTTATCTGCATGAGCCTTTGCCTGCCTTTTTCCTTTTCCAGCTGCAATTGATTTGCCAAGAGGAAAGCTTTCACTTAACGGTCGAGGCAGCCAGCCCTTTCTGAAGAAATGGGAGCAAAGGAGAGCAATAAAAGAGTCCCTCCCCATTATGTCAGTCTCCTGTTTTGACACAGTAATGGAGCTCATGGAGATTATATGACTTGGACTCTCCTTTTTTCTTTTAAATACCATCTTACCAATCCTAGGAGCAGGATTTACCTCTCCCGAGTGCCTTCATTTCTTCAGCGTATGTGTAGAAAAAGATTCTTACTTCTTCAGGAGAGAGAAAAAAACACAACATCTTGCTGTGAGAATGAGCATGCAGCGACCATAAGAAGCTGTAAAAAAAAACCTGCTGATAGACAGATGGAATTGTGTAATTACACACAGGAGGGGGAGAGGGGAGTATTCTCTGAAATTATTAGTGTGGGCAGACAATTAGAGGCTTTTCCAGAAGATTACCCTTCTCCCTCCCATTGGTGTTCCATTTAAAGGTTTGTGTGCTCACAGTGCTAGTTCCTTCGCTGCTGTGTCATCCCCCCCCCCTATTTTGCCCAAATCATTGTTGTGCTCAACTTTTGCATTTATTCCAACTTCACTGTCTTTCTGCCACGTTTCCCTGCCCGTTTTCCCTCCCCCCCTCCCAACTCCACATTTTAATATCAAAACCTCTGACATATCTATCAGATCCTTGTAGGAACCCAGTTGTGTATTTCGCCCTTCCTTTCTTTGTATCAGCAATGTAAGGCATCGTCAGCTCTAAAAGAAATAGAAGATAAATGTAATGAGCGGCCACTCAGTTTATCTCTGTCCACTTGATCACCCGCCAAGATATACAACTGGAAAGTGAGTTTGGCACAGTTTGGCTAGTGTCTTTCTTCTTAGTTAGCCTAAGACATGTCGTGGCTGAATCCACAGGCGTTTAGTCCAGTTTTTGTCAGTATCTAACAGCAAGTGAGTTACATATCTTCTAAACCAGTGGTTCTCAACCTGTGGGTTCCCAGATGTTCCTGGACTGCATCTCCCCGAAGTCTTCATCACTAGCTGAGCTGACCAGGATTTCAGGGAATTGCAGTCCAGGGGACCCACAGGATAAGAACCACTGTTCTAAACTAATGCAGGAAGCAATTATTGTATGGCTGTACTACAGCCATAACTGTGGTCACGACCTGAGTTTTAATCCCAGACTGCCAGTTTATGGTTGACTCAACCTTCTATCCTTCCAAGGTCACTAAAATTGGAAGGGGAGGCAACCTGTTGCCTGAATAAATGAGTTGTAAACTTCCCAGAGAGTGCTTTAAGCACTATGGGGCGGTGTACAAGCAGAATACTTTGCTTTTTGCTTTTGTTGTTTCTTCGTACAGTAAAAAGCAGGAGTAACTGTTCCAAATTTTCACATGTGCTCTACAGCTCTGGGGAGTGAATGCACAGCACCTTGAGTAAGCAGTTAGTATCCTAGCAATTCCAAATTACTGTGCCTTCTGTTGGCCCTGTTAGCACTGGATGACTGAGCTTGAAGCAGGGCGTCGTTTTAATCTTCAATTATATCCCAGTGCATCATTGATCAAGTGCAGTGTGAATCATCAGAATGGCTCATGTAGCCTTCCATTGCACCTGTAGGCATTAAATCCCAATATGAAGCTAGCATTAAATGTGTGACTCAAGGACACAGGCATAGGCTTTTGGGCACTCTCAGCATCCCACTTGATCTTACCATTTATCCCTTTTTTTCTTTGAAGAAATGTGTTCCTTCAGGAGGTGAACGCATGGGAGCTGTGGGATGGAAGGAGGAAGTTTTTAAAAATCACTCACTTCTCTACCTTGTTCTCCCCTTTTCTCTTGTTGTCCAATAGACCTCGTCCTTGCTACCTCTCACTCCTAAAACAAGTTTTGGTCTTGTTCCTCTGCGGTGCTCTGCCTTGAGTCATCCGACAGAAAGGGAAATTGCTGAAAGAGACTACATGAAAACCATAAATGGAAGGGAATTTGGCAGTCACTCTGTTTTTTACTTGCAGTTTTATCACATTGGAGACTATTAGCATACCGCCTTTTGGTTTCCTATCATTAGGAGGAAACCATTTGATTCTTCTTTTTAAAATTGTCTTGTTGTGGTCATTAGTATGATTTGTAGAATATAGCATCCTTGAACCAATGGGGAAAAGGTGTTACAATGGTGCTACAATTCAGTAAGCTGGAGAAAAAACTGTTTTTGTTGTTATTTTTTACTTGTACACTTCTCTCTTGAATTGCACAGATCTGAGCAGCATTGTTTTAGGTATACACAGATTTATTTTTCAATAAGTGAATGAATGATGAATAAATACTGTATCCCTGGCTACCAAGAATCAGTTACATGCTATTTATTTATCTATGTATATTTTAATTCTGAAAAAAAGTCATATTAAGGGTAAAAGGTAAAGGAAAACAGTAATAATTAAAAGAGAAGCAGACTGTTGATGAAATGAAGATATAGCAGTTAGGATATTTCTGTATGCTTTTATAAGCTGTCAGATATTATAAAAGGACATAAAAAACTGCAAAGAGTGTTATATTCTTGCAGTGTTACCTGTGTGCTCCTCTGTTCTTGTTTTAGATGTTCTACCATAACTTTGAGATGGTTGACCTGAATTCATGGTCTGTCTTGTTCTGTGTTTGTGCATCACATAGATGTTAGGTAAATAATATAAATAATTGCAAACAGATGTTTCTGAGATTCTCTCTCTCTCTCTCTCCCTCCCCCCCTCTCTCTGGGGTGTGTGTGTGTGTGTGTGTGTGTGTGTGTGTGTGTGTGTGTGTGTGTGATGTGTGTGTGTGTGTGTGATAGCTCTAGCATGCCCTGACAATGCATGTCAAACCCTTTTGATAAAACACTTCTAGCTATGGAATACAGACCAGACCACCCAACCATGAAGGACGAGGCTGTACAGAAAAGAAATGGTCTCTAAGAATTCAGATATTGGCCGTTTGTGCCTTATAGGGACAAAAATGTGGAACTCTTGGTACTCCAGTTGTTGTAGTTCCAGCAAAGAGACCCATCAATCAATTAATTTACTATTGGACAAGCTGGCTAGCACTTCTGGGAACTGAAATTCCAAACATCTGGAGACCCAAGCTTTCTCTATCCTTTTTTTTTTAATAAAAAGAATGCAGGCTTTTTGTTCCTTGAAGCAGAATCTTGAACAGGAACAAGAAAGCTTTTCTGAAGGCTTCATGAGATGAGCTCCTATACCTTTCTCTTCAGGCAAGCTTTTCCCTGAATGATGGACTACCATTATGTGTCTTTTCTAGAGATGGGCACGACTTGAAAAAAAAATTTTTCGAGTTGTCGTTAGTCGGGCCGGTTCCGTTTCGGCTCGTTTCCGTTTTTCGCGAAAATTTGCAAAAATTAGTCGGTTCGTTTTTTCTTTTTTTCTTTTTCGTTAGTACTGGTTTGGGGAGGGGGTAGCGGGCTCCTGGAGGGAGCTGCAGGAGTCAGCCAGAGCCACAAGTGACGGACTGGCAGACTCTTTGCACCCTCTGTGTCTCACGTACTTGCATGTAGTGCAATGCAAGTAGATCTGGCTTAGGGTTAAGACTGGTTAGCGCAACGGCTAGGGTTAGGCTAGTTACGGGTGAGGTTAGGGTGAGTATTGGGGTGCACCTCTGGGTGCCTCTCTGACCCACTTAGAAGGACAGTGTACTGGCGTATGGGTTAGGCTTAGGGTTCGGGTTTGGGCTACGATTAGTGGGCTGTTTATGCCCGATTGGCACATCCCAGAAGTCTCTCTGTGGTCAACCTGGCCAAGTGGCCATGCGATTGGTGGAAAATTTGCATGGTCTACTCCCATGGGCGAGCCCATCATTGCAAATGTGCAGGTGTAAAAAAAATAAAATAAAATAAAATAAAATCAACGGAGACTTTTTTTTGCAAGAAAAACCCACTGCTGCTACTGTAAAAATTCAAGCATTTAAAATAGCTAATTTTCGCATGTTTCTGTGGTGCTTTGGTGGGGTTTTGGGCAACGATTTCAAAAAAAATATTGCGGTCGCCATTTTGGATCCCCCCCCACCACATGGCAAATGGATGCGCCCTCCCAGCCTGGTACAGTCAGCAAAACCTGGCCATGCGATTGGTGGAATGGCTCCAAAACTTTGCATGGTCCACTCCCATGGGCGAGCCCATCATTGCGAATGCGCAGGTGTAAAAAAATAAAATAAAATAAAATAAAATAAAATCAACGGAGACTTTTTTTGCAAGAAAAACCCACTGCTGCTACTGTAAAAATTCAAGCATTTAAAATAGCTAATTTTTGCATGTTTGTGTGGTGCTTTGGTGGGGTTTTGGGCAACGATTTTCAAAAAAAATATTGCGGTCGCCATTTTGGATCCCCCCCCCCCACCGCATGGCAAATGGATGCGCCCTCCCAGCCTGGTACCAGCAGCGCAGCAGTAGCAATAGCCAAGGAGGAGAGGGGGGGCGGGGACCCCCCCCGCCAAAATAAAAAACACCCTTCTGGCCTGGTAGGTGCCCTCAGACAGTTTTCGCCTACTTTTAGGGCTGGGAATCGGTTTTTTTTTTAACTTTTAAAAACTTTTTTTCTGTGCCGCTTGGCATTGTGCGATGCAAGTAACGAGCACGACAAATCAGACCAAATTGTTCGTTCGTCGGTTCGAGCTCGAATTCTGGCGGAGTAATTCCCGTTTCCGTTTCCGTAGAGTAACGGATATGAGTAACGGAAACGGAAACGGGAATACCGCTAAGTCGTGCCCATCTCTAGTCTTTTCTATGAATCTATAGGTTCACATAGACTTTGTGTTTATAACTACTTATCTTATAACCTTGTAGCTTTAATGTAATGTTGTCTATTAACGCTGTAAGAAGTCCCTCAGTTCCTTGTTCTCAATACTTGAGCATGTCTTAGGACCTTTTTACACGACCCCTAAGATCCGCTGGTCCCTTAAATTCGGGCCAGAGATCTTGAGGGTTTGTCGCTCTCCCTGCGTTCCCACCCCCTCTGCACTTCCTTGTTCTGTCTGCGTGAGGGGAGAGAAAAAAAGGGAGAAAAGAATGCACTCTTACTTCCGGAGTGCCGGTGGAAGTTGCTCCGACCCCCCGTCACTTCCTGGTTCCTCTTAAAGGGGCGGGAGGGGAAAAAACAACAACAAAAAGAAGCGAGGAGAGCCCGGCACTCTCCGCATCAAAATTTTTCACTCTCCCAGAGCAGGTACTTGAAAGGTGTGCTGGGCCGCGCTTAGGTGGGCGGGGTTGCACTTAATTTTCTGTTAGCTCTGGAGCTGGTGGGGAAACATTTTTAAGCTCCGGAGCTGGGAGCCATTTGCAGCGGAGCTTAGGGGTCGTGTATAAACGCCCTTAATTGTATTGGACTGTATATTATCCCTCATTACTGCAATCTGCCTTGGGTCCTTTTCCAAGGAGAAAGGTGAGGTAAAAATACTCTAAAATAAATAAATAAATAAATATTTTTCCTCCTTTTTAGCCACTGCTGCTCACTAGCTTCTTAAGGTGCCACATACCATTGGTCATTAACAGCAACTGTCTCTTCCTATTTATTCATTTTACCTGCCATGGGGGTTACACATTTCCTAGTGCCTCAGTATGAAACCTGACTACCCGATTATGTATCTTGGTGTTCTACTGTCAGTACTGAGTTCTCCTCTTTGGGAAGTTCAGGCAGGTGGGGGGAGGGGAAAGAAAAGAGAAAAATACAATGGCAGGCCACTGTCTAACACGCTGCATCAGTTCATAGCTCAACTTAAGTAGAAGAAATGAACCCTCCCAGGTAAGTCAGGTAGCTTGTAGCAAGGCATCTCTGGGTCTCAGTGTCATGGACTGATGGAGTGATTAGGCATGCTTACATCACTTGGTGTGCATGCCACACACTCCCAATACATCTGAAATGCCAAAATGACATTTTGGAAGCTGCCTCACAAGCATGAGCTCTTCCAGCTTTGGAAACCTGAAGGAAACAGAGAATGTTTTCCCCTATTTGAGTGACAGGGGTGCATTACCTCCCCCCAAAGCCCTTAAAAGAATATTAAGATTAAAAAGTTATTTTCTAGTGCTAGCTTGAATTAGAGAAGCCATCATCACGAGCCATCAGAAAAGAAATCTTGTGTGTGTCTGTGTGTGTGAATTGAATTTGTGAGAAGGCTGATCTCAGCATAAAAGTAGATTTTAAAATATGTTGAAAAGAAGCATTATAGGCACTTGGCATTCAGCTGCCACGTTGGTTGTGCTTTAAGCCTGACAGTATGTACACGGAGGGAACAAACAAGCAATGAGGCTCTGATTTAAAGTGGAGTTCCTTTGGTTGTGATTTGATTTGGCATCAACCATTGTCTTTTTCAGCCCCTCTAGGAGGCTGCCTAGGAAATGTAGGTGGTTTTATTTGTTACTGTTTTATTAATTGTGTCAGAATGGGACCCCCACTGCCATATTGCAGGAGTGAAAACAAAATATCTCACCAGTGCACGCAAAGCTTGCTGTTCTTAGGCATTATCCCATTCAAATGAATTTCCCAATTTGTCAAATAGAAAGCTCAATTAGTTCCTCTTTCACTGCCTCTCTCCTACCTTCCATTTCCTTTTTTCCCTTCATGAAGGTGCTACAGTGGGAGGGGAGGGGGATTTGTCCTCCCCTTTTTAAGGGAGGTTTTGGTTGATTGGATTTCTTCTTTCATAATACTGTATTTCCACAGCATTATATTCAGACAGAATGAACAGGGAATGCTGACTGCTTTTCTATGGTGTTACTGGCTCTCCCCTTCAGAGGTAAGAAGGTAAAGTTTTGTGGGTTTTGGAAGGCCAAGGAAATTATATTTGTGCACGGAAATAATTAGAAAGAGGCAGTGGCAGTTCTAAGGCTTAATGGATTGATCCAAGTAGGTGCTTTTGTGGACACTTGGAGCACTTCCTCATACATCAAGTGGCTTTGGGGACTCTAGATGTATACATAGTACAGATTGTTGAATTGTATTTGTCCAAAGATAAAATAATATGCGCAAAACAGATAATGTTTGAACAAACTGGCATTTTATAACACCCTTTGATAGTTTGAGAATGTGATCACACCGTTGAAGATTTATCTCTGAAAGGGTTTTGGAGGTTTTTAAGCAGAGGCTGGATGGGCGTATGTTGGGATTACAGTGATGGGGGTTCCTGCATGGCAGTGGGTTGGACGGGATGGCCCTTGAGGTCTCTTCTAACTCTATGATTCAATGTGAACTAGATACGCAACACAATCATATCTGAATTTATTCGGGTATCAAGATATAAGTCATGCATGTTTACTGAAGGAATTAAATCTGCACAAATCAATTGGCACATTTTAAATTAGATGTGGCTGGAATTCATGGAACTGTTGACTCAATGGGGGAAATGTACAAATTAGCACAAGAATTTCAACTTCTGCAAATAAGTGCATAATTTAGGCAATTTTGTAAACACAGGGAGAGAGAGAGAGAGAGAGAGAGAGAGAGAGAGAGAGAGAGAGAGAGAATACCTATATTAGTGCAGAAAGAAGAAAACCTGGAAATCTCATACCCAAATGTGAAACATAAGTGGGAAGAAAATGTAGGTTAGAATCACAGCAAAACTGAGATTGAGAAATTCTTACATTCCTAATCCATTATCTCTTATCGAAGTCTCTTTTGGGGACTTTTCATACCAGATGGAGGAATGGCAAATGTTAAAGCACTCAATTTTAATCCCTTTATGATAGCAGAGTGGGGATGTAGTTTGGTTCCTGTCTGTGTTTCCTGAGTGGCAGAGGACAGTTTACCTCTCTCTTAGAATAATGCTGAGATGCAGTTAAGTTGCTACCAGGTATCAGACCCTATTTGGAGACAGACTCACTCAAAACAACACTTTTATTTCCTTTATCTCTTTTTGTCCCCATGCCCCTTTCATTTTATTTTTAGAGGAAATCTGGAGTATTTTACTTTGTGGGATTGATTATATTTGTTATTCCCTCCCCCACCACCCCCAATTCTCTGACTAAAATGTGATAGTGACCTTTAATACCATGGGGTGGTGGAGGAGAGATAGTTCTGTACCATTTTGACTTTCAGGTGACTGGACCCAACAGGCTTGTATTTTCCCCCACTTCCTCTCCCGTCCCCTCCCCAAGCATTTCCACAGAGACAAGATTCCCCATCAGTGGCATATTAGCAATCAATACCTTTTATGTATAGCATGCTATGTACTCCCTGTTAGAAATGGGAAACTGAAGGATTTATGTGCAAACCTTTCCAGAGAAAGCAACCAGCTAGGGGAAGGGGGGTTTTATGATTGCTGCAGTAGTTCAGGAGCAGTTTGACAAGACAGCTCGGGGGTTGGGAAGGAAGATGGGTGTGAAATGATCTCTTTCCTGCACGCCTAATTTACGAGGCTGACAATACCGTGCCGTTAGGGCACATCTATCTTCAGGTACAACAAATAAATAAATAACTGTATATTCTTTTATATTTTTAAGCCTGTCAGGGTTGACCAGTCTGGAGGGACAGGAAATATTTTTCAGCAAATCATGTATCTTTTTCTAAAACTCTGGCACGATCATAAATAAAATTATTTATCTACCAGATTTAAATGTGCTCTGCCTTTTTAGTCCACAGTAAATCCTTCTTCCCTCCTCTATATTTATTGGTGTTCCTTCTTCATCCCTAGTGTCTCACATAAGAGATAGCTCAAGTTCCACCCCCTTCTAGTTATCTACAGAAGTAAGTGAAGGAGCAACAATCTTTGGGCAAAATAACATTCCAAGCAAGCTAATATGGTTGCTAGGAGGTTCCGTACGGTCCTTTGGTACAACCTTCAAATTCAATGTCATAGAGACCTCAAGCATCCCTATTTGGGATGCACCAGCCTACTATCAATTTGCAAGTATTCAGAAAATGGCTTAAGAACAGAGCCATTTCTGGATAGTTGAAAATTAAACACTTCCTCAATTCCCGTTCAACTGACGGCGGGCTGTTGACTGTCCCTTTCAGAGGAAAATCAAACAATTTCCATTGGTCTCCTGCTTCCGGTAGGTAGTTGTCCATTTATCTTTCATTTGTTTTTGTTTGTTTCTCCAGTTATACATGGCATTTGCACTCCCTTAATACACTTTTTTAAAAAAAACATCCTTGTTCCCTCCATAAATTAAGGAAGTGTTTAATTTGCTAACATCCTGAACTGACTCTCTCTTTTTAAGCTACTTCATGATATGGCAAATTGCTTATTGGAAGCCTCACTTTGGTTCATTTCCAGCCATTGCACACACTGGAAATGAGCCAAAATGGAGTGATTCTATCCTCACCAAAAAGTAGTAGCCCTGACAAAAGCCAGAAGTGTGTTAGTAGGAGCAGGCCTGTTCACTTCAGCAACTATGATTGCCATCTTTAAGATCAAACCAGGCCATTCATGTGGGCTAAATGCCAGTGTAGTCACCTTCTGGGTCTTTTCATGAAGTTGTTCCCACCCCAATTATCATTTTCCCATTTGTGTGGGATGGCGACATGATATATGCATGGAGGTTCTGCATAACTTTCACACCCTGGCTCAAAATGTGTCATTAACAATGGGAAAGTGTGTGTTTAATTTATAAACATGTACTTACCTGGATGCTGCCAACTGGAATTGTAATGTTTCAACATTGTTAGGTGAGGATGGAGATGGAGCGAAGTGTGCACTCCATTCATCCAAGATGTTCGTATGCGGAAGCGGTGAGATTTTTTGATTTTCCAAACTATATAATTATCCATTTCGGGAGCTCTTGGTACCATAGGGGGAAATTGCAAGCACCTCAAGGTGATGCAGTGGGACAGAGGCCTAAAGCAGAAGGCTTTGAAGCTTAATTAGACCCAAGTCCACCCAAGTGTTCTGGTTGGCTTAAAAGTGGGCAGTTTTTCACAAAACTTTGTTCTGGTCGCCAGGAAAACCTGGTCAAAAGTGCAAGGCAGATGCTTGCTATCCTCACCAATGAAGGATATGTTGCAATTCTTTGTCTTTATGTACAAGGACAAGACAAACAACTCTACATTGTTAGCAAGGGCCCTCATCGTAACTAACTCCAACAGTATTGGTCCCAGAACAATCTGTCTCCCTTACAAATTTTCTGTCCCTCATTGAATGTTACTGCAAGGGGAGAAAATGGCTGCATATACAGGGAGGCTTTGTTTGTTGTTGGGTTTTTAAATCAAGGCCTATCTTGTTTTAGGTACCATCTGCAGCCTTATCGTCTCTTCTAATATGGCACCCAGTACCGCTAAGTGCAAAATATCTGCTTTACAAAAAGAGTGAGTGATAAATCTGCAGCCATTAAAGAAGAACAATTTAAATGTGAATACATGGATTCTAATGAAAACACTAAGGGACTTCCATCCACTCTCATAAATAAAGAAAGGCTGTATAAATACATTTCTATCCAGCTTAAACAACAGCAGTGTGAATTAAATAAAAATCACTACCTCTGTAGACTAGTAATGCACTTCGGGTTCTGCTGAGGCATGCTTCTGCTGTGTTGGCAGTAAACGCCTACTAAAGAACAGCCGATGTTATGCAGAAATTCAGAATGGCTTGGGAATGGCAAGCGTAGTGTAGGGAGAAAGGTTCAGCCTATGACTTTCCACACAACTGTTTTGCCATTTTAGCACGATAAAGTAGAGCATTAGAAAAAGTGAGGAAAAGTGAAGATTGGTCTCAGTTAAAGAGTGTAACAACAACAAAGATGGGGCCAGCCTGGCTTCCAGTGAGAGAGATTTCCAGAGTCTGGAAGCAGCAATAGAGAAGTCTTTCTTCTGTGTCCCCACCATCTCGAAGGACCTTAAGGGTTACTATGTGTCATAAACCAACAATGATGTTACCACTGAGAGAAAGTGGGTAGTTTTGCATCACCACATTTTGGATAAGTTTTGACGGATCTACTAACTCTGTCAAGACGGCCTGTTTCATAGGAAACGTGAGGAAATTGTAAGATTTGTTCATACCTTTTGTGAGAAGTCTGCTGTTGTGCCAATCCTTGGTAAGCACAAGAGCCCAGGAAACTTATGCCGCTCTCAGTGTGTTAAGACTTTGTGATCATGTACAGGATTTCTGTTTGGTTTATAGTGTGTTCTGCTGATATACCACCTCATACCACTTCAAGTAGTCTCTGGGCGGTTTACAGTTTTAATTACAGTATGCAGGCTACACATTCCCCCCCCCCCAGCAAGCTGGGTACTCATTTTACTGACCTCGGAAGGATGGAAGGCTGAGTCAGCCATGAGCCGGCTACCTGAGACTGAACCCCAGGTCGTGAGCACAGTTTTAGCTGCTGTACAGGCATTTAACCACTGCGCCACGAGGCTCTTAATCTGTGTGTGGTGGCAGTGGTGGAGACTGGCAACCATACAGATTGATCTTCATTAGAATCCGATTCTTCTGTCGTTGGCCTGTGCATTGAAAAATGTCTGTAACTCAGTTTCCCATATGCATAATGGGGCACCCTTAAAGTCTCTGTATTCAGAAATGTCCAATTTCTTAGGAGATACCAGGGCACATTTTATCCTCAGTGATCTACTGTAACAATGATTTTTTAAATAGTTCATTATTAATCCCTGTCTTCTTTTCCATTAATCTTGATGATATTCAGTGGCACCATAGCAAAGCAACAACCTTATGGCCGTACCTGCCTTATCATCACCAAGCTTACCAAAGCCTGTCAGCTTTATACCCACCTGAGCTAAAATGTTGTCTGACAGTATTGTTAATGCCTCTGTGCTCTAGGGAATGAGTGATGCATTGCCACAAGTGTATTAATTGCTCCTCGAGATACCTGATCCACATGACCCTGTAATGGTTTTGACAGCATAGCCTGTTGCTGATCTACTGCATGCAACCCCCCCTCCCATCTTGCTTCATATATTTTAAACAATGGAAACAGCTTGAGCTGCCATCATTAACAATACATAACACAATAACATAACACATAAGTCAAAGTAAGCCATTCCTCATATTGAAATGCCTCAGGCAATTCCTTTTATTAAAAGACTCTTTAGTGCAGTGATGACTAACCTTTTAGAGACCAGGTGCCCAAACTGCAATTCAGAACCCACTAATTTTTCACAAAGGGCCAATACAGCAATTTAACCTGAACCCAGTAGCTGTGAAGGTGCAATGTTGGGTGCCTGCTGAAAGGGCTCCGAGGGCCACCTTTGGCACCCGTGCCATAGATTCACCAATACTGTTTTAGTGTGTGCCAAACGAAAGGGTGACACGGGAGACCTGTATATTTGTTAACTTCTTGGGGTGGGGAGAATTGATAAGCACCCATGCTAAATTTATTTTCTTAATTTTAATTAGGCATTCAGGCCAAAGTTGGACCATGTTGGTAGTTCTTTGGTACACTGTAGATTTTTGGTAGGCCCATATCCTGGAAAGAATGCACTCTGTCAGATTAGTAATATTGTGTTGTTTAATGCCGGATCAAAGGCGTAAAGTCAGTGTCTGGATTTTAGCTTCCTTCTCCTGCAACTGCTCTGCATGAACTGCCTACCCAGAGTATTACCATCTCTGGTGAGAACCTACTGTAGAGAATTACTTAGATCTTCAGGGAGCAGGGAAATTGTTCCCATCTCCCGATACCAACCAAAGCAATGCCTCGAGTTTGGGGTTAGACGTTTTATGTACAGGCCTGATTATTTTCTCCAGTAGTTTTGTTGACTAGTTAAGAAGAAGGGGAACGTCATAGCCTTGCAAAGCGGATTATATGACAGACTTATGCCTAGGAGAAAGGCATCTCTAAGTATTTGTTTTGCACTTAATATATTCCAATCCTGTTAGGTCATAGTGAAGAAGGTAATATTTTTGGCATTCGTTTAATGAAAATGACATTGATGAATGGCTAATTATACAAATTACATTCTTATTAAATCCCCTGAAATCAGTGCCTTAAAGTTTTAGCTATGGGCTTCTGTTGATATGTACATATTATTTCAGAAGAAAATTCATGGCTATAAACTCTCAGTGCTACATTTTTTATTTTTTCCTCTTCTGAGAAATCCTGCAAAGCATTAAAAAAAAATCCCCCAGTTAAGTCAATTACCACAGATGTTAATCTTAACGGGAATATTAAACCTCTATCCTTGCATATATTTATACTGTATTCCCTTTCCCACTAGATTTTTTCAGTCAAGGAGAATATATTTTTGTCTGCATGCTATTATTTAGATTACTATTATTACCAGGCAATCCAAAACCAAAACACTTGTGTGTATGGATCCTGAAATCTAAGTTTAATTTTTTAAAATATCCATTTAGGGATGTACAAAACGTCCCCTGTTGTTTTTGTGGATGCTTCTGACTTCCAAAAGCATCTGCCAAGTTGCTTTTATTTGGAACGAGAGGTATATGAACAGCAAGAGATTTATATTCAGGGTTGCCATGCTGCCGTTCTCCAAATCTAGGTGGCCTCATCCGCATAGTATGAAAATTATGTGGCCTGTTTTGCATATAATGTAAATTAGAAACCTTATCTTTGCATATTATGCAAATTTGCACACTATGCTAATCAGGCTCATTAATTGTTGTATTGGTTTTTTTCTGTCAGTTTATACGTGAATTGGTATTATATGCATCTCTGAGACCCAGTAGAGTGTAATTATTAACCTATTAGACCTGGAGCAGGGAGACCCACGTACAAGGCTCTGTTTAGCTACATCTGACTTGTATCTTTCAGCCAGATATTAAGCCATGTTACTGATTCGTTTCAAGTATACATTGAAGAGAAGGGAAGGAAACACATGAGGCAGGCATATGATGAAATAATGGAAGAGTCTTCCAATGATACGTACACTCATTAGATGAATGCTACTTTGCCTAAATTTCTCACAAATTATAACAAACATACAAACAATAAACCAGGAACACTGTCACCTGATTTGTCGGGGGTGGGGTGCAAGGAAAAGTGAGGCCAGGCTGAGGAAATCAGCCCGAAAAACTTCCTTCACAGAGTCACAGATTCAGGGTTTCCTTTTCATAGAACAATTGCCCAAATTGTGGCAACATGTTTTGTCTTATATCTCTGATTCTATAAAAGCGAGATAATTGTTTTTAATTGAATGGCTAGAATAAAAATCAGATGATAGCCTGGTGGCATGCCTGAAAACCCTGATAAAATACGGGCAGCTGAATAATTTGAAAACCACTAGTAATTCTCCAAATTTCACTTAAAATGTAATGTTGAACCACTGTTGTTTGCCGCATGTTACAGTGCTTGGTTCAAGACAAAGATATTTGTAAAATGGAATCAAAAATGGCAATTTGCCTAATATGCCTCTGTACACTTGGCTGTACTCAACTTGACAGCAAAGGAAGCGAGGAATTTGCAGGCCATTTCAAAACAGTCCTTGCAGCAAATTAAATATGAAACATAATATGATGTTCAAATCCCAGATGAAAATTATATTTTGTACAAAGTTCTTAAAATGGTGCTATTTGCATAAAACTAGAGTTAGTGCTGCTTCCCTGCCCCCCTTTCTTAGCGACCAATTGTTCTTCTCTCTCTCTCTCTCTCTCTCTCTCTCTCTCTCTCTCTCTCTCTCTCTCTCTCTCTCTCTCTCTCTCTCTGTGTGTGTGTGTGTGTGTGTGTGTGTGTGTTCATGTTCTCCAGAGGAAAATGCATTGCATCAAGGGGCCCGCCTGCCCTTTGAAGCTCCTGCGTTCCTCAAGGTCACTTGGGAACACCCAGTTCATGACCGTTGAAGGATCCCCTGGGGTTTTGACCCTATCGCTATCCTGTGTCTGTTTTCCGTTGTAGGACCACGAAGGGCATCAACCCCACTGGTGGCCTGTGCCATAAAGCATTTACTGGGGGCCTCCAGCTGTCCCCTCTTGATTCACACCATGGCCGCTTCCATCTGACGTGCCCTTTTCAGTTGTTCTTCCATACGTGCAGGTACTCACCAAAGGGGGTTGCCACTCATGGCTTCCCCCTTTAAAATCTTGCCCTCCAGGCCATTTGCGAGCATGTCACACTCACCGGGTCCTTCCGGCTTTACTTTCTCCATGGCAATCACCACTGTTCTTTCTTTGACCCGGTACCACTCCAGCAGCAATTGGCGGGCCCGGCAAGTCGGGTCTTCTTCCTTCCTCTTGTCTGCCTGGTCAGTATACTGAGGTTAGGCAGGCTAGTGGTCTGAAACAGCTCCTTAGGTTCTTCAATACACAGCAATCATGTCAGCCCAAGTTCTTGTCTTCTCGACTAACAACCCCTCTTCTTTACTAATCTTCATCCCACTTATAGTTCTGAGATCCTTCTGGGCTGTTCATTATTCATACCACTCCCCACTTCTTGTCTGCCATTTGAAAGAATCTTTTAGCCTCTTCCTTCTGTTGCTATCCATGGCAAAGTCTGCCCAGGCAAATGCATTTCACTAGCTTTAATTGTATAACGCAGGACGAGATAGAAGATATTAATCGAGTTCTGTATGCTCGGGGAATAAATGTAATAAATAGACTATTAAGTTAAGCAAGTTTTCAGCTTCAGTGGTGAAAGCCCCCATCTATCTTGTGAGGTTTTCTGCATGCTTCATTACCACATGTAACCACGCTGGGGGGGGAAGTGCTTTATCCTTTATAATTAGATGATAAGTTCCCTAAGATATACGTTAGAGCTGCCAGTCACCTGACACTCAGCAGCAGCTCTATGCTCTTCACTTTTCCAGCCACTTCTAATGAAATTTATTATAGTGTCTCATATTAGAACTAAGTTAACATCACTTAATCTTCTTACTTGGCAGTGTTGTGTATGAAGCATAGCGAAATATATATTGCCCCAGATTGGAGAAGAAGACAACATTCAAACTGTGCCCAGAGCGGGGAAAGTGACTTTCTAATTACAGCTCCTAGGATTCTCCACCCTGTGGGGTAAATATGGATTCTGGGAATTCTAGTCCCTTCCCAAAGTAAGACTCCCAACATCCAAATGTGTGCATTGTTCCTCATTATCTCCATGATCAAAATATGACTTCTCCCCCCCACACCAGGCATGGATTGTTGGTTATCTGTAGGGCTGTAGAGGTGGTTGATGTGGGAATATGCCAGGTAAAGCTAGGCCAAAGATGGCGCTGGGTATGTCAAGCAACAGGCTTGAATCAGGAGGCTCGCAACAGCAGGCCTCTAGGACCAGCACCTGACCTCTGCCACGCTGGCAAAGTTCCTGAGTCCCCAACATTCCTCACCTGTAAGCATTCCTGAGTCTCTAAGAGTCAGCAAGTTAACTATTTCCTTGATTCTGGAATTTGTAACCTGTAACCAAATAGTGAATAAAAGCCAACAGGCGAGGAGGAGGGGAGTTCTCCTTCCCGCTGTTCCAGACAGCTGTGTGTGTGTGTGTCTTTCTTTCAGGCATCACCCTCAAGCTTATTCCTACAAGTTTTCCTTCAGGTGCCTCCCTCAAGCTTATTCCTACAGGTTGAAGCCTTCTTGTTCCTTTTTTTTTTTTTTTTGGAAATACTGTATTTACCAAAGAAAATGCTTTATCCTCCATATTTGGCATGCAAAGGACTTAGGTCTGAAACAGCTTAAATATAAAAGAAACCAAAACAACAATTTTTCAACCTAGGACAGTGATGGCAAACCTATGGCATGGGTGCCAAAGGTGGCACTCGGAGCCCTTTCTGTGGGCACCCAACATCACCCCTTCATAGCCACCTGTATACAGGTTAAATTACTGTATTGGCACTTTCAAAAAAAATTGGGTTTTGAATTGCAGTTTGGGCACTCGGTCTCTAAAAGGTTCGCCATCACTGACCTAGGACCATGGATTTGATTCTATGGTTGACAGTTCAAAATGTAGAAAGGGTTCTCAAAGTAAATAACAGGAGCTGGATGCTTATTTATTCCAGTGTTGCAGTTTATCTTGTTGCCACTGAAAGGGCACAAAAGAATCCATTGTAACTGATCAGTACTTCATTTCTGAGTGGCAAGTAAACAGCTTTCAAGTCTTTTGCCAGTCTGATTGATTATACCAAAGCATGTATTGGTATAAGTCACAATTAGAGATGGGCATGAAACAAACCACCACCACCACCACCACCACCACCACCACCACCAACAACAACAACAACAACAACAACAACAACAACAACAACAACAACAACACATGAACTGAGCTGGTTCGTAGTTCATTTCGTGAACTGAGCTGATGTGTGGTTCCCCCCAGTTTAGGGAACTGTGCTTTCAGGAATAAAAATGGAATTGTTGGTGTTTCATTTTGCATTGTTTCCACCCTGCTTGATGTGCCTAAGCACGTGCTTTACCCTACGCTACCACTGCCCAGCTGAGTGAGACAGTAGGCTTGGGCTATTGTGAGAAGTGTAGTTTTGCTTTCCATTGGGCTACACATAGGTAACCCTCAAAGAACTACACTTCCCACATTACCCTAGGCCTCCCTGGAATTATCGGCTCAGGAACCAGGCCCCGGGCAGCACCTTGTCCTACTCAGCTGGGCAGTGCAGCAGCAGTGGAGGTGGTGGTGGTGGTGGTGGTGGTAGTAGTAGTAGTAGTGAGATCGAGAGCAAATAAGGTTGTTTTAGAACTTCATTTAGAGATGGATCCAAACAAACCATGAACCAGATTATTATTTTTAATGGCATGGCTCATGGAAACTGATGAACTGTGAACAATATCAAACTGCCATTGTACCAACTCGTTGCCATCTCTAGCAAGGATATCTTAATGAATCCTTCATTATTTGGAGCAATGCTGTGCTGAGCATTAATTGCATGTGTTGGCAACATTTCCTTTTGCTTGAAAATGAATGGCTTTAAAAACATTTCCAAACTTGAAGCAAATTTTAATGAAATTGTCATGGGTGGCCTGTCAGTTGATTAGGTGCACCCTATTTATGGGATGACTGCTTGCGTGTAATTGTCAAGTCTTTCATCATATAATCATGTCTCCAGCTGTCTACATCCTCCCACTCTTCCCACACTTTGTTTAAAACTGAAGGGAAGGTGTCACAAGGTGACATCTCCCATGGAAACTTTTCACATCACAGCCTGGAAAGATGTAGGCAAGGTACAGGAAAAGAGACTGGGATGACGAGAACACAGCAATCTTGACCATCTTTGAATCATAGTGTAAGCTCAGAAATGCCATCCTATCCAATGCAACAAAAATTCAAAAGCACCTTGAAAATCAGGCAGAAATATAGATATTTTTGCTATGAGGCAATCATACACGGCCATTTTCTGCTCTTTCCTTTTCCTATGAGGAGAAATGCTACTTCTGAATAAGTGCTGTTCTCCCATCTCTCAGACATCACTGTTGCCTTGGCATACGGACTAGCAAAAATGGAGCATAGGATAAATCGATTATGTTTTTGCAGTCCATCCACCTGTTCTCTTGTGCCTCCTCTGAGTGTATGTAACATCATGGGAGTGAGGCACCATGTTTGAGCAGCCATTTTGAACAAACTACAGAAGGGGTGTCTGTGTGATTGGTGTCTGCAACTTGGGTCAGAGTTTAAATCCCCTTGCTGGAGAATCCTGAGGGGCTTGTTTCGCTCTGATGAGACAAGTATAACCCTGTTTTGCAAGATTTCTTCACGTTGGAAAGGCCCAGCCTCAGCAATATTTATATAAAAACTTGTCCTTAAGCACTTTTTAAGCTACCATGCAAGGAAGAGATGCGCTCCGCACCGTGCCCCAATCACATTAGCGTATGGAGATTCCGTCACTAGCCATATGGGTAACGTTATAAAATATGCTGAAAGTTAGCTCCATAAAAAAGGTCTCTAATGAGACGAGCCATCCCTGCCTTTGTTTATAGCCTCTTTAAGTTTATAAATGAGTCTGGGGATGGGGATGATTAATGAGGTGCTCCAAACAAGATTTGCAACCAGGGTGCCTGAATTATTCCCTTATTATATGTGTTTTCTTGGTCTTCCTTGTTTATTGTGGCACTGAGTATAATTTAATACAGCTTGATGAAAGTTGTGGGACCCTTTTTATTCCACCCAACATTGTCCCTAGTCTGCTAGCTCAGCTGCAGCACAGAAAGTATGCAGCAGAATGAACTCAAAAAAATGTATTAAAAAGCAATTATGAACTCTTTGCCTCTGGTGTTTCATCCTCACCTTCTCCGAGTTCCGAGTAGAGCATCTTATGGACACAAGATGAGTTTATGAGAACGCCTTCAGTGTGTGGCTAATTTTCAGAGCTGGGAGATTTCAAAAGCTGCTGTTACCCCCCCCCCAATCCTTGCCTCTCTCAAGTCTTCACCTTGTCAATTCCTTTTAATGGCAACTGGCTTGTCAGAAAGCGCATAATAGGTGGTGGCAGCCCCATTTTTTTGCTGACTTGGCGTTTATGTTTCTTGCATTAAGCAATTTATTCCTTTGCACTTTTCCCCGCACACACATTATTGTTAGGGGGGGGGGGGGAACTGATGACACTTCAGGAATATGTTTCACTAGAAAATTTTGGCTCAAAGATGTTAAAAATAATAATAACCACCCCTCTGAAGGAAAGGGAGGGAAAAGGGAAAAAGAAAAAATCAGTTGCTTAGGTACGGTAGTTAGGTAGACGAGAAGCTAAAATCCCAATCATTATCTCACTAACTTCCACACCAGTCTTTAGGGCCCCAACAGCTTTCAAAATAAATGGTGTCTGTTGTGTTACAAACCATGATGGAGATGTGTAATCTCCAGGTTTAAAACCGGGGTACTTCAAGGACCAGATGCAGGGGAGTGGTATCAGGAGACAGATATCTAGTCTCGTGCGCTCCCAGAGGCATTTGGCGGGGCCACTGTGAGATACAGGAAGCTGGACTAGATGGGCCTTTGGCCTGATCCAGCATGGCTCTTCTTATGTTCTTATGTTCTTATGACATGATTCCAGCTTGGGAAGCTCTCCTTGTGTTATCATTGCGCCATGCTCAACCTCCTTCCATTTCCAAAGCTTCAACTTCTTCCGTCTTCAAAAAGGGTAGGAGGGTTGTTCCCTCATAAGGGATCTCCCATCTCTTTCTTCCTTCCTGATGCAAGAAGGCTTGGACTTCCCTTCAGTAATGGCATGAAAACACAGCAGTAGCTTTTTTTAGAGGCAGCCTTTTTCTACCACCCCCTATCAAATCTCTCTGGAAGGCTTCTCTGAAGCTGTCTCACAAAGGTGTGAAGCTAATCTGTGCTGCTGCTGAAGGGGACCTCTGGGGATCTTCTGATTACCAGAGACTCAAGTATGCGCACATTTGGGGGAGTATGAGAGAACAGGACGGGAAGAGAGAGAGAGAGAGAGAGAGAGAGAGAGAGAGAGAGAGTAGATTTGGAGAAGGATAATAAGTTATCATATTTCTTTCTTTCATCCTTTGTCTTCCTTTCTTTTTTACTTTCTAACCCCTGGCTTGAGTAAGATGTTTTCAAATACGGTAAAGTCAAACAAAGACAGTCAGAATGTGGGGAAGCGCAAATGTTCTTATGAAGTAGTCAAGCTGGGGGAGGTGGTAGCAGAAGCTAACACCTCCTCTCCCTCTTCTAGTTCAAGGGGAACGTTGACCCTGATAAAAAGAGGGGAAATTGCCGGGGTTTCAAACAAGGAGGGAGGTTTACGGTTCAAACCTAAGATAGCAATGAATCACTGATGAGGACAGACGTCCCAGGGAAATCTTGACAGCATGGGGATCATCTATGACCTGAGACAACCTGTTCTTTAGTCTCTTCTGCCTTAGTTTCTTGACTTCATAGACTGGGACGCCTCTCAAGTGGTACAATGGAGGAGTAATCATTCGTTCATTCATTCATTATTTAAAATATTTGTATACCACCTTTCTTCTGAGGATCAGAGGGGGCATTCAATATAAAAAGTAACAAAATTAAAAGCTAAATAACAAAATTATTACAGTCTCTGAAAAAGCATTGAACAGATTTATTAAAACTCAAAAATAAGAGCAATATTGAAAGCACAAATGAAACAATAAAAAATAAATTCCCTTTTAAAAAAACTCTTGGTTAGTTATTTAGAGGAAAGCCTGTTTGGAGGCTTTGAGGGAGTGTAGAAAGAGTTTCTGTAATCAGACAGTTGTCATTGCAAAGATATTTGAGAGTGAGTTGTACAAGCCACCATCACTAGCTATGAATTTCACCTGTAGATCAATATGAAGGACATTGAGAGGGATAGAATTTTGCAGGAAATTGACAGATTTTTAATAAAATTGGGGACATTTCCCAGGAGCACTTCAGAAAACATTGAACATAAATGAGCTTCCTCATACAGCTGTATTTATCTACAACATGGTTATGAAACTGTGTTTTCTGCAGCGTGGCTATCAACCAGTGTTTTCTCCCCTAAGAATGTTGTGATAGGAACAATGGTCAATATAGCTTGTCTCTTTTTAGGTTTATGGGCAGGAGTGCATTTTCACCAGTAAAAACTGGTGCCTGCCCTTGAGATGTCTGGTTTTGCTACAGTGACACCTGCCTTAATTACAGAGATAACCTTGTGGCACAGTGGTTAAATGCCTGTACTGCAGGTAAAACTGGGCTCACGACCTGGGGTTCAATCCCAGGTAGCTGGCTCATGGTTGACTCAGCCTTCCATCCTTCCAAGGTTGGTAAAATGAGTACCCAGCTTGCTGGGGGGGAGGCAATGTGTAGCCTGAACAATTAAACTGTAAACTGCCCAGAGACTATTGGGGAGGTATATAAGCAGAACACTTTTTACATCTCACTTGGGTTGCCATAACAATGTCTATGTGGGGCTGCCTTTGAAGAATATTTGGAAACTTCAGCTGATTTGAAATATAGGTTTCAGAGGTCCGACTGCAGCCATTTGCAGGGAGCATATAATTCCCCTTTTGCAACAGCTGCACTGACTGTCTGTCTCTTTCCAGGCCCAACTGAAAGTACCAATTACAACTTTTAAAGCTGTACATAGTGTGGGTCCCGACAATCTGGAGGACCTCATCTCCACATAAGAGCATTCTGGGCCTTTAAGATCTTCTGAGAAGGCCCTCTCAGTCTCATTGCCATCACAGTCATATCTGGCAGAGATGTGAGATAACACAGTCTTTGTGGCTACCCCCATGTTCCCAAATGCTCTTCTTCAGGAGCTTACATTGCCCCCTCCCTTTTATCTTTAACATTTGAAGAATTGCTTCTTTACACATGGTTTTAATAATTCTTCTTGAATCTCTAAAACAATGTTTTTGTTTTTCTAAGACTGTTTTCAAATCTTAAAATGCTTTTAAATTAGTGTGCAATTAATTGATTTATTGATTTTAATGGTTATTGAATGTTTAATTGGTCCTTAAGATTCTAATTTACTCTGTTTTTAGTGTGGTTTCTCTTAAAATTATCTGCTAGAAATGGCCGATGCATGCTCATTCAAAACTGTTCCAGAGATTTTTATTTGGTGCAAGTAAAATAATATGGGAGTTGGAAAACAAACATACTTCTTAGTTAATTGAAGTAAGATAAGTTTTGTAACTGATACCTAGAGAGTCTGTAAAACCTTGGGGGGAAAGTTATC
This sequence comes from Phrynocephalus guinanensis, assembly GCA_037367245.1. NCBI lineage: Eukaryota > Metazoa > Chordata > Lepidosauria > Squamata > Agamidae > Phrynocephalus > Phrynocephalus guinanensis. Next base: position 13,914,479 of record CM074745.1, on the reverse strand, counting down.
AACACTTGTTTTTTCAATCTCAGTACATACACTCAATTAAAGAAAAAACCACCTTCAGATCAGTTTAGTGCCTCTTGGGGTCAATGTCCCTGGTGACCATGCATCATCCCTAAGGCCATTCTCAGTTGCAGATCATGAGGATTTACTCTACAGCATGGGTGTCCAAACTTTTTACAAGGAGGGCCAGTTTGGTGAGGTGAAAATGTGTGGGGGCCAACCATTCAGCCGCATTTGGCCCCTGGGCTGGACTTTGGAAAAGCCTCTAGGACAGTGTTGGCGAACCTATGGCACGGGTGCCAAAGGTGGCACTCGGAGCCCTTTCTGTGGGCACTGACCTCGCTCCTTCACAGCCACCTGTATTCAGGTTAAATTGCTGTACAGTGGTCCCCCACCCATTCGCGGTTCATATACTACGATCCCGCTATATGGCGGGACCACAGTATATGAAAAAAGACCCCCTGGGGTAAGGGGGGAAATGCCTGGGGTAATGGGGGAGGGTATGTTGGAGGCCTCAGAAATGACTTCCGGTTCACAGGGAGGCCCATTTGGGGCCTCCAAAAGACCCAGAAAGGCCCTCACAGTCCCGTTCAGGGTGACGCCAGGCTGGCAGTAAGTACAAGAGCTCCCAGCTAGGTGCCCCAGGCCCAACCTGACCTGCATCTGCATATCGCGGATTTTCAATTATCATGGGTCAGGTTGGGTCCCTAACCCCTGCAATAGGCAGGGGTTCACTGTATTGGCACTTTGTGAAAAATTAGTGGGTTTTGAATTGCAGTTTGGGCACTCGGTCTCTAAAAGATTCACCAACACTGCTCTAGGACATGCAAGGAGGTGGGGAGGATGCTGCAGCATCGGAGCTGGGGGAAGGTAGGCTGGCCAGGTGGTTGGCGGGATGGATGGAGGCAAGGAGGGCAGGTAAACCGTGAAACTGCAAGCTGACGTCTCCATCCATTATGGGGAGGGGCCAGCTGGTGGGGATGCATGACAGGCTGAACTAGCAGGGAGAAGAGGCTGCGGGCCACTCAAAATTTGAAAACGGGCCACATCTGGCCCCCGGGCCTGACTTTGGACATGCCTGGATATCCCCACAGCTTGATAACTTCTGCTCCCCCCTCCTCCCTCCCCTCCCCCTCATATACACACATTGTTTACTGTCATCTAAACGCATCCCAAAGGCCATTTTGTACTTAGAATTAATGGCCCCGTTCTTCAACATATGAAAGCTAAACAGCTCCCACTTCTGTCGGAAATGAAAGATGAAACTCTTATTGGACTGATTGCTAAAGTTAGGCTGTTAGTTCACATTTCGTTGCACAAACTCCCCGTTGCTGGTGAAAACTCACTTGGAAATCTTCCATGATCCATCAGTGGGCTCCAGCCTTCTGATTTTGGAGGAACAATACCGATGTAGCTTTTTATATCAAGAGGCCTCTTGCTGATAGTGTGACCGCTGTAAACTTTCATCCTAGCCTACTTAGTTCCTGTCTGGGAAAATCTGTCAGTACATAAAAATAAAAATAAAAATAAATAAATAAATAAAATACTATCATGTATTTCCTCTAAGTATACATATGTTTTCAGCTAACTCTTAACAGTTTGTGTTGAGAAAGAGAGAGATTGTATTTTTCCAGAGAGTTCCAAAGGCTGTTTACGGCTTTTTCATAGATGCTGTTATCTGGAAAACAGTTTGCAAAGCAACTTAATACAGGACAATTTGTGTCCCTCAAAAACACATTTACACTGTAAATTGTTTGAAGAAAAACCGGTAGAAGAAAATGAACTTTACTACTGTTGACTTCATTAGTGGTAGACCAGCTGATTGCTTAGATGCCATTCAGCATTCCTACCTATCAGTTATCCGCTTTGAATGTCTTAGTCCGGACCACCTTATTTCGCAAGGCAAACCCGTTTTGTTCCTTTAGTCTCCAATATCATTTGGACTAGCCATTCCTTTGATGTCAGCTGATTTCTCTTCACATGGCTTTGAAGTTTTAGATACCCTAAGACATGCTGCATCTGTGTGTTTTTAATTGCAATCAATGGGAGAAACCCCTGCTGTGAATAAAATGGTCTGCTTTTCTCACTGTGACTTTTTTCAATTGCTCATAAAGGAACTCACCTCTTTGCCTATAATATTCATGGTATCCACAGAGACTTGTGAATGATGAATACATTTCTCCAACCATTCAGTGCATATAATGCAGGGATACTTTCTCCCTTGCCTAAAAATAGACTTTGTTGCAAACAAAACACACAGACCTTGATCATACATATGAGTTATTGGGGGGAGGTGGGATCTGAATCATTTGGAATTCCAACATGTAATCTCAAGAAAGACATAGTGGAAGTGGAAAAGGTGTCTACCTCTTAAGTCTATATAGGACTTTATATAGTGCTCCTCCATTTGTGTCTTGCTTCAGCTTGAACACCCACTTGAAGAAGGCCAATTCCATGCTAGGGATTATCAAAAAGGGGATTGAAAATAAAACAGCCAACATTATAATGCCATTATACAAAACAATAGTAAGGCTGCACCTGGAGTATTGTGTACAATTCTGGTCACCGCATCTCAAGAAAGACACAGTGGAACTGGAAAAGGTGCAGAAGAGAGCGACTAAAATGATTACCGGGCTGGGGGACCTCACTTATGAGGAAAGGCTAAAACATTTGGGGCTCTTTAGTCTGGAAAAAAGGTGCCTGAGGGGGGGATATGATTGAGACATAAAAGATAATGCAGGGTGTGAGTAAAGTGGATAGAGGGACGCTCTTCTCCCTCTCACAAAATAACAGAATTAGGGAGCATCCACTCGAATTGAGGGCTGGGAGAGTGAGAACAGACAAAAGAAAAAGGGGATTGGACAGATTCCTGGAGGAAAAGTCCATCAGAGGTTACAAACCATGAGGGAGATGTATCATCTCCAAGCTTAAAACCAGGGTACTTCAAGGACCAGATTCAGGGAGTGGTATCAGGAGACAGATATCTAGTCTCATGCACTCCCAGACACTTCTGGTGGGGCCACTGGGAGATACAGGAAGCTGGACTAGATGGGCCTTACTGCACAGTAACATTCCAAAACTCAAACTTTGGAAAATAAATAATTTGTACATAGGACAAGACAGAAGTGTCCTACACTTCATACATATCCTCTCCCAACAAGAAAGTTCATATCTGATTATATAATGATGGAATCATAGAGTTGTAGACCTAGAAGAGCACCCCAGTATCCCAGTATCCTGCCAGTGTAGTATATATCAGAGACATTAAATCAAAAAAATTGTATTCCCAGAATGTGGAAAAAATATAGTGCTCTCTCTGGTCTTTAATCCAGTATAAAATGTCTGACACATTTCAGCCTATCAGCCTTCTTTGAGGGCTGTATAAGACAAAAAGAATAGCAGTTACAACATTATAACTTACTAGGAACATTATTGCACAAATAAATTTATATTCTACAGCACATTCATAAATGCTTTTTAACTGTTAATTAACTATGTTAATTAATAGTGTTCTTGTCTAGAGTATTGCATCTCGGTGTTAAATGAATGATAGATGGACATTAAAGAAACATTTAATTGACTCTGTAGTCATAAATATTATCTATGTGTACTGCTTTTAATGCACTTAAATTATATAACCCTTGAAGAAGGCTGGTAGGCCTAAATGCGTCAGGCATATTTGCTACATCCCGGGACTACAGTTTCCCCTGTTTTTGACCTAATATTTCAGTGGCTATCCAAGTTCCTTTCACTATTTTAAAGATATCTGAGGCCAAGACATCTACAGTGATCATTAGAGCCAGCTAACTTGCACCACTAAAATCAGAGAATGAGTTCAGCAGCCTGGGTTACAGATCCGACTGTCTCTGTCTGCATTTGCTTATCACCACCTTTGACCTCTGTGCTGAGCAGAATTAGTTCCAAAAGCATCTGTTTCCTATATACATAAGACCTAACCTTGCAAATAAACATTGCAATTACAGGATGTTCTGAATGAGTGGAGCTGTGAGGCAACAGCGCTTCTTGGAAAAGAATATATATATATAAAGAAGCCCATGTGAAGGACTGATCTGAATTGCCCCCCAAACAACTTGGATATTAATGGAAAATGTAATGAAAAACTAAGCTTTGATTTTATTTCTCTCTGCCTGCTGCCCTTGGAATTCCCTCAGCATCCCACAACCTTATTAATTTCCCCAGTCACCTTGTCTTGCATGCTGTGTATGTGCAAAACAAAATCATGAACGCACAAGAGCTTTGCTATGAAACGCTTCCTCATTTTACTAGCTATCCAGAGCAGCCCTTCCACTTCAGCTGCTTTTATAGCTGCCATGTTTATGGACAAGTCTGCATCGTTGTCGGTAAAATTTACATTTTTCCCACTTCAAGCATACATTGGGACTGTTCTGTTGCCACATCCGTTTGTGAATGCTTCCTTTTAAATCAGGCATGTCCAAACTTCGGCCCTCCAGATGTTTTGGACCACAACTCCCACAGTCCTTTGGCAAGGTAAGCTTAGAATTCTGGGAGTTGTGGTCCAAAGCGTGGGAATTTATTCTGTTTTAGTGTGGTTTGTCTTAAAATAACAGGACATACCTTGCCTGGAGGAGGCACCCATGTTCAGCCTTCAAAATCCCTGTTTAATGGGAACAAATAGCAGTTAACAATAAATATCTTGGGAATAGAGATGGGCACGAAACGAGCAATTTTTCGTTTTCGTTTTCGTTTTTTCGTTTCGTTACGCAACAAAAACGAAATGAATTTTTTAAAAAAACAAAATGAAAATGAAAACAAAACGACCAAATTTGCCGTGTTTTTCGTTTTCATTACAGCAGATGCATTGAACTAAAAAGAATGCTAACGAAACAGCAATTTTTCATTTTTGTTTTCATTTTTTCATTTCATTACCTAACGAAACGAAAATGAATTTTTTTGCGAACCGAAACGGACCCCTAAACGACCAAACAACAAACGAAACACCATTTTTTTGAGTCGTGCCCATCTCTACTTGGGAAGCCAATACTAACTGGAGTTGGAAAATTAGACCAAGGGGGAAAATAGTTGAATCTCTTGGAAAGCACCTTTCTGTGCCTCTCTATATGCTCTGCATGCTAGTCTGACCTGAGAGTTTCCATTGACAGTACTAGACCAGATGGCTTAATGGTCCAATAAAGTACAAAGTGGCTTTTAAGTGTTCCTTTCAAAGAAATCTTGACTTAATTGTTGAACTTCTGTAGTGTTTTCTTCAAAATATGTTGCAAGTGCTTCTTTTAGGAAAGCAAATCAAAACAAATATTTGCAACACTGTTTATGGGAAAAGTTGAGTGGCAAATCCTGATCTGGTTTGTACTTGCTCACTCATGCATGGTACAGTGGCTAAATGCCTGTACTGCAGCAATAACTGTGCTCACATCCTGGGAGCCAGGTCAAGGTTTACTCAGCCTTCTATCCTTCCAAGGTGAGTAAAATGAGTACCCAGCAAGCAGAGGTGGGGTGGGGTGGGGCAATGTGTAGCCTGCATAATTAAATTATAAACCGCCCAGAGAGTACTTTAAACACTATGGTGCAGTATATAAGCAGAACACTCTGCTTTTTTTGCTTTTAAACAAGCAAGTGTAAACGTTTTTCTTCCTTACCCAGAGACAGCAACCAGAAAGAATCCTATTATAGATTTACACAAGCATGCTATAATTACAAAAATTGTAGCAGCAAATTGCGGTTAGTAAACTAGTTGCTGCTTCTTAGCTATGCAAGGTAATTAGCATCAGTTCACTGCCAAAATTTAAACAGGACTTACATCAGCATAAATCCATGATAGGATTTTGATAAGCAAGATTGTTTTGTTTAGTGTCAGAGAGATTATGTGTATCTGTGAGACCTATTTTTGTAAGTTTCTAAAGTGGAACTTTTATATCTGTGTCTGCAGCATTTACCTGTGGTAATGAATGATGCATGAGAGGTGTCTGTACTGATTGGTGGGGTTGTAGACCAATGAAAGAATCTGGGGAGTGGCCTGAGAGGATTTAAGGCACTGCTCAGCACTGTTTGAGTCAGATAGAGACTAACAGAAAGACCTGTCCTACACTTATAGATATGGAATCTGACAGAGTCCAAGAGAATCAGATAGGAACTGGCACCATCTAAGAGCCGTTTCACACGACCCCTAAGATCTGCTGGCCACTTATATTCGGACCAGAGATCTTAGGGGTTTGTCGCTGTTCCTGTGTTCCCACCCCCTCCGCACTCCTGGTTGCTGGCTGCATGAGGGGAGGGAGAAAGAAAGAAAGAAAAGAATGCCGCTCACCTCCGTTCTGCCATCGGCACTGCATTCAGATCTCTTAAAGGGGCAGGGGGCAAAAAACAAGAAACAGAAGCGAGGAGAGCCCGGCACTCACTACATTACATCCGCATCAGGAATTTTCACCCCCAGAGAGCAGGTATTTGAAAAGTGTGCTGGGACACGCTTAGGTGGGCGTGGTCGCACTTAATTTTTTGTAAACTCCGGAGCTGGTGGGGAGACAATTTTAAGCTCCGGATCTGGGAGCCATTTGCCGCAGAGTTTAGGGGTTGTGTGAAAAGGCTCTAAGAGAAAGGAGAGAGAGAGAGAAGAGATAGGATTTTTAGAGTGTCTGTGAGGAAAACTGAGTGTTTAGAGTTTATAAACTTAGGAACTGGCTGTGCATATATTCAAATTTATTAGTTATCAGACTTAAGTGGGTTTGAGCTATATTCTCTTTTTTGTTTATATTTCAACATATTGCCATTAATGATTTTGATTTTACTTTGTAATCAATAAACCTCTTTTATTTTTATTCAACTTAAAAATAGTCTGAAGATTTTAATTTACTAGCGAAGCTAGTTGGTGGCAGCAATAGAAGAAAAATCAGAAGTGGTGTTTGCCAGTAGCCTGTGAAAGGGCCAGGGGCAAGCACGTTAACGCTACAGTGTCCTTGTTGTGTCGTTCACTAAGAAGAGAAGCAGTTGACAGGTTGTATCTTAGCCATCAATATATCCTTTTGTACTTCATCTAATTGGTTAAGCTTAGCTTCACAAAGAGAAAAGATACTAGAAATACTTTGCTCAAATTTTGCAAAGTGTAATGGGGGGAAATCACTTGTCTGTCCCCAGCACACCTCTGTGCCTGCAAGATCAGAATAATAGCCAGTTTCCCCATGCTGTGATGAGTGCAGGTAATAGGAATCAATGTTACATAGTACAGTACTACCATTGGGAAGGAGTAGGTTCATGCTTACATAGAGGGGTGTGCAATATAGAAGGAAGCACACAGTTTGCAGAAATCCTCCATCTAATAGGTCTCCCAGTGGTTCGTTTGGGGGCTTGAAAACGCTCAAGACAGTGTCTTGTGATGTCAGGACAACCTGTCTGGTTCATAAACGAGCCGTTTAGTCATTCTGTGAGATTGCTAGGTAACTGTTCTACTAAATACAATGAAACCCAAGTGCCAAAGAGTGAGGTATAAGTCTATGGGCAATTCTTCAATTCAATGGCGTTGCTATTGTTGTATGAATACTCCACTCAGGGTTATTAAGTGTTTTTAGGTGAAGAAGGCTGTGTAAAATCATGAGTGGGGCTCCTGATGAAAGGAACTGTGCCCGAGAAAATATCAGGCATTGTGCTGTCACATCCAATTACTTTCAGGAAATAAAACACAATACCGACCTGAAGAAAGAGGAAGACTTATTAGGTGAAGATCTTCCACCAGCTGTGTGCCCCCTTGTACACTGTATGTTCTTATATGCAAGCATGACCCTGTGCTATCCCAAAGGTGGTAGTACATAATGTTGATTTGTATTACTTATCGCACCACAGCTCTGTGAAACTGGCTATTATTCTGATCTGGCGAGCATAGAAGTGAGCTGGGGGTAGAAATGGGTGTGCGTTGGCATAGAACCAGTTCCATGGCTGCCCGGAAAGTAAATCTGGACCTAGTCTGAATCCAACACGTTCATTTTCAAGGCTATTCTTGATATTTTGCAGTTCGGTTTAGAAATTGGAAGTATGATAGCTTTGAGATATGCAGGGCTTCTGATACAGCTAGGCACACGACTAACAAACCAAGCCACCAACAAGAGGTTTGAAAGAGAAGGTGTTTTTTTCTGATCTCTCATCATCCACATCATCAGCATTTTTAAGCAAATCATGAAGAACGGCACACACCGAAACGCATTCAACAAGGTTTTTGTGAAAATTAACTCCCATGAATTTTGCCGAAAGGAGTCCCAGAACGCAGAATTATACCAAAATTCTCACACAGTTTCATCCAGCAGGGAGAAAACTTTTGAATGTTGCTAGTTGTCCCCCATAGGGACAAAAATAAGCAAAGCTATGTGCCCCTGCTCACAGCCAATGAGATTAAGTAGTAAGTGGGATAAATAAGAGGGTATGAAATTCAAAATAGGGAAAGTGAAAATGAAGAAAGATGGTGTTGAAAACGAAGCATGCACAGAACACTTAGGTGTTTGCAGCCGCATGCAGAAAAATGCTTGAAGTGGGAACAGCTTTTTAACAATCCATAAAATAAATGCATTTCAGCTGTATGACACTACGTGTTCCTCCTGTTGTAAATGACGCCACTTACCCCATGCCCCTAAGCTAATGCCTTCTCTGTCACAGGCAAGACATGTGCCTTTTGATCACACTGTGGGATACATCTTTCATCACACTGTGTATTGCTTACCTATGCTATGCATATAAAGAGCTAGAAGAAGATTGATTGCTTCAGTTCTGGGAGTCCAAGTGTGCCTTTTCACCTCTGGGAGCTTTCAAGTAAAGTAACTTAGAAAGGCAGTCAATCAATCACTCCTTTCCATATTCTTCCCCTTCCTTCCTTCCTTCGTTCTTTCTACCTCCTTTCTTTCTTCCCGGGCTCTTTGCACCACTTCATTCTCTCCTCTTAAAATTAGGCTAGACTTTGATACAACAAAGAAATAAAATATACATCCTCATTGTTCTGAATTTTTGTCCGGAGAAGATGGAAAGGCCACAGAATGCAGGTGAAATGTGTCACAGCAGAAAGCTAAGTACATGGATAACAAACGAAGCACCAGCATCGCTGTGGGGGTTCCTTTTCCCTAAGAAATGAACAAAGATCTCAAGTCCTGCAAATAGTGGTGTCTTTTACATATCATATATACTAGCAGGTAACATGCTGTATGTGCAGAAGGAAGGAGAGCAAAAGAGAAGGAAGATATTCTTGCAAATCAATTGCAAGAGAAAAATCTAACCAGCACATGGCCCCTGATGACTTTTTTTGCAAATGCTTCCCAGCATCTGCAAACCTAACGAGATGTAAATGATGAATAATTAAGGCACATCTAAGGGTGGCAAAGCTAGATCAATAGGTTAAATGATTGATGGTTCTTAGTTAGAAACTCAGCACTAGATCCAACACTTGAGATTTAAGTTGAATACCCAAAGAGTAAGAGGAGCTATGCAAGGACATACAGTACATCGTCCCGCCTCCCTGTTTGATTGGCTAGCACCACGGAGAGGGGGAAATGATGCATCAGAGGCTGCTTCTGGTTGGAATTTTGCCAGCACCAGCTGTGCAGGCATATTTCAGAACCAGTCCCCTTCTGAAATGAAACACCCATCTCTGGTTTCGATATACCATTTACATCACTGCCAGTCCTACATGAGAAAACAGGACTTTCCTCCCAGGTGAGCTAGTGCTAAGTTGAATTATTCCGTCTGGCTCAAGTTCAAAGCAGAGATGGAGTTTTCCAGCGAGAAAGTCGTCAACAGAACAAAGTGGTCTTTCATTGTGCTGGTGAAGCGAAGCATTTAGCACTTTGACAAAGCTGACTAAGCCTCTGACCCACTTTGGTGATTCTTAGACTATACTGTAGTGTTTTCCAACTAAAAGTGAGAAAAAGCAGTAATTGGATGTAAGGGATTTTGTTGTTGCTCAAATGTCTTTCCCTTGCTATGAACCAATAAACACATCCACTGTAAACACACACACACACACACACACACACACACACACACACACACACACACACACACACACACACACACACACACACACACACACACCTCTTGCCCTGTCACTCTTTTTTTCCTTTAATCCTCTGCATACTCCATGCACGCACCTTTGGCCATGCATTCCCATTTGAACCTTTCCCCCCATAAGCTGTTTTTTTTTTCCAAATAACTCAGAACACATATAGATAAGAGCTGAACAATGCAGCATATGTGAGGGACTTCTATCACAGAACAGGCTGAGAGGCCACCCTGAGTACAGTATTATTTGTGAAGAGAAAAGTGGTGAGTAAGAAAATGCCAAAAATGGTTCAAAGAAAAGAGAGAGAACATATCTAATGGTCAACACATTCCAGCATTTTGAGCAATGGTGGTTGTTCTATTTAAGTAGCCCTTGTTCACTTCATACATATATAGGTCTAGTATGAACTGATGTCATACTAGACTGATGTAGGCGTGAGAATTTAGGAAACATAGTCTGTATCAAAACCTTCTTGCTGGCTGGCTCAGTGGGCTAGAGCACTGAAACTGTTGGCTGCAAAGTCGGCAGCTCGGCGATTCGAATCCCAGGTGCCACACAGCTGAGTGAGCTCCTGCTGTTAACCCCAGTTCCTGCCAACCTAGCATTTGGAAAGCATGTAAATGCAAGTACTGCCATAAAAGGTACTGCCATAAAAAGAGGAAAGGTAAACAGTGTTCTGTGTACAGAACTGTGTTCAGCCATGCCGGCCGCATGGCCATGGACTTGCACAGCACTGGCTCTTTGGCTTAGCAACACAGATGAGTGCTGCTCCTAGACTCGGAGATGACTAGCACGCATGTGCAGGGGGAATGTTTATCTTTACCTGCTGCTTTTCAGTGGAGACTTACAGTTCATAGTCTGGACTTGAAACTATTTTGAGGATAAGCTTCACCATCTTGGATAACTGATGTAAAATTTTGGAGTAAAACTCAGGGCAAATCCACCACTCTACTGACATCAGAGCCACCAGGCTCCACTGTTCCTGTATAACAATTGTTGAATCCACTTATGATCAGCTGTTTTTGGACTGGGTTTATAGGAAATATTTTTGCCAGCTTTGCCTGAACTTTCACGTCTTCATTTTCTTCTCCAATTTGCCTTTTATGAGGGAGACCTCTATTAGATGGCATTCCTGTTACTGCAGGAATGCCATCTGACACGTAGTTTAAGATTATATTTACATGCTGGTTGGAGAGACATTTCTGTATCCGCTTCATAATGTCCTTTTTTCTTCACTATGCTCCTTCCTGAAAAAGGTAGCATCTGAGGTCAAGGCGAGATAATGCAGATGGTGCAACTGAAATAGGATTCCACTGACACATTTCCTTCAGAACTTTCAAGAAAAATCTGGACTTGCCTCTTTACATCCAATCTCACAACAAAGAAAGCTAAGCTGCAAGCTACAGAATGTGGGTAAAGCTCAGGACAATCAGATGACTGTCAGCACTTAGAGAATTCGCCGATGGCATCCAACAGTGCCGCCATCTTGAACTTTGAAAGTAGCAGGTATCAGAAGAGGCTGACTTCCATTACTGCTCTTCATCCTGTAGAACCCCAAGGTTCCTCATAGCACAGTCTGAAAACCAGTGACTAAGAAATATACCTTGCCCTCTCCAAAGTTCTTCATTGTACATTGAGGAGAGCTCGAAATTGGTGGGACTTAGAGAAGAACATCCTTGCTTTTCAGTAGATGGAAGGGAAAGCATTCTGCCATGTCATCAAAAGCAGGAGCCCTGCCTAAAGATGTTCATTTAGTAACCCATGTGGAGCTGCATTAGTTATGGGCTCTGCTTTGTTTCACCCACTCATCTCGATTAGGCCTTTTATTATGACGGAAAACGGAGATGGCTGAAAGATATTAATTCTTTATGAAGCTTCCGTCAGAATTAATGTAGGCTGCATGCATTTTCATTTACTTACTTAGAAGCTCATCATTCCTTATGTGTGTTTCTAGCCCTTATTCAAATACAAATAATTTGAGCTAATTAGCTTATAAAAAAAAGAATGGGGAAGGCATGATGAAAACAAATAGCACATGGCTGAATTGTGGGGATTTGTATAGAATTAATCTTGCTAATATATACGGATTTGGTAAATTCATTATGCATCCATAATCAGATCTGATGAATCACCTAGCTAATTCAGGAATAATTAGGCATGAACTACTGATACTTCTTTTAAAATGCTACCAAAGTGGTGAAACTTGTCACACAAACTCAGTAGGGCCTTCATACAATGAAAGGAAGCTTTCATTGGCTCCTTCTCCAACTGGGAGGAGGTAACACGTGGGGTTCACCAGGGCTCTGTTCTGGGCACAGTGCTTATTTCTGTTTGACACAAAATTGGGAGAAATAGCTGATACTCTGAGAGACAGAAACAAAATCCAAAATGATCTAGAGAAGCCTGATCACCGGGCTGGTAACAACAGAATGAAATTCAACAGGGATCAATGCAAAGTACTCTGCCTAGGAAGAAGACACCAAATTCACAGTTACAAGGCAGGGGATACCTGGCTCAGCAGTACTATGAGTGAGAAGGATCTTAGGATCATCATAGATCACAAGCTGAATATGAGCCAACAACGTGATGTGGTTACAAAAAAAGGCAAACACTTGTTTAGGCTGCATTAATAGAAGTATAGTTTCCAAATCATCTTGAGGACTGTGGCCTTATCTTGAGTACTGTGGCCATTTCTCGAAACTGGACTTCAAGAAGGTTGCTGGCAAACTGGAGGAAGTCCAGAGAAGGGCAACACGGATGATGAGGGGGCTGGAAACCAAGTCTTACAAGGAAATATTGAAAGAACTGACCTTTCAGGCATGTCCAAACTTTGGCTCTCCTGATGTTTTGGACCACAACTCCCAGAATTCTAAGTTTAGATTGCTAATGGCAAAGGACTGTGGGAGTTGTGGTCCAAAACATCTGGAGCGCCAAAGTTTGGACATGCCACTCTGGAGGAAAGATGACTGAGGAGAAATAACACTTTTCAAATATGTGAATGGCTGTCATACAGAGGAGGGGCAGGGTCTGTTCTTCCCCATCCCAGAGTATAGGACACACAACAATGGGCTCAAGTTACAGGAAGCCAGGTTACTGTTGAATAGAGATGGGCACAAATAAAAAATGTGTTTCGTTTTGTTTCGTTAAGGAGTTTGGTTTGGTTCGTTTTGATTTTTGCAATTTTTGTGAAAAAAATCATTTTGTTGTTTCATTAATTTGTTATTCATTTTTACCTGCTTTTTTCCCAGTTCCCACTGCGCGGCCTCCTTATCTCCCCTCCCGATCGGCCCCTCAGTAACGGGCCACAGGAGGGAGGCGCAAGGGGCGGTGGCTTTGAAGCAGCGCTGCTCTGGCCGCCTAAGCGCAGCCTCCTTATCTCCCCTCCCAATTGGCCCCACAATAACGGGCTGTGGGAGGGTGGTGCAAGGGGGGCAGCTTTGAAGCCGCGCTGCTCTGGCCACCTAAACACGGCCTGCTTCTTACCTCTCCTCCTGGGGCTGGGCTGAGGCTCCAGCCCGCTGCATCCCTCGATGGCACCGACGAAATGTGTGCTCCCTCTGTGCAGTTTGGTGCGAAAGGACCTCTGGACCAGCACCAAGTAGGAGACATCTCTGCCCCCCATTAACAAAACAAACCTAACCGAACCAATTTTTCTCGGTTCAGTTCGTTTCATGTTAAATTTGCCCCTAGGTTCGTTATTCATTTTATTACGTAATGAAATGAACAACGAATAATGAAACGAAAAAAATTGTTTCGTGCCCATCTCTGCTGTTGAATATGGGGGGGGGGTGGAATCCTAACAGTTTAAGCAGTACCGTGATGGAACCAATGACCTCTAGAGGTGGGGAGTGCTCCAATGCTTGAGGCATTCCAGAGAAATTTAAACAACCACCTGGTGGATATGTGATTTGTGATCCTGCCTTAAGTAGGGAGTTGGACTCAACAGCCTTGTAGACCCCTTTCAGCTTCATGATTCTATGAGCACCCAGAAGTTTTACATCAAAACTTGAAATGTAGCCTTTCAGCTCTTCTGTCAGTCTTAGCCAAAACATCCAGTGCTAAGCACTGTAGCAAAACACCCTCTGTAGGCCCACCCCATAGTTTAGTTGAAAAAGTGAGTCTGAGATTGCTAGTTTAACTAAGATTACTGTGGTTTAAGTTAGAGTGGACTAAAGTGTGGCTGTTAAAAGTTTTGGATCCAATACCTCTGAAGGTTTTCTACCCTGCATACCCCACTATCAGAGATAGATAGATAATGTGGTCCACATTTATTGAGCTGCATGGTAGACTCCTTGAGACCACATCTTTAGGATTCTGCAATATAATATGCAGCCAAGGCCATTGGAAAAAGATGGCTAGAGGATGTGGAAGCAGACCCTATAAAGCTTATACATCACCGAAAGAGCGGAAGTGAGTCACCAAAAAGAGAAGGAAAACAGAGCAAATGAAGTAATTTGTTTGCATGAAATTTACATATGCTAACTCTTTCCTAGATGTACAAGGTTAGAGGAAATGATGTAATTTAAGTAGAAATAGAATATGTCTTCTGGCGGTGGACAAGACTTAATCCAGATGACCTGCATAATCTGCTGCCCAACTGCCAATTATGAATGGACAATTTCAAGGGCCCTGCTTTCCATGTTTGCTTGTGCTTACAGCACAGCCTTACCACAAAAAAAAAGATGCCTTCAGACAGAAGACTTTCCTCCATGATATGGGACGGGGAGACCTAAACATGCTGTTCAAAGCAAACTGTAACCCAGAAGGAAAGCAATATTGCATTAATTCCCACACAGGGAATTTATGTTCTACCATCCCACTTCAGAACAACTCCTCCTGCTAATTCTCTCTTCATTTTCCTTGGATGGAGAGAAACGCTGCTGTAGGCCTCTGTTTCAAGCCTTGTCAAAGCACTGCGTATATTCTGTTCAGTAAACCTATTAGTTGCCGACATCTGAGCCTTAATCCAGTAGTCATGGATCGAGAGACAACACAGAGGCCTGCTGCTGATAAACACGACACAAAACTGTTTGAAGCAGAACACACCTTTGAAAACCTTTGCAAGGAGAGAAAGCTGGTCAAGTGGACACTCCAGAGCAAAGACATGGTCAAGGGAAGGATTAAGAATGCCCTTCACTGACCCCATTTCACTGCTTTTTATTAGTTGACTTGTTTGTTACTGATTCTGTGTGTGAAAGGCAGAAACAGAGCTTGTAGGGCGGGGGGAGAGGGAGGAAAATCAGCTTTGAGCTGATGTAGTTACTCCTTAAACTTCAATGTAATGGTGTGTGAGTGGTAGCAATTACTTTGGCTTCCCATGATAGACCACCAAAAATTAACAGAAATGGTGAAGGAGATTGAGGAACGTTAGGCTGTGCTTGCAGAATTCAGAGCCGCAGCTTGCTTGGTAAATAAAATTATCATTTAAACAAGGACAGCACTTGTACCGGTACTCTAAAATTTGGAATAGATGGTTAATCAATACTCTTTGTGAAAACACTGCAGTGTGGCTCTTTTGTAAGATAATGCTAGCAAAACAAAGCAGCTCATAGCTCAGGAAGGTACTGAAATATACCCTGCAAATGCCTTGGGGAATATTGTCCAGGTGAGATGTTAAAAGTAAACACCACTGGGAGAGGTAAACTGGCAAATGTTATTCTTGGCAGTTGCGTCTAAGGAAGACAAGGGAACTCAGGGTTCAAGGATGGGAATGTTTCCTTCCACTTAAACATAGCAATCTTACAAAACTAATTATCTCCTTCTGCATGTTACAAGCTTTTTCTGGGAAGAAATTAAAAGTAGGCTTTAAAAAAAGGTAATCCCCAGTGTAAACACAGGAGGGGGGAAGCCCTTACCAAATCCACATAAAACATTCTGTAAAACACCGACTTTATTGGAATGGAACACAGCTATTTAGTTCTTTGCTAACAACGGTGTGAATGAAGCAAAAATATAATTGCAGAAAGTTGTTTGAGTGACAGCTACGGAATGTTCAGATTCACAAGTTAAGTAGGGAGTTTCTTGAAGACAGGCAACTCCTGAAGCTGCTGCTTTGAGAAACCTTGGGAGGAGGGTTGTAGGATGTACTACCCCCTTGCAAAAATGACAATAAACAAATGTTTATTTTATTTATTTGCTCTATATACCACACCATCTGGCACAAGTGCCACTCTGGGTGGTTTATGAAGTTCACGGGTGCTCCATGCATAACACGTGAGAGTCGTGCAAACATGTCATCAAAACAATGACAAGTGCCCCCAGGTTGTATGAAAATTCTCCATCCGCAGATGCTTCGCCTTCCTCAATCCCAGGTAATTTTCCAATTTGTGTCTCATTCCCAGCTTGCTAGTGAAATTTTTTCCTGACTTCTTTTCTTTGCTCGAACTCTCAAGAGTTTCTTCCCACGTTCTGACTTCACAAGCTTTGTGCAACCTAAAGGTTTTGCTATAGAGTGGGGAATTCTTTCATTAACTTGCTCGAGGCTCTTTTGCTTTTGGTGTCTTTCATACACTGGAGAGCAGTGTCTACAGGGTGCCTCCTTTTGTGAAAAAAGATAGCCAACAGGCCACAACTGATTATATCGGTGTTCACTCTAAAGGAGGCGAGCCTCTGCAACAGACTCACCTGCCTACCTTTGATCTTTAGCTGTAAGGTGAATCGGCAATTGTTCCTGGGGTAGAGTGACTCAGATTCCATCTTCAGAAGGAGCTGGATGATGAGTGTTCCATTCTACCTGCTGTGGACCAAATGTCTGCAAGTGCCTGACTCTTCCTAGCCATTCTCATGGATTCTGAGACTACAAATTACCATTTCTCTATCCTAATACACAATGAGGAAGATTTGTATTCTTTGGTTTGTTAAGAAGCATTCACATTTGAATTGGCAAAAGGAAAAAGGAGTGGGGGGGGACATTGACAGGACATGAAAATAAATTCTTACAATGAAGTCTGCTAACTAAGGCTGCTTTCAAACGACCCCTAAAATCCGCTGCAAAACACTTGCAGATCTGGAGCATAAAATTGTTTTCCCACCAGCAGCGGACTTAAAAAAAAAGTACGCCCCAGCGCACTTTACAAGTACCTGGTCTCCGGAGGTAAAAACATTTCCGATGCGGATTGTAAAGCTGTGGATGCTGGGCTCTCCTTGCCTTCTGTTTGTTTTTGTTGTCTCCGCCACCCCTTTAACAGACGGGAATCCCTATGGGGCTGCTCAAACGGCAAGCAGAGGTGAGCCTGCATTTTTCTCCCTTTTTCTCTCCCTCCCCTCACCGCAGACAGAAGCAACAGAGTGCGGAAGGGTGGGAACACAGGAAGAGGAACAAAACCCCCATGATATCTGGCTGGGGGAATCAGAATTTAAGTTGCCAGTGGATTTTAGGGGTCATTTGAAAGCAGCCTAAGGTAGTTTTGTGTGTTCTCTATAAGATGTGAAACTAATGCATTAGTTTTGCATCTTTTTTTCCTTTTCTTTTTTGGTAACACTCTTCATTAGGAAATGATAGTGTGGACTTTCTACACATGGTAGTTGATAAGGTTGATGGATTAATGGATGGGCAGTGTTCAGAAAAGGCATCACATAAATCCAGCTGTGATCCAGATCCTATCCCATCTAGTGGTTTGTACTTGAATGCTGATGAATAGCCAGGCAGGCTGTGTTTAGGATGCAGCTCACACATGTCTGCTAGCACTAAGGCTCAAGCCAGGCTGCTGGCAAGATATCTGTGGGTGACAGATGAGCAAATAAAGAATCAGGTTTTGCATTTGGCAGGTGGAAGAACTTGAGTGGTCTTTTGCAGATAGCTGGCAAGAGCCATGGTGCAGTTTTAAAGATTAGCATGTCCAAGAGCCTGTTTGCTCCGCAGTTTTCTACTGGTAAATAAACAGATGACAGGGACTCTGCATGTCACCAGGTCTCTCTTCTTCCAAGAATATCAACTCTTGTAAACTGGTTCCCAAACTTCCATTTTCTCAGAAAGGCACATACCATGAAATGCCTGATATTTGGGAAACCAAAGTGGAATCTCCCAATGCACTGATATTCATTTACCCTTCCCTCTCTCGTGAACTGTAGCGAGTTAACTTAGATGTGTATGTGTGTGAGAGAGCCAAGCTGCACATGCAGATATACATGCAAGCATGGTACTTCATTGTTACATGATGCACATCATCCATTGGCAGTGTGTGTGTATGTGTTCTCTGTGTGGGAAGGGGGGGGGGAGAGGTAAATTCCCTTTCACACAAGCTAGGACCAGACTCACTCATCTTATACAATGGGCATTTTGGGTCCTGCATCACTGAACAAATGTATAATACAGTAGATGTATTTGGTGGCAAAATGCAGTCAAAAATAAACATCAAAAGCAATGGGATCTATACCTCCATTCACGCTGGTGTACCTAGAGTGGCACCACTAATTGAACAGTCATTTTTGCTGTGACATTGAAAATAGTAGATGACCTAGATAGAGCTCTGTTTACTTCTTGGTGTTCAACAATTATTTTAACAGTGCCCCAGGAAGAGAGGAGTGTGATTTGGCTTGGAGAATAAATAACCAACTACTCTGTTGTGTCAGTTTTCCACACATTTCTCTCTTTGTGTGTGTGTGAAAGTGAGTGAGCGAGTGAGTGTGAATGTGTGTTCGTGAGCCGTGACATGTCTTTGGGAGGACTGGGACAATACAGACACCTCCCTCCCTTCATTCGAGATGCAGCCTAAGAACATCCAAGCTCCGAGCCTCAACTAAGAAACTGCCTGGCTTTTTTTTTCATCTTGCCCACGACCTTACATCTAAGAAATAACTCCTGGCAAATCCATCTTTTGCCATGCTATAACCTATTGGTAATTTGGTACTGCTCTGAGGAAGGGGGTTTTGCCCCCAAAACATTAGCAACATTTTTGTTATTTCTTCATTGGAGAATGTTGCTGAAATATTGGAGTGTCCATATGTCATAGATTGGTGTTCTTACTTCTAGATTAACAACAATGAAATAACAGACTTTGTATCTTGCTTTAGTGCATGAGATTTGGATAATGAGAGAAAACCAAAAGCAGTAAGCCATCCAGTAAGCCATGGGGACCATGGACAGCTCCAAATGGAGCAATCAAACTGGGGACTTGAGAGATTTTTTTTTCTCCTTAAAAACAAGAGAGGTTTCCCCCCCCCTTAAAAACAAAACAAAACAGGCGGCTTCAGGGATGTGCAGGAAGATCACATGAGAAATGTTACCCATGTTATCAAAACTCTTTTTCTTACCCTTGGCATTTCCTTGTCTGTTCCTTTCAAACAGAATCCTTAGGTTTTAACTGAGGTGAAATTTTGCAACTCTAATCGGTTTTCGGTGACATTGTGGGAAGTTTCTTCTTTGGTTCATTTCCCACAGATACATTCATAATGACAGTATATCAGGAACCAGGATACTTGAAGAATAATACCCTCTGTATATATTTGAATAGAAATTGACACCCCTATTAGAAGACAGGGAGCACAGCTATGAAGAATTTTGACTCAAAAACATAAAGGCAGGAAGATCTTAGAAAATAGCTTAGAACAGTCTTAGGCCTTCAAATACAACATACACTAAAATGATTAGTAAGATGCATTATAGATGGAGTTGACTTTGGAAACCATCTGGAGAACTGAAGTGACCAAACATAAGCAAATAAAATAATTGAGACTAGTCAATGGGATACTGTTAAACCACTGCATTATTATGGTTTCCATTTCTGAATTCCATCCTGTGCCAGTCTTAAAAACTCTAAAAAGTATTGGAGCCAATATTAGAGGATAATCTCATTCCATATATATTTGTTCAGGCTGCAGGATCACCTGCAGAGTGAATTCCATCCAATTAGATGTATTGTTATCAAGGACATGGCCTTTTTAGCTGTGGCACCTCAAGAAGGACCTATCCATACAGGCTCACCTGCAATATGGTCTTTTCATTGTCAGGTGAAAATACATGTCTTATTTCTCCAGACTTTTAATCTCTTATTGTTATTTTACCAATTCTTGTATCATTATTGTTTTCATTGTCTTAGACCTGGCTTTACTTGGCTTTATTTTGTTGGCTTTACTTCTGTTTTATTTTGTAGCTGATGGTGATGATTGTGGTTACTGCTGCTGGGCTTTTATTGTGGTTTATGCTGTTCGTTATGATTTTTATATTTTATAATGTTGTCTCTGTACTATAAACTGCCCATAGAACTTTGGCTGTTGGAGAACATAGATAGCAAGTAAATAAATTCTCAAGACATCAGGCAGACTTCTAAGAGAGTGATCCCTATTCCCCAATGATCTGGACTCTGAACAAAGCATCAAATGTTGTTCATGAGCAACATTTCATAACTAAAGATGTTAATCTTGCAGCTTTTCATTCCTATTGAGAAATAAGGGGGGGGTTCCCATTTGTCCTTTCACTAAGATTTTTCAGCAGAAGATTCCTTCACAAACAATAAATATTCTAGGATAAGATCCCGTGTTTCATCATCTTTCCCCAGCCCCATCAGATGCAACACCAATTTGCATAGAATTATCACAGTGTCTGTGCAAAACCACATTTTTCCTTCACAAGATTCCCAGAAAGGTCTTTGAACTGTGCAAAACATGCCAGTTTTTGAACCCAATGTAACAGGCAGGCAGGCAGGCAGGCAGGCAGGCAGGCAGGAAGGAAGGAAGGAAGGAAGGAAGGAAGGAAGGAAGGAAGGAAGGAAGGAAGGAAATGGGACAAGCAAGACTGAGGTCTCATTGATGTGGAGACCTGAGAAATCATACTGATTGGAAAGAAATTTCAGCATGATGAGACATGGAAAACTGTCAAGGATGTTTTTTAATGTAACGTTTTGTGGACATGTCCACTTCTCCAGACATATAGCAGCAGTCTCTATTCAGAACATGGGTTTTGGTCTTAAAGCAGACTACGGGTCCATCCAGCCTCTTCATGTGTATGCTGCTGACTAGCAGAATTTCCCCTTTTCTCAGACTTATTCTCTAGGTCAACCTGCCTAACATTAGTGGTTACATCCCAGGAAACATGTGTTACCACTGAGACATTACAGCTCTGTTGCTTAGTTAGGCCAAAAAGTTGCAGTTTTCTCTGCATTCTAGGCAGGGACATATGTGCGTTCCCTGAGATTGTTTCTTAAAATGCTTGGATTACTTCTCTTTCCACTTCCTTGGATAATTTGCCTAATAAACATCCACCATGCCAGCATCAATTCTTGTTTTCATGGAAACATGGTGGTGATAACTTCTCAAGGACCACAGCAATGGATGAACATAATCAGTCCTGTTGGTTTCAGCCATTGCCACCTTCTCCTAAAATGGTTGTGAGCTTCCTTCCTTCCAGGATGGTTTAGGAAAGCATCTGCCATCTTATTTATTTCACAGTACAGGAAAGCCTATCTGACATTCATCATTTGATTATGCACCTCCCCCCACCCCCGCCAAAGTTATTCCCTGTGTTAGCAAGTTGTGAAAGAAACGTCACACTTCCTTGATGGTAAAATCTGATTATAAAAGCAACTCTTTAAAAAATCACTTTCCTTCCTAAGCCTCATCTCCCTGCCCTGCAGCATTGCCTCCTATTGAGAAAAATCACACACAGGATTATCGTTAATGATACCAATTGCTGGCGTGCTGACATTTGCCAGCCCCGGATATCAAAGCAGGCCAGTTCAGCTGGTGAATCTGCCAGAGGTTCCAAACAGTTAATGTGTGCTGTGCCAGCAATTTTATTCTAGAGTAGCCCATTAAAATGCACCTGCATAACCAATAGATGCTCTGGGGACAGCTGTGAAATGTGAGGTGGCTACCCTGAACTGATGCAATATGGCAGGCAGCCTTGATATACCGGAGAGTCCAAACTGTTCACACTCTGAATGACAATCCACCTGGGTATTGTGTCCAATCTCTTTATAATATGCTGTGTTTAGATTTCAGCCTATCCAGGTCTGCACTCTAATGATGCCAGGTTCTCTCGCTCGCTCGCTCGCTCACTCTGTAATTGACTCATACACACAAGAAAGAGGAAAAGAGACCAAAGCAAAGAAAATACAAACACACCCCAATCAAACTCTTAAAAGAAGATTTTTGTAAACCCTTTATTATGACCGCCCTGTTCTCTGTTTTTTGTGCATATTTGTCTTAGGCTTGCAAACATCAGAAATGGTACGCAAATGACACAGAAGTGTGACATTGCAGAGTGAAATTGAGTTGATAGTTCAAAAACCTGGGCATGCTTAGCTTGGAGAAAATTAGGAGGCAGTGAGATTTATAAGTATAAATCTAATTGGTACTCTCAGCTGGAGTAGATCCACATAATAACCAGTATGTTCTACGTAAGTACTAACCTAACCATTCCACAATTAAGAGATTTTAAGTGGTGCCTTCTACCAAATTATTCAATTCTAGCACCTACATGCCCTCAGCCATTGATGTTTGAGTACACGTGCCATTGAGCACATGTGCAGGAAGCACAGTGGACCCTTGCATAACAATGGTTTGTATAACATAAAATCTGTACAACATAAAAAATTCTGGAGATAGGGGAAATTTGCTTAACAGAATCATCTATGGGGCAAATCTTTCCAACATAAAAATGGTCGTGATTAGGGATTACTCTGTTTTCAATGCATTCCTATGGGAAACCTGTATAAAGGAAAATTTGCGTAACAGAATTTCAATTGAAACGAATTAATTCCTTTATAAAAGGTACCACTGTACATGAAATAATTTTAAAATGGGGGTGGGGTGAGAGATACAATGTTTCTACTTTTTTCGAGCAACAAGGCAACAGACACAGCCTTCTAAATTTTGCACACTTTGTACTCGCATAAACATCACTCTCAGGAATGTGAAAAACGACACTGAAATCATTTGTTATTGTAATTATTATTGTTATGCCATCGATCTAGGCATGTGACTCTCATTTCTTTTGGACTGAGACTGTTGCCATTCACCATGAATTCACACACACACAATTCACTAGGAATTCTCTCTCTCTCTCTCTCTTTCTCTCTCTCTCTCTCTCTCTCTCTCACACACACACACACACACACACACACCAGTAAATACCACCCAAAAACAAGAGTTTAAAGAGGAGCTTTTCTCACTTCCACATGGGTTTCCATCGCTATCATGTTGGCCTTCCAAGAAGAAGGAGCTGGTCCTGGTGGTACGATGATGGAATGGGTAGTCTCACAACCCAATAGGCTTGATAGAGAAAGTCTCTCATGTCCCCCTGAGAATCTCATGAACACCTGTCAGTCTCAGGCACAGCTACAAGCAGATTCTTTTATCTTTGAAGACCAGTATAGTGGCTATAAATGCTCACAAGGAGATGAGAAAAACTGTTTTCTAAACTACTGTTTTGGGGTGTGGTCTCTTATGATTCTTTTTGGAGAACTCCTGGCAGTTGCAGTTAAAAAAAAACCCCATCCCTCCTTGTAGCAAGAAGAACCCTCAATCTTTCATTCAGTGTGCAAGGACAATGGGAAAAAGCCTGAGCTGGAAACTGTTAGAGGGATCACGGAAATATTGCACAGTGCCCCACACCACTCTACTTCTGTCAAATTGCAGACCGAATGTTTGCTTCTAATCCCTTCTTCCAGAATATGTGGGACAGAGATTATAGCTTTAAATTTTAGAGGAAGACTTTTCATGTTCTGTCTTGGCATGTCTCTTGGGACATTTTCATCCATCATTGAGTTGGGTACTATGGATAAAGTGAATCTGAAAATCTTGATTTAATGTTTTCCTTCAAATCTCCTGAACATGGAAGAGTAAAAGGATAGTTCCAATCTCTTTTTCCCCTTCTTTCTCTCTCAGTGTGTTCCCAAATGTATAGGGAAAGCTCCGTTTCTTTCTTAATCAAATCAAAATCTATGCTTGTTCCTTCTCATTGTCTTCAAAATTTTAAAACTTATAATAATGCACATCTGTGGATACATAATGCATCACGAGAGGGTGTATTCATAAACCCTCTCAAGTTCTAAGCTCATACACAAAGCAAAGTGTTCTGCTTAGTTCTGCTTATATACCGCCCCATACCACTACAAGTAGTCTCTGGGCGGTTTACAATTTTGATTACAGTGTGCAGGCTACACATTGCCCCCCCCCAGCGAGCTGGGTACTCATTTTACCGACCTCGGAAGGATGGAAGGCTGAGTGAACCTTGAGCCTGCTACCGGGGATTGAACCCAGGTCGTGAGCACAGTTTTACCTGCAGTACAGGCATTTAACCACTGCGCCACGAGGCTCATCCTTCAAGCAAGATACACAGTCCTTTCACATTATAATTATCTTGGCCCTTCAGCCCCCAAAGAGTTCATTAAAGGAGCACATTAAAAAAATATATCTGGTTCTAACAGTCAAATGAGTGCTTTAACATTTAAAACGATGATGAAGGTGGCAGTCTGGGCTTAATTTCTTAGAAATTTTAATGGTTGTGCTGGCCTGCTTAGAAACCTGGCCTACTGAACTGGAAGACATTTCTCCTTAATCTGAGATGTGTGGTGCTTGTTTTTTCTTCCTTCAGATGAAAACAGACAGAAGATTTAAAGAGCAGCCATGATGGGTACTCCACTCATGTCATGTCATGTACCTGCCTATGCAATTTGACTATGAAACATATGAGCTGGAACTAATTTTCTCCTTAGAATTCTCCTTTGCAGATTTTGGTATCAAGCAGAATATTCTCCAGTTGTTTTCCCTCTGCATTCTGATCTGTTTTCCAGATACTGAATAGACCTACCAGTAATGGCTTTTACCATCTCATGATCAACAATAGATGTATTGCAATATTGGGTAATTGTCATGTGGCTGATATTTAATAAACGATAACACTAACACTTGACCTACTATTGTAGTAGCTAGAATGTGCTTGAGATCTGGATGTACCCAAACCCCATCCAAATGAATTAAGCCATTAGAACAGGTTTGTTTTCCCCATGTGGGAGGCAATGGGATTGATATGGTTCTCTGAAGTTGAATGAATTCAAATCTGAAAATTGCTGAATGGAAATGTCCAGGAACCACCACTTTGGTGGTTTCTGCTGGCTCATTTAGTGATTTAAAACCAGTGACTGATGCTTCAAAGCCCTGCCTCCTCCAGTAGTCACCCAATTTCCAGAGGAGGTGGTGCAGGGAAGCCAGACTGCTGCCATTGAGTCAGCACCTGGTGGTTTGTGCCCATTGCTACTCTTGAAGATTTATTATCAATTTATAGCTAGAGGATCAGAGAGAGAATGTTAATGCTGAAATCCTGTTGCACAGATGACACAAATGATACAACGTTTAGATGTGAACCTGAGAAATAGATATCATCATGCATACCGAGTTGTGTGGCTCAGTAAAACTTGGATAATTGCTATGGAGATTTCCTGTCCTTAACAATTCAATTCCAAAAGACACATGGCTTGCATAGCGGTGTGAAATGATCTCAGTCAATGTTTCTCCAACATTTGATACCCCCTTTCAAAATAAAGATAAAAATAATAAATAAATAAAATCAATGACATTGATGTTTCCCAACCTTGGGTATCCAGATGTTGTTGGACTAGAACTCCCAGAAATCCTGGTCAGCTCAGCTAGTGATGAAGGCTTCTTGGAGTATTAGTCCAAGCACAAATGGGGACTCAAGTTTGGGAACCACTGATGTGAGAAAAACACAAGGATGAGGAGATGGACAGAAGAGGGTGAATACAGTATTAGAACATAAGCAGCTTAATATTTTAATGATGTAAAACTTTCACTTTCATTCACCTTGTCTACAGTGTCTTGGTGGGTGGAAATGGAATTCAACAATATTTTGAAGGCCATAGGTTTGCCATCAGTGGTCTTCAGAAACCCACAAGGATGCAGTGGTACCTTGTATAAAGGAATTAATTTGTTCCAAATAAAATTATGTTAAGCAAAGTTTCCTTTATACAAATTTCCCATAGGAATGCATTGAAAACAGAGTAATCCCTAATTATGTTGTACGGATTCGCTCCATAGACGATTCTGTTAAGCAAATTTCCTCTATCTCTGGAGTTTTTTATGTTGTACAGATTTTATGTTATACACACCATTTGTTATACGAGGGTCCACTGTATATATATTTGCCTAATGGAATCCTAAGATTGGGGAATTGTAGTTTGATCTCTTGGTGGTGTGTGTAGATTTATTGCATTACCACTGTGGATTAATTTTAAATATACTCTCATCAGTTTTGTGATATTTATTATTCTTACATATATCATCTCAAGCATTACTTCATAGATAGTTAACTTACTGTTATTAGCAGAGATTGGTTCTGTAAGGTGGATTTGAACTTAGTGTTCTTAAAACAATGTGCTTCATTAAACAGAGAATTGGAAGTCAAAACTGAAATAGGTTTAGTGTGGTTCTTTGGCAACAGTTTCTCCCGGACACTGCAAGCCAAATGATGAAAAACAACCAAGCAAGAGTTTGTAACTGAGTGATTGATATAGATGCCTTCAATTCTATGATTAATGTGGCCAATATACTTGGATAGAATTGATACTGTTGAGAATAGTAAATACAGAGGCTGTTTCAGACCGTTGCTCTTTTGCTAAAATAAACCTTGGACTAACCAATCTATCCACAGTTCCCAAACCACTAATGTGTTCAGTATTATTGCCTTCTGGCAATATATTTTCAAAATGTATGCCTTAGAATAGACTCATTGAGCAAATTTAGTTAAGTGAGTATCATCATTCTTTGAACACGAATAACAGAGAGCATTTTTACGTCTCCACTACAGAACTAACGCTGTGAGAAAAACAAGGTCAAGCCTTCAAACACAAGAGAAGTGCAACAAGGCAAGGAATAATGTTTTCCCCACCACAAATAGCCATCCATTTGGGCTTCCTGCGAAAATTAGTATTTTCATGTTCATGTGTGAAAGATGCTTTGGTTCATGTCTCCTTAATCAATGTGGGGATTGGAATTCCCTTGATCATCAGCCATGGAAACTCAGTGGGGGAATGGAACTGGCAAAACGCTTTCTTAAATATCTCACGTACCTTGTAAGCCCTCCTTAGGGTCGCTATCAGTTGGTTCTGACTTGATGGCACACATCAAATAACCCTCCAAATACATACTAAACCGGTTAAGAAGAAGGATTGTGCCTTCTGGTATGACCCATGCTCGTCAAGCTTCACTCCTAATTGCTTCAGGTTTGTTAGAATATCTATAAAGTCATCCCCATTACTACAGCCTATGGCTGCTTTCACACAACCACTAAAATCCGCAGCAAACTTTGATCCGGATCACCCCCCGGAGTGGTCACATGGTTGATTTTGCAGATCGGATGTTCCCATGGTTGCGTTTTGAAAATCCGCAACCATTGTGATCCCATGGCTGAGAACCGCAGCAAAAGACACCATAACAGGGGTGAAAAGGTTTTGGTGCGGACTTTCTGTGTTCCCTTGGACTCAAGTAACAGTTTAAAATCTGCATCGGACCAGCGACAAGGATTTTACCACCTCAAGACCAGGTACTTATAAAATGCGCTGGGTCGCAATTAAGTGGGCATAGTCGCACTTTATATTTTTTTAAGTCCACTGCTTGTGGGAAAATGATTTTATGCTCTGCATCTGAGAGCACTTTGCAGCGGATTTTAGTGGTCATGTGAAAGCAGCCATAGATTCTCAAATCCATAATTCCAAAGCAAATCATTGATGCCAGGTGTCTCTGTTTAGGATGTCTTTTCAGCCTCAGCCATGGTGACATCACTGGAAGGAATACAGACATTTCGGGAATAAGGGGGGGGGACTACATTTTGTACACACTTTCAAAGCAAACCAACCTAATTTGTACTTCTCAGATCAACGTTCAGGTCAGAACAGTTATCTTTCAGATTATACGCCTCTCTATATTTCACAGTGTGGATTTGAGCTTCAAACATGCATACCAATGTCAAGGAATGATGTGGACCTAATCCCACGCATGAAGGAGAAGGTCTATATAATTTTGTATATGAAAATATTTGTAAAAGTAGACTGATGAGTAAATCGGATGGACGAGGCACCTGCCAAAATTTTATGTGTGACGCTCAACTGCACCAAAAATAGACTGATGTTTCAATCCTCAGGCTGGCACTCCATTCGTAGATGTTTGAACATGAAAAACTAAGAAGGGAATGTTGGCTATTGTATTGCTGCGAATCTGGGGGATCATTTCAAGTGACTCAATTCTTCAAAAAAAAAGTCAGTCTATGAATGTGGGGTGTTATGCTTCTGCATCCACACATTTCAAGTTCTTTGCAAATTAAAAAAAGTGGCAGGAGAGGCAACCATTCACTTTCAGGAAAAGCAAGATTGATAGTTTCAACTTATATTTTAAATATGTGAATTAGACATGGGCTCGACTCGGCGAAATTGTCGTTTCCATTTTTGGTTATCGTTTCCGTTACGTAACGGAAACGGTAACGATAATTAAGCCATCAGAACTCGAACTCGAACCGAAAAAAGAAAAATTTGGTCAGGTTTTTTGTTTCCATTTGTGGCATTGCGGCGATCGCGCAATGCGAAGCACAGAAAAAGTTTTTAAAAGTTTTTTTAAAAACCCCCGAATCCCGGCCAAAATAGCAGGCGAAAATATGCCTGCGTGAGGCTTTGCCACCTACCAGAGGGGTGGTTTCTGGGGGGTCCCCGGCCTTTCCCCCCTCTTCTCCTGTCCTGGGCTGCTTGCACCAGGCTGGGGGGGGGCATCCTCATCGTCCCACCATGCCATGCGGTGGGGGGATCCAAAATGGCGACCACAATTTTTCTTTTGAAATCGTGGTCAAAAAACACACCAAATCACCACAGAAATATGTGAAATTTATTTATTTTAAATGCCTGAATTTTAATAATAGCAGCAGAGGGTTTTTTATAGCAATAAAACGTCGTATTGATTTTATTTTATTTTATTTTATTTTATTTTATTTTATTTTAGACCTGCCCATTTGGGCTGGGCATGGGATGGGACAATGCAAATTGTTTGAACCATTCCACCAATGGCATCGCCAAGTTTTTGACTGACACTTCTGGATGTCTCGGAGAGCATAAAAAGTCGAGGCACCTTCCAGAAATCGCAGTCGGGTGTATGGATGTGGTTAAGGGAGGAGGGCTGGCTGCTGGTGCTGGTGTGATCCTATCGAGATTGAGGAGGGAGGCTGGAGGCTTTAGGATTTAAGTTAGGCAGGCAGGGAGGGAATTGAATTTAGAAAATAATTTCTTTGATTCCCTGCAGCTTTGTCTGCTGAAGGGAATAGCAGTCTATTCTTTATTTCTTCTCTGGCAGTTTGAGGATTTTTTTTCTGATATTGGATAAAGGGGGAGGTTCGACTGGGAGTGGGAGGTGTGGATTTATTTTAAAAATATATTATATACTACCATTTATTTTCTATTTTCCCAACTTCAATTTGCTTGCACACACACACATTTGGGGTGCAAGCCAAGAACAGAACCTCTATCCTAAGTGATATCCTAACTGCCCACTCGCCCATCCGCCCACGCTGCCACCCGCCTGTGGCCCGCGCCGCCCGCCCGCCCATTGCTCCCCCCGCGGCCGCCACCCGCCCATGGCCCCCCGCCACCGCCACCCGCCTGCACCTCCCCCCGCCACCCGCCCCCCCGCCCCGCCCACCACCTAGGGCACAAAAACACCTAGCACCGGCCCTGATTGTGGGACACCCCCTATGCTCTGGGAAGTCAAATTGCGCTGGAAACATCAAACGACAAACGACAAACGAAACGACAAATTTTTGAAAAATTTCACAACAAACGGAAACGACCCGAAACGGACCCGTTCCAACAAACGAAAACTCAAAACGTCATTTTTTCTGGTCGTGCCCATGTCTAGTGTGAATGTTTAGGGTCACTCATTTCTAAATGGAAGGAAGGAAGGATTGACAGTTTTTCTTTAAAAACATAATAACTTGATAATGCTTTTCCCAATTTCCCAAAATTTGTCATAGAGCAAGAGCAGACTCTCCCCTACACGTCTGCCAGAATTGGTCCTGATCTGAAGCTGTTTAAAATTTATATTTGTTGTGATTTGGCTGCTCCCATTTTTAGAACTGCCTTATGAATGTTGATGTGCCCTTCTGGGACAAGGTCATTGCTGCTTGAGATGCCTATAGCAGGTTCTTATTTTATTTTATTTTGAAAATTAATTGTCGTTCATGTTCCAAATGTTTGCAACCAGGTAGTGCTACTGTCAGGACTGCAGGGCTTGAAAGTGGACTGGGAATCCATTTCCATTTGTTTTATTTTATTTTATTTTATTTTATTTTGAATATTTTTACTCCACCTTTCTCCTTGGAAAAGGACCCAGAACATTTCAGACATATTCAAGTTGAGAACAGGGACTTAGAAGAGGCATCTTAGAACATTAAAAGGCAGCATTAAAGCTAGAAAGAGCTTGCAAAAAGAAAAGAAAATCCATCATGAGGGGTGGAAAACAACATGGAAAACACTGGTGTTCCTGTGATATCGGTCAATGCAATCACGCATGGTAATCCATAAAAAAGTCACATAGTAGGTAATCCGTCATTAAGGGAAAGCCTGCCCAAAAGGGAAGTTAAAAGTTAAAAGTCAAATAGAAGCAATGGTGCCCTGTCTGAACCAAGGAGAGAAAGAGTGAGTGTCAGCCGAGCTGTTGCAGCCAGAAGCACCTGAATACCTAAAGACTTTGTGGTTTTATACCAGCTGATGCCAATACTGAAGAAAAGAGGGAGGGAATCACATTTTGCACTGACCTTGAGAGGTCTTCAGATGAATTAAGGCCCAGGTTGTTTTACTGCACAACCAGCATACGTGTCGGGATACACCACCTTGATGAATGCTGCTGGTGGAGTGCTTCTTCTTTATATCTGCTGGATGATTACAGAGCAAGTGCATTTGAGGTGCTCTCTGGTTTATTAAGGTCACCTTAGTTCACGGGGGCTAATGCAGCCGTCAGATGTGAATTATTATGAGAACTGTTTATTTTATTTTATTAATTGTCCTTTGTGGCAGAAATCAGTCTGCAAATTGCGATGTGCTTGAATAATCAATTTCAAAACCATAATTTGGCCAAGCAATCCATATTCATCATCAGAACTCAATGACCTAAAAATATATATGCCATCAAAGTAACTTTCTGCACTGTTTCATTTTCATGAATCTCGAGAGCTGTCTCAAATTCATTACAAAGGTTCTCTGCACACAATATTGCTGCAGCAGCTATTTTCTGAGCCGGATACTGCTTTGTGATGCCAATCAACAAATGATCAAAATTACACTACAGTATTTCTCTTACTGAACATTTGTGTTGCCTTGATTCAGATTGAGTGTCATTTTGCTCCCTTAGCTGATACAGTGGTACCTTGTATAAAGGAATTAATTCATTCCAAACAAAATTATGTTAAGCAAATTTTCCTTTATACAAATTTCCTGCAGGAATGTATTGAAAACACAATGATCCCATTTTTATGTTGTACAGATTCGCCCCACAGGCAATTATGTTAAGCAAATTTCCCCTCTCTGTAATTTTTTGTGTTGTACAGATTTTATGTTATACAAACCGTTTGTTATACAAGGGTCCACTCTGTATTACTTCTTTTAGTAGCTGGTGGAGGAGGGATTTTCAACCAATGTTTTGCCCTCACTTATCCCAGCTGCTAAGTAATTATATCAGCTATGACTAGTCATGTGGCTTTGTTTATGAATATCTGCAACATCATCTCATGGTTTTCAGAATCGTAACGTCAGCAATCAGGTTACGTGGATTACTGCAGCCAACACTATTAACCATGGACAAATGAAGGAGAGGATAGTGAGGGCGCAGAGACGTGTCGTCAAGCAGAACAGCCATGAAACAACTCAAATATCAAGCAAATGACCCTGTGGCATTTTAAAGACTAATGCATCTTGTTAGTCATTATTGGCTTTTGCAACCTGTAGCTTCAGATTAAAGAGCATCTGCTGAGAATGAGAAAGGAGCGCAGTATTTTAGACAAAATGCCAGGGCTCATTATCCATGGTGGGGAACTTCAGCGGGTCTGAATTTACCTTCAGCCTCCCGGCCCATCACGGGCTACACACTGCTCCTTTTTACACCAGGCAGTGCTGAAATTCCGTGGCGCAGCAACAACTATGAGTACATTTTTAAAAAAAAAAAAAAACTCCCATTTCCCCTAAAAGCTGCAGTTTTGAGCTGAAGTAACTGGATTTTTAAGCTAGTAATAAGTAAGGAGTGCATTATGTTTTGGAGCAAAACAGTGCTTCCTAGAGGTTTCTGGGACTGGAATTTTCCTCTAGAACCAGATTCAAAGTTCCTCCCCTGTCTCGTTTGCAATGCAAAAGTGTGATTCATTTTACTGGTGTGCTTCCAGATGTGGCAATTATTACTCTACAATATGCAGACCACAGGTAACCTATCCAGAGTTTTTACCTTGTGTAGAAAAGAGGATGCAATATTATGTATTATGTAAGCTGTTAGGTGTGCCGCCCATGTCTTTCAGAACCAGTGAGTTTCCATGGCTGAGGCGGCATTTGAATCCAGGCCTTCTAAATCCTACTTCATCACCCTATCCATAAGAACATAAGAAGAGCCATGCTGGATCAGGCCAAAGGGCCATCTAGTCCAACTTCCTGTATTTCACAGTAGCCCCACCAGATGCACCTGGGAGCGCATGAGACTAGATCTCTGTCTCCTGACACCACTCCCCTGCATCTGGCCCTTGAAGTACCCCGGTTTTAAGCCTGGAGATTACACATCTCCATCATGGTTTGGAAAAGTCCACCTGTGATGGACGTTTCCTCCAGGAAAAGACACCATTCTGGATATCGGCCTAGGGTAGTGGTGGCGAACATTTGGCACTCCAGATGTTTTGGAGCACAACTCCCAGGATTCCGAGCCTAGACTGCCAATGATAAAAGACTGTGGGAGTTGTGCTCCAAAACATCTGGAGTGCCAAAGGTTTGCCACCACTGGCCTAGGGTTTGCTGAAATTTACTTCTCCCAAACGCTCCATTGCCTTGGACCATTCCTCTGGAGTCAATATTGAAGTGTGGAGTGAATTCATGGCCTCAACAGTGTCAGAAACATCAGGCAAAAACTCCCCCTCTCTCCCCTCACTATCCCCTCTGTATATTAAAAGCACTGTTGAGCAACTCACACCAGAGCTGCCTGTATTTTCAGGGAAAGGAGCAGTCGTCCACCCAGTTTAGAACTTGCAAAGGAAGCTAAGAACTGACGAGCAGCAAATGTAAGGCATTATTATGATAATTACCCAGCTATCTCTGACATATCCCTTCCATTTGAGACGTGCAGTACACTTCAGTGAGAATAAGAGCTGACCTTTCTGGGGGGATAATTACCATTATGGATACAGGTGGCCTTTCCCATCATCTTCCTTTCCTCTCTTCCGCAATTCCAATAGACTTCACAGAGCACCCCTGGGCTTCCTACCTGCACCACCACTGTCATGTTCTTCAATATGTCACCGAGGCCAGGATTCTTCCCATCATTCTGGACCCCTCCCTGCTTAAAAGGATCAGTGTGCTCCTTAATTTCTTTGTCAATCAACACCCGGTGCCTTTTTTTTTTTGTCTTCTTGCGTTCACTACCAGTGATAGGAGAGAGCCAAAGAAATTGAATTATGTTAGAAGCTGCCATCAGGATGCATTTTAAAAAAAAACTCTTGCTAGCTCACTCTGCCTCTCTCCCTCTTGAAATGAAGTTTCTTACATTGCTCATTAGATGATAAGTGAATATAGAAAAACCTTTGAGCAAAAGGTAATTCCTCGTGTGAGGAAGTCAGCGGCAGTACGGGCTTCGCATTTATGAATGCAAACTCAACTCGGCTTCCCGCAGGGATGCTTTGTCAGTTCTTTTATCTCCACAACCAAAGTTCAGACCAACTTCCTGAGTCAAGGACCATAAAATTATTCCATTTAAAGAATACTCCAATGCCTTTGGTAAGGATGGAGACCTTCCCCAAAACCAGCCTGAGAGTTTATGTAAGGGAATAAAATGAGTCATTTTTATTATTGTGACAGGATTCTCCTACCAGCTGCATCCCAGCCCCTCCAAATGGCCAAGTGTGTTAAACTCTTAAGGTTTAAAAAGAAAATGCTTGCAGACTCAGGTGGAAATAATGAATTGGCCACAATATGGTGTGTGACTAATAGTCATTTCCTCAGGAGATCGCAGACAATTTCCAGACAATGAATAGAGACAGCCAAAAGTTCCTTCACAGATTTCAGAGACAAGGAGGAAACAGGAGGCCTGGAGTTATCCTTGTGTCTAACTACGGACACATCATTGTCCTGTGTCACAAGATTTGGCAGATTATTTCTATCATAATTTAAAGACATTTGGCTATCTGGGGTAGAAAGACAAGATGTCATCCTCCATTCTATGAACAGAATCTGATCGGAGTGGCAGCTGAAACATCCATAAGTACCTACATTGGTATAGGACAGTGGTGGTTAGCCTTAAGCACTCCAGATGTTTGGGACCACAGTTCCCACAGTCCTTTGTCATTGGCAATACAGGCTTGGAATTATTGAATGTTTGTAGATTTTTTTTTAAAAAAGCATGAATCTGATAAGTGGGCTTGGGATGTCTAGGATTAAGGATGTAACAAATACCTGCAGGTTTCCTTAGTGACGACAAAAATGATGGTTCAGGATATTGAGAAATCTCTGTTTTAAAAAGTTACTCTTCTCAGCAGCAGCTTTAGCAAATTCACACAAAAAGTCTCAAAATTTGAACAAACAGATGAAACCTCTTGTATCTCACTCAGGAAAGCCTTTGAAGTCTTTCATTCTCACCTGTGAGACCAAAACAACTGAAGATTTGCCTCCGTTCTCAAGGCTCAAGTGTGCCGATATCATGGCTGAGCACAGTTTGATAGGGGAGGAATAATTAATTCACCATAGTGACAGAATGGAAGAGCATAATCTGAATGCTTTATTGATAGGAGCTGCGCTACTGCATTATAAGGGTAAACTTGCCTCCCAGGGTTGAAAGGATGAAACAAAGCAGAGGGTCACTGTGTTTCAAAGGAACCAATAACAGCTGTAATTTGATAGACTGAAAAAATAAAATGCCCAATCCAACGGCCATGCACAGGACATGACATTTCCTCATTTGTGTTCCCGCTACTCACAATTAACCAAAGTCTTGTAGCCTTCATATTTGATTCTTGTTAATTACATTTTAAGACGTCTTCTTCCAAACAAAACTACTGAAGAGGGCTCAGGAGTCAGCCGCCAGAAAGAAACAGCGGTCAAATGAAGATCAAGGCCTTTATACCCAGTGGTACTGTGTCCTCGACCCATGATTTGTTAGTTGCATGTCATCAGCCTCTAGAGATGTGCTCTAAAATAAAATAAAAATGCAGCTGGCGCTTTTCATCTCACCTGCATGTGCTGTTGTGATAAGCAGGTGTTCCTCTCAACAGCCTCTGTGGCCGCTTCTCCAAAGACAGCTTAAAATGCAAGCAGCTGAAGTAGACCTAGATTAGAACACCGTTGTAGCAGTATACCCAGCTGGAGTGGCAATGTGTGGCTTGCATTATTAAATTGTAAACTGCCCAGAGAGGTGGGCACTTTAAGTGCTACGAGGTGGTATGTGAGCAGCACATTTTGCTTTTCAAAAATGCATTCCTCCCCAGCTACTGTGAGGATTGTAGCTAATTACAAAAGGAGCAAAGAAAGAGGGGGCACATTATGCAATTGCCCCTGATAATTTCCATTCTTAGCACTTGGATGCCATGAGCCCAGTTCATTTACAGCCTTGCCCAAATCATAATTTAAATTTTAAGCAGTGCTCTCACGACTCACGTCCTGACCCTTTCTATATTTGTACACCTCGCCTCCGTGCGTCCCAGCCGAATGCTTTGCTTTAGATCAGGATTACAAGGATGGCCCTGCTGCAGGCCTGAAAAAAAGAAGAGGAAAATCCAGCTTAATCAAAAAGAATATTAAAGTGGGCCTTTTTGTACTGCACAGGCCGTAAGAGTGAGAAACCCAGTCATTAAAAGCAGGAAAGGGAGATGAAAAAGGCATCAGCATTATAATTAAAAAGGCATAGCCTGCCTTCATTCATTGCTTGTTTGTGGGAGCTCTCTCATTAGGCTTTGCCTTTTAAATGCTCGTTATCAAAGATTTGCAAATTCTACTGACTTGGCACATTTATTCAGCAGAAAAGTCCCCAATTTCAGCCGTCTCTCTATTTCAAATAATAACAATAACAATTCCTACAGATCTAGGAGAAAGTCCTTCTGTGGGGCTGCCACAGACATTGAAAAGTATCACCTACACTCTGCTACTATAAGTGTAGAAAATGGAACTCTGGGGCATGAAGTGAATCTGTTCCCCAACCCAGTAAAACAGATCAAACACAACCAAGTTTTGCTTATTTTGAAAGATAATTGTTAGACCATATGGAAAGGGATAAAGACAGGGGCTGTGTAGCTAGGGAAAATGACAGTCTGCACTTCCTCTGTGCCATTTTTCATTTTTTCGTTTATCAATACTGGTTTTGGGGGGGAGCGGGCTACTGGGGCAAACCTCTTTTGGGAGTTATCCTGCCAGCGCTTAAAAAGTGAATCTGTTCCCCAACCCAGTGCAGAAGAACTTTGCCTTCCCTGCAACATCTTTTTGGTCTGCGGATGGTTTTGGCAAAACAGATCAGCCAAGCCACAAGTGACCGAGTTTTGCAAGGGAAATTACTTGCGTTTTGCAAAGCAAGTAATCTGGCTTTAAGACGGGTTAGCGCAAGGGCTAGGGTTAGGCTAGTTACGGGTGAGGTTAGGGTGAGTTTGGGGTGCACCTCTGGGTGCCTCTAACTGACCCACTTAGAAGGACAGTTTACTGGCGTATGGGTTAGGCTTAGGGTTAGGGTTCGGGTTCGGGCTACGGTTAGTGGGCTGTTTATGCCTGATTGGCACATCCCAGAAGTCTCTGTGGTCAACCTGGCCAAGGGCATGCGATTGGTGGAAAATTTGCATGGTCCACTCCCATCATTGCGAATGTGCAGTTGTAAAAAAAAAAAAATAAAATAAAAAAAAAACAGAGACGTATTTTGGCAAGACAAACCCACTGCTGCTACTGGGAATGTTTCTGTGGTGCTTTGGTGGGTTTTTGGACCACAATTTCAAAAAAAAAAAATTGCGGTCGCCATTTTGGATCCCCCTGCCCGAACACCGCATGGCAAAGGCAGATGAGACGATGCCCCCCCGCCTGGTACCAGCAGCGCAGCAGTAGCACTAGCCAAGGAGAGGGGGGCGGGGAACCCCCCCCCCCAAAAATAAAACACCCTTCTGGCCTGGTAAGACACAGGAATCGGTTTTTTTTTAACTTTTAAATACTTTTTTTCTGTGCCGCTTGGCATTGCGGGATCGCCGCGATGCCAGGAACGACCACGACAAATCAGACCCAATTATTCTTTAGTCGGTTCGCGTTCGAGTTCTGGCGGAGTAATTCCCGTTACCGTTTCCGTTGCGTAATGGAAACGAGTAACGGAAACGGAAACGGGAATTCCGCTAAGTCGTGCCCATCTCTAATACTAACTGTGAAAAACAAAACAAATTAAACAGGGGAAAAACCTCTGATGTTATTACAGTAATATGGCTATCAGTGCCAAAGTTACAAAGATTATGTCAGCTTCAGAGAGGGGGAAATCTGAACTTTTGACTGCCAGCCAGGAAAATGGCTCCTGTTAGATTGAGTTCTTCCTACTGCCCCGTGGCACAGTGGTCAAATGCCTGTACTGCAGGTAAAACTGTGCTCACAACCTTGGGTTCACTCCCAGGTAGCAGGCTCATGGTTGACTCGGTCTTCCATTCTTCTGAGGTCGGTAAAATGCGTACCCAGCTTGCGGGGGGGGGGATTTGTAGCCTGCATACTGTAATTAAACTGTAAACCACCCAGAAACTACTTGAAGTGGTATGGGGCAGTATATAAGCAACACACTTTGCTTCCTTTCCCAACAATAGCCCATTCTAGACATTTTCCATTATATGTGCATGGTAGTACAGTGGAACCTTGACTTACATACTGCTTGACTTGCATCATATTTGACTTGCAGCAAGAAGGGGCCTGTTTGACTTGAGTCGCAGGCTTTGACTTACATCTCGGAGCCCCGGCGCAAGGCACCGGAATTGGGTGGCAGCCACGACCCAGCATCGTGGCTGCTGCCTCCAAACTGCTCCTGCCTTCTTCCCCTCCTCCGGCAGCAGCAGCTTCAGCGAGGCCAGCTCAGAGCACCTGAAGCTGGTCCTCGGCCTCACCGAAGCTGCCGCTGCTGTCGGAGGAGAAGAAAGGCTGGGAGCTCGGGGCTGGCCTTGCTGGTTAGACAGCCGGCTCAGTCTTGTAAAAAATCTGGCTGCAGAAGTCTGGTCCACAATGGAAGCATTTTAGTTGGGGAGCTGTAAAGTTGTGGGACTCTAATGGTAAGCATAGAGTTGTTCAGAACTTAGAACGTCAGGTTAAAAATCAGTAAAACTTAAATGTTAGACATTGTTGCTATGAACATTAAAAAGTGGAGGCATATAACTTGTGGAGTATAATTCCACGGCCTCCTCCTCTCTTTGAAGAGACATTTCATTTACATCCCCAGAAGGAATCTCCTATCCCAGTCAAATTTGTGTTAAATTGCTGTTTTCGGGGGTCTTTTTCATCATCTGGAACGGATTAATCCACTTTCCCATTACTTTCTATGGAAAATGTTCGTTTGTCTTAAGTCATGTTTGACTTAAGTCTAGACCACTGGAACGGATTAATGACGTAAGTCAAGGTTCCACTGTATTCAGTTGTTGAAAACAGCACTGGCAGTTGCTTCAGATTTGAGTGAGAAGTGATTACAATGGTACCTTGGGTTACGAATGACCCTAATTATGAAAAAATTGAGTTACGAATAGAAATCCCAGGTATAGGGAAAAATTTGAGTTCCGGAAAAAAAATCTTAACTCGAAACATGCTTCCCCAGAGGAATGCATTAGAAATGGATTAATTTGTTTTTTGTGCAAAACTCTTTATAAAGTACACTTCAAGATATGCACACTATACAGGGACATGACTGATCCAGAACAAACATTTCGAACAGCACACATCAAATTTTTTGAACATGCTACAGTTCAGTGCACTTTAAAGACAGACACACTGTACATGTCTTTAAAGTGCAATTTATAAAGAGTTTTGCACAAAAAACGAGGTGGTTTTGTGTCTTTTCTAGCCTCCAAAATGATTTAATCCATTTCCAATGCATTCCTATGGAAAATTGCATTTCAAGTTGAGAAAATTTCAAGTTAAGAAAATGTATTTGTAATGGATTAATTTCTTAACTCGAGGTACCACTGTAATTCTTTTTTTTAATAAGAGGAGTAGTTAACTCCTGGGGTTTTCCTTTCGAATTTTACTTTATGATTGGTAGCGAAACAGAGGAGGGTGTCCTGTACACTTTCTTGACTGCAGACGTTTGTATTGTCAGCATCAACATTCAGGCTGCTGTTTGCTATGAAGAGCCTGGCACCCTTTTTCCTGCTGTCAGCACAGACACAATATTGTG
Source organism: Phrynocephalus guinanensis (assembly GCA_037367245.1). Classification (NCBI taxonomy): domain Eukaryota; kingdom Metazoa; phylum Chordata; class Lepidosauria; order Squamata; family Agamidae; genus Phrynocephalus; species Phrynocephalus guinanensis. Next base: position 13,874,905 of record CM074745.1, on the reverse strand, counting down.
CATTAATATTGGGCCATCTCCTGGCTTTTCAATTCATGGCTACAGAAGCAGCATATCCCACACTCATAAACCAGAAGTGTTTTAAAGAACTGATTTATTTTTACTTTTCTTCAGCTTAGTCTAAATACGTAATTTGAGTAAGGAAAACTTTCCAGTGATCCCTACAGAGACTTCTTAATTTACTAGAGTTCACCACTGAAAGTTAGACCTTGTGCATTCCTGCACCATAGGATTTCAGCCTCTGAATCTCAGAGCATTATCCTATCCACATCCAGTTACAGATAGCTGTAGCATGGAGGGCCAAGACAACCTAATACAGAGGCCAGAATGTGATACTGATTTACTCGGGGTGATGGTGACTGAACCGGACTCCATACACACATTTCCCTCTCCATTATATTATACAAACAGGTAGAAGCCCAGGCTTATTTCTTCATTATTAAAAGAAGTGGATTACCCTAAGTAAATAGACACATCCTAGGTCTTGAAAACAGACTGTGTGAATGCCGTTCTGTGTCAGGGTGGAGAAAGCACATTAATAAGGAAGAATCCCTCTGTAAAGCTGGCCAGGTTAAAAACCATTACGTGATGATGTCACATGCTTGGAAAGTAATGTGCTACACACTGTGCTCATCTAAGCTCTCAGAGATCACTGTGACAGAATATAATGGGGTCACAGGGGCTAGCACACTTTTCTTAAGAAGTAAGCATTCTGCCACTTTTAATGGCCAAGCTTTCCGTTAAAATGGTACAAATCCAATTAAATGAGAAGCCTTTTAAAGACACTTGGTTTCTTCACCCTCCTTTTTTTTTTTGTTTAAAATATTCAGAATAAAAATGGAAGCGAACCTTCTCATTTCCTGACCACTTTTCCTCTCATCTAAATCTCCTGTTCTCCTAGGCTTAGCAAAGATATTATTCATCAATGTGGGGCGTTGGAGAGGAAAATATCCATATGATTCAGAAAGATGGGAGAGCCAAGTGGTGACAGCAAAGACCCAGGGGTCTGGAATTACTGATCTCAATGGTGTTCTGTGTTTATGAGCAGATCAGTGTTTTTACTCCATAGAAACAGGAAGGCATTATTCCAAGGTTTACATTTGTCTGACTCTGTTTTCTAGTAAGTGAGCAGCTGTTTCCATTGTGGCACCAGGACGTTATTGAAAAATCCATCGCAAATTTTGATCTAGTAATTACAGCAAGTGGATGATCTTCCATGAATGTAATTTAGGGGGAGGAGTGTCCCTTTTTGTTTTCAGCTCCGTAGATCTGTATTCTACCTTTTTTCTTAAGATACTTGTGCTTGTATGAAGGTCACCTTACATTTGCAACTGCTCTGTGAATCAGGGTAGGTGGGTAAGAAGTGATGACACTTCTGAGTTCATTTCTTTTCCATCTTTAGGCCTAAATCGAATATTTAGTATTAGAGTAGAATCACTTAATTAATAGGTGCTCAGTAGGTCAACACTTACATAAGGTCCATGAAGTCAATGTACCTACTCTGAGACTAACAATCAGCTTTAGGATCTAATCTGGAAGTCATTTTGTCTCCTGTAACTTTCTCTATGAGCTTTGTAGTGCAGTGGTTAAACTGCTGTACTGAAGCCAAAACTGTGCTCAAGATGCACTTGAGACAAAACACACACACAAAAGAACACATTAGCACAAAGTACAAAACTGTCTATGGGTTTCGAAGTGAGAAGTTAGGGAAAAAACCTTGGCAGCAAAATGCAAATGAGGTTCAGAAGAAGAAAAATACAAGTAGGCTTCAGAAGATGGATGATTTTCACATCTGTGTACTGGGGAAATTATAGCCCTCCAATATTGTTATTATTGTTCTTGCACTCCAAACCCCATCATGTTCAGACAGCATGGTCAGTGACCAGGGAGTTCTAGTCTTGTTTTTAAAAGACTACAGTACAGGTTCCCCATCCCTGTATGATCAGTAGCTTAGTAGTAGACCAGAAGAGGCGCTTGCATTCAGAAGGTCCCAGTTCCTGGTTTCTTGATTCAAAATTGCCCTCAAGATTAGAGTTACAGTAAGTAAAATACCTCCATGCACTTCCCATTGTTTATGTATGCATGGGCGTGCAGATTGGGCAGCTGTGAAGCGGGTCAGATGTAGCAGTTCGAATGTCAGGCTAGGTGTTGAGAGGTCCAGGTTGAGTCCTTTATTAAGGCATGGAATCTTTCTGATGCAGTGCAGAGAGTGATTGTGAAGAGGGTGCATGCAGGAAGAAAACCACGCGCACAGTGAAAAATCACCTTGAGTTTATTGGAGGAGATGCAGAAAGGCAGCAGGCTATGCAACTAATGAATGGAAAATAAATCAACCTGAGTAGGAGCTTATTTTCGTATCACCTATTTGAATCCTGCTCTCTGTGCCTGGAAGGAAGCCTTGGCAAAATGATCAGCTCCTTTCTCTTCCCACAATGGAAGCTGTTTCCATTCCAATCCCACTCCCCATCATGGCATGCTTCGTCGGGAAATGGGCATCGGATAACTGGGGGGGGGTCAATAAGTTGGAACTGACCTTTGCGTTCTCTTGTTACAAACATCCCTCTTCCATAGTGAACAATCGCCACACGTGCATCCCAGCTGCCCGCCCCCATCCCTAAGCTGGATCCCAGCGACAGCTGCTGGAAGCATGTTTCACTAGCCAACTGCTGGACCTGACGAAATGTGTTAATTAGGATGTGATGCTCTGCGATATGACACATCTAAAGTACAGCAAAATTGGTAACATCAGTCACAGTGGGAGAAGAGGGGGTGCATATGACATTTTTTAATTAAAGGGAAACATGTTCCAATGGCCCTGTGCCGAGGGCAGTGTCTCAGTGCCGATCCCTGGAGCGCTCGCTTTAACAACTTAAGGCTCACTTTCTTTTTTTCCTTGCACACATTGTCCCTGACCCAGATCTAAAGAGCTTCCTGGCTGAGAGGAAAATGATGACATCAAGTAATATAAGATAATTTCCTTGATTGGACAATTCTATCACTTCCCTGTTCCCAGCCAGAAACATCCAGGAGCTCCTGGAGAACTCCTGAGCAGGACATGATTTATTTATTTATTTTAGAGTATTTTTACGCCACCTTTCTCCTTGGAAAAGGACCCAAGGCAGCTTACAGTAATGAGGGATAATATGAGTCCATAATTATACAGTTCCAGTATTTACAATGAGGGAGACTTATGTTCAAATTATTTAAAGAACAAGGAATTGTAAACATAAAGTCTATATAAGGCTATAGATTCATATGAAACACACATTCCATAATTCATAAGTTTTACTAAGTTTTGTTTCCAGTACTGTAAAGATACATTATAGGAACATACGGAGTCCAAGTCTCTATATGAACCTTTCCAGGGTTTAGATTGCCATCATGAGATTCACCAATACACATATGATCAGATACCAGACCTGACAATCCAATATCGAGCAATAGACATGCAAATTTTGCATTTGTCTTTTAAACCTTTGTCTTGGAATCAGCCTGAAATCGAGACAGGAAATTTTGCATTTGTCAGAACCCGAAAAGGCCTCTGCTGCTATTCACACACCTCCAGTTGAGATAAAATCTTGATATATGAATATATGGTTGTGTTGTTTTCTGATGTCTTATGGACTCTCTAGATCCTCAGATCACTGTCACTATTGGCTGTATGTCTGTAAAGATTCTGAGTCATCCAGGTGAGTTTATCTGGAAGTTGAGTCATGGCTACTGGACTTCTTTTTCTTGAGAGATAGAAATGTTTCGCTGCTCATCCAAACAGCTTCATCAGTCCTCCTCCATCTTACAGTCAGCTTTGACCTCTTGTCACCCTGGTCTGAAATAGGCTCAAAAGATGAACAATGGCCTGAACAGGCTTGTAGGTAGACAATAGTATCCATAGCCTTAAGATGAACGATGGCCTAACACCTATGGCCTTGGTGGTGAAGGCTTTTTGATTTGTCTGGGTATTGTTGAAAGCACACCCTGATAAGTAGCAGATAGACTATGCCTGAGGCCCCCACCTCTGTTAAGGGAGGAGGTTTCAATGCTCACATGAATGGCTTCCCTGACTTCTCTCTCAAACCACCTATCTTCTCTGTCTAATATTGTGTACTATTGGTCAAGGCAATTTTTAAAAAAAGACTGGATATATGCATTGCATGAACCTGGTCAGAAAAGGAAAAAGAAAGGGGTACGAACCATAAGTAGATGTTGGATTTTAGACTGTTTGTTCCATGTCAACCACCTGCTTTGTTTTGAATTATTCTATCAATATTCAGAAGCAGACATAAAAAGGATAAACTTGTCAATATTTTCAAGTAACTGATATCAGTTGAATTACATTACATTATTGAAGTGCTCAGTAAGTATTATCAGCTGACTTGATGGATCTTGCCATCAATATTGTCATCAGTAGAAAAAGGGAAAGCAGTTTCCCAAACAATAGTCCCATCATGTTTTTTTTTTAAATTAGGTAGACCTCAACATCTTCAGAAATAGCTCTTGATGGATGGGACAATGGTGAAGGGAGGTTATTACTCTGGTGTTTCTAGAGGGGTGTTCTGCCAAAGGGCAGGGGTTTCTTTTTAGATCTGGAGCCAATAAGCACACCAGTGGATGAAGATCAAGTACAGTGGGACCCCAGTATCCGCTGGGGATTGGTTCCAACCAAGCCTTCCCGTGGATAATGAAAACCATAGATAAGAGAGAATGCCTAAATGTCCCCAAAACTGCTATTTTGTTATAGTAACTTGCTTTCTTGAAGTACCCCAATTTTAAGCCTGGAGATTACACATCTCCATCATGGTTTGTAACCTGTGATGGATTTTTTCTCCAGGAATCTGTCCAATCCCCTTTTGAAGGCATCCCGGCTAGATGCCATCCCCACCTCCTGTGGCAGGGAATTCCACAGACTAACAACACACTGGGTAAAAAAATATTTTGTCTTCTCTGTTCTCACTCTCCCAGCCCTCAATTTGAGTGGATGTCCCCTAGTACTTGTGTTTTGTTAGAGGGAGAAAAGTGTCCCTCTTTCCACTTTACTCATGTCCTGCATTATTTTGTACGTCTCAATCATATCGCCCCTCAGGTGCCTTTTTCCAGACTAAAGAGCCCCAAATGTTTTAGCCTTTCCTCATAAAAGAGGTCCCCCAGACCAGTAATCATTTTAGTTGCTCTCTTCTGTACCTTTTCCAGTTCCACTATGTCTTTTTTGAGATGTGGTGACCAGAATTGTACGCAATAGTCCAGACTGCAGTTGTTAAATTATAACCTTCACTCCATTAGCTCAGGCCTATCGACTTCCTGGTTTTCTTGCATTCATCTGGTAGGTCTCTCTCTTTGTGACTTTTAGCTGGTTCAAATATTATTAATGAGCCTTGGAACAGCAAGGCTTTAATTTATAATAAATCAGCTGTAGGGTTCATCTCATTGATTTCTGGAGGCCCATTAAGCAGTAATCAACAAGACATTTGTATTTAAGCAGTTTTGCCATTCAACCCACACACAGCTTAGAAATGGGGGAAGGGAGTCTCTCCCCCCACAACCTGCTCTTGTCCAAATCTTTCTTTTCAGATATTGAAATATGCATCAATGAAACCCAGTTCTTCACTGAATAGTTGTTGTGAGTTTTCTGGGCTGTTTGGGTGTGTTCTGAAACAGCCAAACAGCCCGGAAAAAAAACTCACAACAGCTATCAGATCCCGACCGTGAGAGCCTTCAAGGGTGCATCTTTACTGAATGTGTGAAAGAAAAATTTAGAGAATTTGTGCTTACAAGTGATAGTGGTGATTGTAAATAAATCTACTTCACATTAGAGATGGGCACAGAATGAACAATTTTTCGTTTTTGTTTTTCGGTTTTCGTTTCGTTACGCAATGAAATGACAAATGAAATTTGTCCTTAAAATGAAACGAAACGAACAGAAACGCGGGAATTTTTGTTGTGTGTTTTGTTTCCGTTACAGCAATGAAGTGAGCTGCTTTAAATGCTAAAAAAAAATCACTTAAAATTGGAATAAATGGTAATGAAACGGTAACGACACGGTAACAAAACGAAAATGATTTTTTTGCAAAAAAATTCACAAACAACGGAAACAAACCGAAACGGACCTCTAAACGACAAATGACAAATGAAACTCCATTTTTTCTATTCATGCCCATCTCTACTTCACATTCCTGATTTCCTTTTGGGGGAGGGGGGGGCTATATATCTTGAAGGAGAAATTTGATGAGACTAATAGTTCATCTAGTCCAGTGGCTCCCAACCTTGGATCCCCAGATGTTACAACTCCAAGCCATCCTGGCCAGCACTGCTAGTGGGAGGAGCTTCTGGGAGTGAGCCTCGTGGTGCAGTGGTTAAATGCCTGTACTGCAGGTAAAGCTGTGCTCACGACCTGGGGTTCAATCCCAAGTAGCAGGCTCAGGGCTCACTTAGCCTTCCATCCTTCTGAGGTCGGTAAAATGAGTACCCAGCTTGCTGGGAGGGAGGGGCAATGTGTAGCCTGCATGCTGTAATTAAAAACTGTAAACCACCCAGAGACTACTTGAAGTTGTATGGGGCGGTATATAAGCAGACCACTTTGCTTTAATTTGCTTTTTAGTCCAAGACCTTGTGGAGACCAAAGTTTGAGAACACTGGTCTAGACTCTAGTCCAACCTGATTGCAGAGTGGCCACTCAGACAGGTGCAGAAAGCCCATAAACAGGATATGAGTACCATTTGACTTTCCTAGAAAGTAATCTGCAGACACATAGTGCACAGCATGCTGGAAGTAACGTATAATCACTGTGTTTAATAGTTGTGTGTTGTTAGCCTTGTCTTCAATGAATTCATTTAGTATGGCTTCAGACTCTCTAACATGATGGCCACCAGGATGCCTTACATTAGCAAATTCTAAAATCTGACCATGTTTTGTAGGAAGATGTGCTTCTACCTTAACAGTTCTTAAGCTATATTTGATGGAATTCAGAGGAAGGCAAGATGGACTGACTCAGAGAAGATGGGAATTAGTTGGGCATAGTGGAGTGAAAATGTACGGCTGGTGTTACAGAAAGAGGTAGATCTTGGAAAACGTATGGATGGTCATGATTTCACTTATCTGTTGCTGTACTTGAGGTTTCAGGACAAATGCAAACATTGAAGAAAATGAGGATGCATTTTTATTTCAAAGGCAAAGCAAAGTGTCCTGCTTATATTCTGCCCCAAGCCACTTCAAGTAGTCTCTGGGCGGTTTACAGTTTTAATTACAGTATGCAGGCTGAGGCTAAACATTGCCCCCCCCCCCAGCAAGCTGGGTACTCATTTTACTGACTTTGGAAGGATGGAAGGCTGAGTCAACCATAAGCCTGCTACCTGGGATTGAACCCCAGGTCGTGAGCACAGTTTTACCTGCAGTACAGGCATTTAACCACTGCGCCACGAGGATCCTTTCAACAGGAACCAACCCATTTTACCCTATCTTTGAACAAATTCTGAAATACCGTAACTCAACTATACAGTATGTTGGCTTTTGCTCTCTGAATGTTCTGATGCATTCCTCGTTCTAAGATTGAAGGATAATTTGCAGCAGATGGTTTTTCTCATTGCACATTATGCGTCCGAAATACTGCAAATTTCTTCTCTTTACATTATTTAGGATTTCTAACTTTTTATTCAAGGTATCTTTAGAATTTGTCTGTATGTCCACATTTTGAATGCTTCCAGCTTCCTGCATAATGTGTCTGTAAGGGTCCAAGTTTGAATGCCATAGAGAAGTATGCTGAATACATAGGTGTGAAGTATTTGAGTATGAAGTCTGATAGATAAGTCCCTGTTTGTCAAATAGGGCTACGAGAGGTAGGTTTTTAATGTCTTTATATAGATGCTGGTTTCTCATTAAGATCCACCAAGGTTATAACATGCTCCAAGTGAGGATTCCAGTTCATCAAACACTTTGCCAAGATGTCTTGTCCACTCCTCTCGTGCATAACAATGCCAACAGAGAAAATAAGCACCTGTTCTTTGGTTCCAGCCTCTGTTTATTTCAGTAACCATCCTTCACTTCTGCATGACTGCCCACGAGCTACAGCACAATCCTATCTGTCTTCCCTGCTGCTTCTCTTCTGGCCTTCTCCTCTCCTTCTTTTGGAAAAGTGCCCTGGAAGGCTCCCAAAATAAGACAGCTTGAATGTGTATGTATGTATCTCCGGAGGAACACACAGGGAGTTTAAAATCGGCACAGCCATTCGGCAGGCAAGCTGTTGGATTGTGGTGTGTTCTGCATTGATCATTTATATTTCATGATGCTTGCAATCGTCTATGGTTGTGGAATTCTCACACCCTCTGCCAAAGCTTATGGCATTTAGTGAGGAAAATGGGACAATTGTCTTAGGGTAAACCTGAAGGAGGGGTGGCTTTGACATCGCATAATGAAGTTTAGTCGCTTTTGCTTCAAAGTGACTGCGCCAAACCTGGCCCCTTTTTTTTTGAGAATGAGTAATGCTTTTAATATTTAAAACCTAAGGAATCTGACTATGAAGGCAACCACAGTAACTGTCCTTGTTGCCAAGACAGCCTGTACAGTTCAGATTACCATGCACAGAATTAGATTTACCTTTCTAGCCTCAGCCACTCAGTACTAGTGATTTGGAAATGTCTTTTTTAAATGAATCCAGAATCTTCCACTTAGGATGGATAAGGTGCACTTGTATTACAAATACCTTAATAGAGATGGGCACGACTCAGCAAAATTTTTGTTTTTGTTTTTGTTTTTTCGTTTCATTTTGTAACGAAAACGAAAATGAAAATTTTTCAAAAACCAAAACGGAAACAAAACGACCATTTTTGCTGTGTTTTTCGTTTTCGTTGCAGCAAATCCATTGAACTGAAAAGAATGCCAACGAAACAGTAATTTTTCATTTTCGTTTTTTTTTTTTTTTTTTTTTCGTTTTCGTTACGAACCAAAAATGAAACGAAAATTTTTTTCAAAAACAAAATGAAAAACAAAAACGAACCGAAATGGATCCCCAAACGACCAAACGAAAAACGAAACACAATTTTTTTGAGTCGTGCCCATCTCTATACCTTAACCCTTCACTACTAGCCATTCTGGCTAGAGGTAATGGCAACTAGAGTCCAAAGGCACCTGGATGGCCAGTCACCACCCTCACTTGAGGAACAACTCATAAATTAATGTCCATCCTTTCCTTATCATCCCATTTGATTACTGGCAGTTCAGTGGATGAACTTTATTCCACTGTGTTAAAGCATATAAAGCAAAGCAAAGCAAAGTGTTCTGCTTATATAACACCCCATACCACTTCAAGTAGTCTCTGGGTGGTTTACAGATTAATTATGCAGGCTACACATTGGCCTCTGCCCCCAGCAAGCTGGGTACTCAATTTACCGAGCTCGGAAGGATGGAAGGCTGAGTCAGCCATGAGCCAGCTACCGGGGATTGAACCCCAGGTCGTGAGCACAGTTTTATCTGAAGTACAGGCATTTAGCCACTGTGTCATGAGGCTCTATTATGCAGATAAAGATTTGTTATGTTCAAGGAAATATAAACTACTAGCAGAGATTAGCAGCATTATGGAAGAAATAAAGAAAACCCTTCTCTTCCGGGAGGCATTTGGGTGACCCAAATAGTTTTTTTTGGGGGGGGGGGCAGTCCGGTCCCGCCATCTGCTGTTGTTGTTGCTTATATTTGCTTTTATTAGTTAGTTACTATTTATTTTTCTGTTTTGTATTTTGCTGTGTTTTATAATTGTTGTAAACCGCCCGGAGTTCCCTTGGGAAGACGGGCGGTATATAAACTGTATAAATAATAATAAATAATAAATGCACTTAGTGATTATGGAACTAGGAGACAAATGAACAAGGCAACAGAACTTAGTTCAAAACTTATATTACATATGTACACATATCAAAGAGTAATATACAATGACAATATACAAAGCGCAGCATATAGAGAGGACACAACAGAGCGTGGGGAAAGCTGCCTCTCACTTTAGGCAGTCCCACTTTACATTGGTTTGCCTGCTACTTTTATACATACAACTACCTGCTGTAGCCCAGTCAGATCCTTGATGAAGTGAGGTGATCAAAATATTCCACCTGGCACTAACCACCCCGACCTTACAGGCTCATGATTCCTTGCACCTGTGTCCTAGACCTAATACACATTCTTGTCTAGCTCATGACAGGGCACAATTTGCAGAATCCATTTTGTAATCTGTTAAATACATATTACAGACATTCTGTCAAAACTACAATCCTTGACACACTGGACTGCATTTGGCTTAGTATGATCAAGGTTGGGTTGCCAGCTGAGGAGACTTACATCCCCTGAGATTTCCGGAACAATGTCTGAAGCCTGTGGGCCAGTCTCTATGAGGTCACCAAGGCAGGTCCTTGTGATATCACAGAGTTAAAAACAAACCTGTGTGTTTCCCTGCCATTGACTGTGGGGGGAGATGCATGTGAGCTTGTCCTAGTGACTGTTGTGCTGCTTTGGAGCATGGAAAGCAATGAAAGCATATCCGGTGAGCTGGCTGAGCCCTACAGCCACAATACAGGTCAAAACCAGGTTGATTCTGCAATGTGAATTGATTTTGACTTTCAAAATGCTATGTCAATGCTGTTATTTTGCCATTGATGCAGATGGTTTCCAAGGAAAAGAGGTGCAAAAAACAGGTGCATGTTACTTCTGTCGATCGATGTGATGATAGTTTAAACCGGCTGTGTCTCCATACTTCTTTTCTCCCCTTCATTACCACTGCGGGGAGTTTAAATGCCATTTTACTATGCCAGACAGCTCCTGGGTTGGACCATCATTTCCCCAGTTTGACTGGAGCACTAGTCTGTAACTTACTTAACGCTGTGGTTAATCCTACATTCGCCTGCAGCACAAAAGCCTAAATATGCCACAGAGATGGAATGGGTCATAAAGGCGGTTTCACCGGAGAGCCGGGCTCTTTTCTGACAGGCTTGAGGCTGCCCTGGGGTTGATGGCTGTTACCCTGCTGTGGTGTAGGTTTGTCCGGCGTTGACAATTAAACACAAATGCTACCTCTCCAGAGATGTCAGTGTGGTGCCTTTCAGCAACACTAAATTCATACTGTGAAAGACACGCTCTTCTGCTTTCAAAGTGAAACCCGTGAAAGAGTATTTCAGTGTCCCTTTGTGATCAGCCACCACTGATGGCAATAAACCTACTCCTGATTTACACTCGCAGAAAGAATGGCATCCTGGATGTGCCTTTGCTTTCCCCTCCATTTTATGCCATGGTGACAGTGGCTGTTACTTCATGTCCTACCTTGTTCAACGATTATGTTTGTACCATGACAGCATTGTTCGGGTCACGTGGGTTTGTCTCTCTTCAGTCCCTGTTTCTGTTTCCTCACGAGCGTGAGTACTTGTCTTGTGACAACTGTTACCTCATGTCCTTGTTCCGTGACAAATTCTGAATTTGTCTTGCTTTCTTAACCTTTTTTTAAAATATCGTAAATAAAACTTTTTCGATATTGCTATTTACTGGTCTTCCGGGATTTACATGTCAATGCTACAGAATTTTCAATACTTTCTTTAATAAACATTTGCACAGCATGGTGTTTCTCATAGGGAAACTAATGTTGAATGCTGTTTCAACTAGGTGGACACTATTTGTTGCATGAGAGTTGTTACTTCATGGGACCTTGTCTCAGAACAGGAACCGGGAACAAAGCGTGACAAGATAATTCCCCAGCCCAGGGGCAGATATGGCTTGTCACGCTCTGTTCCCAGTTCAAGGAGCATGGTCAAGACAAGGTTTTGCTGTCACGCTATGGACGTGAGGTAAGATTTTTTTGTACCAGTCTCAAGTGGGACAGCAAGGACGGATGAACGGGACATGAAGTAATGGCCAGTGTGTCCCGACCCAGGGCTCTCCCCCCCCAACACACACAAGGTGATTAATAGCCCATCCAAAGGAGATGGGGCTGGGGTTTGCCTCCATTGCATTCTCCTCCTTCAGAAGGAAAACAGACATACGGTGTGTGTTTGCACTGTGAGGCAAACATGCAGAATATACACAAAGAGAACTACCCAATGAAGGTTACTGCAGGAGGCCGGAGGGAGGGGGAAAGTATCTTCCCTTGTAATGAAAACACAAACAAGCACCGCAATTCTCCTCATATATGCTGTTGGATCCATGCCAGTCGTTGTTGTTTTATGAAGCCCATTAGAGCTGTAAATTTTATGTAAAACGCTAAAAAGCAAGAGGGGATAGGAGAGTATCTCCTCTACTACCAGCTGCCAAACTGTATGGCAGCAGAATCAATGCAATTTGGAATATTAAGGGCTTGGGGAAGAGGAAAGTGTTGCGCAATAAGAGCCCTTGGGGAGCCAACAAATGAATATTCCAGCAAAAATGATAATAAACTACTGTGTATTTGATCACTTGGCCAATATGCAGGATAGCATTGTGGAATTTTAGAGCCACTACAGACAAAAATACAGTATATGCAAAATAATAATGTAAAAAAAACATTTAAAAGCACTGCATTATGGATTCAGCAGGGATGATTTAGGTGGAGACAGTGTAACAGAAAAGTATCATTTTGGCAATTTAGTCTTTTAAATAATTGTGTATTATTTTCTACATGGATCCACTTTCAAGCCTCACATAGGCTTTTAAGGTATCACTCACTTCAAGGGTGGTCCCCCCTCCTCTTTCTTCTCTTTCATACAGAGCATACTCATGGGTCTTGGAACACACAAAACAACAATATTATTCAGGGCAATCTTGCCCCACGTGGGGGATGGAAAGTGGGAGGGAGAAGCAAACACTAAAGTTCCTGGAGGAAGTTTGTATTAGTAATGCTTTTAATGTGTTTGGCTCTCTCCTAATTATGTGGCCTGTTGTTATGGAAGCATGATCATTACCTATATAGGAGTCCAGCTTTGGGTTTTCTCCTGTAAATATGGTGCATTTCAAAGGTTTTTTGTGTGTTTAAATATTTATTTCACATAATATGAACAAATTCAGCAATGCTAAGAACCACTTTAGAATATTAACACAAACCAGAGTCTATGGTGGACAACACCTGTCCACTTATCTATTGCTTGCTAATACAAAGGCATTAGTGATTCCACACTTGAACAGCCATCTACAAAACTTTTAGATGTTTAGATAGTGACACCAGAAGACAGAATGTCTTGATATAGGGGAGTACGCCTGCTCCTCTTCATGAGGTGGTCAGAGAAATACCTCAAAGAGAAGTAGTTTATATGCTTGGACTTATGGGCTTCCTTAGTTGACCTTGGAATTACGGGCTTCATTTCTTGCCATGTTAACTCTTGGACCAGGAAACTCCCATGGCCCTGAACCTCCATGAACATGAACTGCCACAGGAGATGACATCCAAAGCAGCTGCTCTAAAGAGTTCATGAATTTCATGAAAACTCTGTCCCCTTCCTGCCTGTTTTGGACAGGATAGCAAGGCCCTCATCTTTATCAGCATATTTGGAGATAGCTATTGCTTAGGAGAATGTCCCTCAGTTACCATGGTGCACAGCAAAGGGTGCCTGAGGCCTTCATAACATAGTATAGACAGAACTTTGTGCCACAGCAATTTTCCCTCAGGAGAAGCGGACACAAGACTAGTTAAATTCACAGTTGGTTTCAGACTAGAATTGGGCTGAAACTATGGGCCGGAGGAACTGTGGAAATGTTGGGTTGAGGATACTGTTACTTTCAACACCGGTAATGAGCCTTCAGGGGGAGAAAAGGAACTTGAGGGGATGGGTTAACCTACCATTTGCATAACAAAAGTGTGGGTTTTGTCTGTGATATGCTTCCCAAATGAAAAATGCAGTGATTGTACATGGAAATCATTGATGCAAATTGAGGGAAACTTGAGGGGATAAGATGCTCTTGTGTACTTCTCACACCTAAGGTAAGAAATTCCATCTGGTTAAATAAGTTTTAGTGGGCTGTCTTGACCTTGTCTTCTCAGAAATCAACGATCTGCCATAATTTTCCCACATCATTATTTAATGTGATCCTAAAGGGATTTTTGGCTCCAGCTTTCAAAAGCGTCTGATCCCTATTTTTGATCACTACAGGGCTTACCAAAAAGTGCCCTCAGCTCTTAATGTGCAACTTCATTTTGTTAACAAGCAAAGGCAGTTGGACAAGGTTGCCTTTCCCTGTCTTAAAACCTGCCACCGGTACTAAATGTCCCCTACCACCACCACCAACACCTAAGACTTCTCAGGATTTCAAACCATGCCTTGAAAATGCCAGTGACCTCCTACAGCCTCCTTTGTGTTTTCTTCTCTCTCCTATGTTTGCATATGTTGTAAATTTGGAGTTGAGCTGAACTAGAATAAAGTTCCTATCCAGTCCCACTCACCTCCAAAACCACATTCATGGTGGGTGAAAGTCTCAGAAGTGGTAAGCAGGGGATTTCACTGATGCCTACATTCGCTTCCCAGATACCCTGAACGCATCCGATCTCACCTGATTTCAGAAGCTAAGCAGGGTCGGTCCTGGTTAGTACTTGGATGGGAGACCACCAGAGAATACTAGGTGCTGTAGGCGCCTGGAGTAGGAACTGGCAAACCACTCCAGGATTCCTGCCAAGAAAACTCTATGGAGATGGAGTCACAAAGAGTCGGTCATGGCTGCAACAACACAACACAACACAACACAACACAACACAACACAACACAACACAACACGCACGCACGCACACACGAGCACACACACACACACACACACACACACACACACACACACACACACCACTAAGCACTTCCCTGATCCCCCATATCATGACCAAGACTCTTGCCATGTTCTGACAGTTTTCAGCGGTGGGCTGCTGACTAGAAAATGAGGGGGTCCTCTCCCTCACAGGCAAAAAAGGTTTGCAGCTTCAGGTGCTCTGTCCGGCAGTTCTTAGATGCTCCACTCCACACTCCTGATCATCAGGGATTACAGGTGTTAAATCTCTAACAGACTAAAGGACAGAAATTAGAGATATTCCAGTTTGTGTTTTTTGGTTTATAGCTCTTGATGGAAATTCATAAAGATACACTATGTGGTGCAGATACATAGAGCATTGTGTGCACTCCTACAAAAATCAGGCAGGCATTTTATTCTCCCTAACTCATTCACTCTGTTGAAGCTATGTATGCAGGCACTTTTATTTTTTAAAAAATGTATTTTTGTAATGCCCACCAGCCAACAATAATCCCTTTTTCCTTTCTAAACTCTATTAGTATTAATGGTCATTAGGCTAAGGGTTTTCTCAGGCAATGTTTAAATTAATCAGCCTAAGAATGTACCCTTGCTTACCCTTGCTCCCTCAAATTCCTGTGACACAGAAAGAACACTTTAAAAAATCTCTCAACTATTTTCCTGTCCCCATATTTTCACACTGGTCAGTATGACCTTGCAAAAGCCCTAGAGACTAAAATGATTTAATTTTATTTAGTTACTTTGGAGGTTTGGACCTCCAGGTTACACAAAAAACACACTGAGAGAAACTGATCCTGAGATGTGATTCAGTAGGGCTCCCCTATCGTTTAAAAGCAAATAACATATGAGGGTGTTAATACCACTGTCTCTTAGACGGTTACTTCACGTCCATTCTCGTCCCGGCAGGAGGTTCATTGAGTGTTGATGTCGGTCGCGGTCACATGGTCTTCCGGTTCTGTCCCTGTTCCTGTGTACGCACGGGTGTGATTGATGATACCGGCATGACTGTTTCCACACGTCCTCATTCCGTGATGAGATGTGAAATTCCATGCCTTTGTTCTCCTTTTTTTTTCAGCCCGACCTTCCGTTTTTCAATGTTTCAATTCTCTGAAGCCTTGCCTTCAATGTGTTATGGAGCTAAATTTGAGGCATTTGTCTTTTAATCTCTGCGCCACATTGCTGACTCCATAGGGAATGTACTGGCAAATGGCACTTCGCACTCCTGCCACTAGATGGAGAATGGCACGTTGCGTGACGAGCCTTACCCCACCGCCACTCATCTCGAAATAAGTGTGACAAGCAGATTCCAGAGGCCAGGGAGGGGAATCTCTCATCCTGCTTAAATCGCACTTCAGGGGGCATGGTCGGGACGAACTCCCCTCATCCGGCAATGGACGAGCGGTTAGATTACTTCGTACTGGTCTCAAGCGGGTCCGTGAACAGCGATGAAATGGACTGTCAGCCTATGTCTGGTCCAGTTGTACTGTACTACTTTGCACCACAGGCAGACAGCCATATGATCGAATGCTCCCTCTAGCAAAGCAAACAATCTCCCACGTAGAAGACTAGGTGCTAGTGGGTAAGGTTGTTTTACCTAAGCAGAAAAGGGGGATTTGGCAATGCTCAGAACGTTTTGACTGTCTGGGCCATGAAGAAAAACAAATGAGTTTAAAACTTTGATTATACTTCCTAGCTTGAGGTGTACAAACCATCCAAAACTCAAGCTCATTATTTCGTTTTTCATTGTTGATAATTATTCTGATGCAGATCTGTTTCAAGTTGACACACACACACATGCCCCTTTCAACAGAAATGCATGCGTATTTCTATGAACTTTTTGAAAATATCAGCATTTTCTTCATACCTGTTTATTGTGTTGATATACTGTATCAGTTGCACCTGGGGGTATGGCAAGAACCAATGGGTGTAAACTCAACAGAAGGAGAGCCAACATTTCCTGATGGTGAGAACCACTAAACAGTGGAACTGCTTGCCAAACAATGTTGTGGGGGTCCCATCTCTGGAGGTTTTCAAGAAAAGATTGGAGAGCCATTTGTCCAGGATGATATGAGGACTCGAAGACCTCCGAGGTCCCTTCCAACCCTATGATGATTCTATGAGTCTATGACCAAGTATCTTGAAGTGTGCATTCACAGCTTATATTAATCTGCAGACCCAATAAATTTCTCCCTTACTCCTACTCTTAGCAAAGGAATTTTTAGTTCTGTCAAGGGTGAAGGATTTGAAACAAAGCATTTCCACGTTCATTCTTTCTTTTAAAATAGTTTGAAACTGGATATCGATTTCATTTAACAATATCAGTGTGCTCTGATTATTAGAGAAAATGAATTTACACTGAGAAAATAGATTTACCCTTTCAGCTGTATTGCAATCCTCTATATCTATTTATCACTTTTACTGCAGACATTGCTTCTTTTGGTGTTGTTTCCACAAGTTATTCTTTGCTTCCCAGAATTATCAGACATAATATCATTCCAAACAAAGACGATGGACACATGGAATGGAACGAATCATGAGAGCTACTCTCCTTGTGCATAATATTTAGGCATGGACCTTTCATTTTGGAATGGGTCTGGTTCCAAAATCACCACAGCACAGCTGCTGTTCAGAACATGGACCCACCCTCCCAAACAAAATCACCCATTGATTTACCTTACCTTATCTCACATGGAGCTAAACTGCAACCAGGAAGTAGCCTCTGATGCGTCATCATTCCTTCTACCTGGCACTGGCCAATCAGACAGGGAGGTGGGATGATGCATGTCCCTGCAGTCTCTTGATTGGCCAGCACCAGGGAGAAGGAATAATGGCATGTCAGAGGCTACTTCTTGGTTGGAATTTAGCCCCGCACAAGGTAAGGCATGGTAAGTCAGTGGGTGATTTCATTTGGGAGGGTGGTTCCAAGTTCCGAACAGCAGCTGTGCTGCCATGATTCATTTCAGAACTGTTGGGATTAGAGATGAGCACGACTCAAAAAAATTTGTTTCGTTTTTCGTTTGGTCGTTTGGGGATCCGTTTCAGTTTGTTTTCGTTTTTTGTTTTGTTTTTGAAAAATGTTTCATTTCGTTTTCAGTTTGTAATGAAACGAAAAAACAAAAACGAAAATGAAAAATTGCTGTTTTGTTAGCATTCTTTTCAGTTCAATGGATTTGCCGCAACAAAAACGAAAAACACGGCAAATTGGTCGTTTCGTTTCCGTTTTCCGTTACAAAATGAAACGAAAAAACGAAAACAAAAACGAAAATTTCACTGAGTCGTGCCCATCTCTAGTTGGGATCCATTTCGAAATGAAAGGCCCATGCCTACCAAAACATACTTCATCAGATGGGCATCTCATTGTCCAGTGCACCACAAAGCCTGTACATTTAAATGCTTGATGTCTGCATCTGAGGATGCCATGGGGGCTGGGTTTTACCTAACAACTTTGCAAAAGGCACCAGGCCTTGCTAATCTGCTTTAGAGTTTGATGAAGAGGGATATTCCTCTAAGATGTTTGGCTGAGTGAAGGTCAATGCCATTCCCCAGTGAGAATTTGTCCAACAGAGAAGCATCCAATGTTCCTTTTCTCTTTTGAACAAGATGGTAGAAGTAATTGCAGATGTACTGAAAGTTTGGTTAACTATCAGAATGCAATTGACAAATAATTGCCTCTGAACTTTTTTCTTATCGAAACAGAAAGAGAATTTACTTTCCCGAGAAGTCCTAAATGCTCAATATTCTGACCTTCCAGGTTTAACCTCACATTGGTGAGGGAATTAAATAAATTAGTAGGAAAGCATTGCATTTAAATCCTGAAAAATTAATCTGAAATAAACATAAGATAGTTTTGGCAGGGTATGCAATGTTTTGAATTCTTTTCTTTATATACAGTACATGCATGTGTATCTACATTTTAAAGAAATGCATATTTGGAAGGAAATTATAGTATTTTTCTGCTATAGTTTGGATCTGTTTGATCAGCTAAAATTGTATGGACACATCAAGAAGATAGTGAAGAAGAAAAAGAAAATTGCCTGGTTGGTCTCTTGAGTTCTCTCATTTTAATAGGAGATGATAGGAAATAAATAATCAGAATGCAGTAATAACTGGGGAAGACATAAGACTATCTGGCAGAGCCTGGCCAAACAAAGACGGGGTGGTAGGAAATAGTAGCAAAAAAAGGAAGTAATGAAATTTGTTATGATAATTGCCCATCAATTGCTTGATTGCAAAGTGAATTGAGTAAAACAAAATGAGATAATTTGTTGTCTGATGAATGCTTGTGGGTGCCCAGTTTAGCAGAGAACTAACTCTGCCAGATTCTGCACAGTCCACTTGTCATGCAACATCCCAGAACCTGACAGAGGTTTTTGAAAGGATAGAAGCAGAGAGGAGAGGATCTGTATTCTTGCTCCAACTGCCAGTGATGTCAGATGGTAGAACTTTTCATTATCATTTTTTCCTGGAATGCAAGGGAACAAAGCTCACTCTCATGTATTATCTGTTTCACTGGCAAATTCTTTCTGCCTCCAAGACCCCTGGGGAGCCTAAACAGGAGCAATATAGCATCCATACCTGAATAATTATCAACATTGTTCATTGATTACAGAGCCATAAGGGAAATATAGGGTTGAGAGAAGAAAGAACCAGCTGGTTCAGATGCTGGCCTAGGATCTCTTGGTATCTTTGAATCTTGCTTATGCAAGCAAGGTGTTCTCTGCAACAACCAAGGCCATTCCCATGAAAACAAAGTGGGGTTCTTAATAAAAGGATGCCATAGTTATTTATTTAAAATATTTTTACCCCACTTTTCTTCTTTAAAAGGATCCAAGGTGGCTTACTTCATGGAAAGCCAATGCGTAAAGCTGGAAAAAAGTGAGTTTACAATGGTGGTGTTCTCTCATTGAAATATAATAGTTAAAGCTAAGAACAATAAGTATAAAGAGTCAGCTTCCATTATTAAAAGGGAATATTAAAGCGAAAAATTGTATAAAATATTAAAAAGGGATAACAAATACAGTAAAACCCCCCGCCTATCGTGGGGGTTAGGGACCCGACCCAACCTGCAATAATTGAAAATCCACAATATGCCGATGCTGGGTTGGGTCGAGACTGGGGGGAGCTCTCTCGGAGCTCTTGTACTTACCCCAGGCCTGGCGCTGCTCCGAATGGGCCTGCAAGGGGCTTCCTGGGCCCTTGGAGGCCCCAAAAGTGCCTTTAGTGATCCAGAAGTCACTTCTGGTTTACCAAAAGTCACTTCAGGTTTGCGGGGAAGCACTTTTGGGGCCTCCAAGGGCCTGGGAAGGCCTTTCCTCCTTACCCCAGGGGGCCTTTTTTTCATATACTGCAGACCCGTGATATACCGGGACCGCAGTATATGAACCGCGAAAGGGCGGGGGACAACTTACCACTCTGAGAAATGGGAGACACAAGTAGTACTAAAAACTCCAACCAAAGCATTATTGCATAAATATCCATCTAAAAGTAACACTCAGGCAGCCAGTCATAGAGGGGAAGCTTTACTGCAGAGGAAGTCTGAGATCATTTGGATCCAGGCCATTTAGAACTTTTTATCGATTTGCAGAGGTAGACAAGGCATCATCATCTTTTGGGGGCCATATATTTAGCAAGATGTAATTGTTGTCCATGTTGGCTGGGCCATATAGGAGATGACGTACAAAATACTAGGATAGTACCAGTTATCCAGCACATAGAATGTTGGGTCTCAAGAGGACCTCATGTGCACCAATCTGGAACTTGAGTCATGACACCTGGACTTCTTTTCCTTTGATCCAATGCATCCTTAGCTTCTTTTGAAAAATCCACATTTCAAATGCTTCTATTTTTGCATATGTGTTAAAATCCATAATTCCATGTCATTACAGAAGATCCAGGAATACATAGCAACATGTAATTTATCTATGACACCAAATTCCACATACCTCATGAAAAAAACAAAGAAACCACAACCATTGTGGTTTTCTATCACATTGGAAATGTAAACATGATAGTGACACCTTCTACCATATGTGGTGGACTTGTAAAGAGGCAAATGTATTGGAGAATGGTAAAACTATTCATAGAGAGATCTTTGAAGATTAAGTTAGAGCTTAGACCAGAACTTTTCTTATTGAATATACTGGTAGTTGATATAAATATTTCTTATTATCAAAAATATGTACTCCACCATGTAATAGTTGCAGCAAGGACATTGTATGCAAAATTTTGGAAACAACCTGAAGCGCCTACAGAGAGAAACTTCTGTGAAAAGATAAGAGGATGTATCGAAATTGACAGACTTCCCAGATATTTGAAAGGAGATTATGAAGAGACCAGCAAAAGAAGATGGCAAGAAGTAGTAAATTTACTAGTAATTTGATATGTTATCTGACTTTGATATGTACAATCGTCATTTTTGACTTGATAGATCCAATGTAACATTTTATATTTTATCCTTCATCCCCTTTCCCCACTTTTCCCTTCCCTCTTCTTTTAAAATCAATAAAACTTTTTAATTAAAAAAAAGAAATTGATGAGGCACTAATAACTTCAAATCAAATCTGATTTAGGATACATTCAGAAACTCTAACTTGGCATGCAAACCAATTAGTTGGACCCAGGCGCAGCCACCAGACGTAAGGAAACAGCTCTGGATCACCTACATTTTGACCTTTATTCAGAGAGTAAGTTGCCACTGTTCATCAACCACATTTATAAATATTTACATTTCTTAACACTCTGCACCCTCTTATTTTGAATTTCCAAGTGCATTACTTGAAACTCTTGATTTTTCCTGATTACAATGACCTTGCGTTTCTTAATGTTCAGTTTTAGAATATTTTCAGTACTTGCCAATTGACATGAATTAATAACATCCTTTCCTCAAGTGGAGGTTCAAGGATAAGAAAGTGTTATGGAAACATCACTAAAGCTTGTAGAAACACCCACAAACCTTTTTTGTTAGTAGAAACACAAACATCTCATGGTATGTATTCTCTAAGGCTAAAGAAGAAAAACAGCCTCCAACAAACAAAATAGTTCTGCCATACATAAAAGGAGTCACGAACTGCATGGACAAAGTGTTGAAAAACACAACCTACAAACAGTATTTAAATCCACCATAAAAATACAACAGATGCTACGGTCACCAAAGGACAAGTGGAGCTCACTTGCCATTGCAGGAGTATACCAGATACCTTGTTGTTGTGGCCAGGTATATATTTGGGACCACAAACTGCAGCATCCAGACCAGAATCAAAGAACATGAAAGACACTGCAGACTAAAACAACCTGAAAAAATCAGCAGTAGCTGAACACACCCTGAAACAAACTGGATATGAAATCCTCTTCCAGGACACAGAGGCACTGGATAACACTACCAATCACTATGTCAGACTACAAAGGGAAGCCATTGAAATCCACAAACATAAGCACAGTTTCAACAAAAAAGAAGAACGTCTAAAAATCAACAAAGCCCGGCTTCCAGTACTAAAAACTGCAGAGTGCAGAAGCTCAAAACTCAATGATTCCCATTTAGCCTCAAGCAAAAGTGATCAGTCCGCACCATAGAACAGCTAACGACACCTATCTAGGATCCTTGCTACCCCTGATTGCGTTGAAACTTCTTAATCCCATCATCACAATACAATGCCTAACACCTATTTTCCTGCATAGGACACGTTTCCCCTTTCCCACAACTTAAAAAACCCCAGTCTCACTCACTCTGTACCCCAGAGCGCAGAGCTAACTCCTATTTCCCTGAGCTCCTTGCCCTCTGATGATGCTGGCCACAGAGTCTGGCAAAACATGAGGAAGAAAAACTTCCAGAACATGGCCAAACGGCCTGAAAAACTCCCAACAACTATCTCATGGTATGTTTTATAAGTTATAACTTGATTAAAGGTCTGGCTTACGTTGCAATACAAATGTGCAAGAAAAAGTCAGGGTTCAGTAGCAAATTTAGGTTCACAAAATCCACAACTTTCTCTCCTCAAGACACACAGAGAGATGTATGCGATTGTTAGGCAGTCTTCAGAGCAAAACGCCAAAGCAGCACTGCCCCTGCAATGAAGAATATTTGTTGTTAGAGATGGGCACGACTTAGCGGTATTCCCGTTTCCGTTTCCGTTACTCGTATCCGTTACTCTACGGAAACGGTAATGGGAATTACTCCGCCAGAATTCGAGCTCGAACCGACGAACGAACAATTTGGTCTGATTTGTCATGCTCGTTACTTGCATCGCGGCGATCGCGCAATGCCAAGCGGCACAGAAAAAAGTTTTTAAAAGTTAAAAAAAAAACCGATTCCCAGCCCTAAAAGTAGGCGAAAACTGTCTGAGGGCACCTACCAGGCCAGAAGGGTGTTTTATTTTGGGGGGGGGGGGTTTCCCGCCCCCCCTCTCCTTGGCTATTGCTACTGCTGCGCTGCTGGTACCAGGCTGGGAGGGCGCATCCATTTGCCATGCAGTGCAGGGGATCCAAAATGGCGACCACAATATTTTTTTTGAAATCGTTGCCCAAAACCCCACCAAAGCACCACAGAAACATGCGAAAATTAGCTATTTTAAATGCTTGAATTTTTACAGTAGCAGCAGTGGGTTTTTCTTGCAAAAAAAGTCTCTGTTGATTTTATTTTATTTTATTTTATTTTATTTTTTTACACCTGCGCATTCGCAATGATGGGCTCGCCCATGGGAGTGGACCATGCAAAGTTTTGGAGCCATTCCACTAATCGCATGGCCAGGTTTTGCTGACTGTACCAGGCTGGGAGGGCGCATCCATTTGCCATACAGTCCGGGGGATCCAAAATGGCGACCTCAATATTTTTTTTGAAATCGTTGCCCAAAACCCCACCAAAGCACCACAGAAACATGCGAAAATTAGCTATTTTAAATGCTTGAATTTTTACAGTAGCAGCAGTGGGTTTTTCTTGCAAAAAAGTCTCTGTTGATTTTATTTTATTTTATTTTATTTTATTTTTTTACACCTGCGCATTCGCAATGATGGGCTCGCCCATGGGAGTGGACCATGCAAAGTTTTGGAGCCATTCCACTAATCACATGGCCAGGTTTTGCTGACTGTACCAGGTTGGGAGGGCGCATCCATTTGCCATGCAGTGCGGGGGATCCAAAATGGCGACCTCAATATTTTTTTTGAAATCGTTGCCCAAAACCCCACCAAAGCACCACAGAAACATGCGAAAATTAGCTATTTTAAATGCTTGAATTTTTACAGTAGCAGCAGTGGGTTTTTCTTGCAAAAAAAAAGTCTCCGTTGATTTTATTTTATTTTATTTTATTTTATTTTATTTTATTTTATTTTTTTACACCTGCACATTTGCAATGATGGGCTCGCCCATGGGAGTAGACCATGCAAATTTTCCACTAATCGCATGGCTACTTGGCCAGGTTGACCACAGAGACTTCTGGGATGTGCCAATCGGGCATAAACAGCCCACTAATCGTAGCCCAAACCCGAACCCTAAGCCTAACCCATACGCCAGTACACTGTCCTTCTAAGTGGGTCAGAGAGGCACCCTGAGGTGCACCCCAATACTCACCCTAACCTCACCCGTAACTAGCTTAACCCTAGCCCTTGCGCTAACCCATCTTAACCCTAAGCCAGATCTACTTGCATTGCACTACATGCAAGTACGTGAGACACAGCGGGTGCAAAGAGTCTGCCAGTCCGTCACTTGTGGCTCTGGCTGACTCCTGCAGCTCCCTCCAGGAGCCCGCTACCCCCCCCCCAAACCAGTACTAACGACAACGAAAAAATGAAAAAACGAACCGACTAATTTTTGCGAAATTTCACGAAAAACAGAAACGAGCCGAAACGGACTGCCTCCGACACACAACAACTCGAAAACGTCATTTTCCCTAGTCGTGCCCATCTCTATTTGTTGTTGTTGTTCAGTCGTTCAGGCATGTCCGACTCTTTGTGACCCCATAGACAAGAGCTCACCAGGCCTTCCTATCTTCCACTGCCTCCCGGAGTTTTGTCAAATCCATATTGGTTGCATCAAATATATATATGCAAATCCATTTGAATGTGGCAAATGAGACACACACAAGAGTGATGTCTTGAAGGAGTTAAACAGTGACTGGCCATAGGCTAATCACTGAGTTGGCAGTCATATTTCTGAAAACCAAAATTTGCTGATGAGTGTAAGCAAGACCCAAACAAGAAATTGATTTCCCCCCTGCTGATTTCACACATGACACTTTGTACAATTTTCCTCCACAGCATCTGGTGATGACTGCTTTTGGAAATGATGCATCGAGCTAAAAGAAATGGAAGAAAATGTTGGACCTGGTGCTCCTTGTGTAAATGTCTGTATTGTACAGTCAACATGGAGAGCAATGAAAATGGCTGACTGTTCAATCACTGTAAATGAAATCAACAAAAACTATGTGGGTAAGGGACAACAAGCTTCCCTTTGGGCAGTGGGAGCCTGTTCACATCCAGCTTTAAATAGAGGAATGTTCATGAAACTTATGAAAGGCTAGGTCTTAATGGGAAGCACAAATGGCCTTTGGTCATTAATAGCATTACTAGCATCACACCCCGTTGCCATAATTGTTACAACTACTGCCCATGAAGTGCCATATGAAATGATGTAGCAATAAACCAAGCTGAAGAAACACGAGTTACACCATTAGCATCAGTTCACCCGGACATCTCCAGCAAGTGGGAATTTTTTCATGGTTAAGATGCCTAATTTGGAACTGACCCAATACAGGCTTTTGTGATGTTATGATTACATAGTTGGTGAATGATATCTCTCTCTCTCTCTCTCTCTCTCTCTCTCTCTCTCTCTCTCTCTCTGTGTCTCTCTCTCTCTCTCTGTGTGTGTGTGTGTGTGTGTGTGTGTGTGTGTGAATGCTACTTGCTGGGTGGCAACATACATCTGCTTTTTAGAGAGGGGCATTAGCAGGAAAATGGCCCTCTCTGCAGCCCCACAGAGGTGTCTTTTGAACATGACTCTTTTTTAGAGGGATGAAAATGAACCCATTTTCATTAATATAAGTTAACAAAATGAATCGTTCCACAGCATGTCATCTGAAGAGGAGCTTCTAATTTGTGTTGGCTTGATGAATGTCTTGGTGGAATACTTATTTGACTGGAGGTGTCAAATTTCCACCCATCGGTCCTTGACTCACACTCTCTCGTTTGCTTCTGTTGCTGCCTCCACCTCCAGCCTGCTCCCTGTCCTGAATTGGGTTTGGTTCAATTTTTTTGGCTGTCCCATTTTTAATATAGTTCCGGGGACTCAGGTGGATGACATGCTTGGGGCCAAGGGAGCATCATTACATGTCTTTTGTGCAACTGGAAATTGCATATTTTCTGGCTTCCAGAATGAGCACATTTTCAACAAGAGTGCATTGGAAATGTGGGAATGTCAAGGGAGGGCCTCAGATTTACGAATCTGCTTGTTAGAGTCACATAGTTTTATTTAGATGCTACTGGGCTCAGCTAATAGGCATGCAGATTGTTGGGAGACAGCCAGAGAGAAATGGAACAGGCAGATGAGGTCTAGGGTTAATGAGAGGAGGTGCATGGATCTGTGGTAAAAGTGAGTGCACAACGTGGAGTGGTCTAATCTTGCCAATATCAACATTTAGGCTCCATCCAGGTACCTCTTGGCTGAAAACCAATGAGGTAATATATTCAGTGATAGAACCCAGGTGCAGCGAGAAGAGGAATGCTAGGATAATGCTACAATATAATCTGAAATGCACAGGGCCTCATTTACTGTCGCTAATGCTGTCAGTTAACAGATCTGTCTCTGACCTCAAGTAAATTACTTGCATTTTCTATTTCATTTTCCTTGGGTCGAAAATGAGTATAATGGTATTAATCTGCCTTTCAGAGATACTCAGAGGTTTACAAATAGGATACATTTCACCTGAAATTCCACTGAATGGATTCGTGTCCTGATTCCCTATGATCTGCTTGTTGATTGAATGTTATATCATTTTCCTTGGTGAAGGAGGGGCATGGGGAGCGGAAAGGGGGTGTAGAGAAAAGATGGTTGCATAGAGAATAAGAAGGAGGACTGCGATTTCACTACTCATATGATTCTAGAAAGCTATTGGCACTTCAGAGTAGATTACAGCTTCCCAGGTTTCTGATGGCTCAAGTAAAACCTTTCTCCCTTTTTTGTTAGGAATTCAAACTGTTAGGTATCCATTGCTTTTACATTAAAGAAAGACCTATTCTCTCAAAATGGCTCCTCGTCATTGATTTTGGCCATATCCACCCAGTGAGAATTTTATATAAGGAATTTGACAGTTGGACGAAATTAGGGTGGGGAAGGGAAACAAGAGATGTTTGGTGTTTTCATCAGTGCACCAGTGTATGTTGCACATACTTGTTCTGCACAAAACTAGTATCCTTCCACTCTGAGCAGCAACACACACACACACACACACACAGAGAGAGAGAGAGAGAGAGAGAGAGAGAGACAGAGACAGAGACAGAGACAGAGAGAGAGAGAGAGAGAGAGAGAGAGAGAGAGACAGAGACAGAGAGAGAGACAGAGACAGAGACAGAGAGAGAGAGGTACACAAACAGCAAGCAGAAAAGAACAGGATGAATACAGTATAGACAAAGAGAATGACATTGTCAGATGTTCTTTCAATTACTAACACTCTGAGCAACAGTGCAACAACCATCATCACTTCACACAATTTCCGTTAATTGCCTTAAAATGTGATTTTCTATTAAAGCATTATTTGCACAAGATCCTCCTGTGCATTCCTGTGTCCATGCATTGTGCATGTTTCCATCAGTCCTGGCTTGCTCTTGAACTCTGCCTCTTGGTTCGCCTTCCGCTGCCCTTCAGGTTTTGCTTCTAGGTGGTCCTGGAGACTCAGACCAGCATCCTGTCCGCGGTCGCACTTGGGTTTCAAATCGCTTTGAGTTTTCAATCGACTTCCGTCATCCTCTGGTCACTTGGCGCTCTTCTGTATAATCGATTTCACCTTCCGCACTGTGCTCGAACTGCTTTATGCATTTTTTCTGAATTCTTTTAAATTAGTCTTCTGGTCTTTCTAAAAGAGACATTTTAATATTAATTCATACCGTATTGTTCCTTTGCCGTTTTCGTGATGCTTTCTTGCTGAGCCAATCATTGGTTTTCTTTTTTTGTTTAGCTTGCTAAATCAGAGGAGATGTGTGTGTGCAAGGCAATATGGTTCAACATCATGGCAGCTTCCCTGTACTCCCTCTCATTTCAACACAACCAGTTTGAGAATCACAGTGTGACCCATTCTCTCTCTCTCCCTCCCCCTCCCTCCCCCTCTCTCTCTCTCTCCTCTCTCTCTCTCTCTCTCTCTCTCTCTCTCTCTCTCTCTCTCTCCCCCTCTCCCCCCCTCTCTCTCTGTCCGTGTTCAAGGTGCTGCTGTGAGCAGCACTTTCTTACGTTTGCCTGCTCTGTTTGCCTGCGCCAAAGGGAGAGGAATGCTATGGCATTTGGGGAAGTGTCTGGGTACAGCGTGGTGCACACCTGACTGGACAGGAGAGTGGCTGCAGGGAGCATCTGGGCCTGGCAGAGCAGAGGCTTCTGGGAGTTTGGCAGCAGCAAGCAAGTGGCAGCAGATGAGGACTGTCAAACCAAACAGATGCCTCATTAGCCACAGTGGCACAAAGCAACAGCACAGCTGTGGGGAGACAAGTGGCGCCTTCAGTCTTACTTTCGTCTCATTTGCAAAATGAAGCTGTTGCCTCGTCTCTGTGCATGTACATGTGCAATCATACAGGCTCATGTAATCGGAAAGCATTTGCCCAATTTCCCATTCACCCCGCTTCTCTCTCCCACGTGCATTTATTCTTGAACCGTGTTGTTCCCCTCTCTCTCTTTTTAAAATTATCATCAACTAAAGTATATGAATTACAAGGCCGTTAATGTGAAGAAGGATAAAACAATCCCATAATATATCAATTTAAGGACAATTAGACTTAAAGATTTTTTTCTTAAATCCCATAATAAAACCTTAAGTTCTGGAGAAGAATCATAAGCTCATGGGTCATTTGCATAATGTTTATCCACCTAAATGAATTTTCTAGTGATGCTTTTCTGCGTGCTATATAAATTTCTGAATAATGGAACATACTTTACTATATTCCTTTTTATTATATGTAAGCAGCATCTTAACTTCCACGAAGGTATTATATTAATAGAATTGAGCTGAAACCTACTCTCATTTTGCTTCTCCTTCCATGAGAATATAATGGAGCACCTGCGATTTTTCTTAGGGCAGAGGAAGTGTAGATTAGATTATGAGAGTTTTTGATCTAATTGGTGGCTTCCGTCTTTCCTCTCTATCCAACTAGAAGTGTATCTGTCTGACACAATTGTATAGCAATTTGATGCACCAGTAACTGCTGTGGCTGCATTGTATGGGATTTGTAGTTGGGTTAGGAAATTGGAATTATGTACTGTCGCACTGCTGTGAACTACAGAATCAAATCTCCCTAGCAGAGAATCTAAGTACTTGTTCCAACTTCAAATTGTGTAATTCTGTAAAATGGAGCCTGGACAATTAAAATGGTATCAAACTCTTATAGCTGGCTCGTATTGCTACACTGTAGATAGACAAGCTATCTGCCTTGGTGCAAATCTGCTTCCTTCATTCCTTAAGGGCTGATGTGGTCATTTGGACGTAATGATCTAAGATTGTTTATGATGTAATGGTTGAAATCCTTCTGCTTAACAAATTCCTAAATTGCAGTCTGTCCCTATGTAGTGAACAAAAAGTTCCCTCTATGATACTCGGAAGTATACATGCATTACTAAGTCAGAATGTAATGAGAATGGAGGCAAATGTTTTATATCTGTCGGCTAGGAATGGGCTGGATGTTGTACTAAACAACAGGATTGCAGCCAATACATCAAAACCAGCACTTATGTCGAAGGGGGTCCAAAAGTACATAAGGAAAGGAAACCAGCCATGCTTCCCAGTCAGCAAAATCCCATTTTCTGAGGTTTTAGGGCCAAAGCTGGAGACCCTTGTGATATCATAGTGTGAAGTCTTCAACAACAATTTCAGGATGCTCTGAAATGTAAAAAACAAACATTGATGAGAATTAAAAGTTCAATGTGTTAGTTCCAGAAGTGACAGCTTAGAGCAGGGGTCCTCAAAATTTTGACAGCTTAGAGCATCACACAAAAAATGCTTGAAAACACAAAGGCCGGATTGACCTTTCCGGCCCAGGGGCCTTAGCTTGAGGAGCAGAGACAAAGGTGTTTCAGCAGCAGAGTGATTATTATTGTTTGTGTTATCTTCCTTCCTATGGATAATTTTGCTGCAGGACTCTGGGCCAGCTGAAATTTTGATCTAGGACCTCACTGAGGCATTCAGTCAGCAGGATAATCCTAACAGGTGATCAGAGGGAACAGAGTAAACCCTGCACACTCCTCCCCTCTTCTCCCAGGTACAAAGCTAGCTCTGAAGAGGAATCTCTACCTGTGGGGATTTTCCCTTACTTTTGGAAACTGTGAAAAAGCATGGTTCATGCTGGTTTGGAGATGTCCCATGGGCAAGTCATCTCTCCTATTCAGATTTAGTTTTCCACCCATGAGAGCTAGGAAGTAGGAAATGAGGTTAGCTGCTCCTTTTCCCTCCACATATTAAAACTATACCTTTTATTGAGCCTCGTGTTTTTAAAAAACCAGCTGGTATATCTCAGCCTAGTTTCTAACACACACAAGTGTGGTTAGTTTTAACTTGTCCCAAGACCTGTGTAAACCTTTGTATATGTTAGGGCTTGAGGGCTGCTTCAGATGAGATCCCATACTAATTATTTCATATGGTACAATGGTCCCCCGCCCATTTGCAGTTCATATACTGTGGTCCCGCTATATCGAGGGACTGCAGTATATGAAAAAAGGCCCCCTGAGGTAAGGGGGAAAGGCCTGTTTCAGGCCTCCCATACTTACCTCAGAACTGGCACTGCCCCAAACAGGCCTGCAAAGGGCTTACCTGCGAACCGGAAGGGACTTTATAGGCCTGTTAGAGGTCTCAGAAATGATTTTCGGCAATCCAGAAGTCACTTCCGGTTTGCAGAGAGGCCCTTTTGGGGTCTCCAGAAGACCTTGGAAGGCCCTTGCACGCCCATTTGGGGCAGCACCAGGCTGGGGGTAAGTACAAGAGCCCCAGCTGGGCCCCCCAGGCCCGACCCAACCTGCATTCACATATTGCGGATTTTAAATTATCGTGGGTCGGGTCAGGTCGGGTCCCTAACCACCGCATTACGCAGGGGGGTCACTGCTAGTCACAGTAAAAAAATAATAGGTAAGATACCCCTTTATTAGCTCTAAAGGAGACCTCATACTGAGGGTGTTGGTAGAAGCAGTCTTCATAGCCAGGAGTAGTGGAATGCTCATGGGAGAGATAGAAGAAGGGCCACGTTTAGCAGCACTCAATTGTAGCTCGTGTCAACAAAGGTATCTTTATCAAAAACAAAAAGCCTGTCTCCTGACTTTCTGAGCCATTCCCTACTATTTTCACCCCTGCAGAAATGCAGGGCCACATGGTCAACAGTTCGTTGCCGTAGAATGGTTTTAGGCAGTTTTGAGTAGGATGGGTGCACTGGTTGTGGTGATGATGGTGATAGTGGATATGCAACTCGGCTGTCAGCTTTATTGTAACTTATAATTCAACTAGGGAATCTAGAAATCATTTGTGGAATAGCAACATTTATACATAAGTCTCAAGAAAAGTGAAGACTGTGAAAGGTCCAGAAATGTATTTTTAAAGGACTGTAGGAAGCTACTTGACAGTGAGTTAGACTGTGATTTCATTGAGCTTCCTATTATTTGCAGTGACTGCCAAAACCTGACCAGGATTTCATAGTCCTGGCTGCAGATGACAGAGATTAGATGTGATCATGTGCCAAAAGTATAACCCCTTCACCTTGTTTGATACCATGTTAGCTGATATTCACCAGTAAAAGTCCATCAAGAGTATCCCTGCCCTGTCTTTGGAATGTTGGACTTTCTCCAGACTAAAAGAGAAAGAGGATTGTAAGTTTTTTGAATCCTGGAATGCTTTCTATGAATGGTTATATATAAGAAACAGGATAGTGGAAGAGGAGATATAATTCTGTATTGTTATATAGATGGCTAGTAAATATTAACCTATCTTGCACTGTATGCAAATATAAATATTGTTAATAGAGATGGGCACGACTCATAAAATGGTGTTTTGTTTGTTGTTTGTTGTTTAGGGGGTCTGTTTCGGTTCGTTTTCATTTTTCGTGATTTTTTTGCAAAAACAATCATTTTCATTTCGTTACGTAACGAAATGAAAAAGCAAAAACGAAAATGAAAAATTGCTGTTTCGTTAGCATTCATTACAGTTCAATGTATTTGCTGCAACGAAAATGAAATGCACGACAAAATTTCTATTGTTTCGGTTCGTTTCATTTCATTTTGGAGACAAAATTTGTTTTTTGTTTCGTTACATAACAAAACGAAAAAAACAAAAAGAAAAATGAAAAATTGCTCATTTCGTGCCCATCTCTAATTGTTAATAAAAATGGGCACGAAATGAATAAGTGTTCATTCCGTTATTCATTATTTGTTTCAGTATGTAACAAAACGAATAACAAAAATTGTGATGAAATTGGAACGAACCGAACATAACCACGAAAATTAGGTTCGTTACATTTTGTTTACATTCATGGCGACGCACAATAAAATGAGCTGTTTTAAAATGTTAAAAAACGTCCTGAATATCTCTAAAAACCCAGCAATAATTATTTATTCTTCCTGATAATAGCTACCAGGGGGGTTGGGGTCCTTAAAACATGCATGTATGTCTTTTCTCAGATCACTGTATTTTTTTCCTTTAAGGGGAGTTAGGGGACATCGACCCAAAATGGCTCCCAGATGCCTAATATTGATTTCTTGGGTATTAAAATGCCCTGGACATCCATAAAAACACAGTGATAATTATCTGAAATTATTACCTACCGGGGGTTGCGGTCCTTAAAACGTTTGTTTTTGTCTTTCTCCCATCGTGATGTATTTTTTCTTTTCCCTTTAAGGATGTCACAAAATTGATTCCAGCGACAAGATGGATGCAAGCCATGTGATGGGATCATGTAAATTCTTGGACAGTTTCAACCAATAGTATGCCCAGGTTGCAGATTGGGTAGGTGTGGCAGCCACAGAGGGCATAAAAAGCTTTGGCAGCCCCCGTCCTCCTTGCAGTCTGCAGTGGGAGTTAGGGTGGGATTGCTGTCTCTGTGACTCGTCATTACTTTAGGCTAGCCAGGCAGGTGTGTGTCTCTGTGTTCGTGCTGGCTGCAGCCTGGCTGTTAGGGGAGAGAAAGAAGAGATTTCTCTTGCAGCCTCCCTGTGTGTGTGTGTACCTCTTGATGAGTACCCTCCCCTGCCCCGCAGTGCAGTCACTCTGCAGCTGCCTTACGCCCTGGGCAATGCCCATCGCTGCCTTTGCAGCCTCCCTGCGTACCTAGTCTATACTGTGTCTCTGCAAGCATCATTTTTTTTAGTGTTTTCCCTCTGGTCTGGGGTGTTGGCGGACGTCCGCGCACAGAAATGCTTTAAGTTGCACAAAAAGCGGGTAGAAATGAGAAACAAAAAAAAATGAAACAATTTTTTTTCAAAAAATTCACAAAACATGAAAACGAACCGAAACGGACCCACAACAAAAAATTAAAAACCGAAATGTCTTTTTTTCCAATTCGTGCCCATCTCTAATTGTTAATATAAACCTCCTTTTTAGATTGAAATAAAAAAGAGGTGTCTATTAACAATATACACCTTTGGAATGTTGGACTTTTTCCAACTTGCTTCTTACTTTTCAACATTCACATGTGAATGCTAATAGCCACTCTGTGGGCAGTAATTTACAATTAAAAGAACTTCAGGAATCTCAGCTCAATTCTTGCTAACTCTTCTGTGATTGCTGCTTGAGCAGCACCTTCAGGTAAACTTGTAACATAATTCCAATGCTTCCATGAGTGTGCAGCAAAGAGGCTTCGTCATTTCAGATTTGTCTTGTGTGAGCCATCATAGGATTAACAGCCTGGAAGTGTTTTTTCAGACTTTTTTTTCCTGGTGCTTGTCCCTTGAGAATACAGCTTCTTTTCTTTGTAATTCTCCTGTTCTACTTCAAGGAACTGGATCTAGTAGACAAATCAAATTCATTCTCTCTCTCTCTCTCTCTCTCTCTCTCTCTCTCTCTCTCTCTCTCTCTCTCTCTGTGTGTGTGTGTGTGTGTGTGTGTGTGTGTGTGTGTGTGTGTGAGAATGAGAGAGAGATCTCAGCTCATTCTTTGTTCTAAATACTGCAATGGATGGAAATTGAAAAGAGTTTTATACATTATTTTTCTGAAATTATGATTTGGTTCATAAATACTGCTTTTTTTAGGAACAGAGATAAGCAAACAAGGGAATAGGTGCTAAATTTCTGTTGCAGAGTTTTTGAATTTCTGGTAAAGTTTGCTTTCTGCTGCACAGTAGAACTACAGAGGTTCACATAAGAGAATAGCTATAAAGTGCTCCAGAGTCCACCCCTTTCTCATTAACGGTCACGTAAATTCTCAGCAACTCGCTCTGAGATATTTGTAAGAGAAAGAACAAAAGCAGTTACTGTGTTTCATTGATATTGCTTGAAATAGCTAACTTGTGTATACTGCTTTCTTTACTGCACACATATTAGCAACCAACCAAACAAATTAAGAACCATGAACCACTGCCGCCAACCAATGAAGGAAAGTGGTAAAACACTCAGCAGAGAGAGGGGGCTCTCCTTGAATTTCAAAAGCTGGAACTTTTTTGAAATGGTTAGTACTGGATAGGCGGACAATAACTCCAGTTCAAAAAAAAGCC
Organism: Phrynocephalus guinanensis; assembly: GCA_037367245.1. Taxonomy (NCBI): domain Eukaryota; kingdom Metazoa; phylum Chordata; class Lepidosauria; order Squamata; family Agamidae; genus Phrynocephalus; species Phrynocephalus guinanensis. The sequence continues at coordinate 13,840,330 of CM074745.1, read as the reverse complement.
TAGTAACTAAAACTACACACATGATACAAGGTTGCAAATAAAACTCTCAACAAATCTCTTTTATGGGAATCTAGGCTTGTCTGTCTAAGGTATAATTTAAGGCAGAACAGGGGAGTTTTAAGTTTCTGACTGGTAATGGAGCACTATGAAGGTGTTGGTGGCTTAGAATTAAGGATCCCAGTGCCTAAACAACTCCCTAAGATCGGCCCTAGACCCCTTCAGATTGAAATACTGCATGTGTAAATCTCCAGTTTAATTCCCTAAAAATGTTTCAAAGTAGCTATACATTGGATACTTTAACGGCCCAGACCAAAAGTGAACTGCTGTAAGATTACTTGTAGTTGTCATTAACTAGTTTCCCCAGTTATACTATTAAACAAAGGGCCTTTATACACGACCCCTAAGCTGCAAGGTCCGGACCTTACAAGTGTTTTCCCACCAGCTCCGGACTTTGCAGACAATTAAGTGCGACCCCGCCCACCTAAGCGCGACCCAGCTGCACTTTCTTGTACCTGCTTGAGGTGGGTGAAAATCCCCAGGTCCGGATTTAATCTGGTCAGTGCGGGGCTCTCCTGGCTTCTGCTTGTGGTTTTTTTTTTGCCTCCTGCCCCTTTAAGAGAAGAGGTGGGAGGAAAAAAAAAGCAAGCAGAAGAGAAACGGAAGAGAAACGGAGCTCCGGGAGGCTCCTCCAGGTGAGCTGCATTTTTCCCCTCTTTCTCTGGTGGGGAGGAAGGAAGGGCAACGAACCCCTAAGATCTTTGGTCCGAATTTAAGGGACCAGCGGATCTTAGGGGTCGTGTGAAAAGGCCCAAAGTAGCTATACATTGGATACTTTAACAGCCCAGACCAAAAGTGAACTGCTGTAAGATTACTTGTAGTTGTCATTAACTAGTTTCCCCAGTTATACTATTAAACAAAGTTATCTTCTAACAAAGTTATTATATCTTAAAAATCTTAAAAATCTATGCTTCTTAAAAATCTATGCTTTATGTCATTTTAACCTCACCTTTCTATGCTTCTTTAAAATCTATGCTTTATGTCATTTTAACCTCACATTTCTAGTTTACAAGGCCCCTGAGCAATTTAAGTTAAAAAAAAAATTACCACCGCATTTGTGATTCTCCGATTTAATTTCTTGCAAATGCTTCAAAAGCAGATATACATCAGGCACCCCCAGAGCACAGAACTGACCTTGCTGTCTTTGTGAGCTGTCAAAGGACCAATAAACTGGAAATGATTCTTTTTTCTCAAGTTGACTCTCTAGCATTAGAACTTTTAGACTTAAAAAAACCCCAAATAAATAACAGGCGTAGCAAAAAAACCCCAAAATAAATTACAATTCCAAACCACTACAGATTAATTAAAATGTAATTTAGTATGAAAAACTGGGGAAAACAAGAAAAAACAAGGTCACCCAACATTAAAACGTCCTTCCACCTTAGTCACCCGGTACCCAAAAACCTCTCAAAATGGAAAGTAAGGCAGATCCTAGCTCAGAATTGATTTCCATAGCCTGGGGGGGCAGCCACCAAGAAGGCCTTCCCACATGTCCTCACAAAAATCTGTGAAGATTCTCAGTCATCCAGGTGAGTTTATCTGGAAACTGAGTCATGGAAACTGGACCTTTTTTCTTGAGAGAGTGAAACGTTTCACTGCTCATCCAAACAGCTTGATCAGTCTGAGGCAGGCTAGTTGCGAGTCCTCCATTTTGTAGTTCACGTTGACCTCATGTTACCCTGGCCTGAAATAGGCTCCTAAAATGAACAATGCCCTGAATAGGCTAGTTAGCGGGAGGGGTCACAAGGCCATTCATGTGAATGCTGAGGATCCCTCTCTCGGCAGAGGTGGGGGACTCGGACATGATCTGCCTGCTACTTATCAAGCGGCCATTTCAACAATCCCCAGACAAATCAAGACTTCTTCACCCCTCCACCAACAGGGCCATGGCGAGCAACTCATATTTTATGGGTGTTGGGAAGGTTGTAAAGGTGTGACTTTCATGCACCTTAGGCCATCATCCACCTAATGAACCTATTGAGGCTATTGTCCAGCTAAAGATCCTATTCAGGACATTGTCCATCTTATGAGCCTATTTCAGGCCAGGGCGACATGAGGTCAAATCGAACTACAAAATGGAAGACTTGCAGTACTATTACAGCCATTATCAAGCAGATCAGTGGCCAAATTCTTAGCATGTTTTAAAGTGAGCAGAGGAGTCTCCGTGTCTCTACTACGCCCTTTATATGGCACAAGGCGGCTTGTTTAAAATAAAACTTTTGAGGAGTTTGGAGGGCTGGAGGCCACAGCAACACCTGTGGGACCCCATACATAAACAGTACCACTTCTTTTTTCTTTCCTCCCATGGGTGTTTATTGCTGCCCAGAAACCAGCTACTGTTCTCACAATAATTTGCCAGCATTATTGAAGGGTTTGGGGGTAGAGGGAGGCTGCAATAAGACAGGAAGATCATCCCCTCTGTTTCTGCTGAATTCCACTTTTTCATTGGTAATTGGAATGGAAAGTGTACCCCTTATTTCTCCATCACTCATTCTCTTTCATTTTCCTCAGCCTCCATGTTTGTAATCATACAACCTATGGAGTTGCTAGATGTACTTCATCTTTTATTCTGAATTGTTGACTCCGGGTGCTTCTTGGGGGCGGGGGGGGGGGAATCTTAACCCTAACCCTTCAAATCCCAGGAGCCTGGAGTAGCATGAAGATCTGGGCCAGCATTGTTTTCCCCCTTCTTCTCACTCTGGTTTGCTTGCATGCTTGCAGACATAAACAGACAGCCCCGGGCATACATGCAACAGGGCAAGGAGCAGACTGTTATTGAAAGCATGCAGGGTATGATTAGATGCTGGAGAGGAGATGAAAGTAAGACTACAGCAGCTAAGGAAGAATCTGGATGGCATGGCTAATGACGGTACTCAAGATCAGGAACCTCATGAATGGCAATAAGGAAAGCATTTTGCAATGTGAAAATGAGGGGGAAATAAAAGCATTTCCATTTGCTTTGCTGGGTTTCTCTTAGTTGGAACCTAAAACAGACTTCAGTCTGGTGATTCTTCAGGTACATGCCTTGACTGCACTTTAACCTGGGCAATGTACACATCTCTCTAGGCCTCTATCACACTGCACATAAAAAGCACATTTTTTAATTTTTTTTATTTTGCATCTGGAGTACTGGTCCCCACCGTGATGCGCTTCAAAAAATTAATGCCTCTGCCATGACCCCCGAAGCGTGACCCACTGCCTTTTCCTGATCTTTGCCCCTCCGGTAGTAATTTTTTGATCCGCTTTTTTGGAGAATTGATGTGCACATCAAAAGTAAGTGGGGGCATTGTTAGTGCACATTTTTGTTATTCTGCTCAATTTATTGATATTTTCTTAAAATTATTTGTTTTCAAAATAAAAAGTGGATTACTGTGGGGAGGGAAAGTGCGCATCAAATGTCATGTGACCAGCTTGGAGAAAGTATGCATCAAATCGACATGCACATTTAGTATGCATGTGATAGAGGACATAGTTATTTATTTGCCTTATGTTGTCTGACTTATAGCGACCTTGACAAAGTTTGCAAGGCATGCAGGATATTTAAGAGTTGGAACCAGCACTTTTCCCCTCCTGCAAGGTTCTTTCTTTTTTAAATGGAAGAACACTCTGTACCATCTGAGGCACAAGAGCTGAAGCTTCAGCCTACATTGCCAGGTTTCTTTTTATCAGTTGTTTGTCCATTCCTTGCTGACGGATATATCCACAGTTCTTCACAAGCGGTGATAAACAGTGCTGTTGTATAGAGAAATGCTTGATACTTTTGTAACTTAACTAGCTGCCTAGATGCCCTAAGCACATGCGATCCCGCCTGATTTCGGAAGCTAAGCAGGGTCGCCCTGATTAGTACTTGGATGGGCGACCACCAGGGAATACTGGGTGCTGTAGGTGCCTGGAGTAGGAACTGGCAAACCACTCCAGTACTCCTGCCAAGAAAACTCCATGGACATGGAGTCACGAGGAGTCGGTCACGACTGTAATGACACAACCCATACAACACAACAAAGTAATATCGGTTATCTACAAGGTTGCCCATTCTGGGTACAAGGAGTTGTTTGAACGGGGTTGCATGAGACCCTTTCCCTTGAGAGTAATAATTAGCATGGTTCCAACGTTCTCAGAGTCAAGCACCTTCTTTGATATTCCTGTAGCATCAGTAGTTTTGCTTTCTTGCCTCATGGCATTAGAGATGGTGTGCTCCTTATCTTCAAATGCTGATTCTGGGGGTCTCCCCAGACTAGTCTCAAGACAGGACTAAGTCATCCATGACCTTTCCAAAGCTCAATAGGAGCTTAATTAAAAATGAACAGAGCAGACAGCTAATTCAGATGAGCTTCTCAGTCCCGCTCCCCTGCTCTGAAACGAATGAGGGCCTTTGGCACTCTGAAGTTGCTGCTGGCAATGTATTACATAATGATCTTTGCAGTTGATGATGATGATGATGATGATGATGATGATGATGATGATGATGATGATGATGATGATGATGATTCTAAGCCTGGACTACTGCAAGACAGACTTGTTGTCCATGTCTTACAAGCAAAAAAAAAAGCAGTTTAGAAGGATAGCTGTGTTACTTTTGAGGCAGGGAGAAATCATTAAGCACAACTTCATTAAAAGACGCCCTGAGCAATAGAAGACAAGTGTTTGTACTTCTGAGCCTGTGGCCATGGTACAGAGGAGACTTTTGGCAGCTCACGCACTGCAGGGAAATTGGCCTTTGCTAATTATGATTCCATATGATTGTTGTTCTTGTTTTTTAGTGCACACTGTTCAGTGTAACTTGCCAGCATCCTCCACTTGAGAACTCACAGTGTGTCTACAGCAGAAAACCTTGGATCCTGCAGAGAGTCATTGTTGTCATTGTTACGTGCTCCTAGCTTAAGATGCATGCTAATGCAGGAGTAGGAGGGATAAATTATGTGCTTGTTTTTTTATTTTGTTTTTTAAAGGTGAAAGTTTTGCAATTTAGTTTTGGGAAAATAACTGTTGTGAGTTTTTCGGGGTGTTTGGCTGTGTTCTGGAAGTTTTTCTTCCTGACGTTTCGCCAGACTCTGTGGCTGGCATCTTCAGAGGGCAAGGAGCTCAGGGAAAGTTTGGGAAAGTTTGCTGACTGTGTCTGTTTGGGATAGTTTCCTACGTTTGAGACTATATTTTTTTGTCTAAAACTAAAATTGAGGGTTATCTTATACATGGATGGAAAAAAGCCAAGGAGAGGACCGTGCGGATGTGAGACTGTAATTCTGGGTTGGAAAAGATGGGGTGTTTTATAGATGGGAAAATACAGTAATTTGGTTGAGTGTATCCAGAGTCCTCCTGACCATGGCAGTATATCTAGGGCCATAGTGATGCTCTAACTGTATAGAAAACAAAGGCTCTATGGTGTGTACATTCTCTTGTTCATGCCTTCTGTTTGTAGTGCACAGAATATAGGTCCTTAAGTAACTAAGACAGCACCACCAGTGCTCTTTTGATAAAAGTTGCATTTCCTGCTGAATTCCAGACTTTTGAAACTGCCCTCTGCATCCAACCAAGTTGCTGATCTCTGTTTTAGAATTAAGTGCTAAATAACTATGTTTTTAAAATTGATTTTAATGTCCTGATTGATCGGGTTTGTTTTCATTTGTTTTTTATAGCTGAATTGTATTGATTTTCTTGTGTGAACCACCCAGAATTCCTTCAGAAAGTTGGGCTGTGTGTGTGTGTGTGTTTGTGTGTGTGTGTGTGTGTGTGTGTGTATATATATATATATATATATATATATATATATATATATATATATATATATATATATATATATATATATATATATATATATATATATATATATATATATATATATATATATATATATATATATATATATATATATATATATATATATATATATATATATATATATATATATATATATATATATATATATATATATATATATATATATATATAAGCAAAGAAAAAAACTCTGGATGAGAATGGGGACTGCTCTAAACACAGATGTTCCTGTCAGTAATGTTCACCCATCCACAAGACATCAAAACAGATACTATTGACTAACATTCTCTCCTAAAGTCATATCAATCTATTTTGTTTACTGCAGCCGCTGTGTTATTTCATCCCTGCCCTTTGCATTATACCCTCTTTGAGGTCTGGCACAAATTACATCTATATGTAAGGAACGATGACCATCACCTAACAAAGGTGATACCGCTGTGATCCTTCCCCTTCATGAAGAAGAGATATCCATTTTTCAACTGCACCTTCTGCAGAAACAAGATTGGTGTGACATGTTCATTCTCAGCTTACTGCTGTTCTGGCCTCCCAACAAGAAAAAGCGTTATCAGTGCTTTGATCCGATGTAACTCCACTGACAGAATAGGCTTCTGTCTTATTTATCAAGCCAGTCATTCATCCTGCAACCTTTGATAGGGTTGTCAGTGGATAAAGATTCATTGATGTTTGAATGCAGGGTGCTTTTATCTTTTGTGCAACACAGGGACAAACACAGTCCAAGCTTGTTGGCTGGGGAATTATGGGTGCCGTGGTTGCAAAAATATTTTTCCCCAAATTATTATCCATCTTGAAAGAAACCCTGTCCAATACAGTCATCATCACAAACACAGGTTATCTCTGCAAGTTCTGAAATGTTAAAGGCCAGATCTAGATTTCAGAAGTCTGCAAAAGTGCCCTTTCACAAACTAAAGATGCAACAGATATTCATACATTTTCTCATTTTTAGTAGTAGCCGAAGGGTATTACCCAGTCCAGTCTTGTATTTGTTTTTTGTGATGGCCACACAGCTCCCCAACTTGTTTTGCTTCAGATGGAAATACTGAGATACCAAGGAAAAGCCCCCCACCCCATACGTACGAAGAAGGAGGCAAATGGACCATCGATGAGAGCATGACAAGACTGCAACCACTAAGTAATGTCCTTTTTATTATTTGATCCAATTGGCTACATCTAGAGGATTTTTCTAAATTTTTACCCTGGCCCCAAATGAAACGCATAGGTTTTCTGCACCAACCCTCTCCCCTATTCTCTGGCCAAGCAGAGGCTATGTCCCTCAAAGTGCCCCATGGAAAGGGGGTGTGAATGTGTATACCTGACCTATGTCCCTTTGTTTGAAGGACTGGGGCTGTAATACAACCTGTAACTTCAGATGCAGCTTTACAACATCTCTGCTTCCTGCCTCAACTAAGGCCGTCACTTCACGAAGAACTTCTCTTCGCAGCGTGATTGCCTTCGCTATGAATTCGAAGGCGGTCACGTGGTAGTCACGTGGTCTCCATTCGCCCCCACCCCTCTTTCCGTGTCCTCACCGGGCGAGGTTTTAGGGTCGAATCCAGTAGTACTTCACGTGCTCCCTTCGCATTCGGAAGCTTACTTGCAACGTCCGGTTTCTGCTTTCTTTTATTTTTTTAAGAAAATTACCACGGCGTATCGATGCATCAATACCTGGCTGTCATTTGCGGTCAGAGGACTTGTGGGCGGCCATCGTGTTTCCCTGAAGCAGAGCTGCAGCCGCTGTGTTATTTCATTTTTTTGGGGGGGGGGGGCGGGGCGGGGAGAGGCTTCTCTCAGCTTCATCGCCCTGTGATATCCCCAACTGCCGCTCTCTGGGTGGACATGCGCGCGTTCTGGGGGTGTCTTGCGGCGGCGGCTGACAGACACCCCATCCCCCCTCCCTCTGCGCAGCCCTTCGCCATGGATAAAGCCATTGCGGAGGGGCTTTTACGTCACACGGGGACGCTTGCCCCCCCTCTGTTGCCCCTGCCCCGTGTACAGAAGGCAAGATCAAAAGAACGGTCCAATTAGCCGAAATATCTATGCATCGGCATTTCGGAGAAAAAGAAGTCTGCAAAAGTGTTAAAACTAAAATAAATATTCATACTTTTTAACTGGCCCACACGTGTTTTTTTGGATACCAAGCGGGATGCGAAGCGATGGGAGATTCCCGAAAAGCCCCCCTCCGGAAGAAGGGGGAATCTCTCGCCCCGCTTGGAGCAACGGTTTAGGGCTAAATTGGTCGGGGCGTGGTCGGGGTTTCGCCGCATCCAAGCAAAATGGAGGATCGTGGTGACAAAACCGACCGATTCGCGCAGAAATCACGGCTCGCCGCGCAGCGAGAGGTTCATGAAGTAACGGCCTAAGAGACTGCCAGGCAATTAGTTTCATATTGCCAAGAAGTCTGCATCTAAGAACGCCTGGTAAATCCATCTTTTTCCGTGCTTGAACTTTTGGTACAGCTTTGAAAAAGAGGCTTGTATTAGCAACTTTTTTTTAAAAAAAAAGATACATTTTTTAAAAGGCACACCTAGTCTAAAAGCAAAGTGTTCTGCTTATATACCGCCCCATACCACTTCAAGTAGTCTCTGGGTGGTTTACAGTTTTTAATTACAGTAATGCAGGCTACACATTCCCCACCCCCCAGCAAGCTGGGTACTCATTTTACCAACCTCGGAAGGATGGAAGGCTGAGTGAACCTTGAGCCAGCTACCTGGGATTGAACCCCAGGTCATGAGCACAGTTTTACCTGCAGTACAGGCATTTAACCACTGTGCCACGGGGTGCCACTGCACCAGTCTTGTATTTGTTTTTTTGTGATGGCTACACGGCTCCCCAACTTATTTTTTTCTGATTTAAAAAGAAAAACGAATGTCCCACTGAGACCCTCATGTCAACCATGTGCAATATTTTGCTCTTCCACGAGAACTTTTTGTTTCTTTGTTTTGATATCTCAGTGGCTTAGGTAACTTGCTGCAGAGCCAAAGGTTCGGACTTGGGAGTTTGATTCTGCGTTGTGCCTCCTAGTCAGGGGCTGGACTTCATGATCCATTGGGTGTCTTCCAGCTTTGCAGTTCTAAGGTTATATTGCATACATAAAACAAAACATCACTGTTTTACTTTGCATTCACCACCTTGCATTTTTCACAGAAAACATGCATTTTGTGTTTTAAAAAAAACCAATAAAACCCTCACCACCCACCAATGACATGTTCTGCAAAATGCAAGGGGTTTTGCACAAGTTGCACAAACATGTGTCTTTTTCACACTGAATGTCTTAAATATGAAAAATGCACAAAACTCTCATAATCTTATTGGTCAGGGCAAATAACATTCTACTTTTTGTTGTTGTTATGAGTCAAAATGAAGTAAAATGTTATATCACAAAATTCGTGGATATACTCTCTCTCTCTCTCTCTCTCTCTCTCTCTCTCTCTCTCTCTCTCTCTCTCTCTCTCTCTCTCTCTCTCTCTCTCTCTCTCTGATGGGCAGTAGCAACTGGTTATTACCTCTCATTTTCAATCACCTACAATGGCTTGAACATAAGAATCCTACATGGCAATATGGGGATTCATGGGTAATATCAATAGATTTTATGAGATATGTTGTAGCTAGCTAATATGGATTAGGCAGCAGTGCTGAGAAGTCCTTATGGGGTGCTGAGGCCCTGCTCAATCTTGCCAAGTACCAAATGAATGAGAAACACTGACCTATCTAATATTCTTCAAGCAGTCTTAATGGTTCATTTCACATGGGTGCAGATTAAGGTTTTTGCAAGCTCCAGCAAACATTCAAATATTACATAGCATGGGCAAGCAATGAACATTATCACGGCAGTAGTTGGTAATGTCCAGTGGGCAGTGCGATAGCAAGTAAGCCACAGCTAAGAAATGCATTTCAGGAGCTGAATGACCTCTTAAGTTCAAAAATGCCAAAAATAACAAATGCAATGCAAAAACTAGTGATCACTTGTTTACACTGGGGAACATGAATGCATACTATGTTGAGATAGGCTACTGGTGCATCTCAGCCAGTCGAGTGTTTCACACCAAGTCCATTCGTACCCCAACCTGGACATCTCAGGTGGGTCTTTCATCCAATTACAAACTGGTAGAAACCCTATTTACCATCAGTGAGCAAAGATGATAAGGTGCGGCCAGGGTAGGAAATAGAGCTTGTGTGCCAAGGAATTAAAACAATTCACACAAGACCAGCAGCTTTTTGAACTGACTCTGTGACAATATGCCTGTGAGTTGAAGTATAAGTAGCCAGTTTAGTTAGAAGGTCTATATTCTGTGAGTATAAGAACAAAAACAAAAAAGCAATGTGTTCTGCTTATATACTGTCCCATAGAGTTTAAAACACTCTCTGGGCAGTTTACAGTTTAATTGTGCAGGCTAAACATTGTCCCCCCACCCCCAGCAAGCTAGGTACTCATTTTACGGACCTTGGAAGGATAGAAGGCTGAGTCAACCATGAGCCTGCTACCTGGAATTGAACCCCAGGTCATGAGCACAGTTTTAGCTGCAGTGCAGCCATTTAACCCCTGTGTCATGAGGCTACTGTATCTGAAATGAATACAGTGCAGCTGAATATATCTTATGTTTAGCCAAATTGTTATTATCATTATGATAACCTCTTTCATCATTCTCATTTTTTTTGCCTTGTTGGTTTGTTTCCCAGTGTGCCCTGAATTCACTACAGTTTTTGGCAGAACATGTCAGAGTCAGCAGAAGAGAAATCTGACCATTTTGTTTTTTATTCCTTTGCAGTCATTTAAATCTCAAGGTTCCCCACCCCACTCCAAACACACACCGTTTGCCTACCAGGTGAATAATTTTGGGGATTTTGCCCCTCCCTAAATGAAATTAAACTCATTTCCACCAACCACATTCAATACATGTAATTATTCTCTGCATGGTGGTACCAGCCAGTGGTATAGATAATAGAGGAGCACCTCATAAAGAAGAGGTTGAAACTCTCTTTGCCTAGTTTCTACAGTACAAAGGCTTGTACGCTACGATGCCAATCTGACGTGAATGCACCACCTATAAACAATGATCCTAAGTGAAACCCAAACATCAGTTGCCCAGATTGTTCAGTGAATAAGTTAGGCTGCTTTCCCACTACCACTAAAAACCGCTTCAAACTGCTTGAAGATGCAGCTAATAAAATTGTGTCTCCATGACCAGCAGACTTTAAAGGGGAAAATGCGACCACACCCAGTTAAGCGTGACCCAGTGAGTTTTGCAAGTACCTGGTCTCGAGGTGGTACAAAGTTTGTCTCAGTTCCAATGCAGATTTTTAACCGGTACTTGAATCCGTGGGGACTTGGAAAATCCACATCAAAACCTTTTCGTTCCGCTGTGTTGTGGTTCCTGCTCATGGGAACACAAAAGATGCGGTTCTTTAATCTACACCTGTGGGGACACAGGAACAGTGTTTTCAACCACATGACCATTCTGGGGGGAAATCTGCATTTTACTTTGATCTGGATTTTCTGGCTGTGGGATAGCAGCCTATACACTTTCTGTACAATTTCCTTTTCATTTTATTTTGAACGATAGGGTACAGGGATTTGGCACACAATGAAGTTTGCAACAATACCTTCATTATATAACAGAAATATTCTATCTTTCTGCATTTTGTGTGTGCTATGTTTCCTTGATATTTATTCACTTTCTTTAGTGGGTTTTTTGTTACTCCTTCTGCACCCCAAGAAATGCTTAGCATCCGGTGATGAATCGACATTTGAAACACTTCTTTTCTATAGCTGATTGTGTTCAAGTCCACAATTCCATGCATTACAATAGTACTAAGAATAAGGATATAATGAATACTTACCTTTTTTTCTCATCTTAAATGAAAAAGGATGCCTTGACTGAGGCAGCTGTCAAAAAAATTGCATACTGCTGTGACTTTCTCTCTCTCTCTCTCTTGCTAAAGTTTGAAAAGACCAGTGCTTTTTACATCAGTAGCACCATTAAGAAAAAAACGTTTTTGTATAATCCTTTATTATGGAAAACTTAATATGATCAATGAAAAAAGCTGGGTTTCATTTTCCTGCCCCTCCCTCTTATCTCCTACATTATTCTACCTTTTTAAAACTAAAGATACAGGAGGAAACCAATTCCAGCCCCAGGTTATACCACATACTACCTTGCGTACACTAACTGTTCTGTCGTCTTTTGGCAGCTAAATAGCATTCTTCCTGGAAAGTATTTAAATGGTAGACCAGCAGAGAATAAAAACAAAGCAAAGCAAAGTGTTCTGCTTATATATCGTTCCATACGACTTCAAGTAGTCTCTGGACAGTTTACAGTTTTTTATTTCAGCATACAGGCTACATATTGCCCCCTCCCGCTAGCAAGCTGGGTACTCATTTTACCGACCTCAGAAGGATGGAAGGCTGAGTCAACCATGAGCCAGCTACCGGGGATTGAACCCCAGGTCGTGAACACAGTTTTACCTGCAGTACAGGCATTTAACCACTGCACCATGGGGCTCCTCACAGACAGGAGGAGTCTGTGAGAAGCCCCGTGGGAATACCAGGGATTCCCACATCAGACTAGGATAAAATGCTGTAGAATCTGGAGGACACTGCCAGTCAGAGCAAACATTACTGGGGCAGATGGAGCAGTAATCTAATACACTTTAAGGCAGTGTTGGCGAACCTATGGCACGGGTGCCAAAGGTGGCACTCGGAGCCCTTTCTGTGGGCAACTGACATTGCCCCTTCACAGCCACCTGTATTCAGGTTAAATTGCTGTATTGGCACTTTGCGAAAAATTTGTGGGTTTTGAATCACAGTTTAGGCACTCGGTCTCTAAAAGGTTTGCCATCACTGCTTAGTTTAATGGATGTATACTTTGTCTACCCATCCTGGACTGTCTATGAGGCAGAAACAATTTGCCGTTTTTCATCCTCACCTAGGAAAGGTCCACACATCTCAAACGCATGTAGAACCCTGCTTCAACATGAGGAAAGGCATTCCAGTGCTGTGTGCAACCTCAAATACCCAGACACACAGGCACCGAATTATGGGGCTGGGGGAGGGATTTAAGTAAAGGAAGGAAGAGATTTCATTGTGTCAGAGAAGACAAGAAAATATAATACTGTTGAGCCAGTTGTGGATAAGGCAGGGTGGTGAAGAAGGGAGGATGTCCACCGATGTGGACTGCATATATGAGTACATCCCTATTTATAACACTTTCCCCAAAGGAGATTCCCAATCTGCAGTCTGCAAACAGTCGAGAGATGGGCCAGGGCGGGAAGAGAAAGAATATATTGAGTTCGGTTGTGTGGAGGGAAAACACCCAGTGCTTTTGACATCCCATAAATCACAATTTATTCATGCCTTCCTTTTTATACAAGTATAAAAGGGAAAAAGAACCCTCGCTGGAAGCAAACGAGCCTCGCGCCTGTGCTGAGCACAGCCTGTCAGTGCCTTTGCATTGTTCAAGGAGATTTAGAAAAATTACCCCAAGCCCCACTTCCCTTCATATCGCTAATTGTTAGTCAGAGCCAGGGGCTTTCACAGGAGTGCTGCTTTTGAGGTCACATTTATGGGGGCTCGTGAGGAATAATGTGTCCCTCCCTCCCATTCTCCCCTCCCCTTCCCCCGTGTGTGTTTACACGGGCCTCTGACAGGAACCTAAATTGGGATGCGAATGAAATGCGTCAACAGGACTTCAATGCATTGCTTGGAAAATTGCAGTTCCCTCGCTCAATATTTATGGCCTTTTAAAGACTCTTCTCATTTACATTGCTGTTGTTTCTTGCATCATGTGCCTGGGGTTTTTTTTTGGGGGGGGGGGCTTTATTTATATGTTGGTTTCTTTGTTAGATCAGTGTTTTTCAACCACTGTTGTTAGATGATTCTCCCTACACCAGCAATGCCCCCCCTGCATCCCGCTCGTGACCAAGGCAGTGGTGCGGCGCCGGCGAGTCAGAGGAAGGCGGGGCGTCCAGAAAGAAGCCGGCTGCCACAAGGCTTCCTTGGGAGATGTAGTTCCTCCCGCAGGTCTGAGACGCGGTCCTGGGGAGGAGAGCGGACTACCTTTCCCGGCGTGCTTTGCGCGCTGGCGAGGAAAGGCTGGCCGTGGGCAGGGAAGGAGAAGAAATAAGGGTGGAGAGCGAGAGAGTGAGAGAGAGCCGGGAGACCCGTGCAGGCGCATTGCGGCGAAGGGCGCTCCAGAAGCTGCTCTTAAAGGTTCTTGGGGTTGGTTCCCCCTCCTCGCTCACTGAACCCCCTCCCTCCCTCCCCCGCCTCACGCACTCGCTGTTTACCTCCCGAGGGTGGGCGCGCGCCCCTGTCGAGCCAGGCAGGAGCGCGCGTGCGCACCCCTCTTTTAAGGGTGGGGGCCGTTGACAATGGTCATTTTGGGGGGGGGTAAAATAAAGGGGAGGATGCGGGAGGCTGAGGAGGGGATTCCTAGGACCTAGGGAGGAGACGGGGATGGGGGGTCCCTTCCGGGCCCTGTGGCTGCCTGGCTGGAAGGAGGCGGGGGGGAAGAGAAGGGAGGCTTATACTGGAAGGGGTAAAAGATGGGGGTTGGGGGGTCGTATATGAAGAGCCTCCCCCAGCCCCACCTTCCTGGGTTTGCAAGTTCCTCTGAAAAAAAGTGCCAGGAGGAGGGAGGGGGAAGGTGAGGGCAGGCAGACATTTTGATAGGGATGCCTTGGGAGGGCCTGGGCTGGTTTGAGAAGTGTGTTTGTGTGTGTGTGATAGGCACAGAGTAAATTTTTTTAACATTTTCTAATGGTGGTGTGCCTCGTGATTTTTTTCATGAAACAAGTGTGCCTTTGCCCAAAAAAGGTTGAAAAACACTGTGTTAGATGATCAAATTTCAATTCTTCTAGTGATCTAAGGGCAGAGCATTAGGAATGCAATGAGTATGTGCAAATTTTCTCATTTTCTATGATTTTCTCATTTCATCATGCTGTGTCTTGTTCTGGCTTCCCCCCCTTTCATGAGGAGCCAAGTGAAACTTCCTTGCTCCCCTTGAAAAGAAGACTTCATTCATTCATTCATTCATTCATTCATTCATTCATTCATTCATTCATTCATTCAATTGCATTTTAACTCTCTAGCCACAGAACTGCCAAAGGGCCTGTCTCGAGTGCCTGTTTTGGTTCTGGATTGGGCTACAGGAGGGTTTTTTGAGGTCAGTTGGTAGCAAGAGCCATTTGGCATGCTCCTCCCATCCAAACAGCAAACAAGGCTTTGTTACCCAATCTGCTGACAATTAAGCATTTCCCCTCATCCTCTGCAAAGACCCAAGAGGAATGGTTTTTCTTTTTAAATATAGCTCCTCAATTCCTCTGCTGGTGCTGCTCCATTTTTTCTCTCCCTTGCTTCACTTCCCTTGTCTCCCTTCCCTTGCCCCATCCATTGCATTTTCTTTCTCCCTCAGAATCTGCAGCCACAATGGCTGTTCGAAGCTGAGGATGCTGAAGGCTGCCACCGTCCAACTAAACAGGTTAAGCAATGATCATGCCAAAAAGAATGTGTGCCCTACTGGTGGGCCAGAAAGGCATGGGATAGCTCTTAAAGAGAAAAACTGTTTCCATCTAAGCAGAAATAAATCCAGACAGTCCCTTTTTTCAATCCATACCATACAATCACCGATCCATAGAGTGATCCAGTAGTGATCTATATCAGTGATTTGTATGCCAGTGAGTAGAGATGGGAACGAATCAAAAAAATGGTGTTTCGTTTGTCATTTGTCATTTAGGGGGTCCGTTTCGGTTCGTTTCCATTTTTCATGAATTTTTGCAAAAAAATCATTTTTGTTTTCGTTAGTTTTGTTACCGTTTCGTTACCATTTATTTCAAATGTTTGTAATTTTTTTAGCATTTAAAGCACTTCAATGTATTGCTGTAACGAAAACGAAACGGATGACAAAATTTCTGGTGTTTCTATTAGTTTCATTTCATTTTAGAGACAAAATTTGTTTGTCATTTCGTTACGTAACGAAATGAAAAAAACAAAAACAGAAACAAAAAATTGTTCATTTTGTGCCCATCTCTACCAGTGAGGGCAGCCTCAAATTCTCTATATGTTAATGTCCTTTACTGTTATACTAGTTCATATTCATTCCTCTCAAACTACTTGTAAGGGAGAATGGTCCCCCAACTACTTTGCATCATAGGAAGAAGAAGAATACAACAAGGCTTCAGTGATGGTGGTTTACGATAGTTCAAAGCTCATCAATGTCCAGGAACCATGCACCATATTTTTTTTGATGAACCATTTTATGGTTTGTTTGGCTTGAGACCATCTCCAAATGAAGAGGGCCTTTATTTGTAGATTTCCTACCCTGTGAAACCCCTTTATCTGCTCCAGTACCTCCCTTACTTGCTCTGGACCTTCTCCTGCTCCCCTCCACCACTGCCTCGCTGCTCCATTTGAGATGGTACAGTAGCCTATCTGCAAAAGTAGCCTATTTCTTGATCCAGTGCTTCCAGGGAGGCTTAGAATATTGTGGGAAGTTTAGTTCTTTGAAGGTTCCAAATGGACAAAACTACAGGCCCTTGACAACTCAAAAGAGGTCTGCTGGATGGCTCTGTGCAGTTGCCTTGGTGGCAGAGATGAATGTCTGTGGCAGACTTTCCAATGAGCCCTATCCTGTGCTTGATCGCAGGATCACATTTTCTGCCATCATTGCTCTAGTCTCCATTTCAACCTCTCCAGCTCCTTAGTAAAGCAAGCAACTAGTTGGGCTGCACTTCATGGGAGCATATGCTTAGAAGCAGTTGGATCAATAGTCCTGGCCATCTTCCCCGTTCCAAAGAGCAGCTAAAAGCCTCAACAGGATCACCTGCCAATATAACAGGAAGGTCTTCAAAAGCTGCCATTTAGATCCATTAGTGTTTGCCCTTGCAGAGGCTCTGAGTTCCAATAACCCTTCTAGACTCTTCCAGGAACTACTGAGAGTTCCTCCACACCCACATCATTACTATCCTGCCCAGTACAAAAAACCAGGTCAAGAGTATATCTGCAACATAAGTGGGGGCAAATACCACTGGGACAACCCCATGGTTGTCGTGGTAGGGACCAAGTCCTGAGCTCCTCCTGATAAACTACTCTTCACAAGGATGTTGAAGTCCCTGGCACAACAAAATGAAGAGACTGCAACACCACACCTAAAGCCAGGTTAGCCAACCCAGGTAGGGAGAGTGTTCTTTGGTGGGTTGGGTGGTACACCAACAAAATCCCTGTTCTATGCCAGGCACCCAGACACATTCACTGTAACCCTGCAGCCTGTGTGGCAGGGCACCTGTTAAGGTTGATTAAATTTTGATAGAATATTGCAATTCCTCTTTCCTGCCTCCTGGGTCAGGTGACACACTGGACCTCTCTTGTTTTCCAAGCTACAGTGGTACCTTGTATAAAGGAATTAATTCGTTCCAAATGAAATTATGTTAAGCAAATTTTCCTTTATACAAATTTCCCATAGGAATGCATTGAAAACTGAGTAATCCCATTTTTATGTTGTACGGATTCACCCCATAGGCAATTATGTTAAGCAAATTTCCCCTATATCCGGAATTTTTTATGTTGTACAGATTTTATGTTATACAAACTGTTTGTTATACAAGGGTCCACTCTATCTTATTTTGTTTCCTCCATAGACTCGAATGCTTCAAGCAGTGTCACACGTGCAGGTCTTTCTGGCTTCCTTATTTTGCCTTGGTCTGATCACTCTGTTTCTAAGGCTCATTAGCCTTTAGTTTAGAATTTGTGTATTCCAAGGTACGTGGAGAGGTGCAAGCAGCCACATGGGAACTGCTTTGATTCTAAGCGCTTGGGAAAGACCTGGGTGTTGAGGCATGACGATAATGCTGCCATAATAAAAGAGTGAATTACTGGATGGAGCGTTTGCATGCTCAACTAGTTGCAGGCTCAGGCTGTCTCGTATGGTGTCTCCCGCTCTCTTTCTGAAGGCATCTGGGCTTGTGTCAATGTTCCTGGCTGGTGTGACTTGCCCATGTGTTGTGGTGTGGCTGAAAACAACTGGAGTGGAAACCAGAATTATCCCTGCAAGCCACTGATAACAGCACCAAAATAAAGGTAATTTCTGACTCCCTAGCTTAACAATAGCAAAGCAAATCAGGTGGTGACTAATGAATCAGTAAATTACCTACTGTGCTAGTGGGGAGATGTTCACAAGACAATGGGGGGTTCAGTAAAGAAGTCTGAAAATATGGCTTTTCAGTGCATGGACTCCTGCTTTCCTCCTCGGCCCCTGCTGCTTCCAAAATAAGGCATCCACAATGCCTGCCCTCTTACAATCGGATTTGTTTTCCCTCGTGGCTTGAATTTAGCACATCTCTCTAATTCTCTCCCCTTCGCAAAGACTATCCAAAAGGCTTGTGAATTATCATGAGAAAATATGGAAATGCACTGCAAAAGAATTGCGAAAAGGAGGAAGGTAGCCTGCTCAAGCTTTACACAGCCACAAGACACAACCGCTGCCACGTGAAAGAAATCCACCTGTCCTTTCCAAACTGGTCTCTTGAGAAAGGCACAAATTCATCTTTTGGCAGAAGACACAGTCTGGAAAAGCCAACTGGACTTTTGTTTTTTAACCACCCATACATGGTGACTGGAAATAAAAAGACTGCAGGTGACTTTAGTCATCTGATTGCTTCTGATTTATTGGCTGCAGTCCTCCCTTGGGACTGATGATTTGAACCAAGGTGTTAAAAAAATCTCTAACTCTTTCAAGTTCATCTTTGTCAACATTAAAGCTGTGTAGTTCTTCAGTAGTCAGGATTGTTACTTCTTTAATATTCAACTGCAGTCCTACCTTGGCATATTCTTCTTTCACTTTCACTTCAAGACCTTGCTTTTCCTGCAAGTAGGATTATGTCATCTGCATACAGTATCTTAAATGGCTGTTGTTTGTTCCCCCAATTTTAACTCCTCCATTTGAATCGAGTCTGGCTTTGTTTATGATCTGTGTACAGACGGAAAGGATCAAAAGGATAAAACACACCTTTGTGCAACACCTTTTCCTATAGGAAACCATTTTGTCTCTCCATATTTTGCCCTAGTGGTAACTTAATGTCCACAACAGAACCTATAAATCAGAACAATCATATGCTGAGCCACACCCCTTTTTAAGGAGGAAAAATGTGTTTCTTGCAGACAAAGGCTTTGCTGTAGTCTATAAAGCAGGTGTGTAAAACCTTTGGCCCTCCAGATGTTTTGGACCACAATTCCCACAGCCCTTTATCATTACCAATATAGGCTCAGAATTCTAGGAATTACAGTCCATAATTGGAAGGCCGAAGGTTCCCCACCCCTTCTATAAAGCATAGAGTAGATTGATCTTATTTGGTGCACTCTAGTAGTTATCTTTAATGTCTCTTCCTTTTCCACCTTGAACATCAGGCATTGCTTACTCCATAGAAGGTAAAAGCCTTTATTGTAACACTTAGAGCATCACTTTACTTGATTGGAAAATGAGAGCAATGGCCCTATAGTTACTGAAGGCCTTTCTTGTGGACTGAAATGTACATTGAACAACTGCAGTATGTGGGACTTGTTCTGCTTCTCATATTTCTTGGATGTTGAGGAATAGTAATTGTTGTATCAACTTTGAGTTGATAGGGCACATCATGATGGCACTGAGTAGAAGCCTCACAGCACAAACATTTGTGCCCCTGCCCCCATTTGCAGAGGTTCTATTTCTTTCTTCTTTCTTTCTTCTTCAATTTCTTCTGCAACTGAGGGGCAAAAATTCTCAGATAATGTCAAAGGTGGATCGGGTGGGTCTAAATGTGTCAGGCCCAAACTTTATTTCTTTTATTTGGGTCCAAAGTTGCCATGTACCACCCACTCAGATCCAGTATTCTCTCTCTCTCTCTCTCTCTCTCTCTCTCTCTCTCTCTCTCTCTCTCTCTCTCTCTCTCTCTCTGTGTGTGTGTGTGTGTGTGTGTGTGTGTGTGTGTATCCTGTGGCTCCGTTTCCATACTGTATGGTTTTGGATAGGCTGATAGTAAAGTGGGCTTGACAAAGAGTTGGTCCACAAACATGCAGTTGCCTCTTCATTCCAAACTTGAAGTAATGACTGAATGTGACACATCACATCCCACAAGACACGTGATGGGGGGACATGAGATCAAAAATAAGATTGTTTTGCCACATTACATACAAAGCAGTACTGAATCATTTTTGTGGGAACTGACAGGCAAAAAGGTTACTCAGTGAAACAAGGGCAGGAATGTTGGAATATTTAGCAAGATTTACATTTCAGCCATTACAGGGTTAATGTGAATGTAGAGTATTATGGGCTGGATTTAATGTGAAGAGTGAAGCTGATTGGTTGTTGAGATCACACCACTTGGAATGTTCTGGTAGAAGGCTACTTAGTGTGTGTGCCTTGTATTCTTAGAGTAGAGAAGCATGTTCCTGGCTTAGCAAAATGGCTGTTAGAATAGTTATAGTTAGAAAACCTCCGGTGTACCCTTCCCTTCTAGTTAAATAAATAGTTTTTTTCATATAGTAACACAAGAGGTGTCTCTCTCATTAAAGCAACCAAAAATCATCTGAAACAACCGATCCAACAAAGATCCCCCCAAAATAAGATTGTTTTGCCACATTACATACAAATCAGGACTGAATCATTTTTGTGGGAATTGACAGTCAAAAAGGGTACTCAGTGAAACAAGTGCAGGGAATCTAGGTCCTCTTCTCCAGTGAGTGGTCTGTAAATAAATTGCCCTCATTTCCTTACAAATAACCTTTTTATTTTTGCTGCAGTCTCCAAGCAATTAAAGATTCCGATACAGAAGATGATAGCTGTCGCTGTTTCTGACCTTTCCCATCTGCAACCTGTTTGGAATTACAGGCGTCTCTCCTCAGCAAAAATATGGGGATTACTGATAATATTTAAAACCTCATCTGCAAGTGTTGCAAGATGTTCTGATTCTTTCCGCTGTGAACTGGCCGTCCAAGGGCTGGGGGCTGCCAGTTCTGCAGCTGTTCTTGCAGCTACCGTGAAGCTCTGCAATCTCAGTATTGAAAATTGTGTTTGGGATACAGCCAATGATTCTCCTTGGGGTAGGGAAACAGTATGGACTGCCGTGAACATTCCAGTGCTACCAAAGTCACTGTGTTACCCGGGCAGTAGCAGACGTTTCTTAGACTGTCTCCTCCTCATCCTCCTTCCACCCTCTACTTCTCCCTTGGCTTCAAGCTCTTTTGCACATACCTTTAAGGTCCATGCGGACTGGAGGTCTATGGAATTTGTAGTCAAAACAACTAACTGTGCCAGCTCCTATTAGGTATCTAACTTCATTGGCCTGAATTCTGTTGTGTGGGTGTAACGTGACATTATAATGGTGGTAACTGGGCAAAGGATAGCACAATCAAATTGCACAATCTATGTTGTCTGGGTATAATCTCCAGCAAAGTTGTGCCTGCATAGCTTTATGTTAGGGTTAGGGTTAGGGTTAGGGTTAGGGTTAGGGTTAGGGTTAGGGTTAGGATCAGGTTCAGGGTTAGGGTTAGGGTTAGGGTTGGGGTTAGGGTTGGGGTTAGGGTTAGGCAGATCACTGAATTCTGACCTGTGTGAAACACAATATTGTGGCAGTGTGATTATGGAGAGGTCATACCGCCTGTCCTATGCCAATGTTTTCACATGTAAGAAAGGGGAAAGGAGAGGGATTGTTCTTGTTGTTCCCCTCTCTCCCTACGTTGTTTTCCATGCTCAGCAAAATTGCCTTACCAGCTGGGAGCATGAGGGTCTAATTGTCTTTGGCCCGTGCCTGGTTGGCATAGGAAGACCTGAGTCCAGGCTCAAGAGCAGGAGTGGGCAACATGTGGCCCATGGCAGAAGTCAAGTGGAGCAAATAAGACCTGATATGAAAAACTCAAAGTGAGATCAAACAAAACAATGATGCTATGAAGAAAAGATTCAAATCCAATGTGGTTGAATCTGATTTTTCAAACATTTAGTAAGGCACTTTTTTACTGCTGTTCTCCCCCCCCCCCATTTTATCCATATCCTGCCATTTTTATCTTCATTTTAGTTGTTTGTTGTTGATTTATGTATACTTTATTTTATTATTCACCTTGTATTTTGGTTTTTAAAATGTATTCCTTTGTTAATTGTCATGTTATCACATGTTGTAAACAGCCCAGAGTAGCCCTAGGTCTAGATGGGCGGTATAAAAGTCAAATAAATAAATAAATAAATAAATAAATAAATAAATAAATAAATAAATAAATTTGTAATGTTAAAAATAACTGAAGATAGGGCTTGCCCTCAATCCTTATAATAAAACAAACAAGGAACACTGCAAGCGGCATTTGTTAGTGCCATGGCCATGGTTTCTCAGAATGTTGTATTGTGTTCTTTCTTAGCAGCTGTGCATTGAGGGCCATTCAGCTCCAACCTCTCCAACTCTCCACCTTCTCTCTTGTTGACCTCTGATCTGGGTCATTTTACAGGTGTCTTTCTTTCATGCCCTGCCCTCTTCATCTGAAGAAAACCATTTAGTGCTACAGTTCTTCAATCCCTGCTTAACGAGCTGGGCAAGGGACATGTTTTGACAGTCAGGAATGACTCTTCTTCAGTTTGGTTCCTTGGGTGCAGGACACTAGCAACGGGCAGCGCGTATCACCCGGCCTGCAATTACACCCTCCATCACTTTCCCATCAAGGCAGAAACGACAGCAAATCACACCCCTGTCATGCCGACACTGACCTTCATTTCTGAAGGTTACTGTCACAGTCCATTTAACTGTAATCTAGGCCCAAATTTTTCCCCAAGATCGGGTAGTATTGCTTCGGCCAGTAAAAGTTCATTACATGAAGCTAATAAGGGACTATTATAAGCATTGACAATATCACTGGAATGAGACCAATGAAGGCAGAGGATGTGGGTCCTATAATATGTGCTCAGATGAAAAGGCAGGTTTGAGGTACTGTGCAGCTGATCAACGGTCAGTTCATATTTTCCTTCTTTTAGACAGAATGCAAAATCAACAACAGCTATGAAGTGGAAATCAGAACAACAACAACAACAACAACAACAACAACAACAACAACAACAACAACAACAACAACAACAACAGAAGCAGCAGGGTTCTGCAAAGTAAAAGATGAAACTGTGTCGCACCTCATCTGCTAAAAGATTAAATAAATTGCAAAATTTGACATGGCAAAATTAGTGCACTGGTCATTACATAAACAGTATAACTTGTCAACCTCCAATGTCCCATGAGAATATTGGGTAGGGATGGTATCAAAATTGAGGAAGTCAAGATCTTGCGAGATTTCCAGATCTAAACTGATAGACACCTTAAGCATAACACACCTGACGTAGTAATGCAAACAAGAAATAAGCAACAAAACAAATTAAATAGAACAAGTAGAACAAGCAAATAAAATAAGCAAATAAACACATAACATACAAAAACATATAAAAATCCAGCAAGAGAAAAAAACCTACACTAAATACTAAAAGGGGGAAACAATAAACAGGATATACAACACAACAGTAAGGATTTTAAAATGTTTTGTTCCTTTTTTGATAAAATCAGAAAGAAACAATGCATTTTATAAGAATTTGCCACTGTTCACAAAGTGCATCTTTTATTTCATGGGAGGAACTGAAGATTTTAAAGAAAGAAAATCAGATATTGGGGGTGGGGGGGATGAAACTTCCAGATTCATCTCCCCTCTGGTTAGAGTCCATGTGGTTTTACTACAAGGAGAAACAAGATGTTTGTGAAGATTCTTAGTCATCCAGGTGAGGTTATCTGGAAGTCAAGTCATGGCAACTTCCACCTTGGTTTCACGTGGTCTGAATAGGCTTGTTAGAGGATAAATTGGATGTCTCCTACCAATCTTCCTCAGACTGAAGAAGCCACTTGGATGAGGAGTGAAACATTTCTATCTCGCAAGAAAAGAAGTCCAGTTGCTAAGACTCAACTTCCACGGAAGAAACAAGTTACGAGGGTACGTTATTTTCAAGTCCCTCCTGGAGGCTTCCCAGATGTATCAAACTGAGCACTGGGGAACAGGGAAGGGTCAACAATAGGAGTCCAGGAGTTACTTCGCTAGCTTCTGGGTGGACTGCATCAGCCTCACCCTTGTTTTTTCCTAGAGCAGTGGTGGCAAACCTTCGGCACTCCATATGTTTTGGACCACAACTCCCACAGTCCTTTGTCACTGGCAATATACGCTTGGAATTCTGGGTGTTGTGGTCCAAAACATCTGGAGTGCCAAAGGTTCGCCACCACTGTCCTAGAGCGATATCATCTGGAGGGCGACTCCCAGTCCAGATTACCTGGGACAGGGTCTGAACCACCAAGCCCCTGCTTTCCTTCTTATAGTAACTGCTGAACATATTGTACAGCAGCAGTATGTGACCTTCAGCCTTCTGGGGATTGTAACTAGAACTCCATGATCGCTAACCGCTGGCAGTGTTTGTTGTGGGCTGACAGGAGCAGTTGTGAAAAGAACAGAAGCGAGAAAACCAGCAGGTCTTATGCCTCTTGAGCATATTCATTTCTCCAATCCCTTTATTGTCTTTCTTGCAAAACTTTTCACTGCTTCTTTAAGGGGGGTTTGCTCCGTGGTCCTTTTTTTAAAGCATCATGCACTCCCAGGCTGCCTTTATCCAGCATGTAATGCACTTTGATTTCACACACTGCAGTTGCCTTCAGCTAACTGGCTTTAAAACATGCTTTTGTATAGCAGGAGTTAATGTTTTAGTAAGTGGTAGCTTATGGGGTCTCTCCAAGGTCAGCTATTTAAACTCTATTAAATCTGTATGTTTTTATACCAAGATCCTACAGGGTTTGCTGATCATTCGTACCTCCACCACACCATCCTTCTTGCGCTGCCTGGACCCTGTGCCATCCCCCGATGCTGCATAACAGAGCAATATTCAACTCTGCCTTGGGAATGTATGAACAGAGATGAACTGCTCAGCATGTGTCTGGGCTGGGGATCCAGGAGTAACAAGCAGACAGATAAATATCAGGCCTGAATCATCATTCTGAGCAGGATATAATGAAGAATTAAAGCCTGACTCAGGAGTCTGATGGGACCAGGTGGAGCTGCAATACAACCTTCTGGCCATCATTCATGGTGGCACTAAAGCACCACAGAGTGGAGGAGTGACTAAGCTTTCCTATACGGCAGCCATGCGAAAACAGGACGGAACTCAATTAACATTTACAGTTGCATGGAAGCTGGAATGACAGCAGCTGCATCTTGTTATTTAAAACAGACACACTGAAATTCCTGTTGCACATGGCTATTGAACCTACAGGATTCAATAGTTGCTACCTGAATTCCCAAGAATTTCTCTTGGTGTCCAAATATGGTAGAGGGATTTGTGCTTAATTTGAGCATAGTATCACACTGGCAGAGTGTAGCATAGGCATGTCCAAACTTCGGCCCTCCAGATGTTTTGGACCACAACTCCAACAGTCCTTTGTAATTGGCAATCTAAGCTTAGAATTCTGGGAGTTGTGGTCCAAAACATCAGGAGGGCTGAAGTTTGGGCATGCCTGGTGTAGCACCTTCGTGAGAAGACCTTGTCATTCTGGTGTACCAGTCAGAAGTGACATCTATAGGTGAACTCGTACATATGTCCTAGAAGTGAGTGCACTTAGCCTTGCTGTGTGTCTTGATTTTTCCATTCTGGGGGTGTTTTTCCCCCATTTTCTCACTAACTTTCAGATTCTTTTCATTAGTTTCCAGACTTGCACTAGGAAGTTGTCTAAAGATAGATTGCACAAAGAATCTTGTTCAACTATTTTATTTCCGCCATAATCATTCCTAATCCAAATATGCAGTGAGAATGTATTACATAGCCTAATCAGTCACATATATTGCACTTCACTTTCAATTTAGTGAAAAGCAAAAGCCGTTTGTTAAGGCAGAAAGATGTTAAATGAACATCTCCTCTATTATGCTCCTTTAAACAGATAAAGCAGCACCAATATTTTAATGCAATGGGTTGTGTTGGCAGGTTTCTCTTTCACTCTTTAGCTGCTTCTGCATTCTCCAACAATTCATACTGTAAAGACATAAAACAGGAAGGCAACCTCTGCCCAGCAGAGTCCTTGATTATCTTTATTTTTCAAAGCTGCCCCTTCCTACTCCAACTGTTGATACTCTGAAGACAAAAAATAGAGACTCGGGCTTCTCTGGGAGTGTGGCAGAGTGATAATCTTCCATCATGCTTTGAAGAAACTGCAGAATAGTGACCCAGTGAAATTCAGTAACAGGGGAGAATCTATGTTTCCTGATTTCCAAATTTGAGTGTATTTAGAAGTGTAGTTAGTAGTGATGGGCATTTTGTTTCAGAACCAGTAGGTTATGAAACAAACCACGGGAGCCCAGGTGGTCCTCAGAACCGGCTGATACCCGCAGGTCCAATTGCTTTACCTTTCTCTGTCTCACACAGGGTTAAAATCCAATGAGGAAGCATGCTGCAACGTCATCTTTCCTGCTTCATGCTGCTGGCCAATCAGAGAGGGAGGCGGGATGATGCCTTTCCCTGCACAGCTCCTGATTGGCCAGCATCACGGATTTAGCACTGATGACGTCACAGCATGCTTCTTTGTTGGATTTTAAACCCTGCGCAAGATGGAGAAAGGTAAAGCAATTGGATCTGTGCATATCAGCCGGTTCCGAGGACCACCTGCCCAGTCTGTGTATATTAGCTGAACCCAGACTAAAGTGATTAAAGTCGCATCCCAATAGAATCGATGGAACAACTTATGTCCCATGTTCCATTAGCTTCTATGCGGCATCATCTTGGCATCTGGACAGGCAAGCATGTGGAACAGATCCTTCTTAGTGGTAGTGGAGTAGTTCCAGGAGAAATAGTCCCAGAGAAAATTAATCATGCTTTGTTTTTGCTGCCTGCATAAACTACAAAGTACTCAAAACATGGATTCATGAGTGTGTTAAAGGCAATTTAAAAGCACTTTAATAAAGTATAGTACTCACATTAAAACTCTTAAATAAAAACCACCACAAAAGCAACCGCAACCGCAACCACACATTTGGCCACTGTTGAATACAAAATACTGGATTAGACAGATCCTTCTTTTATGAGTTAGGAAATAGGTGTCTACCTATTGGAATAGCTCTCGCTGTGTGTGCGTGTGTGTGCATGTGTGCATGCATGCATGCATGTGTGCCCTCTCAGCTCCACACCTTTTTGTTAAAAAATAATGTGAGTAATCAGTCCAATATAATAGTGGCCGCTAAAGAGAATCTACAATACATCACCATTTTGGGTTGCTGTTGTTTTTCTTGTTGCTTTATTTAAGATGCTTGAATACATTTGGAATAATGAAAGGAGTTAACAGGGGGCTAGCTGCTGTTAGGAAAGCTAGAGTCTGGCCAAGCCTCCTGATTTCACATTTATTTGCCAAATATATTCCTCCCTGATATGTTTCCAAAAATAGATGCTGAAAACCAGATGCCTGCATTTCCAATTTTCCATGTGGCAGGTTTAAAAGTTGCAGGAGGCATTTAGCAATTATCATAACCATTTATATTAATATAGTGCTCTTAGTAAACAAGGACTCTATAATGCTCCTTGCACATATCTGAACTCATTATCAAATGTCTGCCTGCTTAATTTATTTCTTTATCCCCCTTGCAAACGATTCTGTTGGTGTCTGAAGGCGGAATGGAATCTGCGTGAAGAATTAAAATACAATCATTGACATTTTGAAAGACCAATATTTTGATTTTTTTTTGCAGTGCACGTTCTTTTTTCTAAAGGAAGCAGCAGTGCTCATCCTCACTGTTCCTTGGAAGAGATGGACAGCCTAAACAGAAAAGCCTTGAGCTTTTTAATTCCAAGGCAATACAGTGGTACCTTGGATAACGGCTGCCCTGAATAATGAATTTTTTTGGATAACGATTGTAAATTTCCGGGTATAGGACTGCCTCTGATAATGAATTTGCCCTATGGGCTGCCTCGGATAACAAATCACAATTCTAGGTATAGGTCTGCCTCGGATAACGAATTTTCTCTAAGGGCTGCCTCGGATAACCAATTTTCCTATGGCCTGCCTCGGATAACAAATTTTCCCTATGGACTGCCTCGGATAATGAATGTCCAGCATGCATCAGTAAAAAAGAGTTATCCCAGGTGGCATTCCATCTGTACCTTTAAAGTGCACTTTATAAAGAGTTTTGAGCAAAAACCCAGGTGTCTGTGCCTTTTCCCTAGGCTCTGGAATGGATTAATAGGTTTCCCATTCATTCCTATTGGGAAACAGTGTTTCGGATAATGATGTGTTTGGGATAACGACTAACCTCGGAGAATGAATTAAAGTCATTATCCGAGGTACCACTGTATAAGGCTGACCCTGGTGATAATGCCAAGCACCCAGTATGGGGGGGGGAGAACAGCTGGTGGTTTGTACTAAACCAGTTGCTGAAATTGTTTAGCCAGCCTCACATAGGAAGCATCTGTTGGGCCCATGGAATCTCATCCCACCTGGCAAGCTTGAATTGGTAGCCACAGTGTCTGTAAAGATTCTCAGTCATCCAGGTGAGCTTATCTGGAAGTTGAGTCATGGCAACTGGACTTCTTTTTCTTGAGAGATAGAAGTGTTTTGCTGCTCATCCAAACAGCTTCCTCAGTCTGCCACAGGATCTTCTCCTAGCCAGCTAAGAAGGCGTGTCCAGACACACCAAGCCACAGACCAGCATCCCCCTGTGGCGCTGATTTGCTGCAGGGAGAACAAATGGCTAAGCTTTGGGTGCGTGAATCCATCGGATATTACAGCCACCCTTCATGCTATGGGTGTTCATGATTTGTAGACATTGCCTTGATTTTCTGGTTGCATGACTGCATGTATGCAAGGTGAAGACAACTTTGACTCTGTTTCTGTGAACACTCGTGCTATCACACCCTGATCGACTTCTTTTTCTTGGCCCTCTTCATATTCATACAAGGTGAGCAGAAGGGAGGTAGATCCTTGTTTTTATCATCCTTGCTGGTGAGGATGCAGAACTAACTATTCTCCTTGCAGGTAAGGGGGGGGCACAACTCTCCTAATAACTTTCACCAATCTCTTGCATTTCTGGAGAGAGAGAGAGAGAGAGAGAGAGAGAGAGAGAGAGAGAGAGAGAGAGAGAGAGAGAATACTGGAACTGAGTGGGTGGTACATGGAAACTTTGGACATGCCTGGAGTACAACATTGTCTAGTATGCAATTTGTCCAAAATAAAAATGGTCATTGCTTTTTATTAGAAAGCTGGAGCACTTGATGGTTTGTTTGCACCCTTCTGAACCATTGCCTAGTCCAGTGATGGTGAACCTTTTAGAGACCGAGTGCCCAAACTGCAATTCAAAACCCACTTTTTTTTTTTTTTGCAAAGTGGCTATCCAGTAATTTAACCTGTATACAGGTGGCTATGAAGGGGCAATGTCGGGTGCCCACAGGAAGGGCTCTGAGTGCCACCTTTGGCATCCGTGCCATAGGTTCGCCATCACTGGCCTAGTTAATGCATCTGGGCTTTGTTTATCAAGTGAAAATGACACAAGAGATAATATTAATATGGTAATAATATTAGAGATGCAGAGTCGGAAGGGACACTATGGATCATTGAGTCCACCTGTTGCCGAGAAGGCACAGAGAGGAATCAATCCCCTAACCCTTGGCCATGCAGCCGGATACTTAAACCATTGGGGGTATTTTGCACAAATTACAGTAACCACCAGGAGAAAAGAAATCTCACTCTCGGCTGGTAAGGAGAAATTGTGTGGACTTTAAATGTACTGCTTGATGTATCTCATTACACTAAGACAACTTAAAATAATAAGAACAAGGAATGTAGCAACTGTTCTTTCCATTCCTATATCCAAGATTAACTACACGTGCTAATCCAGCATGAAGAGGTGAGAGGGTTTGGGCCACTACATTCTAAACACAGATTAGGAAAAGGACTTGCTGTGAGACAGAGACGGGTGATGAATCACCCCTCCTCCATATCCATATTGATAAACTCTGGATGTCGGGAACACAGACTGCTTCATGCTCTTCCCCGGCCTATCTCATCTCAGGGGTGAAGTTGATGGCACTTGCTTATTCATCGTCTCAGACTTGTATGGCCCCAAAGTAGTTCCACTGGGGCTCATGAGTTTTTTTTTAGAGGTTTTCATGATGACTCCACAGAAAGCCAAAGGATATGGCCTTGGAGGAGGGTTCTCCCGTAAGCCCACAGCAAAGGTAGGGCTCAGAGTTGGATGGACAGGGTTAGGGACAATTTGCTGGTGGCACTGCTGAAGTTCTTTCTGTCTCTCTAGTGGTGACCCTTGTATTGAGTCCCGGGGTTGCTGCTCAGGAAGGGTCCCCTTGGGTGTGTTGCCTTGGCCTTGGAGTGCACCGATTTTGATGAGGAGCCCTACTGGAAGATGAGAGTCCCAGTCCTCCTCTGGCACAGCTGGCTCCTCTGGCTCCTTGTCCCCTCCTGAGCGTCACCCCAAGCTCTTTCCTCCTCGGGCTGTTGCTGGGAAAAGGAATTTTCTGACTGCCTGACTCCCCAGATTCCTACAAGGCCTCCCCTAGCTACAGGGCAGTTTCTTCTTCCTGCCCCCAATTCTCCAGGTGTTCCTTCTTAGCTAGGTTTTTCCTCTTATCTCCTGGGTTTGACCATTCTATCTCCACTTTGCTTGGATTCAACCCTAGCTGGATCCTTGGGTGTCTGGGATTGGGGCTGATGGCCCACTAGGGTCACCAGTAGTGCCCCTCTCACATTTGCCAAGTTGTGTTGGGGTATTGATTGTTTTGGAGAAAGGGACAAAAGGATACAAGCTTTAGAGAGTAATATCTCTTTGGCTGCTATCTCACCTGGAGAAGACCTTGATCTTCTGAAGGTCCGGCTTTTCCTCTTCGTCCTGTCATGTAATTGAATATGTGGGATAGCAGTTCCCATGTACAAAGCTGTTTTTTTTTTAATTTTAAAGTGCAGTTCAGCCCCATGGCCAGCAGGTGGCACTAGCATTAAAAATGGACCACCTGGCTGGGGAAAATTAAAACAAAGAGCACCTGACAGAACTTCCTGGTGCTCCCAGGTTCGGGGGGAAATAATAAATAAATAAAGAAACAGCACCGATCGGCCCCAGGAATAGCCGGTGGATGCTATGACAAAAAAAGAAAGAAGAAACCCGGATCATCTGTGTGGTCCCATGACGTCTGCCTCCTTAAAAGCTGGATTTTTAAGCATGGCAAAAAATTCCCTACCTCTTCGGTAAGTCTTGGAAACCTCGCTTAAGGGGGCAGTACCAGGTTTTCTTTCTTTTCCCAAAAAGCCTGGTGGCTGTGGGGACAGCATTTTTAGATACGGTTTATCTACTAATTTAAACTGCATTTAAATGGACATGGGATAGGGGCCTTTATCAGACAAGTAAGTACCTGCTTACTTTGGACACAATGGAAGAGCCACATAGACTACAGGCCTTTTGATAGCTGCATAATTTGGAATTTTGTTTGCAGAAACTTTGTTTATTTGCCAAAACTGTATAAGGAAATGCATATAAAAATGTCCAACTTTTTATGCAATTTTTTAAAAAAAATATCCAAAATTTAGACAGACCTTACTTACAATTGGAAACCACCTTAAAATTTGAGACAAACTGGAACATAAGATTCGAGAAAAATATGAAGAACAAAATTTGACAGATTGGTCTTCCCCTAGTTCTCCCAGTTGTACTCTCACATCTGCCTTTGTGAGGCAGGTTAGTGGCAAGCTAGTGAGTAATGTGAGGCCACATACTGAGTTTAAGAGGTGAGTAAAGATAAATTTTGGTTAGGCCCATTCCTGGTCCAAAATACATTACATGGCACTAGCGCTCCGATGACACCAAAAGGGATAAGATCTGTTTTCCATTAGTGCCTCCATTATCCTACAGCTGCTTCCCAGTTCTATCTTGAGGTTCTCCAGACTGAAAATACCATAATGGCAGCAGGAGGTTTCCTTGGCCCTTTGTACACGACCCCTAAACTCCGCCGCAAATGGCTTTAAGCTCCGGAGCTTAAAATTGTTTCCCCACCAGCTCCGGAGTTTACAGATAATTAAGTGCAACCATGCCCACCTAAGCGCGTCCCAGCGCACTTTTCAGGTACCTGCTCTCTGGAGGTGAAAATTCCTGATGCGGATATAACAGTATTGACTGCCCGGCTCTCCTTGTTTCTGTTTGTTCTTTTTTGGCCCCCCGCCCCTTTAAGAGATCTGAATGCAGTGCAGGGACGGCAGAATGGAGGTGAGCGGCATTCCTTTCTTCCTTTTTTTCTCCCTCCCCTCACGCAGCCAGCAGCCAGGAGTGCAGAGGGGGTGGGAACACAGGAACAGCGACAAACCCCTAAGATCTCTGGTCCGAATTTAAGTGGCCAGCGGATCTTAGGGGTCGTGTGAAAAGGCCCCTTGAAATGAGTTCTGACCTCCACTCCCAATCTCCCCCATGCAGCATGCAGCACCTGCAGAGAAATGTAGGTTGGTGTGTGTTCTAGGGCACCATATGAGTTGTCCCACCATGTGGCCTACCTCGAACATTTCTTAGATCGAATCCACCTGTGCGTGGGCTCCTTGATAGATGGGGCGTTCAGTGTGCAAGGGGCTTTCTGTTGGGAGCAGGTAATTACCTCTCCTGCATTCTCCCTACATTGTTGCCTTTCGGGATTTCCTTCAGATTGGGACTTTTCTGCTTGCCCTGTGCCCTCCAACAAGAGAGACAAGTGGGAAAGAGATGAGAGAAGAAAGAAAATGGGAGAGAGGCAGAGAGGGGGAAGAGAGGAAGATGTGGGGAGAAGGGCAGCGAATTTATTCCTATCAAGAGAGCCTTGAAAGCCTTTTCTTCCCTCCTTTTTGAACAGTATCTCCATTTAAGTTTATAATAATATTTAACATTCCCTTTACAGTAACATAAATGAGAGGATGAATGCCCATCTTTAGATGCTCTTCCTTTTTCCTTTCCCCCCCTTCTCTTTTATTGTGATCTTTTGCAAGACTCTCTGCTTTAATGACTGTCCCTGTATTCCTTTATTTATTTTTACCTATTTTCCTTTTCTCTCCCCCTTTTTAAATATAAACTCACAAGGGTGGCTTTGTCAAAATGTAAGCTTATTTTCCCAGAGGTCCTGAGGGGCAGCTGTCATTTTTCACACACTTTGTGTCAGCTACATTAACTGAACACATTCAGATCAGTGCGAAGAATCCCTGTTTATGCATAATAAACACAATATGAAACAGTGAAGGGGGGTTATAATGTATTATTGATTAAAACAGTGGTGGGAGCGTCTTCTTCTGGAAGGCAGGTATCATTTGTACAAGCCTATCTGCATTCACAACACCACCTCCTTTCTTTTTTACTGTAGTTCTTTTTTTAGAAATGAGAAACAAACCTTTCACGGTCTCCTTTGCTTTTTACATGCTGATTTGGGGAAAGAAAATGGCAAGCTCTAGTTATTGGTAGAGTGGCTGCAATTTATCTCGGAAGCTGCTTGCAGCATCCACTACAGTAGACTGAAACTCTCAGTGGTTATATCACTGTGATGATATATGTATGAAAACAGCTCCAAGCCTTGTGCTTTGCTCTCCTGACATTCCGTCACACTTTAGTAGGACCAAGAAACGTAGCTTAGATATTGATAACAGTTAGCTCAGCTCCCAGTAGCTCCCATTCAGTTCTATTGGGTAAAAAGTTGTTGTTGTAACTATTACAATGTTTTAATAAAGTGTAGCACTTGGGAGCATTGTCCGAATGAGATCAGAATCCATCATACCTCACATTGGGTTTCTGGGGGAATATCCTATGGCAGTGGTGGCAAACCTTCGGCACTCTAGATGTTTTGGACCACAACTCCCACAGTCCTTTGTCCTTGGCAATACAGGCTTGGAATTCTGGGAGTTGTAGTCCAAAACATCTGGAGTGCTGAAGGTTCGCCACCACTGTCCTATGGGGAGGGGTACTAACGTGTACAATTGATACGAGTGATGGCCAGTTTCTTAGTCCTTGATGATAATAGCTAACATTTTTGCAATGCTGGTTGTCTGGACACTCCTCACACTTCTCCTGTTCATTAGAAGGAGCACTGTTGGAAAGCTGAGAGAGGTAGGGGGGAATGAAAAAAGCAGCTGGAGAAATCTGGAGATGAGGGGAGGGTTGATGGACAAAAGCAGTTTTGATTGACAAAAATGACTAACGGGATGGGACCTGAGTTGGCCATGGCCAGCCAAGGAAAGGATCTTAGGGTTTTGGTTGATATTTGGACAAAAATGTGAACTCAGAGTGCAGCTGTTCTGAAATGGGGGTTGCAGGTGCACCCATGTCTTCTCTACGGACTTTCCACAGATAATGTAGCTGGCTGGTTACTGTGTAAATCGAATGCTGAGCTTTGTACAATCCAGTTAAGAACTTTAAAAATATTTCTTTGTTGGACCAGTAGGCTGGGTGGCTCAGTAAGTTGGATACAGTAGGACACCACCATCACCCCCAATTCAAGCACACACACCCCAAATGCTGAAAAATGTGGATTATAGCAAACACTGCTTTGTACCAAGTACTATATACAGAGTATGATCTCTGGCTTGCTCCGCTGGCCAGTTCCAAGTACTTCTTTAGAAAACCATCTTTCTAGGACTTTTCTACAAATATTTTTATTATTTTCAGACCAGATGTGTGAGACAGTGGATACTGGTTCCGTGGTTATAGGATGTACTGTAGCTGAATATGGGGGTGAAATGGAAAATCTATACAGTCTCTGAGTGGCCCAGAAGATGGGGATATCTAGCCACTTCTTATTACTTTATACCTAGGAAGCCTTGGCAGGATTGGCCATAGAGTAATCCCCCACATTTCACAGGGGTTAGGGACCAGACCCAAACCACAATAATGGAAAATCCACTTACATGAGGCCTGGTGCTGCCCGAAACGGGCCTCCGACAGGCTTCCCAGGCCCGTCGGAGGCCCCAGAAGTGGTTTCCGGTGATCAAGAAGTCACTTCTGGTCCACCAGATACCACTTCTAGGGCCTCTGACGGGCCTGGGAAGCCCATCGGAGGCCCGTTTGGGGCAGTGTCAGGCCTGGGGTAAGTGCAAGAGGCCTCAAACTGGCCCAAACAGCTTACCCCAGGGGGGCTTGTCTTTCATATACAGTGGTACGTTGTATAAAGGAATTAATTCGTTCCGAATGAAATTATGTTAAGCAAATATTCCTTTATACAAATTTCTCATAGGAATGCATTGAAAATGGAGTAATCCCATTTTTATGTTGTACAGATTTGGCCCATAGGCAATTCTGTTAAGCAAATGTCTCCTATCTCCAGAATGTTTTTTATGTTATACAAACTGTTTGTTATACAAGGGGCCACTGTACTGTGGTCTTGCAATATTCTGGAACCGCAGTATATGAACTGCAAAATGGCAGGGAAACACTGTACGTTGGAATTGGACAGGAGTTTGTTATTAATTATTATTCATGACGGACCATGTTTATTTTCAGCGTATGGCAGCTTTATTGATTACACTGGCCAACAAGTTTTTTGTTTCCTTTACAATTTCGGGTGTAACAGATAGATTTTGTCATGCTGATCACAGGAATAATTTCAGTGCTACACCACCCTATATTTGCTTCACAAAGGTTCCTGTGCTTTTCTTATACTCCATCAAGAAGAGTTCAGATAAGAGATGGGGATGAATTGTGAAATTCAACGAATATTGCTGATTTGTTAAATACCTGTCCCTTAATATTTCTCAAGTCTGGAGACTTCAATGCATATGAAGGGTCATATATTTCCATGGTTTTTCTGCCACTGTGGCCTCCACCACTGCAACCTTTGCCACTGAGGCCTTCATTGCTGCAGCTACCAGCAAGGACTCCATCACTGCAGCTGACACTGAAGCTTCCATGGGGCGTTAACAGTAGGGGCAGAGGAGATGGAATGGGATGGAGGTGGACTAGGAGAGTAGGAGGATCAGTTTTGTGTTTTTCTTTTTAAAGCCTCAGTGAACCAACAAACCATTTCATGGTTTGTCAGTTTCTGGGGCCAAAAATTTGTGGTTCGCTCTGTCACTACACATTTGAATGTGGCTGGTCCTCAATGAGAATCACTATAAAATGGACGGCAGACAAACCGGATTCCTGGGAATGTAGATTTATTTTCAGAGGATCCTTTCAGAATACCTTGTGCTCAAGGGATGCCTGAACTAGACATGGGCACGACCAGAAAAAATGACGTTTCGAGTTTTCATTTGTCGGAACGGGTCCATTTCGGGTCGTTTCCGTTTGTCGCGAAATTTTTCAAAAAGTTGTCGTTTCGTCGTTTCGTTTGTCGTTTCCACCGCGATTTAGCACGATTTGACTTCCCAGAGCATAGGGGCGTCCTGCAATCAGGGCCAGCGCTAGGTGCTTTTGTGCCCTAGGCGGCGGGCGGGGCGGGCGGCGGGGGGGGGGGGGCAGGTGCAGGCGGGTGGTGGTGGCGGGGGGCCATGGGCGGGCGGCAACAGCGGCAGGGGGGAGGTGCAGGCGGGTGAGCGGGTAGATGGCGGCCGCAGGCAGGCGAGTGGGCGGGGGGTGGCGGTGCGGGCGGACGGGCGAGTGGGCAGTTAGGATATCACTTAGGACAGAGGTTCTGTTCTTGGCTTGCACCCCAAATGTGTGTATGTGCAAGCAAATTGAAGTTGGGAAAATAGAAAATAAATCGTAGTATATATAATATATTTTTAAAATAAATCCACACCTCCCACTCCCAGTCGAACCTCCCCCTTTATCCAATATCAGAAAAAAATCCTCACAAACTGCCAGAGAAGAAATAGAGAATAAACTGCTATTCCCTTCAGCAGACAAAGCTGCAGGGAATCAAAGAAATTATTTTCTAAATTCAATTCCCTCCCTGTCTGCCTAACTTAAATCCTAAAGCCTCCAGCCTCCCTCCTCAATCTTGATCGGATCACACCAGCACCAGCAGCCAGCCCTCCTCCCTGAACCACATCCATACACCCGACTGTGATTTCTGGAAGGTGCCTCGGCTTTTTATGCCCTCCGAGACATCCAGAAGTGTCAGTCAAAAACCTGGCGATGCCATTGGTGGAATGGTTCAAAAAAATTGCATGGTCCCATCCCATGCCCAGCCCAAATGGGCAGGTCTAAAAAATAAAAAAATAAAAATAAAATAAAATCAATATGACGTTTTATTGCTATAAAAAACCCACTGCTGCTACTATTAAAATTCAGGCATTTAAAATAAATAAATTTCACATGTTTCTGTGGTGATTTGGTGTGTTTTTTGACCACGATTTCAAAAGAAAAATTGCAGTCGCCATTTTGGATTCCCCCCCCCACCGCATGGCGTGGCAAGACGATGAGGATGACCCCCCCCCAGCCTGGTGCAAGCAGCCCAGGACAGGAGAAGAGGGGAGAAAGGCTGGGGACCCCCCAGAAACCACCCCTCTGGTAGGTGGCAAAGCCTCAGGCAGGCATATTTTCACCTGCTTTTTTGGCTGGGAGTCAGGGTTTTTTAAAAAAAACTTTTAAAAAAATTTTCTGTGGTTCGCATTGCGCGATCACCACGATGCCACAAACGAAAACGAAAAACCCGACCAAATTTTTCTTTTTTCGGTTCAAGTTCGAGTTCTGACGGCTTAATTATTGTTACTGTTTCCATTACGTAATGGAAACGAAAAATGGAAACCAAAACGAAAATTTCGCCGATGCGTGCCCATGTCTAGCCTGAACACAGGGACAACTTCCTGTGTGGAATGTCCAGTCATAAATACTCTTCTGCATACAGAAACAGATAAAGAACAAACTCAGGATTGGTTACAATTTGCTGCAGTGGAAAGCACGTGACTTCATTACATATATGTTCATTTCCCCTAACACAACCAAACTTAAAGATCAGTGATACTTTCCCATCTGCATTAGCAAGATTAAAGGTCATTAATTTCTTAATGTATTGTTCTCTCTATCTTAATAGTGAGTGTCAAAAGCTGAATACAAAGCTGAATACAAAGGTATAAGAAAGGTGCAAAACAAGATATTTTAAGATCTGGGATGTATTAGCATGTGGTTTGACATTTGCTATACACTTTTTATGGTTTGCACACATCCTGCTGCCATTCAGAAATACAGAGATTATGCTTTTAGGGTACAGAGTTTACAGAGATGATAGTTTTAGGATATCTGTAAGGCAGAGGACAGAATGAAGAATTGAAGATAAACTCAAAACTTGAACCTTACTCTCACATTCCCTATTCCTAGGTCAGAGATCTAACCCGGGAAAGTGCTCATCTTAAGGCCCCCAGGGGCTATTACCAGTCAGGTTAGCAGCTTTTTACTAGAAGCAGTAGTCTGACTAACAGAAGTGCAAGCACACGCGCACGCGCACGCACACGCACACGCGCACGCACATGCATGCACGCGCGCGCGTGCACACGCACACACACACACACACACACCTACTCAGGAGGAGGAAACAAAGGTGAATTGTCCACCCCTGTTTTCTCTTTTAGGAAAAGGTGAGTCTGTCACTTTTGAATAGTTTCTATGTCAGAGTGCTTCCATCAAATTTATGGGGAAAATGTCAAGTGTAAAAAATGAACCGGATGACATTTCCAGTCATCTGCACAGGTCAGTTTTCATTTCTTTTCTTTTAAAACATGCTATCCAGTTGCTTTTCATTTATGGTGTCCCTAGAAGAGTTTTTTTCCAAGGTAGGTGAGATATTTAACAAGTTTTTTTTAAACATTGCCCGTGACTGGATAGCTCAGCTACGGAGCCGGAGATCCACTGTTGCTGTTGCAAATGTAGAGCCAGCCTGTGTGACTTTTGGGGAGTTGGTTAGTCCCAGTGCCCCCTCCAGAAACCACTTCTCCATCTTATTTACCTGGAAAACACTGGAAAGGATTGCTGTGTATCAGAATTGACTTGATGGCATACACTTCCCTACACACACACACACACACACACACACACACACACACACACACACACACACACACACACACACACACACACACACACACACACACACACACACCTGCATTTTATTCCTTCATTTCAGTTCCTTGCAATTCAAGACAAGCAGCCTGTCCAGTGGGTGGGGAGTAGGCACCAACCTAATTCAGTAATAACATGAACGAATACACAAGGATTAAGATTTCAAGTCAAATGTTGGGTAGGCATTGACAAATTTCTCCATTTTGCTCTCTCCCGCGTTCAAGGATGTTTTGTTTCATTCTATTATGAAGGCCAAATCAAATGCGAGAGACAGCATATTATTACATGCTAGTAATGATTTCTCTTGGCTTTGTGCTGTAATGAAATTTCTTGCCCACCCAAACCTAACAATCCTCCTGACAAGGCATTAATATTTCAAATCCCTTGGCCTTAAGACAGTCTAGTGCTATTTCCCTTGAGTGTCATTCTACTGCCTGCATTTGTTATCTTGTTATCTCTGCCACCCTCCCCCAGTCCAGTTTTGTTCTGGCTCATCAAAACACATGTATTCATATCCTCAGTTGGGATGTTCCCCCCAGTACTGCTTTTCCCTACAGTGTCCTGATCTTTCTGGCTGTGGGATTCTAAGCATTGCAAACTAAAGAATAACTTTGTCCCTAGAACTGAGTCCTGTTCAGTAATAAATGGCATCACGAACTCTTCTCTTACAGGTCAGATAATAATGTGATATTTCAGCTGCAACCTTCCTCTTTCAGTCTGAGTTAGAAAAGAAACTTTTTCCAATAAGTGGGAGGGGAAAACATGTTCCTGGTCCCTGAAGATTGATGCTTGCCTGTTCGTACAGACAAAGCAATACCAAGCGTTTCAGAACAGATTCTTTTCTTCTCGCATTTCCTCCTGCTTTTGCCCATCTGGGTTTCCAGCTGGAATCGGAGTTGCTAAAAGAGCTAACAAATTCACTTCGCCAGCACTGACTCCCCCCCCCTTTTCTTGCTGATGCAACAGCTTCAAACCATAGCAGCGAGCATCCCAAAAAGTTGGTCTGGTTCACAGAAATCAAGGCGGGATGCATATCTTTCAGAGAGATTTGGCTTCTTTTACGACAGAGATTTATTTATCCATTTTATCCTAAAACCTGAAGCCTACCTGGAATTGGAACAGGACATATTTCAGAAGATTAATCCTTGGAGCACATCCAAGTTTTGAAAGACAAGCATTTCGGCTTTAAAAAAAAAAAGGTTGAAACAGCTAAGCATAAAAGCAAACAGCATCTTATTTTTTTCCTTGTGTTGCTTCTTGACCGGGCCAAGCAAAAAGTGCTTTTTTCGTCTCTTCTGCCCCATTGTCCTAGAGTAGAGATGGGCATGAAATGAGCAATTTTTTCGTTTTTGTTTTCATTTTTTCGTTTCGTTACGTAACGAAATGAAAAACGAATTTTGTCTCCAAAATGAAACAAAACAAACCAAAACAACAGAAATTTTGTTGTGTGTTTCATTTTCGTTGCGGCAAATACATTAATCTGTAATGAATGCTAACGAAACAGCAATTTTTCATTTTCATTTTCATTTTTTCATTTTGTTACATAATGAAACGAAAATGAATTTTTTTACAAAAAATTCACGAAAAATGAAAACGAACCGAAATGGACCCCCTAAACGACAAACGACAAACAAAACACCATTTTTTTGAGTTGTGCCCATCTCTATCCTAGAGATTTCTAAGCAGCAGGCAGGGCTGCCAGATCTCAGATTTTGGCTGGGAGACTCAAAACTTTGGACCAGACATTTCAGGAAAAGTACAAGCTTCAGGACATGTCATTTAAACATGTTCCGAGACACCACTGTCTTTTTCATTATCTTCCATGATCTAGAATTGCTACTGCTGGAAGGAATTCATCCATTGGACACTGCGCACTGTCTTTCTCCCTTGGTCTCAGGTTTGGGCCCTGACATCTCCAGAAATGAGGTGCTGATGACCTGGCAGCCAGAGAAGCAGCCCTTCTTTCCCATCTCTTGTTATCTTCCCATCTCTTATTTTTCCTCTTCCTTTTCTCTTGCATGGTTCAGAGCTTAGAACACTTTGCTATGTTGGGAAAACCCTCCTTTGGCCACCCCCACTTAGACAATGGTTTGAACCTGCAATAACAGCCCGCCATGCACTCTTTCCCTCTGGCGTGGTTTAAATGTCTGCAATGTCATTAGCATCCAGG
Source organism: Phrynocephalus guinanensis (assembly GCA_037367245.1). Taxonomy (NCBI): domain Eukaryota; kingdom Metazoa; phylum Chordata; class Lepidosauria; order Squamata; family Agamidae; genus Phrynocephalus; species Phrynocephalus guinanensis. The sequence continues at coordinate 13,799,318 of CM074745.1, read as the reverse complement.
CATGATTGCAAATCTCCAGGATCGAGTCCCAAGCCGTATGTCTGAGTCTCTTAGGGCGCTTTTACACAACCCCTAAAATCCGAGGCAAAGGGCTCCCAGATCCGGAGCTTAAAATTGTTTTCCCACCAGCTCTGGATTTTTTTAAAAAAAAAAAAATTAAGTACAACCATGCCCACCTAAGCGGGTCCCAGCGCATTTTCCAAGTACCTGGTCTCCGGAGGTGAAAAATTTCTGATGCGGATATAAAGCAGTGAGTGCCAGGTTCTCCTCGCCTTGGGTTTGTTTGTTTGTTTGCCCCCCGCCCCTTTAAGAGACTGGAAGAGATTGGAATGCTTCCCAGGGCAGCTCCCGACGGCAGAGCGAAGGTGAGCCTGCATTTTTTTCTCCCTTTTTTTCTCCCTCCCCTCACACAGACAGGAGCCAGGTGGTGCGGAGGGGTGGGAACATAAGATCTCTGGTCCAACTTTAAGTTGCCAGCAGATCTTAGGGGTCGTGTAAAAGCGCCCTTAGTCTTCAGACGTCCCCTACTGTACATATGCTGCCCAGCTGGTCTAGTGACAGCAGGCCAACTTTATTTATTTATTTATTTATTTATTTTATTTATATAGCTTGCATGCCGCTCACTACCCAAAGGTCTCACAATCAAAATAAACAATTAAACCATCAAAATTACAATAAATTAAAACAATCAAACATATAAATACAATAAATACAATACATTAAAACATAACACTAAAAATTGCTATCAGGACCCACAATCATCAGTTTAAAAACTTCTGGAACAGGAAGGTTTTTACCTGGCGCTGAAATGTTATCAATGTCGGCGCCAGGCAGGTCTCGCTTCGGAGGGCATTCCATAGTCTGGGGGCAGCTGCCGAAAAGGCACTATTCCTGCAAGCCACCCCTTTCACCTCCTTGAGGGATGGCTCTTTCAGGAGGGCCCCCTGGCAAGATCCTAACTGCCGGGTAGTTTCATATGGAAGGTTCATATGGAACTTCACTTCCCGAAGCCACCCCCTGCCTCTACACATGGTGGTTGGTGCATGCATGAGCTCTTAGAAGGGAAGCTGAGCCTACTGCCTTTGAAAATGATGGCAGATGGCACCAAGTGACAGGGAACCCCATAGGGCAGTGATGGCGAACCTTTTAGAGACCGAGTGCCCAAATTGTAATTCAAAACCCATTAATTTTTCACAAAGTGGCAATACAATGAACCCCCACCTGTCGCAGAGGTTAGGGACCCAACCTGACCCACGATAATTAAAAATCCGCACTATGCGGATGCAGGTTGGATTGGGCCTGGGGTACCTAGCTGGGAGCTCTTGTACTTACTGCCAGCCTGGCACCACCACGAACGGGCCTGCGAGGGCCTTTCTGGGTCTTTTGGAGGCCCCAAATGGGCCTCCCTGTGAACCGGAAGTCATTTCTGAAGTCTCTGACAGGCCCTCCCCCTTTACCCCAGGCATTTCCCCCCTTACCCCAGGGGGTCTTTTTTCATATACTGCAGTCCCGCGATATAGCGGGACCGCAGTGTATGAACCACGAATGGGCGGGGGAACCACTGTACAGCAATTTAACCTGAATACAGGTGGCTGTGAAGGGGCTAGGTCAGTGCCCACAGAAAGGGCTCCGAGTGCCACCTTTGGCACCCGTGCCATACGTTCGCCAACACTGCCATAGGAACTCAACAAAACTTAGACAAATGGACCCAAAAGTAAATCAAGTCTGTATCCCCAAGTCATGTCAGAATCAGATTGTTCTTGGAACTTGAGTCGGAATCTGAGAAAGCACGACTCTGCCCAAAACATAGACCATCCAATAAATCAAAAAAAGTTTGTTGTCTCATTCCTGGACTCGAAGTCGGCTTCCTTAAGGAGGCCAGCAATTATTGAAGTGCCTGTTTTGGACAATAATGATAAAATTACTGAAAATTCTTCATGTCCCAATACAGCAGCAGCAACACTTAACACAGATAGGGATAGGTTTGCTGCCTCTGTTCATGAAGAAGCTAGTACAGTATTTCACCGCCCCCCTCCACATACACGGTACACACATCAGTTTTTGACATGGTCCATTAACTCCAGTGGAGGTTAACATTATGCTCAGCTATCACAGAGATGACAGGTTCTTTCTTCTTTTCCTTGATTTTCTTCTGAAGGCATCCGAGGGAAAGAAGCCAAGTCAGGCTTCCTTGTGTCACACTGATTAAAACTAAGATGCTCATCCTTCTAAAGGCCACTACGATGATGTTCTAAATCCTCAGCGCTATGCAACTGGTCAGCATGGATCTGTTGGGAAAATAGGGAGAATGGTGAAATCTACACTTCTAAGATCATCCTTTGAGCTTCCTCCTTCCTCACTAATGGCATTCTGCTTTCTTTGTGTTATGAAGCTTATGCAGCTGGCGGGGGGGGGTTGCTAATCGGGACTTCTAGTGCCTCTGTTGCCCTTTGGGTGCTAAGAAAACCTGTCTAGCATTTTAAAATGTCAGCTGAAATGAGAAGATTTATCAGCTTTACTTCCTCTGTATCTAAGCATCTTTTATTTCATTTGGTGTGCACAATTGGTTTCTAGAAGTTTCTTCCTCATCTCTCTTGCCTAAAGCTAAAGCTGAAAACATCCATTTCTTGAGCTTATAAGAGTTTCGAGAATTCTGGAGTCTAGCAAGTGGGAAAATCAGCATGGATCAATGCCTTTGAACTGGGACAGCTTCACTGTATGCGCCAGCGTCGAGTGACTTTTCCTTATGCAGTGTGATAAGAGGCATTAGATTGACAATATAAGGGTTTCAGACTATTGTAGGAAGAGAAGCCGCACTGTAAATAAATAGCCGCAGAGTCAGGAAGGACAAGTACCAATGCAGCTACCGCCAAAAAAGAAGACAAAAAATGCACTGAGTTACACAAAATTGCCTATCCTAATTTTAAAAAAAAAATTTAAAAAATTGCATGTCATGACGTCAATTTTCCAGGACTTCCTAGTTGCAAAAGTAGCTTACCATTTCCTTCTAGAGCTGCTCTGGGACTGTGCAGCTTGCTCAAGACCCTGTTGGAGTTTTTACAACCTCCCATGCTGCCTAAATGCCCTGAGCACAACCAATCTCGCCTGATCTCAGAAGCTAAGCAGGGTTGGGCCTGGCTAGTACTTGGATGGACAACCACCAGAGAATACCAGGTGCTTTAGGCACCTGGAGCAGATGTGTGTGTGTGTGTGTCAAGAAATGCTGGTTACTTTCTTTATTGGCTAGCTCTTTTTTTGAATTTTACTGCCAGAGATGGGGACCAATGTTGGATGTAATGCCTAATATGACAGAATAATTTGCCTGTTTTAGCTCTTATCTTCTCTTGCGGTTTGGGTAGTGTCATAGAATCATAGAATCATTGTATGGTTGGAACAGACCTTGGAGGTCTTCTTCTCCGGCCCAAGGCAAGAGACCTCATACCATCCTCCAGTAATGGGGGTGCCCACAACATCAGCTGTTCCACTATTTAATGGATCTCAATTGTTGTTGATGCTGCTGCTGCTGCTGCTGCTGCTGTTTTTAAAGTGGGAGGACAGCTAGAGACATATTTTTGGAACTTCAGGGACTATTTCATGGAATTGAACCCACATATGAAGGAATTAGCCTATCTTGGGGAAAGGCAATGCAAGGAAAACAATGCAAGGTATGAACAAAAAGAGGGGAGGGGTTAAGGTGAGAGCACCTGAAATGTAAAGTATGGAGGGCACTTGAACCTCCAAGCAGACCTCGTGGGTGTAGTAAATGGAAAATAGGAAAATAGGAAACAATAACCATTAAGATTATGTTTTCCAAAATAGAAAGAACTCAAATTGCTATACAAGTGAGCATTTGATTGAAGGTATGAAATAATAATAATGGTAATAATAATAATAATAATAACTTTATTTTTATGCCGCCTTTCTCCCCGGAGGGACCCAAGGCGGCTTACAACAAATTCATAAAAATACAATAAAAACAGTACAATGTAAAAACAATACAATACCTATAAAATACTATAAAAATACTATACAGTATAATACAATAAAAACAAGATTAAAAAACAGTAGCTGCAGCAGAGTTTAAAAAGCTCCCCAGCCAATGAAACTAAAAAATAAGATGTTATAAAAGTTGGTGAAGGCTGGAGGCTCAAAAGACCTGCCTAAATAAATAAGTCTTAAGGCCTCGCTTGAATATTTCAAGGGAGGAGGCGGTTCTCAACTCAAAGGAAGGGAATTCCATAGTATCGATGCCACTTCCTTGGGTGGCGGTACTCGTAGAAGGGCCTTCTCCAGTGACCGAAGGGGGCGGACCAGATTATATGGAAGAAGGCGGTCTCTCAGATAAACTGGTCCTGAGCTGTATAGGGCTTTAAAGGTCATAACCAGCACCTTGAATTGGGCCCGGAAACGAATGGGCAGCCAATGTAGTCCCTGGAGAAGCGGCCCGACAGAGTCATACCGCCGAGCTCCAGTAACCACCTGGGCTGCCGCATTCTGTACCAATTGTAGTTTCCGAACCGTCTTCAAGGGCAGCCCCACATAGAGCGCATTGCAATAGTCTAATCTTGATGTCACCGTGGCATGGATCACCGTGGCCAGGTCTGCACGATCCAAGTACGGCCGCAGCTGGCACACCAGCCGAAGCTGGGCAAAGCCCCCCCTGGCCACAGCTGCTACCTGGGAATCCAGGAGCAGCTCTGAATCCAGTATATCCTGGTGCAATTAGCAGCATGGTCCACTGTGATATTGGAAGTAATTAAAAAACAACAACACTGAATTGCTTGCAACTTGCAAGCATTAACGAGGCAAAAGAACCTACCACCCTTGCAGAAAAGGGGATATTGGAACTTTTGGCTCTTTGGTTGAAACAAAGCCATTGGAAGTAATGGGGTGAACCATCTCAGTCCATTACTTTTAATGGGACTGCCTGTGTGTGCCCTCAGCACAGTGGTATTGAGAGAGGCAAGGGAGCTATTTTTACTTATCACTCACATTAGAACCAACACAATGGAAATTGGACTCTTGTCAGCGGCAAGCAAAGTGCCCTCAATGAACACCGTGGTTTGGTAGCAGGGCATCTGCATATAAGGAGAACAGCAGCACTGTGTCTGAGCTGCAGTTTAACTTGGTGTTGCAAGGAGGAAGTGTTCCTTTAAAAACCATCCAAGAAGAGAGGAGATCTCTTGGCTTAATATATTTCAGACAGAAAGACAGACAAAGGACTGGAGAACTAAGAAAAGAGAGAGTAGAAAAATGACAAAGTTTGGAGAGAGTATTGAAAAAAGATCAAAATCAAAAGTAATAAATAAAAGAAAGGGAATTGTAAGTAAAATGTATAAATTACTAATGCAACCTGGTCAGGATATAAGAGGGTTAAAAGATCAATGGTAAGAAGACTTGGATAATGAATTATTAGCAGACAACTGCAATAAAAATATGGAATAAAAGAATTCTGAAGAATATGACCGTAAGACTTAAAGAAAATTATTATAAGGTAGCATGGAGATAGTATTTAACACTCATAAAGATGAATATGTTAAATAAGGATATATCATCTCTATATTAGATGTGTAAGAAACAAAAAGGGACATATTTGCATATGTGAGGGCAATGGGACATAAGAAGGAAAGAACGGATACAAGTTTTTAAAGAAATTAGGGAAATAATGGGATATAATATTCAAATGTCTTCATTGACTGCATTATTGAACACAATTAAGGATAGCCAGTGGAAGGAAGAAGAAAAGGATTTAATTATCATAATGGTCACTGACCAACCAACAAGGGGACAGAGCCTTCTTGGTTGTGGTGCCTCATCTTACTAGTTACACTCTCCTGCTCCTACTTTGGCTCATTTCAGTCAATAGCACTTGTATTGTCTTATGCCTTCTATACATCGCAAGTTGCTCTTTCTCTGTGCAGATGCAGGTTTGCAGTTTACATTTTTCAAGATGCATTGTGCGTTTTATTCTGCCATGTTTTTCATCTTATAATATTTCTTTTCTTGGCTGTATCGCTTTTATTCTTCTAGTGAGCCACCCCAAGAATAATTATGTTGTGGCCTACAAGAACAACAGCATTAATAGCTGTGCTCATTTCTTTGTACAAATAAGACATGGCAAGGGGGGGAACAAGTGTGCTGTGAAACTCTTTTAGTGGTGGGGCTTTGCTGGCAAGGACAAAGAGGAGCGGTGGTTCGGTGACATCTGCAAGTCCATCTTCGCAAGACCCTTGCTTTATGTTATGACTACATATAAACCCATGAACTGGCTTACCTCTGTTTTCCCTCATGCATCTTTCAGCAAGCATTTCCTGGTTGTCTCAAGCCATAAACCAAACCAATAGCTTTGGCGGAAAGGCACTGTTAACTGCCATATATAAAATAAATATAATCACATTTATCCATCTGCCCTGCCCCTGGTGGTTGCCAAGAGTGCTCTTAGCCTTCTTGAGAGCCTGTTCCTCAGTTCTGTTGTCTCAGCTTCTATTGACGAAGAAGATTAATGCCCACATTGCCGGGTGACTTCTTTTAGGGTGATTGGGATCTCCTGCTGCTATGGATTCAGGGCTTCATTCTTGTTTCGTATTTGCAATCAGCACCCAGCCGTGTGACCTTTAAGCCTTCCCTGGACCTCGGGCATCCTCTTTTGTTGCTATTCCAGCCACACGGACAGCCCTCCTGCCTGCATCTTGAAAAACTTCAGTAGCTTCAATCAAACCCGTTGTTCTGCAGGACAAAAATGTCTTAAAATCCCCTTTCTTATGGCATCCACCCCACTCTGAGGGAAAAGAATTTCACAAGAGGCTGGATTCTCACCATTAGTGCCCATTTAGCACCTCTCTCTGCTTGTTGTGAACTTGAGTGCTCCTGCCCTTGGAAATCTGCACGTTTCAAGACTTTCTGGTGCATTCTGGAGAAATTAAACATGTTCAGGGCTGTGTATACATTATTTTCATTCTGAATGGATAGAAAAGTGTGTACAGTTTGAAAAAACACATACAAAAATACAGAGAAGAAGCGTATGGAGAGCATCCATTTTCTTGATACAGCTCTCCTCTGACATCAAACTTTGAATGAATGGACTTTTCTCCTCCCAGTACTGAGCTGTTTTCACATAAGTGCATAATAATCAGGATTATCATAGTATGGATGAATCATAGAAAGGCCTAGAGAAATTATATTGAGCAAGTCTACATGTGAAGAACCTAAGTTACCTGGAAACTGCCCTGGGAGTTGAGCTAGCACAGTGATGGCAAAACCTTTTAGAGACCAAGTGCCCAAACTGCAATTCAAAACCCATTAATTTTTTTGCAAAGTGCCAATGCAGTAATGTAACTTGTTTACAGGTGGCTGTGAAGGGGCAATGTCGGGTGCCCACAGAAAGGGCTCCGAGTGCCACCTTTGGCACCCGTGCCATAGGTTCGCCATCACTGAGCTAGCAGGAGATGATGAGAATAACTGTAGTCCAACAACCCAGGTGAGACCCAGTTTGGGTAATAAACCCTGAAATTACCAAGGATTGCTGGGCTCAGTATAGATAGCTTCCTATGTTTTTCTGGTTGCGATACTTAATTTCCTTGATATTTCACTCTTGAGCCTGCTTGTGTGTTTGTGTGTGTGTATAATTATATATTTTCCCATTTTTCCTGGCTGATAGTGATCCCTGTGTTACCTCTTTCTACAGCTTTTTGTTTCATGCAGTTCTTCCTTCTTTGAGTCTGATAAATCAGATACCATTGGTGTCAAGACATCATTGTATCAATCCAGGCATGGTCCCACAGCAGTGCTGTAGGGAAAAAAAGTGTAGCAAGCTCAACTTTAAAAAAAACACAAACCACATATTAGAAAAAGAAGAACACAGATATTATCAGGTGTGTTTGTGTGTGTGTACGTGTGTGTATTTATTTATTTATGTATTTATTTATTTATTTATTTGTTTGTTTGTTTGTTACACTTTTATACCGCACCATTTTCTGAAGCGGAACTCTGGGCGGTTTACAGACTTAAAATACAACATTGAATAAAACAACGATAAAGAGAAACGTCCAATAAAAAGAACACAAAAAAGCAAAATTGGGGGAGACCCTCAGCAAGATGCGGCAGCCCCCCCCCCAAAAAAAAACTTAAGTAGAAATAAGGTCACCATAGGCCTCCTTGAAAAGCATGGTTTTTAAAGCCTTCTTGAAGGCGGGCAGGGACTGTGCAAGGTGCAGCTCACTCGGAAGGTGGTTCCATAGAGAGGGGCCCACAACAGAGAAGGCGCGGCTGTGCATTATCGACTTCCGCGCCTCTCTGGGGTTGGCCACCCTGAGTGAATGCGCCCGCGACATTCACATTCGAGTGGGCCTAGCCTCGGCTGACCTCTGGGAGATACGCTCCACCCAGGTAGTCAGGTCCCAAGCCGTGGAGGGTTTTGAAAACCAAAACCAGGACCTTGAACCTTATCCAGAGAGCCACGGGCAACCAATGCAAGTGCGACAGAACTGTGTGTGTGTGTGTGTGTGTGTGTGTGTGTGTGTATGTGTGTGTGTGTGTGTGTGTGTGTGTGTGTGTGTGTGTGTGTGTGTGTGTGTGTGTGAAATATTTGTTGAAGAAGCAAGACAATGGGCGTGTGTGTGTGTGTGTGTGTGTGTGTGTGTGTGTGTGTGTGTGTGTGTGTGAAATATTTGTTGAAGAAGCAAGACAAAGGGCCGTGTGTGTGTGTGTGTGTGTGTGTGTGTGTGTGTGTGTGTGAAATATTTGTTGAAGAAGCAAGACAATGGGCCGTGTGTGTGTGTGTGTGTGTGTGTGTGTGTGTGTGTGTGTGTGTGTGTGTGTGTGTGTGTCTGTGTGTGTGTATGAAATATTTGTTGAAGAAGAAGCAAGACAAAGGGCATCGTGAGTTATGAAGAAGTTCCCCCACTGTTGGTCATCTTGCCTTGAGGTCGCCACCCAGCAAATAAAACCAAAACCAGAACAAACAAAACAGAGCACTGCTCTTCTTTCCTTTGAACAAGGAACCGTCACTTATTTTTTTCCCCTTCAGTCTCCCCCAGACCCTCTGTCTTAGTCACTCAATGGGAAACATGAAACAGTGGTGAGAGGAGAAGCAGCCTTCTCCCATTTTATACCACACAGACATCTTCCCTTCATCTCATCTTTCTGAAGACTTTACAAAAAAAGGCAGCTCAAAGAATTTTGTGAAATTGCTAGAACTTCTCTGCTCTTTTCCTTTTTTCTCTTTTCTCTCCCCCATCCTTTTTATTTCTTTCAAGATGGGATGGAAATCATAGGGCAGAAATGATGGGATCTGAGGGCTGGGGGGGAGAAATACAAAACCTTTAGATGAGTAAAAATTGCAGGCATGCTGTGAGGTAACCAGCAAATTCAATTTAATTATAAGATACAGAGTGGTAATGGCATTTGCAAGGCTGCTGTGTGATTTTCTTGGTAATAGAAGGTCTGTAGGGGTTCCCTGGCTCAGAATGCCATAGCATCTTCAAACGATATCACAAAATGTAAAAAATTGACTCCCCCCCCCCCAGTTAAAGGAGAAGCATCTTAGTTCAGGGGGGCCATGAGAACTGAAAATGCCAGAGTAATGATGAAATCTTCATCATGAGGCGGCCATAACTAGGAACACAGATCCTCACTTGTGCCATAATCACATATAAAGATGAGGAAATTATTCCCCTGTGCCCACTAGAGAGAGAGAGATATTTTGTCCTGCTCTCTGGAAGAGAAGAGGACAAGAACGATATTGAGTGGAAATCAAGGGCGGTTGTCAAAAATAAAACTTGAGCAGAAATGGCACAGGTTCCACTGAATAGCTTTAGTCCTGCTTTATAGTGTAGACATTTAAGGGTTACAATGCTTCAGAGTAGTTGTAAAAATCAGCCACCCTTTCATGTACTTTACTTGAACACTCCTTGTCAGTATGTTCAATCCCGAAGGCCTAAATCAAAGAGAATTTGGCACTCGGTGGCTTCTATCCCATTTATGCAACCATGGTACATAAGGCTGATGACGCCATTAGCCTCATGTGTCTTAGCTTATAGAACAAGACTTCAGCCAGTTAATATTCTTTAATCCCAGTTCATCATTAGGACGTGTGAGAAATTTGCTCTGCTTGGGGAAAATTTTAAAAACAATTCCCCCCCAATCGGCAACTCCTACAACTGAGTGCAGACACAAATGTTAGCAGGAAATCTTTGCCGATCTGGCCTTGTGGTGCATTCTGTGGGGAAGGTGCTTGACACATTCACATTTTAAAATTGCATGAATGAGAATGTGCATGCTTAAAGAGATGCACACCTATGCACCTCTATGCATTTGCCTCAATGTACACAAAACATATTCAGGGGTGTCCAAACCTCGGCCCTCCAGATGTTTTTGGACCACAAACTCCCAGAATTCCAAGCCTAGACTGCCAGTGACAAAGGACTGTGGGAGATGTGGTCCAAAAACATCTGGAAGGCCCAAGTTTGGACACCATTTCCATATATGAAGCGTTGTGTGGAGAGGTTGCATGGAACCAGCTCAAGACAGGAAAAGCGAGAAAATTGATGAGGCTGGATTTTACAGACATGCCCCATTTTTAATCATAACCATTGTCGCCCTTATTCTACCTTAAGAGAAAATACTGAATAAGTTTTAATGGGTGTGTGTAGGGAAGGGAATCATGATAACCCATTCTTGCAAAAAATTCTTATCATGGATTGGATAGTCCTAATGCAGAGTTGATTTCTGTATTTATAACTTCCTTTGTGTGCGTCGATCAGGTTGTGGATGGGGTATAGGTTCTCAGCAATGTTTTTATGATCCCCATGATTTATATGACATTTCACCATGGCCAGGATGCCCTCCAAGACCCTGTGTGCCCACTCAGTCCCCCCACCACCACTGTTGGAGCTAGGGTTCCTTGTTAAAAAAAACCAATGGGTTCCAGCTCACCTTCTTCCAACTCATACCAGTTTTCATTCCAGTTACAGCATCCATTCCCTCTGGCTCCCAACCCCACAGTCCCATAGGAGCGAATTACAGTCTTGAAAACAAGGAAAAGTGCAAACTGAAAAAAAAAAATGACAATTTGCACTAGTTAGTGGCGTGTGGCTAATCAAGAGGTGCAAACCATCATGAACCCCCCCCCCGAAAAATGAACCCATTAACAGCCTGTGTTTCCAGTTCATGCCATGGAGAGGGGGGGGAGGTAGTACCTACGTGTTCCTGCTCTGCACCACCTGCCCCCCACCATCCCACTGCCTTCATTGCCTCCCTACATGGTCCTGCCATCCATCTTCTTCTACCCCCAGCCCCTTCCCGGAGCCAGCCTGTTGCTTCTGCACATCCACCCACCTCTCATCAAAGCAACGGGTGCATAGACAGGATGAACTGAGCTGCAGATAAGGTATCCTACAGAGAATGGCACCCACTCTCTTGCACTGGCTAAGGAAAGATAGGCAAGAATTCACAGGGAGAAATGGGGGACATTTTGCTAGCTGAAAAATCCCCAAAGAGGGAAGATCCCATATAAAGTTATGGGGCTGAAAAGCATAGAAATGTACTTTATTGCCTTCCCCTTTAATAATAATAATAATAATAATAATAATAATAATAATAATAATAATAATAATAATAATAATAATAATAATAATAATAATAATAATAATAATAGATTGAAAATGAGCATGCAAAATTACTTTGGGACTTCCAAATACAGACAGACACGGTTTTGGAGTGTAATACCCCAGATATTACGAGTGTGGATAAGAAAAAAGTGTGGATCATTGATATTGCTAAACCAGGTGATAGTAGAGTCACCGAGAAAGAACTTGAAAAGATTATCTGATATCAGGATCTGAAAATTGAATTTCAGAGACTCTGGCATAAACTGGTACAGGTGGTCCCAGTGGTAACTGGTACGCTGGGTGCGGTGCCTAAAGAGCTAAGCAAGTTCCTGCATGGCAGGGATTTGGACTAGATGGCCCTTGAGGTCTCTTTCAACTCCATGATTCTATGATTCTAAGTATTTAGAAGAAATTGGAGTTGACAAAGTCACCATCAGTCAGCTGCACCTTAATGGGATCTGCTCACATAATTCGCTGATACATCACGTAGTCCTAAACGCTTGGGAAGCGTTCAACTACTGATTTGTAATACAAAATCCAGCGTATTTGTCTTGTCTGCTGTGTGTGATGATGATGATGATGATGATGATATGATGATGATAATAATAATAATAATAATAATAATAATAATAATAATAATAATAATAATAATAATAATAATAATAATAATAGAAGAAGAAGAAGAAGAAGAAGAAGAAGAAGAAGAAGAAGAAGAAGAAGAAGAAGAAGAAGAAGAACGTATTTAGAAGAAATTGTAGTTGACAAAATCACCATCAGTCAGTTGCAGAAAGCCACCTTACTGGGATCTGCTTGCATAATTTGCCGATACATCACGTAGTCCTAAACGCTTTGGAAGCGTTCAACTAGTGATCTGTAATACAAAATCCAGCATAGTTATCTTGTTTGCTGTGTGATGATGATGATGATGATGATGATGATGATGATGATGATGATGATGACGACGACGACGACGACAACGACAACGACGACGACAACAACAACAACAACAACAACAACAACAATGACAACAATGACAACAACAACGACTCTGATGACAACGACAACAACTGTGTTATGTCAAGTCAGTTCTGATGTATGGTGACTCTTTACAGGGTTTTCTGGGTACAGAATATTCAGAAGTGGTTTAGCATTCCCTTCTTCTGGGAGCATCCTGGGACTGGGTAGCTTGTCTAGTCTTGCCCTGCATTCAGAAATTTAAACCACTGAACTATCCAGCCAGCTAACCTTCCCATAAGATGGTGCAGTTGCCTGACTCTTCCGTGCCAGATCTTGGACAAAAGTGGAGGGAGGAGGTAGCTAGGTGCTGTTAAAGGCTTTCTCAGGCTGAATCCCATAGCAACTTGAGTTCAGGACTGAGCTGCCAAGCAGATCTGGAGGCACGACATAAGACAGCTTAGAGGCACTGGAGACTCCGGGAAAGCGAAAACAGAGCTGCTAAGTGAGTGTGTTGGAGCTGTGCAGAGGGGAAAGACGGCAGCAGATGGACAGAGCAAGAAACTAGCATGTGTCCCCGTCTGCAAAAGCTGCTCTGTCCTTATTATTTCTGCCTTGGTAGAGTTGAAAAGGTTTGCAGGATAGACGCAGTCCATATTGGCTAGCAAACCACTGCCAGTGAACTGTGAAGAAAGCAGATGTGACTCACTCCTGCAGCGTGGAAGACACAGGCCTCCGATCACCTTACCTCCCTCTGAAGAGACGGATGTCATTGATGGAGGTGTCATTTTATAGGGAAGGCAAACACAGTGGCCTGGGACAAATGGCTCTCATCAGGGGAACATTTCAATGCTGCTGCCTGCCCATGTCCTAAGATAGGCTCCCTGCTTTCTGACTTTACTATTTGTGTGGAATTTTCAGCAGATAAATTCTTCTGAAGGGCGTGGTCCCCGTTTAAAGGCCAAGCTGTTTTACTCATGTGCAGTATATGGAATCACACACAGGGCCTAATTAGTCATTTAAAAAAGAAAAGAAATCAACGTGCTGTATTCTTTCAGAAGTGGATAGATTTGTTTTATTGTGAACTTTTGTGGATCAAAATCCAATTCTGCAGAGAGGTTATAACTACTTGTTTGGAGAGTATAATAAATGCAAATTGAAATAGGCTTAGAAAATCACATTGAGAAATGGAGCCCGTTCCGAGAAACTTGACAAGATGCAAAATATGTTATCTTTCTAGTTTGATCCTCAATAATCCAGTGATCAACTTCACTTCCTGTACTGGTTAACCTAGGTGAGGTGCCAACAGAAACAGAGGCCAGGTAAGGCTATTGAACAGCAACGGGGCACGGGGAGAACTTTGATTTGCAGAGTTAGCCCCTGAAAAACAAAGATTCCTTCAAGTGACTTTCCACTGTAATTTTTATAGGGAAGTATCCCTACCTTGCTCAGCCCCAGGGTGCCCCAAAGAAAAAGGGAATGGTAAACTGTTTCTGAGCATTCTGTACCTGGAAAAACCCTGAAAAGGGTCACCATAAGTCAAGAATTAGCCAGTACGCTGTTGTTGTTGTTACTGCTGCTGCTGTTGTTGTTATCGTCGTCGTCATCCCTACAAGGGAAAATATTTGTCACCTATTGCTTTACAAAGTTTCTCTTAGTTTGGTGGATAGAGTGTAGAACTATGATTCAGGGGATTTGTGTTCGAAGTAAAGAATATTATGGATGCTCTCTGAGTTGGGATTATTGGGTTGTTTATTATGTGTGTGTGTGTGTGTGTGTCTCAAATTTTGAGTTTTAAAGTCTTGTTTTTAAACACTGAGTCCCAGTTGAGGTTCCCTTTAGGACAGACCTAAACAATACTTATTGGGTTGCGGGGTTGTGGGGGGGGGGGAGAGATACCTTGATTTCCTGGGCAAAATAATCATAGCTATGCAGAGGAAACACAATACTGCCTAATGCAGAAATTCCATGCATAACTCCCCCCCCCAAAAAAAATTATATGCAGGATTTGCTCCCAGAATAAATGGGTCCCAGTTTGCTGGCTGGCCGAAAAGAAGGGAGATGCAGGGAGAAGAAAACAGGAAAATTTGCTCCCCTGCTTGGACTCCCTTCCACCACCATGGTAGTACATTTAGGGATCATGGTGATAACCTATACCAGTGGCAGAGAACTTTCAGCATTCCAGATGTTTTGGACCACAACTCCCACAGTCCTTTGTCATTGGCTATAAAGGTGAGAAATTCTGGGGTGTGTGGTCCAAAACATCTGGAGTGCCGAAGGTTTGCCACCACTGACCTATGTCTTCTCACGCACCTTGGAAACACTATTGAAGTCAGCATAAGTTGGAACTGACTTGACATAAGATGACCTTTTCAACTCGCTTCTATGAACATGATAAGAAAAATTACTAATTTGATCCATTTATGTATACAGTAACCCCCTCCCAACTATCACAGGGGTTAGGGACCCACCCGACCCATGATAACTGAAAATCAGCGATATGTAGATGCAGGTTGGGTGGGAGGGCACAATTGTAAACATCATGCGCCATTTCTAAGCACTTCAGGGGAGGTGCGGGCGGGCAGCGGGCAATATTTTAAAAGGGCTCTCAGCCGAGGAGCTGAGCACTTGGCTCCTCAGCCAAAAGCAGCTTTTGCATCGAGCGCCACTCACCAGCACCCCCCGGGGGTGGGAGGGTGGTGGGTGATCTTTAAAAAGGGCTCTCAGCCACGGAGCTGAGTGCTCGGCTCCGTGGCCGAAAGCCCTTTTCACATTGTGTGCTGCTTGCCATCACCCCAAGGGGTGGGGAGAAGCAGTGTGTGATACCTCCAGAGGCAAGCCCTGGGCTCCAGCTGATTTTCGCTGGGGTGAGGGAGAAAAACCTTTTGTTTCCCCACCCCAATGCCAATCAGCTGCAGCCCAGGGCTTGGGGAAAGGGGGGAAGGTTTTAAGAAACCCCAAACCTCCCCCTCAAGCCCTTTCCAGGTACTGCGGTCCCGCAATATAGTGGGACCACAGTATATGAACCGCGAAAGGGTGGGGGACCACTGTATATACATGGATCCCAAGAGAAAGCCCCACTGTTTCCTGGACTTTCTCCTTCTCCTTATCTCTCTCTTTCCCTCTTTTTCTCCCTCTCTTCCTCCCCCCCCCCCCCCGGTCTCCACTCTCTCCCTTCTCCCCCTTTGGAACTTCAAGCCCTGGCACATATGGCTTGGTGGAATCATGGAAAACACTTAGCGCCTTCCATTTTAGGATATGGAACAAGATGAGCTGGGTAGTATCTCTGCTCCATCTGTTTAGCACCAATGATGGATCTTTTAAAGCCCGATTGTAGTCCCACAGGGACACACTCAACTAATCCTCTGCTTTTAAGATTTTATTTGTGCAATAAATGGATGACAAGGTTTGCAAGTACATAACAAAATGAATGGGTTTATAAATGCAACCTTTTGGCAGCAGGCTGCGGAGTAAAAAAGCGGCACCACTAAAATGTTTGAAGACAATTTCCTTTCCACCTCATTCATATGTCAAGCAGTAATATGCAAGTTTGCTTATGAGCTGGGTTACCTCCCGCTTTTAGTTTTGTTTCTTCCTGAACATATTTTTATAAATTAACCTGGCACAGACTTTAGTAATAATAACTCACATTTATATGGCACATGTTTATCTCAAAGGGCCTCGAACAGCTTTGTCAGCTTAGCAAAGTGATACGCAAAAAGATAATAGGTGAAGGAGAGTTTCCCTGAAGAAGGCAGACGGCAGCAGCTGTTTAACAGCCGGGCCGTAACAGGATAGAGATGTGAAGGAACCACAGACAAGGGAGTGAAAGGGGTGGAAAGTAATGAAACACTTAAATATTCAAGCTATAGGCCTCTGAATGTTCTTCATAGATCTATTTACAGCCCTGCTTCAAGATTCTTTGGGCGTTTATACACGGCCCCTAAGCTCCGCCGCAAATGGCTGCAAGCTCCGGACCTTAAATGTTTCCCCACCAGCTCCGGAGTTTGCAGACAATTAAGTGCAACCCCACCCACCTAAGCGCGACCCAGCTCACTTTTCTTGTACCTGCTCTTTGATGGTGAAAAATATTTGATGCGGAGAGTGCCTGAGGTCTCCTCGCTTCTTTCTGTTGTTTTTCTTTTGCCTCCGCCCCTTAAAGAGGAACCAGGAAGTAAACGGAGGTCGGAGCAACTTCCACTGGCACCGGAGGTAAGGCTTTATTCTTTTGTCCCTGTCTAAGGCTTTTTTCCCCTCCCTCCCCTCACGCAGACAGAACAAAGAAGTGCAGAGCGGGTGGGGACGGAGGAACAGCAATGAACCCTCAAGATCTCTGGTCCGAATTTAAGAGACCAGCGGATCTTAGGGGTCATGTAAAAAGGCCCTTTGATTCGTTCCTCTGATGATGACACCTGAGGAAGCTACTTGACATGCACAGAGTTGCCTCTTGACTCCAAAATAACCAAAGGAAGGTTAGCAAAGAGTGATACAACGGCAAGAGTTCCGCCATCGAAAATTTTAAAGCCATACACTATAGAGAGAGGGATCTTTTCAAAGTGCATTGGCGTTGCAGGCCAAAATCCTGTGGCCTATGGTCCACCTGTGCAGACTGCTCCTGATTAACGTGACTTTGCCCCGTTGTCTGCAAGCTATGTGAAAGGATGCCTTCAGTTAGCAAAAAATTGCTACTCACTGCAAATCATTCCTGTTGCACGGGAAGAGCAGTGCAACCAGATTTCAGCCATAAAATAAATACGAAGCAGGAACATACACACAGCATTGCTTTTCATTTTGCATTAATATGTGTGTGTGTGTGTGTGTGTGTGTGTGTGTGTGTGTGTGTGTGTGTGCGTGCGTGCATGCGCGCACGTGCGTTTCCCATCAAAATACAAGTTTTTAAAATAGAAAAAGTGCAACTTCACTTGCTCCTTAACTAATGTGATCTATGCCATCTTTTGCTAAGAATGCCCATCTGCACTCTACATTGGATTAAACAGAACAATCTCTAAGAAAACACATCAATGGATACACAGAAACCTGTCTTAAACCATTGCAGTTTACCTAGACACTCCTTGAAGGATTTGAAGGTCACCCTTTTGGAACAGAATCGTTACAAATCAAGAATACAAAGGGGAACAGTTGAAATAAGATTCATATGTCTGATGGACACACAGAAGAAGGGATTAAACATAAGTCGGGGTTTCTTGAGTTATTATCAAATGTAATATTACCATATTGCCACTTTTTTGTGGACTCTAAGGTAAAAACTCCCATTCTGTCTCTCCCCCCCATCTCTTCCACACACCCTCACCCTCTCTGATCTGATCTGATTTCTGTCTCTTGAGGAATTTACCTCCGAATCATAATACCACACTTAACATATAAACAGATCCTGGCCTCAGAGCCATAAAACTATACTTTACATATTTACAGACCCTGGCCTAATCTTCTTTCCCACCATCTCTACTAATCAACTCTCCCTCCTCTTCGTCCCCCTCCTCCTCTCCCCCTTCCCCTATCCAACCCCCAACTCTATATACTACAGCCAATTAATATCTGGTATGAAATGTATATCCCATCCCATATTATATTGCACACCTCATTCTGATGCTATATGTCTAAAGAAATGTTACATTAAAATATGAAAGTTAGTCTTTAAGGTGCCACATTGTTTTGTTTTGTTTTTCCTTGATTTTTGCCTGAAATAAATAAATATGTTTTTAATGTTGTTCAGTTTCCCCCCTAATACTTGTCCTGGAAGAAAGAAAAATACCCAGAGCAAAATGTGTTTTTGATGTTGCATAGCAGTAAAGCAGTATTTTTTGCTTGAGGATGTAAAAAAAATTAAATATTTGTCTCTCAGAAACTATGAATGCCTCGGATGCCTGATAGATGTCTATTGCAGCCTCTTGGTACCACCTGTTGGAGTTCACAGGCAGAAAATTCCATACACCTTTTGTGAGCTTCACATGGCCATTGGGCTGGCAATGATAGAAATAATCTAGACTATTCTGGTGCAGTACAACTCTGTTTATTTTCATTAGCAATCCTTCACTGTTTCATTTAAACAAATCTTTATTTTGACAAGGCACTATGCATCCCAGGAGTATCATATGTTTCCGTCTTGGTTTTGAACCTAGCTGTCAAGTGTTCCCCATGGCTCTCCGGGACTGGGAGCTCCAGGGAGGCGGGGTGCTGTCAGCCCGGCCATTTGGTGGGGGGGGGGCTCATTTGCATGCAGGGTTCCCAGAATCCCTTGTGGTGGTTTCAAAATGCTCACTGTGACCTAGGTGTCTCGGCTTTCTAAAGAACACACACACACACACACACACACACACACACACACACACACACACACCAATCCGGACAGCTGATGGCATGTGGGTTAGGGGTTGCTCAGGGTGAAGTGCTCACTGCCACAGCCTCCCACTGCCGGAAATGTGGGACATTTCACGGAAAAATAATTTTTCGGGAAGATGGCAGGAAAGAGTTATTGAGCCATGAATGTCCCACCAAAAATGTGACACTTGATAGGTCTGGTCTTGAATTGTATCCCTATAAAAGGCTCAGCTCATGGGATAATTCCTGTAATGCTTAACTTGGAGCAGGTTCAAAAATTTAACAAAATTAAGGTCATAATCTTTTGCTTGCTTGCTGACAAGGCTTGAGTTCATGATTTCCGGAGTTATGGCAGTAGACATCACCAAGACATGAATGGCTGGTGGCCATTAGGATCTTCAAATATAAATGGATGTACAACCATACATTCGTACAAGTCTTTGTGAGCACGGTGGTACCTTGTATAAAGGAATTAATTCGTTCCCAATGAAATTCTGTTAAGCAAATTTTCCTTTATACAAATTTCCCATAGGAATGCATTGAAAATGGAGTAATCCTTAAAATCATGACCATTTTATGTTGTACGGATTCGCCCCTTATCAATTCTGTTAAGCAAATTTCCCCTATCTCCGGAATTTTTATGTTGTACAGATTTTATGTTATACAAACCATTTGTTATACGAGGGTCCACTGTATTTATCATGGAGAGATTATGACATAATGCAAATGTGTGATATATTTTTTTTCCCCAGAAGAATGAATGGATTGGGTTTGGTGTTAGGTTCCCCCCCCCCCCGCAAGTGTGAATATTTTAAAAAATAATTTGAGGGACCATCTGTTTTTTGCTTTTTTATAAGGATCTAATTGGTATATAATAGCAAAGTTAATTAAATACAAATCAATAGTTTAAAACAACTAATTGATATTTAATATGTATGGGAAAATAACTTAGTTGTAATATAATTAACTCAATATTAAATAAGTGTTGGAATTGCAATTATGTCTTTACATAGATTATAAAGTTTATTGTTCTTTAATAAACTTGCAATTAGGCGAGAAGGAACTCAGAAAATTATTAAAGAGGTATTATTGGGCTATTAAATATTTATTACTGTTCCTGATGGGAGTACAAATTATGATTATGTCAATAAACCTTTAGTACCTTTTTGCTGTAGTATTTTGGCATACTGGTTCATCTGAAGCCGTGTACCTTCCATGACTTCTTCAGCGCTTAATTGCCTTCAGAGCAAGCAGTAAAATTGTAAAATAAAGTGTGGCGTTGGAAGACTGACGAGGAAGTGCATGTAAATGGTCATGCTAGGAAAAGGCACAGGCTTGGCAAAATTAAGTCCGATTCCACACTTCTGTAGCTAAGCACATACTTGTATATGGAATGTTCCATCTTTAATCCCGGCATCTCAAATTAAATCTGACTTCATAAAGACCTGTGCATCAAAGCCTAGAGAGCAGCAGCCAGTCAAGAGAAGACAATATCAGAAATGTAAAACTCAAGAAGGAACTTAACTATCATGGTTGGTGGACTTGTGATAAGGCAAAGGGTTACTGGGTTAAAATTAATACTTGGATTAAGCAAATTTCAAAATTAGAAAAAGAGTTTATGTTGGAGATATTTTGGCTAGTTTTACTGCCAAACACGGTATACAAGCAAAAGTCTTACTTAATATTACATTTTTGACAGCAGCTACGTAGTTTATTGTGGGCCCAGTTCTGAAAATCTGAAAATCCGCCAATTGACGATATGATTTTTAAGAAAATATCAGAATGTGCAGAAATGGACAGATTAACTAAGAGATTAAAAGGACATGAAGAATTGACTTTTTATTTGAGCTGGGACCTCTTTTATAACTGACGGAAGGCAAAAGCTTTCTAGTAAAGAAGGGGGGAAGGATGAGAAGAGATCGATAATAGAATGCCAATGATAGAAACTCACCAAACGAGATATGTTATATTGTAAAACTGTTTTATATGTTTTATTCTTTGTTTATTTATTTGTTTTTCTTTTTTTGTTTTTCCTATTTTTCCTTTTTTATGCTTTCTTGTCTTTTTATTACAATAAAATAATTTTTATTTTAAAAAAAGGAGAAGACAATATCAAGCCACAGTCTCTCTCACCCATTCTTAGTCATTCACTCATTTTCTCTTTGACCCAATTTGGGTACGTTCTGATGCTTCATCACGTTCAGCTTGGCAAGACTTGATTGTATGCTACGTTTTTTGATCACTTGCTGGTCCCTCATTCTGCATTCAGATTTTCTGGTATGCCATGTTTCAATAAAAGCAGGAAGCGGGAGTTTTATGTTGTTCTGTTCTGTTTGCAAATGGAATAGTAATTGTGCAATATGTTTCACAGTTAGCTATAAGGTGAAGTTTGGTGAGGAAGCTTATTTATTTTCCTCCATCCCTGAAGAGGCTGTTTTGTGGGGTTGACAACATTAAGCTAATTTTATGCAGTTTAGTTACATTTTGATATCCCGACAATTCGTTAGACACTTGATAAGGGAAGTTCCTGATTGCCGAAGTGCTGGGGGGGGGGTGCTTTGCCCCCAAGTCTGGCCAGTGACACGGTTTGAATGGGCCACATGATGCAATGGGCAACAGAGTATATAAATAGCTTCACCTTCCTTAGTTCAGCTCTTTCCATTCACTTTGCCTTCCTACCCTCTCACCCTATGAGGAAAATGAGACTAGCTGGTCTCATACGGGCTGGATGGAAATTTTTGACCATCATTCTGATTGGCTGGGAGTAATGGTGAGTTTTCGCCATCCTTTTCTCGTTGGGCTTTTAAGAAATTGCTTACTCCGGTCACAGTTGGCGGGCAGCGTAAGTGGTAACGGAAGTTAGGCTAAAGTTATTGAGGAATAAGATGCTGTCCGGCAGCCCTCAGTTATAATTAGGATTGGGGGAATTATGGAAGAATAGATGAGTAGGCCCGATTATAATATTATGTCCCTGAGTGATAGATGAGGGCTGTCCAGACCACTATACTTTGGGAAGCATGCTGATCAAGGGAGCAGCGTCCTGCTGATAATAATCAGGAACAGAACTTAGCCACTACCTTGCACTGTTCTGACCTCCTTGCTTTAAGGTTCCATCAGTTAAAGACACTTATTTGAGT
This sequence comes from Phrynocephalus guinanensis, assembly GCA_037367245.1. Taxonomy (NCBI): domain Eukaryota; kingdom Metazoa; phylum Chordata; class Lepidosauria; order Squamata; family Agamidae; genus Phrynocephalus; species Phrynocephalus guinanensis. The sequence continues at coordinate 13,777,282 of CM074745.1, read as the reverse complement.
TCATAAACTGTGATCCGATTTCTCTTTCATGTCGAACTGACTAGGGTAGTCTCCTTTCAGTAAAAAAAAAAAAAATGGGATTTCTGTCATACAGTACAAACCAGTTATGATGAAGCACTGTTTGTAATTGGTTCAATCAGTTGTTCTTGAATGAGTTCATAATGGTAGCTTAATAGCAAATAACGGGAGAGATCAGAACGAGCCTTCAAATGGAGTGGTCCGCTTGAGCTGCACCTGGCCATTCAGTTTCCCACATTAATGCCTGAGCAGCACAACAGGAACAGATTCTTCCATTCATCGTATCTCAGCTCCTGCCTTTCCATCTCTTTTCCCCATCCAGCACAAGGGCTAAATTGCTAAAATCTCTTCCCAGGGCACCATCTGCGGATAACCCTTCTTCATGTGGGATTGTTTAGGGGAGAGGTTGGTCTAGTTCTGATGACCTTGCTCTCCCCTTGCCTTGAGACAGGGTCGCTGTCCTTGGGAAAGTAGTATTGGATACTAGAAAAGAACCAGAGGCACATTAAACAGACTTCAAAAGCACTTTGATCAGCAGGACCGTACAGAATGAGAAAGCCCCAGTCATGCAGGTTTGGGCCACTGGCAGGCAGCATTCAGGAACAGAGTGCTGTAATTATTTTCACTGTGGCATAAGAATGTTTGTTTCAAGACTCTGTAAACTGTTTTTTCTGTGCTGAGAGATATAGCCACACATATACATAGGATGTATTCATTTATTTAATATTTATTTTAGAGTATTTTACCCCACCTTCCTCCTTAGAAAAAGACCCAAGATGGCTTACAGTAACGAGGGACAATATACAGTCCCATACACTTAAGACATATTTGAGTAATTGAGAGCAGGGAATTGAGGGACATCTTACAGCATTAAAAGACAACATTGCAGTAAAACTAGAAGATAATGAAGCAGTTAAAAAGAGAGTGAAACATTCCATGAAAAGTTATGCATGATGGAGAGTAACAATTGAAAACATAGTTGTCAATGCAGTCACAAAGGCAGGAACTCCTTTCGCAGGCACACAGAACCTGCTCCCCTTTGTCACAAGGTGTTTTCCCATCATATAGGACTCCTGCAGCTTATCTAACCTCACTGTGTTCACCACAGGCCTGCAGGGCCTTTATGCTGGCCAGGATGAATGTGCTGCCTTCAGCACTGCTCCAGGGTAGGTTCCAGGGAATACCACGCCAAGAGAGATTTTGCCCATGTGGAAACGAGGCTCCTGAGTTTCTCCAGCACGTGCTTTTATTTTGTCCACTTTATGAACAAATTAGGAATACCCTAATTTGTCCATTGTTGAATAAATTCCAAGGCCACCCTTCCAAGTGGTTAGTTCAATACTGTCTAATAGACAAGAACTCAAACGTTACAACACAGGTTGCAAAGTTCTTTCTAGCTGCCATTCAAAAGAGAACAGAGATCATTTCGGCCACCCATTCCCCTGATGCTCCTATTTATTAGTATTTCTCTTTGTTTTTCTTCTTGCCTTTACTGTATATTTGCAGATATGGGTCATATGACTGCAATAAACTTGACTTGACTTGACTTGAAATCACAAAGTATATAAACACAAAGTCTATGTGATCATGTATGGTAGATTTGTATGAAGGTCACATAATAGGTAGTCCATCATTCAGGGAAAGCTTCCCTGAAGAGAAAGGTCTTTGCCTGTTTGTTTGTTTGTTTGTTTTATTTCTATACCGCCCATCTTCCAGTGGAACTTTGGTTTACAACAAAATTAAAATCAACAATACAGTACAAAAACAAGCACAATGTTTCTGGAAAGACATCAGAGATGGGGTAGTCCTCGCCTCTAGTCGGAGGGAGTTCCAGTGTGTGTGTGCAGCAGCTGAGAAGGCCCTCTCGTGTGTCTCCATGAGACATACCTGTGAGAGTGGTGGAATGGAGATGAAGGCCTCTCCTGATGACTTTAACATCCAAGTCAGTTCATACTGTTAGATTTGATCTTTGAGGTAGCTAGGACTCTGGTCATACAGTGCTTTGTAGGTTAAGGTCAGCACTTTGAAAGATCTTTGCCTGTTTCCTTAAAGACATCAGAGATGGGGCAGTCCTCATCTCTGGTGGGAGGGATGTAGGTGGCAGGGACAGGGCAAATGGAGCCAGCCTTCTCTCTCTCTTTCTCTCAAGTTGAAAAGTCACGCTTAGATCCATTTCTCTGCCTGTTTACTGATAGCCAGCACCTCCTGTAAGAAAGGATGAGATCAAAGGCATGTACTTCCTCAGGCCTTGGCATTCAGACATTTTGCAGCCCAGCTGTTTTGCTTCAAAAGGGCATAGAGCCCAGAGACAGATTTATCTCTCCTCCAAGGTCCCATGTTCTATTTTATCACACAGTCTGCTAAATGGAGGGGATTATCAAGTTCTTATTACTTGCATGTGTTGAAGAGCAGAGATTTATTGGGCAGTGAGAAAGGCTTTACTTTGGGGAGTCTGAGTTGGCTGGCTGTATTAAAATTTGGATTCAATAGAAATACAAACATATAAATACGACACAAATTTATGTTGACAAGGATGGTTAGAATTAGTACAACTACCTATAACAGAGATTACACACAGTCCAGGGGTGCAGTTCAAAACACCAGGGATCTCATCTTCAATGAGATGAGCTTAACATGTTAACCTACAACCAAAGGATATGCAGAACCAAACCAAACCAAACAAAAAAGGGGGAAAATACATGTATGTTTTGAAATGCAACATTTTTCCCCCAAAAACACCTTTAATCCTGCCATAAACTTCAGGAGTGAGACGAAATGCAACCACTCATGAATCTCAGTCTGCAGTTCATAAACATTTCCAGTGTTTAAAATTAAGATCATAATTCTGACAAATGTAGATTTTATTTAAAAGCATATGGGGAGGGAGGGGTTCAGTATAACAACTGAATGTGTGGGGGAAGCAAACACCAACATCTATAGTGCATTGGCTGGGCTGGATGAGGTCACTCTTTCCTTTTTAAATAGAAGGGCTAACTTTGTTTAAAGAGGCTTTGTGGGTTTCACTTCTGGGTTTTTTTTTTGTTTTGTTTTTTGCCGATGAGCTTTTCATTGCCTTGCCCCCTTGAACTGTCACTTTGGAACACATGGGGTTTTTTTTGTTTGCTTTTTTGTCTCTTTCCATAGAGTTGTTCGCCTCACCTTACTATTCTGTCATTAACAGCACATTCTTAAAAAATTCTGTACTCTGACCTATATGTTTGTCCATTTTACTCTCTCTTGTACTGAGCCGTATTACCAACTGATATATCCTTTGTTTTGCCTCTTGTAGAACTGGATTTCCCGAGGAAAGGATGCTGCCTGGTCTTTGGTTTCATGTACAAGGAGAAGTATCGGCGGATGACTGAAGGTAAGTATGACATGTCTGCCTGCATCCTTCCCACTGGTGATATCCTTTCCAGATTCCTCCCACAAAATTGCATATTACTGTATTCTCACTTATTTACTTTCCTCCCCACTCTATGTGAAGAAAGAGAGAGAGAGAGAGACTCAAAAGATTTATTTTGTCATGGCCAGTCATTGATGAAGCTGCTTGGATGAGTAGCAAAATGTTTCAAGCTCTCAAGAAAAGAAGTCCAGTTGCCATGACTCAACTTGAGACATAGCTAACGACCCATACTTAACAAGTGTTGGGAAGGTTGCGTAGGTGGGACTTTCACACACCCTAGGGCTTAGGCCAGTGTTGGTGAACCCATGGCACAGGTGCCAAAGGTGGCACTCTGAGCCCTTTCTGTGGGCACCCGACATTGCCCCTTCACAACCACCTGTATTCAGGTTAAATGGCTGTATTGCCACTTTGAGAAAAAGTAGTGGGTTTTGAATAGCAGTTTGGTCACTTGGTCTCCAAAAGGTTTGCCATCACTGGCCTAGGCCATTATCTACCTAAAGAGCCTATTCAGACCATGGTCCACTTATTAACCTATTCAGGCTATTGTTGAGTTAACAAGCCTGTTCAGGCCATTGTCCAATTTATACGCCTATTCACACCAGGGTGAAGTGAAATCAAGTTGAACTATAAAATGGAGGACTCACCATTAACTTTCCTCAGACTGACGAAGCTGTTTGGATGATAAGTGAAACGTTTCAGTCTCTCAAGAAAAGAAGTCCAGTTGCCATGACTCAACTGCCAGATTTACATTTTGCTCTTGCCATGGTTGTGCAAAGCCATGTATGCAGGATAAACAATAAGTAGAGTGAGAATGATATGTAGTTGGTCATTTGGGAGTCTTTTTCCAATGGAAACATTCTTAAGAAGACCTGGGAAGATTCTTTTAAAAAATAACACCACCAGAAATACTACTTCTGTGCCCAAACACAAAACTAAATTATGCATACAGTAGCTATCTATGTGCCCAGTCCATTCACCGGCTAGAACCTTATTAATGTTCACAAGTGGCAGAGGTGCATCTCAGCTGAAAGAATCAGATATGTGTCCCACAATGTCATTAGTTGGCCACAGCAAATGATATAAACTTTACTTGAACACCGACAGGGTTCTAACCAGTTTCGGGAAGGCGAGGCAGACTATCATTTGTATCAAGCATGTATTATAGTAACATCTGTTTCAACTGAAATAATAATGTGCAACATCTTATATTCGCCCTAAATAGGATGAGATAAGTGCATTATCATTGAGTTGGGTTTTCACATTGAGTTCCCTCACTGAAATTATATGAGCTATATCATTTATCACATTATATCAGATCTGAACAGGTTGCTGATGCTGAAGTGTTGACACGTAGAAGGGTCAAAGTTATCTCTTCCCAAACGGATGCTTCATTTTGGCAATACTGTATATATTTCAAGTCTGACTTGAGTCTAAGATGAAAAAGGTTGGGGCGTATCTCCCAGCTGGTATCTTGCCCTGTTCTTGAAGCTCAATCTGGGGGGAGGAAATGGTCTTATGTCTTTTTCCAAATGTAGATGAAAGTTTTACGTTTAGGAAGGGGGGGGAGCCATGCTTCACTTGAGCACTGGAAATAAAAGGGAACCAAGAGGAATAAGAACAAGGATGAAAACAAACATCCGTTGCAGGCATGTCAGTGATTCCATGGGGCCACATGAACTCCTTCCTAAGAAATACAAACAAACATTATGGTTAATTCCCTCCATTTGCTAAACATCCTATAAGCAACCATTGATTAACTGTTGCAATAGCTGTGCATAATTGTGAACAGAAATCATTAAACTATTAAAAGCCTTTGCAATGGGAAGCAGTTAGCATCTCAGCAGTTTGCTGTTCTGACACTTGACTTTTAGGAAGAATTAAATCCCATGGAAAGGGCCCCTAGTGCCTCTCTATTTAAGGTGTTGTGTTGCAACAAAGAGGACAGACTGTGTTGATCTCCTAATTTCTTGTTTCTTCACTGTCGCTGATTTATAGCTTGCCTCCTTGATTTCTGTTGAACTGATGGGTTCAATGATTAGCTTGTGTCATTAAAAGCATATGTCCAGATCTGTTTGTGTATATCATTTAGACAGAGCAGTTATCCTCCATGTAAAATATCTCCCCAAGTGAGTTACAAACACAGGCACCACTGGCATGGTTGCTGGGAGGGCTTATTTCAGGCACAAATGAAACAAACCAATATAATAGCGTATTGAATTCTCAAAAAGAAGAGGGTTGTTCTACAAGCAGAGATTGAAAAAAAAGGCAATGTTCCTCATTTTGTCTAGAAGCCCTGTCTCCCATTAGTACTCATTTCTTGTAGAACTGAATTACCCAGTTCAAAACCTGGATGCCTTAACTTAGATAATGTTTGGGACTGTACAATTAACACTGACATAGAATCATCATAGAATCATAGAATCATAGAGTTGGAACAGACTTCAGCCTCTTCCCCAGTCCAACCCCCTGCCATGCAGGAACCCCCATCATAGTGTTTCCAGCAGGTGGCCATCCAGCCTCTGCTTAACAACCTTCATAGAAGGAGACTCCACCACACTGCTTTGTGGCAGCATATTATTCCACTGCTGAACTGCTCTAACCATCATGAACTTCTTCCTAATGTTCAAATGGAATCTCTTTTCCTGTACAGTAGTTTGAAACCATTGCCCCGAGTCCTAGTCTCTGAAGCCATGGAAAACAAACCTGTTCCCTCTTCAATATGACATCCTTTCAAATATTTTAACATAGCTATCATATCCCCCCTTCAGCCTTCTTTTTGAAAGGCTAAACATTCCCAGCTCCCTAAGCCATTCCTCATAAGACATTTCCTCCAGACCTTCAACCATCCTGGTCACCCTCCTCTGTAGCCGCTCAAGGTTGTCAACATAGTTTTTAAGTTGAGGTGCACAGAACTGGACACAGTACTCCAGATGGAGTCTGACCAGAACAAAACAGAATGGTACTATCACTTCCCTTGATCTAGACATGATGGTTCTGTTGATGCAACCAAAAATCGCATTGGCTTTCCTGGCCGCCACATCACACTGCTGGTTCATGTTCAATTTGTGGTACCACCAAGACTCCCAGATCCCTTTCACATGTACTATTTTCTAGCCAGGTATCTCCCATCCTATATGTGTGCAATTCAGTATTTTTACCTAGATGCACCACCGTACAAGGTCCGTTTGGATTTTCATCCTATCCTCTAGGGAATTAGCAACCCCTCCAAATTAGGTATCATCTGCAAATTTAATTAGCATACTCTCTATTCCTTCCTCCAAGTTGTACGTTTATTTTACATATCCTGTACTCTTGATTCTTAACTTTTATAACTACTATTTTTCCAGGAAACTGGCAGCCATTTTGTTTATGGAGTTGTCATGTTTATGACTCATGCCAATTGTGTTCTCCCTGAGGGAGATTTTCCATTAGCAAGACAGGCTTTTCCTCAGTGTTATTCAGGCTTCACATAAAACCTCTTTCTGCATTCAAAACGCCTCATGAAAAGGAATGGCATAATAAGATTTCAGTGAACTTCAGAATCCCATTCCTGCTCTAAAGAATTTGCCCTGTTGTTTACAAAGCAGGTACACAAATTTATGATTTTTACCATTAAAATATGATGCAGACATTTTATATTTTGTTCTCATCGGCTCCTGCGCCATTTCATCTATGGACTGACAAGGCTCCCGGAATGCAGTGTATTTCATGGAAATTTCATATAACTACCAACAGTAGGCTCCCTAAGAAGAAGAAATGAAACAGAAGCCTTATATTTCTGAACACAGCATACAGTTCCTTTAATCAAAGAGTGCAGTATTTCTTTCTGGCCCAGAGAAATCACAAGCGGTCAAGGCATTTATGTCCAAGGGAGAGGTGATGGTAGCCTGATCTTTGTACAGTACCCTTGTATAACATTTGGTATAACATAAATCTGTACAACATAAAAATTCCGGAGATAGGGGAAATTTGCTTAACAGAATTGCCTATGGGGAGAATCCATACAACATAAAAATGGTCGTGATTAGGGATTACTCCGTTTTCAATGCATTCCTATGGGAAATTTGTATAAAGGAAAATTTGCTTGACAGAATTTCATTTGAAATGAATTAATTCCTTTATACCCGGTACCACTGTATACATTTTATATGTACAGCACTATACAGTGGTACCTCGACTTACGAATTTAATCCGTTCCAAATGCATGCTCTTATGTCGAACTACTCTTAAATTGGGGTACCTATCTAAAATTTGAAAAAATAAGTTAAAAATTAAAAAAAACATGGAAAAATATTTATAAGTCGAGCAGACCATATCTCAAATTTTTAAGGCGGCAGTTAAAATGGCAACAGTTTTCCGCTCTTAAGTCGAGCTGCTCTTAAGTCGGGGTACCACTGTATAATGGAAGGAACTGCCCTTAGTGGCAGAATTGAATTTTTACCTTTTGTACAGAGGTTGCCCACTCCTGTTCGCTGTCTCCACTTTCTTGACGCATCACAAATATGTGAAAATGTGGACATGTCCAACAGTGAGTGAAGTTGCTGCCCCCCAAAAAACCAAAGCACATTCAGGCCAGACTGTGATTCTTTGCCCCACCTTTGTTATATGTTCCTTCCCGAAAGTTCTTACAGGTTTGTTAGCCTGTGTGTTGCCTGTCACAAGTAAAAGTGGTCTTCATTTTTGAATATGGTGAATCTTACTCTAATGGCATTCACTTATCATTGCTTCTGTCCATTTGAAAACTTTGTGGGGGTTTTTCCCCATGTGACAAGCAGAGTTTTGGATTTATTTTCTGAACCTCCTTGTGACTCCCAATTAAGGACCAGCATTACTTCTTTGTGTCTGAATCACTATGCAGCTCAGGGCTGCAAGACACGAGCAGGAAATTAAACCTGCAACAGTTGTAGTCTGAGCAGAGGAGCAGTAGAGCTGTTGGATGATGATAGCCTTGAAATAAAGAAGTGTTAGACTTAATCCTCTACCATCTGTCTTCATTCCGCTAATAACCCACTCAATCAGACACCACAGACTGTTGGTTAACTTTCAGAAACAGATCCATAATCACTGGGAACATGCCATTTCTCCCGTTGAGGGCTGGTCTTATAAAGACAGAATATGCCTGATGGCAAATATGATTTGATCTGATGATAAAGTCCAACCAGAGCTCGGAAGCTTGTAGACTCATAATGCCATTACCCAGGGGTGTCCCAACTTTTTGCAAGAAGGGTGAGGTGAAAATGCATGTGGGCCGACCATTCAGCTGCATTTGGCCCCTGGGCTGGACTTTGGGCAAGGTCCCAGGCATGTCCAAATTTTTGCCCATTAAGCAGGGATTTTGAAGGCTGAACATGGGTGCCTCCTCCAGGTAAGGTATGTCCTGTTATTTTAAGACAAACCACACTAAAACAGAATAAATTCCCACGTTTTGGACCACAGCTCCCAGAATTCTAAGCTTAAATTGCCAATGACAAGGACTGTGGGAGTTGTGGTCTAAAACATCTGGAGGGCTGAAGGTTGGACATGCAAGGAGGTGGGGAGGATGCTGCAGGAACGGAGCCAGAGGTGGGTAGGCTGGGTGGCTGGCTGTGGGGACGGACAGAGGCAAGGAGGACAGACAGACCATAAAACTGCAAGCTGATGTCTCCATCTGGTATGGGGAGGGGCCAGCTGGCAGGGATGCATGACAGGCTGAGCCAGTGGGGAGAAGAAGCTGCAGGCCACTCAAAATTTGAAAACGGGCTGCATTTGGCCCCCGGACGCGACTTTGGACATGCCTGCTGTAATTAGTTGCTTTGGGGTCATCAGTACTGTTGTTGCTTTCTGCATGCAACAAAAACCAGTCAAACTCTGTGCCATTTTAAAATCTGTTCTCAGTGGGAAAGATAGTATTCTTAGGTTTGTGCATTGTCTTTTTGAAAACAATTATTAATCACCAAACGGAACCAGCTCTTTTTAACATTATCTTCAAGTGTCCTCTTACACACACTGTGCCACCAAATATCTGTCCACAGGTCTAACTCTAGACTCCTCCTGTTGTCCCAAGATGTGGGTGGGTGTTCTCTTTTTTTTTCTTTTTTTCCCCTGTTCCCCTTGCCATAGTCTAAGCAGGTTCTGGTTCCTGTTTAGCTTTCTGTGCTGCCTCTGACTTCTTGCCAGTTCTGTATTGACAAGTTAGCAATTGCACTGTAGCAATTCTGGCAGTTTTTTGGCAGCTGCTTATAAAATGACTAACAAGAGCTATTAAGCACAAGAAGGTGTCAACGTAATCCTTTGCCACCTGTTCAGCAAACTAATGGATGACATTAAGTACTCAAAACTCCCCCCCACACACACACAGAGAGAGAGAAGATCAGGATTAGAAGCAATCCACTGTTTCCTTTTTCCTAGTATTATTTTGCCTTCCAATTCTGTGCTTGTACCTTCTACAGGTCTACATTTATGTTTCAAAAATATCACGCAAGGCCTTGTTGAATCAGATGAATGCTCTATTTCTAGTGCATACCACTACACAAGCATCTAAAGCAGTGGTTCTCAACCTGTAGGTCCCCAGATGTTCCTGGACTGCAACTCCCAGAAGTCTTCATCCCTAGCTGAGCTGGCGAGGATTTCTGAGAGTTGCAGTCCAGGAACTTCTGGGGACCCACAGGTTAAGAACCCCTGATCTAAAGATTTAAGCGTGAAGGAATCAATCTACGAGCTAGAGGTTTGGTTTGTGGATCCCATTTTGCAGAAATGAAATACTCCATCATCAGAGATACCAAGCCTGGCTCCCAAAAGGGAAGCAAGAAACAGCTATCTCTGCTTGTGTGCCAGCCTATCAACATGGCAGTGGTAGTGACAATAGTGTGTGGTGGCAGTGGTGGTGGCAGCACAAATGGAGAAAGTAAGCCCCGTCTCACTACACTTGGACTAAAACCCAAACCGGATCATGGCTCAGTTTTCTGGTTGGTTTCTGGTAGTTCATGGTTCACAGTCTGTGGCAAACCATCCCAAGTCATGATTACAGTCTCCTTCCATATAGCCCCATGCTGTATTAAGGGACAGAGTGATACTCTTTGCCTAGCAACGTCATCAGGGCTTCTTTGAGAATCTACACAGGGCATAATAGACACAGAGTGATGTAACAGACAGAGTGCCAGAAGAGTCTTCAAGAGACCAATGTTAAAAACGCCATTGAGCCAACTTGATGGGAGAGAAGTTGGTGCAAATGGTGATCCACTCTGGGGATGGGCATTTCATTTCGGAACCAGTCAGTTACAAAATGGACCACGTGAGCCCAGGTGGTCTTTGAAACTGGCTGATACAGGCAGATCCAATCGCTTAACCTTTCTCTGTCTCACACAGGGTTAAAACCCAACAAGGAAACATGCTGCGATGTCATCTGTGCTAGATCTTTGATGCTGGCCAATCGGGAGCTGTGCAACAACAGACATCATCCCATGTCCCTCTCTGATTGGCTAGCAGCACGAAGCAGGAAAGATGACGTCGCAGCGTGATTGTCGTTGGATTTTAACCCTGCGCAAGACAGGATGGGCATTTTGGTTCCGAAACAAAATGCCCATCCCTAATTCACTCCTTGAACGTCTCTCATCTCTCAAAGCCCCTACTAGGGCCATCATTGTAAAAAACAGTATTTATCCACACCTGAAGCATTTATCTTTTCCAGAGTGTTTGTCCATAGAGCATAAAATGAAGGAATAATTCTCGATTACGCCTGAGGCTGAGATAGGTGGATAACCTTTAAAGTTAGCAAAGATGCAAAATACTAAATGCCTAGTAAACAGATCTTGGTTTGCGTGACCCATCCACCTCAGGAAGAACAGATTGCAGAACACCTAACAGTGCCTATGTGTCACCATGGGCAGCACTTTGTCCTCAAGATGTTTTAGTTTGTAATCTCCATGAAGATTAATGCTATAATCCTGGGATGTGGGGGAGGGGGGTTAGTCTGGCCCTCTGGTCACTGTTAGAAGGTCATTGTTGTTTAAAAGAGATAGGTTAGAAAGGGAGGGAGGGGCAGAAACTTCTGCTTTGCTCGATATGAATCAGCCTGTTAGTATGTAATTAAAACTAGTAAATGCATATCTGTGCTAGAAGAAATTCACATTTTCCCATTGAGCCAAGGACATGGTATGTTCAGCTGATTGACAAGTAATTTTAGTGGGAGGCGAACCAGATTGTGCTCTCTTGCTGACATCCCTAGTGTGAAGAATTCTGAGATATATGTAGCAGTCACCACCCACTCGGGACGAGGGAGCATCATTAATTATTCACATAAATAACCTATACTGTCATCCACATTAACAACTCTCAGCTCAGTGGATACACAAACGATCGCATGCCCGTAAACTTCAATGTAAGACAAGCGAAATGTACCGGGGCCATGAGGTGGTGTTAATGATTTGCCACATTTTCCATATAATCTCCCCATAGATTGATGGATAGCTGAAGATTACATCAAAACAAAGAGCCCATACACAGGGAATTCATTCATCATGATGTATCTTCTTTCAGCCAAGAGCACGCCAAGTGGTATGGCTCTGCATCGTGCAGTTGGAGTGCTAAAGAGCGTTTCCATGTTCTTGGTTCTTCTTATAATAGTTGTGTACTGTCAAGTCAATTCTAATGTATGCCAACCCTTTCCAGAGGTATCTAGATATGGCATGCTCAAAAAGTTACCATTCCCTTATTCTGGGGGTGGGGGGGGGGTGACCTGGTACTGTGCAGCTTGCCCAAAGCTCCACAGGCTATCTTTTCTCCCTGGAGATACACTGAGAAATTGAACACCCAAACTCGTGCTCTGCAAACACATGCCTAAACCTAGCCTGCCACATTCTTCTAAGACTGGCTCAATAGCTTTGAGGCAGAAAGCACCATGACATTGTTCAAGGGACGTGCCATTTGTTTTCGTGGGATTTTTGGCCTCCGAATCATATACGGTAAATACACGAATATAAGTCGAGGTTTTCAGCCCTAATTTTGAGCTGTAAAAAAGGGGCCCTCGACTTATACTCGGGTGAATATGGTAGCACTTGCTTTTGGAGAGAGAAAAGGTTTCACAGACACAGACACAGACACAGACACAGACACAGACACAGACACAGACACACACACACACACACACACACACACACACACACACACACACACACACACACACACACACACACACACACACACACAGAGAGAGAGAGAGAGAGAGAGAGAGAGAGAGAGAGAGAGAGAGAGAGAGAGAGAGAGAGAGAGAGACCTCTCCCTCTACATTCCTGATTGGGGGGGTAGAAGCAGAGGGGTTTTAAATCTTTGGCAGGCATCAGTGCTTGCTTCAGGAGAGAAAAGAAAAGTTTTTTAAAACTGCCTCTTCTCTCTCCATCTGAAGAGGAGGAGGAGGAGGAGGAGGAGGAGGAGGAAGGGAAGTGGAACTGGCATGGCAGCGGCAGCAGCAGCCACGGCCAGTACCGCCCGCGGGGCAGGAGGGGCTCCAGATTGCCCTCCTCAGCCCCATCCTTCCTCGCCAGCTGAGGGGAATATTGACTCAGGTTATACTCGACTCAATCAATTTCTGCACTATTTTAAGGCAAAATTAGGGGCCTCAACTTATACTCAGGTCGACTTTTATACGGGTAGTTTCCCAATCATTGCCCCTGCAGTATCCCAGGAATTGCACACTTTCCTTTTACTCAACCAGAGAAAAGCTGAGGCCTCTTCTGTGCCTCATGTCCTGCCCACACACTGCAGTGATTCAGGGGGTGGGTGGGTGGTGCCTTCAGGAGGTGTCTTCCTATGGAGCATAAAGTGCAATGAGACTATGGCTCCAAGAATGTATTGCAGCAGGTTCCTCCTAGGAAGCACTGCAGGAAGAAATAAGAGGTCTTCTTGGCCTTTCGTTAGGTAAATGAAACAAAGGTGTCTGCAGTTGTGTTTTTCTGTGCTGGAACTCCTAGGAATTCTCCCCGGTAGAGATGGGCACGACTTGAAAAAAAATTTTTTCGAGTTGTCGTTAGTCGGACCGGTTCCGTTTCGGGTCGTTTCCATTTTTCGCAAAAATTCGCAAAAATTAGTCGGTTCATTTTTTCGTTTTCGTTAGTACTGGTTTTTTGGGGGGAGCGGGCTCCTGGAGGCACCTCTCTGGGGTGGGTGCCTCCTCTGGCCCGCTATAAGGGAAAGTGGGCTCCTGGAGGCACCCGTGGGTGCCTCCTATCCTCACCCACTAGGAAGGGGAAGCAGGCTCCAAGAGACCCCTCAACATGGGGGTCTCCCCTCCTCACCTGCTGCTGCTGCAAAATGCTATGCAATAGCCATATGGATATTGCATAACAGAATGTGCAGACAGTGACTGTGAAGACTAGTGGATGGCACTGAACCCAGAGCCATAGTGAGATGCCTAACTAAGGCTCTCGCACCACCATGTCTCAGACAGAAGGGAATTGTACTTGCGTGTAGTGTAATGCAAGTACATCTGGCTTAGGGTTAAGGTGGGTTAGGGTTAGGGCTAGGGTTAGGCTAGTGACGGGTAAGGTTACGGTGGGCTAGTGGGTTGCACCTCTGGGTGCCTCTCTGACCCACTAAGAAGACAGTCTGTGACGTATGGGTACGGAGTCAAGGGTTAGGGTTAGGGTTAGGGGGCTAGAGCAGGTTTTAGGGGGCTTTTTGGCACATCCCAGAAGTCTCCATGGCCAAGTGGCCATGCGATTGGTGGGATGGCTCCAAAAATTTGCATGGTCGTCCACTCCCACATGGCTGGCCACTCGGCCAGCCCATCATTGCGCAGGTGAAAAAAAAAATCAATGGAGGACAGAGGAGGAGAGGAGAGACATTTTGTTGCAAGAAAAAACCCACTGCTACTGTGAAAAATCTGGCAGACTGCAGTTTATAAATTTTCGCGTGTTTCTGTTGTGCTTGTGTGTTTTTGGAGCACGATTTCAAAAACAATATTGCGTTCGCCGCCCCATTTTGGATCCCCCGCCCGCACCACATGGCATGGCGACTCGAGTCCGGCTGCCCAGGATGGGGGGGAGGTGGGACCCCCCCTCCAGAAACCACCCCTCCGGTAGGTGCCCTGCGCCCTTAGTCAAGCAGGCATTTTTCCGCCTGCTTTTTTGGCCCGGGAATGGGTGGGGGGAGAGTTTAAAAGTTTTTTCCTGTGCCGTCCGTGCCGCTTGCTTGCGCTTTAATTGCGGCGGCCGGCGGCGAGACTGGGCTTTTTGCTGGCTGTGAGCCTGCGGCGAGTCCCACCAGAGCAGCCCAGGACGGGGGATGAGGGGGGAGGCCGGGGACCTCCAGAAACAACCCCTCTGGTAGGTGCCCTGAGGCACGGCAGGCATTTTTCCGCCTGCTTTTCGGCCGGGAACCGGGTTTTTTTAACTTTTAAAAACTTTTTTTCTGTGCCGCGTGGCATCGCGCGATGCAAGGAACGAGCACGACAAATCAGACCAAAATTGTTCATTCGTCGGTTCGAGCTCGAAGTCTGGCGGAGTAATTCCCGTTACCGTTTCCGTAGAGTAACGGAACCGAGTAACGGAAACGGAAACGGGAATACCGCTAAGTCGTGCCCATCTCTACTCCCTGGGTAATTCTTGGAGAATTCTGGAAACTGGAGTAAAAAGAAAAAGGGCACATTTCCATTTTATGCTCTCTGGGTGTGTCTCTATTAAGTGACAATTATATATTGTTTGTAGACTCATTTATGCAGCCTGTTATGTGATGGTCACCTTTCTAGCGAGTGCAGTTGTTGCATGATTACTATGGCACATATGTCCCTTGGTGCAGACTCGCACATAGGATACGGACGACACTGTGCTTTAATAGGTATGATCCAAAAGTTTGCCTTTCTTCGATTGAGGGGCTTTTTAAAAATTCTGTTGCTTTCAATAGATGCAGGCACACAATTTTAGGATCAAGCGTTCACAGATGAAGCATATCCAGAATTTAAAATTACTGCACATGTATTTTATATGCCGTGGCAACATTGTTCAGGTGGAGCTTTTTATTATGTTCTGCTATGAATGGGTGAAAATTTTTCTTGGTGCTCTTTGACTAAGAAAAGCACAGAATTTATGACTTATTGTTAAAGATAGCAACAACAAACTTCTGAGCCTTCTCATCCTTAAAGGTTCATGCAAAAAAAGCAGAAGCCCTCCTCTTTAGAGCAAATTGCATTATTGCTTTGTGTCATTATTTGCACACTTGTATTTAATATTCACACACCTAATGGAAGAATTTTCATTTTTCTCTTGCACCGAATGCCACAATATACAGAGTAAGAGTAATTGTGTAGATATTTTTTTCACGCTTTCTTGTCTTCATGTGAAAAGATACATCAAACAAGGGTTTATATCCCTGTACTAAATATGACATTCCTTTATTATGAATGCCAACGCATGGAAGGAGGTTCATTATGTTTCTTGGGCTTCCAGGCAAGGATTCTGGCAAGTCTTTGGAATCAACTTCCCAAGTCTGAGTCTGAGTGCTTGATGCCAAGTGCCAGGTCTGAATGTGCAAGTCTGAGTTCCTAATAAAAACAAGCTGTTTCCCTTGGGGGGGAGGGGGAAAAGTTGTAAGCCAAGTCTGGGCATTTATACACGCCCCCTAAGCTCCGCTGCAAATGGCTCCCAGCTCCGGAGCTTAAAAATGTTTCCCCACCAGCTCCGGAGTTTGCAGACAATTAAGTGCGACCCTGCCCACTTTAGCGCGACCCAGCGCACTTTTCTTGTACCTTCTCTTTGGAGGTGAAAAATCTTTGATGCGGTGCAACGATAGTGAGTGCGGGGCTCTCCTCGCTTCTGTTTGCTGCTTTTTGGCTCCCGCCCCTTTAAGAGCTACTTTTACAGAGACGAGAGGCAGAAGGAGGTGAGCGGCATGCTTTTCTTTCTCTTTTTCTCCCTCCCCTCACGCAGCCAGCAGCCAGGAAGTGCGGAGGGGGGTGGGGACAGAGGAAGAGCGACGAACCCCTAAGATCTCTGGTCCGAATTTAAGTGGCCAGCGTATCTTAGGGGTCATGTAAAAAGGCCCTCTGAGTCTTAAAAAAAACGAATTGAGATTGAGTCAAGTGACTTAAGTTTGATTTGACAGGGAGTCTTGCAACTCAAGCCCCTTTGGCGGCTTTAAGCTGAAACATCTGCTGAGTCCAAAGTTTCCCTTTTATACGTTAAGATAGAAGCACAAATGGTCTGGCTAAGTTAATGTTTTGCAGACTTCATAAGTAACCTGACTTCTTGTTGTTGTGGTGGTGGTGGTGGTGGTGACTGCTGCTGCTGCTGTTCTTCTTGCTGTTGCTGTTGTTGTTGCTGCTGCTGCTCTTTAATTCCCTCCTTGAACCCCCTAGCAAGCCAGAGATAGGATGCAGATCTGATGGGGTGCGGCAGGGAAGGAGGCTGGTAGGGTACATATGCATCTGAAAGCTGTTTTATGGTTTATAATTATCTTGTACCAATCTTACACATAATTATAACTCTTGCATATTAATAATTGATCTAAAGCAGCAGCCCTGCACTGCAGGCCTGGAACCGGAAGGAGTGAGTTCAAGCTGGTTTTGTAAAATGTTGCTCGGTCTAAACAGTGCAACTGGTAAAACGGCAAGCCAGGCACGCATATTTGCATATATTCACCCCCCACTCCTCCCCAAAGTCAGTGAGCTATTAGAACAATTAACTGGTGTGTCCATTAAAGGCGAGGCAGCAATTATTTTGTTTCTAATTTAGAATAAAAATAAAAACCCACTTGTGCAGTTGAGTGGCTTATTTGTCCTGCTTAAAGGAATCTAATGGGGTGACTGTTGTCAAAAGAGAAAGAGCTTCTCTGCTTCCATTTGTTTTCCTGCTAATTTGGTATCCCCCACCCCTCTCTCTTTTCCCGCCTTCCCAATTGTATAATGAAAAGAAAGAGAGAGAGAGGGAAGGAGCAGGCCTCATAACTGCAGAGTTTGTCATAAGCCTAAGCAATGCACAGGCAAGGCATTTAAATCCTGCCAAGGCAAGACTAAAGTGGAGAGGAGAACTGCTATTGAGAAAACAGTTTGGAGACTGAATGATTTGTCAATGCAAGTTTGCTCTTTTGGACAAAGGCTTATTAGCTTCTTAAGCAAAATACTCTGATGGTTACTGTATGTATGTTCTGTTTGGAGGAAAAGTCATTGGCAAAGCTTAAGTCTCCACTTGTTAAAAAAACTGGCAAAGAACTGCTGTCAGATATATGGTTTTGGAAAGTTACTTAGGGTACTGAAACTTCTAGAATTCCTCATCCAACTTGACTAATAGCCATGCTAGATTGGGACTTCTGGGGGTTGTGGTCCAAAAGCATCCCCGCTGCCCAAGGCTTTAGTTGGGTTGTCCTGGATAGACTCCACCAGCTTGTTTTCCAAGGATGGAATCAGAAAACTGTTTCTTCCCCAACTGCACCAAATTCGAAGGAAACGATTCATAGAATGGTTGAGTTAGAGGGGCCCTATATGGCCATTGAGTCCAACCCATTGATCAGTGCGGGACAGTGCAGTGCAGTGGTCAGGAAAGCCAATGCGATTCTTGGTGGCATCAACAGAAGCACAGTGTCTAGATCAAGGGAAGTGATAGTACCACTCTATTCTGCTCTGGTCTGACCCCACCTGGAGTACTATGTCCAGTTCTGTGCTCCTCAATTTAAAAAGGATGTTGACAATCTTGAACGAGTCCAGAGGAGGGTGACCAAGATGATTGAGGCTCCGGAAGAAATGTCTTACCAAGAGCAGCTGAGGGAGCTGGGAATGTTTAGCCTTGCAGAAAGATGGCTGAGAGGGGATGTGATAGCTATGTTTAAATATTTGAAAGGATGTCACATTGAAGAAGGGACTGGTTTATTTTCCATGGCTTCAAAGACTAGGACACAGGGCAATGGTGTCAAACTACAGGAAAAGAGATTTAAACATTAGGAAGAATTTAATGACAGTTGGAGCTGCTTGGCAGTGGAATATGCTGCCACGGAGGGTAGTGGAGTCTCCTTTGGTGGTTTTTAAGCAAAGGCTGGATGGTCATCTGTCAGGCATCCTGAGACGGGGGTTCCTGCATGGCAGGGGGTTGGACTAGATGACCCTTGAGGTCTCTTCCAACTCTATGATTCTATGACCCAAATCAAAGCAGATCTGACAGATGGCTGTTGACAGTTTTCTATTGAATGCCCCCAGTTTTGGAGCGCCCAACACCTCCCAAGTTAACTGCTTCCACTGTCATACTACTCGAACAGTTAAGAAGTTTTTCCTGATCTTCAGCCTGATTCTCACATCCTGTAGATTAACAGAGATCTAAAGGAACCAGGGCTAGCCTGAGAATCTTCCAGCTTTAATTTTCAAGCCACACTCCTCACATACATGAGATTCTCAAGTAAAGAAAATAATCGTTTCACAGGTAGGGAATTCTCACCCATCCCTAACTTGCATTTTCTCTATACCAGACAATCTGGCCGACCCCACTTTTTCTTTTCCTGCTGCTGTCACTGGAAATGAAGGTGGTTCCTGCTCTGCCACTTGTCAGCTGTATGTTGGGGGAGCTTATGTTATTCTCAGCATTGTCACTTTCATCTTGCCAGGGAGATGAAATTGCAAATCATTAGGAAAGGCAGCTCCCCGTATAAACTGAACAGAGCCTTTTGTTCTTTACCCACCAAAGGGAATTCTAATGAAAACTGGGGGCGAGGGGAGTTGGGGAAGCGACTGCAGGGAGTACCCATGAATTTGTTTAAAACAAGTCTTTGTTTAAAACGCGCCTTTATGAGCAAGGGTGTTCCATCAGGCAGTCTCTTGCTGCTCCTGCTTCACAGGCACGTTGCTCTAGTGAGTCAACAATACATGTTAAACCTAAATGGAAAACAAATAACATTTCACATTGTCTGCTATCGGGAGGCAACAAAACTCCAGCCAGTTGAGCTGAAAGAGAAGAGATCTTTGTGAACTGGCAAAGGTTACATCCTGGTGAAACGTATTAGGCATCCCCGAATAATTATAATGTCTGAACAGGTAAGATCTTATAGTGAGGAGGTGCAGAATCTTAGACGTTTACTTCACGTCCATTCTCGTCCCGGGAGGAAGATCGTTGTGTGTTGATGTTGGTTGCGGTCACGTGGTCTTCTTCCGGTTCTGTCCCTGTTCCCGTGTACGCATGGGCGTGAATGATGACACTGGCATGACTGTTACCGCATGTCCTTGTTCCATGATGGGATGTGAAATTCCATGCCTTTGTTCTCCTTTTTTTTCCGGCCCGACCTTCCATTTTTTTAAGTTTTGATTCTCCGAAGCCTTGCCTTCAATGCGTTACGGAGCTAAGTTTGAGGCATTTGTCTTTTAATCTCTCTGCACTGCCTTGCTGACTCCATAGGGAATGTATTGGCAAATGGCACTTCTCACTCCTGCCACAAGATGGAGAATGACACGTTGCCTGATGAGCCTTACCTCACGGGTACTCATCTCAGAATGAGAAGCGTGACAAGCAGATTCCCGAGGCCAGGGAGGGGAATCTCTCATCCCACTTAAATCGCAGTTCAGGGGGCACAATGGATGTGCAGTTAGATTACTTTGTACCGGTCCCAAGTGGGATTGCGAACAGTGATGAGATGGACGTGAAGTATCAGCCTTAGTAACATAACCTCCCACCCATTATGTGCTACACCTCTCTCTTGGCACTGTTCACATAATTTCTTTCATTCCGCTGTGCCTCACAGTTGTCAGGCTGATGGTGAGAACCTTGCATTAGATGGGGCAAGAGGGGTGCCTGAAATTTAGTGTGTCCCCTCCTTTTTGTACTGGGTCGGTCCATTACTAAGGCTGCCAGGTCTTTAAGTAAGCAGCAGCTGAAGTCTTAAGGAATCTCTGTGTTACCAGGTAGGGTCATATCTTGGCCAGAGCAGCATTGGGGAAGGAGAACATGTTTTTTTTCTTGCTATAGGGTGACTTCAAAGCTGAGGCAGCCTTCCTTTTTAATGCCAGATAATGCCAACCTGTCTTGTCTTAGGGCAAAGATGTCTAAATTTTGTGTTTCCCTTGCCCCTTTCCCTCGCCTGCCCCATATCGGTGGCATAACAAGGACCCACCCTTTGACTATTGTGAGATTTCTCCGCATGGCATGGCCAAGGCTTGGTCTCAGGTTTGGACCCAAGAAGTTCTCTCTGTGCGGCCCTAATGAGCCTATTCTGGCCATTGTTCATCTTATGAACCTACAGTATTTCAGACCAGGGTGACAAGAGGTTGAAATGAGCTGTAAAATGGAGGACTCACAACTAGCTTTCTTCAGAATGATGAAGTTGTTTGGATGAGCAGCGAAACATTTCAATCCCTCAAGAAAAAGAAGTCCAGTTGCCGTGACTCAACTTCCAGATAACCTCACCTGGATGACTGAGAATCTTCACAGACATATAGCTATAAATACTCCTTTTTAGAAAAGCATCAGTGTGCTGTACCTTCTCTAGCAGTAGCTATCTTCCCCTCAGCAGCCCTCTCGCATCCAGCTCCCCCCAGAATTCTTCGGGGGGGAATAAAAACAGATTGAGTACATGTGGGCTTATAGTTTGTCAACTATTCTCATTTGGGAGGGGGGAAAATGCCTCCATTAAGTGACAGTGCTTTCAGCCCATAGCCTTAGGCCTCGGAGGCTCAGAGCTGATTGCTAGTCGTCTCTCCGATGAATAATACACCGTCATGAATGCGTCTGCACATATATCTCCAATTCCTATAGGGTAAATTTAATGTTATCTTAAGGCATCCTGCTCCAGAGATGAAGAGATTATTTCAAACCGGCAGCCCACAAGCATAGCCATTGGTTTGAAATGCCATTAAGTTTCATTATAACAAATAAACACTGCAATGACATTTATAAGTTACCAGAAAGCACAACAACATAAATATGAAGCAGATAAACATCATTTGATCCAAATAATTACTGCAGGCAATATTGGGCTTAGTGGGAGCTAGCAGCTGGATGCTGAGTAATTTAAAGAGTTGCATATGGTTCTGTGCCACAAACAGGTTTAAAAAAATTATTATGATTCCTGAATGTCCTTCTTTTTGTCTTAGATATCTGAAAAGGTTATCGGTTGCACCTTTTCCGAATTTGGACCAATAACAGTCTCAACAGAAACAGCAATAGAGATTGTAGTGGGTCAAGAGAAGGAGCAAAAACGGAAATCAAAGCCCCAGCTTCCTTTTTCCTAAGGAAGTAAATCTGATGGTTTTTCTCTCCTACTCTGCATGGGGTTTCAAAAACAGAAATCAGGCAGATAATAATTGCATTTTTAGACAAGCTTATATTTGCAACCTTCAAAAATCAATGAAGACTGACATTGGGGCTTCTCACAGTCAAAAGTAGTTCTGTTCTTCATTTCCCTCCACCATTGCCTTCACAATCTTGAGCTCATTTCAGAAAGGAAAACTCTGTTTAGGGGAGAGTAATTGTACTTTTCAATTATTTCTGTGATTCCTAATACAATATAGTGGACCCTTGTGTAACAAATATAACATAAAATCTGTACAACATAAAAAATTCCGGAGAGAGGGGAAATTTGCTTAACAGAATCGCCTATGGGGCAAATCCATACAACATAAAAATTGTGGCAATTAGGGATTACTCTGTTTTCAGTGCATTCCTATGGGAAATTTGTATAAAGGAAAATTTGCTTAACAGAATTTCATTTGGAATGAATTAATTCCTTTATACAAGGTACCACTGTATTACTGTTTTTCATTTCTTTTAGTCTTCACTGGCTAAATTGCATGCATCTCATTAATGACAGAAAAGCCATACATCTCTGCTACAAGGTGTGACCAGACTGAAAAGCATCAGTCAGAGGTTCCTTCCAGAAAGAGAAAAATATAAATACATCCCCTCACTTGGTGTACAATGGTGTGGAAAGGCTGAGTTCAGCACTTGGAGCAATGATGCCCAGTTGCATTGTTACGATTCCATAGGCTTTTTCACAAACTGCCAACAATGCAGATAGGGGGAAAGGCTGAAAGGTAGCTGGCAAGCCCAAATCTCTTAGGGCTTTTGCTGAAACAAAATGTTGTCCACCTCTGATTTTCAAATAACATTTCCATTTGCAAGCCTTCTGACAGAGCAGTGCATTTGATGTTTGATATGCTCAACAACTTCTCTTTAATTAGCTTTCCCTCAAATGGCATGTTCCTTTTCTTGTGAAACAGTGACATTCCATCATGTCAGCCAGTAAGATTTCTTAAAAACAAAAACAAAAACAAAAACATGGGTTTTTTTGGCTCCTTCTTCTAAATGAGTCAAATTAAGCCAGGTTATTTCCCCCTCCTTTTAATATTGCCCTTATCTGTTCTCTATTATTCATCTTCTCCAACCACTCTTCTAACATAATTTGTTTATTCTTTAATCTTTTCCCCAAACTTTCAAGTTTCCTGGAATTCTCTTTTTTTAAAAAAAATTTATTTTATATATATATATATATATTAGAGATGGGCACGGAACGAACATTTTTTTCATTTCCGTTACCGTTTGTCATTTCCGTTACGTAACGAAATGACAAACGAAAATTGTGATGAAAATGAAACGAAATGAACAGAACCACGAAAATTGTGGTCGTTACGTTTTGTTTCCGTTAATGGCGACACGCAATGAAATGAGCTGTTTTAAATGTTGAAAAACGCCCTGGACATCCTTAAAAACACAGTGATAATTATTTATATTGTCTGATAATACCTACCAGGGGGGTTGGGGTCCTTAAAACGTTTGTTTTTGTCTTCTCCCATCGCGATGTATTTTTCTTTTCCCTTTAAAATGGATGCCACACCAGCCACAAAATGGAGGCAAGCCATGTGATGGGATCATGTTCAACCAATAGCATGCCCAGGTTGCAGACTGGGCGGGCAGGTCTGGCAGCCACAGAGGGCATAAAAAGCTCTGGCAGCCCCCGTCCTCCTTGCAGTCTCTGGTGGGAGTTAGGGTGGTATTCCTGTCTCTGTGACTCTAGCTTCAGTCCTGCAGCCTCCCTGTGTGCGTGCATGCTGCGTACCTCTCGGTGAGTACCCTCCCCTGCCCCGCAGTGCAGTCACTCTGCGGCTGCCTTGCACCCTGGGCAACACCCGCCACTGCCTTTGCAGCCCCCCTGCAAACCTAGTCTATACTGTGTCTCTGCCAGCATCCATTTTTTTTAGTGTTTTCCCTCTGGTCTGGGGCGTTGGGGGATGCCTGCGCATGGAAATGCTTTAAATATCGCGCAAAAAGCGGGTAGAAATGACAAACGGAAAAATGAAAAACGGTAACAAAATTTTTCAAAAAATTCCCGACAAACGGAAACGAACTGAAACAGACCTCTCAATGACAAACGAAAAACCGAAATGCCATTTTTTGTTTCGTGCCCATCTCTATATATTTCATACACAAAACAAACATTTGTCAACATCTGCATGTTTTGAGGAGAAACAAACAGTGAGATCTTTTACATATCAACTCATTTTTATCTGTTCTTTACCCAAGCATAAAATAAATTCCACAAATTTGCTTTCTTCCTTTTGTTTTAAACTATACGTCAATTTATCCATTTCCGTACATTCTAAAATTTTGCTTCTTATCTCCTCGCTTGTTGGTGTGTTTTCTGATTTCCATTTTTGGGCCCAGACCAACCTGGCTGCTATAAGAATATGTATCATTAAATATCTTGTTCTCTTTATTACTGGATATAATGCTGAGATTTGTGGCATAAATATTTCCCTATACTTCCACCAGATTTGTAACATTTGCTGTTTTAACTTTGATATTGTGAACCGCCCAGAGTCCCCATTGTGGGAATGGGGCGGTATACAAGCGTAAATAATAAATAAATAAATAAATAAATAAATCTTCCTAAGGAAAGAGATTTCTACCTTTCTACCTTTTAGACATCCTTGTCCAGTACTTCAGCCTAGGGACGGTTGTTTTGTTAGACCACCATTCATTATCACAGTTACAAACTTTTCCGAATGTAAAAGGATTACTATATCTTTAAATTGTTCCTTAGATTCTTTGCCCTTGCAGCCCAGAAATAAAGAGGCAAGACATGTATGTGGCATTAAAATTGGGCCACAATTTATTGATATGGAATTCAATCAATTCAACTGTTAAACATCCCCTAAACAAAGGGGCCTGAATGTAGTGCAAGCAGATCAATTAATGATTCCTAATATTATTAGAAGGGTGCTGCCCATCTGTTCAGCACCCTCCCAAAACCTGCAGCCTGGGCCTCATTCCTAATCTATGAACCTATTTATACCTAACACCTAATGTTCCTAATTTCCTAATTCATTTCCTAATTCTTATTGAGGGCTACTGGTTCAATAAGGGAATATTATTCAATAACTTTCACCTGACTTAAATTTTCCGTTTGCACTACCCACCAACTGTGACGGGTTATAAACCTCCCCTTTGCCTTAAAGAGAATGGGATTGGCAAAAACACACTGTCACTCCAGTCCAATTGAGTAGCAGCCAAACATTCCCATCCGGCCCTTACACGACCAGCTACTCTCATTCTCTCAATTGGGAAGGAGGGAGGGAAGACATCTGGATCATAAAAGAGGCCTTGTGAAGATTCTGGCCCCTGCCGGGTAGCCCCTAGGCTTCACAAACATAACACTAGCCGGGCAGGGGGCAAAGAGGCCCTGCCCAGCACTATGGCTGTTTGGAACATCCATTGTATTTCAATAATCAGCTTTATTGTTGGCCATTCCACACAATCAAAGGCTTTTAAAATATCTAATGCAGTTACACCAGCTTTTAAATTTTGCTTACTTATTGCCTCTATTACATCTAATTCACCTCTTGTCAAATCTACCATTTGTCATCCTGCTATAAAATTATTTTGATCCACTTTAATATATTTAGCAGTATAATTATTCATCATCTTTTCTGATATTGCTGCAAGAAATAACATCAGAGAAATAGGTCTGTAAGTGCCTGGGTACATTGGGTCTTTATTAGACTTGGTATTTCTTGTACTATTGAAAAATATTTCCAGAATGATGGAATCTTTCCTCCAGCCAATGTTTTATTCTAAAAATGATTTCACCAGTGCTGTCAATATATTTTAAAAAGTTTTCTTACTCTGATCCCGGTCCATCTATCCCCAGAGTCTTCCCCACTTTCAACATTAAAAATACCTGTCTCTTCCTCTCTAACAAATTGTTCTACCAAATCCTTATCCATTTCTTGCAATTTGTCCCCAACATTGTTCTCAGTATACATTCTGATTTTATCAGTTCAACATTTTTCACCTTATCCAAGTTAAGAAATCTCTGTAGACATTACATGTTGTATACTGCATCAAGTCACTTGGTGTGCAACACATAATAGCTGCAGAGATTTTTTAATTTAAAACAACTCACTTCTAAAAGTTATGCTATTTGCATTAACAGCACAACAAGAGTTCATGTTTCTAAACCTTTCTCTGAACTGACTTAGGACTTGAAACCTTACCAACAGAACATTAACTCGAGAGAGATTCCTGAGCACTGTTCTCCCCCCCCCCACACACACCCTCCTGTCTTCTTAGTATATGATGCCTATGGTTCTTTGTGGAGTCTTCCCATCAGAGATATTTCCAAGTCTTTGGGTCAAAGTCCCAAGTCTGAGTCTTTGGGACCACCTTGCAAATTCAAAGCCCCAAGTCCAAGTTCCTATTAAAAACAAGCTCTGAGGAACTGGGAAAAAAAGGACAAGGTAGGTAGGATCTGAGTTGAGTCCACTGAAAGAAAAAACCTGAAATGAGTCACCAGTAAGTTCAGTTTGACAATGAGCCCCTCAACTCAAGACCCCATCCCTGGTTCTCACCTACAAAAGTCCAGGACATCCTGGCTCCTTTCTTGATATCTACATAATGGAAAGGCAGTACTTATCCTTCCTATGAACTGGCACCAAGGCATCATCCCATAGTGGAATCTTAGTGAGACTGTGGTGTCATACAGTATAGCCATTTATCACATGATTCAAGATACCTGGCTCAAGTTCATTAGAAAAGGAGTCCAATCAAGGAGACAATGCCAGTGGCAAATATGAAGGAAGAATTAAGAGCAGGCATTTAACACATCAGCTCTGAAAGCCTGGTTCTTCTCCCCACACTGGGTAGATGTTTATCACAATTAAGAACTGGGTTTTGTACACAAAGCATTTGAAGCTGCCTATTTCTTGCCACGTTTTCATGCCAATCTGCATTTTCCTTTCAAAAAAAAAAAGCCAAGTGACATTACATTTAGAGAACCGGTATTTGTCAATAGCTCCACATTTCATAACGGAAGAATAGAAATCTGAGCCTCTTCACATTCTCTGTAGGAATAAAGTTTCATCCCATAGCACTCTGGAGTGACAACAAAATCGTATTCCATCAAATTTTACTGGCAAATTTATTGAATAGTTTCACCAGTTGCCAAGAAATTATTCAGAGTGTGGAACACAAAGCTCAGTGCCTTTCAGGATTATGGGAGGTCAGAAACAGTTTTCTGGAACTGTGACAGCTGGTACACAAGAATGATTTATGAAATGCTGGAACAAAATCGTCAACCAGACTTCTGTGATCCCCCGCCCCCGCCCCTGGCTGAAAACTGTGTGATGTACTATCACATTTGGAGGGTGTTTTTGCCTCAAATCATGAGGAGAGGGGTTTTCGGCATGGTTTCTACTTATGTTAACCTTCTAAAACTAGCCAAAAGTTTCCTCTCTTATTTTTTGCCCCATGTACAGTGGAACCTTGACTTACATGCTGCTTGACTTGCATCATATTTGACTTGCAGCAAGAAGGGGCCTGTTTGACTTGAGTCGCAGGCTTTGACTTACAGCTCGGAGCCCCAGCACAAGGCACCGGAATTGGGCGGCAGCCACAACCCAGCATCGCGGCTGCCACCTTCAAACTGCTCCTGCCTTCTTCCTCTCCTCCAGCAGCGGCGGCTTTGGCGAGGCCAGCTCCGAGCACCTGGAGCTGGTCCTCGGCCTCGCCGAAGCTGCCGCTGCTGCCGGAGGAGAAGAAGGGCCGGGAGCTCGGGTCTGGCTTCGCTGGTTAGACAGTTGGCTCAGTCTTGTAAAAAATCTGGCTGCAGAAGTCTGGTCCACAATGGAAGCATTTTAGTTGGGGAGCTGTACAGTTGTGGGACTCTAATGGTAAGCATAGAGTTGTTCAGAACTTGGAATGTCAGGTTAAAATTCAGTAAAACTTAAATGTTAGACATTGTTGCTATGAACATTAAAAAGTGGAGGCGTATAACTTGTGGACTATAATTCCACTGCCTCCTCCTCTCTTTGAAGAGACATTTCATTTACATCCCCGGAAGGAACCTCCTATCCCAGTCAATTTTTTGTTAAATTGCTGTTTTCGGGGGTCTTTTTCATCATCTGGAATGGATTAATCCACTTTCCCATTACTTTCTATGGGAAAAGTTTGTTTGACTTAAGGCATGTTTGACTTATGTCTAGACCTCCGGAACGGATTAATGATGTAATTCAAGGTTCCACTGTATATCTAGCAGTCATTCCTGCAGTAATCTGGATGTATATGATTTTACCTGTCATCACGTTGCTCCCAAGGTGAGTCAGGAAATACATCTAGTGGGAAGCAGCAAAGAGAGCTGAATATACGATGGTGAACAATGCAGAAGAGAAGCGCTTTGTTGTTTCAAATGGAAGGAAGGCACCCTGCACACATCATTTTATACTTCCTGAGTCTTGCTGCAAGATAAGAGATGTGATGACTCCAAAAAGGGTTCATTTGCAAGGATCATTTGGGAGAAATAAAATACATGCAAAATGATGCATGCACGTCTAATATGCAGATACCTTTCAAAATGCTACTGCTGTAAAATATACACAGGCCAGAATCTTAATATTTTTAAACAATGCTGTTTGTCAAAAAGTATAAATCACATCAGCGAATTCCTGTTATTTATGAAGTTGATGCTTGCATCTCTCATTGTGTGCCAAATCATGCAACTGATGCCCAAGATGCATTGACATCTTCACTAGTAGCTGTTCTCTGCTGTGAGATACACTGCTTGACTTATCCCAGTGTACAGAAGTAATAAAATTCTGCCCATAGGCATGATTTAATCCTTAAGAGAAATGCATACAAAATGTATGTATTAAGAAAAACATGTAAACATATGTACAAGTTTCTGCATGAGAGGAACTTTTGTTACAGTACTGAGTTTTGAATTTCTGATTAAAATCTGTTGTGCTACACAGCAGAAGTACAGAGACCTACCGAAGAGAAGAGCTACAAGTTCTTTATTGGGTCTGTGACTGTATAAGAGAGATTGATGGATTGATGGATTTTGCTACAGGTTCCCCAGATAACCCACCTCTTTCTCATTAGCTGGCACTTCAAGTTTCAGTAACTCACTCTGAGATACTAGTAGCAGAAAGAATAAAAATGTTTTACTACTTACAATTGTGAAGAGAATCAACAGCAAACTAAAAAGACAACAAGGCTTCCAACAGATTCAAGGAAGGGAAAGGTGAAAACATTTAGCACTAAGGTGGGTGGAGTCTCTTTGAATTCAGAGGCAGGAGAAAATGATTGGTGAGTGTTGAATAGATTGACAGTCACCCCAGCCCAGAAAGCTCCCTCCCAATCAATCACACCACAGGCATCATGTGTGGTTGTAAAAACTCAAAACAAAATGTCTCCTATCTTCAGCGACACAAAGGTGTGTGGGTGGAGAGAGATGTACCAGGGAAACAATGAGAGCTGGGCATGCATTCCCCCATTCTTATTCCATTTTTTTCACAGGATATCACCTGAGAGAGAGAGAGAGAGAGAGAGAGAGAAGAAACCCCAAGCCCCTTTGAAAGTTCCTTCCTTCCACTGGCTACTGGCCTCATGGCGCAGTGGTTAAGTGTCTGTATTGCTGGTAAAACTGTGCTCACGACCTGGGGTTCAATCCCAGGTAGCAGGCTCATGGTTGACTCAGCCTTCCATTCTTCCGAGGTCGGTAAAAAGAGTACCCAGCTTACTGGGGGGGGCAAGGTATAGCCTGCATTCTGTAATTTAAACTGTAAACCGCCCAGAGACTACTTGAAGTGGTATGGGGTGGTATATAAGCAGAACACTTTGCTTTGCTTTTGCTATTACTAAATGAAGTCTCCTTTTAATGGACATTTCCAGAAGCATGGACACCACTTTGTTTTGTTCCTTTCTCATTAGAGGTCACAGAGCTCCCAGCTGACAAGCAGATAATTCTTGCCGATGAAACAATTGCTTCCCCCTTCTCTCCTGCCCCCATTCATTGTTGTGCTACAGCACCACCCCCTGCGACTGAGGGTATTTGTACACGACCCCTAAACTCCGCAGCAAATGGCTGCCAGCTCCGGAGCTTACAATTGTTTCCCCACCAGCTCCGCAGTTTGCAGGAAATTAAGTGCGACCACACCCACCTAAGCGCGTCCCAGCGCAATTTTCATGTACCTGCTCTCGGAGGGTGAAAATCCCCAGGTCCGGATTTAATCTGGTGAGTGTGGGGCTCTCCTCGCTTCTGGTTTTTTTTGCCCCCTGCCCCTTTAAGAGAAGGGGCGGGAGGCAAAAAAAACAGAAGAGAAGGAATCAGGACAACAACGGGGCTCTGGGCAGCTTCGGAGGTGAGCCTGCATTTTTTCCTCTCTTTTTTCCTCCCTCCCCTCACGCAGACAGGAGCAAGGAAGTGCGGAGGGGTGGGGACACAGAAAGAGCAACGAACCCCCAAGATCCCTGGTCCGAATTTAAGTGGCCAGCAGATCTTAGGGGTCGTGTGAAAAGGCCCTGAGATTCCTTGGGAATTGCAAAGATTAGGGAACGGGCTGTGAGATTTCATTTGTAGAGAGGAGGCGTAAGAGGATCAGTTGCAAGGTTCTCTGTTCATTCCCCCCCTTTCCCTTCAGTATGTCTTATTATTTTAAATAGATGCTGGTATGTGTATCTTACATTACAGCTCCAGCACCTGGAGGCAGCACATATTTGTGTGTTACAGAAGGAGCCGCTTGATCAGAGTTATCTTGAAATTAAATTAGAAGGCTTTAAATCAGAATTTAAAAAGTGTTACGAGCAGCCTCTGAGGCCAGCTTGGTTTTTAATGGGACTCCTTTTTGATTCAATAGGTCATAGAATCATAGAATCACAGAATCTTTGAGTTGGAAGAGACCTCAAGGGCCATCTAGTCCAACCCCCTGCCATGCAGGAACCGCATCACAATATTTCCGACAGATGGCTATCCAGCCTCTGCTTAAAAACCTCCAAAGAAGGAGACTCCACCACTCTTTGTGGCAGCATATTCCACGGCCGAACAGCTCTAACTGTCGTGAAGTTCTTCCTAATGTTCAAATGGAATCTCTTTTCCTGTAGTTTGAAACCATTGTTCCTAGTCCTAGTCTCTGAAGCCATGGAAAACAAACCTGTTCCCTCTTCAATATGACATCCTTTCAAATATTTTAACATAGCTGTCATATCCCCCCTCAGCCTTCTTTTTTTTTTGAAAGGCTAAACATTCCCAGTTCCCTAAGCTGTTCCTCATAAGACATTTCCTCCAGACCGTCAACCATCCTGGTGACCCTCCTCTGCACCTGCTCGAGGTTGTCAACATCCTTTTTAAATTGAGGTGCACAGAACTGGACACAGTACTCCAGGTGGGGTCTGACCAGAGCAGAATAGAGTGGTACTCTAAACAAACAAACAAAATACTCAGACTCCTTTGAAACTAATTTTTCATCCCAGGACCAGAGGGGGGCTTGGAAATGGACTTGCTTTGGCTCTAAGACTTCTCTATGATCTTGACAGCATACTTAATGAGAAAAAAAGATTTTGCTTAACTTGGTGCTGTTGACAACAGAACATGGTTTGCCTTTTTCCGAGGACAACTTGCCTTTTTTGTCCCGAAAGGATGCTCCCCAACCTCATAAATTCCTTAAAGAAACTTATCGGTGAGGACCTTCCTGGAGCAGTCTCATTAAATGATGAGCTGCAGGGAACTGGCGGAAGGCTTGCCAGTAGAAATAAAGACACTGGCTGTGGCCCAAAGATACATGAGAACAGCACGACCCTGTTGTTGGCAGTGAAAGACAAAGAGCTATTCGCAGACATGTGAAGCTGCCTTCTTATGATGAGCTACACCACTTGTCTACCTATGTCAAGTACATTATATACTTTGCAGCAACTCTTAAAGGTTTCAGGAGGAGGGCTTTCTGAAGTCTGCTTGAGAGCTTTTTATTACAGAGATGTCATTTGGGACCAATGAGGATCTTTTCCATCCATTTTTTGTAGAGAAATTTCTCCAAAGGCTGGTTTGCCTTCTTTATATCAAAGAAAAAGCAAAGATGTATGGAAGGAAGACCAATAGTCCCCATAGGGTGCTGTGTGTTCCAGAGGGTGTGATTTAGGTGGACTATAACACATATGCTTGTAAGAAACATCTTGCTCACCAGTACCTTTTTATTCACAAGAAGCCATTACTGCTCATTTGGGACCCTCGCTGGTGGCTAGATGGCTAGATGCACTGCATCCAGTTCCCTGAGATGTTAGAGTCAAAACCTGGTGGAAAAACAGACAGGTCTAGAAAGGTCATAGGGCTGGAACCTTGTGATATCATATCAGGGACCTCATAATGTCACAGGGGATGTAACAAAAAGGCTCACAAGTTGCAAAGCTGGTGCCCTACTTCCTTCCTTGTTTCAAATGGAATGATAAGTTGCACACACCCTTTGGCTTTCTCTTTAGTCCCGTCCCATTACTTCTGGCTTTTTCAAGCTCAACCCATGCACACAAAGGCACTGATATTGAGACACTGAGCCCTGACCCCAGCTGGGAACAGGAGGAAAGTTTCCAAATTAGAAAACCAATTCACACTCAATGGCCAAAAACGATTATCTGCTTCCAGCACTGCT
Organism: Phrynocephalus guinanensis; assembly: GCA_037367245.1. Lineage (NCBI taxonomy): Eukaryota > Metazoa > Chordata > Lepidosauria > Squamata > Agamidae > Phrynocephalus > Phrynocephalus guinanensis. The sequence goes on along the minus strand of CM074745.1, from coordinate 13,745,012 downwards.
TGTCCTAAGATATTCCTCCCTCCCAGGAAACCAGAGCCAGTTCCCTAAGACTGGCTTGTGACTAACACACTCTACATTTTTAATTCATCATCATCATCATCATCATCATCATCATCATCATCATCATCATCCATCCATCCATCCATCCATCTATCCATCCATCCATCCATCCATGCAATCAATACTGACTTATGGCATCTCTTTCCAGGATTTTCTAAACAGATAGTACTCAACAGATAGTCTACCAGTTCCCTCTTCTGGGGGCATCCTGGGATTGTTCAACTTACCCAAGGTCGTCACATAGGCTGACTGTTCTCCCTGGAGCCACAGTCGGGAATTGACCTCCCAACCACTGTCTCTATAGCTAAAAACCCAACTAAGTTATAATTCTCTAGAATTAGATAACCATATAGCTTCCACCTACAATTCCGAGAACATGATTCCTGCATGATGGAGGAAGAGTCACCTGCATTATCTCTTCCAGGTTCCTGGATCCCTTTCATCCTTCTCTCATTCCTTCAGTTTGGTTGGCTATTCCAGCCGAGCAAAGCAAAGCAGTGTTCTGCTAATATACCGCCCCATACCACTTCTAGTAGTCTCTGAACGGTTTACAGTTTCAATTACAGTATGCAGGCTACACATTCCCCCACCCCTACCCAGCAAGCTGGGTACTTATTTTACCGACCTTGGAAGGACGGAAGGCTGAGTCAACCATGAGCTGGCTACCTGGGATTGAACCCCAGGCTGTGAGTACAGTTTTACCTGCAGTACAGGCATTTAACCACTATTCCACGAGGCTCAGAGGTTTCAAAGAAGTAGCCATGATGTAGTCTCTTTTGGCAACAATAAGCCCAAGATAAAATATGAAACAGAAATTGTTTTCTATATCGGAAGAAGTAGACACTAAGCGTGAAAGCTCAAATATAAGTAAACTTATTATCATGAAGATTCCACAATGCGTTGGTTTGGGTTGGGGTTTGGTTGTCTTTCCCATGGCATTTGCTTCTTAAAGCTTTAAATAGGGAGGCAATAAATGTTTTGTTCATCATTCTCACAGAAGTAGTCTTTTCACATCTCTTGAGACTTGTTTTAAGAAGTACACTTTGCTGCAGGAAACTGTACAATCTGGCATTCTGGAGAAATTAAGCACACACAAGCAAATGGGATATTGCTGAAACATGAATGGCTGAAATGTATAGAATTGAGGTGGCGGTATGAATACAAACACTCCCTTGTTGGTGTGGAGGGAAAGAGAGAGAGAGAGAGAGAGAGAGAGAGAGAGATGAAAAGTAGATAAAATATTTAAACAAATATAAAAATTAGGAAAGAGTCATATAAATATATACATAAGGAAATATTCAGAATTGAACATTCTGTTTATTATTATTGGGTTATTACTACTGTGTTATTCTTGGGCACTTAAAGTGCTGTAGATAATAAAGCGATGGACTAGGATTCTTAAGATCAGAGCTTAAATCCCTGTCTGCCAATGGAAACTCACTCAGAAACGGTGATACCACACCTTGGATTTCTTTGATTTCTCACTTACTTTGAAACCCTTATTAGGGCTGCTATGAGTCTGTTCCAACTTGACATCACCTAACATTTATTAGAGTGGTGCAGGTTAATGAAGTCGAAATGTCAATAAATTGACAAAAACGTCAATATCCATGTGCAGATTTTTATACAGAAATAAAGTAGAGTATAATTTGTGGTGTTGCTATCTCACAACCTGGTAAGAAGAAAATACAAAAAAGAAAGGTTTGGCAGGAACAAAGGAAGACAAGACCAATCTCAAAAACACTTACCAATCCCAAGTGGAGTGGATCTAGTGAATGGTGACTCATAGAGATGAGCAAGAACCGCCAACATGGTGGTTCATCTTGGTTCGTGGTTCGTTGAAGTCAACAAACCCTGAAAATCTGAAGCTTTTCCTGACAAGCCACAGATTGCTTTGTTGATTCATCTGTGCAAAAAAATTTAACAGCCCTCCCAAATTAAAAAAAACTGTGCTCTCACCCCCACCTCCAACAGCCTGCCCCCTGACCTTCTTCCCACTGCCTCTGCCACCTTCTTAACCTTGTTCTGCCTCCTTCTCGTTTGCTGCCACCACCATAATCATCTCTGTAGACTGCAGCCTGGGTTCCTTTCTGAGGGTATGGCCTATTGTTTCTGCCCATGTGCCTGCCTGTCAGCTGAGAGATCAGCACATGTGCAGAGGCGACAAGCTGGGGCTGCTTCTCAAAAAGAAAAAGAAAAAGCCAGGATGTGTGTTTGTTTTTCTCTTCCTTTTAAGGCAGACTCCATGGCAGGAGAGAGGGCAAGATGGATTTAGGCAGTGGTTCTCAACCTGTGGTTCCCCAGATGTTCCTGGACTGCAACTTCCAGAAATCCCTTCCAGCACAGCGAGTGGTGGAGGCTTCTGGGAGTTGCAGTCCAGGAACATCTGGGGACCCACCGGTTGAGAATCACTGGTTTAATGGGGGCTGTCTTAAAAGGGAAACACCCAGCTTTATTTCCCCAAGCAGCCGTCTTCCACCTCTGTGCACACACCTGCCTCTTTACTGATGGGTGGGCACATGGGCAGATGTGGCAAGCTAGGCTGTCTCCAAAGAAGGTGGTGGGGGTGGCAGTGGTGGTTGTAGTGGAAGGACAAAGTTGGGAGGCAGTGGAGGTAGAGGGAAGGGGCAGGGTGAGTGGGGGCTACCTGTGTGGGGGGAATAAACCAGGAAGTATGTTGCATCACCCCAAAATTCATTGCTTTGCAGAAATTCAGGTTCTCTGGCTTGGATAAACCCAAACCGATACAAATCGACAATTTGGGAGTTTTAGACACACTTCCTGATTCGTTTACTGTATAGCCATGTGCCCATCACTAGTGATTTGACACTTCTTTCTATACATCTGCATGGTGGATGAGCACTCCCCTTGGCCCCATTGATTCAGCGAGTTCTCCTGTAGCTAGGGCTACCTCCTGGATGCAGACCTACGAGGTTTTCTTATTCCTAGCAAGAGATGCCCCCCTAAAGTGCTGCCTTTCCTCCCTACAAGGTCCTGACAGTTTGGTTGTATGTTTGCATAGCAGCACCTTCATGGGGGGGGGGGCAACAACAACAAGGACTGAGATGCATGAGATGCCTAGAAATTGTATGTGAGCCACCCGCAATAGATGGCCTGAATGTCAGTTTGAAAGGATATTCCTGAGATACACACCCTCATTTGACTAAATAGACGTCCATGTAATTTGATGAACATGTCCCATCTCAGTCTTATCCTAATATTTCTCCATTGCTACATCATTGATTTTTATCAACATATTGCCACAATTGATTATGTATGGTTGTGATTACGTATCTTCCTTTAACAGGATAACATTACAATGCTAAAGACATTTGTTTCCGAATGATCCCATAATTATTTTGAAAGAAGAAAATGTAGACCAGTTAGAGTGTATAAGTGTGGAGTTGGTGTGTTTGTGTTTTAAATCATGGCATATGATTCAAAGATCCTGAGGAATATCTATCTATCTATCTATCTATCTATCTATCTATCTATCTATCTATCTATCTATCTATCTATCTATCTATCTATCTATCTATCTATATTGTTGTTGGGGGTTCTTGTGTGCAAGAGGACATTTCCTGATTTTACTCCTTAATGCATGCGTGCACCCATCCAGAAAACCTCCATGACCTTCAGGACAGTTTCCACATATTAGGGATTAGAGATGGGCACGAAATGAACAATTTTTCGTTTCCATTTTTGTTTTTTTGTTTCGTTTTGCAACGAAATGACAAACAAATTTTGTCTCCCAAATGAAACGAAACGAACAGAAACACCGGAAATTTTGTCGTGCGTTTCGTTTCCGTTACTGCAATGCAGTGAACTGCTTTAAATGCTAACAAAAAAATCACAAAAAATTGAAATAAATGGTAACGAAACAGTAACGAAAGAAACGAAAACAAAAATGATTTTTTTGCAAAAATTCACGAAAAACGGAAACGAAACGAAATGGACCCTACAAATGACAAACGAAACGTCATTTTTTTATTCGTGCCCATCTCTATTAGGGATTCCTGCAAGATTGAGTTGATCTTTGTACATCCCCTTTAAAAACAGAACTGATCTGTACATTCTGGGCTAATATATAGATCAAAATTCAGTTCCTATCTGGCTTTCAGATATCTCAGATTCAAAGCTTTGCATATTAGTATAGAAGACGTAATTAGTTAAAGTTTTAGTGAGAGGGCCATAAAAGCTAATTTAATTTCAATTAGCAGTCATGCGTACAATTTGCAATTCATTAAGTTAAACATTATGTTATTAGTTTTACAGGAAACTAAAGAGAAAATGGCAAAGGGTACTTTGTTTTGCATCCCTGACAGATGGCCATTCAGTCTTTCTTTAAATGTCACTGTAGTTGATATTGTTTCCGTTAATGGTCTGTGCTGTTTACTTCTTCACACTGTTTTTGTAACTTAAGTTGGTCATCCCAACCTGAAACTTACCAAATGTCTTGAACCACAAAACCCACAATGCAACTGCTGGCTGATGATGTTAGGTTTTGTAGTCCAAAACATCTAGAAAGTGCTGTTTACTTCCATTTATTTATTTTTATTTATTTATTTATTTATTTATTTATTTATTTATTTATTTATTTGGGGTATTTTTACCCTCCTTTCTCCTTGGAAAAGGCCCCAAGGTGGCTTACAGTAATGAGGGATAATATATAATCCAGTACAATTAAGACATATTCAAAGCATGGATCTAACAACCTGACCAGTGATCTGGATTTCTCCTCTGTGCTCTCTATAACTTCCAGGCAGTCTTAAATTGCTCTCTCACTCTTTAGAGACTATGGGCTGTATGTCTCGATTTAAGAGAAAGTACTAACAAGGAATGATTTCTTCATTCCATTTAAAAAGAAGCTGATTTGGTACAATATTGATGTGCAGCAATAAATGCCTAGAAAAAGAGCCAATAAATCAAGGGTGGAGAATTCTTAATCAGAAGTATTTGGAGTGATTCTGAGTTTATGCAGAACATTTTTCTGAACTACTAAATAGCTTCATCCTCTGACTTCCTTTCCACGTAGGATCAAAAAGCATAATAAAACCAGAAATTCAATGTATGCAAAGGTGGGGAGATTTTTTAAGATCCCCTCCTTCTATGAAAGGGAAAGAGAGAGAGAGACTGTAGCTATTGCTAACAAGATCATTGCAGAGTCAGAAAAGACCACAAATATCAACTAGCTCACCCTCACTGATGATAGAAAGGCACACTTACAATGTCCTTTCTTTCTTTCTTTCTTTCTTTCTTTCTTTCTTTCTTTCTTTCTTTCTTTCTTTCTTTCTTTCTTTCTTTCTTTCTTTCTTTCTTTCTTCTTTCTTCCTTCCTTCCTTCCTTCCTTCCTTCCTACCTACCTACCTACCTATCTACCTACCTAAAGGGAAAATTCAATAGTTATCATTTTATGAAATTTGTTTTATTTGTTTTGACACAGTTCTCCCAACTTAAGGCCATCTAGAAACCTAACTCCGGTTTTTGAAGGATCAGCTACAAAAGGCATGCTCAAACTTTGGCCCTCCAGATGTTTTGGACAGCAACTCCCACAGTCCTTTGCCATTGGCAACACAGGTTTGGAATTCTGGGAGTTGTGGTCCAAAACATCAGGAGGGCCGAAGTTTGGACATGCCTGAGCTACTAGTATCTACTTCTCCATTATTATTGTTAGCTGAAGAACTGGAGAGCATACCCTATCCAGGTCCATCCAAGTCATTTGGAAAGAGGTTGAACACGAGACCCAGGACAGAATTCAGGGGAGAAAAAAAGAACAGCTGTCCTTCTCGTTTTTGTTGTTCCATGATCAGACTCTCTCCTATACCTTCACTGCTGGATGCAGTCCCAGCAAGAGATATTAATGCAAGCTATTAAAGTTATCAAAGTGTAGGTATATGTTAAACCAATTAGAACCTAATTAAGTCAATTTACAACTTACAATATTAATGATATTTGCCTCTGGTTGAATTAAAAGTTCCTTGATTTCACCCAATTAAATTAGGCAACGGCTGCTTTATTCCAGCTTTGTTCCAATGTATTGTTATAATTCCTGGCTTGAAATGACATCAAAGTAAGTTTTACTGTTAAATATTTGGAGTAGGAATGGGTCACTTGTGGTCTTTCAAATGTGATTGGACTGCAATTTCCCCCATAGCCCTACCATTACCAATCCACTGTTCTGTTTTCCATACTTTTATTTATTGTACCTTTATATTGCCCATCTGGCAGCAAGGCCACTCTGGGCGGTTTACAACATATAATGTTTGGCATATTCTTGTTAGGATTTTTGACAGGTCCAGTCCCTGTGGCTTGAAATAGCTCTACTGGCATTCCATCTACTACTCTTTATTTATTTCTGCCTAGTGCTTTCAGAACAGCTTTCATCTCACTTTCTAGTCCTGCATGTTCTTCACAAGGCTCCAATGATGCAGTTGGTTAGCACAGTACTTATAATGCAGTATGTAGCACAGCAATGCCACAGTTGTGAGCTCAAGCTTCACTTGAAGCACCGTTTCTAGTTTACCTTGATTCATACTTCTCATGTTCCAGTTCTATATGTTATGCAACATCGGACTTTCTTTGAACTGCTGTCCAAGTCAGCCACTAGATGTCCTTTTGGCTTCAGTCTAGCTGTGTCATTAACTACAGATCTATTCATATTTGGAAGTTGAGTCATGGCTACTGGACTTCTTTTTGAGAGATAGAAACGTTTCACTGCTCGTCCAGACAGCTTCATCAGTCTATTCATATTTATCCCTTGCTCTTTCCAAATAGCCACTAGACTAGAGTACTTCCCAACTTGGTAGTCTAGTCAGCAGTATCCCTTCTTCCATTTTATGTTTCCTCATAGGGTTTTCATGGTAAGAAAAGTTTGGCATGGATTTATTACTGCCACCTCCTGTGCAATACTAACAAAAGTTAGCTTGAGAGCCACCGCCGTTGCCTTCCCTGCCAGTGTCACCTTCAGCTACCACTGCTGTCCAATAGTTGTCTTGAAGATGGTGTCTCAGGTGTAGGAGTTCAAACTCTTACTAGAGTCTGGCCACCAAATGGCACTGCTGTCAGATCCCCTGACACACTCAAATACCTTCACCAGATGATCGTGAGCACCCAAGAAGGGAATTTTAAAATGTGCATTTAAATAATATTTTAAGGAAGGATTAGGAAGGATAAGGAAGGGATGGGATACAGTGGCCTTATGGCTTAACTATCAAAAAGCATCACACCCTTTAATCTCTCACTACAATAAATGAATCTGAATCCTCAGCAGGCATTTTCAATCTTTATTTGTCCATTGCCTTAAGCTCACTATGAAAGAAATGTAGTTTTTTTCCATGACTTTGTAGGTTGATTCAGGATTACATACGTCATTTATCAAATCTGATATGGTAGCATGTAGATAATTGCTTAAAGTCTCTTTCCCCCTCCAAGTGTGTCAGGGGCCCTCAATCTCACCATTGAAATTGGCTGAACTACAGCACTGAACATTGCAAGAATAAAACTTGAAAATGTAGAGGTGTATGGACGTTCAGGTGTTCTTGGAGAGGGATTTCCATTGCCCCTCATTGTTAGCCGTGCAGTCAAGGCTGATGAATGTTGTAGTCCAAGGACAACCAGAAAAATTACATAATCCTTACCATTGCTTGAGGAATACAGTATCCCAATACCAGTTGTTGAAATCCGAATATGTACCATATTTCTCTATGTATAAGACTATATTTTTTGTCTAAAATTGTTAGAGTAAAAATTGAGGGTCGTCTTATACATGGAAGTAAGCCGAGGAAACAACCACATGGTTGTGAAACTGTAATTTTGTGTTGGAAGAGTGGGGGCTGTCTCATAGATGGAAAAATACGGTAATTTTAAAGTCGTCACACCCTTTCACCAGAATTCTTGCAAAAGTTCTCACATTGTTATTTTGAATAACTTGGGCAAAGGTTTAAAAAGATTAAACATATTTCTAGGACATCTTCCTGGCCCGCTACCAGGAAGTTTAAAATGCAATGCAGTCTGATAAAAGTCATGGAAACAGAATTCAAGATACAGATTAAAAAGCCAAAAGTATGTACAGCACTCAGACTCCAGCTGCCAATTTAAGGTCCATGAAGGCCAGCATAAGAATATTTTTTGCTGCAGCTGTTACAGACACTTATGTTTGTTCATGAACCTGGCGTTTCTACATATTTCAGTTTCCATTCATGTCTTGTAAAGGATGTGAAATAGGTTTCTTTTAAGGACAAGGACAGAGAAGTCAGAGATAGAGTAGCCACAGTGGGAGCAATGTTCACACATGGATGAAAGGTTATTCATTTCCATAATCATTTTTCTATTTGAGTTCATTCACAATTTCAAGGACTAGCTGTTGGCAGTGGAAGAATGTTCATACTTTCTATAAAGTGTGTCTCAGGCAAGATTAACGTGTGATGCTTTTAAGTGAGTTAAACTTGTTTGTAAATGTTGACCATCATTCCTAGTGAGAAGATGCGGCTGATGCATGGAAGATTTTATCTTTATACGGGACTTATATTAATATTTCATTATTGAATGATGTGAAACATGATGATAATTATTAGAGATGGGCACAAAACGCCAAAATGGCATTTCATGGTCGTTATTCAGGCCCTGGGGTCCGCTTTATTCCGTTTCTGTCTTTCGGCCCCCCAGGGCCTACTTTGTTTCCATTTCTTTGTTTTTCGGGTGCGGCAAGCTGCAGCCACAGGGAGCCTTCCCAGGGCCGGGCGCCACCAGAGCTGGTGGCATGCAGGCCGGGATAGCATTCCCGGGGCTGCAGGGAGCCCTCCCGGGGCCGGGGCAAGCCTCCTGGAAGAGCCATCCCGCAGCCACGGGGAGCCCTCCCGGGGCCAGGCGTCGCTGGAGCCGGTGGCAAGCCTGCCAGCAGGAGAGCAATCCCATGGCCTGGGGGAGTCCTCCCGGAGCCAGGCGCTGCTCCGGTCACCACCCCCAACAGGCCGCCACCCCCCAGAGCACCACCAAGCACTGCCCTCCCTTGGGCCCCCTCCCCAAGGAATGATCCGCCATACCATCCGCCACCTCGTTACCCCCGGAGCCCCGCGCAGCGCCACCCTAACTGGGACTCTTCCCCCTGGGAACCACTCTGCCCCAGGTGCTGCCACCACAGCAGACCACCTCCCCACCCCAGCCATGGGCCTAGACCTGGGAAACCTGTGGGGGGGTGCTGCTACACTTCCCCCCCCCCATGCTCCAATGATGCCCTCCACTCCGGCTTCTGAGCTGGCTGCACCATTGCTGCTCCACTACGTGGGCAAGATCCTGAAGCCCAGCCCATAAGGGCTCAGATCCCACCTCTTATTGCGAGATCGGCAAAGTCTCGCATATTCGGCTCCAGCGGGGAGGGGGCAAAGAGGCTCCGCCAGGCCCAGCCCCCTCTTGCCGGCCTCCACTGCTCCATTATTCATTGTGCGAGCGTGCAACGGCAATAACAGAAACGAACAGAACTGAATAAAATTTTCTTGGTTCTGTTCGGTTCAAGCCTGCCCCGTCGCAACTGTCGTTATTCGTACCATTACGTAACGGAATGAATAACGGAGAACGGTAACGAAAAAATGGTCGTTTCATGCCCATCTCTAATAATTATATGATGCCAACTTGATTTGGACCTGTGTTGGTCCTTCTCAGAGCTTTCTAGACATAAATTACCCCAAAGCTGTCAAGAGTTCCCAAGGTAGGCTGGGTGATTTTGGGAGCAGTAGTTCAAAAAGTAACTTTTCCAAGACATGAGATGGTTGTGCTCATGCGTGTGTGCGCGCATGCGCGCGCGCGCACACACACACACACACACACACACACACACACACACACACACACACACACACACACTCATTTCTCTCTCTAAAGTGGAGGTGGTGGCAGTGCCCTTATTTCATTTAAAGTCAGTGACCAAGCCAAGCCATCAAAATCACCCAGTTGCTGACTCTGCTGACCAGAGAGTTAATCCAGATAAAATCTTTTTCTCTTTGAAACAAAGCATTAAAATGAAACACAAGCATACGGCGTTCAAGGGATGCAAGGAATACTAATCAAATTTGTGAATAACACAGAATTGAGTGGAATAGCTAACACTCTGGAAGACAGAAACAAAATTCAAAATGATCTCAATAGGCTTGAGCACTGGGCTGAAACCAACAAAATGAAATTCAACAGGGATCAATGCAAAGTACTGTGCCTAGGAAGAATAAACCAAATGCACAGTTACAAGGTACAGGATTCCTGCCTCAGCAATATTAGGAGTGAGAAGGAATCAACATAGATCACAAACTGGATATGAGCCAACAGTGTAATGTGGCTACAAAAGAAAAGGCAAACACTTGTTTAGGCTGCATTAATAAAGGATAGATGGTTACTTCACGTCCCTCTCATTGCGGGGCATGAATAAAGTGGATAGAGGGACACTCTTCTCCCTCTCACAAAATACCAGAACTAGGGGACATCCACTCAAATTGAGGGCTGGTAGAGTAAGAACAGACAAAAGAAAATATTTTTTCACCCAGCGCATTGTTAGTCTGTGGAACTCCCTGCCACAGGATGTGGTGATGGCATCTGGCCTGGATGCCTTCAAAGGGGGATTGGACAGATTCCTGGAGGAAATGTCCATCACAGGTTACAACCCAGGCTTAAAACCAGGGTACTTCAAGGACCAGATGCAGGGGAGTGGTATCAGGAGACAGAGATCTAGTCTGGTGCACTCCCATACGCGTCTGGTGGGGCCACTGTGAGATACAGGAAGCTGGACTAGATGGGCTGTTGGCCTGATCCAGCATGGCTCTTCTTATGTTCTTATGTTCTTATGACAAGACGATGTGACCGTGAACGACATTATCATGAAACGAACATAATCTCGGAATGAGGAAGGATGTGAAGTAACCGTCGTAATCTCTAAATCCCGCACAGTAGTAGTTCCCGTCTATTCAGCACTGGTTTGGCCTCCTCTTGAGCACTGTGTCCAGTTCTGGACACCACACTTCAGGAAGGATGTTGACAAATTGGAAGAAGTTAAGAAAAGAGCAACAAGGATGATGAGGGGGCTGGAAACCAAGTCTTACAAGGAAAGACTGAAAGAACTGGTTATGTTTTTTAACCTTGAGAAAATAAGACCGATGGAAGATATGATAACACTTTTCAAGTACTTGAAATGCTGTCATACAGAGGAGGGGGCAGGACCTGTTGTGGTTCAGGAGATACAACAGAGAATTCAAGACACACAACAATGGGCTCAAGTTACAGGACACCAGATTTGGATGAACATTAGGAAAAGCTTTGGTTATAGCAATGTAACCAGTGACCTTGAGAGGTGGTGAATACGCCCACGCTGAACCTGGCAGATACCCTATGGTTTGTATTGGACCTGATGGCCTTGTAGGCCTCTTCCAAGTTCATGATTCTGTGATTCACAGGATCACAATGTGCTGCTTCTGCTCCAAGCCACTCTACTCTCAATTGTCACTCCAGATAAAAAACCTACTGGATGCGTTTCAGATGCAGTTGTCCTTTGTTAAGGACTGTAGTGATATCATTGCCCATATTTCTGAGCCCCAAGATTGGTCAAGCACAAAGGAAACTGGGGGCCTAGGAGAGCTGCTTGACATATATTTCCCAGCAGTCCCCAGGACCAAACAGATACCAGATGTGCTGATAAAGGCCAGAGCAAACAGGAGGCCAGGAAGACAGGATATCAGGATACAGACCAAGAGCCCCTTTCCGTCCTTATCAGTAATCACTCACTAGCTAGGGAGCATTTCCCCTCCACCTATGGAACCTATTTCCCCTGACTTTGTGTACCTGTTTACTGAGCAGATAAGGCTTGCATTCTCGTCTCCCCCAGGAATGTCTCCCTGTATCTGTTGTGCTTACTCTCTCTCTCAATAAAGACTGGGCTCAGGCAGTAGGACCAGAAGGAGAATCATCACCACACAAGAGAATCATCATCACACAATCTCACATGCACGCAGCTGATGCAGACACAGAGAGACACGCAGACCCTCCAGCCAGAAATGCTGCCTGAGCACCAGCTTGCACCCCGAAACTCTGTGTCCGTGTGATTCGTAACGCAACAAAGGACAACCAGCCCCATAGTAGGGTTGCATGATTCACTCTAGAAGCCATCAAAAGGGTATCCTATTTCAGAGTGCATTTTCATTATGCAACAAGAGATGGTTCCTGTGAGTTCTGAATGTGTGGGAGGGCATGAAAGCTATGGCCGTCCATATGATATGGGCAACCATTTGCAAAACATATACAGTGGACCCTTGTATAACAAACAGTTTGTATAACATAAAATGTGTACAACATAAAAAATTCCGGAGACAGGGGAAATTTGCTTAACAGAATCACCTATGGGGCGAATCTGTACAACATAAAAATGGGATTACTCTGTTTTCAATGTATTCCTATGGGAAATTTGTATAAAGAAAATTTGCTTAACATAATTTCATTTGGAACAAATTAATTCCTTTATACAAGGTACCGCTGTACTGGCTATTGTCAGGATTGGGGTCGTTTGACTCTGATTCTTTGCTGAATCTGGGTCCTCTCAGGCTGAGGCAATCAGGGAGTGCAGCTGGTGGGCCTTGCTACTAGCATAAAACTAGGGCACTCCTTTCCTTTTGCCTCAGCAAGTGAGACCTTGAATTCTGGAAGCTCCGGCCTATGCCTTTCTGTAGGTCTGTCTGTTTGGATCTCTACCTTCTTGTTGGATTGTGTTTTCTGTATTTTGAAATTGGACTGGCTGTTGACCTGCTCTGTTGTTGTTGTTGTTGTTTTGACCTTGGACTTTTTGATCATTCTCCTGAAAATTCCTTGGTCTTGGCCTTTTGTCCGTTACAGCTATGCTGACTGGCAGTTCTAGAAGCTAAGGCACAAAATGTTTGGAAGGCCATATTAACTGCCTACCCCTGGGAAACATCAATGTGGTGGAACCAAGTTGATCTGTGTATTGCAGAAAAATCTCATGTAGTCATCACAGATTGGGTGGGGGCTGAGGTTAAATATTATGGTTCCTCTGTGAAAATGATGGTCTCGTGGTACGGCCACACTCCGGACTGGGATTCAACACACACATGAATGGATCAAGATAGGTTCAGGCACTGTTCACCAGTGTGAGGACACGTGTTAAATGAGATAGCATGCCACTGATTTCCTATAGGAAAACTCTCAGTTGAATGTTTACAAAGGATGAACGTGTGTTCTTCCCATTTGTGTGTCAAGATTTGTCTGGAGTGGTCCCACTGACAAACAAAGGCTTTTATCGTCAACTTTGTCTTTGGGGGTCACTATGAGTTTGCAGATACTGGATCCAACCAACTTTTATCAAAAGAGGAGTGGAGTAGTTGTTTTGTTGTTGTTGTTGTTGTTGTTTTTATTCTATTTTATTATTTTTATTTTTATTTTTGTAATATTTGGTGGCAGTTCCAAGGTTCGCTTCCTTCTCCTCAACGCATCAGTGTCGCAGCACCTTCAACTGCTGCTAAATTTCTTCCAGAAATTGGAGGGAAAGCCGAAGATTATTCCTTAAACTGTGGTGTCAAATTAGTTCCCTTAGTGGATTTATTCCACAATCGGTTCTCCGCTGTGCCATCTGCATTGGAGAACAAGGGAGGAATGAGGGCCGTTGCCCACAGTTGAGAGACAATCAGGAGCATCTAATATTGGACGGTAGGGGTGGCTCTCTTTGGGATAATTGAGCAGTTTTTCGTATTCATCTGTGGGTACAAAAGGATGCTGTCAAGTTGCTTAATGAGCCACTTACCGCATCCCTCATGCATATTATCCCAGCAGCGGTAGCAGCGCCTGTAAGCGTGTACATGGTAAAATATGTGCCGGCTTTACTTTCCCTCCTGGTGATGGCATAGAATGGGGTGAGGCCTCATTAGTCTGCTGAAATCATAGCAGATGCCAATGGTGTGTGCTCAAAGGAAACATTCTGTTTGCTTTTAAGTTTGGGATATTATAATTGTTGCCTCTCCCTCTCTACTTCAGCTGCATGTCTCTTCCTCAAGGAGGACTAGGCCCATGCTGAGCCTTTGTTCCCTCAATAGCAAATTATTTATGAACAGGACTGGTATCCTGAGAATTTTTCACTTTTAAGCTGAAAATTGTAACTCCCTCGTCCTGCCATCCTTTCTCTGAATTCAAAAGTAGCTGAGGGGTTTACAATGGGACTTGTAACACCATTAATGGAACACTATAATAGCCATCTTGCATGTGGGGTCAAAATGGATCTTTTCCGCCAGATAAAACAGAGATATGCTGCAGATTGTGGGCTGAATTGTCTCATACAATACCTATGCTACATCAGCCTGTCCTTAATTGAACTGGTTTGGTATGATGATTAGATTCCCTCCCCCCAATGTGGAAACATCTTCCATTTGTTCCCTCTTATTGGAATTTGGGAAGTTTTTTGCTTACAGTAGGACTCCAGTATCTGCTGGGGATTGGTTCCAGGCCTTCCTGTGGACAATGAAAACCGTGGATAAGAGATAACGCCCCCAAATCCCCAAAACTGCTGTTTTGTGACAGTAGCATGCTTTACAACTGCCGTTTGTGACAGTAACTTGCTTTAGGTTGCTGTTTTATGACAGTAGCTTGCTTTACAGCTGCTGTTTCTGGCAGTAGCTTGCTTTGCGGCTGCTGAATATATTTATTTAATTTTTTTCCTGTGACACCCATGGATAACTGAATCAGTGGATAATGAATCAATGGATACTGTCTAAATCTCTCTCTCTCTCTCTCTCTCTCTCTCTCTCTCTCTCTCTCTCTCTCTCTCTCTCTCTCTCTGTGCATTTAGCTAGAAAACATTTTTCCATGCAGAAAAGCCGCAACTAATGGCCAGTAGTTAATTTTGAAACGCAAGAGTGTATTATGAAGTGTGTACGTGTGCATACATAAATTCACAAAAGAAGATGAGCACTTATCCTTGTATCCAATTGATTCACAGATTGAATCCATGTTAAAAAGCATTGTATTAAAGCCGCTCGGTGCAGCATGCCATAATTCCCATGTGTCTTCTTTTTCTTTCATCAGGGCCAGCATCTTCTTTCACCCAGCAGCCTCAAGACCAGGTGGTAATTGCCGGGCAGCCTGTGACCCTCCTATGTGCTATTCCAGAATATAATGGAATTGTGTTATGGATTAAAGATGGACTTGCACTCGGAGTAGGACGGGATCTCTCAAGTAAGCTCTCTAGACTGTTGGAAAGACCAGAATGGTTCCTTTTAGGAGTTTCCCCCCTCTTTTGATCAACGAGCCCCATGGCGCAGTGGTTAAATGCCTGTACTGTAGGAAAAACTGTGCTCACAGTCTGGGGTTCAATCCCCGGTAGCCGGCGTATGGTTGACTCAGCCTTCCATCCTTCCGAGGTCGGTAAAATGAGTACCCAACCTGCTGGGGGTGGGGGAGAATGTGTAACCTGCATAATTAAACTGTAAACCGCCCAGAGACTACTTGAAGTGGTATGGGGCGGTATATAAGTAGAACACTTTGCTTTTTTTAGATATTGGAAATATTTTGGAATACAGTTCTTAGAATCACTAGCCAAGCTGTCTGTCAGATGCTGGCAATTGCAGTTCACAAAAGCAAAGTTTCCAAACTCTAACCTTAACTTAACCACTGCAGACTTCTAATCAACTTACCCTAGTGATGCATGTTGAGAAATGGATTGTATGCATCAACATATATACATTTTTGAGATCTTAAAGGGGAGGAGAGTTTGTTTTAAATTATTTCTCAGCTGATGATAAGGAATTTCACCAGTTTTTTTAAACATCATGTCATGTCTTATCATGTTGAGTTGCTCAAAATCAATGAAAACTTAAGCCTTGTTTTCTAGGTATATGACAATGCTTGAATCATGTGATATATTACTTCACCCATATTTCTTCAGCACTTATCTCCTTTAACTGTTCAAGTATATAAATTGCAGGTACACTACAAAAGGAATGAAGTTCTCCCTCAATAACTGGAAGCCACCATGTAATGCAATTATGTGTTAGACACTGGGGAAATGATTGTTCAGCATTTTCCAAGCCGAATGTGGCCGGAAGTGAACACTGCATGAAAATATATGGTGCCAAATCCTATTTTCAAAAATCAACAAAGAGGATATATTGTCCAGATATACATGGGATATGGATAAGAGAAGTAAAAAAAAACCTCCACTCCTCTCAGTATAAGGATGAACAAGGGGAATATTAGTGGAGAATCGTCAGGGAAATTCCACTGTAGGAAGATACAGTCCCCTGAGTGACACAGTGAGCCCGTAGTGTGCTTGCATAAATGAGCATGTAGGCATATTCACGCACATAACACATAGCAGCCTCCGCAAGTTAGAATTGCATGCCACTTTGCACAGGGTGCGGAGTTACACTTTCCTAATTCCTGGTATGCCTGCCCCTGATTGAAAAGAAAGAAAGAAATCCAGAACACTCTTTCTCTTGGCCTCAGGAGTCTACTATAAAATGGGAATGCTGTTCTTTGCCTCAGCTGTGATGTAATGATGTGAGGCATTCTCTTACTATACCCACGAGAGTCATCGGTGCATCAGAGAGAGACCACTGGCTGCCTCAGAACATTGTAGAAACTTAGTTATATTCAAACTAATTATGCCAAGATGGAATAGGGAACCAAAATTGTCCTTCCCGAGTGTACAAGAACAGGGTGAGACCAGAGTGAAGGCCCACCAAGACCAGAATTCAGTTTTCAAAATGGCCAGGCAGGTGCCTTTGAGAAGTCTAAAAGCAAGTCATGAGGGAAACATGCTCCCCCAACTTATTTCTCACAAACTAATGGGTTCAAACTAGGTGACCTGGTTAGGATGGCTTTTGGAAGAGCTGTGTGAAAAAGTATTTGTTAATCAAAGCACCTACATATCTTGCATTTTGCTTGCCTACTTTTGTGTTAGTCATTGAAAGATGTTAAAGATGGACAGGTTTGCACATCTGCTTTCTGAGGAAATTCTGAGGGATGGAATGGGGCTGATTATTGGGAATGTCTGCAAGAGTTTCATGGATGGAGCAAAAAAAGTATTCCACCCCTAAAATACTGATAGGATGAGGCACCTTGGCCTACACATTTCTGCTGTGATGTATATGTGACCCTTGTGTTCAGAGTCATTATGCTTCTAATGGGAACCTTTTATCTAGCCATTATGTTTAATATTATTTCCTTCCTTCTTTCCACCACCATGTTTGTTTATTATTTATTTTTTAGAGTATTTTTACCCCACCTTTCTCCTTGGAAAAGGACCCAAGGCGGCTTACAGTAATGAGGGACAATATACAGTCCAGTACAATTAACACATATTCAAGTACTGGGAACAGGGAATTGAGGGACATCTTACAGCATTAAAACACAACATTACATTAAGGCTACAAGAGAACACAAGCAGTTAAAGAGAGAGTAAAAATTCCATGTAGAAGTTATGAGTGAGGGAAACTAACAATGAAAAGATAGTGTCGATGCAATCACACAAAGCTATAAGTGGTTATAAACACAAGGTCTATGTGATCATGTATGGTAGATTCATATAAAAGACACATCATAGGGAATCATTCAGGGCAAGCTTCCCTGAAGAGAAAGGTCTTTGCCTGTTTCTGGGAAGACAGCAGAGATGGAGCAGTCCTCGCCTCTAGTGGGAGGGAGTTCCAGAGTCTAGGTGCAGCAGACGAGAAGGCCCTATCATGTGTTCCCATGAGATGTAACTGTGAGAGTGGTAGAATGGAGATGAAGGCCTCTCCTGATGACTTTAACATCCAAGTCAGTTCATACTGGGAGATTTGATCTTTGAGGTAGCTAGGATCCAGGTCATACAGTGCTTTGTAGGTCAAGGTCAGCACCTTGAATTTTTCAGTCATGTTGTGATTCTCTGCCTATATTTTCATGAATATGAACCACTTTACCACCATTCCTACTATTATGTTTGTCAGAGTATGTGCTATTTGATCAGCCAGCAGAAGCAATACTTACTGAGTTTTCTTAAAACCAAACAGCTATGTTACAAACTGTACAAAATATATCACAGCATCACAGAACTTATACAAAGTTCAACAAAGCATAGAGGGAAAAGTCACATTAGTACATTGATACAAAATTCAACAGCAAAACAGCATACATTACATTGACAAAATATATGACAGAGAAACAAAGTGGGTGCCTTACGCACGGAAGGCCCAATGAACAATGATTTACAGAACATTTTTATCCATGTGTCTGTCCAATCATAAATGACATTACCTCATAGCTATTGCAACCCCTTGCATCAGCCAAAATTCATTATGTTAATTCTTAGCATCTGTACTCCATTTGAACAAGTGACTTTGCAATTTTACAGACTCCATCTTTAAATCAATTAAATACATATCAAATATATATATATATATATAGAACACCCTGTTTAATACATATATTCACTAACTAATATCTGACAACGTTCTTGTTCACTTTAAATATTCCAATTTCCCAGCATGCTTTGGGCATTTCATAATTTGGCTCGCAAACTTTGGAGTAGAGAATGACTAACAAGAGCTAATGTTGGCTGACGTATCCTTCTGAATAACTTGGGCAATTAACTTTTTCCAGGTCTGCTCTAGCAAGCTGGGTCATGTGCGATACTAGCTCAGCTAGTCATCTAATTAACTAAATACAAACAAACCCTTCATTTGTATTTCTTGTGGTTCATGAGAGTGAATCCTGCTGTTGATGGCCTGAAAAACAAAGCAGGGAGGGGTAGAAAAGCAGGAGAACGTGCCAGGCTGCCTCTGCTTCACAGCTCATTAATTTTCAGGCCTGGAAACAATTTTCAGCAACTGGGGAGATAAAGCCCATAATGGCCATCCAGCCACAGTAGCCTGTCAACCCTCTGCCCCAAAATTGTTTAATCACATCTAGAGATGGGCATTGAATTGAACAAAAAAAACTGTGATTTGTTTTGATTCGTGTTTCGTCAAGGTTGACAGATCATGAATAGAGATGGGCACGACTTGAAAAAAAATTTTTTTCGAGTTGTCGTTAGTCGGGCCGGTTCCGTTTCGGCTCGTTTCCGTTTTTCGCGAAAATTTGCAAAAATTAGTCGGTTCATTTTTTCGTTTTTTCGTTGTCGTTAGTACTGGTTTGGGGAGGGGGTAGCGGGCTCCTGGAGGGAGCTGCAGGAGTAAGCCAGAGCCACAAGTGACGGACTGGCAGACTCTTTGCACCCGCTGTGTCTCACGTACTTGCATGTAGTGCAATGCAAGTAGATCTGGCTTAGGGTTAAGACGGCTTAGCGCAACGGCTAGGGTTAGGCTAGTTACGGGTGAGGTTACGGTGAGTATTGGGGTGCATCTGGGTGCCTCTCCGACCCACTTAGGACAGTGTACTGGCGTATGGGTTAGGCTTAGGGTTCGGGTTTGGGCTACGATTAGTGGGCTGTTTATGCCCGATTGGCACATCCCAGAAGTCTCTGTGGTCAACCTGGCCAAGTGGCCATGCGATTGGTGGAAAATTTGCATGGTCTACTCCCATGGGAGAGCCCATCATTGCGAATGCGCAGGTGTAAGAAAATAAAATAAAATAAAATAAAATAAAATCAACGGAGACTTTTTTGCAAGAAAAACCCACTTCTGCTACTGTAAAAATTCAAGCATTTAAAATAGCTAATTTCCGCATGTTTCTGTGGTGCTTTGGTGGGGTTTTGGGCAACAATTTCAAAAAAAATATTGCGGTCGCCATTTTGGATCCCCCCCACCGCATGGCAAATGGATGCGCCCTCCCAGCCTGGTACAGTCAGCAAAACCTGGCCATGCGATTGGTGGAATGGCTCCAAAACTTTGCATGGTCCACTCCCATGGGCGAGCCCATCATTGCAAATGTGCAGGTGTAAAAAAATAAAATAAAATAAAATAAAAAATAAAATCAACGGAGACTTTTTTTTGCAAGAAAAACCCACTGCTGCTACTGTAAAAATTCAAGCATTTAAAATAGCTAATTTTCGCATGTTTCTGTGGTGCTTTGGTGGGGTTTTGGGCAACGATTTCAAAAAAAATATTGCGGTCGCCATTTTGGATCCCCCACACTGCATGGCAAATGGATGCGCCCTCCCAGCCTGGTACCAGCAGCGGAGCAGTAGCAATAGCCAAGGAGAGGGGGGCGGGGAACCCCCCCCCAAATAAAACACCCTTCTGGCCTGGTAGGTGCCCTCAGACAGTTTTCGCCTACTTTTAGGGCCGGGAATCGGTTTTTTTTTAACTTTTAAAAACTTTTTTTCTGTGCCGCTTGGCATTGTGCGATGCAAGTAACGAGCACGACAAATCAGACCAAATTGTTCGTTCGTCGGTTCGAGCTCGAAGTCTGGGGCAGTGATTCCCGTTACCGTTTCCGTAGAGTAACGGAAACGAGTAACGGAAACGGGAATACCGCTAAGTCGTGCCCATCTCTAATCATGAATGATGAATGCACAATATCTAGTAAAAAGCAGAAAAGTGTTCTGCTTATATACCGCCCCATAACACTTCAAGTAGTCTCTGGGCGGTTTACAGTTTTAATTACAGTATGCAGGCTGAGGCTACACAAATCCCCCCCCCCAGCAAGCTGGGTACTCATTTTACTGACTTTGGAAGGATGGAAGGCTGAGTCAACCATAAGCCTGCTACCTAGGATTGAACTCCAGGTCGTGAGCACAGTTTTACCTGCAGTACAGGCATTTAACCACTGCGCCACAGGGCTTGTAATGTGTAATATGTAATATGCTAGTAATATGCTAGTGTTGCGATGTTGGGTACTACCACTGCCACCTTTTTAAAATTACTTCTGTTACTAAAGCATTGGAGTCTCACACAGGTGTTTATAATTGAAATACATAAAAGAAGTTTATTATAACAATATAAAATACATTTTAAAATTGTGTTGCATTTAGTTGTTCTTATATATTTATATGTATAGCAATATAGTCAAAACGTATTCTATCGAACTAAAACTACAAGTTCCCCTCTCTGTAGATGTTAAAGGTCAGGAACATTCAACGGTACCCTCACCCCCTTTCCAAGCATGAACAATGATATATACTGTATATATGTACACCAGCTCTGCCCACAAATCATCCTATTGGTTAAACAAATTTGGCGTTTAATATTCATGAGATAAACCAGCAGTTCACTACAGCTAGTAATCAATATTATTTGTTGACTGAAATCCTGTTGTGAGGGGGTCTGCTTACTCAACAGGAATGATTTCATTGGGACATAAGAAGCCTCAAGGTACAATGGTTATGCTGCTGTGCTGTTCATGACCAAGGGTTCAATCCCAGGTTCACTCAGCTTTCCATCCTTCTGAGGTCGGTACCCAACTCACTAGAGGGGATTATGCAGCCCACATAATTAGATTGTAAAGTGTCCATAGAGTGCTTTAAGCATATATAAGCAGCATGCTTTGGTTTTTTACTTTTGCTTCATTTTTACTGGGACAATCCTTTAGATCAGGCATGTCCCCATTTTGGCCCTCCAGATGTTTTGGATAGCAACTCCCACAGTCCTTTGTCATTGGCAATCTAAGCTTAGAATTCTGGGAGTTGTGGTCCAAAATATCAGGAAGGATGAAGTTTGGACATGCCTGCCTTAGGTTAAAGGGTTCCTTTTCTGATTCTGTTGTATACATGGCTCATACACAAGGCTCCCCAAAATTACAAAAATACCCCACTCTTTAATCATCAGGGAACACGTCGACCACTTCATTCTCAACAAACACTCTAACAGGATGCCACTCAACAAACACTATTACTTATAGTAGTACTGTAATGCCATGCAGCCCGGTATGTTTGACCATATATATGATTTGTTGACTGTGTAGACCAGGGGTCCTCAAAGTTTTCAAACAGCGGGCCGGTCCACCACCACTCAGACACCACTGGGGGCCGGATCACAGTCCAAAAGCAGCTGCGGAGGCTGGCTTGCTCACAAATCAGGGGGTAGGTGGGGGGTTGCAATTGGTCCCAGGGGCTGGATTCAGGACCTTGGGGGGCCGCATCCGGCCCCAGGGCCTTAGGTTGAGGACCCCTGTGTAGACTGATCCAAGAATGGGCTTGTTAAGATGAATCAGGCCAATGGCTTTATCGGTAAATAAATGTATTCTTGTGGTTGTGGCCATTCAGCCACAATCCAGTTTACCTTTTCAGAAATTTCTGTTCCAGAGTTCTTGCTAGTGAAGAACCCTCATACCAATCTGTACATCTCTGGCTACTGCTTGACCACACCTTGCCTTTGGTTGTCTACCGTAGGCTACCCACGCTACTTGGTTGTGGGGGACCATCTGTCTGGGGAGCATCACCTGAAGATCCTGAGAGCCGATCTACAAGATGATGCTGTTTACGAATGCCAGGCCATCCAGGCAGCCATCCGTTCCAGACCTGCCCGGCTGACAGTTCTCGGTAAGTGTGCAATGTTACCGGGAAGGTGGACTCATTGATGGACTCGTGCATTTTAATTTTGTCGAGCTTAAAAATGATAGCAGAGCATGATCATTAAAAGGGGGCTAATTGTGTTGCTTGAGGCAAGCTGCCTCTGAATATCTAGTGTTGCTTGGGAGAAAGGCCACTGGAAAGGGCAGCACTGTGTCAAGTTCTCGCTGCAATTCCCTAGTCATTTTCCTGGAAGTTGCAGGCAGGGTTGGATTAAAATTCTGTTTAACCCAGTTGCATTCTGATATTAAAATCCTCTGTGGTTTTAAAGTGTTCTGCTTAGTTCTGCTTATATATCTATAATAGATATATCTATATCTGTTTTATCTATATTTCCTCTGACATTGCCTTTTCCTCATTTAAATATATTGTAATTTTTGTTAGTAGGCACTGTACCAGTGCTGTGAATAAAACCAACAGTTTGAAAAGCATGAACACATACGCACAAACAAACCCATATATCAGCTGGCCAAAGCAAACATCAAACTGCTTGTCACAGATATAACTCGAGTGGAATAAAACCTTTGGTTTCCTATCTGTAACATCTATAAGCCCGAAATCTTTTTCGTAACTATGCAAAATGGCATAACTTTAGGAGCTGAATTGTCCCAAGTTAAGAAACCACCATGGACATGATCAGCTGCACCTATTATGCAAGTTGGTGCACACCTGAGAAATGCTGGATAGCTCTGTGGTTTAGGCATCTGGCTGCCAAGCCAGAGGTTGGGAGTTTGACTCTCCGCTGTGCCTCCTTGACATGGGCTGATCTCGATGATCCATAGTGGTGGTTCTCAACCTGTGGGTCCCCAGATGTTCCTGGACTGGAACTCCCAGAAATCTCTTCTAGCACAATGAGTGGTAGAGGCTTCTGGGAATTGCAGTCCAGGAACATCTGGAGACCCACAGGTTGAGAACCACTACGGTCCCTTCCAGCTTCTAAGATGATGATGATGATGATGATGATGATGATGATGATGATGATGATGATGATGATGATGATGATGATGAATGTGCATGGTAATACTTTAAACTTGGAGAATGTTGCTTCAAATGTGATGCCGTTTGTGCTACACTAGTGTGACTTAGTAAGAGGATTTGGCCATTGCCTGCAGGTGCCAGCATTGTGACTAACCATCAGCCTTTGTTGTTTAGACATGCGTACGCTGTAACTCAGAATGTTCATTTCTTTTAATTTTAAGCAACAGCACCAAAATTTTCCCCATAAGGTAATGATATAGCTTCTCTTACCCACACACCTCTCTTATTTCAATCACCCTCATCTAACTCCGGCACTTGACAGAAGTATGCGAAGAGGGGAAAAATATGATTGAGAAGCAGGTCTTTGTTTACCTGACTTGATTTAGATTTATAGTGATTCTTGATGGTGACGGGTACATAACTCAGCTTTTACAGAAAACAGATTTATGTACAAACATGTGTACACACAAATATACCTCTGAAATAACCCCCTGCAGCTACTAAAAGCCAAGATATTATTATTATGACTGAAAAGTGTTTATCAGCCGAATCAGTATGGAAAACAGAACGGCAGCGGAAGTTTGTTCATTAGCATTTATCTGAGTCATTCCTCTTCTATATCACACACACACGCAAATGCGTGCGCACACGCACACACAGACACACACAGACACACACACAGACACAGACACAGACACACACACACACACACACACACAATGAGAACTTGTCAATAAATTAAAGCAGGGGAGAGAAGGGAACAATGTAACACATTCTTGAGAGGAACACTGTTGGCGAGGTGTAAGTCCAAAACTGTTGTTTTTGAGACTGTGGGGTATCTGTTGTCTGTGCTGTTCAATATCTGGGCCTCAATTGTGTTCCAAAGAAGGAACTATGTATTACTGGGATGGCTCAGTGAAGTGTGGATCACAAGTGCATGATGAAAGCATATGGATTCCTACTTCTACCAGCCTACTCCTGCCATCAAGAGTAGGTTGGTAGATGGCAAAGGGAATGGGTTAAATGAACCCCTCTCTCCCTCCTGGAGATTCCTAGGGACCTCTCCCCCATATATGCTCCTTTGTGCCTTCAATGGCTGATGTTGTGAATAAAAATGGCTTGTGATGCTTCAGTGTGTTGTTGGAGGATAATTGGTTTATTGGACTTTGATGAGGAGTGTCCCGTGATGTAATGAAACGCTTACTCTGCCAGTCTTCCATTGTTTCACTCTACGTGTGGATCTCTACCTATTGTCTACATCAGTGGTTCTCAACCTGTGGGTCCCCAGATGTTCCTGGACTGCAACTCCCAGAAGTCTTCATCACTAGCTTAGCTGGCCAGGATTTCTGGGGATTGCAGTCCAGGATCATCTGGGGACCCACAGGTTGAGAACCAATGGTCTCCATGTCATCTACCAGATGTTGCTAGAGGGTCATTCCCACCATCCCTCACAACTGGCTCTGCTAGCTAAGGAAAATGGGAATTATAGCCCAACACTATATGTGGGGGCATTTGTGTTGCATCATTACAATTGTGACCGACTCTTCGTGACCCCATGTCCATGGAGTTTTCTTGGCAGGAACTTGGCTTGCCAGTTCCACTGTGCCTAAAACAATCCAGAATATGGGGCATTAGGGAGAGCTTTGCCAAGGACATCTGGCTGTGGGGTCAGAGGTTTGGCTTTTGATTCCACACTGTGCCTCCTTGACAAGGGGCGGGACTTGATTCATATGCAGTTCTCAGACTTAGATTTAAGGTTCCTGACAACTGACTTCTGTTGCCTTTTCCATCTTCTAGTTTCTAACAGTACTGTACTTCACAAGGCTAGAAAAGTAGTTCTGGTGGGAATTTGGAAAAGTAATTCAGATGGAAATGGGAGACATTCATCCTGCTTCATGGAACGTATGCATCTGGGGCAAGGGCGAGCTATGTGGTGCTCTGCATATGTTTTAGGCTACAACTCTCACAACCCTTACCCATTGGTCACACTGGGTGACGGGGGTGGTAGTTTTAGTCCTAAATACCAAGAGAGCATCAGATTGCATATGCATACACCAATGTAACATCAGGAGGTCTACTCCCACATTTGGTTGTTTGGAAGTTGTGCCTTAGCGTGCATAGTAAGGAGAGGATGGCTGTTTCCCAATTGTGCATTTAATGCCGGTGCCCCACGTAGCGTCATTTGCACGTGAATAACTAACCACCTGTGTTTGCAAGTCCATAATTCAAAGCCAAATCAATGTTTGGATTCTTTAAATGCCCCCTTTGTCAGAATTAGCTGAAGCATGTGCTTGTTATTTGCTGGTTCATTACATGTTGGTTCAGCCCCTGGTAGGACATGATTTTGAACAGTTCATTATTCTTGAGGTTCATTATTTGGTCACTTCATTACCCATGCTGTTTGGCACTTGTCCTCTCCTGATATTCAGGACTTGATTTGAAATTCTGCATGGCATTCATTAGTTTACCCACATGTCATGAAGTGGATAGATCACAAATGTCTGATCTAATCCCTCATAAGGGTAAAGTTGCAAAGAATGCTTAGGCTCCCAAGTGCAAAAGGGGCAAAGAGGAGGAAACTTCAGTTGATGGAAGAATGACTAAGGAAGAAATGTTCACATTTTGCAAAGGTGACCTAAATTGGGCTATGGTCCTGCAGACAAACACACCTGCCATTGACTTCCAGGTGTTTTACATGAACATAATTTTTCATGGTAGCAATACAAAACATTTGGAGGGAATATGGTATGCCAATGAGGGACCCTGTTCCCATTCCTGTACCTTCATGATGGGGGGGGGACTAGTTTAATGTGCAACTTGTGATCCAAGCCATGGAGTCACCTCCACCAGAAATTTCAGAATGAGATGATCCCCACCCTTCTCCTTGGACCACAGGCAGCTAGTTATTGCACTCATTCCAAAGAAGCAGAGACCTAGAAGTTAGAGCAGCAAACATTTGAACGATGAAGAAGGCTTAAAAGCAACAGTGCAGTCCATGCATCTCTATCAAGGAAGCCTTCCACCTGTTTGAATTAATCTCAGTTTTTCATTTTGCATAGCCATTCAGAATAAAGAAGCAGGACACAATTGGGTAAATTCTGCCCATGTTTATCAGCTATTTATTGTGATCTGTGAGAGGATTGAAGTATGCTGCAGACTGATGTTGAGGTTCGGTTCCTACCAGACTCTCCAACAGCCATGGCATGGGCAAACAAAAAGTACAAAAAAGACAAAAGAAAATATATTTTTCAACGTGTTATTAGCCTATGGAACTCCCTGCCAAAGGATGTGGTGATGGCATCTGGCCTGGATGCCTTCAAAAGGGGATTGGGAAGAATCCTGGAGGAAAAGTCCATCACAGGTTACAAACCGTGATGGAGATGTGTAATTTCCAGGCTTAAAACCAGGGTACTTCAAGGGCCAGATGCAGGGGAGTGGTATCAGGAGACAGATATCTAGTCTTGTGCACTCCCAGATGCATTTGGTGGGGCCACTGTGAGATACAGGAAACTGGACTAGATGGGCCTTTGGACTGATCCAGCAGGGCTCTTCTTATGTTCTTATGTTCTTAAACCTGTTTGGTCCTGGTGTCAATCTATATCTAATAGGGTTTTGCAAGCTGGCCATGTCTTGGACTGGATACACACTCGATTAAATTGTGGTTCTTGATTTTATTTGGTTGTATAATTTTGTTTTGTTAATATTACATTTGATTATAGTTATTTTTATGATTGTCTATTTTATATAACTTTGGATTATTGTTATTGTTTACTACTTCTTGTTTATATTTTGTACTTTTTCTTGTAAACCGCCCAGAGTAGCCTTTGAGCTAGATGGTGCAGTATAAAAATCAGACAGACAGACCGTCTGGGCCACACGCACAAAAGACTTCAAAGAGGCTTGTGACCTAGCCATTGGTTGTCACCCGCCACACCCTTGGCCTGAAGAAAAGAACCTGCAGACAGTGTCAACCGCCTACTTTCATGAAAATGGAGCATTCTCCTCCTGATACCCAGGCCAAGGTTACCCTGAGCGACATACATCATTATATGTTTGCACTGCTTCATCAGAGCAGGACGTGAAAGCTCCCGCTCTTCATAGATCTAGGACTAGATTTCTCTGTAAATTTAAAAAATGAAAACAAACAAGCAAACGGTATACCTCACATATTTCTATCAAAGGTAGGAAATGATTTTCAAAATTTGGAAAATATTTATTTTTTTAAAAAAACCAATCAAGTGGCATTTTCATCCACTTCATAGTTAGATGGAACACTCAGCAGCACGTATTCAGTGTAGAGAGAAATGTACTTTCCATTGTTCTTATTTATCAAGGGAAATTGTTGATAGTTACCCTCCCACTGCCAAATCCTTCTGGTGAGATTTGTGTGTAATTCAAACCTAGTTTGTGCATTTTCAACAGGTCTGATTTATTTGTGAGGCTATAAACCTTGTTCATGCCATCCGCCAGCAGCTCCAGGTGAGATGGATATAGTGAATTTCATTCACTGGCCGAGGCTACTTGGCTGGACTGATTTACTTGAGAAGCTGAAACTGTTGGTTAGATTATTGTATATGATTTTTCGGTTCAATTTCTGCAGCAGCAATTCCTTAGGTCTTCAACACAACTTCTAAGCACTAGTGCCTGATATCTCACAAAGTAGCCTTGGCAATGTTAGTTTTCATGCAGTCTTTGCTTGTGAGGTTGGCATCATTCCTGGGAGATGAACGAAGGGACAACCTGGAATCTTAGAAGTTGTGTTTTTGATGTGTAGTTCTGGGGGGTTATTTTAATATTGAGGTAAGCTTAGTTATTGTTTGGTGCCAGTATGAAGCCTTTTACCATGGGTTCTGCGGGCTGGGACTTCTGGACGTTACATTCCAAGAACTCCTGAGTTACCCAATGTTGAGAACCATAGCTCTAAGAGAAAAGAGTGCCCAGGGGGCAAAGAAGGAGTGTTTTGAAAGGGGGTTAGACCCATAATCCCCAATAATGACAATGTAAAAGGTAAAGGTTTCCCCAACGCACATGCATGCTAGTCGTGTCTGACTCCAGGGGCGGTGCTCATCTCTGTATTCAAGCCAAAGAGCCAGTGTTGTGCAAGTCCATGGCCACGTGGCCCGCATGGCTGCAAGGAAACACTGTTTTACTTCCTGCTTTTTTACAGCAATACCTATTTATATACTTGAATTTACATGCTTTCGAACTGCTAGGTTGACAGGAACTGGGCACCCGGGATTCAAACCGCCGAGCTGCCGACTTTGTGGCCAACAGTTTTCAGTGCTCTCGTCCGCCGAGCCACCATGCCCTTTAATAATGATGATTGATGGTGGTGGGGATTCCCTCCCTCTAATTACAAGGCCAGTTCTTCTAATTAGATGGCCAGCGGAAGTTTACTTTCAGTTCTTTGAATTTTAGCCACTGAAGGACAAAAGCAGATCTCGTTTCAAAACATGGTTCTGGAAACTATCAGTCTTTGTATGCTTTTCATTTGAAGTAAAAAAACAATATCTGAGGAGTTTCAGACATGCACATCCCCATTTGGTGTCCTCGTAACAGGGCCAGTGGTGATAGTCAAGCGAGAAAATAAGACAAGGAGGGCTGGAGAGTTGCATCCCTACATATTGCCTTTTGTTCCTTGAGCTAAGGCTGGTGAATGGTGCTTTTCCATAGCAAAGGCTGATGAAAGGTTTAATTACTCTTCCAATTAGCTCTTGCACATCACACAGTAAGAGAGTCTCTCTCTCTCCCTCCCTCCCTCCCTCCCTCTCTTAAATGTCTTTAGCAGTAAAATGTCATGTTGGCTATATAGTTCACCGAGTACAGTATTAGCATTTGGCCAAGGGTTGGAAAATTGTTTTCCCAATATGCCTCCCAGGAAGACAACAGTCTGTGTGGCCTTGGGCAAGCTGCAAGCAAGGTACCTGGGCATCTCAGAAGGCCGCGCTGCTAAACCATTTCTGAGTCCTTCATATATGGCTCCATAAGTCAGAACCAATTTGACAACAATCAGTCATTAATTAAAATGTCTTGGACTAGCCCAGACTCCTAATGCAGATGGACATTCAAACTGAACTGAGAGGCTGCTTGTCAACAACCACAGGATGTCCTGTTGGGTCGTTGAGGAAATCATGGCTGGGGCAAATCGAAATAAACTACAGACATAAAACATGACTGCAAAAATAGGTGAGGCTCTTAGAGATTAGAGATGGGCACGAAACGAGCAATTTTTCGTTTTTGTTTTCATTTTTTCCTTTCGTTTCGTAACGAAACGAAAAACGAATTTTGTCTACAAAATGAAATGAAACGAACCGAAACAACAGAAATTTTGTCGTGCGTTTCGTTTTCGTTGCGACAAATACATTGAACTGTAATGAATGCTAACGAAACAGCAATTTTTCATTTTCATTTTCGTTTTTTCATTTCGTTACGTAACAAAACGAAAAAAAGAAATTTTTTTGCAAAAAATTCACGAAAAACAAAAACGAACTGAAACGGACCCCCTAAACGACAAATGAAACACCATTTTTTTGAGTCATGCCCATCTCTATTAGAGATCATGAGTGAGTCTTAATGAGCCAATATAGCAAACAAAGTGTGAGTGTTTTAAAAAAAAGATTAGTAACTTTTTGCATCGCCCTAAATCAAGGGCAACAGCTGTAGTAATAAAACTAAAGTCAAGGGCTTTCACAGTGTTTGTCCAGAACAAAACTTTGGAATCAGGTGTCCATCCTCTAGGAGAAAGTTCCACGCCATTTTGAGGGAAAGAAGGTCAATTTCAGTGTGAATAGTTAAATTTCTCCAACAATTTCTGTTTATCTATTTCCACAGAAAATGTGTTAGGATTGCTTTGTTACATTGCTGTATCCAGCCGTCAAGTCCAAGGAATTCCAGCTTGCTTCAAATGAAAATAAAACACACCCGTACACTCACCCCTCATCTTTTATTAAGTTGTAGGGACGCTTGTGACAGCTACGGGCATTATTGTGTCAGAGAGAGGTGATCTCAATTGTTGTTCTCACAGCTCACTGGGTTTCTTCCATTTACAATTGTACTCCTCACCCACCGCCAGACTGAATCCCTCCCTTGTTTGCATGACCACTTACCCACAAATGAAAGAGAGGTGAACCAAGAGCTTTTGATCTTTCTGGGGATGGTTGATTGTCTTTCAACTCCCTTCAGCCGTTTGAGTTGCCTCTCAGATGCATAAACAAACTAAAATGAAATTACTTCAGGGACCGTTACCTCAAGAAGTTTTAAGGGTGTAAAAAGGCCCTTTCCCCCTCCTTGTTTAAAGGCTTGAATTGAGATTTATATCTCTGTAGAGAGTGACAGATGGATCTAGTGAGCCAGTGGCGCCCGTGATTGTGTTCTGCTGCATCTGGCAGAATAATTTTAGTTTGGAAGCAACCAAAACGCACTCAGTGCCATCATATTTCCTGTTTTTCAATTCCCCCTCCCCACCCTGTCTGTAACACTTCATGTCCACAGAACGTCTCCAGTCTCGTGGGCCTATTTATGCTCTGCATTTCTTTGTCCCATAGGGCCTTTCCCCCCCAAACATTTTCTCTCTTGAAACCCCTGCTGTCCTTTGCATGTGCATGGATCCCCAGGTCCTCTGTGGGCAAGCATTGGCTATCACCACACATGAAAGCAGTCCAGTATAAATATAAGGACATAAGAACATAAGAACATATGAAAAGCCATGCTGGATCTGGCCAAAGGCCCATCTAGTCCAGCTTCCTGTATCTCACAGTGGCCCCACTAAATGCATCTGGGAGCGCATGAGACTAGATATCTGTCTCCTGATACCACTCCCCTGCATCTGGCCCTTGAAGTACCCTGGTTTTAAGCCTGGAGATTGCAGATCTCCATCATGGTTTGTAACCTGTGATGGACTTCTCCTGCAGGAATCTGTCCAATCCCCATTTGAAGGCATCCAGGCCAGATGCCATCGCCACATCTTGTGGCAGGGAGTTCCACCGACTAACAACATGCTGGGTAAAAAAAAAAATCTTTTGTCTGTTCTCCCTCTCCCAGCCCTCAATTTGAGTGGATGTCCCCTAGTTTTGGTATTTTGTGAGAGGGAGAAGAGTGTTCCTTTATCCAACTCGACCCGTATTCCAGAACTATACTAAGAAGACCAACTGAGTTCATTGTCTCTTAGAATCTTAGAGCTGCAGGGCTGGATGGTACCCATGAATAATTGAGTCCAGCCCTGCTCAACAAGGAACATTAGGGAAATGAGCTCCAGACCCTCAACTGCCCTACATCCTTTTCTGTACAAGCAGGGCATACCCCCCCCTTGTATCCCCCATTCTATAAGACACACACCCGTTTCCTCAGTTCATGTTGGAGTTTGATCTGAACCCTGACATGCTTTCTGTAGTTTCAGAAATTAAGAAGTATTTTTTTTTCCTGGGCTTGGTGATTGTCTATATATCCAGCACTAACCAATTTTTCCTTCCAGCTTTTGAATTCCAGAAAAGCTCCATCTCTCTGCTGAGTGTCCCATCCCTTTCTTGGCAGTTGTTTTGCTGCTCTTAATCTGTGCCGTTGGTTGTTAACATGTGTGCAGAAAAGAAGCAGTATAGACAAATCTGTAATTTCAAATAACTGTAAGTAAAGAAATATTCTATTATTTCTCCAACAAAGATTCCATTATCTCTCCATCAAGGTCCATTTTACAAAGAAGGAATACTTATTAGGCTTGCATTCACCAACTCTGGAATGCCCTCCCGAGGATCTGCCTGGTGCCAACACTTTTGGCTTTTCTGCACCAGGCAAAGACCTTCCTGTTCAGCCAGCATATTAATTAGATTTTGTGGTGGGGGGGCTGGGCACATGAGCAGCAGGGTTTTATAATTTGTATTGTATTGTGTTTTAACTGTAATGCATTTTATAGTTTTAATAATTTTATTGTTTTATAGTTTTTAATTCATTGTTGTATGCCAACCAAAGACTTCTTGGTAGTGGGTCAGCTAAATATTTTTGTAAATAAATAAATAAATACAACAACCATATTGGTTGTCGTCACCCTTGATCTATGTCAGTGATGGCGAACCTTTTAGAGACTGAGTGCCCAAACTGCAATTCAAAACCCACTAATTTTTCACAAAGTGCCAATACAGCAACTTAACCTAAATACAGGTGACTGTGAAGGGGTGACATTTGGTGCCCACAGAAAGGGCTCTGAGTGCCACCTTTGGCACCCGTGCCATAGGTTCGCCAACACTGATCTATGTGATAAAGAAGTGCTAGAAGTCATAAAAAGCTTCATAATTTTGTGTGTTTCTTTTCACCTTACCTTGTGTCAGTTTTCTTGTTGACATAACATGACAAAGTGGCCATCTTGACCCTTTTCCAGGCTCGTGCAATTTCAAGGCTCTTTGCAACCAGCCTCTGCTTCAAAAAGAAAGCCGATTCCACTCAGTTAAGAGACAGCAAATCTATTATCGAGAGCAATTTGCACTTTTACATCCGGTGCAACTTTTTTCCACTTCCCAAAAGGAAACAGGCACCGCTTTTCACTGATACAAGCAGTCAAGAATGTTACCTGAAGAGTCTTCATCCTCATGTCAGATGCAGAATGTGGCAGTGTGCATGCTGACGTATAGAATGCTCCGAGAGGTTTTATTGCATGGGCTTGTCCAAAGAGAAGGCCATTAACACGCTCCCTGGAAGCCAATAAAACAACAAGATGAGAGCAGGTAATGGAACTTAGGTGGGGGGGGGGAATAGCAGTGATGCCAATGGCCGGAGGCAAGCCATGTTGGAGCGAGTGTATAGATTATGGAATCAGCAAGGAGGAAATTGGCTGTCTTCATGTTGCTGGTGGTGATACCAAGGCTTCGGTTACGTGTAGCGACTGGTAATGAGCCCAGCCAACATTTCCAATGTCAGTGATTTTCCCTTATTTGCAAGAGTCCTGGTTGCATTCACAGAAGGCAGTGGCACCACTGTGGACATTTTTGAGGGATATTGCTCAGTAAAAGTGTATCTACAGCTGGTATAAAACTAGACTGCCATGCAAACAACCGGCAGCTCTGTGTCTACAAACTATATATTTTATGCTTCTGTGTGCACAGAAAAATAATGGGGTTGTATCCCAACGCTTGCCTAACTGATATGCTGGACTTGGAAGCTTTGAACACGTCTCTCTTTAGTAGGGAAGGGAGAGTTAACAGTAAAGAAACCAGAGCTGGCAGGAGCCATCAAGTGTGAAACATACAATAATTTGGTAATGCCAGGCGGTTCCAAATATGGCAGCTATGTTGTTGTTAATAACTTAATGGTCTCCCCAGCTCTCACCAAAGGTAAAAGATGCAGACTAAATACCAGCAGTGCCTAAACAAGGGATTCAAGTGAAAAGAGGATGGAATATGTTAAAGCAGTGGTTCTCAACCTGTGGGTCCCCAGATGTTCTTGGACTGCATCTCCCAGAAGCCTTCACCAGTAGCTGAGCTGGCCAGGATTTCTGGGAGTTGCAGTCCAGGAACATCTGGGGACCCACAGGTTGAGAACCACTGTAAAAGATACAGGCATCTTAAAACAAAGCATGGTCTTTTCTTATGGTAGTCCTTCTCATCGGGTCCTATATACAGGTACTTAGAAATATGACTTATGATTGACAGTTATGAAAGCTTGGCATGATCTAGACAGAGATAAGCACTATCAGTGGGATATTTAGGTATGTGATTAAATCTCTGTTCTAGAAATCAGTGTGGTTTTAAAATCCTTGACTCAGTGGTTCATTTCATTTCTAAAGAAAAGCTTGGCAAAATTATTAGCCTCTTAAAGCAAAACAGAGAATCGGTGAAAGTCTTCAGAACTTTATCCTAATGAACAAATTGGCTGCTAATTAACATGATAATAGTCACATACCCGAGACATTTGCTTTTGACCATCTTAAGACAGGGCAAGACTTACAAGAATGAGACATGTCTAAACATATTGTAGTTGTCCAGCAGTAGGCAAATAAATAGACATGATAGAGAGAGACTGTATCAGTGACACAGCCCTCTTTCAATGGACACATAATCCTTGCAGCTATGAAAAATTAATAAGGTTTGACTGTGGAGCATCTTAAAGAGCGGAGACATCACTTTGCCAACTAAGGTCCGGATAATCAAAGCTATGGTTTTTCCAGTAGCGCTGTATGGATGTGAGAGCTGAACTATAAAGAAGGTTGATTGCCGCAGAATCGATGCTTTTGAGCTGTGGTGCTGGAGGAGAGTCTTGAGAGTCCCCTGGACTGCAAGAAATCAACCCCGAATGTTCAGATTTTGAAGCTGAGGCTCCAGTAATTTGGCCACCTCATGAGGAGAGAAGAGTCCTTGGAAAAGTCCCTGGTGTTGGGAAAGATTGAAGGCAAAAGGAAAGGGGGACAGAAGGGAATGAGATGGTTGGATGGTGCCATCAATGCAACCAAGATGGATTTCACCAAACTTCGGGCGGCAGTGGAAGACAGGAAGGCCTGGTGAGCTCTGGTCCATGGGGTCATGAAGAGTCGGACATGACTGAAAACAACAACAACAACAACAACAACAACAACAACAACAACAACAACAACAACAACAACAACAACAACAACAACAACAACAACAACAACAACTGTGGAGAAGTACCTGCATGTGAATTAATATGGGTGTCAATATAAAAAAATAGAGTGAGCCATGATTCTGTGACCATCACCCATTTTGTTTTATATAAGCTTGATCATCTGTAGGGGTAGCATGAGTAAGGTCCAAGTGTCAGAAATCCCCATGAGACAAATGTGTTTCTTCAAATGCCATCTTCAACAGCAGTGGTTCCCAAGCTTGGGCCTGAAAATGTTCTTGGAAATCAAGTTCCAGAAATCTTGGGCTGCATAGCAAATGACAAAAGGCTTTTAGAAATTTCAGTCCCATGAACATCTGGGGACCCAAGGCGAGGAACTACAGCTCTGAATAAAATCTTGAATTCGGCTTAAGACTCAATTAATATTAAAGTTGCATGGATATTTTTAAGCACTGGAAAAATATGTCCCATAAATTCACTCATGGTGACATGCCATAAGTTATCAACTTATGGTTGTAGAATATCTTACTCCCGAAGTACTAACATTTTTCTCAGAATGCCACTGTTCCGACAGTCTGGAATAACCAAGGGAACTTGGGAATGGACTGGAATTTCCCTCCCTGTAAGAAGTTATTTCTGCCTCAATGCCTGCTTGGAATTCTGAAACAGTCTTTTTTTTCCACTTCAGAGATTTATCACAGGTCCTCTTGTTCTCCTCTTGACTCTCCCCTTTCATCTTCTTTGTTAATGCCTTCTGAAAACATTTCTCACTCACTATACCTCAAGTGGAACTTTACATATTCTGCTTGCCAAGATATGAGCTGCCTGATTCCACACGCCCAGCCTTTCTGCTAAGCGAGAAGTCCCCAAATGCTGTCTAAAATTATTTTTATTTTTATTTTGAACCACTGCCCCTCATGTCTGACAACAGCTTCATTCTCCCTTCTCAAATGAACAAGGAGATGACATTTTAATTAAATATTTAAAGGATGTGTCACATTGGTTTTAAATTTACACCATCCAATGTGGTGGAAAAAAAGACTGTTCCATAAGCCTTTGAAAGGCCAAATGTTCACACAACTAAACCTGCAAGGATCGCTTACCTCCCGTCACTTCTGGGAAATGGAGTTTTGTTCCTGAGAAATGGAAAACCATTCCACCGTGCAGCCCCTGCCTCTGTGTCCTAAGTATATGATGATGTACAACTCTGGGTTTCAGTGTTCTTTCAAGATTCTAGCTAAAACCTCCAGTTCCATTGTCATTCAGGGTGATTCGCCAAATTTCTTGCCAAACAACTCCAGCCCTATGCAGAATCCATCTCTTCATACGTACAAAACTCGTTCCACTTCATAGAAATTATAAAGAAACAAGACCTACAACCCAATGACCTACTCGTGAGCTTCGATGTTGTTTCGCTCTTCACACAAGTGCCCATTCAAGAAGCCTTGACAGCTATCCACAACAAATACAACCCCCCCAAACACATCCTAGATCTGACCAACCACTGCCTAACCAACACATACTTCATCCACAATGGACAAAGATACAAACAGATAGAAGGAGCACCCATGGGATCACCCCTCTCACCGGTCATCGCAAACCTATATATGGAACACTTTGAAACCAACGCGTTACAGAAGTCCGAACATAAACCCAAACTCTGGCTCAGATATGTTGACGACACCTTTGTTATCTGGCCACACGGGAAAGACAAACTGAACAACTTCCTCACACATCTCAACAGCCTACACCCCAAAATACAATTCACTATGGAAATAGAAGCCAACAAACTAACCAACTTCCCTTCCTGGACGTCCTAATCTACAAAAAACCCGACGGCTCCTTAGGACATACCATCTACCGGAAAAAAACACATACAAACCGCTACTTAAATGCACAATCACACCACCACCCTGCACAGATCAACTCCGTAGCAAAAACCCTCATCTCCAGAACCAAACGCCTCGCTGACAAAGACCACCTAAAAACTGAATTACACACTCTCTCGAATGCTTTAATTGCGAACGGATTCCAAAAAAACACCATCACCAAACTAATCCAAAAAGAAACACCCCCCAAGAACCAAGAAACAGAAGAGAACAACGGCACTGCCCTCCTCCCTTACATCAAAGGCACCACAGACAAAATAAGCAAAATTCTCCACAAACACAATATCAAGACAGCCTTTTGCACCGAACAAAAAATAGCCAACATTTTAAGAAACCCCAAAGACAAGATTGAGCTAGAAAACCAAGGAGTCTACGAAATACCATGCAAAGTCTGCCCAGCCACATACATCGGACAGACAAACAGGAGAATAAGCGCACGCATCGCAGAACACAAGAACGCAGTCAAAAAAGAAGAAAAATCTTCCTCTCTCTTCCAACACATAAAAACAACAGGTCATGAGATTGATTTTAAAAGAACCAAACTCATCTCCAAAACTGAACACTTCAACAGTCGAATAATCATGGAAGCCATTGAAATAGAGAAACACCCAAACAACATGAATAAACGTGATGACACCTCCCGCTTGCCTGACATCTGGAAACTAGCCCTGGTCAACAGACGAGCCTCTGTCACAAAGACTGACACCAGGTCCAAAAGGACACAAGATACCACCACCTTCCATCCACACCAAACACAAACCCAGACCCTTCCCACAGATGAAACGAAACCACCATCCAATAACAAAACCACGACTGCACCATCTACCGCTACTCCCCACTCCAGCCACCACATGGAGCACACTTACACACGCCAAAAAAACATTGGGAGACCACAGACACGCAGCCAGACCAAAATGAATTCACAAGACACAGGACCCCACTCCACCAAAGCCCAGGATGCTGCCAGAACACCCCATCACCAAGGTCGTTAAGAAACAAAAGGCTAATAGACACACATCCAGCACCTCACCCACACATGATGTCTCTAAACAGCCATCTAACCCACTAGCAGTTAAGCCCTTAACGATCGCCTCAGCCACACAGCAGATCACAAAAGAACAAACAAACCTACAATCAGCAACAGAGCAAGCAAACCACACACCCCAGCAGTATTTATAGAAGGACTTCAACTGAGATCACGCTTTGCTTCAAGAAGAAAGAAGCCAGAACACCAGCCTGAAGATGACGAGTGAGACCTCGTCGAAACGTCGCCAAAACAACCAGATTTCTACACGGGAAGAAACCCGAATCCACCCTAACATGCATATATATACCCGTGATATATATATATATATATATATATATATATATATATATATATATATATATATATATATATATATATATATATATATATATATATATATATATATATATATATATATATATATATATATATATATATATATATATATATATATATATAAACAAACCAGTAATTCTCAGCCTTCCATATGTTAGTACAGTGGTGGTGAACCTTTGACACTCCAGATGTTCTTGACCACAACTCCCACAGTCCTGTGTCATTGGCAGTCTAGGCTTGGAATTCTGGAAGCTGTGGTCCAAAACATCTGGAGTGCTGAAGGTTCGCCACCACTGTGCTACTAAGTTACAAGGTGTATGCTAGTGATGGTGAACCTTTTAGAGACCGAGAGCCCAAACTGCGATTCAGAACCAACTAATTATTCACAAAGTGCCAATGCAGCAATTTAACCTGAATACAGGTGGCTGTGAAGAACCGATTTCGGGTGCCCACATAAAGGGCTCCAAGTGCCACCTTTGGCACCCGTGCCATAGATTTGCCAACACTGCTGTAGGCAATCTCACCAAGTGGGAAGTACCAAGGTGCTCTTTAGAGGAGCTATCCAATGTACTGAAACCTATCCCTGGGATATCTCCCAGCAATCATTCTGTGAAAGAGATTGTATTGTACCATGACAAAAACTAAAAATCTAGTTTTCGCTAAGAAGGACATTTCTCAATCTACAGTTATCTTGCTGCTGTATTATTGTTATACGTACATAGAGATGTGTGATAGCCCAAATCAGCTTTGTGTAAGTTAATTAAAAAGAGAGGGGTGTCTCAATCAAAAACGTACACATTTGAAACTGGGTCTTGGATCACATGGGGCATGGTGGCTCAACAGGCTAGAGCACTGAAACTCTCGGTTGCAAAGACGGCAGTTCAGCGGTTCAAATCCCGGGTGCCACATAGCATAGTGAGCTCCCGGTCTTAGCCCCAGCTCCCACCAACCAAGGAGTTTGAAAGTATGTAAAATGCAAGTAGATAAATAGGTACTGCCATAAAAAGTGGGAAGGTAAACAGTGTTAAGTGCATAGAAATGTGTTTGGCCATGCCAGCCACATGGCTGCAGACTTGCACAACACTGGCTCTTTGGCTTAGAAATGGAGATGAGTGCTGCCCCTAGAGTCAGACATGACTAGCATGCATGTGTGGGAGAAACCTTTGCCTTTGCCTTTACCTTTACCTTTACTTTTACCTTAGATCAGCATCACATTTGGAACAAATGTAGCCAACTCTCTGTTCTTATGTAAAATTTGGGGACATTTGGGCTTAGTTGTGATTTTTGAGTTATGTTTTTTTTAAAGGAAAGCTGTTTTGTCCCCTCATACAGAGGCCAGCAACCTTCTGTGTCTCAGGAATAAAAGCTACCATAGTTCAAATACATTGAAAAGACCAAACTTGCATATCTTAACAGAGAATGATTAGTTCCAGGTTCTTTTTGATTTGGAAGAAATCTAGGCATCCATGGCTCTGATTCTGTTTTTGAAAATATCATTTACACATGTTGAGAAACGTCCCTTAGAAGTGCTTTGTGTTTGGATGAGAAGAGATTAGCTGATGCAAAAAAGGGATCAGTTTCTGGGACTTTGCCCTGCATGATGGATGTCACTTTGTGAACGGTAGTGAGCAGAAGAGGATATTTTATAGACCATCTTGACTGGGACCATTGGTTTTTCCAACATTCACGTTGACAAACGTGTGTGCGCCAGTGATTGAATACGTAGGTGTGCTGAAATATATACATATATTGTTTCCCCTCCTCCCGCAGACAACACTGGACCGCTAGACCAAAATATTTGTGTACCCTTGGTATACATAATAGCAACTGCAAATCTTTGCAGGTGTGCCTGAAAAACCATCTCCCCACCCCAGGTAGGCTCAAAAGGTCAAGGATTGTTAATGCTTTCTCCATCCACATTGCTTTTGTTTATGAGGTGCCCATTAGGCCAATGCTTCCCAACCTTGGGTTCCCAGATATTCTCAGACTACAACTCCCAGAAGCCCTCATCACTAGCTGTTCAGGTCAGGATTTCTGGAAGTTGTAGTCTGAGATCATCTGGATGCCCTAGGTTGGGAAACACTGTGCTTTGACCATCACCTCCAGCCAAAATAGACCACGAACCCATGCACAGATATAGCAATATTATTTATTTATTAATATTATTTTTTGCACTTATTGACCGCCCAATTTTCCCATAGGGAACTCTGGGCGGTGTACAGCACGTTACCAAACAGCAACTGCCCAACTACAACCCCAGTACATGCCCAAATACAAGAAAATAATAAAAAGAGAACATAATGAAGTACAGATCAGCATGCAAATGCAATATAAAAATATCATACAATATAAAAATACAATTTAAAAAGGTCAGCTCCGGCAAGAGAGACTGGTGCCAGCAGTTAAAACACACACACACACACACACACACACACACACACACACACACACACACACACACACACACACACACACACAACAACAACAACAACAACAACAACAACAACAACAACAACAACAACAACAACAACAACAACAGACAGACAGATCACAATCACAATCACAATAATATAAAAAAGCTGCTAAATAATATTTTTAAAAGCTGCTAAAGGCAAAGCAGTTCGTCCACTCTTCACAAAACATTTTCTCCACCTCCCCTCCTATACATGTAGATACATTTAGCAAGCGTAGCTGAAGAAGGAAATTTCTTGGAACCCACTAGAGGCATCCTTGCTACCTGGTACATTTCCCCCCCTAGCAAATGCAAGAGCATGCTAATTTATGTTCTGTTTAACTATGTTGGAGTATTAATTAAATAAAGAACGAGGCTGATTAGGACTTGGAGAGGGAGATATGGGGTTGAAAACCAACAGTTTCCATACATACAAAATTGCAAAACAAACACTTTGGTTGTAACCAGTGGGGGTTTCCCTCCGGTCTTCCATCAAAGAATAAAGCAGGGAGGGCAAAAAATGAGAGACGATATAGCCAACAGATGTATATTGTTAAAATATGCATCTGCCAGCCGTGCAGTTTAAGGAGCCAGAGGGGCACCTTGTAAAGCTTGCTACACTCAAGGGAGCGTGAGTGAATCCCAAGCCCCTCTGGGCAAGCTGGGGGTTGTAGACATGTTAATTAGTGTGGAGTCTCCAGATTTCAGATGCAACCAGGCGAACTGAAACTTTGAACAGAGCAGTTGCTTTGCCATAAGGGAGAAAAGGGAGGGTGAAGGACTTAGGGAGGGAGAAGGAGAGGAATCTCCTTTTGCACTGGTAAGATTACACAGACTAGAAGCGCTACTTGATGGCAGATTTCTGGATCCTGTACTTGAGGTCCAGATAACAACTGGGTATCTTTCCAAATGAATGTATGGTTTGGCGAAAGCAATGTTGGATGTGACTTTTCCCTGACACTGGAACTATCCTAAATATTTTTGTTTCCCCACACATGGTGCTCAAAAACAGGATTAGGGAATGCGAGGCCCTCAAGAAATTTGTACTCTACAAATCCTATCAAATCTAGCTGCCGTAGCCAAGGATTGGGAATTGTGGGAGTCACTGATGAAAAAAAGCAACTGTCTTGTCTATCTTAGCGTTACATCATTCTACCGAGTGAAGATAATTGGAATTCAAGAAGAAGCAGAATTGGGCTCTTCATCTCCCTTAAAGCTTCTAGAAGGTCTGTCTCAGTAGAGATTGCTACCTGAGGTGGTCAATTTCAGGGGCAGGATCATTTCTCGATCATCCCAACATGGAGGACACGTGACCATGGGTTCAGAACTACAGGAAATAATTGACTGTTTGAGCAGTATGACAATGGAGCCAATTACCTTGTGAGCTAGTGACTCTCCATTATTGAAGGACAATCATCTGTCAGATCTACTTTGATTTGGATTCCTGCATTGAGCAGGGGATT
This sequence comes from Phrynocephalus guinanensis, assembly GCA_037367245.1. Taxonomy (NCBI): domain Eukaryota; kingdom Metazoa; phylum Chordata; class Lepidosauria; order Squamata; family Agamidae; genus Phrynocephalus; species Phrynocephalus guinanensis. The sequence goes on along the minus strand of CM074745.1, from coordinate 13,702,792 downwards.
GAACTCGATGGCCTTTTAGGTCCTTTCCAACTCAATTATTCTACGAATCAGTGATCTTTGGAGTCTTTAGAACTCTCTTTGTGGATGGGATGGGGGTCAAAATCTTAGCCCATGACATTGTCAGAGCAAGACGACACAAAGCGGAGGACTTTGATGCTTCCCCGGTGTTGCACACTGGAGTGCAGTACAAGTGAAGTTTATAATTAATCATCATCAACATTAGGCAGAAACCCAGGCCTCGTGTCTCCTGTCAATGCCTTAGAAAATTCATTAGATTGTTACTTGTGACCGTGGATTATATTTGACAGCATGAGACTCTACAAGAATCAGATTTCACTGAATGGAAGCATTGCATCAAGGTGACAGCTGTACGCAAGGAGAATAATCTTCCTTCCAATTTTCTGGTGGCTGTTAAAAAATCAGTTCTCTTTAAAGGCATTCCTCTGAGATTGGTTCAGCCAAAATTCACACCTCACGCTCTTTGTAGTTGTTCAAGGACATTTCCCCCCCATCTGTGTGTGTTGCATTAACTCTTTTTTTCCTAAGAGCCAAAAAGACATTAAGTCATGAATGTGCCAAAGCAATCTAGAAATAGAAAGTGACCATATTTGGCAAAAATCCTACAGAGTTCGAGCATTGATTAATGCCTCTCCTGTTCAAAAGATTCCTTGGAGAGGCCATTAGCAGCCTGTTCCCACCAGCTTTGCCCATTTCTACCCATTTGTACAGTTTAGAGGTCTTTGCATTATACTCTGCCTCCTCATTTGGGCACTTTGAGAGCACATCCAAACTCTATGATGAAATTAGGTCAGTAGGGCACCTCAGGTTATCTGCTCCATCTGCTTCAATTTTCCAACTGTAAAGAGGAATGAAGCAGAGTGAGGGATTCCTGTGTTTTCTCCTCTCCTCTGCTATAATTCAAGGGTGTTCCTTTCTGCATGGTTTGTCACGTAATGAATGGCAGTGAAGGTTCCCCTTCTTCTTGGGAGGAAAAAAGTCTCCCAACCTGTATATAGTAGAAGGATCTTTGAACCAACAGCATCCTTCATAGTCCAGGCCTGCCCAACAGGTAGACCAGGGGCTACCAGTAGTCCCTGAAGGGTTCAAAAGTAGCCCGCCAGCCATCAATAAAAAAATGTGATGGGATAAGTCCTCTACCTCCCCCACTCCAAGGACCACCACTGCCCCAGCAAAGCTCTGGGTCTGCCAGCCCACTGTCTCAGCTGAGCGGGGCAGTTCAAGGGCCATGGCACAGTCCCCTGCTCTCCCTACCAGCCAGATGATTGGCGTGCCACTTTCTCGTGACCAATTGAGTTGTCGGTGCAGAGTGGAGGAAGGGGAGTGGAGGGGACAGCGAGGGTTGGGGTCATGGGCGTGCCCACTTCCTTTGCGTGCATGGTCAGCCTTACCATAGGAATGCAGTGAAATGTATTCCCTCCAGAATAAATTAATTGATTTTCTATGTGTTCCTATGAGAAACCACTGCTCTACTTACAATTTTTTTTTACTTATGAGCATATGCTCAGAACAGATAAAATTCATAAGTAGAGGTTTTAGTCTAGCAGCCCTCAGGCACTTTCATCCGGAAAAAGTAGACCTCGGCCTGTTCAAAGTTGGACAGCCCTGTTCGAGTCCAAACTCTGTGTTTACAATGCTGTAATTGGGCTATAGCAGCAAAGGCACTTATAATGGGCACTTCCTAGGCATGGATTTCTAATGCATGGGTTCCCAACCTTAGGTTCCCAGATATTCTTGGACTAAAACTCCCAGAAACCTTCACCGCTAGCTATGCTATATTTGATATTTGAGGACCCAAGTTTGGGAACCACTGTGAAATATGAAATATCCAAGGGATTTGAGGATTGTGCTTTAAATAATTTTACATCTATCGTTTGCCTTTTTTTTCACTGTGGAATAATTAAGCATGAAGTCAGTGGAAAGGGAAGATAGAGGACAATTTGTACAGAGGGATAGCAAGGGAGCATTGTGAAATGTGGTGCGGACATCTAGGTGCCTCCAAAAGAGCATCTAAGTAACAAACTGGTGCAGCTTTCCTTGGGCAATGACACAATCTTGATGCCAACATGCTTTGTTCGACTCCACATGGGATGCAAAATATAGGGTCACTTCCAATTACTTAGAATGATCATGGAAATTAGAGTTACCACCAGTTTTACTTATGACACAGACTATGCAGCTTGGTAAGATGAGATTTCATGAGAGTAGAACCTTGCTGAGGGACTGGGGAAGCTTGTGAAAAGCCAAGGGTGGGAGGATAGGAGATCCTGTTCCAGAAATGTATAATTAATAACCGATACACAATTAATTTTTACTTGCATTCACCTTTTGCCATCACTTTCTCAACTTCTTCCCCCTCCTCAATTCTGTGTTAAAGTGCACACACACTTGCATGGGTATACACACACACACACACACACACACACAGAGAGAGAGAGAGAGAGAGAGAGAGAGAGAGAGAGAGAGAGAGAGAGAGAGAGAGACTCTGCCTTCCTCAAACCCCCATTAGGAATAAAGCTTTCCTAAATCAACATGAATTATTTAATGATACAGATTAAGTCAATTCAAGGGAGAGAGCTTCTGTCTCTTAATTTGACATCTAACTGGCGGCACACAGGGAGGGGGAAGGAGGTGTTCTCTGTGGTCCCAAGGATTCAAGGAAGTTTGTATATATATATGCATTGGAGTAGAGGGAGAAATGCAGCAAAGGATCAGATCAAATCCTCTTTATTTCTTCATGTACAAAGTCCTGACATCAAGAATTACTAGGTTACATGAACATAATACTAGAGGGGGTTCTCTCTCTCTCTCTCTCTCTCTCTCTCTCTCTCTCTCTCTCTCTCTCTCACACACACACACACACACACACACACACACACACACACACACACATTGCATGAGTTTACGTGTGGATGAGACTGCAGGGGGTTTAAAACATACTACGAAAAGTGTTTGGGGGGGGGAGATGAAGCTGCGTTCACACGACCACTAAAATCTGCAGCAAATTTTGATCCAGATCAACCCCCCCCCCCCGAGCAGCCAGATGGCTGATGTCACGGATTGGATGTTCCCATAATGGCGTTTTGAAAATCTGCAACCGTTTTGATCCCACGACTGAGAACCACAACAAAGACACCATAACGGGGATGAAAAGGTTTTGGTGAGGTTTTTCTGTGTTCCTGCAGACTCAAGTAACAGTTTAAAATCCGTATCGGAACAGCAACAAGGATTTTACCACCTCAAGACCAGGTACTTGTAAAATGTGCTGGGTTGTGCTTAAGTGGGTGTGGTCACACTTTTTTTTTAAAGTCCACTGTTTGTGGGAAAACGATTTTATGCTCCGAATCTGTGAGCACTTTGCAACAGATTTTAGTGGTTGTGTGAAAGCACCCTAAGTTCAGTACAAAGCTTGAGTGAGTTTCTCTTTTAAAACTAAAATTCCCAGAATTCTGCTGCCTGAAATTTGCACTTCTTACAGTCTGCTGCTTGTAGCAAAGAGATGAGATTGGGTAGAAACCTAATGCAGAGGGGAACGTCACAGCCAGCAACAATGCTTCTCAGATCTTTCTGCACTGTGACAAAATAATACAAATAGAGCATCAGTTTAAGTTCCAGCTTATTGCTGACTGTTAATGCAAATGTAAATGTGTTACTCTCTTTTTTGATCCAAAAGCTAGCTCAGTTCACTGCCTGCATGTGTTTATAACTGTTGCTGCTGTTCTCTGGCTCCAGCTTTTCAATACTGCCCCTTAAATCAACATGACATTTACCAGCATCACTGTCCTGTTGTGTATGCACTAACATTTCAACAGGTGTATGTCAGAATGGGCAAGCTTCAAAAGAGTCATGCACTCATCCTCTCTACCAGAAATCTTTTCTTCCATAAGTAGAGTGGTGGCAACACTCTAGAAAAGCCTTTGTTCTGCCTTCTGTTATCTACAAGATTTAAAACATCAAACATGACAGAAATTCCCATCTGATTCCAAGGAAGCTGTTCTGTCCTTAGATCAGCGTCTGTAGTCAGGGATGGACTGGATGAGGACTAACAAACTGAAACTTAGTCCAGACAAGTTAGAGATGCTCCTGGTCAAACACAAGGCAGATCAGGAGACAGGGACTCACCTCACAGACTGTACTGGATGGGATTATACTTCCCCTAAAAATTAGGTCCAGAACTTGGTGTACTCACAGACTCTACCCTGAGCTTGGATGCACAGTTTTCAGCGGTGGCCAGGAGTGTATTTGCACAGTTAAAGTTGGTGTGCCAATTGCACCTTTTTTTTTTGAGCTATCTGATCTAGCTAGGGTGATACAGGCCATAGTTGGAGGATCCCATTTAGACTACCCTAGTGAATTTTATGTGGCCCTGCCCTTGAAAGAGTGTTTAGAATCTTCAGCTGGTTCAAAATATATTCCACCCCAGTATGGTCAAGGACGAGCTTAAACATCTATTTGAATCCATGGGTGAGGCAAGTGTGTTCTAATTTTTGCTTGATCTCTTGAAACAAGAATAATAATGAGGCAGTAGGGGGAGAGTCTGGGAAAAGCTGCATAGCTCCTTTGTCCCCTTTTCTACCTGCTGAAAAGTCTCATAACAGCAGGGGGAGAGCATGATCTCTAAATCCTAAAGCCTCATGCTGTCTAAATGGCAGATTGATATTCTGATACCAAGATTGTATGTGCCCCAGTACAAGGATTTGGGCTGCTGGAAGAGGTGGAGTATTCATTTTGTTTGGTACAATAGCACGCAGGTCCATTTCAGCTTTATCTATCTGAGGGCATGGATGATTTATGAGGCCACTTTATAATAACCCACTTGCCATTGCTAAATCATTTAGCATCCATTGTAATAGCATTAATCATGGTGAGGATTTGAGATTCCTCTAAAGACTCGGATGGATTTTGCCCTTGGCAATCGGGAGAAAATCAAATTCAAAAAAGAGCTTGCTAACAAAAAGATATGGATTTGCTCTATGGGTTGTTCTTTTTTTGTGAGCTAAGGGAATGAAGTAACAAAGAGGTGCATTTTGCAAGGGTCGGACAACAGTGGTCTGAATGTTTAACATTAGCGGTGAATGGACGGATGTGAAGATGATGATTAAAAAGTAGAGATGGGCACGAAGTACAACAAAGTGCTTCATGCCAGATCTCTAGCGTTCCCCATAAGTGGTGCACTTCACCTGCCCATGGCCGGGAGCCTCACTCACTGTCAACATCAGCATGCCACCAGGGACCTCCTCCACCAGTGGTGCATCAGTTTGGAAAGGAGCTCAGGTTGCCTTTCCCTGCCTTCTCTGGTAGCCCTCCCCCCACCAACCTGCCTCCTCTTTGGATTGGTCAGCTGCCCAAGCAGGCGGGAAAGAGCAGCCCAATCTCCTTCCTGGAGTGGTATGCCACCAGCAAAGGTGGAGCCTAGTGGCACGCCAATGACAGCGAGTGGCCCTCCTGGCCATGGAGAAGAGGGGAGATGAAGCATGACACCTGTAGTGAAGAGCTAGAGATTTGGCATGAACTGCTTCATCACACCTTATGTCCATCTCTGTTCACAAGCTCTAGGTCAGTGGTGGCGAACCTTCGGCACTCCAGATGTTTTGGACCACAACTCCCACACTCCTTTGCCACCGACAATCTAGGCTTGGAATTCTGGGGGTTGTAGTCCAAAACATCTGGAGTGCCAAAGCTTCGCCACCACTGCTCTAGGTCATCCCCAGGCCGAGGGTCAAAACTGATGGCAGAGAACTTATGATCTGTATGTCATTTGGTGCTGATCCTTATACCATTTTCTGTGTTGGAATATGTCAATTTTGCTCTTTCCAGCATTACTACTTTTCAGCTCTTTCCAACCCAAATCTGAAAAATAAACTGAAACTTGTTAAGTTAGGTCTTTGCAGTTTAAACGAGACAGAATTCTCCTGAGTATGCATTGAAAACTGTAATAGGTACAACTTATTTCAGAATTCAGATATGGAATGGACCAAGCTGTATCTACCCAATCAATTTGTTGCTACCAATGCAGTAGGTTTTTTTCTATAAGAGAAAATGAAGCAGAAGCTATAATCCTCCCTCAGTGTTAGGATATAGTAGGAGCTTCGGGCAAAATGGATGAAGGGTTTGAGTCAAGTATAATTTAGTTTCATAATTTTCATCCATGTGTGGATGCTGAGCAATGAACTGAGGTGTCCCTCTTAAAGCATTCGATTAGTAACGGGAAGTGGTTACAGGCGATACCTTTAAAGGCCACTATTAAAAATAAAAAAACAAGGAACATTGCAAGCTTTCAAGTTTACTTAACTCTTCTTCAAAGCAGGTCCCAGAAGTTCAGATATGGTAAAAGATGTGCTTTACCAGGCTGTAACTTTTAGATGTTCTTAAAATCCATGGCGTTGCAGCCAGGGCAGAAGTCTTGTAAGAGGCAGGAAGGGCAGTTGTAAAAAGCTGCTTCTTAAGTCACATGGGAAGTGGTGTTGTCTGGTTTAAGGCACTAGACCAGTACCTGTTTCACTCAGCTTCAGCCCTCCTCCCTTCCTTCTCCAATCAAGAGAAAACTCCACTGGCCTACTTAGCAAGGTTGTTGCAGGAGTTGTGAAGCATTTTGAATGTACTTCAGTCACTCTATAAATGGTAAGCAGAATTCTTTCTTTGAGCAAACCATCCATAAGCATTGCAATCTCCCCACCCTTTCACCATTGACTTGCTGCTTTGCACCAAGGAGAGCAAACAGGAGATGGGCTGATGTTGAAGAAACCTGGGTGTGGATTTCCCTTGGAGTGTGATACCAGCCAATATTTTTGGTTCATGCAGTTTAGGAAGCAAGTTCACTAAAAGGTCATTCCCACAGTAAGTGTGTTTAGGGTGCCATAGGACTCTGCTTGTGCTACAGCAAAGGAATGGCTGTACTTGGGATATTAATGTGTGTGCGTACATGCACGCACACACAAACCTCTTCCTTTTACTCCTGCACAGAAGACAGGCAAAATTGATTTACTTATATCCCAATTAAGGCACTCTTAGCCAGCCGCACGGTGCAAGTTTGAAGTGCCGTATTTCATTTATTCAGCAGCCCCGTTGGCTGCCAAATTCATTACTGTACAATAACACTTTTCACAACATGCATGCAGCAAATAAACCAGAAGGAAGGAGGAGGGCAGGAGCTGTGGCGTGGGACGGCAATGGAAAAGGAGAGGGATGAGAAGTGAAGCAGCAAGGCCAGGGACATAAAATAAATAAATAAAATAAATAGCTTCGGTTGCAACTCCTTCATATCTTCACTTAAGCTTTAGAGCCTTTATTCCCCAGGTTGATTCTCCCCCACCCACCCCACCCCGACTTCTTCCCCCTTCGTTGCATGCATAGTTTGAAGCACAATGAGATGGCAACGAGCAGGGCATGTCCAACTGCTGGGCAAATGTAATAGGCGCCTTTCCAAAGAGCTCTGTGGGGATTCCCCGACCCCAGATGAGGCTGAGGAGGAAGCACATGCCCTGGGTGTTTGGTTCTTAGGACAAGTGTGGGCGAGAGAGGAGACAGACAGGCAGACAGACAGACAGACAGACAGACAGACAGACAGACAGACAGACAGAATGGTGAGGAGATCTGATCAGCTTAACAAATGGTCAAGTGCATGATTATCATCTTAGCTGGCTAGACATTTCTGTAGTATTGACAGAGAAGGGTAGATGCCTCCATCAACCTTTCATGAACTCTGGGATGCAGGGTAGTGGGGAGAGTATTGGAAAATGATTTAGGCTTAGCTTCAAACAGTGGTGTCCCATCCTTTTGGGAAGATGAAGGCACTGCTTCACCAGACATGTCCAAACTTCAGCCCTCCTGATGTTTTGGACCACAACTCCCACAATTCTAAGCTTAGATTGCCAATGACAAAGCACTGCGAGAGTTGTGGTCCAAAACATTTGGCAGGCCGAAGTTTGGACATGCCTCTAGTCCATTCCTCCCTGCCTCCTTCTCAGAGGAGCAGGGCGCTGTCTCTGTTCCCCTCCTGCCATCCTGCCATGTCTCTCTCTGTGTATGTGTGGACCTTTGCTTTCTGCATCCTTCCGTGTCTATTTGTTTACACACACATGACTACTGACTCTGGGTGTCAGTCCTAAGTCTCCCCACCTGTGTGGGACCTTCCACTCCACCAACTCTACAAAGGAAGCCAATCAAACTCACAGATCAACAAATTTCCTCTATGAAATGTATTGGTTGGTGACCTTGAGCCAGTGACATCTCCCACGCCATTACTTCATGTCCTACCTTGTTCCGCGGTTACGTTTGTACCGTGACAGCGTTGTTCGCGGTCACGTGGTTTTGTCCCTGTTTTCAAAGAAACTAAAGTGGTTGAAGAGAAAACTGGAGAAAGGTACAATGGAGGTTGTACAGCCTGGGTCCTAGCTAACTTAAAGATCAAATCTCACAGTATGAACCGGCGCAGGTGTTAAGGTCATCAGGAGAGGCCCTTCCCTCCATCCCACCACTCTCACAGGTAAGTCTTTTGGAAACCCATGAAAGGTCCTTCTCGGCTGCTGCGCCCAGACTCTGGAACTCCTTCCCACTTAAGGCCAGGACTGCCTCATCTCTGTTGTCTTTCCGGAAACAGGCAAAGACCTTTCTATTCAGGCAAGCTTCCCCTGAATGATGGACTACCTATTTTGTGGCCTTTATATGAATCTATCATACAACAACACATAGACCTTGTGATTGCATTGACACCATGTTCTCAATGTTAGTTTCCCTCACTCATAACTTTACATGGAATTTTACTCTCTTTTTTAACTGTGCACATTCTCTGGTAGCTTTAACGGAATGCTGTCTTTTGATGCTGTGGGATGCTGTAGTTCTCAATACTTGATCATGTCTTAATTGTACTGGACTGTATATTATCCCTCATTACTATAAGCCGCCTTGGGTCCTTTTCAAGGAGAAAGGTGGGGCAAAAATACCCTCAAATAAATAAATAAATAAATTGCTGTCCAAAGAGGGAATGCCTGCTGTGTGCTTGGCACTATAGGCCAGCTGACTAAATAAAGTGATTTTAACCAGTATAATAAAATTTAAGAAAGTATATTAAATAAATAAATAAATAAATAAATAAATAAATAAATAAATAAATAGGTGCTACTCTTGCACGTACATTATAAGTACCTTTAAGTTGCTGCAGTGCTTCTGTGCAGAGAGACCTATTAACTCCTTATCTGCTTCTTTGGTTGCTAACTTGTGTCAAATTTAATAAGGGCCTTTTTGGTGGGTGGGGGGGTGTTGAACACCCATGACTGTTGCATTTGTATTTGGGAGCAAAATAAATGGCTCCAGATGGACTTTACAGCTACAGGGTAGAATGAGTCCAACCTCTGACAGACAAGGATTTGCAAACATAAATAAGAGCTCCAGCAGCATTTCCAATTTCATATGGCTTTAGCAAGAGATAATCATTTAGCAGCCAGTGCTGAAAGGCAAGAAGCAAGACAGTGCATTGTTCGGGGGTGGAAGGAGGGAGGGGAAGAGGAGAGGTTTCTCGCTGTCTATGGAAATCACCAAATCCCTACAATCTCTCTCTCTCTTTCTCTCCGTAAGTAGTTTTGCTCGTACAAAACCTCTTTGCCCTTTATCTCCCATTTAAAGCCCTGCACCCAACCGTACACACTGTCCTTCATGCACAAGCTGGAGAAGGGCCCAGAGATTATGGGTCTACAGTATGTGCTCTGCATGTCCAAAGTCCAACATTCAATTCCTGGTTAGAAATATCTGAGATAATGGGGGTTGACAATTCCCCTCCTTTTCCACCGAAGCAGCTTGAGTTCCTTGACAGCCTCTGCCAGTAGGAGTGTGTGTGTGTGTGTGGGGGGACAGACCTAGAATGATGAACCAGTCAGCGGTCTCTGCATAAGGGAACTTAATGAGCTCCTTTTCTGCATCTCAACTCCCATCTTGCCATCCTGGAGAAAGGTTCCTTTTTTGGATGACATGGATGTGAGATTTTGGACATTTGAGTGCTAAGGAAGCAAATTCTCCCATTTTTGCCACAGGCCTCTTGTATTAAGGACGATTAAATCTGTGGATCATTTCTTTGGATTTCCTCTATTTCTCACTTTCACATCTATCTCATGCCTGAGTAAATCATTTTTTTTGTTAGATTGTTGGTTTATAGGAGAAGAAAAATGTGTGTGCTTATGCAGGTTTTTCCAAACAGATACTGTATATTATTAAACACATACCTTCATTTATTGAAGTCATTTTTGTATACTTCAGAAATGCGTGCAGTGTTCTTATATTTCAGATTCAGGACATATTTCATATAGAGCTTTCTTTTTACAGAATGCACCACAAGCATGGGGAGGGTACAGGAGTCTGGACACCAATTGTGCCTTGTTATGACTTCAGTCCAGTAGATGAAGAATAAGCTTGATCCATGTGGAAAAAAGGGAGTTTGACAGTTGGCTACTTATTCCATAGCCAACTGGATAGATAGTTCACTGAGTTAAGTATCTGATTGCAGAGCCATATGTTAACAGTTCAATTCCCTGCTATGTTTCTTTGAGAGTGGAGCCAGCCTGTGTGGCCTTGGGGAAACTGCAGGTGACTCCAGAAGAAGATAATGGGATACCACTTGTATTCTTTACCTAGAAACCATGCAAAGGGTTGCCATAAGTCAGAATCAGCTTGAAGGCATGCTAATGTTATTATTATTGGCCTAGGTAGGTCTAAGCTGCCTAGATGCCCTAAGCACATTCGATCTCACCTGATTTTGGATGCTAAGCAGGGTCAGCCCTGGTTAGTACTTGGATGGGAGACCACCAGGGAATACCAGGTGCTTTAGGTTCCTGGAGTAGGAACTGGCAAATCACCCCAGTATTCCTGCCAAGAAAACTCCATGGACATGGGGTCACAAAGAGTCGGTCATGACTGTAACGACACAACACAGGTCGGTCTATGGTTTGGTTCATTCAGGGGGGCTGCTTTTATATAAACTTGCCTTTTTAACAGCTTGGAGGTAATACAGGGCCATAACAAGGGGGAACAGGGGGCATGTCCCCCAGTGCCATGCGGGGGGCACCAAAATGACAAAAAATATTTGTACTATATACTATTCTGTGCTGGTCTGTGTGTGTGTTGATCCCAGGTGATACAGACTATAGTTATGGCCATGTGTAACAACTAATGTGTTAGTTTTGGATTAATAAGGTACCCTATATTCTTATATCTTAAATGTAAAATAATGATTGGTACCCTTGTTCATCTTGCAGTATAATGACCAATGTTTAATAACTATTCTGAACCACTCCGTAGAATCTTGTATGCTACTGCTAAGTATAATAATTGGTGTAACTGCTTATATTTTTCATTGCATACCATGTCACATGACTGGCACACAGTAGGAAATACACAGGAAGACTCCTTAACTAGGGCAATTCCACAGTGTGATTTATGCTTTAGATTTAACACCAGAATACGTAACCAACAGAATGCTGGCCGTTGCTTTTCGGGTTCATTTTGGAAGTTTTTTTGGCCATCTTTGTACTTTTGATGTTTCCTTGAAGGTTAATAAAAAGGAGTCAGAAGGACCAAAAAAATAATAATGTTGGCAACAAGTCATGTAAAGAGTTACTCTTGTATTGAGAGGGGGAAAGTAATGCCTAATAAGATACTTTGAGTGGTAACAGTCCAGGCTGAGCTAGGTAGACCAGAGATCTCTTCCTATTGGTACATACTTTTGTTTCTCTGTAACACATCCTCTTGTGTCATGGTACTCAGAGGCGTCTTAGCCATTCTCCTTGAACTGAGGGCATCGCTCACATGTGGCTCCCTGAAACTTCAGGGCTCCAAAGCCAGGAATCAGTCAGTGTTAAGAACTGGCCCAATTGTTAGTGACCTGACAAAAAGTATTGACTCCCTCTCTCCATGTGAGGTGGCAGAGAGGAATGAAGCCCTCGATGCGTGATATCACCTGAGCAACCACCTCCACTTTGCTATTGATCTGGCCTAATGAAAAATGAAAGCAAAGCTTGAAAAGGCTCAGAACAGCTGGTCCTTAAAAGACAATGCAGAAAAGACATGGAGGAAGAGGAGAAAGAGAGTGTGCTCAGGAAGGCGAGGGCAACTGTTGACCTGGAAGGTAGGTTCCCTGCTCAGAATCTTTGAGTAGCAGCCAAAGGTGGCAGCCGGCAGCTGACCTCAAATTAGTTTGGTGCTGATGGTGCAAAGGGAAGCAATGAAGGGTGAACGGGCAAACCACTCTGAAAATTAGGGGAGTTTGATACTCAACTCAATGAGTCCAGCACCTAACCTGTTCCACTGTTTTTTGTATCTTCCAGCTTCGTGCTTGGCTAGTTAATCACCTTTGTGTCCATCAATTTGAAGCACTTGGTTCTTTTTTAAATCTGTAAATGGTGATTCTTAATCAGATGGCTATAGTCTCCTTCAAAAGCAAAGAATACAGTGGACCCTCGTATAAAAAATGATTTGTATAACATAAAATCTGTACAACATAAAAAAATCCCATAGATAGGGGAAATTTGCTTAACAGAATCGCCTATGGGGCGAATCCGTACAACATAAAAATGGATGCAATTAGGGATTACTCTGTTTTCAATGCATTCCTATGGGAAATTTGTATAAAGGAAATTTTGCTTAACAGAATTTCATTTGGAACGAATTAATTCCTTTATACAAGGTACCACTGTAACTAATATTATTTTTATTAGGTATTCAAATAAATTATCATTGTGAAGTGTTTTTTTCTTGATTTTCTAGATTTAACTATGCTATGACACTCTCCCCAGACTTTCACTTCCCAGCTTCCAAAAAAAAATACACACCCCACTGTTGCCTCCCTCCGCTTGTAGAGAGATTTTCTACTGTTATTTTGTACATGAAACTGCCAGATTCTGCACATTAATGCCCTTTTCAACAAATCCTTTCAGGAAATATGTAATCCTCTGTCAGAATTATAGCTGCATGGCAATGCAGCTGTGCTATTGTGCTACAGAGCAAATCAACATTGTATAAGGGAATTATAAAAGTGGGGGCAGCCCAAACAAAAAAAAATCATAAATTTGAAGCTGGACTTCAGATCAGCACTTATATTTAGAACAGGTATAGCGCCAGACACTTCTCTGTACTAAATTTGGGGAAGTTTGGACAAAGAATTTTCAAGTTATGATTTGTAAAATGTAAATCTGTTTTCCCTTCCCCATGCCAAAATATGTGACCTTAAGTGTCTTCATTAGAGATGGGCACGACTTAAAAAAATTTTTTTTTCGAGTTGTCGTTAGTCGGGCCGGTCCCGTTTCGGCTCGTTTCCGGTTTTCGCGAAAATTCGCAAAAATTAGTCGGTTCATTTTTTTGTTTTTTTGTTGTCGTTAGTACTGGTTTTGGGGGGGGGAGCGGGCTCCTGGAGGCACCTCTCTGGGGTGGGTGCCTCCTCTGGCCCACTATAAAGGGAAAGTGGGCTCCTGGAGGCACCCGTGGGTGCCTCCTATCGAAGCAGGCTCCAAGAGACCCCTCTACATGGGGGTCTCCCCTCCTCACCTGCTGCTGCTGCAAAATGCTATGCAATAGCCATATGGATATTGCATAACAGAATGTGCAGACAGTGAGACCAGTGAGAGTGATAGCGTCATGCCCGCCCTTCACAAGGCTCTCGCACCACCATGTCTCACACAGAAGGGAATTGTACTTGCTGCGTGTAGTGCAATGCAAGCAAGTAGATCTGGCTTTAAGGTGGCTTAGTGCAATGGCTAGGGTTAGGCTAGTGACGGGTAAGGTTACGGTGGGCTAGTGGGTTGCACCTCTGGGTGCCTCTCTGACCCACTAAGAAGACAGTCTGTGACGTATGGGTACGGAGTCAAGGGTTAGGGTTAGGGCTAGGGCAGGTTTTAGGGGGCTTTTTGGCACATCCCAGAAGTCTCCATGGCCAAGTGGCCATGCGACTGGTGGGATGGCTCCAAAAATTTGCATGGTTGTCCACTCCCACATGGGTGGCCACTCGGCCAGCCCATCATTGCGCAGGTGTAAAAAAAATAAAATAAAATAAAATCAATGGAGGACAGAGGAGGAGAGGAGAGACATTTTGTTGCAAGAAAAAACCCACTGCTACTGTGAAAAATCTGGCAGTTTATAAATTTTCGCGTGTTTCTGTTGTGCTTGTGTGTTTTTGGACCACGATTTCAAAAACAATATTGCGTTTGCCGCCCCATTTTGGATCCCCCGCCCGCACCGCATGGCATGGCGAAATGGCGACTCGAGTCTGGCTGCCCAGGATGGGGGGGAGGCGGGACCCCCCCTCCAGAAACCACCCCTCCGGTAGGTGCCCTGCGCCCTTAGTCAAGCAGGCATTTTTCCGCCTGCTTTTTTGGCCCGGGAATGGGTGGGGGGAGAGTTTAAAAGTTTTTTCCTGTGCCGTCCGTGCCGCTTGCTTGCGCTTTAATTGCGGGCGGGCGGCGGCGAGACTGGGCTTTTTGCTGGCTGCGAGCCTGCGGCGAGTCCCACCAGAGCAGCCCAGGACGGGGGATGAGGGGGGAGGCCGGGGACCTCCAGAAACAACCCCTCTGGTAGGTGCCCTGAGGCACGGCAGGCATTTTTCCGCCTGCTTTTTGGCCGGGAACCAGGTTTTTTTAACTTTAAAAAACTTTTTTTCTGTGCCGCGTGGCATCGCGCAATCGCACGATGCAAGGAACGAGCACGACAAATCAGACCAAAATTGTTCGTTCGTTGGTTCGAGCTCGAAGTCTGGCGGAGTAATTCCCGTTACCATTTCCGTAGAGTAACGGAACCGAGTAACGGAAACGGAAACGGGAATACCGCTAAGTCGTGCCCATCTCTAGTCTTCATATGTAAAACAGATCATATAAATTGAAAAGAACAATCTTCTCTATTTTGAAAGGGAATAATTGGGTCCACCTGTGGGGTTTTTAAAAAGTGATGATGATGATGATGATGATGATGATGATGATGATGATGATGATGATGATGATGATGATGATGATGATGATGAATGAATTCAGGGTGTAGGGGCTGAAATACTGATATTTTTAAAAGGCTTTTCAAGAACACCAACAAAAGCCTTCCAAAATAGATTCAGTTCTTCCAAAAGAACCCTCAGCTTTGTGAATATGGGATATTGTGCTTCTGTCTCCATGATTACAAAAGCCATGAAATGTCCCACTATCGCTATATCGTGCTAATGTTGTCAGCCCAAGAAAGGATGCCAAATATAACACAGCAAAAGGCAGCTTGAATGTTACTAACACAGATGACAGGAGTCAAGATGATCTACACAGGCTCTCCTCTTGTGCTCACTATCCTTCACACTTGTTGAAAAACAGTCTGGACAATTCCTTTGTTGTTGGTGAGAAGTAGTTAACTTGTGAAAAATCAGGAGCCACCTTCTAGGATTTTTCCTTACCCTAATATCACTTTGGAAATAGTAGTGAGTACAAGAGGATATCTCCTGGAATGGATATAGAAGCAGAGTTTCCCTTATCCATAAACTTGGAGATTTAAAAAGAAAAGATTGAGTTCTAGCAATCTTACACAGCATAATGTTTCCTTGGCTCCCTTCCCAGTGATTCTGTCCAAGAAAGATGTCATTCTGCATGACAACAACTGTAATAATCCTGTGGAGCTTGGTATGTTTTTGTGGGATTGGCCTTCAGCTTTCAGCTGGTGTGAATGGGATCTCCATCTTCCATGGAGTTAGAGAGAAATTCCCAACCCACCGTTCACCTGTGGACTAAAGTGTTGGGAGTTCTGATGTAGACGATGCCCTGAAGGCCACATGTGTGGCTGTTGTAAGCTATGGATTTCAGGAGGACAGTGAGGGGGGAAAGAGGAAGAATTTCTGGATGGACACCATTGACTGGTAAGTGTTCAGGTCATAGGTGGTGTTGGGATTATGTGAGCACTTGACAACCAGCTTGGAAATGATCCATCGCCAGGATCCCAACACAGGTTGTTCAGACGGGTTCCTGGTCCCACCTGAGGAAGCATCCTGGGTACGCCAAGATGGGATGAGAGACTGGAGAACCAGTGGCAGGTCTGCTGGCAACAGAGGAAACTAGAGATGGGCTTTTTGTTTTGGAAGTGGTCAGCTTCCAAACCTAAATGCGAGAGCCCAGCTGGTGCTCGGAACTGGAGGAATGCAATCAACCTATCCCTTACCTTGCGCCGGGCTCACACGGAGCTAAACTCCAATGATGAAGAAGCCTGTGACATCATCTTTCCTTCTCCCTGGCTCTGGCCAATCAGATGGAGATGGGATGATGCATTTCCTTGCACAGCTCCTGATTGGCCAGCACCAGGGAGAAGGAAAGATGACATCAGAGTTTTTTTTTCCATCATTGGAGTTTAACTCTGTGTGAGCCCAGCGCAAAGTCAGGGATAGGTTGATTGCTCTCCTCTGGTTCTGAACACCACCTGAGCTCTCACGTTTCATTTTGGAAGCTGACCACTTCCAAAACAAAAAGCCCATCTCTAGAGGAAATGGTAGCAACAAGCAGCCCTGCACCAACGACCTCAGCATACATGACACCAGTCAACTGGTACTCCTCTTCCTCTTCTTATTTCACTGCCCTTCACATCATTCACTGCCCTTCACATGTGGTAAACCCAGCCGTGTCCACATAAACCTTTGTTGTGCCACCAAGGAAGTTTACCACACAGACAGGGTGCCAGTCACCAGCAGTGATAATTTAGGGAGTTGGATGGGAAGGGAACTCAGTCTATTCTATTCCAAGGACAGTGGAATACCTCCATGCAAACCCACTCTGTGTTTGGCCCATCCATGAAGGGTTTTGGAACTAGTCGAAGAGGCAGGGCTCCATTGATCCCATTGAAGGACTGTTAGCAACCTTTTCTGTTAGCTTTTTGGACTGTTTGGGAGTGCAGTGAACTCCCTGGCACCCACAAAAGTTCTTAAGTTTATAGTTGAGCAACGTTGGCTCTTTCAGAGTTTGTGTAGATGTCATGATGTACGGGGGCATGGCAGGCTCTCACACTCTTCCTGTAAAAAAACGGCCATGAAACTTTTGAGAAATCCCAAGAGATTTCCTAAAGATTTTTTCAGAGAAAAATAAATTCATCTCGCATAGAGAAATCTGACCGCAAGGAGTAAAGATTATTTCTCTGCACCTCTGTTTCTGTATGAAAATGAGAGGCCGGGAGACTCTCATGGCTCCTGAGAATTCAGTTGTGTGAAGTAAGGTGGCAGGTTCTTTATTCCAGTGCAATCGGGATGAGAATATCATTTCTTTGCTTTTATTTATTTATTTTAATTTAAAAACGTATTAAAACTTCTTTTTTCCTACTCAGGGTAGAAAGAATGTTTAAAAAAAGATTAAAATCCTTCAGGGTTTTTTTAAGGCCTCAATCCAATTGTTAATTGTAACTGGAGTAGACCTGCCGTTAGCGCCTCTCTTGCATTTAATACAAATGTGGCTTCGGTCAAGTTCCTTTGTGTCTTTTCTCTCCTAAATTGACTTAGGGCCAATTCAGGCACTCGGGGTTATTTTAGAGAAGAGCTTTCGTTCTGGGTGGTGCCATCAAGTCAAGTCAAGTTGAGTTTATTGCAGCTATAAGCCCATAAATTGTTAAAAGAGACACATAAAATACATAAGGCATAATATAAGGGTGAACAGTGTTCATACATCAGAGCTCATTGTACATGCATCAGGATATCAGGAGTATTCAGCAATGAGTAGGTTGCCCAGAGTGAGTCATCTTACTCCCTTTTATAGCTGTCCTGCCCGTTTTTATTTTAAAAAACAGTATTCAGAAATCTCGCCACTTGCAAAGTTGTGTAGGAATCAATGTCTTGTAATAATAAGGCCATGTGGTGCTGCATGGGGTTATCAGCTAACTTCTGTATAATAAAACTTCAGAATTTTTCCCTAGCTGTACTATGTAAAGGACAGTAAAATATTATATGCGGAAGGGATTCTACTGACTTCTTGTCACACTCACATAAGGGGGACACTGAACCCTTGGAGAATCTATGTCTCCGCACATTTGAGGGAAAAACATTAAACCTCGCACTAGTAAACGCGAGACGATGGGATATAGAAAAGAGGGACGACAAATATGATGGAATACGGCGTGATGGGACTATGCCGAAATATCAGAGGGAACAAACGCCCCCGCCTAAGGAGTGGTTAATTTGGAGTTCAATGTCATTCATTCTTTGTCCAATAAGTCATTTAGCTATGGCGAAATCTATTTTTAAGGATTCCGATAGAGAGATTCCAATACTCAAAAGTTTAGCATGGATTTTACTAGACCAGGGATTTGTGTATTCATACGCCAAAGGCACTGGAACAAATAATGATCAGGGAGCCTGTGCCATGCAGCCAACCAGTAATTGAAAACTCGTTTCCAGATAGTAGTCACTAGTGATGGGATTTGTAGCTCGAGACGTATTGAGGCATTACTCACGCAAGGGGGAAGTTTTAAAAGATGGAGAAGGAACTGATTTTGAAGTGTCTTGAGAGGTGTTAGATTTGACATCGCAGCCCAAAGCGGGGCAGCGTAGCTAAGGGTAGGTACTACTTTTGCTTTATACAACTTCAGAGCCAAGGGGATGTGAAAAGCCCCATTGGCAGAGAAAAACTGGAGCAATGCATAGAGGAGTACTTTCCCCTTATTCTGTAAATATTGAATTTGGGGTGTCCAACTCAGGTTATAGTGGAACAAGACTCCCAAATATTTAAACTTGGAGACTTGTTCTACTGGGACTCCATCAAGTTTCCACATAAATTTTCCAAGATCTAGAGAAGACCAGTACTTTAGATTTCCCATAATTAAATGCCAGGCGATTGAGCTGGCAGTATGCCGCAAAGACCTTTAAGGCCCTAGTTAATCCAACTCTTGAGTACGAAAGGATCACTGCATCATCCGCATATAAAAGGAGCAGGCAGCGATAATCCGCTAATCGGGGGGCATGACTAATTACATGTGACTCAGTTAGGAAAGACCTCATATCACTGATAAACAGGTTAAAAAGGAGCGGGGCTAGAATGCAACCTTGACGAACTCCTCTATTTATCGGTACCTCATTTGTGAGAGCACCGGCTGGGGTAAGGGGCCATCAAATATTTTGATTGCCCAAAGGAGCGGCCATGATAGATGGAGACTCCTGTGCAATGTAGTCCATAAAGTTAGTTTTCCAAGAGCTGAGATTTGCTCTGTGTGTCCTTCTGTATCAGGAACCTGGGATGCTCCATAGTCCTTCAGGACAGGTAACCCAAGTTAAATGTATGCTACTGCGGTCTTCAAGTGTGTTACATGCAGCCAGGGCCGGCACTAGTTTGTTTTTGTTTTTTTGCGCCCTAGGCGAGGGGCGGGGGTGGGCGGGCAGTGGCGGGGGGCAGTGGCAGCAGCTGCAGCAGGGCCGGGGGCGGACGGGCAGCAGGGGGGCGGACGGGCGGCAGGGGGGCGGATGGCGACGGGCACGGGGGGTGGCGATGGGCGTGGGGGTGGCAGGCAGACGGCAGCGGGCGGCGGGCGGACAGACGGTGGGGGCCAGCAGCGGCGGGGGCAGTGAAGGGCAGCAGGCTGGCCAGCGCCCCCTCTCAATTTTGGCACCCTAGGCAACTGCCTATTTCGCCTTAATGGACACGCCGACCCTGCATGCAGCATACAAAATGAATAGTGTAAAATCAGAAACAGCCCTTCGATATTCATTAGGGGAGAAAGCCGTACACATCATGTGATAAGTTCATCTCATGCCTTGAGAGCTGTAGCTCTAAAGAATTAGACTTCCTTAATACGCTCACCTCTTGACCCTCGTGGGAAAGGCAAGAGATTCATAGCAAATTATGGACTGAAAAACTCCAATGAATCTCCATTACAGCATGAAATGAAAAAGGAAAATGAAACTAAATGGAGGATCTCCCCCTGGGGTTGGCAGCAGCAGCGACTTATATGAACATCTTGTTAAATGGGAGATAGGGGTGGAAGGAGATTTTGGTGGCACGGAAGCTAGGAGAGGGTAAAGTTTGTTTTACTTAAATAAGCGTTGCTGCACTTCAGCAGGTTCTGACAGGACACTGATCATGCGTTAACTGTGATATATGTAAAGGAGGTTTAGGGGTGGAAGCAAAAGAGAATGCAGAGTCGGAAAAAGTAATGTGATTATACATCTGGGTGTCTCCGGTACAAAGCTATACGTACCTCTGAAAAGCAGAGGAGTTTTTTAATTGGCTTTTTCCAAGGTGGCCCTGCCAAAAACTATGTCCAGGGCCACAGATGCAGAAGATCCAGGGACCCATTAGCTATAGGAACCAGACTGCAAGACAAGACTCTTTTGAGCACCAAGTGCTGAAGAGAGATGAGGAACAATGGGCATTGTTACAAAGCTACTGCTTCTTGAGAATAGGCACAGTTCATTCCCTTGTGTGTAACTAAGGCTGCTTTTACACGACCCCTAAAATCCGATGCAAACAGCTCCCAGATGTGGAGCTTAAAATTGTTTTCCCACCAGCTGCGGACTTTAAAAAAATTAAGTACGACCACGCCCACCTAAGCGCACCCCAGCGCATTTTACAAGTACCTGGTGTCCGGAGGTAAAAAAAATCTCTGATGTGGCTTGTAAAGCTGTGGATGCCGGGCTCTCCTCGCCTTCTGTTTGTTTTTGCTGTCCCCGCCGCCCCTTTAACAGACAGGAATCCCTACGGGGCTGCTCCGAAGGCAGACAGAGGTGAGCCTGCATTTTTCTCTCCCTTTTTTCCTCCCTCCCCTCACCGCAGACAAGAGCAATGGAGTGCGGAAGGGTGGGAACACAGGAAGCTGAACAAACCTCCACAATCTCTGGTCCGAATTTAAGTTGCCAGTGGATTTTAGAGGTCGTGTAAAAGCTCCCTAAAACTCCAGAATGTAAATGAACTATGGCGTTTTCATGTTTCTTCCTCCACCCCAGCATTATCTGCTCATCTTTTTTGGAGGGTATAATTTGAGCCAACTTTTTAAAAAAACTTAAAATGCAGTTATGTAGGGATCCTGCATCTCAAGGCAACAAATTCCATCCATATTATCCTCTCCATTAATATTTTCGAAAAGGAGTTTCTGTTCTTGAAAGCAGAGCAAAAAAGTGCTCTGCTTCTATCTGGAAGTTGAGTCATGGCAACTGGACTTCTTTTCTTGAGAAATTGAAACATTTCGCTGCTCATCTGCTTCTAAACCACCCTATAGCGCTTCAAGCACTCTCTGGGCATTGTTACTGTACTCTGGGGTGCTCGAGAACATATCCTGCCCCTCGTCTGTATGACAGCCTTTCAAATATTTGAAAAATGCTATTATGTCACCCCCTTGGTCTTCTTTTCCCAAGGCTAAACATTCCCAGTTCTTTCAGTCTTTTCTCACAGGGCTTCGTTTTCAGCCACCTGCTCATCCTTCTTGCCCTCCTCTAAACCTGAGTTATACTAAGCCCTGCTAAGCCCTGGTGAAGAAGAATTTACCAAACTCACTCTATAACCCAGAGCACAGAGAGAACTCCTAGTTCCCTGAGCTCCTTGCCCTCTGAAGATGCCAGCCACAGAGTCTGGCGAAATGTCAGGAAGAAATACTTCCAAAATACAGCAAAACAACCCCAAAACCCCACAACACTTATCAGATCCCAGCCGTGAAAGCCTTCAAGAATACAATTTACCAAAACTTAAGATGTTTTTGCATTTGTAATGGAAGGAATATGAGCTTTTAGTTAGAAAGCTGAATGTGAGAGAAACCAATTCTGGCCGATTGATCCTTGACCATTTAGGTTTTAATTACTTGATTCTTAAATAGATGGCTTTATTTTCAGCCCCATCAGTCCCAAACTAGAGTTCTCAGTCTTCTGAATCTAACTCATCCTTGTCTTTTCCAATTGTCTTCCCATCTTTAAAACAGAGGTATGGTGATCAGGCACAAGACAGACTTCAGAAGACACCCACACCCATTGAAAATTGTGGAGAATTTCATTTCAATTGTTCTAATGGGATTTTAAAATTGTTCTATATGTTAGAGATAAAGAGAAATGCTTTTTAAAAAATAGCGGAGAAAGCAAAAATTTCCTTTGTCTCACCCTTATTTTATTCATGCAACCCCTGCATTCCCTACTGTGATACTCTGAACCTCACACTGGAGAGCAGGGAGGGGAAAAGAAAGAGGGGAAATAGAATGAATATTTAAAAAGCTGCTCAACTTGGAAAGTAGGTATAGAATGAAATCTTCCTCTGTGTGTGTACGCAGAGGAAGACATGTGTGCATTGTGGGCACACACACACAAATACAGGCCTGCCTGCCTGTTTCTCTGTGTCAACTCGATGCGAATCCATTTCAAACTACAGGAAAAGAAATTCCATTTGACCTTTAGGAGAAACTTCCTAATGATTAGAGCTGTCCGGTAGTGGAATATGCTGCCGTGGAGGATGGTGGAATCTCCTCCTTTGGAGGTTTTTAAACAAAAGCTGGAGAGCTGCCTAGATGCCCTAAGCACATCTGATCTTGCCTGATTTCAGAAGCTAAGCAGGGTCGGCCCTGGTTAGTACTTGGACGGGAGACCACCAGGGTACTGTAGGCGCCTGGAGTAGGAACTGACAAACCACTCCAGTACTCCTGCTAAGAAAACTCCATGGACATGGAGTCATGAAGAGTCAGTCACGACTGTAACAACGCAACACACACACACACACACACACACACACACACACACACACACACAGAGAGAGAGAGAGAGAGAGAGAGAGAGAGAGAGAGAGAGAGAGAGAGGCTGGGTTTGGACTGGATGGCCCTTGAGGTCTCTTCCAACTCTCATGATTCTCTGATTCTATATGTGTGCAGGCAAGTATGGATTCATTTCCAGTTTCTATCCTGAGTTCTCCTTGTCTCCATTGGCTTTGCCAGCTGTTGGCTGCTGTGCCTTTCGCCACACCAGCTGTAATGGGCATCAACTGCCTTACACCAGCGTTTGCACCAGTGTCATGGAACACCATTTGACCCTCAGCTTCACCCCGTCACCTGCTGTGTACGTTCCCCTTGCTTGCCTCTGCTGGACGCACCACTTCAGTTTGGCAGCCAGGAAGATGCAGCTTTTGATTAGGTTAATTCCTTCCACAGATAGTCGATACGCCGGCCTCTTTTGCGCCTCCGAAGGCTTGAGAGCCTATTGATATTTCTTAAGGCTCTTATCAAGCCACGAGCTGTGAGCTGGGGGAAAAAGGGAACTTGGAGAGGCAAGCGTGTTCTGCTTGGCATGTTGCAGGCTGGAGTTTGATCCACAAACTATGAAAATGTCTTCCTGTCCAGACAAGCTGTCAAATATCAGCTGCTTGCAGCTTGTGGCTAAGCCTCTGCCAGTAAAAACCACCTGCCTGGAGAGGAAAATGGACTTAACAGTTAAAAAAATAGCTTAACATGGAAATGAAGACTTGAAATTGGAAGCCCAGAGCACCGAGAAAGCTGCCTTGCTGACCCTCACTCTGTCTAGCCTGCAGTTTTCAACACAGGGCTGATAATTACTCTGCCAGGTTTGAGGCAGAATTCTATCCTAACTCTGTCTGGACATAACAAGGATTGAGTTTGGGAACTTTTGCCTGCAAAGTATGCGCTCTGCCACAGAGCTGCAGCCCCACCATTAGAGGTAGCACATCCCCCTGCCCCCGTATCTCTGTGGATCATTCCTCCCACATAAACGTATGCACCTTGAGTTGTGCCCTTGGGTGGGGTCTTCCTCACATGACCAGCGACACACTAGTCGCAAGCATTGGTCTCACAGTGAACACTCTGCTTGCAAGATGGCCATTGTGTGCTTTGTTCACCTAACACAGAGGTATCCAAACCTTTTGCAAGGAGGGCCAGATTTGGTGAGGTGAAAAATGTGTGAGGGCCGATCATTCAGCCGCATTTGGCTCCCTGGCCGGACTTTGGACAAGCCTCTAGTCCATGCAAGGATGCGGGGAGGACGCTGCAGCAACGGAGCTGGGTGTGGGTAGGCGGGGGGGTGGACAGAGGCAGGGAGGGCAGGCAAACTGTAAAACTGCAAGCTGACATCTCCATCCGGTATGGGCATGGGCCAGCTGGCGGAGATGCGCGTCAGGCTGAGCCAATGGAGAGAAGAGGCCATGGGCCGCTCAAAATTTGAAAATGGGCCACATTTGGCCCCCGGGCCTGACTTTGGACATGCCTGCCCTAACAGTATCATAGTTTGTCTACAAGTTGGGGGATAACGGGCTCAGTCACATTGCAAATGAGAAGGAGCTTGAGATTATTGTAGAGTAAAGGCTGAATGTGAGCCAACAGTGTAATGTGACTGCAAAAAAGGCAAATGCTATTTTAGGATGCATTAAGTAAAGTCTCCACCCCCCCCCCCCCTATTTCAGCACTGGTCAGACCTCATCTAGAGTATCACATCTACTTCAGGCCATCACACTCGAATAAGGATGCCAACAAATTGGAGCAAGTTCACAGGAGGGGAACAAGGATGATCAGGGGACTGGAAGCCAAGCTCTATGAAGAAAGAGTGAAAGAAAGCCTGCTTCCTTGGGACTGTTAGAGCAGTGCAACAATGGAATCAGTTACCTCCGGAGGTGAGGAGTGTTTGAACGCAAGAGGAATTCAATAGAAAATAGGACAACCACCTACCAGATCTGCTTTTATTTGGATTCCTGCATAGAGCAGGCGGTTGACCACTTCTGACTTGATTCTATGATTCAATGGTCCTGAATGTCTAAAAAAAACACCCCTGATTCTATTTGCACCCTGCAAATAGTGGAATATGCTGCCACGGAGGGTAGTTGAGTTGTGTCTCCTTCTTTGGAAGTCTTTAAGTGGAGGCTGGATGGCCATATGTTGGGAATACTGTGATGGGGGTTACTGCATGGCAGGGGGTTGGACTAGGTGGCCCTTGAGGTCTCTTCCAACCGTATGATTCTTTGATTTTTACATACCTTATTCTGACTTATGATCAGTTTCTCATTTCTCAAGAGCCTTGTGGCGCAGTGGTTAAACGCCTGTACTGCAGGTAAAACTGGGCTCATGACCTGGGATCCAATTCCAGGTAGCAGGCTCATGGTTGACTCAGCCTTCCATCCTTCCGAGGTCCGTAAAATGAGTACCCAGCTTGCGGGGGGGGGGGATGTTTACCCTGCATACTGTAATTCAACTCTAAAACACCCAGAGACTACTTGAAGAGGTATGGTGCGGTATATAAGCAGAACACTTTAACATAGCTGCTACTCAAAAGTGGTGTTCACCTTATCCCAATGCCCACCCATGTTAGCTTAATTTTGAACAATGTTTTTGAATGTATCAATCCAAAATGCTGTTGTGCCTGTTGAAAGAGTTGAGTGATCCCTTTATCAGGAGGACCATCAAGATATCAGCTGAGTCATGCAGCTTTTCAGTTCTGCAAAATTCTTCCTAAGTGAAATACACTGGACCAGCTTAGAACAGAGGAACAAGATGGGCGATATGTTGGCACTTTGCAGACCTTTCTGCAAGGAGAACCCAGCTTTTGGCTGTATATCAGGAAAAAGCTTCCTAACTGTTAAAGCAGTACAACAATGGAACTAATGACTTCAAGAGGTGATGAGTGCTCCAACGCTGGAAGCATTCAAGAGAAATTTGGGCAGCCATCTGGCCGACAGCCTTTGATTTGTATTATTTCATGGAGCAGGGGATTGGACTTGATGCCTTTACGGCCCCTTTCCAACTTCACTATTCTCTGATTCTCTGATTCTACTATTCTGTTATTACAAATGCAAGAGCAGCTGATACCTTTATTGTGTTGCGTGTGTTGTGTCGTTACAGTCGTGACCGACTCCTTGTGACCCCATGTCCATGGAGTTTTCTTGGCAAGAATACTGGAGTGGTTTGCCAGTTCCTACTCAAGGAGCCTACAGCACCTGGTATTCCCTGGTGGTCTCCCATCCAAGTACTAACCAGGGCTTCCAAAATCTGCTTAGCTTCCAAAATCAAGCGAGATTGGATGTGCTTAGGGCACCTAGGAAGCTACGATACTTTTAATTAGACCACTAAAAAAGAAAACAGACACCAGACAGCTAATTCATGTTCAGGCTGTGCACCAAGATGTTGTGGGTACTTCCAAAAATCATATGCTTTTATTTCTATTATTTCTATCTATCTATCTATCTATCTATCTATCTATCTATCTATCTATCTATCTATCTATCTATCTATCTATCTATCTATCTATTTATTTATTTATTTATTTATTTATTTTGTTGTTGTTGTTGTTGTTGTTATCATTGTTGTTGCACCAGGCTGCAGGTGTTGGGTTTGATTGATATGCCATCTGCTTTGTGAGATCTTGTGTAGATTTACAGATATGCCCTCTGTACCAGTGTGTTTTCACCTCCTTGTGCCCTAGAGTTAAAATGGCAAATATTCAGCCATTGCAAAAACATATACATCTCTGATAATCTGTCATCCAAAAGATATGTAAACCCTGAAGCTGTCCTGTTGGAACTTCTCACCACTCAAAGATGGAGAAAACACATGCCTTCCGAATTGGATGCGTGGTGACAAATTAGGAGGAGGAAAACAAAAAAGCTATAGGATGTCACATATATTTGCTAAATTTCCATTCCAGTGAATTGGAGGAGGGGGAGTGTTATTTGGGAGTATGCCCACCTCTTTGATTCAGTGTAAGATACCCAACTGTTCTTGTTTCTGCTTTATTCCATCCGGTAGGTTTTAAAGATACAGACGGCATTTAATGATAATGATAATAATTTACATTTATATGGTGCCTTTTATCCAATGTGATCACAAAACTGCATTATACAAAACTGCTTTTTAAAAAAGGAAAGGAAGGAAGGAAGCAGGGGGGGGAGAAAGAAAAACTTGCGCTATGTAGGAAGCATTTTATCCACAGTTAAATTGCATCTACCTCTAGAAGATGACAGCAAGTGATTCAACGGTACCATATAATTGCCTGGAAAGTACCCCCTCCTTCCCCACTGTCAGGGTGCTTGGGAGGCCTGGCGGTAATTTAGTAATAAAAGAGAGTTGTAAAAACACTTTAAAACAACAATGCATTAAAACCAAGCCTACTAAAAGACCCAAACAAAACCAACACAGAGAAAGAAAGAATCAAAGTGGGAAACCTTGGATGCTGTTAAGGCTTTCAAGGTCAAGAAAGCAAATTGGCTTGCCATTTTTCTCTGGTTATCAGCAAACATTGATGAACATCCCCTGGCTCAGGCACTGAGTGATGTTTAGAACTTAATGTCTAAATTATAAAGTGTTGGTGCTTAGTTTGGTCTAGAAGTCATGATCTTAGGTTGAAAGCAAGAACAGGGCAGATACATTAGTTGAGATGTCAATATGATCTGTTATGTCTGGGTTAGGAAATAACAGTCTGGAATGCTTTTACCTGTCATGTCAGATGCAAGAAAAACAAAATTAAAAGGTAGGCAGTGGGGGGGGGGTGTTATAGTGAACTGAATACTGTTGTTAGCCCCAGTTAGAGTAGACCTATTGGATGAATTGGCCTTACATAAGTATTGGTTTAACAAATCTCTTCCATTCAATGAATCTAGTCTGATCAGAATTAACAACTGGATTTAGGTTTTTTATTAAAACTTGGGAAAAGTTGCTTTTCACACTTGGAGTCCCACTGGCCATCCTGGCCAAGGATTTCTAGGTGTTTACTCTGAAAAAATTGTTTCCAGCCTCTGGGAAAAACCTTATTGGTGCTGGCCAATCAGAAAGGGAGGTGGGATGATGCATGTCCCTGTACAGCTCCTGATTGGCCAGCGCCAGGGAAAAGGAACAATGATGCGTTGGTGGCTACTTCCTGGTTGGAGTTTAGCCTCATGAGAAGTAAGGAAAGGCAAGTCAAAGGGTGATTTCATTTTGGACGATGGGTCCAAGTTCCACACAGCAACTGTGCTGCCGTAATTTGTTTTGGAACCAGACCCATTCCAAAATGAAAGGCCCATGCCTAGTGTACACTCCAAATAAAGCCCTACCTAACCAGTCTGCATAGATCAAAGAAGAAGCCTTACCTACCCACAATTGTCTTTGCAGAAGTACATGAGCAATATGACATGACAAGTGACATATCCCAAAATTACACCTCCTGCACAAAGACCTTGCCTCCTATCAGAATCGGTCATGGTAGCCTTCTCTGCAGCCTCGTGCACTGAAGTCATGAATTATATTTGATTTTCAGGAGGATCTGCCAGGCTCTGGAAAGCGAGGCCAGGAAGAATAAAAGCAGGGAATTGAGCTCACACAAAAGGCACTTAGTGATATTCATTCAAAATTCATAGGCACAAAATTGCAGTCTGCTTGGATTTGTTTCCTTTTGGAAATTACAGGAAAGTACAGTCACCGAAAACTGTTATTCAAATAGCCACTTTATATGATTAGGCCCACAGGAGACTGTACTTACCGATGAAGCCCCAGTATAATCCCACGTGTTCCCAAGGCGGGGAGGTGACGTTGGGTAGAATGGAGAATTGATGGCATGCCAGTCACTGTAATGGATCTTCAGGGCAAGGTTGTTTGAAGGAAGGGCAGGAGAAAGTTGTTATTCAGAATATGCAGGGATGTGTTTGTGTGTTTTTTTTTCTCTCATGGAAATTTCTGACAGACCTGCTTTCATGCATGCACACCTAAAATTTAGGAGAAAATTTGATGGTATTGTGACCCTATTTTCCAACAAGGCATATAAGCATTTGTTTAGTCCTTTTTTAAAAAAAACTCCAACTCCACCCCATTCCCATGTCTTCTCCCCACTTTTAATTGCAAGGTTATAAACGTTTCTGTAGGGCTTTTTGTTTTGAAGGGGAATTCTTTTAACAATGTGATGATTAATTTACTCCCTCTTAGCAGTAGCTTTTGGGCAATTGGTATGCAAATAGTGTACTTTACAGAGGTGTTTCTCTAGACAAGGCACCTGTAAATTTTCATAGTTGACTAACAGAAGGATTTCTCTAGTAATACAGTAGTAAGAATAATAACTGTGTGCGAGCAAGTCAATTCTAACTTATGGTGGCATTTTTCAGGGGTTCTCGGGTAGACAATACACAGAAGTGGTTTACCATTCCTTTCTTTTACAAAGGTGTCCTGGGACTGTCCAGTTTGCCCAAGGCCACACTGTCCGGCTCTACTCACAGGAGGCATATTGGGAATTACATTCCCAGCCTCTCGCTCTGCAGGCAGAGACCTAAACCCCTAATGCAAGGATAGGCAATACCCTGTAGACCACTAAAAATCATCATATAATGTGCGAGCTTTCACGGGTCAAACACCACTTCGTCAGGCTTATACCAGCAAGAAGAAGTTAAAGCCCATCATCATTATACAGTAGGACCCCCATATCCACTGATTCGTTAATGACTGATTCAGTTATGCACGGTTGGCAGAGGGAAAAATTAAATAAATAATCCAGCAGATGCAAAGCAAGCTACTGCCACAAACAGCAACTGCAAAGCAAGCTGCTGTCACAAACAGCAGCCGTAAAGCAAGCTACTGTGTTGCAATAATCAAGTAACGGGAAAGTGCTTTGTTCTCTCTCACACACACACACACTCTGACACAGAAAACCTGAGACTTCGATCCAGCCAAACCTAGCCTCCTCACCAAGAGGCTCTATTTTATTAAACGTTCTAACACAACTAATTCGTATGAATCATTACATGACTTGTTGCGTAGTTAGAAATTAACTAAATATGGTTATGAAAGGCGTTACTCAAGAAGGCTACATTAATATGCATGTTTACGTGTACAGGAATAACTCTAATTGGTGAGCCTTAGCTTAATTGGTGAAACACAGGTGATGTGATAAGGGATAGACAAACAGCTTCGCTAATTGGTGGGCCTAGCTGGGAAAGTGTTAAGCAAGCAATGAGATCACCTTTTGACTAACTTTAGGATCATGAGACCATGAGACAAGAGAAATGGTGGGGGCTGCGAGCTGACATCCGCTGTTGCAGTTATACTCACAGAGGCTGTTGTCTCTTGAGAAGCCAGAATCAAAGATGGCTCTGGTCATGTCAAGCCACCAGCCCTCATCCAATGCCCCTTATCCCAACACTACTGTTGCAAAACAGCAGCCATAAAGTAAGCTACTGTCACAAAATAGCAGGTTTTTTTGGGGGGGGGGGGTTGGTGTTCTCTCTTATCCATGGTTTTCATTTTCCATGGGAAGGCATGGAACTGAACCCCAGCAGATACTGGGGTCCTACTTATGATTTGTAGTGGTCTACAAAGGTGCCACTTTTTTTTTGCATTTGTATTTATTTTGTATTGATCACACATCTCTCCTTTATTCCAACTAAACCAGTGGTGGCCAAACTTTGGCCTTCCAGATGTTTTGGACCACAACTCGCAGAATTCCAAGCCTGTACTGTATTGCCAATGACAAAGGACTGTGGGAGCTGCAGTCCAAAACATCTGGAGGGCCAAAGTTTGGCCACCACTGAACTAAACCACTGGGTCTGAGATACTCGGTAAGGCACTATAAGACTAGGATAGGGCAGAGTTGGTCTGTCACTCCAACTTGCACAGCGCATCCTGTACGGCCATAGCTTCCTAGTAACTGTTATTGTGAAGCTTGAGATGACATTCAATAGCTTTTAATCTGACTTCAGTCTGGCAGAGCTTTTTTTCTTTAAACCATTAAATTGTTAATTGCATTGTCAAAAGCTACATATGGCCCTGAGAAGTCATTTCTCTTAACCGAATGTGTTATATATCATCATGGGGGCAGGGTCGGCACTAGGTTTTTTTGCGCCCTAGGTGAGGTGCGGGGGGTGGGGCGGGGTGGGGGCAGGGCAGGGGTGGGGCAGGGCAGGGGGAGGCAGGCAGCGGGGCAGGCGGTGGCAGGGGCAGGAGCAGGGCGGTGGGTGGGTGGCGACGGGCGGCGGGGGTACGGGCGGCAGTGGCCAGCGGCGGCGGGACGGCAGGCAGGTGGCGACAGGCATGGGGGTGGGCAGCAATGGGCATGGGGGGCGGGGGACGGATGCCAACTGGCGGCGGGGGGGGACGGACAGCGGTGGCCAGCAGTGGGCGGGGCAGCGGGGGGGCAGCAGGCTGGCCGGTGCCCTCTCTCCATTTTGGCACCCTAGGCAACTGCCTAGTTCACCTTAATGGGCGCGCTGCCCCTGCATGGGAGCATGTTTTTAAAGGAAGATAGGATGTACACTAGCAAAAAATAAAAATAAACGTGTAAGAAAATCCTCTTAAGTACTTGTTACATTGAACAATAGACTTTATTTCATTGTGTAAGAGTCAAAATAGATACTAAAGGGCTGTGTATTCCCTCTGCTTAATATTTTTTCTATCCTAGAACAAGATTTCCTCAGAGATGTGGGCCTTAACACTCAGATTTATAAATTAAATATGTGCTTACCTTTCATTGACCAATTAAAAACACAGGAGGTTTTTGCAAGATGTGTGTGTGTGTGTGTGTGTGTGTGTGTGTGTGTGTGTGTGTGTGTGTGTGTGTGTGTTGTGTCGTGACAGTTGTGACCGACTCTTCTTGACTCCATGTCCATGGAGTTTTCTTGGCAGGAATACTGGAGTGGTTTGCCAGTTCTTACTCCAGGCGCCTACAGCACCTGGTATTCCCTGGTGGTCTCTCATCCAAGTACTAACCAGGGCCAACCCTGCTTAGTTTCCGAAATCAGGCGAGATTGGATGTGGTGCTTAGGGCATCTAGGCAGCCACTTGCAAGAGAAAGAGGTGAGGAAAACCATGTGCTATGACAAATAGATGTTTTCCACCAGTTGAGGGAGGCCTCTTCTAAGCACATAGTCAAGTTTGGCCATACACCTCCATTACCATGCTTTTGTTACTTGCTTTTACTAATCTTCACCTGTTGAAATGGATGGATGAAGGAGAGAAAAGCCAGGCAGGCAAAAACAAGCATGAGAAGCTTGTATCATGCCTGCCCGTTGTAAAAACCTGGCTTTTTACAAGGCCTATTAATTTATTTTGCTCAAATGTTTCTTGAGGGTCAGCAGGGAGAATAAGAGTACAATCATAAAAATGGACTGCACAACAGGTGCATTTAAAGAGTAAATCCTCCTGACTTTGTGATTGAAGGACATTTCTAAGCTGGTATTGAAATGTGTACAATTGCACTATCACAGTAATCTGATGCAGGGCAGAATACCGGGGTTTTACTGTTAGCACACAACTCGCTTACTCCCCACCCACTCACCATTTGTGCATTCCAGAGTGTCCTGAACCCAATTTAAAATCCCATTTAGCCTCATTTCCTAAGCCTTCTGCCTGATCCATTAATTCCCACCTCCTCCAGGCCCATGTACGATTCCAGTGGAGCCAAGGCGTCCTTAATTTCTGATAGAAGTGAAGGAACACACAACCAGATCACATCCCTCCCTCCGTCACGTTCCCCAACACAGGCAGCCCAGCTTTCCACCCGTTCCATTTTTTCACACATCAATCAAGGTGTTGGTAAATGTTTGTACACACACAGGCGCCTCCATATGTAGGGATGTCATGAGCGTTGGCAGTTGAAGCTACGCAGCTTGGCAGGGATCCGAGGTGTGTGGTTGCTGCAGCAACAACTTTCTGAGCGAGCCCTAGAGCAACACAGCAGCAGGGGAAGCTGCCTTTTGCCAGGTCAAGCCCTGAGCATGGCTGCCCAGGGTCTCCTTACCGGAGGAATACTAGGGTTTGGAAACCAGGCATGGAGACTGTGCACTCTAGGTTTAGTTTGGACGAGAGGGCTCAGAAATTATGGGAGATGTAGTCTGAAACGAGGAGGAGGAGGAGGAGGAGGAGGAGGAGGAAGAAGAAGAAGAAGAAGAAGAAGAAGAAGAAGAAGAAGAAGAAGAAGAAGAAGAAGAAGAAGAAGAAGAAGAAGAAGAAGAAGAAGAAGAAGAAACGTTGACTCTATCACTGGACTGTAGCTGCTCCCAGTGTGTTGTTAGTCTGTGGAACTCCCTGCTACAAGATGTGGTGATAGCATCTAGCCTGGATGCCTTCAAAAGGGGATTGGACAGATTCCTGGAGGAAAAGTCCATCACAGGTTACAAACCATGATGGAGATGTGTAATCTCCAGGCTTAAAACCAGGGTACTTCAAGGGTCAGATGCAGGGGAGTGGTTGCAGGGGACAGATATCTAGTCTCATATGCTCCCATAGGCATTTGGTGGGGCCACTGTGAGATACAGGAAGCTGGACTAGATGGGACTTTGGCCAGATCCAGCATGGCTCTTCTTCTTATGTGATGAAATGTTCTTATGTTTTTAAGGCGTCTTAGCTGCTCTCTGTGCTTGGCCTGCCTAATAATCATTGGCCTGAAATGTTGTTTTAGATATTTCAGCTCTTTTTTGAATTTCTTTATCAGATGGAATAATATGCTATGTATTTAATCTTCAGGAAATATTTTGGAAGCTTCCACAGAACAGCTGCTGAAAGGTTTAATATGACGTTCCTACCTCCTCTTCCCAATATGCTAGGGGCAGAAAATCCATATGGGGTGTATTCAAAAATTCATACTTACAAAACTCTTTTATTGTATCTTTTATGATGCCAGTTTTTTTTTTGAAAGCACATTTCTTAAAGCTCACTTCTCTTTTGCATCTAGTTGCATTTAAAAAAGAAAAAGACTGCAAACACAACTGTGTTGTACAAAGGAAGATGTGTTTGTGGCATTCATTTGCCCACTTTTTCCTGAATGCAGTTTTTGAAAGCAAGTTCGTAAATATACAGTATACCAATTTCTATACCACATTTTGGAAATTTAAGTAAAAGCAGAAGGATGGTTGCACTTTTTTGCTTTTGTATTATTCCATGAAGTTCACCTAAGGCTGGTTTGCATAAAAAATGTGAAGCAAACAACTGTTGCCCCTCTCTATGCTCAGCAATTTGCTTTAAACCCTTGCAAGCAAGCGTACTGTATAGTTGACTAGCTTTGAATATATACAGTGGACCCTCATATAACAAAGGGTTTGTATAACATAATATCTGTACAACATAAAATATTCCAGAGATAGGGGAAATTTGCTTAACAGAATCGCCTATGGGGCGAATCCGTACACCATAAAAAGGGTCACGATTAGGGATTACTCCATTTTCAATGCAATCCTATGGGAAAATTGCATAAAGGAAAATTTGCTTTACATAATTTCATTTGGAACGAATTAATTCCTTTATACAAGGTACCACTGTATATGGAAGTAACTAAGTAGCCCAAGAATCCTCAATGTCGGGAGTAGAGATGGGCACAAATCAGAAAAATGGCATTTCGTTTGTCGTTTGTCATTTGGAGGGTCTGTTTCGGTTTGTTTCTGTTTTTTGTGATTTTTTGCAAAAAAATCGTTTTCGTTTTCATTCATTTCATTACCATTTATTTCAAAAAAAAATTAGGATTTTAAGCAATTCACTCATATTGCAGTAACGGAAACGAAACGCACGACAAAAATTCCGGTGTTTCTGTTTGTTTCATTTCATTTTAGAGACAAAATTCGTTTGTCATTTCGTTACGTAACGAAATGAAAAAATGAAAACAGAAACGAAAAATTGTTCATTTCGTGCCCATCTCTAGTCGGGTGTCTTAACTGCTTGAATCTCTAGTCTCTGGTGAATCTTGTATTTCCAGAGTCCACTGAAGGAGGATCCCCATGGAAGGGGAAGCTGAAAAGAAACCAGCAGGTATGTCTGATTCAGGTAAATGCCAGCTGGTTGGTCTGCCCATTGAAGTGCCCGATTTCCAAGCCAATATGCCTTTGCCCCCCCTCCTTCCCACCCGGCAAAATAATCAGGCGAGACACCGGAATGGGATTAACTCCGGCCACACTTTTTTGAATTTAAACCAATAACTTGGGTAACGTAAACTCAGGAGGGGACTGGTGTAGTGCGGATTATTGATTGAAACCCTGAGGTCTCCCGGGACCCCTCCAACCAGCCAGCATTGGGCGAGTCACTACCCCCTGTCAGCATGGTCCATAAGACAGCACCTCCAAGGCTGGTAACATTCATACCTGTCAAGAATTGTAGTTTTGACAAAATGTCTGTAATATATACTTAGATTACAAAATGGATCCTATGTAAAATGCTATGTCATGAGCTAGACAAGAATGTGTATTGGGTCTGGGTCACAGGTGTAAAGAATCATCAGTACTGGAAGGTCAGGATGATTAGACACAGGTGGTATAGCTAAATCACCTCATCCCATGTAGTGTGTGATTGGCTTACACCATATTGCTTTATGTATAAAAGTAGCAGGCAAACCAAAGTAAATTGGGACTGCCTAAGGTGAGACAGATATCCCCACACTCTGTCGTATCTTTTCTATATGCTGTCCTTTGGATATTGTTATTGTATATTACTCTTTGTCATGTGTACATAGGTAATATAAGTTTTCTACTAAGTTCTATTGCTTTTTTCATTTGTCTCCTACCTCCTTAATCACTAAATGCATTTGTTCTTCCACAATGCTGCTAATCTGTGCTAGTGGTTTACATATTTTCTTCAACATAACATATCCTTATATGCATAATAGGGTTATATACTTATAACAATACCAAATCCCCCTGGGTCCTCAAGCCCCGATCCTGGTGATTCTTGGCCTGGGGGTGCCTCCCAGAGAGTCCTTCCCACTGTCACTGTAATCTCCTGATTCTCAACAACCAGAGGTTGGATGGGCTAGCATCGGATACTTGCCTCCTCCCAACTCACCAGCTGCATTGACTTTCCGCACTACCGCCATGTGTGACCAATGCAAGACAACCCAAACAGAAACACCCCCCAGTATCAGTATGGGATAGGCAAAAAAAAATCCCATCCATACTAAGCCCATCTGTGGACAGAACAAAAAATTCCTATCCGGCCCCATCAAGCAGCTAGTTAGACTCATACTAGTATCAATCTATGGGGTGGGTGGATGGAGAAGGCTCGATGCCGGCAAGAGGCTGCTGTCTGGGAGGAGTCCTGTTATATACAGGACTCCTCTGCCCCTCCCCTCCCGATCTGTAGCTATCTCAGCACAAGTCTCGTGCTGTCTTCACCAAGAGGAGGCAAAACCAACCGCCCTTCGGATGAACCCGCTGGTGAGTGGCCTCTCCTCGTCTGCAGTGAGGCCTTTGCAGACTGAACTATTAGTACAGCAGTTGGGTTTGTTTGAGGAAGAAGAGAGGCATTCACTGATTTTCTGAGAGGTTTATTGAGTTGTATTTGACAAGGATGTTGAGATGGGGTTGCAGTGTCCCCCCCCCTTTCCCTTGTCACGGGTTCTTGATCAGAGGCCAATATCTCCGCCCATTCTTTGGTCACGATCCCTTTACTTTCTGCTTCAGAGCTCAGTGGGTGGCCCATCAAGGGGACACATTGAGGGAAGTTGTATTCAAAGACTGTTGAGTGTGCAGACCTTGCACTGGATAAAGACACCAGCCACAACTGGATGTCCATGGTGATGGAGTTGTAGTAAATGGCAGGTATGCACAGAAGTCCTGTCATGCACTCCACGTGCAAAGCAGGCAACAACACCCCTTAAATATCTTGCTTTGCACAGTTTCAATCTTAACAGCTGAATAGAGGCCTTGTTGATCTATCGGTCTGCTTATAGGATAAGGTTTTATTTTTCTCACAGATTTTCCTAGCTGCAGCCATGCAAACAACTCCCATATATACCAATGACCTATACCAGTGATGGTGAACCTTTTAGAGACTGAGTGCCCAAACTGTGATCCAAAACCCACTAATTTTTTTGCAAAGTGCCAATACAGTAATTTAACCTGTATGCAGATGGCTATGAAGAGGCGATGTCAGGTGCCCACAGAAAGGTCTCCGAGTGCCACCTTTGGCACCCGTGCCATAGGTTCGCCATCACTGACCTATACCAATGAGAGCACAGAGAGAACTCCTAGTTCCCTGAGCAACTTTCCCACTGAACATGCCAGCCATAGAGTCTGGCAAAACATCAGGAAGAACAACTTCCAGAACACGGCGAAACAGCCCTAAAAACTCACAACTATCAGAATATATCTTCTTTCTTTCTTTCTTTCTTTTTTCCTTTCTTTCTTTCTTTCTTTCTTTCTTTCTTTCTTTCTTTCTTTCTTTCTTCTTTCTTTCTTTCTTTCTTTCTTTCTTTCTTTCTTTCTTTCTTTCTTTCCTTCCTTCCTTCCTTCCTTCCTTCCTTCCTTCCTTCCTTTCTTTGGCGAGACATAAGGTATGGCATTGTCTCAACTTTATTCTGCACTGCTCTCTAGCCCTTTGGTGATAAAATTCAGTAGACTGAAGATGTGCAGTGCTGTGACAGTGTGGGCAAAGAGTGCCACCCGGAGAGTGGCATAAAACCTTTAAAAATGCTGTCAAAATGCTTCGAATATACCTTAAAATGCCCTTGAAGCTACTTCTGAAAAACATTCCACATTATGACCAAAAAACAACTTTGTAACCTGTCCTTACATTACTTTTACTACATCTTTGCAATCAGTCATTGCATTATTCATTGTCCAGCAAGCAGTAGCCTTGAATTACTTGTGGCTAGTAACTCAAGGACTTGCACAACTCCACCTGTGGGTGAAATAAATGAGCGATAGAGCTGGCTGGCCTTGATTGGATGTACCTTGGCTGGAATGTGTGAATGTGACAGGAGACAACATTTTACATTCTGACCTCTGTCCTGGAACACAGGGAGTAAATTGCCTGGGCTGCCAGATTTTTGAACCCACAGACACCCAACGCATGCTAATCTGCTTACAACAATTAGAGAACAGTGGAAGCTGCGTTATGCAGAGTCATTTTGTTTGTTCATTGACTGGCAGGGGTTCTCCAGGTTTCAGTTAAAGGCTTTTCCCAATCCTACCTAAGTTTTTCATTAATGAGAAATGGCCAAATCTAAGCGCATCATTAAAGACAATTTTAATATATAACATGTAGTTCCTTTCAGTCCACTTCCCCAGCTACACCTCAGAAATATTTCCCAGTGCAGGAGACAAGTGCCCTTAAAGTGAATTCAGTCAGTGATCATGCCTTTCTCTAAGCACATTGTCAAAATAAAAGTAACCTCACATAGGCTGCTTTTACACGACCCCTAAAATCCGAGGCAAAGGGCTACCAAATGCGGACCTTAAAATTCTTTTCCCACCAGCTGTGGACTTTTTAAAAAAAATTAAGTACGACCACGCCCACCTAACCATGCCCCAGCACATTTTACAAGTACCTGGTCTCCGGAGGTAAAAAAAATTTCCGATGCGGATTATGAAGCTGTGGATACCGGCTCTCATTGCCTTCTGTTTGTTTTTTTGTCCCTGCCACCCCTTTAACAGCCTGGAATCCCTATGGGGCTGCTCCGATGGCAGATAGAGGTGAGCAGAGGTGAGCCTGCATTCTTTTCTCCCTTTTTTTCTCCGTCCCTTCACGCAGACAGGAGCAATGGAGTGCGGAAGGGTGGGAACACAGGAAGCAGAACAAACCCCCATGATCTCTGGTTCATAATTTAAGTTGTCAGCGGATTTTAGAGGTCGTGTAAAAGCGCCCATAAATGGCTAGGGATAATGGGATTTACAGTTCAAAGTAAGATGGGGAAAGGCGTAATACAGAAGTAGGTGACTTCTATTTCTCCATAGCCCATCTGTCCTAGCCAATGTCTGGTCCAGGCATAACTAGAGACTCACATATTGTCCACACACACTGCTGTGAAAGAAGAACCAATGTATATCTCCTTTTTTTAATGATAAGATGGACAAGCACCGAGAAATCTGCATGGCGTCTAAATATGTGAACAAGTACAAGCTGTTATATTTGCCAGCCTATGACTGAGGTTCTGTTAGGAGCCGAGGGAAGATCTCTGAATAGCTTTGCTACCATGAAGATTCCTTCTGTGCATCAGCCGTTCCCAACTAGAGATGGGCACAATTTAAAAACGAATTGCAAAATTCATCCAAAAGTGCTAATTTGTTGAGTTGTATTCTTATAAACTGATACCCCCTGATGAACTTAAATTGATGATTTTTTTTAATTTGATGGGTGGTAAAATGTCCCCCCCCCAGCACCTAGGAACACTAAACCTGCAGAGAAGCTATACCCGATTCTCCTCTACAAGTTTGGTGAAGATTGGGTTTCACCAAACCAGTTGCTAAAAGATACTTTCCTGGGGGGGGGGAGTTTGTGTGTGTAGAACCTGGACACCTGAAACCCAAACTCCACCAAACTTGGAGGAATTGTAGAGGAGAGCTGGGGAAGACTATCTGCTCCTTTGGTGTCTCTAGGTGCCTTGTGGAGCATTTTATGGGGTTTTAAATGAATTGACCATCTGATTCATCAATATGTAAGGAAAAATCCTAAATCCATAATTCATGATTCATCAACCTTGATGGTTCACAAATCTAAACATGTCAAAACAAAATTCTGATCTATGCCCATCTCTGTTCCCACCCTTGCGTAGCCAATATATTCCTGGACCGTAACTTCAAGAAGCCTTTGTGAAGGCTTCTGGGAACTGTAGTCCAAGAACACCTGGGTTACCCAAGGTTGGGAACCACTGCTGTACATGGTTGAGGAGAATAGAAATATTTGCTTTTTCTTTACCTAGGACCTCTGGCTGAACTGGTTCAGGTGGAAAAGTTGCTTTAATGAAGGGAGAGAGATTTGGGAAACAATGACAGTAACATTTCTTACCTTAACAAGATGGGTTGAAATCTAGTATTAGTTTGAAACTAGAGGAAGTCCATTGAGGGCCTTTTCACACGGCCCCTAAGATCCGCTGGTCCCTTAAATTCGGACCAGAGATCTTGGGGGTTCGTTTCTGTTCCTGCGTCCCCACCCCTCAGCACTTCCTGCTCCTGTCGGCGTGAGAGGGGGGGAAAAAAAAGGACAAAAGAAGCCTTTACTAACCTGCCGGTGCCAGTCGAACTTGCCACGAGCACCGTTACTTCCTGGTTCCATCTCAAGGAGCTCTTAAAGGGGCGGGAGGCAAAAAAACAACAGACAAGCCAGGAGAGCCCGGCACTCTTATCCGCATCAAAATTTTTTCACCTCCAAAGAGAAGGTACAAGGAAAGTGCACTGGGATGCGCTAAAGTGGGCGGGGTCACACTTAATTTTCTCCAAACTCCGGAGCTGGTGGGAAAACATTTCTAAGCTCCAGAGCTGGGAGACATTTGCAGCGCAGCTTAGGGGTCGTGTATAAACGCCCTGAGTCTGCAGAGATTTGGTGAGTCAATTCCTCTTTAGGGTCTATCGATTTCATGGGCCTCTTTTAGTTCAGCATGCTTTGGGAGCTTAGCCTTAGTCTCATATAGTTCTTGCAACCCCTTCCCCATGTCTCAATCGTACATGGCTGTATGTGCGAGAGCTGCACCACAAACTTCCGTAGATGATCTGGTGTGTGCCACCGGCACCACCTTCTCAACCTTCCAGATAAATCTCATTTAACTGGTGCCATTGGCAGCAGTAACAATAACAAAACTGATGCAGTAAGTAATTGGGAAATTTCAGTGATATTACTGTAACGGTGCTGCCTGTTTAGCTTCTCTGACGAGGAAATACAACTGGAGGGAAATCAGTTTTAAAGATTACCTCCCCTAGATGCAAATTGGGGGAGTGCAAAGTATGGGAAGAAATGGTTTCCAACTAGGAAACATTTCAAAGTTGGTGACTGTCTCTTTGGGGCATTAAAGACCACATTTACCTTTTGACTGCATTCTATTTTCTCCCAAATCCTTTATTTCCACCTTATTTATTGACTGAAGAGGCAGCACAAACACTAGAAAGTGATTCTCCAGCCGCTGGTCTTAAAAAAATCCATAGAAGAAAATTATTCTCAAGAGAGCTTTTTCTCTCCTTTTTAGCACTCTCGGTGAACTAGGCTTAATTGAATTACTTTGTTTGGAAGGGGCCCTGAACTCCTTCTCTGCCTCTGCCTGAGTTAAGAAAGCTTTGTGTGAAGAGCAGTCATAAACAAAATGGAGTCTCGTTTTCATTGGGACCATCTGCTGAAGCAGAAGTCATGAGTGAGATAAATGTTTAGGGCAGCCTTTGCTTCTTATCTTACCTTAGGGCAGCATCTACAGATCACATACAATTGGATGCATCCCTCTTTATGTATATTTTGGTTACAGGCACAATTGTTTTGTCCAAACAAGTGAAGGCAGCTCAGTTCTTCTGCACTTGATTTTTATGATCAATTTGGAAAGCAGGTCAGATGAACCTTCACTGAACGTCACAAAAAGCAAAAAGCAAAAAGTGTTCTGCTTATACACCGCCCCATACCACTACAAGTAGTCTCTGGGCGGTTTACAATTTTTTAATTACAGTGTGCAGGCTACACATTGCCCCCCCAGCAAGCTGGGTACTCATTTTACCGACCTCGGAAGGATGGAAGGCTG
Organism: Phrynocephalus guinanensis; assembly: GCA_037367245.1. Taxonomy (NCBI): domain Eukaryota; kingdom Metazoa; phylum Chordata; class Lepidosauria; order Squamata; family Agamidae; genus Phrynocephalus; species Phrynocephalus guinanensis. The sequence goes on along the minus strand of CM074745.1, from coordinate 13,661,475 downwards.
AGTGAACCTTGAGCCTGCTACCGGGGATTGAACCCAGGTCGTGAGCACAGTTTTACCTGCAGTACAGGCATTTAACCACTGCGCCACGAGGCTCCACAAAGGAATATTCAGGACCAGGTGTGTCCATGAATCTGGATCTCACAAGTGGTTTAAGCATCTGGCTGCAGAGCTGGAGGCTGGAAGTTCAATTCACCACCATCCCCCCTCGGTGTGGGATGGACTTGACAGATGCAGCTCTGCAGCTCTAAAAAGATTATGCCGTTGACTCTTGTTATTAAATCTCAATCCAAAACTTCGGGGATGAGCAAAGTACTGTCTCCAAGGTTATTCCTGCAGTCCCTTGGGACCCCATGGAACCCAAATTTATAAAGAAACCAAGTTGTGTCTTTCCTGGAAGCCTCCAGTAGCAACTGCACCGATGGACTGCAGCCTCCTCTCATACGCCAAACAGCCCCCCCCCCCCCCGGTTTCAAAATCAAAAGTTGGGCGTGGGCATCTGGGTGTGCCTAGTTTTTCTTCTTGCTGTCATTTCTAGTGATTTCTGGAGATTGTGCTGCTCATCGCTCTAACCATTTTACTAGACATCATGTCTACTTAGATGTGGACACTCACTTTCTATTTTAGGACAGATTTCTTCTGACAAGTGATCCTCAGTAACAAATGGAAGGTGATATGAGAAACAGTGACATCTTGGTTCTCTGCCAAGCTCAGCCAGAAATGGCATCTCACGTGAGGCCTTGATGTCACATTGTCCTCCTTCTATAAGATGGGTGAATGTTTTCTGGGCATAGGTGGAACATAGAACATGGAAGCCAAAAAGGCAGAGATGGGGACTTGAGTCATGGGACCTGTTGTGAAGTAGGATATAGGAATTAAGCTGCACTGGTGACTTTACTCGTCCTGTTCCCCCACCCCACCCCAATGATTTACACTCAACTCACTACCGGAACCAACCAACTTCTCTCATAATCTGAGGGGGTGAATATTTTAATAGAGATTCTGACTTGGGATTTGGACCCCAAAACTTCCCAACATCCCTCCAGAAGGGGCAACAGATAGGTATATGCCGATGTTTTTGTCATCTGGATATTTTCTATGTATACACACAGAGCTCATGGAAAGAAAGGGGCACCATTGCAGAAAAACAGTGTAAGCATGCATCTTTACTTCATAACTGGGAAAATCTGGCCCTTCCAGATGTTATGGGACAACTCCTGCCAGCTCTACTCACCTTTGCCTAACTCCAACAACATCTGGAAGGGCAGGGTTGTTGTTTTTATCTTTGCCCTACTTGGCGTTCACACAGAGAGACACAGAGCCTTCTGCCTTCCGTCCATGCCTATTTTGCAAAATAGCATGGAGGAGTGGGAGGATCTAGATTCCAACTCAGACCCAACAAGGCAGGTTAAGAGATGTTCAAGGATACAATCTGAGTTCAGATTCAACATCCTCATGCAGTACGATTTTCATGTCCTACATCCAACAAATTAGATGCTCAGGCCTCACATCCATAAGGCAAAGTCAGGTTTCCCTGTATGGCCCTTTGAATTGATAGTATTCCTTAAAGGTCCCGTCCTTAACATATATACTCAGTTCCCATGATGTGGTTTGTATGGAAATAAGCATGATAGGACATAGTGTGAGTTGTTAAGCTGAATATTAGGTGCACATCTCAGCCTTGTAGTAGACATTATCTGAGGTATGTAGAGGAATAGTCATAACAATTTAGCAGTGTGGGATTTGGTTAGCTACCATTGGTCAAAATAATAATAATAATAATAATAATAATAATAATAATAATAATAATAATAATAATAATAATAATAATAATAATAATAATAATAATAATAATAATAATAATAATAATAATAATAATATATTGTCATTATTATTATTATCATGTGATACTTGGAAGCTTGGAGCAAGAAGACGAGAGGACAGAGAGAAGCCATGATTATGCTTAGGATCGCTTTGAGCAATGGAGCTCACCTTAGTTAGGTAGAGTAGGAAACGTTAGCTTAGGAGAAATCTTGAATGTAATCAGTTGGTCAGGATGACTTAGATTTCATTATTTTTAGGGAAATAAAACTATGATTGAGATCTGTTAAAGTTTTGATACTTTTTCATACTTTTTTGGATTCTTATTTTTGCATCTGAGAATAGAAAATAAAATACACATTTGTAAAAGTTAATGTGGCCTCTTGTTTTGAAAAGAACCCAAGAGTAAACCAGAAGGTGAAGATGTTTTGGAATATTTTGTCTCAAAGAAAATGAATTCTCTTTACTTTTGAACTCGGACAGTGCAACACCTTTTGATTTACCATGCAAGGTTTATTTACTGCATATTTATCTATTGCATTCATAGCCCACGTTCCTCCCTCTCAAGATATGGGATTCAAGGCAGCTAACGAGGAAACTAAGTAAAGCAACCCAGGTGAAGCATCAAACTTGTTGGCTCCATTGGTCTAACAGCAGGACCAGCACGAGTTGGCAATTTCTTTTATTTGCTGAGTTGGATTCCAGTTTTGGGGCTCATGGTCGGAGAGGCAGGTGGACACCACTTAGAACAGGGGCTGCATTTATTGCCTGAAAATAGATACATTGACTGAGGTGGCTGTGGTCCAAAACAGATCCAATACTGATGGTTCAGAAGCATGGTAACAAGTGCTGTTAAGGGAAACCATCTAATCTTAAAGCAGAGTCAGATTCCCCCCCCCCCCCCTATTTTAGACCAGTGAAGAAGTAGATTGTTCTTCTTCAGGTATACTGTCTAGCACCTGGAGCAGGCAGGGGCCTTTCCCTACGATCATCAGGTCCCACATGGCTCTTTGGGCAAAAAGTGCCTTTACAATCCAATCACAAGCTGATATTCAAGCCAAAGCCCTCCTCTCGAAAGTCTATTAGAGCAATGTTGAGATGTTTTTAAAAAAAAACTAAAAACAATTTCAAAGAGAGACTGGTTATAATTACTAATTATTTCTCTCTGCTGCCCCATAGATGATACACAGAAAAATTCTGCTCCATCCTAACAATTAAGAGTGAAAGTCTTTACAATACACCAGATAATTAGATTAGCAATGATGGATTCTTTCTGTACTTTTTGCTGCATTAAAGAAAGAATTATATTTACAGAAGAACCTTGTAAATTAACTTAAGCTAAACATTAACTAGAAAGAAGTGTTCCTTTCTCTCTTTCCTTGTCTTTCCTCTACCTAATTCTCTTCCTTTCCTACATATGCTGCTGGGTTTCTAATGAACACGCATCAGCAATACTCAGAAAACTACAAGAGATTGTTGTGGTTTAACAGTGGGCTGCTTTCAGCAATTGGAATTTTAAAAGCTAGCACAGAAATGTGTACAGAATCAACTTAATGATGGTTAGAGTTTTTCGGCAGTGGAATATGCTGCCAAGGAGGGTGGTGGAGTCTCCTTTTTTGGAGTTTTTGAAGTAAAGGCTGGATAGCCATATGTCGAGAGTACTTTGATGGGGATCCTTGCATGGCAGGGGGTTGGACAGGATTTCCCTTGAGGTCCATATGGTAGCCCAATCCCGTTTTATTTTATTAACATGGGAAGGAGTGAGATATTGAAGAGTAGTGGTGACAAAGAATCCCATTGCCTTTTAATATTCCTCACTTGATCCTTTCGCTGTGGGTGCCTTAAGAAGATTATCTGCGTGCAACCTGCTGTCGTCTGTATGTTTCACACTACAATTCCATCAGCCCCAACCAATGTGGCCAAATATGAGAGATAGTGGGAGGTAGTTCTAAAACATTTGGAGTGCATCAGGTTGCCTACCCAGATCTATAGGGTCTGAGACAGGCATTTGTCCAATCTTGATTTGAGTATGCTCAGTGAAGAATTTCACAAGGCTTCTAAGCAAGTAGCCTAATCAAGTCAATCCCTTAAAATAGACCAAAATTCTCTCTTAACTATTGACATAGCATTGAGAGCCCCCCTTTTTTCTAATGTTATCAATGAAAGACTATGAAATAGTAGACCCAAGTATTGCATGTCAGGCAAAATAAAAACAAAACTTTAAAAAGTAAAGAAGACAAAAACATTCTGCCACCTTAAAACCAACTTCTATATTTTTAATGTGAGCTTTCATGGACAAGGCTACTTCTTCAGACAACTTCTTTAGCTTTGCAATTTTCCCTTTGAGGTGTACACCACAACCTTTGCATTTTTTTTTCATTATAATGAAAAGGTTTTCTAGATTGCATTGGGTTTTTGATGCTTCACAAAACACACAGCCTAGATGCTGACTTTAAAACAGCCTAATGGAAACATAGAATTCAGGCTGACGCCTAGAATGAACGTTCTGAGGCCTTAACCACTTTCTTCCCATGGTGTGCATCCATTTTAATGTTCCACTGAGAGATCATTCTGACAAATATATTCTATGCTAAATCTAGCTTGTTTTCTCAGTATCTAGGCCCTAGGACAGCCACAGAATCTGACTTCTTAGGAGATCCCCACCTCTACACTTGCACTTGTTGTATTTATTTATTCTTAAATCTTTTCTTTTTCTCCCCCCTCCATGCATCACAGGGGGGTGACCAAGACGTCAGAGAGAATAAATGGCGTTAGTAGCTACACAATTTGATTTATAGAGTTATTATGTTATTTTCTGTTCTTCTCCCCCTTTCATAATAATTCCTAACATTTTATTTGGCTTTTTTGACAGCTGCAGCTGAGTAAGCTCTTGTTTTCCACACGCTAACTAGAATTATTCCAAAATATCCTTCCTGATTAATGAGAGCCGGTTGAAAGCCTAAAATTGCACAATGCATTGTGCAGGATTATTATTTCCCCACCCCCACCCCCAACATGTATCACTTCATATCTCATGGCCTGTTTTTCTGGTCTCTTATAGAGCATTAAATCTTCACAATCCACTTGAGGTTTAGCTTTTCGAATTCTTGAAGAAAAAGGAAAACACCAGCTGCAAATTTACCATTTTCCTACCTTGCCTTTAAAATTTCCCGTTTGCCACCCAGGGTGCGAAACTAAAAAAGAAAAAGTTCAAAGATAATCTGTCATTTTTAAAAAAAAAACCGAATAATTAATCAGTGAGAGGGTTGCCACATCATTGGCTTCCCATTCTCTGAGATTTCAGGGCCAAACTGTAAAATCAGATGGGCTTTTGTGATGATAGAGCAATGGCGGGGTTGGGGACAAAATTGATTCTGAGCCAGCTGGTTGTGGAAAGGAGACCAGGGAGGCCTAGAATCTGGATAAAACCCAACTAACATTGCATGTTGAATCCATGGTTAGAAATAACAAATACTCTTTTTCTGAAGGGATGGATGGGCAGAGGGGCAAAAGGCACTCAGAAGCTGAAGCAATTGCCGGGGGGGGGGGGTTGATTTCTGAGACAGATTTAAGTCCCATCAGTGAAACCCATCACCTCAGACTCAATTCATATTTTTTCTCCAATAAGTCAAAATTAATGTGTGACTTGGAACTCCCACCTATCCCCTCTCTTTTTTTTCCTTGGGGAAAACTGCTTTCTAATAGGAACTCAGACTCAGTACTAGAGATGGGGACAAATTTTTAAAAATTGTGTTTCGTCATGATTCATGATTCATCAGGACTGACGAATCGGTGAATCAATGAGTTTCCAGTGATGAATTGACAAATTGATGTGTCTCCACTTTAAAGTGCTCTAAAATGGCCTCCAAGGAAACTATAGGCATCAAATTTGGAGGAAAGCATCCCCTAACATCCCTCTACAATCCCTGAAAGTTCAGTGGGAGCTACGGTGAGACCTTTGAGCTATGTACTCCCAAAGAGTCCCTCCACCAGGATAATACTTCGCAGGTATTAAGATAAATCAAACTTTCAGAGAGGCTTCTCCCAAAGCACCTCTACAGTTCCTCTAAGTTTGGTGCAAATTGTGTTTCAGACACTTGGGTTCAGACAGCCACAAAGTGCCCTATAGGGTTGGGGAAACCCTATCTTCACCAAATTCATTCATTTATTCATTCATTCATTCATTCATTCATTTATTTTTGCCTTTGTATACCACAGCCAATTTTTCCCCACAGGGAACTCTGGGTGGTTTATATAATCACCATAAGAACAAACAACAAACAATAATAAAGATTTAAGGAAACAATAATGCAAGGCAAAGAGATTAATATAGAGTGATTATACAGAAGAGTCAGAGGAAGCTCCTCTGCAGGTTTTGGAGTCTCTAGGTATCTGTGGAGAACATTCCTGCAGGGCCTATTTGGGAGTGCATAACACACCCACCAAAAGTCCAATCTCCACTACAATCCTGGAGAATTGTAGAGGAACGTCAGAAGAAGCTTCTCTCCTAATTTGGTGTTGCTAGGTGCCTTGGGGGCCATTTTATGGCCTGATGAATTGATGAATTAAAAATTGCTAAAATTCATCCATTCGTATTCATCGGGGGGACTTTATTTATGATGAATATGATATTTTATGAGTCACATTCCTCCGAAAGCATAATTCGTTTTTCAGTTTATTTCCATCTCTACTTGGCACCAAAAACTTGGACTCGGATGTGGGGCTTGAACCCAAGGACTTGCCAATATCTCTTGTAGTTACTGCCATTCCTCAAAGAGGCCTCATCCTGAGCAGTCTTATCTTCAGCCCAGATGACACTTACAAGGCCTTTCCAAGCTCTGCATCGCTGCTTGGAGTTGTGAAGGTTCCCACTCACCTGCCCATGCACAGTTTCCCCCCAGAACCTGCTTTGCCAATGCTAGGGTTTGTGAAACCAAGAGGTTCATAAACTCCATCCCTACCTTGCCCAATGCTCTCAAGTGCCTGTACTAAGTACTCTTTTGGACATTATTCTCCCTATTGCCTGGCATTCTAGGGAACCAACCTTGTGGAGGGTAGGGCCCCATCAAGTCATTTCTGATTTATGCCATGCCTTCTAGGTTTTCCAAGGTATGTGAGATATTAAGGAACTGTGTGACCAGTTCCATTCCCCACTGAGTTTCCATGGCTGGGGATTTGAATCACGGTTCTCCCAAGTTCTAATGCAGTGGTGGCGAACCATTGGCACTCCAGATGTTTTGGACCACAACTCCCAGAATCCCAAGCTTGTACTGTCAATGACAAAAGACTGTGGGAGTTGTGGTCCAAAACATCTGGAGTGCCAAAGGTTCACCACCACTGTCCTAATGCAACACTCGGTCTGCTACACTGGATCGCACCAACGTTGCAAGATGCAATACAAATCAAAGGACTTCTTTGCTTAGCTGGTAAAAAAAAATCCAATTGACATGAGTCTCTTCCATGCCACCCTAATATATGTATTTGTTCATTCACTGGCTGTTCTGCTCTCCCAATCTTCTGATTACATCTTTAGCTTAAATCATGTAGTGACATACATTTTTAAAAGAGCATTTTTCCCCAGCAAAAATATCTTTCAAAATATGTATTCAAGTATGTTGTTAAATGTAAATTCCTGTGTGAATTAGGGAGGGAAAAATCAGCCAAATAATGTGGAAGTGGCATAATAATTGATGATAGGCCTAAATCAAATTGCTAATCAAAGTAGAGTAAATCTGCTGAATCAACGGCAGAATTGTAAATTAACACATATGTTGTTGTTCTTACATGCTGGCAACTCAGAACTGACTTGCAGCGACCCCAAAAGGGCTTTCAAGGTAAATGAAATATTTTAAGGAACAACTTTGCCGGTTCACACACCCAGTGAGTTTCCATGGCTGAGCTGGGATTCAGAATGTCCCTAGTCCATCACTCTGTCCAGTACACCACACTGGACATCCTTAACACACACATATCCTATAAATTGAATGGTGGGATCTAGCTGACATTGTAATTGGAATTTCACTGGAGGGAACACATGTAGAAGGAACATGAGGCAGAAAGAGTCTGGTTTGAACAGTTTTACTGTTTTACTTCTTTGGCATAAGGAGTGTCTATACAAGGCCACTGCAATGCATAAAGGCCTCAACTGAGAATAGAATTGTGACTAGATGGTGATGGGAGAGAGGAGGACGAGTCAGTCAATGAAGGGAAAAATTGTCCTTTGCCTGAAGAAAATGCAAGTTGCCATCTTATACTATGAAAGGAAGGAAGGAAGGAAGGAAGGAAGGAAGGAAGGAAGGAAGGAAGGAAGGAAGTAAGTGCACATATACAGCTGATCTGTGTTGGTCTGTCCCCATCTACCTGGTTTTCAAGGAGAAGCCATGAATTCAAAATCTGATAAATGCACAGGAGTCTTGTGAAAAGGGCAGGTTCCTCTCTTTGTGACTCCAAATGCCCCAAACACTAATGGTTATATTCCAATACCAAAATAGAGGCATATACTATATTTGGTGGTGGTTGTGTATAACAATTTTTGCCAAACCAAAAACATAAGACGATTCTATGGGGAAGTCTGTTAAGCAAACTGATGATGCATCAGCAAGAAGCATTTATCATTGGGGGGAAAAACCAATGCTAGAACATGGCTACCCAAGAGCCATTTAGAATTTATTCTCCCTCCCCCCAAATCTCTTTTTCTAAATAAACATTGACAAGATTATTCTGTGGACTTGTGCAACTGTTTAATCTAGGCATGGTGGCTCAGCAGGCCAGAGCACTGAAAACTGCCAGCTGCAAAGTCAGCAGCTCAGCGTTTCAAATCCCGGGTGCCACGCAGCAGAGTGAGCTCCCGCTGTTCACCCCAGCTCCTACCAAACTAGCAGTTCGAAAGCATGTAAATGCAAATAACTAGGTATCACCATAAAAAGCAGGAAGGTAGAACACTGTTTCTGTGCAGCCATGCCGGCCACATGGCCCCGGACTTGCACAACACTGACTCTTCGGCTTGAATATGGAGATGAGCATTGTCCCTAGAGTCGGAGACGACTAGCACGCATGTGCTGGGGCAACCTTTACCTTTATCTAATCTTATCTAGTCTCCAGTGTGAGAATCAAACAATGAATACACTCTGTTTTTAGGGTTTGCACAGTTTGTGCAAAGTGTCTTTTTTGCAAACCCTTGTCTTCACCCATTATGAAGGTAAGCACTAGGAATATAAGTCCTCATTTGTATCATCTTATAAGAAAAAGAGGAACCGTAATCCCTCTTCTTGCTGGTAAGGGTGGCATGCATTTTTTGGTGCTCTCAGTATTTGCAAGTGCAATTCATTTTGCACAAATTTTGCAAATTTTCTTGAAAATTTGCACCACTGCATAAATTGCATGGATTTTTTTTTTCAGAACTAGAAGTAATTGAGGCTCTCTGCACTGATGGTTGTCTGCTTAATTCTTAAGTCTTGTTCAGTTCTCCCAAAAGGACAATGGAGAAACCTTGTGCAAATTTCAGAGATGGGGGGGGGGATATCTCTTTGCCCAAGTCAGAGGCCATTGATCTCATAGGACCTTAACTTTCCCCATCAAAGGTACCTGATCATGTGTAGATAGCATAAATCAACTAGATTTGGGCGTTTAGAATTTAGAAACTATTTGATATTTCTGCTTCTTAAAATTCCATGAAATGAGGTAAGTACTGTAGCATATGCCAAAGGAAAAAAATCCTGCAGTCTGCACAAAAATGTTGTTGTTGTTGTTCAGTCGTTCAGTCGTGTCCGACTCTTCATGACCCCATGGACCAGAGCTCGCCAGGCCTTCCTATCCTCCACTGCCTCCCGGAGTTTTGTCAAATTCATTTTGGTTGCATCGATGACACCGTCCAACCATCTCATTCTCTGTCGTCCTCCTTTTCCTTTTGCCTTCGATTTTTTCCCAGCATCAGGGCCTTTTCCAGTGGGGAGTGTCCTCTCTTCTCATGAGGTGGCCAAAGTACTGGAGCCTCAGCTTTCCTCCTCAATCCCCTTTTGAAATCTGTCCTTCCAGTGAGCATTGGGGAAAAAATATTTTCTTTTGATTTCTTTCAGAATGGATAGGTTTGAAAATAGATCTTACAATAGCACATATTCTCATTAAAACAGACAGAAATTCCTCTCTCACAGAGGCAGGCAGAAAAAAATTGAAGTTTCGCATTCTCATTAGTTTGAACAAAACAAAAAGAATGAAATGAAATTTTTATTTACGGTCAACGACCAAAAACAAAACAAAAAGAATGTATATCCCTAGTATTTTATAACCTTTGCAAAGTAAACAAATGGCAGTGGAAAGACAACTCAAACTCATTTCCATTTGACATTCATCAACATAATAATTATCTTATTTCCTTTCCTTTGGATTGCAACCTTTTAGTATAAAATCAATCAAGACTCAAGAATAAACCACTTACGGTACGTACGTGTGTTGAACTTCTAGTGCCTAGAGCTCAGAATCAAAGTTCCATTTTTATACTTAGTGCCAGATGCACCTTAGAGGCACCAAAGGAGAAACTGCTTCTTCTTGATTCTGTGGTCCAGGAGGACGGTGGCTACTGTGATAATCACCAAGGATGTCATCCTACAGCCCCTTCCTTTGGCCAAAAGTCCAAGGACCCAGCAATAATTCCTGTTGCTTCTAATTCATTTGAAAGGAATTGGAACACGTTATTTCCAGACAGACAAACTGGAGAATTTCAGGAGATGTAGTGGGAAAAAAGTAAATTTTATCATCTCTCTTGCTTTGCATGTACAATGTATGAGATTCTGACAGCAAGTGACAGAACTGTCGTCCATACAATGCCGTATCGTTGAACTTCTCAAGAGTGTCTGATACACATTCTGGGTACAGGTTTTTTAGGTACTACGGAGCCTCAGGAGTCTCACAACAAGTCTTAGGTCAGCTTTTTAATAGCCAACTCTACAAACCTGTGACTCTTTTCTTTACCCCCTTCAGTCTCCTCCTCTTCTTCAATTATTCAGATGATTTAAGGAGTTTTGATGAGATGTTCCTTCCTGTTAAAACTCTATTGACTGTGCCTTTGATTTGATTTTAGCATCAGCTTGGAAAAACATTTGTCCAAATATCTGTGAGTCATCTGTTTATTTATTATTATTATTATTATTATTATTATTATTATTATTATTATTATTATTATTATTATTATTATTATTATTATTATTTAACCACACAGCTATCTACGCTGGATTTTATATTACCAATCACTAGTCGAACGCAAGTGATGTATCGGCGAATTATGCGAGCAGATCCCAGTAAGGTGGCTTTCTGCATCTGACTGATGGTGACTTTGTCCACTCCAATTTCTTCTAAATACTTGCTTAGCTCTTTGGGCACCGCACCCAGTGTGCCAATTACCACTGGGACCACCTGTACTGGTTTATGCCAGAGTCTCTGAAGTTCAATTTTGAGATCCTGATATCAGGTAATTTTTTCAAGTTCTTTCTCAGGTTCTCTACCATCTCCTGGTATAGCAACATCAATGATCCACACTTTTTTCTTCTCCACAATCACAATATCTGGGGTATTATGCTCCCAAATCCTGTCTGTCTGTATTCGGAAGTCCCAAAGTAATTTTGCATGCTCATTTTCAGTCACTTTTTCAGGCTTATGGTCCCACCAGTTCTTTGTTATGGACAGATGATAGTTCTGACACAAATTCCAGTGGACCATTTGAGCAACTACATTATGATGCTGTTTGTAATCAGTCTGAGCAATTTTCTTGCAACAACTCAATATATGGTCAATAGTTTCATCTGCCTCTTTGCAGAGTCTACATGTGGGGGACTCAGCTGATTTTTCTATTCTAGCCTAAACTGCATTTGTTCTGATAGCTTGTTCTTGAGCTGCAAAAAATCAGGGCCTCTGTCTCTTTTTTCAGTGTTCCATTGGTGAGCCATAACCAGGTCTTTTCCTCATCTACTTTTCCTTTGACTTTTTTGAGGAACTGCCCATGCAGCGCTTTATTATGCCAGCTATCAGCTCATATTTGCATTGTTGTTTTCCTGTATTGACCCTTTGTTTGATTTACTTTAAACACCTCCCTGTTCTTAACCTCCAATAATGCTGGCTCTGTACTATTTTTTACATAATCTGCCAACGCATGCTTCTCTTCTTCAACTGTCTGCTTCACTTGCAGAAGACCTCTACCACCTAATTTTCTAGGTAAATACAGCCTGTCAACATCATTGCATGGATGTAATGCATAGTGAATGGTCATAAGTTTTCTTGTTTTCCTATCTAGAATATCTAGCTCCGTCTGAGTCCAGTTTATAATGCCAGCGGTATACCTGATGACCGGTATGGCCCAGCTATTAATGGCCTTGATGGTGTTACCACCATTCAGCTTACTTTTTAATACTTTTCTGACCCTTTGGATATATTCTTTACTGACCACATTTTTCACTTGCCCATGCTTTATATTATCTAATTCCAGTATGCCCAGATATTTATAGGCTTCAGACTGATGATACTTAATAGCTTGTCCATTTGGCATTTCAATTCCTTTCACTCTCAATTATTTTTCCTTTTCTCAGTGCCACTGTGGCACATTTGTTTAGTCCAAACTCAATACTAACATCGGTGCTGAAAATTCGGGCTGTGTTGGTAAGTGAGTGTATTTCAGTTTCTGATTTTCCATACAACTTTAAGTCATCCATATACAATAGATGAGAAATTTTCCCTGAATTTTTAGCAGTTTGGTAACCTAAATTTGTCTTCTGCAAAATTATTGAGAGGGGAATCAGGGCAATAGTAAATAGCAGAGGTGACAAAGAGTCACCTTGAAAAATCCCTCGTTTGATGCTAACCAATCCATAGCTTTCATCCCTGACAAACAATTCTGTTTTCCAGTTCTTCATCGCATTTTCAATTAAGGCACTAATACTTTTACATATTCCAATGGCATCCAGGCACTTAATAATCCAACTATGCGGTACTGAGTCAAAGGCTTTTTTATAGTCAATCCAAGTCATATATATAAATTAGTTTTCTGGGCTTTACAATTGTCTAGGATCATTTTATCAATGAGTAACTGATCTTTTGTGCCTCTACTTCCCCGTTTGTTCCCTTTCTGCTCAACTGGCATGATGTTATTTGCTTCCAAATAATCCTGGACTCTATCAGCTATGTTGCCTGTTAGCAGTTTATACATAGTTGGAAAACATGTTATTGGCCTGTAATTTTCAGGTATTGCTCCTTTTGTTGGATCCTTCTGAATCAAATAGGTTTTCCCAGTTGTTAACCACTCATTAATATAACCTGTTCTCAACATTTCATTAAATTGTTGGGCCATTTTTCCATGCAGACTGGTCAGGTGTTTAAGCCAAAACCCATGCAGTTGATCATTGCCAGGTGATGTCCAGTTTTTGACTCTTTGTACTCTTTTGGTGATCATATCAGCTGTTATTTCTAGTTGGTCCATTGTGCAGTTGGAGAATTTCTTCTCAAAATCTTGGAGCCATTCAGCATTTCTATTATAGTCTTTCTCAGTCCCCCATATGTCTTTCCAAAACTGAATGGTTGCCATTTTTTCAGGCTTTTCATCTTTTTTACCTATCTTCTGATTTAAACTCTGATAGAACTTTCTTTGATCTGATTGAAACAACTGGTTGTCTTTATACTGAGTAAAATCTAGCATCATATCTTTCAATTTTTCTAGCTGTTGCTGTTATTTGCTGCTTCACTATTTCCAATGCTTCTCCAATTTTCCTTGTACTTAGCCAGTATTTCTTAGTCAAATATTTCTTGAACTTGCCATTCTTTAATTTGTCCTCCTGCAGGTTTTTTAAGTTACTCGCATCTGCTCAGAGTCTTTTGATTTTAAGCTCCAGTCTGATTTTCCACCGTGGTTTCTCAATGCATTTTTGGGGGGGCTTCAATTGTGGAATCCCTAGTTCTTCCGTTACTATTACTGCTGCACTATAAGCAAGCTGATTTATCTCTTCAATTGACCTTATCTGGATTGTTGCAAGTGCTGAGTTTACATCGTTCATCAATGGTACCTTTTTTTTTCTAGGCACAGTCTTTAAAATTGGGAGCCTTCCCCTCTCTTCATTTAATGCAGCATGTATCAGTATTTTATTCTTCAATTCTTGCTGCCTAATAGTGAGCTCTGCTGGTGTTCCAATCCTATTTGAACCTTCTTTTGGTTCAAAGTTTTGCGCAACATCCATATTTTCTTCAACTTTTGACTGTTCAATGTCCCCAGGTGTTATTAATCTATTTTTTCCTTCTATTTGGATAATTTGTTGACCTCCAATTTCACAACTCCTCTGCATTTCTTCTAGTTCAACTTTACTAAACACCTTGTTTCTGATAATATATCTTCGCTGGTCAGCTAATCGTAATTCAGTTATCTTGGAGTTTGGATATTCTTGTTTCCATAACTGATGCATCCGCTTTTGGTAGCCACGTTTTTCAGGTTCCGCTCTATAATAGCATTTCATGATTGTCCGATTCTCTGGTAGAGTATATTTCTGCCACTTCTGAGATGGTTCAGCTTCCAGTAACTCTACAGGCCCATGCCCTGGTTGCTCAGCAATGGGACCCGTGACCTGTAGTCCATTTATCGACGGATGTCCAGGTTCATCAATACCCATCACGGTCCTTGTTAACCCAGGCGACGACCGAGCCGGTATAGGCTTCTTTATATTGTTTTTCACCATGATTCATGGGTTGTTGGGTGCGCTTAGTTCTGTTCCTCAGTCAAGACCTCTCTGGTAAGGTTGGACCTACTGGAGCAGTTAAGCCCCCCGCCACGACAAGGCGGCACCCTTGGGGGGATTATTATTATTATTATTATTATTATTATTATTATTATTATTATTATTATTATTATTATTATTATTATTATTATTATTATTATTATTATTATTTCTGCTTGATGCAGATTTGATTGAAAAGGCATGTTCTGGTCTTTGACATACAGTGGTACCTTGTATAAAGGAATTTATTCATTCCAAATGAAATTATGTTAAGCAAATTTTCCTTTATATAAATTTCCCATAGGAATGCATTGAAAACAGAATAATCACGACCATTTTACATTGTATGGATTTGCCCCATAGACAATTCTGTTAAGCAAATTTCTCCTATCTCTGGAATTTTTTTTTTTGTTCTACAGATTTTATGTTATACAAACAGTTTGTTATACGAGGGTCCACTGTTCTTTAAAAACACAACAGCCACCTTCTTTCACAATGCCTCATTTGACAGTCAGACAGTCAGACAGACAGACAGTCAGACAGACAGTCAGACAGATAGATAGATAGATAGATAGATAGATAGATAGATAGATAGATAGATAGATAGATAGATAGATAGATAGATAGATAGAGAATTTCTTTTCAGTATTTGGGGAATGGCAAGTTGCAATATCTGGTGCGTTTCAAGCTCAAACTAAATAGAATTTGTTTGCCTTTGATCTGCTGCCTTCTCCAATGGCAACAGCTTTTGCCTGTTGCACATGTATTATCCAAGTAAATGGAGTTAATGGAGCAACTGAAAATAAGCCCTAGTCAGAAGTAGTCCAGTCTTGTTTCTTAGGGGAGTGAAGAAAGCACAGTGTGCTTGCTTAATGCGCTCCTGTTTGTTCTGCCCTCAGCCTGACCCACAGTCCATCTCAACACCTTGTTCCCTACAAAGATCATCAGCCTCTCTCCATGGCACTTTGTCAGGCTTAATTATTTCCTGTATATTTCCTACCCTATAGTGTTCTGTGTGGTTGTATGACGAGAGTACAGGAGGTCAGAATAAAGCAGCATGTTAATCTGCCTGCCCTTACAATGGCCGTGGAGCTAAGGGCCTGGGCTGAATTCAGAATCCCTGCTGCTTCCTATTCAGACCTGCTGGGCCACTTTAGCAGCCCAGAGTGACAAGAACACCGAGTCCCCGAAAGAGCTTGGGGGGGGGGGGTTCCAGACGCTTTCCATTCAAAATCTGAGTTGAATCATCAGGGATGATTAGGCTCAAGTGGTGAATGGCATGAGAAATAATTATAACCCAATTATTGAGGGAGTGACACTTCCAAAGAAAAAGTCATAAAACTGCGAAACACAGCCTGCACCATTCTGAGTGTATGTGTTCTCTATGGTTGCCATTCATGGAATATTAAGAAAACGTGTCTCTTTAGCTCCGTAAAGGTGTAATTTTTCAGCAACTGCCACTATTAGGTTCTGATAAACTACAGCTGATTAGTAACATACCAGGTGATTGGTATTTCTTAACTTTGTCAATAGCAGCCTTCCAATTGGAATTGGGTAGGGCTAGAAATGGTAGAGTTGTGCTGGATATCTGGATCACTGGATAACAAAAGATATAAATACTTACAAATGTTCTCAGCCTTGCCTGAAAAGGGAATCTTGTGACACTGAGGCAACTACTGTGGCATTTTCCCCTCCTGTGCTAGAACAACAAGATCAGTTGATTTCCCCACCACCACTAACAGTCGTATTAGGGGAAACAATGGCTATTTTCTGCCAAAAAAAACCCCCAAAAAAACAATCTTTTGCACAAATCTAGGGTTTGCATAAAAATAAAAATAGGTACCACTTCTTTGCAAAAAAAAACCAAAAACACAGCTGCAGACAGCAGTAAATGCACAACAGCTCTTTGACGCTCACTCAGCTGGGATGAAAATATTGAATTTTCAAATTCTAATCTGCAATAATGAAGCAAGTGAAGATCTACATCCTTTAGATAGTACAGTACAAGAGAGAGACTGACAGCTATGTGTGAGAATGGGCAGCTATACTGGATGGTATACCTATAATATGAACAGCTGTTGTTAGACCAGTTTCTTTGCTGGCCATCAATATTTTAAAAATTGGTTACCCATAACATTTATCTTCTTGTAAATCCAACATTCACAAACAATGATGTTTACATCTGATAACATGAATACCCCTCACATTCTAGATTAGAGATGGGCACGAAACAAAAAAATGGTGTTCCGTTTCCATTTTGGTTCGGGCCCTTTTCATTTCGGTTCGGTTTGATTGAAATGGATTTTTCTAGAAAAACTTCGTTCCGTTTGTCGTTTTGGTTCGATTGTCATTTTCCCATAGGAATGCATTGAAGCAATGCATTCCTATGGGAAAAAGCAAGCACAGAAACCGCAGCATTTTTTTTTGGCACAGCCCCAAGTGCCAATCAGCTGTAGCGGGGCTTGGGATTCAGTGGGGAAAAAAAGGTTTAAAAGCTCGTGCTTTCCGGCTGCATTGGGGCGGAAGTGCCCTGGCTTATTTTTAAATCTCCTTTGTTTTTAAAAGAACAAGAATAATTCTTGCCATCTTCTGCCACCGCCACCGCCTCCCAAACTCCGGAACAAGTGTGGCTAAAGGATCCCAAACATCAGACCACCACCTAGTCAAAACACACACACACACAAATAAAAAGGAGAGGTTGCCTTTTTCCACCACCACCCCATGATGCCCACATCCTTTTTGTCTCTCTTAACAAAACTAAAATAAAATCAAGCGATTCCTGGTAGTCAAGGTTTGGGTGCTCACTTTTTTAAATTCTCCCCCTCCCCCCCCACCGCCCTTTACCATACTGTCACAAAAAAGCAAAATAGCAACATAGCGAGCTCAGCAAAATACACCCTCTTTTACCCCCACCTTGATTCGGGATCTCCTCCTGGGGTTGCTGCCTCCTCTGCCTCATGGTCCCTCACCCTCAATCGCAGTGTGGGAGAGAACACTCTCAGGATGCTGATAGGAAGTTTATTAAAAGTTTATTAAAATAGCCCAACGCGTTTCGGCCCAAATGGCCTTCTTCAGGGACTTTTTCACTATAAAAAAGGGTGACATTTAAAAGACATAGAGTCAGAGAATTTTGCATATGAACAACAAACAGAAGCACTAATAATCAAATGCATGATAAACACTTAAAATGCTGAAACAGTATGCATAATGGTCAACACTAAGTATTGTGGGGATACTTTGTGAGCCGACTGACTTGCTGTCTCAGACCACTAACTATCTGCACCCATATCATTCTAGGCTTTTATTCAAATAGCTTTAAAAGGAAGGGTGATATTGACAGGTACATGAACCTTTTAGCTGTTTGTCCCATTGTTTTACATATGAGATAGCATGCTTATGCTTGTGTGTGTGGGGGTGTTATTCACAACTACTTCCAAACATACAGAAACACTTCATATCAAATACAGAAGAAACTTAGGATGCTGAAACAGTATATATGATGGTCAATATGCAAATCACTAAATGTTACAGGTATACTTTAAAAGCAGTCTGGCCTGCTGTCTCAAACTCCTAACTAACTTACATAATAACATTCTGGAGAACAACCATATAAGGCGTGGTATGCATGTGTATACAGTCTCAAAAATATATAGCTTCAAAAGAGAAGTGCGATCCACTGCGATTGTCTGTGGATGCTCTAGTCCTTTCACCTTGGCCCTCACCCTCAATGCCAAACGGACGCGGAAAGACAACCCGCCCCTTTAAGGAGCACAGCATTGTTCCCAGAATCCCCACCAGCTTCCCCCTCTTCTCCATACACATGTGCAGCGCGCACATATACACACACACAGCATGGAGGACATGACCATGAGGGAGGAGGAGGCAAGCCCGGGAGATACGGAGGAAAGGTGAGGCCAAGGGGGTGTACTTTGCTGAGCTCACTTGTTAATATTTTCCTTTTTTACAATGACACGGCAAAGGGGGGGGGGGAGAATGTAAGAAAGCGAGCACCCAAACCTTGTCTAGGAATAAATCACTTGATTTATTTAGGCATGCTTGACCCAGAGTTCTGGAGGTGGCAGTGGCAGGCGGCGAAAATTATCTTCTTGTTCTTTAAAAAGCAAAGGAGGTTTAAAAATAAGCTGGGGAGCTTCCCTCCCCCAATGTGCCCAATCGGCGCCGGGAAAGCAGGGGCTTTTAAAACTATTTTTTGCCAAGTCCCAAGCCCCCCGCACTACAGCTGATTGGTGCTTGGGGCTCTGCCAAAAAAAAGCTGCAGTTTCCTGCGCCGTTTTTTCCCCCCACAGCTCCAGTCCATTTTATTGCATGCCGCCACTAAAGGAAATGAACAGCACCAAACAAATTTTTCTTGGTTCTGTTCGGTTCAAGCCTGACCTGTCCAAATTGTCGTTCTTCGTTCCGTTACATAACGGAACGACTAATGACTAACGGTAATGGTAATTTTGTTGTTTTGTGCCCATCTCTATTCTAGATTATTGGCTTCAAATAGAGAGCCAAAAAGAGAGAAAAGCCTGGAAGGACAGTCCTGGGGTGAACTAGTATAATAAGTCCCTACCATGGTTTAGTGTCCAATTACTCAGGAGAATTTTCTGCCTTGTTTAGGGCCCTGGTCTCACAACGATTTTGCTGCTGTTTTTGCTGTGAAACACTGTACAGCAAAAGATTGTGCCTTCACTCCGAGGAGCAGTATTTTGGTACCCCGGCCGACCACGCCACCGGAAGTGCACTTTAACCGCAGCATTTTGTACCACCACTAGGGGTTGTGTTAAAATACTTCTGTTATTGATGTGCACTTCTTAATGCCTCAAACGAGGTGTGACCCCAGAAAATTCACACCAATTAGATTAGTACCCCTTTTTCTGCCACTTCCTGTACTTCTGCCTTGGTAATCGTTTATCCTACTGAATTGGTGGCAAACCAGCATGCCAGCACAATTTTTACTGGCTTTCCGCCTGCAATTACAATCGATTTTAAGAAGAAAAACTGCTACCTGGCTGCAACACAGGTCTTCGCCACAAGGCAAAAAGATGTGCAGTAAACAAGTCTGGACAGATGCAGAGAAGTAAAGTACTCCCCTGTCGTTGGGGCGCTAACTGCACAACAAATGTCATGTGACCACCCGAAAAAATAGTACACATCAATTTAAGATGCGCAGATAAAGGTAGTGAGACCAGGCCCTAGATTTCACTTCAGAGTTACAGCTGTCTGTAAGTGTTGTATTGCACTCCTCAGAAACATTTATAAATGCCTGACCATTTAGGCATTTAAGTACACATTTTGCATTAGCCCAAGGTCTACATAACAGAACAAAGTGGGTACTCAAGATACAGCCCTGGCCCAGGTTTAAGCAGTCTTGATCAGTCCCCTAATGCAAGCCAATGTGGTGAGTAGATACTAAACATACATGAAGGCATGGGTTTCCCACACAGGTCTCGTCACGAAATATTTATTACATTATATGCTGACTCCGTTGCACAGGGATTCACAAACTGTTAAAAATATTTCCCCAAAATCTTGGAATGGCTTTTCCATGGCCCTCACGTCTGGAGCTGTCACTCCTCAACCCAATTCTGCCACACCTGGTGTCACCTAATTATCACTGATGCATATTACTTCCATCAGAAATGAAGTCTTTTTAAACAGGAGTCAGAGAAAGTTCAATTTGCAATCAACAGATTCATTCCACACTATTGTCCCTCCTCTGCAATTGTCTCTCACTAGGGATGTTGCAATGCTGCTCATGCAGATAGAGCCATGTTCTATTAAAATGAACAGATCAGAAGCAATCCCCTACAGCGCCAAACCAAAGATTTGTCTTGTCCAGCATCATGTTGCCCATAGTGCCCCCCCCCCCCCCCCGCTTTGCTGGGAAGACTATCAGCAATGAACATAGACAATAGCTGTCCAGCAACAGCCATTCAGGCCTATATTGTTCTCAAACTTGGGCTGAAAACTGGTTGCATAGCTACAGAACTTGAAGCTGCACAAGTTCTTGATAAATGTGTACCAAAGTCTTGCTGAGGAAATAGTTTCACAGATGCAGTGTGCCATCAGTTGCTCAGTCAGTACACTGTTAGTTGTGTGGCTTGTTGCTCAGGTAATTAACCTGTCAGCGGTGGGGTTTCTGATGCAGTTCATTGTATGGTTCATTGTGCAATCAGACATGCAGGCAGGGTAGCATAACTTTACATTACATCATGTGCAAATAGCATTTCAAGCATGACGTTTTATGACCTATAGCCTTGCTAGTTTCATCCTCAATGATTTTGGCTAATCCCCCTTTAAAATCATCAAAGCCAATATAACTTGGTGGCAAAGAATTTCATTCATTAATCATGCCTTGTGTGAAGAAGTGCTTTAATTTTCTGTCCAGTAGCTACTACTAGGCATGTGTCTTTTGTTTCGGAATAGGCTCAGTTCTAAAACAAATCACAGCAGCACAGCTGCTGTTCAGGACTTGGACCCCACCCCCACCCCACCCCAAAAAAACCAAAATCACCCATTGACTTACTTTGGTTTACCATGCACGGGGCAATGCTCCAACCAGGAAGAAGCCTCCAACGTGCCATTGTTCCTTCTCCCTTGCACTGGCCAATCAGATAGTCAAGCAGGAGTCAGTATTTGTCTTTAGTTAACACATGCCCTTTGCTTCTTGTTGCTGTAATGTTCCGTCCAATGTGGCTTTGGGCCACTTGCCGCATTGGCCTGTTCACTCACCATTTGACAGAATACTGAAAAGCTGGCTGGTTGGGTCAGTGGGTGGTTGCTTGCTCGCACTGGCATTTCTGTTCACATTATCTCCCCCCCCCCCAACCTGTTTATGGAATCATAGTAGCAGCACTAAAATATTTTCTGGACTCCTGTCTCTTGGAAGCATTGTCATGCGGCCACGGCCACATCAAAGTGGGAGCATGAACAAGAAGCAGTGTTTCCTGTCCTCACCCATCACCTTCTGGGCTTAGATATGTGAAAAGTGCAATGACAGCAGTGGTGCATAGGAGTGTGCATTTCAGCTCTTTTCATATCTTCCCAGTCCTTGAAATTGTCTCATTTCAAGTCCTGCATAATTCATCAGAATGTAGAGCGAGCCTTCTCTCTTTCTCTCTCCCCCCCACCCCACAAATACACATACTTTATTTCTCTTTGTGGCCTCCACAGCAACTCCAGTAATATTACAGACCACATGGCCATTGGCTGGTGGATTTGGGGGTTTGTAGCCTAAAAGTCACTTCCTCAAACACTGAGCCTCATGGCACAGTGGTTAAATGCCTATGCTGTGGCTAAAACTGTGCTCACGACCTTGGGTTCAATCCCAGGTACCCAGCTCATGGTTGACTCAGCCTTCCCTCCTTCTGAGGTCAGTAAAATGAGTACAGTACCCAGCTTGCCAGTGGGGGGGGAATGTGTAGCCTGCATACTGTAATTAAACTGTAAACCACCCAGAGACTACTTGAAGTGGTATGGGGAGGCATATAAGCAGAACACTTTGCTTTGCTTTGCTTTGCTTGGAGATATAGAAATAACTATCTCCCTCTCTTATTTTTGCTTACTCACTCATTTTTGCTCTCTCCCAGTTGTGCACATGTACAGGTAAATGTTCACCCACAATCTCGTGTTGTGCTGGCTCTGAGCACACTTCCACTCTCTGCTTCCAGGAGCCAAGCAGAGTTGGTTCAGGTTAACAGATAGATGGGAGGCCACTAGGGTACTCAAGGGATAGTCAAGTATGGTTAAGAAAGAGTGTTGCCAGAAACCCTGGAAGGCTATTGTCAATAAGAGATTACCATGCAGGTCTAAAAGGACCGAAAGCTTGATTCAGAATAAGGCAGCTTTGAACATTTAGACATGGTTCATATGAATGTTATGGTAGCAGAGGAGAGCACACCAGGAGGTGGGAGAGAGCCAAAAAGAGTGTTATGAAGAGGATGGAAGAAACACAGAAGTTCTTCCACTCCTCAGGAAAAAAATTGTCTTGCTGACATATATCCTCTCAGAACTGAGAGTAATCCCCTTGACATACACCGGTACCATTAAAAAGTGCTAATCCACACTGGAGAAAGAGACAGAAAGGAAGAGAGAATATGTCTGATTTTTTTTTATTCCATACAGTATACAAAGAATAAAAATAATTAGCCGGAACACCTTATCCATGATTGACAGGTGGGGGAGAAACTGTGAGGATGTGTCTCTTCTAAGACTCGGGGAGAAAATAAGAAAGGGGGGCAAAGGAAGGAAAGGGAGCAGGGGAGTGTTGCATGCGCAGATACGAGAATTTTCAATATGGAGTGTTTTGATGGTCCAACACATTCCCGAGTGCAGTCTCCTTGGAAATGGCCAATTAAAGTGTTACAGTTTGGCAATCCAATTGTAACGATCCCAAAAATAGCCTTCGCATTTCACACCACACTTCTTCTGCCCACACAGACCCCAGGAGGAGCAGCATGATGGATTGATCCAGAAGCACCTTTGTTTTTCAGAGACCAAGGAGCGACTTGAGTGGCACGGCGCTAAGCAGATGTAGTGCTCCCCCCGCCGCTGCCAATCCACCCACCCACCCAACATGATGGATTGTCATAAACTCATTTTCAGGCTAACTTTGCCTTCAAGGAATGCCATAGAAAGGTGGTGAAGAGTTTGAGAGTTTGCTGTCGGAAAGAAGGAAAGCATTGTTCCAACTTAAATTCATAGCTTGCCTTATATTTAAATCCGCAAATGTTGACTAATTTAGCACACAGAATACAAGTCAAAAAGTTCTTTGCCACACGTACCCCTAAAATCATCTCTGAAACTCTTTATCAACCAAGACGCAGTGCATTATTTGTTTGGTTTGTGATGTCTTCCAGAAACCCACAGCTAGAGTGGCCAAAATAAGCATTTTCCACGTTTGCTCTCACCTACTGCGTTTATTGCCTTAGAAAAAAGTTTCAGAGAGGGTAACTGTGTTAGTTTTTTCAAGAATTTCAGGCAAAAATCAAAGAAAAACAAAACAAAAGACACAAACATGTGGCACCTTAAAGACTAACTTTCATATTTTAATGTGACGTTTCGTGCACATGTGCACTTCTTCAAGACATAGCAGCAGAATGAGGTGTGAGATACTTATAGAATGAGATATACATATCATACCAAATATTGATTGGCTGTATATAGAGTGGGGGGGTGGATAGGGGAGGGGAGGGAGGAGGAGGGGGAAGAAGAGGAGGGGAAGTTAATTAGTAGAAATGGTGAGAAGATTAAATGGTGAGAAGTGTGGGCTGGGGCTGTATAATTTTATGGCCCACATGCCAGCCCCTTTAAATATGGGAGGTCAATTCCTCAAGTGACAGAAACCAGATCAGATCAGGTCAGAGAGCTAGTGGAAGAGACAGGGTTGGGGGGGGGGGGGAGAGAGAGAGAAAGAGAGAGAGAATGGGAGTTTTTAAGTTAAAGTCCATGAAAAAAATTGCAATGTAGAGTTTTTACCTTGTAGTCCATGAAAAAGTGGCAATATGGAAATGGTCTTCTGTTTTCCTGGTGCATCTGAATCCCAACACTACCTTTCCCTTTTCCCAGAAGAAGGCAGCAAAGCCACATACTAGTAGTACAGAAGCTAGCCGGAATGGTGACTCAAGTTGCGGGACTCACTGTCAAGCCAGACTTAAGTTGCACCAGCAACTTGACATGGACTCAATTTGGTTTTGTTTGTTTTGTAATTATTTGGATGCAACTCGCGACTTGGAATCCACCCACCCAATGTGACCTCTAAATTTTGTCCCTGCTGGGCAGAGCTCTGTTCTGTGCACTTACATGCATGAGGTGCATGATAATCTTCAGAAATCTATGTTCTTGCTTGCATGGACAGCCCTAACCTGAAGAGAAATATCTCTTTTTCTAACTTATTATTGAATACATGGAGAGAATGGTGTTAGGGCCAAGGCTGGGCTTGGAGCTCGCCTCTAAGCATGCTGAAAATAATGGTTCTATAATGGTTGAGTGGGGCTATAGATATTTTCAGATGCATGTGCCCAACTTTCTAACTTTATGCTCTATTGTCCTTGCTTCCATCTGCATTCTTCCTATCTCTGTCCTTGTATGGCTTAGTGGTAATCAAAGAGTCCTGGCCTGGACAGGGATGGCCAAAATGATTAAGACCTTCACAGGCAGGGCAGAGACTTTGATAGATACCATCGGTAATGTGGGCTCCATTTGTATCTGGAAAACATAGTCAGGAAATCTATCTTCCTGTCATGGAGATGTGAGGGCAGTGTAACCAGAAGCCTCACAGCAACCTCCAGCAATCACTATTCTAAAAAGTTAACAGTCAGGAGGGGGGGGGGTTGGACAGGAAGTCAGAAATTTCACATTGCTTCCTTTTCTCTGACCGCCATTACACAGAAGTGTGCGGCATTTGTGCTGTGCAATGTGGAAGAAAATATTGGTTCCTCTAAATGGTACTTCACTTCCAAAGCATTTGGAAAGCTAATGAATTTTACCTACTCTATCTATCTATCTATCTATCTATCTATCTATCTATCTATCTATCTATCTAAAGATGTTGTTCTAAGGTGATTTAAAAGAAGGTGTTCTCAATGTTTATTCAACTACCTGTGTGAAATCAATAAACACATCCACTTGTTTGAACTTTAAACACTAAGTGTCAGACCCCATTCTTAATAGAGAGATACTTAAAGTAATTTTATTGATGACAATATTTTTGTACCCAGGTCTGTGACACTCACCAATATGTGCTGTCCTCCCCTAGGAGGATTCTATGTTGTCTGTAGGCAGAAACTACCTCGTTTTAGGTTGAGATGCAAATCTTCTCTTGTCTTCTTGAGGAACTACAGGTTCCTTCTCCTCATTTGGAAAGGATTGCAAGGAATTTCCTGGTGCTCCTGATAGAGACCTTGCATGGGGGAAGAATTATGTTTTGCTCAAAATATGCTCTTGTGTCTCAAAATTTAATGTTTTTTTGCATAAAACTACACTATTGACACAATGTTGCATATTGCTCCAAATTGGTGTTATTTTTGAAAATTTGAAACACTGAATTGACTGTTGGCATTCTTTTTCAAATTGGCTATTCCATATGCCTTTGTGTGTTTATTTCCCAGAGGGAAAGGACACTGGAAATTTAAACAACTTTAAAAAGCAGCGAAGATGAATATAAATGCTTTCCCCCTGTCCCTCTTGGTTGCATGCAAGGAATCTTGTGGAGTTTTTTTTTTAAATTCCTCCTTGGGTGTCTTGTCATGTCAAGGCAACCTAAATAGATGAGAAGGAAAAATTCAGAGAGTATTATTTCTGCCCTTATTCTCAGTAATTTCATTAGTGGCTCTGCAGATTAATTGTGATGCATTGCAGATTGTCTCTGGTAATATCAAGAAAACTGAGGCTCAAGTCAATTCATTAATACATGTCTCGGTTCTTTATTCCGAGTGTGGGGGTAACCAGAAGCAGTTCATGAGGACATCATGAGGACAAATGCTGAAACTGCTAGAGTGAAGCTCTTTTATCTGATTAACTTATCATTTGCTCCAAGAGCAGCATATATTTAACAGGACATAGTAACAGCTGTTCCCTTTTTCCATGGAGATAGAGTGAAAAGGAGAAACATAGTCTTGTGGGAGGGAGGGGATGTCAGGAGGAGAGGGTACACAGCATCTGTGGTGCCTGGCATATGAATTGAGCTGAAGCCTTAGTAAGTCTTTATTTTGGCCACCGACCAGACAAAATATAAAATACATCCCTATATCAATTCAGCATAAAACCATAAAAAAGCAATCAAAGCATGCACGCAAGAACAAACATAACACAATAACAAAAGCTTTACACCAAAACCAGAGCATGTAATATCTTCCCAGTTCAGTAGGCCCAATAGTAGGGTAGTCAACTCAAGAACAGTCTAGAATCTAATCATTTAATCATTATCTCCAGCCGGGGACCAAAGTGTTTCATGTCCATCTCTAGAGCAAATGTATAAGATCTGAATGAAATATAGCAAGGACATCATGTTCACTGAGAGCCATACACTGAATTGGTCTTAAATCTTTCCCTAGCACTTGCTTGCTTATTTCTTTATTTGTATCACTTTTATTGGACCCTGGGGTGTTTTAAAGAGCCCTTGTGGCCATTCAAAAGGCCGAGCAGATGTTGCTGTTTCATCCTTCTTGTGAATGAAACAACACATATAAAAGATATGTGTATTCAAATAGTACTGCAAATGGTTTTTTTGGCATTCGATATTAATGCGAGTATTTGCATTCTGATTTTCTTCACCCTGTTTTCAGTGCCTATTTTGGCATATCATTCGCTCAAGATGTAAACCTCACAATGGTTATTACCGTTCTGAAATTGCGCTCGTTCATAAAAAATGGCAGACTAGTATTTACCTTGTGGCAAGTCCTTTGAGTGTCAGATTGTCAGGGGCGATTCAGAGACAGGGGAAGCAAAACGAGAGTTACTTAAAAGTGAATTGCATACTTTCAATAGGAAATCAGTTGTATGCCACCGTCAGACAGATATGTTCTACATGAATATCCTTGTGTGTGTATGTGTGTTTGTGTGTATACAAATATGAATGGACATATTAGCATTTTTGACAAATTTTCCAATTTTTTTTAAATTTGTGACCACCCTTAATATATATGTAGTATGTGGTCAGGGTGTTCTGCTTTGCGCACAAGATGCAGAGCAGTATTCCCCAACTTTTAAGTCTTGTATATATTTGAATTTACCTCCCGTCCCCATCCAATTGTTCATCCTGGTTGGGGTTGATGGGTTATACAGCAACAGATGGGGAAGGTTGATGTAGAAGCTTGAGTGGTACCACATTCACAGCTGCATGGAAACCTTGCTCCATGAAAAAGGCAGGAGCACACACAACTACTTCACCCGCAACCTGGGGAAATTTAATCAAATATCCATCTTTAAAAATCAACCCTGATGTGTTCCTTATTTCATGCACGGAACAGAGAAGTGCCAAGGAGTTCTCTCTGAACAACATCCATAGCAGTTAATAGCCATTTTCATCTGTGCTGGTATATGTGCCAAATAGACTTGGGGATGAAGATCAAGTGCTGGAGTTGCGGGAGAAAACCCAACTACTTTGCTTGTCACAGAGTCACAACATTCTTTAGTATTCAGTGTGTGTCCTCCCCTGCTGCAGAATCAGAGGACAATGAGAGAAAGTACGTTTCTATCTGAGAGTGACATTTCCCCCTGTTAATATTTATGTTCCAGTGTACTCAGGGAACCATAAGGTAGTGTTAATTAGTCTTCCTCTGTTGGATAATGTTCAATGCTTCCCAAAAAAGTCTCTTGTTTATGAATGTGAGATATTGTGCTTCTGAAACCACCATTCAAGCAGGAAATGGTCCAATATTGCTGCACAATATCATACATGTTGCCAGTAGGGAAGGGGGAATGCCAAAATTTACATAGAAATGGGCAAGCTGAATGTTAACAACACCCATGTCCGCAGTCAAGATGTTCTACAGCAGTAGCGGTGAACCTTCGGCACTCCAGATGTTTTGGACCACGGCTCCCAGAATTCTGAGCCTGTAATGCCAATGACAAAGGATGGTGGGAGTTGTGGTCCAAAACATTTGGAGTGCCGATGGTTTGCCAACAGTGGTCTAGAGGATACTTTCTTCGGCTCGCTACCTTTCTCATAGAGAATTCTTTGCCAAGAATTCTAAAGGTCAAAAACATGCATGTTGTGCAAAAGATTTTGTTCTGTATTCTTTATCAACATATATTTGAAACATTTTCAATATATGCAGTTTAAAAAATTATATTCTTTTTGTGTCTCCATTTTTAAAGACAGAATGGACTGATTTTTTTTAAAAGGTGAATATATATATTCCATGAGGTCTGTACAAAGCAAGTCACAGCCATTAAAACTGCTTTTGAATGATTGGCCTGTCTATCTATCTATCTATCTATCTATCTATCTATCTATCTATCTATCTATCTATCTATCTATCTATCTATCTATCTATCTATCTAAGCCAATCATTCAAAAGCAGTTTTAATGGCTGTGACTTGTTTTGCACTATATGCCAGACCTCATGGAATCACTCCTCTCCTGCTCAGTGGATTATCCTCCTCTCCGTTTTGTCACAGTCGTTCAAGCGATGCCATCAAATGATGAGATACTGTATGATCTATACACATGCGTGAATCTGCCCTGGGGACTTCTGTTAGAGGTGGGACAAAGCACTGCCAAACAGACATAGCAGTTGCTGGTTCTGGTTGTAGGTCACCATCTCCAGAGAAAGGAAAAATCATTGAGTGTTTACTTGCTCTGCAGATCTTTGCAGCGTTTGAAGAAAAAAACAGCTGTCAGGTAATTGCCTGCACTGAAGAGTACGCGATCTATCTGATATGACATGGCTTGGAATTGTCTGTGTCTTATTTCATTATCTTCCTGACTACTGTGCCTCTTGTAGAAACTGGCTTAATAGAAACACCTGTGACAGTGTTTTGCCAAGAAAAAGCATTTTTTCCAACAAGCCAGTTAAATGGAGAAAGGACATTGGTTACTTAAGGTTTCTAAGCATGCTGCAGTAGCAATTGATAGTTAAAGAAAACCTCTTAAAAAGAGTGAGGTTTGGAGCAGAAGGGGAAGGTCCAAATGATTCCTTAAAAAGGACAAATCTCATCTCTTCAATGTTCTCATTTTGTTCTATTTCCTATCTTAACTGGCATAATGGTGCTCCTGTCAGTTGTTGGTTTTTTTTTTTTTTGTTTGTTTTATTTTATTTTGTCTTTGCAGTCTCCTGGGAGCATGATTTTGATGGGAACGAATAAGTGTGAGAAAAATCATGTCATTGAATGCCTAAAATGGTAGACATGAGGCAACCCTATGTACAACATAGAAAGGGTGTGACAAAGGCCACAAGGGGGTGCCCTTTTAAGTTGTATAGAGGTCTCTGGGGCAAACCTTAGATAAGTCAGGCCATGGATTCCAATATGTTGTAGAACCAACAATAAGGGATTGTGGGTTTTACAGTTCAACCGAGTCTAGAATTCTTGGGATAGAATGGAACTGTTTTGCATCTGTCTCTCTGCAGTAAGGTCTAGAAATGCAGAAGTGACCAGGCCAGTTTGGCATTCATTTCATTAGGTACAATAGTGGATTGTAAAAGTAGCAGGATGTCAGTATCCTTCAGTATCCTTCTTGAGAATCCCTTGTTCAAGTCCTCTAGGGTTTCAAAGGGAGAAGTTGAAGGCAATTTTTTCAAAAAATATATATTCAATTTTTCCATTTTTTCCATTTTTTCCTATTACACACACACACACACACACACAGAGAGAGAGAGAGAGAGAGAGAGAGAGAGTATATACCATATACCATGTGGACCAAAAAGCCATTTACTAGGATAAAAACCCCTACTGATCTCATTCCCAGACAGGAAACAACAATATTCTTCACCAGCAGAGATGGTGAGTAATTTCCTGGCACTCTTGACAGA
Source organism: Phrynocephalus guinanensis (assembly GCA_037367245.1). Lineage (NCBI taxonomy): Eukaryota > Metazoa > Chordata > Lepidosauria > Squamata > Agamidae > Phrynocephalus > Phrynocephalus guinanensis. The sequence continues at coordinate 13,631,435 of CM074745.1, read as the reverse complement.
GCTCTTGTAATGCCCCCCCAAAAATGTTTTGTATGAAAATTATCCATGTGTGTGCTCAGTCACCCAGTTTTGTGTAAATGCTGCACATTGTGAGTTGTGCAAATCATTCCACGCTAATTTATTTAAGGCTCTGAAGCTCTGGATCAGCTGCTTTTGTCTTTCTTTACAATTGTCCTTTCCTTACTTCTTTGCTTTATACATGTGTGCTTTACTTCTGAAAAGGGAAAGGACGTGACAGATCTTCTCTACAAATTACAGACAATCCAAGGGGGACGAAGAGCCCATTTTCTCACTATTGGATAGGACAAATCTTGTGAGGCATTTAAATTCCTCTTTGAGGTATCTTATTATATTGAGATGGACTGCAAGGAGATCAAACCTATCCATCCTGAAAGAAATCAACCCCGAATGTTCACTGGAAGGACAGATTTTGAAGCTGAGGCTGCAGTACTTTGGCCACATCATGAGGAGAGAGCAGTCCTTGGAAAAGTCCCTGATGTTGGGAAAGATTGAAGGCAAAATGAAAAGAGGACAGCAGAGAATGATATGGTTGGATGGTGTCATTGATGCAACCTATATGTACTTGACCAAACTCCGGGAGGCAGTGGAAGATAGGAAGGCCTGGCGAGCTCTTGTCCATGGGATCACAAAAAGTCAGACACAACTGAATGACTGAACAACAACAACAACAACAACAACAACAACAACAACAACAACAACTCTGCCTTCTGTCTAAGGCCCACAGACTATGCTTAGCCCATCTCTCCCTCAGTATAGTCAATAGTTTATTCTGGTTAGAAATATTTCCATTTTAATGCAACCAATAGAGACTGTGCTGTCTTGGATTCATGAACTATGGCAATGAAATGTGTCGATGGAAGGAACCTAAATATCTTAATCCAGTGTAACACCCAGAAATGTTTCCAGCAATGGACAAAAATATTTGTTTTCATAGTCCATCTTGTATAACAGCTCTCTCCAAACTAATCAAAACCTGAAACAGGAAGAAATACTTTTTGTGTGAATTATTGATAAAGGAAGCTTCTACTACAGCAAGCTTTCCCAAGATTTAAACCTGCTACTAGCTGCTTCCTCTTGTCACCTAAACATTAAAAATTTCCAGAAAACCAACCACTTAAAATCTTCAATTTATTCTAGGAGCCTCACAGAGCCTCACAAGGACCCCAGCAATTTATTTTACAGCACTGCTAATTGAAAAATTGTAAGCAGGAACACTGGCTATCCTTAGATTGATAGGCTGACAGTGAAACAGATAAGTGGAGATATGAAGAATCTGTTTTAACCCCACTTAAGTGTTAAGCCTACGCTTAAGACAACATTTACTCCGAGAGCTGTCACCAAATCTGTTTATTCTCTACCTAGAGGTAAAACTACTATGGCCCGTTTTATGGCAAATCTTGCCTAGCAAGGTGTTCTTGAAGGGAGGTTGACAGGATTAAAACGCTGCTTGCCCCCACTGTATAGGCAATTCAGTAAATCCATTTTGAAATACAGTAGGACCTCTGCATCCACTGATTCATTAACCACTGATTCACTTATCCACAGTTGGCAGAGAAAAAAATTAAATGAATAATCCAACAGCTGCAAAGCAAGCTACTGTCACAACCAGCAGCTGTAAACTAAGCTACTGATGCAAACCAGCAGACATAGAGCTAGCTACTGTCACCAAACAGCAGTGTGGGGTGTGTGTTTTTTTTTTGCATTTTCTCTTATTCACGGTTTTCATTATCCATGGGAAGGGGTAGATAATGGGGTCCTATTCTCCAATGCAATGATCAAGTTTTTGCAGGACTGTTACAGACACTTTGAGGTAGGTAAAACTGTCAGTTTCAAGTGGCTGTCCATGCCTGTCCATCCATCTTGGCAAGGGTGTCTGTGTCCTGGGATCAACCCTTCCGAAGGATCTCCATCAGGCTCCCAACGAACATATCATGAGGATGGAGAGTAAACAAGTAAACGTGATAGGATCGTGCTATTGGAGCAGCATTTTTATGATTCAGTATTAAAGAGAATGTCCATAAGTGTTTCCATTTTATTCCTTCCCATTCTACCCCATTGTTCTACAAAACATAGTCTCCGGGGATGTTACGGAATCTATTTAAAAAGCAAGAGTATAATAAAAGAAGCAATAAAGCCAACTTACAAACTAACCATTAAAGTCGGAAAAAGAATTATTGCTAATTGACCATCCAGAATCCTGGAGACAACAGATACAAAGCCCCAGATATAAACCAGTCAACAAACTAAAGGATTAGGTGGGACCCACTGAGGAAGCTCTCTTTACAAAAAAAGCTTGCTGTATAGGATGGATTCATGTAATGTCTGAAGCTAACAAGGATCAAATGAAGGGAATGAAAGAGTAGAAGCAAAGAACAAATGAAAGCATCTAGAATGGGGAGGAATGGTTTAGTAGCCTTATTTTAGAGTTAAAAATTAGAACCAATGCCACTTACATATTTAGTAAGTACTAAGAAAAAATGACTTCTCTACTGTATTTGTTGTGTATACAAAGTGGCACTTGAAATGTTCTGTTGATGTTGCTCCCAAAACTAATGAACAAGGAATCATTAGCTGTACATTGTACGACATGGTCTCAAAGCTAATTTTCCATGTCGATTAAGGCCTCACTCCTTATGGTAGGGAGGGCAGCAAGTCTTTGGAAGAGAGTCCCAAGGCCAAGCCTTTGGTACCAAGTCCCAAATAGAGATGGGCATGAATCGAAAAAATGACATTTTGGTTTTTCATTTTTCGTTGTGGGTCCCATTTCAGTTCATTTTCATTTTTCATGAGTTTTTTGGAAAAAAATTATTTCATTTTTTGTCTTTTGATTTTTGTTTTTACCCACTTTTGTGCGATTTAAAACATTTCCGCGCGGGGGCATCCCCCAACGCCCCAGACCAGAGGGAAAACACTAAAAAAAAAATGATGCTGGCAGAGACACAGTATAGACTAGGTACGCAGGGAGGCTGCAAAGTCAGCGGCGGGCATTGCCCAGGGCATAAGGCAGCCGCAGAGTGACTGCACTGCGGGGCAGGGGAGGGTGCTCACCGAGAGGTACGCACGCACACAGGGAGGCTGCAAGAGAAATCTCTTCTTTCTCTCCCCTAAGAGCCAGGCTGCAGCCAGCAGGAACACAGAGACACACACCTGCCTGGCTGGCCTAAAGTAACGACGAGTCTCAGAGACAGCAATCCCACCCTGACTCCCACCGCAGACTGCAAGGAGGACGGGGGCTGCCAAAGCTTTTTATGCCCTCTGTGGCTGCCACAACTACCCAGTCTGCAACCTGGGCATGCTATTGGTTGAAATTGTCCAAGAATTTACATGATCCCATCACATGGCTTGCATCCATCTTGTGGCTGGAATCCGTTTTGCATTATCCTTAAAGGGAAAAGAAAAAATACACTGCGATGGGAGAAAGACAAAAACAAACATTCTAAGGACCCCAACCCCCTGGTAGGTAATATTTTCAAATAATTATCGCTGTGTTTTTACGGATTTCCAGGGCGTTTTAATGCCCAAGAAATCAATATTAGGCATCTGGGTGCCATTTTGGGTCGATGTCCTCTAACTCCCCTTAAAGGAAAAAAAAATACAGCGATCTGAGAAAAGACATAAATGCACATTTTAAGGATCCCAACCCCCCTTGTAGGTATTATCAGGCAGAATAAATAATTATTGCTGGGTTTTTATGGATATTCAGGACTTTTTTAACATTTAAAAACCGCTCATTTCATTGCGCGTCGCCACTAACGGAAACAAAACGTAACGAACCTAATTTTCATGGTTCTGTTCTGTTCGTTCCAATTTCATCACAATTTTTGTTCTTTGTTTCGTTATGTAATGAAACGAATAATGATTAACGGAACGGGAAAAAAATTGTTTCCTGCCCATCTCTAATGGTTATCTTTAAACAACTCTTTTGTATTGTTTTCTCCTACTAGGTGGTATTCATGCATACACTCCTTCTGAACATGGAAGAGCTATCTACCTACCATGGTTTAAGTTGATCAAAGGAGCTGATAAATGCACAAACTCAGCCTTTAAACGCAGGCTTCATTGCTTGTGAAGGGGCATGTGGGCTCAGCGGACTAAGCCTCCGAAAACTGTCATCTGCAAAGTCGGCCGCTCAGTAGTTCGAATCCCGGGTGCTATGCAGCCGAGCGAGCTCCTACGGTTAACCCCAGCTCCTGCCAACCTAGCAGTTTGAAAGCATGTAAATGCAAGTAGAAAAATAGGTACTGCCGTAAAAAGCAGGAAGGTAAAACAGTGTTTCCTTGCAGCCATGCTGGCCATGTGGCCATGGACTTGCACAACACTGGCTCTACGGCTTGAATACGGAGATGAGCACTGCCCCTAGAGTCAGACACGACTAGCAAATGCAAGGGGAACCTTTGCGTTTACCTCATTGCTTTGTGCTGGTGTCATTGCTGATTCGTCTTACTTGCAAATTAACAGCCGAGAAGTCTTAAGAGGCAGGATGGTCCATTAAGAAATTACAGATTAAATGACCTTTGGAAAATCGGGTGAAACTACACAATTTGTTCTGACCCATTCAATATGTTTTTTAAAAATTACTCATTTCCTTCCAAAGAATCTGTGTTTAGACATTGTCCATTATTTTGAGCTTTTGTTTTGTTCACAACATCAAAACAATCCTGTTGTCCATTATTCATTGGAAGACACGGGAAGGGGGAAGAACAACAAGAAACCCCCAAACAAAACAAAGGCAGAGGTAACAAGCAATCCTAGCTATGTGATTTACGTTTTTGCACTTTTTTTCATTATTTCCCACATAAAGGTTTGCCCTTTAGAAAGACTAGGAGATAGGGAGAAAGGGGGGGAAATCTGTTCACTTTTGTAAAGAAAGAAAGAAAGAAAGAAAGAAAGAAAGAAAGAAAGAAAGAAAGAAAGAAAGAAAGAAAGAAAGAAAGAAAGAAAGAAAGAAAATAGTCTTTCCCAGCCCTGAAACAGGATAAATTTATCTTCAGATTGAAATTGAGCCATAGCATTGTGCATCTGTAATTCTTCAGACTCACAGGAGAAGGCATGGAATCTCTCTATCACTAAATGCCAGGTAACTCTGTGTCTCTGCCTTTCTCCATCTGCTGAGATTGGGCCATTCAACCCTACAAACTACGACTCCTAAATAATTGCAGGGCACTTTCCACAGGCAGGAAAGCGATAGCACGGAGGCCACTGATGTTTGCTTCTGAGATAGAGAAAATCTATTGTGCAAAATCAATTTACTTTGAACCATCTTACCCCTACAGAAAGGTCACTCCTGTCTTTCTTGGCTTCTTGTCCCTGCATTTTTATTTTTATTTTTCACTGTCATCCCCAACCATAGATTTTATTGGAATAGATTACACTGATATCTAGCTTGATCAATATCACTTGGATAACTAAAACACAAGATGTCTCCTAAGTGTGTCTATTCAAGACATGGGGAAATTCCTTCTTTGGGCTGCAAACACCTCGTTTCCCTCAGACAGCATGGCTGGTGGAAATTTTAATAGTCCAGAATAGTATATTTTGCAAGAGTTGGTTCTATTGAAACATCAGTCTCAAGTAAGGGGATGTAGGTTTGCACCCTAAAATTGTTTTTTAAAAAATTAACAAGAGCTGACAGCACTTCACTTGTCCAGTCCTCGTCACAAAGGACCCATCCCCTGAAAAGGGAAACATCTGTGTGAAAATTTGCTGACCCACTGTGAGGAACAGGGTTCCGTAGGGTGCCAATCAGAAACACCAATCGGTGTGTCCTTTCTATTTCAGCTTGGTGTGACCAATGGTATGATTAAGAGCACGCACTCAGAAAAAGTGCGGTCTCTAAGGCATTTAAGATGCCTGCAGAAAACATGAGGTAATTGTGACAGCCATAACTCTAGAACGGCTTGAGTCCTCAGGGCCGTCATCTGTGAAATGGAGCTAATAGCGCTGCTCCTGCTAAAAGAAGACAAATTTCATTATTGGTGGAGAGAGAGATGCGTTGTTCCGATGGCGATTGGAAGCTTGCAAGGACCCTGCTGTAGAGTCCACGGTCTTGCTTAGCCTCCTCATCATTCCTTTCACACATGGCTGGTCTCCTTCTGACCTCCCCTTCATTTCTAACAGTCTGAATTGCTGCCATTAGTTACAGTCACCAAAGGTCAGACATTTAGCTCTCTCATTAATGGTTTCCAATACCCCTGCAGTTTCAAGGAAAGCACTCCAAGGGCATGGTGAGCGCTTCACAGGCATAATCAAAGCAGGCCAGCGGGTAACCTTCAAGCCTGTGCCAAAGCCAGGAGATGGGTCATCATTTCTTCCTACACTTCTCAGGGCTGTAAGGATATAAAGGAGTGTTTCACTTCAGCATTTAGGAACGGAAAGAGTGAGCGTTTGTCTGCATCAGCTCTGTTTTATCTAGTGATCTGAGAATATGCTATGCATATCATGCTCCATGGAAACAGTTTCCAAAACACATGATATTTTTCTGTCGGTTTGCATATATTTCTTGCTTTCTCTGCCTAACATTCTCCCATTTGGAGTCGTCGCCATTCCTAGAAGTTAATCCTACGAGATCCTCTTTAAAATCTTTCTCAAGTGAACCTTTGTCAAGGTTAAATTGTAAGGTCCAAGTAGACAATACATTTTGGCACATTTTTAGAACAGGTGTTACTTCAAATGGGGAAAGATATCTGTTGGTTATAGCGTGTGATTTTCCATACCAGTTGTAAATTGCATTTAATTTTCCTTGTGATCAGTCATTAGATGGTAAATGCAGTCTAAATAAGCAAGTCTGATCATCAAGGCATGTGTCTCAGAGGAATTCCAATTCAGGAAGGAACATTTTGTTATTCTTAATTAATTAATTAATTAATTAATTAATTAATTAATTAATTAATTAATTAATATACCACCCCAGTAGTGCTAGTGCACTATTCTGGGCTATTTAACAACAGAGCAAAACATAAATAAGCAAACAATAAACAGGAACGCAGTGGTTAAATGCCTATACTGCAGGTAAAACTGTGTTCATGACCTAGAGTTCAAACCCAGGTAGCAGGCTCATGATTGACTCATCCTTCCATCCTTCCGAGGTTGGTAAAATGAGTACCCAGCTTGTGGGATGGGGGGCAATGTGTCGCCTGCATACTGTAATTAAAAACTGTAAACCGCCCAGAGACTACTTGTAGTGGTATGGGGCGGTATATAAGCAGAACACTAATATTAAAATACATAACTGCATTAATGGGTTAATTAAATTAATCCATTCTATTTGTATAGTTTGACATATGCATTATGTTTACTATATACTGTGCAGCTATTTTTTTTTTATTCACAGGAGCTAAGCCCCTGATTGATATTTGGACAGAGCCAGATTGGGAGGCAAGGAGTTCCCTTCTCTCTCCACTGTGATCCACTCCACACCTATACCAAAATCCACAAAAAACTATGATATTTAGTGTAGAAGGGGAAGTTTCCATCAATGCCAATGAGATTATTTATTCATTTATTTATTTACAAAAATATTTACAAAAAACACAACATTTTCCATTTAGCCACGTGGAAGAGGATTTTCAGGGGGCTGCAGATAAGAAGAAACTTAAGTGGCAGACTTCACTTCCAATATTCTGGGAATTGCAGAGGGCATGTGTGAATACTTTATTGGTGTTTAGTCCATAGTAAGAAGCGTAGATGGTATGACACCTCCTCCACCCCAGTTGTCCCTTTAGCATACTTTTGGTCCCTTGGAAATCCCAATTGCCTCTTGGATTCCTGAACATCATCCAACTGGCTTCAGAGTGTGGATGGCTTCAGAGTGTGGCCATAGTGATGCTTAGAAACAACCTTCCACACTTCTCATGGCTGACAAAGGCCTTTCCTTTCCGTTGTATTTGGGCAAATAGGAGTTAGCAGAGCCAAAGAGAACATGCAAGACAGCAATAAAAAAAATCACGCTAACTGTGAATGTCCATTAAAAATGGAGAACTCTCAGAGGGGTGGATGTTCACATAAGCATGTTTGGAGAGAGAAGACGATCCTTTCAACCCCACCCAAAGCATGTCAAAAGTAATCCACGTGTTTTTGATCCACCTTTTTTCATGTGCTTGCCGGATTGCAGGCTTTGCATATAACATAGGGAATGTGAATGTGCAAGTCGACGTTTGTTTACTTTATTTATAGTCCACCTTTCTCCCAATAAGGGGACACAAGGCGCATGCAAGAATTTTAAAAAAATATTATTGCAGAGGAAGGAAAGGGTACAGTTCAAGAGAAGGGTAACCACCTTTCTTCCCTCCTCCTCTCCTTGCTTTGCTCTTTCGTTATGTCCTTTTCAGGCTGTTTCCCTATCTTAACTTGACACTTCCCATCTCTCTGAACAGGCAGGTCATAACAAATGTATGTGTCCGTGTCTGGATGCTGAGCCTTCAGATCTTTAGAGGATGATGCATTTTGTCGCTCCCTCTAGTGCTGGAAATAAGACATCATATCTCTGACCCACCCACACATTCCAGCTCATCTATGGAGAAACACAGGGCAAGACAAATAGGCTGGAGGAAAAGATTTCCCCCTCTAAACTTGTGTGGCTATTTTTCTTGGCTGTCCGCTAGTTCCTTTTGATTTATTTTTCAGCATCCTCCTTTTTCCGCCCAGTCCCTCAAGGCTGCTCTGTTCACCTTCATTTTTCTGACTCCCTTCTTCACTTATCTCCAGGAAGACAGCTCCATATTGGTATGCTGCTAGAACAGCAGCACGGTTACCATTTCTTTTAACCCCTGGGTGCCTGAGTAAGAACAAAGTAGTTCCGTATCTTGGTGTCCATGCCCATTAGCTTGCTGCCTTTCCAATTTGCAAGGAAGATATAGGCCAGCGGTGTCCAAACTTTGGCCCTCCAGATGTTTTGGACCAACGCTCCCATAGTCCTTTGTAATTGGCAATCAGGCTTGGAATTATGGGAGTTGTGGTCCAAAACATCTGTACGGCCAAAGTTTGGACACCCCCTAAGAGCCTTGTGGCGCAGTGGTTAAATGCCTGTACTGCAGGTAAAACTGTGCTCATGACCTGGGGTCCAATCCCAGGTAGCCGGCTCATGGTTGACTCAGCTTCCATCCTTCCGAGGTTGGTAAAATGAGTACCCAGCTTGCTGGGGGGGGGGAATGTGCAGCCTGCACACTGTAATTAAAATTGTAAACCGCCCAGAGACTACTTGAAGTGGTATGGGGTGCTATATAAGCAGAACAAACTTTGCTGATATAGGCCATAAACCTAGGGTTAATTCAAATGGCAGTAGACCAGTGATGGTGAACCTTTTAGAGACCGAGTGCCCAAACTGCAGGTAAAAACCCACTAATTATTTTGCTACATGCCAATACAGTAATTTAACCTATGTCGGGTGCCCACAGAAAGGGTTCCGAGTGCCACCTTTGGCACCCGTGCCATAGGTTCGCCCTCACTGCAGTAGACCCACTCAGTGAGTTGCTAGTCAGTTAGTGTTAGAGTGTAATGCAAGTGAATGAGATGTTAGTAAGCTACTTGAGTCAACATTAGTTGGGATTAACACTGGAGTCAAAATATAACATCCAGATGCTGCATGTTGCATAAGCTAACAATACTCAAAATAATGGGTCTTAACTGCAGAACTTGGAAGTAAATACTTAAAAATTTATATTGGGTTACATTAAATTATTTTCCTCCATTGCTAATATTTGAATACATTACATTAAAGTTGTAACGTAATAAGCCATAATTTTGCTCCTCTTTATTTGTGTATTATTAGATGCATTCCTATCCCACCCTTCCAGCTGTATGTGCAGCTTTCTTCGTCCTCCATTTAATTGCACAACACAATTTGTGAGGTTGGTCCCAATAACACCCTTCAGTCTCATGGCTGAATGAGAATTTTATAGCCATCAGCAGATCTTCCAAACAAATTACCGCCACCGAGTCCCTACATAAGAGGAGTTTTGTTACAGAAGACTGAAGTGAAGGCCTTGCATGGATGGTTAGGAAATAGTACAGGGCAGACTTAACTTGTATAATAGCTGAGGTTTCTTTCATGTAGTAATTTCTACTTGTAACAGTAGCCAATTGCCGTTGTGCCCTTAGTGGTGAGGAAATGCAAAATATTAAAGACCTACTTCTCATGAGTGGAGAGCCACTATGATGACCCAGTGGGTAGTGTGGTGATTATCCGTGGATGAGGATGTGAGAGAGCCATGTGCAAATCCCTGCCCAGTTTTGAAGCTCACTGAGTGACTTTAGGCTCATCACCCATTCTGAACCTGACCTATTTCACCAGGTTGCCATGAGAAGAAAGTGGAATGAAGGAGAGCCCCTGGCTCCATTGCTGCAGCATCCTCCCCTAGCCCAGTGGTTACTGGACTGCAACTCCCAGAAGCCTCCACCACTCAGTGGGGACCCACAGGTTGAGAACCACTGTCCTAGAGGCTTGCCCAAAGTCCGGCCCAATGGTTGGCCCACCCACATTTTCACCTCACCAAAACTGGCCCTTCTTGTAAAAAGATTGGACACCCCTGGCATAAAGTACTTTATGTCATCTGGCTTGTCCTCCAGGGCCTGCTGCCCAGTTTGGGAAGGTGCCGAGGCTTCCCTGGCCTGCCTCCTCCAGCTGTCAGCCATTCAGGTGAGGAGGTGGAACAGGGAGGCTGTTTGTGTGTCCATTCAGTGGCCGTCTGCAGGTGGAAGTGCTTTGTTCCTATCTCTCAACCTGATCCTTTTTTCCAGTAGTTGACCCCTTCTCGCCCAAACACAAAACCACTGCCAGGACTGTTTTTCTAACCGTTCTACTTGTGGTTGGTGGCACAAAGTCATCAAAATGCCTAGAAGAAATATGTCTTTCAGGTTAGCGCTATGCACTCAAGTACATGCTTGGGCAGCCAGAAGTTACCAGGATTTATGAAATATCAACTTGTGGATGAAATATTGGCAGCATCCCGATTCAAAAACAAGGGCAGCAGCAAAGATCAAGTTCAGGCTGTACCGTGTTTAAGCAAAGGATATTTCCTGATGCCATTGAGAAGAGGAAACACCTCCATCCTCTCCATCTAAAAAGCAAGATCTGAAATGTGAAGCTGAAGCCACTTCTTCAATCTTTCCACAGAGCCTTCTGCAATCAGTTCAAGGACCAGTTCCCTCAGGTGTTTGACACATCCTCTGGATGCATAAGCCCCTATCAATTGCATCTGCCCGGCACTGCACAAAAGCAGGGGTCTTATCGTAGCACTTGATGATAATCCATATCTTCCAAGCAATTTCAGCCCCTTTCCTGGCATTTTCAATCATAGATAAAGAAGTACAACATCTCACATTCGTAAGCCAGAAGTTTGCTTGAAGGATTGATTTCAACCTTGGCTTTTCAGCATCCCTACGCAAGTTAGCACAAAGTTTCCAAGGCCACTGTTAATGTTATCTGCTAGTGGTCAGTTAAAAAGAGATCCCAGTGGCATCTGTTGAGAGGTGGGCGAGCCCTGTGATGTGCTGGGGGCAGGGAAAAAGATGTGTGTGTAAGTACATATGTGTGTCTGTCTGCATGTGTGACCCCAGGCAAATCCCAGAGGTGGCACTCGGGGTTCAAAGGTTTTCTGTATTTCTCTGCTATAACGTTAGGCTACTCTGGTGAAGCAATGCAGGCCAAAATCAAAGGGAAAAAAGACACAAAACATGTGGCATCTTAAAAGACTAACTTTCATATTTTAATGTAACGTTTCGTGGACACTTCCACTTCTTCAGACTTACAGCAGCAGAATTCTGCCACTATATGTCTGAAGAAGGAGACGTGTCCACGAAATGTTACATTAAAATATGAAAGTTAGTCTTTAAGGTGCCATGTGTTGTTTTTTCCTTTGATTTTTGCCTGCAATTCTTGAAAAGACTAACATGGCTACCCTCTCTGAAACATGATGAAGTAGGAAATTTAGTTATTGCTGCCTGGATCTGAACTGCCGTCATTGTCACCATCATCTTTGAACTGCAATGCTGGAATGGGCCCTATCGATCAATGGGTCCAGCCCCTGTTATGAGGAGGGACAGTGGAGCATTGAACACTCAACTTCTGGCTCTGCAAACAGATGCCTAAGCCACCTTGCTGTCCAGTACTTCTATGTGAGTCAATGCTTTCCAAGGTAGGGTTCCAGCATTAGGTGACGGTGGGTCCATCTCCTGTTGGATCTCTTGTTTCAATAATATGAGTACAGCTAGGAAAATGTAGCATAACTATGTGATCCTGAAATCTGGGTGCATCTGGAATCACTGAATATGAGACTGGAGATAACAAGTCTGTAACAACAGATAACCCTATTGTAGTTATCTGTGACTATTTATATTTTAAACTAACATTGAGGTTATGACTCAAAGAATTAGAAAGACTGGTGGTACTTCATGTCTGTGAAGATTCTCAGTCATCCAGGTGAGTTTATCTGGAAGTTGAGTCATGGCTACTGGACTTCTTTTTTTTCACTAACATCACAATTAATATTCTCAATGTTATTTTCAAAAAATTACTTTTAGAAGCATTTTGGTAAGAATTTCTTTTCACCTATCCTTTTGCCTTACCAGAGTAATGGAAAGGGGAATCATTCTGGGAAAGTCACTAAACATTAGTTAACAGGATGTTCTGCAGTCAAGCCATATGTGTGCTCAGAGGAAGGAGTGCAGGAGCTAATTAATTATTTGCTTTGCTTAACACATTGTGAACATTGAGCGAATTGTTGACTTCATCCACCCAACAGTCCTATTTACAAAGACTCCTTAATAAAGATCAAATGGCTGTTTTCATTCAGATGTGTCCAGCATCATTCATCAGAAGATTTTCTAAGACCATGTGCTACATTTTGCTGCATCTGTCATGTCGGCAGATAATACACATTCAGTGTAGAGAACACATTATATAAATATCGGATCACATCCAGCCAGGTCTGGAACCCAGGTGTGTTGGGACTCAACAAGTGCTAAAAATCAATCTACAGTGGTACACCAACTTAAGAGCAGCTCGACTTAAGAGCAATTCAACTTAAGAGCAGAAAACTGTTGGTGTTTTAATTGCTGCCTTACAAATTTTAGATATGGTCTGCTTGACTTACAAATATTTTCTCATTTTTTTATTTTTTAAACTTATTTTTTCAATTTTTTAGATAGGTACCCTGACTTAAAAATAGTTTGATTTAAGAGCATGCATTCGGATCAGATTAAATCCGTAAGTTGAGGTACCACTGTATTTGTATTCACCAGGGTCCTCGTATTTAACAAATAGGAACAGACAAATTTCCAATAAATCAATGATTTCTGACAAATACCTTGATTCATCTTTGGTCCGTGCTCATCTCTAATTGGGAGTAGTCCTCCAGATCAGCTCCTAGCTTCTCAAAGAAAGAAATATTCAGAATGTTTTAAGACAGAAAGTAACTTTACAGCTGGGATTGGCGATGCAAAACAAGCCTGAAATGTTGCGCTCATCATCTTAGCTTGTCTGTGGGAGAGGAAACATGTGTAGTTGACAAGCCCGCAAGGCCATACATGAATACACAAATATGGCACCCTAACAACATCAGAGCCATGAACTCTTTCTTTTAAAGGATGCTCCATTCTTTTTCTAAAGCCACAAACTCTTTCTTTTAAAGGAGGCTCCATTCTTTTCTTCCATTTTCATAGAAGACTCATCATCATGGCTCACAGTGAACTGACGGAGAGACAGTGGCTGAAATCCAGTACTAGTAAGTCACAATTAGAGAAGCCCATTCAAACAGTGGGGATTTGTCAAGTCAAATCCTCAGACGTTCCACTGATTCTGAGCACCTACTCCAGTGTTTCTCAACCTGTGGGTCCCCAGATGTTCCTGGATTGCAACTCACAGAAGTCTTCATCACTAGCTGAGCTGGCCAGGATTTCTGGGAGTTGCAATCCAGGAACATCTGGGAACCCACAGGTTGAGAACCACTGACCTACTCTAACTGTGGTTTGCTACTGGATTCCAGCCACTGCGGTACGTCTTGGGTGCTAAAATGGCTAGTTATAACTTATACCTCTACAAGGGTAGCATCTGAAAGGCCACAGTTGAAACCCCCCTCCCCCTGAATGTGTTATGCTGATCTTATTGCAGATATTTGAATTATTCTCCTCCAACCCACTCCTTTCCTCTGAAACCAAGAACAAAAACGATAGATTTTAATATATACAGTTTTCAGTCCAGCAGCCATGTGGCCACTTTCAATTAATGAGCACTTGAAATGATTCTGTTAATACTTTTCTAAAAAGAAAAAGGCATGTTGCACAAATTGATAGATAATGTGGTGCAGAAGACAGCGATCGGAATTAATTAGAGGGAGGTATCCTTTTAGTGTCATCCACTCCCTCCCTCTTCAGCTGCCTCCCTTTCCCCAGTTTTCATTTTTCGAGAAGGAAATTGTCTCTGGTGTACTTTGGAAACTCAAATAATTGTAGATAATAATTAAGGCTGTCTCAGGAATAAGTGATGTCCAGCTGGCTGTTTCACTAGAGAAAGCAATAAAATAATGATGACTAATTAGTAATACTGGGATAAACAAAACAAAAGTACTGATCTGTTTATTCCTTAAGTGGCAGGCTTTCAGAGGTCTACTGGACTGGGCTCATAACCAGAAATAAGATACCAGTGACAGCCTCTCTTTAAAAAAAAAAAAAGAAAAGAAAAGAAAAGAAAGCAGAAGGTCTCAATTTTGTTTGGCCCACATTTTTAAGCCATTTTTCAGATTGAAATACAGATCAGGATGCATATTCCTCTTTTCTATTTGCGTCCTTAGCTCCAACACTCTCTATATAATTGCACATTAATATATCTTCAGTATGTTATTTCAATATGTCTTTTCTACACACACACACACACACACACACACACATACAGTGGTACTGCGACTTAATAAGAGCAGCTTGACTTAAGAGCAATTCAACTTAAGAGCGGAAAACTGTTGGCATTTAACTGCCACCTTACAAATTTTAGATATGGTCTGCTTGACTTACAAATATTTTGTTTATTTTTTAACTTTTAGATAGATAGATAGATAGATAGATAGATAGATAGATAGATAGATAGATAGATAGATAGATATTCTTAATTCAAACTACTCTTAAATCAGGGTACCTATCTAAACAATTTTTTAAAAAAGTTAAAAATAAACAAAATATTTCTAAGTCAAGCAGACCATATCTAAAATTTGTAAGGTGGCAGTTAAATGCCAACAGTTTTCCACTCTTAAGTCGAATACACACACACACACACACACACACACACACACACACACACACAGAGAGAGAGAGAGAGAGAGAGAGAGAGAGAGAGAGAGAGAGAGAGAGAGAGAGGTATCACTGATACTTCATCTATATTTCTGCATTTGTATATCTATCTATTCAAGTAGTTCTAAAATGGAGACAGAAACATAGATGGACAAGATAAGATAAGATAAGATAAGATAAGATAAGATAAGATAAGATCTTTATTGATCCCACATCTGGGGAAATTTACTTGTTACACAGCTCCCAATATAAAAAACAATTAAAGATGGCTAGGTACACAAAAAAAGAAAAAAATAGCTAATAGAGATTAAATAAAATAAGAAACCCAATATACAAATATTACACTAAAATTTGCATATAAAATAAATATATATAAAGAGAAGCTACAGTATACCCCATATTGAATATGTTAAACTGTAGAGTTGAAGATGCAAGTGGAACCCTCCAACATTGCCAGATTCTCAAAAGCATCCCAGCATCTTCATAGAATTATAGAATAACTGAGTTGGGAGGGCTCTCTTAAACCATCGGGTCCAACCGCCTGCTGAGTACAGGAATCTAAATCAAAGTAGACGTGACAGGTGATTGTCCAGCTTTATCCAAGAATCACTGGAGCCGAGACACCTAAGATCTACCTCGAAAGGCCTCTTAAGGTGTTTATAAGTTGGTTCCAACTTGCAGGAACATAGCAGGGAAAAAGAGGCGTCTTCAGTGGGAAAAAGAAAACAATGCATGTAAGGAAAATAAGCCAGATGCAACTTATTACTGGTGTACATGATAACTGTACAGGGATGATGTAGGAAATCCATATTGTTTGCACTGTAGCTCTATTCAGGCATTAGTACTGCAAGAAAAAAGAAAACATGAAGGTGAAGCACTGTTCCCTTGCTTGCTTCATCTTCTTGAAATCACACGATTGTCAGTGAGTCTGAAGGGAAGTTTCAATTCACGTGGAAGATCCCCATGCATGCCAGCACACTGGGACATCTCAGTTCTTATCCTCATTAAGCCCTTCATAAAATCAGAGTTGATAGTTGCATTTCCTAAGCTATAATTCAGGGAGGCAGACTAAGAGAATCCCCCTCTTGTGCATTCATTTCTTCTGCATCGCTAACACCTGGGTAAGTCTTGTCTCACACATTGTGTTGCAGTGATTTAATAAGGGCACACCTATGGTTTCAAGTTTTGGTTCTGGCCAAAAAAATCATATGCCATCAGGTTAGTATGGTAACCCCTTTCAGGTTTTGTTTAAGAGATAGTGTTCATTATTCCTTTTTTCAGGGTGCACCTTGGGATTGTGCACCTTGCCTAAGGCTTTGCAGTCTGGCTCTTTTCTCAGTCTCTACTTATACTGTCAGATACCTAACTCGTGACCTGTATTTTCCCCCACAATCCATCGTAGCTTGGGCCAATGGGAATCCAAAACATCCAGAGGGCTCTGTAAACACCAATAAGAAGCCTACCTACTTGTCCCTTTTGCTCTAGCTCAGTGGTTCCAAACCTGGGGGTCGGGACCCCTTTGGGGGGTCAAACGACCATTTCACAGGGGGCACCATGAGCCAGTGAAGAAAAAGTCACAAACAACTTTGGTCTGGAGGAGGAGGGGGAGGAAGCGGAGAAAGAGTGAGTTACAGCTTGATAGGTTGGAGGGGATGTCAGTCAATGGCACTGGAGGCTGCGATTGGCTGAGGGTGCCTGTAGAGGGAAGTTCTCTATGACCCCTGTGGCAGTGGCCAGCCAAATGGGGCTTGTGGCCTCTTCCAAGCAGGGCGGGCATGTCCAAACTTCGCCCCTCCAGATGTTTTGGACCACAACTCCCACAGTCCTTTGTCATTGGCAATTTAAGGTTAGAATTCTGGGAGTTGCGGTCCAAAACATCAGAAGATCGGAAGCTTGGACATGCCTGAAGCAGGGCAAGGGTTAACACAATATGAGGAACTGTATTAAAGGGTTGCGGCATTAGGAAGGTTGGGAACCACTGCTCTAGCTGAATGAAAGGCTAGACAGATTGCAAGTGATGATATTTTCAGAGTGAATGACTAATGAGCTAACTTTTCACATTATTAAAAAGTAGAAGAATGCCCTCCATTGCACTTATCTTCAAAATGATGCAAGAAAGAGAGAGAGAGAGAGAGAGAGAGAATCGAGCACAAGTCTGTATTGAATGGATAATGGACAACATCCCTGCTCCCCCTTTCTCTCTGATGGACTTTGAATGGGGACGTAATGAGTTGCCATCATTTTGCCATGTTAGGGATGTTAAGAGCTCTGGCTGATTTCTGTTCATCAGATTCTCCCCTCCCACCTACCCAGATTGCCTCTTTAATGAGCAGGGAACCAATCAATAATTCATGGCTACGTGAATAATTGGGGGGTGGGTGGAAGAGCACCATTTATTTGGAAAGATGTAATCAGGCCCCATTCTCTTCTGGAGCCTCTCATCTGCTTATCGACTCTGTCTAACTCCCTAGTAATCCAATATAGTGCATCAAACAAAAGCAGAGAGAAAAAAGGTTGTGTTCAGCATGTGGGAGAGAAACGGATTCCAGCATTGGTTGTATGGCTGTCTTTCTCAACACCCACAGACTTCAGCTTTGGCCCTGGCGCCTTAGAGTAGGTGGCAGTTTATCTGCTGGCTTGCTTGTTTAATTTTCTGTTTCCCCTTTCTGCTTCAGCTAGAACAGGCATGTCCAAACTTCGGCCCTCCTGATGTTTTGGACCACAACTCCCAGAATTCCAAGCCTGTGTTTCCATTGGCAAAGGACTGTGGGAGCTGTGGTCCAAAACATCTTCTGGACAGCCGAAGTTTGGACGTGCCTGAGCTAGAACCAAGAAAGCTGTTGTTGAAAAGACTCCATTCGCAGCTGAATCTGTTTGTCTTTATAAGAATATGAATGGAAAGTGTTCTTTCTCCTAATGGGGAAGTATTTGGGCCTGAGCGCTTCCTAAAAGGGGGGGGGGGGGTTGGAAAGCCAAATTTGCAGTAAAACAATCAAACTTCCACTCTCTGCCTATCTGAAGGGACACTACACACTGTTCTTTCATAAGCAACTGAAAAGATTCTGATTCAGTCAGACCTGTCTAGTTCAGTATCTGCCACTACTGTGCCAAAGTTGGGCTGCCCAAATGACCTTCCAAGCTCTGATCACAATTCAAGTAGTGTAGAAAGGCATCCAATCTGTGCCAAAGATTTGTCCCTAACACCTGATGTTCAGAAAATCATGGTCCAAACTTGAAGTGTTCATTAGCAACCACCACCATAACATTCTGCAAAAAGACCTCTTCTACTCATTTAGACAAGCTGCCTTCTAATGCCACCTGAATCTGTCGTCTTCGCTATAATCTTGTAGCAGAAAAACTCTTTTATAGCCAGAGACACCATGTGGTCCTCCAAATATCACTGGACTGTAGCCCCCTGCATCCTCCACTCTGGTGTGCTGGCAGATACTGAGAGATGTAATGCAGCATCTGCATTTCCCCTAGCTCTGTTCCATATATTCTTTCTTGCTATCTTGCCTACTGGAAAGAGTCCAGATTCTTACTTCGATGGCATCCATGCCATCCAGAATGGGACTCCACAAACATTGGGCCTTTTTACTCGACCCCTAAGATCCGCTGGCCACTTAAATTCAGACCAGAGATCTTAGGGGTTCCTCGCTCTTCCTCTGTCCCCACCCCCCTCTGCACTTCCTGGTTGCTGGCTGCCTGAGGGAGGGAGAAAAAAGAAAGAAAAGAATGCCGGTTTACCTCCATTTTGTTCCCGGCAGCATTCAGATCTCTTAAAGGGGCGGAGCGCAAAAAAAGAACAAACGGAAGCCAGGAGAGCCCCGCACTCACTATCCTTACACCGGATCAAATATTTGTCACCTCCAAAAAGCAGATACAAGAAAACTGCTGTTTGGTCTTGCTAAAGTGGGCGGGGTCGCACCTAATTGTCTGCAAAGTCCGGAGCTGGTGGGTTAACATTTTTAAGGTCCGGACCTTGCAGCCATTTGCAGCGGAGCTTAGGGGTCGTGTATAAACGCCCATTGTTCATGCTAAGCCTCACAGTGCCAGAAGGGTGTTTTGTGATTTCGTTCAGCTGATTTCTCTGGCTTGGATAAGTCCTTGCATCTCCCTCCTCTCTCCCGTGACTCATAAAATGGGTCTAATACTTTTGCGACACTTAATGCAATAAAGTGTGCAAAGCCTTCAGAAATCCTCTTAAGAGGAAGCTAAATATTGATTATTATTCACACAGCAATTATTGTTCCTTTCAGGGAGGAAGATTATTACTGTCATTAAAATTGCTAGCAGCATCTAAGTGGTTGTATTTAAACCCTAGAAGAAAACCTGTCAAGTGGATTAATGAGAGCCCTAAAAAAACAACTACTGGAATGAGCCTCCTGTCTCCGTGTCATTCAAACCCTTTGCCCCAGAAACTAAGGCTGAAATCTAGTAGTAAGTCATAACTAGTGTAGTCCCATTGAATCCATGGTTTTTGTGTGTGCGTGTGAATTAATGTCATTATTCAATGGGTCTAGTTGCAAATTACAATTAAATTTCAGTCTATGCTTCATTATCAAACCTTGCGACCATGCATTCCAAAATGCTACAGAAAGTACAGCCATTTGCTAATGTTTCTTAAAATCTTCCCATAATGATTTTTGGTAAATAAATTGAGGAAAATATTTAATTAATCTCTATTATACATTTGTGTCCCCAAGTTGAGTTCTTTCCAGTACTTTCTGGGGATAGAGCAGTTAGAGGTGGTTTAATAATAAGTAAACATATGCTTTCAAATAGAAATGGGTGTTTTGTTTTAGAAGGGGTCTGGTTCTGAAAACAAAACACGGCAGCACAGCTCTGTTTCAGAACCAGGATCCAGCCTCCAGAATGAAATCAGCCACTGACTTACCTTCATTTGGGTCATGCTGGAGAAACTCCAATCAGGAAGAAGCCTCCAACGCATCATCTTTCCTTCTCTCTGGATGGCCAATCAAGAGATGTGCAAGCACATGCATCATCCCGCCTCCCTGTCTGATTGGCCCGCGCCAAGAAGAAGGAAAATGATGCATCAGAGGCTTCTTCCCAATTGGAGTTTCGTGTGACCCAAACGAAGGTAAGCCAGTGGCTGATTTTGTTCCAGAGGCTGGATCCTGGTTCAGAACTGCAGCTGTGCTGCCGTGTTTCATTATCGGAACCAGACCCCTTCCGAAACGAAACACACATCTCTACTTTCAAATCAAATCTGACTGCTTTTCCAGAAAGGGAATACTCAGAAGTAGTCTACTATTCCCATCTTCTCAGGGCATCCTGAGACTGTACTGTTGGCCAAAGCTACACACTCATTCTACTCACAGGCACAGGAGGGAAATACCAATCTCTAGCTCCAGAGCCCGATAATTAAGCCACTAAGCTATCCAGCCAAAACAGCTATCCAGGTTGGGAGAGTGAGAACAGACAAAAGTAAATATTTTTTACCCACCGTGTTGTCTGTGGAACTCCCTGCCACAAGATATGGTGATGGCATCTAGCCTGGATGCCTTCAAAAGGGGATTGGACAGATTCCTGGAGGAGAAGTCCATCACAGATTACAAACCATGATGGAGATGTGTAATATCCAGGCTTAAAACCAGGGTACTTCAAGGGCCAGATGCAGGGGAGTGGTATCAGGAGACAGAGATATAGTCCCGTGAGCTCCCATAGGCATTTGGTGGGGCCACTTTGAGACACAGGAAGCTGGACGATGGGCCTTTGGCCTGATCCAGCATGGCTCTTCTTATGTTCTTATGTTCAGAAGTGGTTTACCACTTCCTATTTCTGGAGGTACTTCTGGAACTATGCACCTCGCCCAAGGCCACACAGCCTGGCTCTTCTCCTTGGAGATGGAGTGAGGAATCAAACCTCTGGCTCCACATGAAACTCACTGGGCTATTCAACCAACTTGAATGGCTGCAAGCTGAGGAGAAATTCTCTCTGTGTTTGAAGAATGGGCATCACAAGTAGCAATGGCAGTAGCACTGCGAAGAGAGATTCCCCATTGCAGCTGCTTTGCCAGAGGAAAATGGCTGTCGCTATGTTGGCTTTGAATTAGAGTCGCCACCTTTTTTTTCACCTTAAAAAAAACCCTCTTCTTTCTCAACAGGTATAGGTTAAACAAATACATAGAGAGTGCCTAGCAAAATTATCAGGTTTCCTTATAAATATGATGGAGTACAAAGCTTACAAATTCACTCTTATCTCTAGAAAGCCTTCCCTGCCTTCTGTTTCCTTCCTCTCAAAGGTGGTAGTGAGTTACCCTTAAGATGAACTGGAAGGGTGATGTTATGACTTTCGCTTGGTCTACTTTTACTTCCAAGGGAACAGCTGAACAAAGGAAAGAATTTTTCTAGAGTGTCTTTTTGTCATTTGTATTCTCGAGGATTTACTTTAAAAAAAACAGTTTGGGGCAGAGATGAAATGAAAGCATCCATAACCAATTTTACAGTGTCACTCTGTTTTTTAATAATAGAGCTGGGCGCTCTGAGCCTAGGTGGGCAAAATGGAATGTAAATCTAGAAAAAGGCATATATATTGCTCTGAAAGAATTAATGACACATGGGTGTTATAAACTCGCCAGACCTCATCTGCTCCTAAATTTTACTTTTTGTCTCTCATGATGGATACATACGCTCACATCCAAACACACATTTCTTGTAAGACATCCACACTCATCTCCACTTCTCATGAGTTGTCAAGGAAACTATTTGAATGATTGGTGGTGGTGTGTGTGTGTGTGTTCTCACGGAAAGGATGAATGATCTCTAATGTTCATCGACCATCTGAGTCAAAACTCACATCAAAGGCATTTTTAAGAAGAGGCAGAAGCATGAAGATTTCCACTTAAGATGAGAGTCCATCTCTGTCTCTCTTCAGTTAAGTGGGAATTGGCAGGTAACAAGAACAATTGTTCCTCCAACTGTTCTAAGAAGGAGACTGTCTTCTTTTGCACCCCTGTCAAAAAGTCATCTTTAGGGCTTCCTCATTTTCAAGTGTTCTTTTGCTAATCAACTTGGGGGACAACGATTGCCACCCTGAAGTCAATAGCAGAGGCCCCTTACGCTCTGCCCTACACTTACAAAGTGTTTTATTCTAAAGATCCAGAATACAGTAAGACAGAACTCCTGCTGCTCTATTGTGGCTGAGAGATTCCTTTAACAACAGGTAAAATTGTGAACAGGGGAGTCATCAGTGTGCAAATGATACCCGCTTTTATCTCTTCATTTCATGAAACCAGGTGAGGCCATTAATGCGCTGAACCAGGGCAAGTGTGCCGTAATGAACAGGATGACAGCCAACCAGCTGACAGTGTATCTTTACTGTCTAATTATAGCAGCTTCATTCTGCTTTCACTGTCATGGATCCATCCTAAGGGATAGTGGCAGTTACATGTTCGGGCGGCACTTAGAATTCAGTGCTGTGATTCAAGGGAATACAGTGGGGATCTCTAGAAGGAAAAGCCAACTATGGAGTGCCAAAGGATAGATCCATGCCACCTATAGTGACATCAGACTGCTGTAACTGCAAAGACACCCTGGGATAAGATGGGGGTACTGTTAGGCAGGGATCTGTCAAGTCTTTGAGTCAAAGTCCCAAGTCTGAGCCTTTGGCGTCAAGTCTTGAGTCCCAAGTCCAAAGTTTGAGTTCCTATTAAAGACACACACACACACACACACACACACACACACACACACACACACACACACACACACACACAAACCTAAATGGATGCATGGGAGCATTCGGGGGGGGGAGTATGAGTTGAGCCACTTCTGCGACTAGAGATGGGCACGACTTGAAAAAAAATTTTTTCGAGTTGTCGTTAGTCGGGCCGGTTCCGTTTCGGGTCGTTTCCGTTTTTCGTGAAAATTCGCAAAAATTAGTCGGTTCGTTTATTCGTTTTTTCATTTTCGTTAGTACTGGTTTTTTTTGGGGGGGTAGCGGGCTCCTGGAGGCACCTCTGTGGGGTGGGTGCCTCCTCTGGCCCGCTATAAAGGGAAAGCGGGCTCCTGGAGGCACCCGTGGGTGCCTCCTATCCTCACCCACTAGGAAGGGGAAGCAGGCTCCAAGAGACCCCTCAACACGGGGGTCTCCCCTCCTCACCTGCTGCTGCAAAATGGCATGCATAGCTATATGGATATGCATACCAGTTGCAGACAGTGAGACCAGTGAGTGAACCCAGAGCCATAGGGTGATGCCTAAGGCTCTCGCACCGCCATGTCTCACAAAGAAGGGAATCGTACTTGCGTGTAGTGCAATGCAAGTAGATCTGGCTTAGGGTTAAGGTGGGTTAGTGCAAGGGCTAGGGTTAGGCTAGTGACGGGTAAGGTTACGGTGGGCTAGTGGATTGCACCTCTGGGTGCCTCTCTGACCCACTAAGAAGACAGTCTGTGACGTATGGGTAAGGAGTCAAGGATTAGGGTTAGGGTTAGGGGGCTAGGGCAGGTTTTAGGGGGCTTTTTGGCACATCGCAGAAGTCTCCATGGCCAAGTGGCCATGCGATTGGTGGGATGGCTCCAAAAATTTGCATGGTCGACCACTCCCACATGGCTGGCCACTCGGCCAGCCCATCATTGCGCAGGTGTAAAAAAAAAATCAATGGAGGACAGAGGAGGAGAGGAGAGACATTTTGTTGCAAGAAAAAACCCACTGCTACTGTGAAAAATCTGGCAGTTTATAAATTTTTGCGTGTTTCTGTTGTGCTTGTGTGTTTTTGGACCACGATTTCAAAAACAATATTGCGTTCGCTGCCCCATTTTGGATCCCCCGCCCACACCGCATGGCATGGCGAGTCCGGCTGCCCAGGACGGGGGGGAGGCGGGACCCCCCCTCCAGAAACCACCCCTCCGGTAGGTGCCCTGCTCCCTTAGTCAAGCAGGCATTTTTCCGCCTGCTTTTTTGGCCCAGGAATGGGTGGGGGAAGAGTTTAAAAGTTTTTTCCTGTGCCGTCCGTGCCGCTTGCTTGCGCTTTAATTGCGGCGGCCGGCGGCGAGACTGGGCTTTTTGCTGGCTGCGAGCCTGCGGCGAGTCCCACCAGAGCAGCCCAGGACGGGGGATGGGGGGGGAGGCCGGGGACCTCCAGAAACAACCCCTCTGGTAGGTGCCCTGAGGCACGGCAGGCATTTTTCCGCCTGCTTTTCGGCCGGGAACCGGGTTTTTTTAACTTTTAAAAACTTTTTTTCTGTGCCGCGTGGCATCGCACGATCGCGCAATGCAAGGAACGAGCACGACAAATCAGACCAAAATTGTTCATTCGTCGGTTCGAGCTCGAAGTCTGGCGGAGTAATTCCCGTTACCGTTTCCGTAGAGTAACGGAACCGAGTAACGGAAACGGAAACGGGAATACCGCTAAGTCGTGCCCATCTCTATCTGCGACTTATGCCTGACCTGACAGCAAGTCCTGTGACTTGGATGGCCATCCTTGCTTTTAGGGAATGATTTATCTGCTCCACTGGGCACAGTAAGGCTTTTCTGGAGCAGGACTGTCCTTCCCGTAAAGCAGGTATGTCCAAACTTCGGCCCTCCAGATGTTTTGGACCACAACTCCCACAGTCCTTTGCCATTGGCAACACGGGCTTGGAATTCTGGGAGTTGTGGTCCAAAACATCAGGAAGGCCAAAGTCTGAACATGCCTGCCGTAAAGGATTAGATTTGTAGTTTGGAAGTGTTCTTGGAACCAATATTGTCCCTAGAGCTGCTTCGCTACCTGAGTTTGTTCAGACCTTATACTTCTTGTCTCACAAGCACTGCGGGTCTACAAGAATCACAGATCTGCAGTCGGGAATGGGGGTGTTGACAGCATTGTTACCAGCTGTACGAGGCAGAGGCTGGAAAAGGACAGAGTGCTAACATCCTTTCATACTGTTGTGCTAAGTGTGAGCAAAAGTACTAATGAAAGTAATACAAACACAACAATTGGCCCACATTTAATGTAATGCTTAGTTACAGTCTGAAAACCATGCTCTTTTTCTATAGGAATGGTCAGAAAACCTGGGCTGTGTGATGATTTCTATGTGTTTGGCTATGACAGCTGCCATCTGGTGGCTTGATTTGTGACACAGAGAGATGGAAATTCTCTGGTGTTCACCGTTCTTTGTCTTAGACCAAATTCCTTGCTTGGGCAGCATCTGTTGCCTCCACGCCCTCATAAAATGAGATGCGTGTATGCCACAGTGGGAGAGCCCTGTCAGCAATGTGTAAAGAAATAAAGTGGTGGAAATGTGTTATTCCTTTCATATCTAAAGTCTAAAGCCATCCAAGGCATTAAAGGCTGTGCACAGAAAAACTCACCTATGCCAAAACTGCCTGCCTGCCAACAATCTGTAGATGCCATATCCATCTAGTCCACAAACAGTAATGTCTGTGAGAATTGCCCGGTACTCTGGATAAGATCATTGCAAACAATCATAAAAGCTTTTGATTCTATGTTCCTACTAAGAGACCTCTTTATTAAAACAAAATGAAACATACTGCCAACTTTTTGTTTTTAAGTGCAATTGATTTCCACCAATAGCCTAAGTGGATGCCCTCAGATATCCTTCATCTTTCTCCTCTTAATGCATTTTGTTTGGAGGTGGAGGAGATTGTTGATGCAGGAAATGCTGTTGAATGCTGGAGATATATATTCATCTTTGGAATAGTGGTTGCTTGTTGTAGTAGCATCCACCACATGGCATTACTCTTCAGGAGGTGATGAAAAACATGAAAATCCCAAGGTGCTACATATTGTTAGCAATTTTCAGATAGAACCTGCTTTTTGAATGAATGAATGAATCTTTCTTTATGGTTTTTAACCAAATCAAGAAATACCAAAATATCAATTTGCCAGAATAAAAAAATTTGCCAGGATAAAACATTTTTAAAAACATTGTAAAACTTTTGATAAAAGCCGCAAAGTACAAACAGGACTGTTATATAAATAGTCAATATCAAAAAGATAGATAAAATAATATATTGAGAGTCAAGTCAACATCAAACCCCTAAGTGGAGACCACACTCTATATGATCATCAGGAGCTAGGATTATTGGCAATCATGAGCCTACATACAACTACTGCAGCGGTACAAAATCTGGCGACACAATTTGAGATCTGCTGGGATCTGAAAAACTTGCTTTTTGTATCCCTTTCCCCACACACACTCACATTTGCTGAACATGGATTGACTTTTTGAGGAACAGAAGAAAGCTTTGGATCATTGCAAAATGGAATATTTTTTAGGGCTGCTTGAACTCATAAGCCAGTTTGATCCATTTTTAACAGGCCACATTTCAAAATACGGAAATTCCGGCAAAGGAAATCCTTCTTACCAGTCCAAAACCACCTGTGATGAACTCACTCAACTCATGCCACAAAAGATCCATGCACTCATTGTTGACAACGTAAACTCTTATTGTTATTTCAGTTTCTCACTTGATTGAACACCAGATCTATCACATATCAATCAGTTAAGTGTTGTACTTAGGTACTTAAAAGATAGACAACCTGTTGAACACTTTTTAACTTTGCTGTAAAGGAAAGGCTGTACTGGTGAGGAAATGTCAAATCAGATGTTGCAGTACTTACACGAAGTTTGTAGGCTAAACTTTTTAAAATATAGGGGTCAGTATTATGACAATGCTGCTAACATGTCTGGGCATTATAAGGGGATGCAGCAGAATTTGGGTGTTGTTTAGAAACACATAAGTTTGCTATATATGTGTCTTGTGTAGCTCATTCACTAAATCTGGTAGGCTGAACTGCTGTTGACTGCTGTCAAGAGGCAGTTAATTTCTTCTCTACAGTGCAGTTACTCTATACATTTTTTTCAGTGTCAAGCAGCCAGTGGAAAATTCTTAAAGGTTGTATTGGAAATGATAATGTCTTAAAATCCCTCTCTGATACCAGATGGGAGACACATGCTATAGCAACAGCAGCAATTTTGAAATCTTTCCTTCACATTTTAGAAGCATTAGACTGCATAGCTGAAGGCCAGTCACAAAAGGGAGATACTAGAAGAGAAGCAAATAATATTGCAGATAAGAAGCAAGAGCTAGCATTTGTTTTTATGCTGAATTTTTGGAATGGGATCTTGCAGAATTTTCACAGAGTAAGTGTTGTGCATCTTACAGGAGGGGGCACCGCCAGACCTGCCTGAACACCTTCTGCGAGCCCGCCTTGCCCTTAGCACCTGCAGAAGGAAGGGAGTGAGCAGGAGCAGCCGTGCCTGGAGAGTTGGCAAGGAAGGGCCCCTCGGTAGCCCCATGCTGCCCCACCCCAGCCTGCCGGGCAGATGTAACCCCAGGCAGGGGGTTCAGTGCCTTGGGGGCTAGCGGGAGGGTCCACGGCTTCCCTCTCCTCCTCCTCCCCTTCCAGTTGCCCCCAAATTGCTGCACCTAGGGCAGATGCCCCCTCCGTCCCCCAATACGCCCATGCTCCCAGGGTCCTAAATCAGCATGCGAAACAGTACAGTACAGTACAGGATTTCTAGAAACATCTAGAAAGTGGATCATGTCACCCTTAACAAAGGAATCCATGTTGACAAATGTATAGTCAAGTATGCAGTCAAACCTGCTTTCTGTCTTTCTGTCTTACTACAAATTCCCCTTGAGCAATGAGTGTCATTCCAAGTCTATAATCCATGACGGAACAGATGCACCTTGCTACTTTGTTCTTGACAAAGTTGTTGGAATGAGAAATACTGCCCTCCTGGATCTTTGACGTGCTCTGTATTCATAGATGAATTTCAGCATGTGGATCAAGCTCCTTCTCTTGGGTCGTTGTATCATGCCCCTTCTGTAATCTGATGGCTTGGTTTGAAGACTCACAAATAGCAATATCCTCTGCTTTCTCTACAGTGCCTCCAGACGACCCCATCATTATCGGAGGACCTATCGTTAGCCTGCGAGCTGGAGATCCTCTGAATCTGACCTGCCACGCTGACAATGCCAAACCAGCAGCATCCATTGTTTGGATGAGGGGAGGAGAAGTCATAAATGGAGCAACCTATTCCAAGGTAAGGAGTTCTGAGATTTGGAACGGGAGAAGAAAGAGAATAATTAAAGCCACGGTTGAAGAAGATTTGTCCCTCCAGATGTTTCAGGCTATAGTTCCGACAATCCCATATGATTGCTCATGTTTGCTTGGTCATCAGGAGGTCCAAAACATCTGGATGGCCAGAGAGGCCCTCACCTCCAGCTTTGGCCCAGCCATTATTGGCAGTCAAGCTACAGGCAGTGCAACTGGATATCCACATTGAATGTGCCTTTTATAGACTTTTATTAAAATTATTACATCCCACCTTTCTTCCATCAACAACCAGAACACAACGCTCTTTATAAATCTCCTATCCATGCTCTAAACAGACCTTGGCCTGTTTAGCATGGATATGGTTATTTACGCTCATGTCTTCGCTTCATAAACTTGTAAAATAAGAATGACATTAAAGTTTAATCATAATTTTATTTTCAGTGGACTGCGCAGAACAGAGAATGATTACTCATGAAAACTTTCTATCTTCCCTTCTGATAGGAGAACAAGGGCATTTATACACGACCCCTAAGCTCCGCGGCAAAGGGCTGCAAGCTCCGGACCTTAAAAATGTTTTCCCACCAGGTCCGGAGTTTGCAGACAATTAAGTGCGACCCCGCCCACCTAAGCGCGACCCAGCTGCACTTTCTTGTACTTGCTTTTGGGAGGTGAAAAATATTTGATGCGGAGCGTGCCTGAGCTCTCCTTGCTTCTTTTTGTTGTTTTTCTTTCGCCTCCCCCCTTTAAGAGCAACCAGGAAGTAAAACCGGGGCTCGGAGCAAGCTTCCAGGCACGGGAGGTAAGGGTTTCTTCTTTTGTCCGTGTCTAAGGCTTTCCCCCCTCCCTCCCCTCCCGCAGACAGAACAAGGAAGTGCGGAGGGGGTGGGGACGGAGGAACAGCAAGGAACCCTCAAGATCGCTGGTCCGAATTTAAGGGACCAGCGGATCTGAGGGGTCGTGTGAAAAGGCCCCAAGATTCTGTAATGGAGCTAGTTGGCAGAAAACTAAAGGCATTTTTATTACTAGCATCCAGTAGTAAGTCACAACTAGAGAAGCCCACTGAATTGACGGACTGGGTGAATTCAATGGAACACTTCCGGTTACAACTTTAGCATTATCACCAGATGACGTTGGATGCTTAGGTCAATGATCGGGAACCTTTAGCCATCCTTCCCAATGTGGTTCTACTATAATACCCATTATACACCTGGCCATTAGCCATACCTTTCAGGATTGATGTGCTCCATCCACCTCTGGAAAGCCACAGAAATTTACCTTTGGTTTGGAAAAAAAATTGATGGAGCATTTTGTGTCATCTACAATCAGGAATAAGCAAACCTGGTCCACAATTCATGGGCTGATATGTAGATCAGAATATAGAAACTGTCTGGGTTGTGCAGTGGTTAAATGCCTGTATTGCAGCTAAAACTGTGCTCATGACCTGGAGTTCAATCCCAGGTAGCCGGCTCATGGTTGACTCAGCCTTCCATCTTTCCAAGGTTGGTAAAATGAGTACCCAGCTTGCTGGGGGGAGGGGCAATGTGTAGCCTGCATAGTTAAATTGTAAACCACCCAAAGACTACTTGAAGTGGTATGGGGTAGTATATAACCAGAATGCTTCGCTTTTGCTTTGCTTTGCTTCTTGAATTGTGCAGTCATGTTTTCAGCTCATAGTGCACATTGAATCTGTATTGTACAATAACATTTTAGAAATGCATCTTAGAGACAATATACGCTCCATAATACATATTTAAAGATGGTTTTCCATGCAATTTTTTAAAAAATGAACATTAGTACAGAATGGATATATGAATGAACATCTGCAAAACTGACCTGGTTAACTGATGAACTGATCACCTATATTAGATACCATGAAACGACTTTTGGTTGGTAGAGGTGTGGGCATACCATTTGGCAGAAAGGAAAAAACAGATTGTACTCTGGAGGGAACAGGGACAGAATGTTAAAAGCCAAGCATTTTAGAGGAAATAAACATTATTCAGAACAAATGGTCCCGGCTGCAGAGTGTACAGACTTTTAGACAGGTCGTTTTGCTTCCTTCAATCCCCAGTTCCCATTTTGTGAGCGAGACATAAGACCATAACTTCTCAAAGTGTGTTCAGCCCCCGGGTCTGGCATTTATATTGGTTTTGAAGAGTTTATTTCCACTGAAATGTTTTCTTTTTCTGCTAGAAATGCCACACAGGGTTTCTGTTAGGTAGGCAAGGGGCGTAAAAGTTCAAGGAGCAAAAGCAGTGGAAAGAAATCATTCTGTTCTCTCCATATTATAAGCAGCAGTGGCTGAAGTGTGAGCAGAATCTTCGTGCCTTTCAGTATCACTTGATCTTTTTTAAAAAAATAATTGTAGGGATCGTGATCTACGTTTGCAACCTAGATTGCAAATCGTGATCTACGTTTGATCTACCCTTTGCTATATAGCCACATTCAGGGTAGGAGGGCAGTTGGCTAATATTGCTACTTGTCAGATAGAATAGAATAGAATAGAGTTTTATTGTCATTATGCATACACAAGATATGCACAATGAAATTAGAGTGCTGTTCCACTATACACTCTAAACATACAAAACACATAAAACACATAAAACACCATACAAAATATTAAAAACTCTTAAAATTGCTTACAAAATTTAAAACACTACTTAAAAACTGATTAAGATGGTGCTAAAACTGTCGCATTTAACTTGGATACCACTCTGTGATAAAAACTGTTCTTTAGTCTATTTGTCCTTGACCTAAGAGTCCTGTTATCTCCTGCCAGACGGCAACAGTTCGAAAAAATGGTGGCCAGGATGTGAATGGTCTCTCAAAATTCTAGATGTCTTCCTTGAGCATCTGGAGTTATATGATTCTTCCAAAGGAGGAAGAGGGCAGCCCACTATCTTCTCAGCAGGGTTTATGACCCTCTGGAATGCCCTTCTATCTGCCACTGTGCAACTGGCGAACCAGACACAGAGGCAGTAAGTGATAGTGATAGGGTGACTGACAGAAATTGAGGAGGGTTAGTTGGAAGCATGCAGTCAAAACAGGCTGGCAGAGAATTAGCAGGGTTGAAGCTGAAGCATAGGAGTTGTTCGAGGAGCATATGAATGGTGCCGTACTGAACAGGACTTTCTAGTTCAGAGTTGGAGAACAGATGTCGCCCACCAGATGTTGTTAGACAACAGCTACACTAGATGCCCTAACCACATCCGACCTCGCCTGATTTCGGAAGCTAAGCAGGGTCGGCCCTAGTTAGTACTTGGATGGGAGACCTCCAAGGAATACCAGGTGCTGTAGGCGCCTGGAGTAGGAACTGGCAAGCCACTCCAGTATTCCTGTCAAGTAAAACTCCATGGACAATGGGTCACGTAGTGTTGGTCACAATTGTAATGACACAACACACACACACACACACACACACACACACACAGAGAGAGAGAGAGAGAGAGAGAGAGAGAGAGAGAGAGAGAGAGAGAGAGAGAGAGAGAGAGAGAGTTTGCTGGGGGGATGGGGCAATGTGTAGCCTGCATACTGTAATTATGCTTTAAACCCCCCAGAGACTACTTGAAGTGGTATGGGGCGGTATATAAGCAGAACACTTTGCTTTGCTTTGATCCACACACCCAGCCAAGTTTCTGATGCAGTAAAGTCATCCCTTCTCAGAAAAGTGTGGTTTCTTTCTCCCCTAAAGGGCTTTTTTCTCATACATAGACCTACTCACAAACTTTAATATCCCTCTCTGAAAGGTCAAGGAAGAAATTATTTAACAAGGCCTACAACACATATGAGGTTCCCCATTAGGTATAGTGGAGGAGATAGAGTGACAGACTAGGACTCTAGAGAGCAGGGTTAAAAATCCCCACTTATCCGTTGAAACTGTCGGGGGGGGGGTGGAATTGATAATACCACTCCTTATATTTCTCACTTGGCTTGCTATAAGCCAGGCCTGCCCAAAGTCTGGCCTGGGGGCCAAATCCGGCCCATCAGGCCATTCTGAGTGGCACGTGGCTGGCTGGCCCACCCCTCCCTCCCTCTCCTTCGCCCCATGTTTTTTAAAAAATCTTCCGCCAACACTGACACCACCAGGAAGCTTGAGGGGCTAGGTGGGCCAGCTGGCCGGTGAGCAGAAGCTTGTGGGACTGGGTGGGCGAGTGAGGGGCGGGCCACCACCACCAGCACTGCCTGGAAGCTTGTGGGGCTGGGCGGGCCGGATGGTGAGCAATCACGCGGGCTGCTGCCGCTGGCACCGCCCGCAACCATGTGAGGCTGGGCGCACATGGGGGGCAGTGATCAGATGGGCCACGCCACCGGCACTGCTGGAAAGCTTGGGCGGACAGGGGGGCTGCTGCCACTGGCACCGCAGGGGAATGTGCGGGGGTGGGCAGACAGGCGGGCCACTGCCACCGCCAAGGAGCTTTGGGGTGGGCTGGCGGGCGAGCCGTCGTCACCGCTGGGGAGCTTGGGGGGTGCAAGGTCGCACAGATTGTCTCTTCCAAGCGGCGACCTGTGGCCACGGCTCCCTGTGCTTCCTTTGGTCCCCACCTTCCTTCTTTCCTCCCTCCCTTGGTCCCCATCTTCCTTCCTTTCTTCTTTCCTCCCTCCCTTGGTCCCCACCTCCCTCCCTCCATTACTTGTTCCCCACCTTCCTTCCTTCCTCTCTTGGTTTCCACCTTCCTCCCTCCTTGCAGGTGGGGGTGCAAGTGGGTGGGGCCTATAGGTCAGTGGGTGGGGCTTGCAGTGGGGTGGCAGGTTCGGGGAGCAACCGGCCCCTGACACATTCTCAGCCACTAAATCTGGCCCTCCTTACAAAAAGTTTGGGCACCCCTGCTATAAGCCATTTCCAACTTGACAGCATGCAACCACACTAGCACATATAAGGCAACCTGCAAACCCCCGGAAACCACTTTGTTTGCACCACTGTCCCCAGGTTGGGAAATGCTGTTCTAACACTGTCCATGCATCAAGAAGATGGCTATTATAACATTGGGCAATTGTACCGCTGACATGAAATATAGAAATATCATTCTCACAAAACTAAGAGCAGTTTTTTGATACCGACCAAAGCCTGCTTGCTCTCTTTTAAATTGCGGAGGGGGTGGGAAAGTGATTTCTTGTGTCTGAGAACAAGACTTAGGGGGATTGACTTTCTCATTATGTAGAACTTCTTCAGGCATGCACTGTGGTTCCTTTCTTGGAGTCTTAAGCGCTGCCCAGAGCTGCTGAAAGATATTTTTAGCTGAGCAAGCTTTAGAGGTACCTGGGTCAAAGCAGCAGAGGGTTGATGTTTTGTTTATAGCTGTTTAATTGGAATTCAATTGCACTTTAATTGCACTTTAATAGAACATGCACAGATTAATATTGACAGTAAATATGGGGCGGGCTGGAAGCTTTCCCTGAGCTTTTGTCATGGCAAACAGAGGTTATATTTAAATCTATTAATATCTTTTCACTCTATATTTGCAATTTTATCTTGTTAATATGGATTAATTCTTAAAATAAAGGCAAGGAAGATGAACCTGCCATCACTTTTCAAACATCTCCCCAAAATCATCACATTGTGGGTTCTCCTTGTTAAATAAGGAGCTGTGCCCTGCCTGAACTTAAAAATCAGCTTTGTAAAATCCCACTTCCACAGTTCCATAGATGAAAATGCATGGATTGGAGGAGGGCACCGGAACACATTTAGAAACCCTGCCCTCCAGCTTCCCCTCACTCATTTGGGGATCAGAAGATAACTCATATAAGTTTTTAAAAAGTCCTTGAGCAGGCTTTCATGTTCAGTAAGAATCCATGAGCAGGCTTTCATGTTACTGAGCCCTGTGGCACAGTAGTTAAATGCCTGTACTGCAGGTAAAACTGTGCTCATGACCAGGGGTTCAATCCCAGGTAGCAGGCTCATGGTTGACTTAGCCTTCCCTCCTTCCGAGGTCGGTAAATTGAGTACCCAGGTTGCTGGTGGGGTGGGGGCAATGTGTAGCCTGCATTACTGTAATTAAAAACTGTAAACCACCCAGAGACTACTTGAAGTGGTATGGGGCACTATATAAGCAGAACACTTTGCTTTTGTTTTGCTTTAAAGTTAAAAATGCATGACAAGCTTCTTGTCATGTTGCCGAGCAAGGAGAAAAGGGTTTGAAATGTTGTGTTCTATGAGACCACCTGGCCCTAACCAAATGAGCAAATGTTCCCTCCTCCATTCCCTGATACATAAATTAAGATACTGGTGATTGAACCCCACAAGGTTTACTATAACTGGGTTGGGATTTTCAACAACACTGTTTTTGGACATTCCCAGGCTACTTTCCTGCACTACCTGATTGCCAGTTCTCAAATCTGGGTCCTCTACCTCCTGGTTAACTCTACCAGGTTAACTCTACCAGGAAGTTGCCTCCACTGAGCTGAGATACGGGCCTCCAGCAGGGAGGGCCAGTATGCCTGTGCTGATGACAACAATGCCACTCTCCTGGTGAATTTCCCCCCCCAGGTGATAGGGCAGCGATGGCGAATCTTTTAGAGACTGAGTGCCCAAACTGCGATTCAAAACCCACCAATTTTTCGCAAAGTGACAATACAACAATTCAACTTGAATACAGGTGGCTATGAAGGGGTGATGTCGGGTGCCCAGAGAAAGGGCTCCAAGTGCCACCTTTGGCACCCACGCCATAGGCTCGCCAACACTGTCATAGGGTGTCGGCGTTGGCATGCCCACTGATGCTGTATCCACCAGCATCTCATCTGGGCCTCATAATAGGTTCAGTTGGCTGGTGTGGTATGACTGCTCTTTCCTTTGCCACTCTGCCCAGGATGAAGGGGAGCCTGCGGGTTCAGGACAGAGTCCTTCTGCCTGGATTTTAGGAAGCTTGAGTTGGAATAACATTCCCAGCCCTTTTGTATAAACATTCCCAGTCCCTGGGTGGCTCTGGGTTCTCTGGAGGGTTCTCTGCCAAAATTCTCTAAGGATCCTCCTTCCTCCTCCAACTCATCCTCAGCAATTAATTCATCAGGGAGCGGGCCTCCCCCTCCTCAGCTGCACATTCTGCTCCATCTCCTCTTTTCTTCCTCCAGCTGTGGTCTGGAGACCTGCCTCCAAAACTTTCCTTCATATGCCCTAGTTCTCCGGGGCCTCTCGAGGTCACTCAACTATGCCTGGCCTTTCAGCCAGTGCCACCCCCACCGGGCCTCAGTCTCAGATTCCCTCTTCCTGTTGTAAGGTTTCTGCCCCCTCCCCAAACCACCCCACTGAAGAGTCCTTTGCTAATTCAGCTTTCTCCAGGTCCAGTGGGAAGATTAATGTCCATAATCCAACAGGTCCTGGATGATGGTCAGACAGCCCACTGACAAGAGCACCAGTACTGCTGTCCTGGTCCTTCTCTTTTTCCATCTGCAAGAATGAAATAGGTGAAGATTTACATCTCTAGCACAGAGCTGAGGGATGGAGTACACCATTGTCTCAGGCAGCAAATATGTTGAGGCAACCCATTCGGAGTATCCACAAAACTACAAAGTACCCACAGGACTGTAAAGTATTGTGGGTTGATTTTTTTTTCATCCTCCCATCATTACGATTCTACCTCTCTTGTTTTATTATTGCACAGAAAGAGCATATTTGGCATTAATGTGGAATAAGACGGCTTGGAAGAACAAAACACATGTTGATCAGCTTTAGACATGGGCATGACTTGGCAAAATTGTCATTTTCGTTTTCGGTTATCGTTTCCGTTACGTAACGGAAACGGTAATGATAAGTAAGCTGTCAGAACTCGAACTCGAACCAAAAAAAGAAAAATTTGGTCGGGTTTTTCGTTTCCTTTGGTGGCATCGCTGCGATCGCGCAATGCGAAGCACAGAAAAAGTTTTTAAAAGTTTTTTTTTAAAAACCCGACTCCCGGCCAAAAAAGCAGGCGAAAATATGCCTGCCTGAGGCTTTGCCACCTACCAGAGGGGTGGTTTCTGGGGGGTTCCCAGCCTTTCCCCCCCTTCTCCTGTCCTGGGCTGCTTGCACCAGGCTGGGGGGGGTCATCCTCGTCGTCTCACCATGCCATGTGGTGGTGGGGGATCCAAAATGGCGACTGCAATTTTTCTTTTGAAATCGTGGTCAGAACACACCAAATCACCACAGAAACATGTGAAATTTATTTATTTTAAATGCCTGAATTTTAATAGTAGCAGCAGTGGGATTTTTTATAGCAATAAAACGTCGTATTAATTTTATTTTATTTTATTTTATTTTCTATATTTTTAAGACCTGCCCATTTGGGCTGGGCATGGGATGGGACCATGCAAATTTTTTGAACCATTCCACCAATGGCATCGCCAGGTTTTTGACTGACACTTCTGGATGTCTCAGAGGGCATAAAAAGCCGAGGCACCTTCCAGAAATTGCAGTCAGGTGTATGGATGTGGTTGAGGGAGGAGGGCTGGCTGCTGGTGCGAGATTGAGGAGGGAGGCTGGAGGCTTTAGGATTTAAGTTAGGCAGGCAGGGAGGGAATTGAATTTAGAAAATAATTTCTTTGATTCCCTGCAGCTTTGTCTGCTGAAGGGAATAGCAGTTTATTCTCTATTTCTTCTCTGGCAGTTTGTGAGGATTTTTTTCTGATATTGGATAAAGGGGGAGGTTCGACTGGGAGTGGGAGGTGTGGATTTATTTTAAAAATATATTATATATACTACCATTTATTTTCTATTTTCCCAACTTCAATTTGCTTGCACATACACACATTTGGGGTGCAAGCCAAGAACAGAACCTCTGTCCTAAGTGATATCCTAACTGCCCACTCGCCCGTCCGCCCGCACCGCCACCCGCCTGCGGCCCGCGCCGCGCCCGCCCGCCCACTCGCCCGCCCGTGGCCGCTGCCCGCCCATGGCCCCCCGCCACCACCGCCTGCCCGCACTCCCCCCCGTCACCCCCCCCGCCCTGCCCCGCCCACCACCTAGGGCGCAAAAACAGCTAGCGCCGGCCCTGATTGCGGGACGCCCCTATGCTCTGGGAAGTCAAATCGCGCTAAATCGCGGTGGAAACGACAAATGACAAACGACAAACAAAATGACAAATTTTTGAAAATTTTTGCGACAAACAGAAACGACCCGAAACGGAGCTGTTCCGACAAACGAAAACTCGAAACATCATTTTTTCTGGTCATGCCCATGTCTAATCAGCTTAATAGTACAGGTCAGGGGTGAGAAACCGCAGAGGACTGGCACAAAATAAAGCCAATTTTTCCCCAGTACATTAAAATTTGCCAATAGCTCTTTTGGATTGTAGTTCTCGGCTGGGTGTGGCTCAGGCTGTTTTTGCTGGCACCTCATGCAGCCTCATCTCCCTCATCCAGCTTCATCCTCCAGGCCTTCTCATTGCTATCGGAGAATCCAGCATCTGATTTGCATAAGCGGCTTGACCTTTCTCTCTCTCTCTCTTCCATCTGATTTGCCTGCAGGATTATAGGAGGAGTCTGGCTTTATTGCTCCGGAATCCAAGTGTCTTTTCTCCTGCCATCAGCAGTCTCTAGGGAACAGCTCACTGGGGTCTGAAAAATGCCAAAATTGCAGAGGAGAGAGAGAGAGAGAGAAATGAGAAAAGTGGGGATGGAATGTATCCATGGATTTTTAAAAGCCCCATATAATGCTCCCTTTCCCATGCGATTACCATAAACATCTCCCCAATATATCATTTTGCTCAACCTAACAAGCACACCTTCCCTTTTACCGAAACATTATGTAAACACAGCAGGACAATTAAGGCTGCATCTTGACCTTGCCTCCTCGAAACTCAGGCAGCAGCCCATGCTAATTAGAACCACAAAGGGCTGACCTCTCTCCCTGTTCTGACACAGGTAGAATTAATTTGAGCCTAGCCCATTAATATTCAAGGCCACGGGCTAGCTTTTTGCTGGACTTAGAACAATGAGAAAGGAGGAATTCCCTCCCTCCTTCCCTCCCTTTTGGGCATCATGGTCCCTCTTGGAAGATGAACAGAATGCAGCAAGCTAGGAAAGTAATGATGGAGGAAACCTCCATGTGCAATCACGACATTTACAGAAGCAGTCAGGCCCTGAGAGTGTCTGCACGTGTAAGTGCAATGTGCTTCCTCTGGTGCTCTCTCCCTCCTCCCCTCCCTTTTCCTCCTCCACCACCCCCTCTCACACACACACCATTTGCTATTTTTCTTTGGTTGTGTTTTGCTTTGTTGCCTAAGAAAAGCTTACAAGGTCATTCACTATGCAAGGTAGGCATTCACAGTCTCCAGCAGGGTGTCCAGACATTGGCTGCCCAGATGTTTTGGACCACAACTCCCAGAATTCCAAGCCAATGACAAAGGACTGTGGGAGTTGTGGTCCAAAACATCTGGATGGCTGGACACCACTGGTAGGCTTTCCTTAATAGTTAGATCAGTGTCCTCCTTTTATTGAGCCCAAGCTGATGTGTATATGGATCTTTACATACTTTCTTCTCATGCCAACCAGGTCAAACAGAGAGTAATTGAATGGCAGAGAATTGCTCAGTGAGTTCCATAGCTCGGTGACAACTTGAACATAGATTAGAAAAGTTGAATGTTAAACAACTCCTAGAATGTCCTAGGAGATACTCAAAAGTACAGTCCAAAAATTAATTTTTTATAAAATATAGGCTACATCCTGGGTTGTCTAAGGCCCCCAATCCAGTGTTCCAGTCATTACTGTGCACTGTCTCTTTAGAGACACAATTGGGTTATTCTAAAAACACGTTCCTGTCGTGTCCTTTCTCATTACTTCTTAGGAGATTAATAAACTGTATTAATTACAAATATTGGAGATGCTGATACACCCTATTAAAAGTCTATTAAAATCCAATTAAAGTCCAATTAAAATCGCTGTGTATATGTTCACCATGCCAACCCTCTTCTCGCCATTAAACCCAAGCCAAATTCCCTGTGCCTTTGAGGAAATTGGGCTAATCTGCTTTTTTTTTCAGGGTTCAAATGGTAACACCACAAATCAGACTGCATGTGAATGTTGCCAGTGCAGGCCCCATTGTATTATCATCCCACAGTCTGTTAAGGTAATGCCATCCTGGGTGGCGGCTTTGAAATTTACAAGGCTGTGAGGCGCAATCGAACTCTTAAATAATTTAAGTAAAAACTTACAAAATAATGGTTCACAGATGACTCTACCAAAGCAATGTTGTAGCAAAAGGAAAGTTGGCCTAGGACAGTGTTGGTGAACCTATGGCACAGGATGCCAAACGTGGCACCTGGAGCCCTTTCTGTGGGCACCCGACATCGTCCCTTCACAGCTACTTGGATTCAGATTAAATGGCTGTATTTGCACTTTGCAAAATATTAGTGGGTTTTGAATCACAGTTTGGGCACTCGGTCTCTATAAGGTTCACCATCACTGGCCTAGGAGAACACCGCACTGCATGGGATATCAGCATTCCAGAACCCAATGGGCCATATGCCATGGGGCTGAGCATAGATGTCCCCATCACTGTTCTCAAGAACCAGGGATGAGCAGAATTACTTCAATGTCATGTTCTCTTCCCCCCAGTTGATCCAGCTGACAAAACCAATAGAAGAAGATGGCATGGTAAAGCTACCAAGAAAGTAACAAAAAGCAGCACATAATACTTTTTGTCTCTATGCTGACAGAGGTCACTAGCCAGGAAAACTAAGAATGGCTAGTGCCAAAATATATGTATGTATGTATGTATGTATGTATGTATGTATGTATGTATGTATGTATGTATGTATGTATGTATCTATCTATGTATCTATCTATCTATCTATCTATCTATCTATCTATCTATCTATCTATCTATCTATCTATCTATCTATATTCTGCCCATCTGGCCTAAAAGGCAACTTTGGGCAGCTTGCAAAATTCAAATATACAAATACAAAAAGTAACCCCCCCCCCGCAAAAAAAGCATAAGAATGAACAACAAAATGATACAATCAAGAGAATAAAGAACAAATAACAATAGGAATACAACTATAAATATAAACATCACAATTTAAATTAAAAACCTCACAAGAACTTTGTGCTGCACGATGATTAAATTTGGTTCAGATCATATGTTTTATCCAACAGTATGAGAATAAACCCGTCACCATATTTTTAGTACCATGTCCCTAAAGTGGATACTCATAATTCATGACTGAGCTGTAACAAGTTGGGAAATTCCAAGAGAAATGTGAAGGGCAAGCAGAGGAGCAAGGATTGAGGCTGAAGATTAATAAACAAATAGTCAAAGAATATGTTATTACAGTGGTACCTTGTATAAATGAATTAATTCATTCCAAATGAAATTATGTTAAGCAAATTTTCCTTTATACAAATTTCCCATAGGAATGCATTGAAAACTGAGTAATCCCATTTTTATGTTGTACGGATTTGCCCCATAGGCAATTCTGTTAAGCAAACTTCCCCTATCTCTGGAATTTTTTATGTTGCACAGATTTTATGTTATACAAACCCTTTGTTATACGAGGGTCCACTGTCCCTTGAACAAGTTCAAATCTCTAGGAATGGGTAAACTACAACCATCCCCCATTTGTTGCAGGGGAGTATGTACCCGATCTGACCCAACAATCAATAAAGGGAAATCCACGTTATGTGGATGCTAGGTTGAGTCGGGACTGTTTGGGGGCCTCCTGCACTTATCCCAGGCCTGGTGCTCGATAGGTTGGAGGGGATGTCAGTCAATGGCACCAGAGACTATGATTGGCTGAGGGTACCTGTAGAGAGAAGTTCTCTAGGGCCCCTGTGGCAGTGGCCTGTCAAAGGTGGCTTGTGGCCTCTTCCAAGCAGGGCAAGGGGGTCACCACAACAACATGAGGAGCTGTATTAAAGGGTTGCGGCATTTGGAAGGTTGAGAACCACTGTCCTAGCAGAAGGGAATAATTTTTTTAATGCTGAAGTGAAATAACTTTAAGAAAGGGTGAGGGGCATTGCATCCCACACTTGTTGGCACTCATCTGAGCTGATGAGCGTATCTCAATTCCTAGAATCTGATGTAGCTTCCTTTAAAACCCAAGCACAAAATCAGATCTGATCTGACAAGATATTAATTCTGAGCCAAGCACCATTCATGCTTCTCTCATGAAGAAACATTACAAAACAGTAACGTTTTAAAATCTAGTCTCCCTGATGGCCACAACCCGGACAACCTCTGGTATTTGGCAGTGTGCAGGGTTAGCGGTGGAGCGCCACAGATGTGAGTGCCCTTTTGAGATGCATATGAAAGCAACTTCAATGTAGCATGATAATGAGTCTTTTAAATATTCAGTTTTATTAATATGCATCACTTGTCTGACTTGACAGAATTGAACAAGCTGATAGAAAGCACATCTTGAAATACCGGTAAATGATAAATACCACAAATGATAAATATCAGACATTTCACTGGTCAGTTACATTTAGTGATTTTAATTGAATATTTTATTGTTATATTGTTTTATTGCTGTTTCATTGTTTAATTTTTAAAAATATTTCTGTCCTGTGATTTTTTAAAAATACAACAACACTTGCGGATTTTCACAATATAGAAATGACAAAACAGATAAATGAAACATTTTATGCACAAAAGTAGGCCTGTCTCTAGAGCAGAATGGAAAAGTTTGCTTTTATGTACTATGGTTTCCAGAATGTGTAGTAATAGTTGTGGAGACTTCAATAACAAAAAATGTTATTGTCTCATTCCTATGTCAGAGAGGAGAATGTTGTGAGTGATCAGCGGGTTTTTGATAAGCTACATCAGCGGTCCAATGAAGACTATGTTAGTTAGTGAGATTTCTCCACAATCCCATGTGTGCATGAAGAAATTTGGGTGAAATCTTACCCAAAGTGAATTAAAATTTAAAAATCCCTTGTCCTTTATTATGCAGTACATCTGAGTACTGCCTCTGAATGCAACGTGGTTGGATTGCCTTCTCTAGCCTCTCTTCTCATCTTTGTTGTTATCAGATTTCCCCCCCCTGTGTTTTTGACTTTTGGTCTTGGCAATCAGAATCCTTTGGGAACTGCAGAGGATGGAATGACAAATCTCACAAGGAACGTGCTATTTCATGGGCTGTTCATCCTCCACTCTGTTGTGTCTTGGACCTTTCGTATGAGGAAAAAGCTGACAAATGCAATGAAATGTGTATATGA
Source organism: Phrynocephalus guinanensis (assembly GCA_037367245.1). Taxonomy (NCBI): domain Eukaryota; kingdom Metazoa; phylum Chordata; class Lepidosauria; order Squamata; family Agamidae; genus Phrynocephalus; species Phrynocephalus guinanensis. Next base: position 13,588,987 of record CM074745.1, on the reverse strand, counting down.
TTGCACTTACATGTGCGATGAACTTGAACAGGATTTGGGGTAGCTGGTTCACTAACTGAAGTATTTTCAGTAATAAAAGGCTGGGTATCTGGAAGTTGAGTCATGGCTACTGGACTTCTTTTTTGAGAGATAGAAACGTTTCGCTGTTCATCCAAACAGCTTCATTAGTCTGAATACAGCTAGTGCAAGTCCTTCATCTTATAGTCAGCTTTGACCTCTTGTCACCCTGGTCTGAATTAGGCTCATAAGATGAACAATGGCCTGAATAAGCTGGTTAGGGAGACAATAGTATCCATAGCCTTAAGGTGAACAATGGCCTAGGGTGCTGAAACCTATCAAGAATGGGTCATTAGCTATGGCCTTGGTGGTGAAAGGCTGGGTACATTCACCCAATGGGTGGGGCTTTGCACAAGCCAAAATGGCGGCCCTTTTCTGGTTTGGAGCCATCATCTCTTTCCAGAAATAGTAACTAGTTTCTTTTCTCTTTTTTTTTTGCAGACCGTCCTCCGTGATGGGAAAAGAGAGAGCATCATGAGCACACTCTTTGTCTCTCCATCGGATATCGAAAATGGGCAGACCATTGTCTGCCGAGCCACAAACAAGGCAATTCCTAATGGAAAGGAGACGTCGGTCACCATTGACATTCAACGTGAGTCCATTAAACCTTTGCAGCAACTTTTGGAATTCCATCTAAGATGGAATTCTTTCCAGAAATCACTCCATAGCGCGCGCACACCCTGAGTTGCATGTGAAGGGAGTGTGGTTTTGAAAATCTTTTGCTGTCAGTTATGTTGTGTTTCTCTCAATTTCACTTTAATTCTCTTCCCATTCTTCTTTTGTATTCATTTGTATAACATGTGTGTGTGTGTGTGTGTGTGTGTGTGTGTGTGTGTTTTCAATATTTTACCCCACCTTTCTCCTTGGAAAAGAACCCAAGTTGGCTTACAATACTGAGGGACAATATACAGCCCAGAACATTTAAGTAGAGATGGGCACGACAAAAAAATGGTGTTTCGTTTGTCGTTTGGTCATTTAGGGGTCCGTTTCGGTTCGTTTTTGTTTTTGTGATGTTTTTTGCAAAAAAATTCATTTTTGTTTCGTTAGGTAACAAAACGAAAAAACAAAAACAAAAATGAAAAATTGCTGTTTCGTTAGCATTCTTTTTAGTTCAATGCATCTGCTGCAACAAAAACGAAAAACACGGCAAATTTGGTCGTTTCGTTTTCATTTTGTTTTTTTAAAAAAATTGTTTCGTTTTCGTTGCATAACAAAATGAAAAAAATGAAAACGAAAACGAAAAATCGCTCATTTCGTGCCCATCTCTACATTTAAGACATATTCAAGTTTAAGAACAGGGAATTAGAAGATGCATTTTACAACCCTAAAAGCCAGCATTAAATCTAAAAAGATCATGCAAACAGTTAAAAGAAAAAAATCCATTATGAGGGATGGAAACTAATATGGAAAACACAGGTGTTCTTACGAATTCAGTCAAAGCAATCATGCATTGTAATCTTTCTAAAAGGCACATAATAAGTAGTCCGTCATTCAGAGAAACCTTGCCTGAAGAGAAAAGTCTTTTCTGGCTTCCAGAAAGACAGCAGAGATGGGGCAGTCCTGGCCTCTAGTGGGAGGGAGTTCCAAAGTCTGTCAAGAGCAACAGAGAAGGCCCTTTCATGTGTGTTTTTGAGATGCACCAGTGAAGGTGGCAGGATGGAGAGAAAAGTCTCTCCTGATGACCTTAGCACTCAAGCCAGTTCATACTGTGAGATTTGGTCTTTGAGGTGGTTTGGACCTAGGCCATTTAGTACTTTGTAGGTTAAAATGAGCAATTTGAATTGTGCCTGATAATTGATTGGCAGCCAGTGGAGCTGCTTTAATAGGGGTGTACTGTGATCCCTGTAACCTGCCCAGTCAGCAGTCTGGCCGCCATATTTTGGACCTGTTGAAATTTCCTGAGACTTTTCATTGGTAGTCCCACATAGAGCATGTTACTGTAGTCCAGCCAGGACGTCACTAGAGCATGTGTCACAGTGGCCAGAGCAGGTTTCTCAAGAAATTGGCGTAACTGGCATACTAGCTGTAATTGTGTAAATGCACTCCTGGCCACAACTGTGACTTGGGCATCTAGATGCAAGGGTAAGTCCAGAAGCACCCGCATGCTGCACACCTCTTTTTTTCAATTGGGGGGGGGGTAATCCCATCCAGTACAGGTTGCCTCTTTATCCCTTGATCTCCCTTTCAACTGACCAGAAGCACCTCTATCTTGTTTGGGTTTAGTTTCAGTTTATTCTTCCTCATCCAGTTCATTACTGAAGCTAAGCACTCATCTAAAGTTGAAATAGCTTCCTTGGAATCCAGAGGTAATGCATGTATTTCACTCAATGTACAGATGAATGTATGGATTTCACCTGATTTATGTACCTATCCTATGACTTGAATACAATAGCCAAAATTCTACTGCATATTTTTACATTTTCTGAAGCCAATAACATCATCAGCTGGCACGGGTAGAATTATAGAATGTAAAATAAGATGAAAATTCAAATAAACATTTTCCTATTTAAGGGGGAGATGGCATAAACAGAAGCTTTATCAATGCCTTAATGGAAAAAATAGTGTTTGGTCTGGTATAAATGGTTTTCACAATATATGTACCGTATGTCCTGGTTTACAACACAATAGAACAAAATGTCCATTATTGTGACACAAAGCATAACAAAGTCCTAATGCTATTGTCACATGTTCGTTCTTGTAAACAATGGATCCTGTAAAAACACAAAGGTATAGAGACCTTCATGGCACACGTTAAACCTTGGGGAAAACAGTAGCGTTTATGTATCTTCTAATCAAAGAAGTAAAGGTGATCTAGTCACAGCAACCCACTATGGAAGATTATCTTAGCAACTGTATTTTGAATGAATTTATTCTTAGCAAGGCAACTTTCCATCAGTCAGCTGTCAAAGGTGAAGTCAAGTGTCCATAGCAGACATTGGAACGCTTGGTAGTCATTGTGTAGCTGAGTTAGCTCTCTGAATTACTGAAGGTTATTGCCAGATGAACTGACAGGATTCAGAAGCAACCTGAAAATGAATGTTTGGAGAGAGAAAAAAGAAAATGAAAAAGGTGTGGTGACAATGCTGAGTCTGCACATCTTGATGCCACTGTTAGCTGTTGTGATTGAAGTGAGGAAGACTAATGGAAGGAGGTTAAAAATATAACCTGGTTGGATCAAACTTGAATTCACAGAATAGAATAACGGAATTGGAATGTGACTGTAAGGCCACTGAGTCCAACAGCCTGCTCAATGCAGAAATCTAAGTTAAAACGTATTTCTGACAGATGGCTGCTTAACTTTCCCTTGAAAGCCTCCAGAGTTGGAGGCCTTCATTATCATACTGCTCAAACAGTTAGGATGTTTTTCCTGATATGCAGCTGAAATCTGGTTTCCTGTAACTTGAGTTACAGGAATGAGATGCACCTGTGCCCTGCACTCTGGAATAATTGAGAAGAGACCCTGCCCCTCATCTGTGTGACAACCTTTCAAGTATTTGAAGAGTGCTGTCGTATTTCTCTTCAGCCTTCTTTTTGCAAGTTTAAACATGCCCAGTTCTTTCACGTTTTTCCTCACAGGGCTTGGTTTCCAGTCTTCCAAGCCTTCAGTTTTTCTCTATCCTTCTTAAAATACAGAGTCCAGAACTGAACATAAGAACATAGGAAGAGCCATGCTGGATCAGTCTAGCTTCCTGTATCTCACAGTGGCCCCACCAAATGCCTCTGGGAGCACATGAGACTAGACATCTATCTCCTGTTACCACTCCCCTGCATCTGGCCCTTGAAATACCCCGGTTTTAAGCCTGGAGATTATACATCTCCATCATGGTTTGTAACCTGTGATGGACTTTTCCTCCAGGTATCTGTCCAATCCCCTTTTGAAGGCATCCAGGCTAGATGCCATCACCACACCTTGTGGCAGGGAGTTCCACAGACTAACAACACGCTGGGTGAAAAAAATATTTTCTTTTGTCTGTTCTCACCAACTGGACACAGTATGTAATGTGAGAGCTAATCTGTGTCAAATAGAGGGGAATTAATACTTCATTTGATTTGAAGAGTATGCTTCTGTCAGTGGCACATGTTATGACAGAAGTGACAGCTTCAAAGCATGACAAATAACTGCCCCTGCTTCAGCTTCGAGTCTCAGCAATATAATCTTTCCCATCAGCCCCCTTTCATTGCTTCTAGAACAAGGGTGGATAACTAGAGTGTCTTCCAGCACCCCACCAATAGCTATGCCATCTGGGGCTGCTGCAGTTTAATGACCACAGTTGTTGCCCCCCTCGGTCTAGAGGTGTTCCCCCCCCCCAAGCAATGCAAACAGTGATTAACAACATTAAGATCTCCCTTGAACATCTGCGTGTACATTATTGGCCTTTGCTCTTCTTCGGCCTTAATTCATTCTTCATCAAGGAGAAGAAACCTACGCGATTCAATCTAATAGACTGGGAATTTTCCTTTTTGTCCCTAGAATTTAATCATTGGTGAACCATTAACACCCCCCCCCCCAATTAGGTCCTCCAAACAAATAGATGTTGTCAGTTGTTTACGTTTTTATCACGGGTTTCCTCTGTGGTCTGAAAGTATTTATTTTCTTGCTCCTGTGCCCTTCCTAGCCTCAATGACTTGCCAAACACCCTGCCTTGAAAAAAACCTCTGACTGGATCCGATAGGAGTCATGTTTGTGAAATCTCTAGCAGTGCACTTAAGAAAGCTGGTATTTCTAAAGAGGCAGAGGGAGGAACTCTGTAAGACGCATCTGCCTTTCTTCCATTCTTTTTGGTATTTACTGCTGTCAATGTAGGTTGACCTCCTCCTCTCCTCCTCCTCCTCCTCCTCCTCCTCCTCCTCCCCCACCCACAGCTCCTTGTCAGCTGCATTCGCAAATTCCTGCATCTGTATTTACCAACAGTTTGCAAAAACAAGCCATTCAGCATTAGCATGCCAGCTGCTCTCCTCTTTCCAATTAAAAACAGGCTGAGCAAATTCAAGGCCAGAAGAAACCCTCCCCCCCCACACACACACACTTTAAACTTCCAGCTCTACTGCCGAAAGATTAACAGGCTCTCCAGTTGTTCTTCAGCGTGTCCCGACAGAACCAGCAAGATAAAATGAAATAATGGTAAAGGGGGTTTTTCTACCCACAGCCAGCCAGCAGTTACAACAGCTTCAAATGCAGGGAGAAAACAACACAGAACCGGAGGCATCATTATGTCGTGCAGTACAGTGTAGGGCCAGCGACGTGAGTTGAATTCCCAACAGCAAAGAGGAACAATTCAAAAGAGGGAGATTCAATCAAGACCAATTTTTTTACTCCAAATCATTAAGTAGTCCATACTGTGAAAGAAATAATAATATCCTATCCAGCCGTCCGAGGAATTTGTCAATTAATGGCTTCTAATGGGCTTATCGCTTTAGCAGCAGTGCATGGTTGATTGAGAGGGGTATGATAATAACAGGATGGATTCATTCGTCTGTAATAGAAAGGGTTCTGAGGTGGCAGGGACTCACCTCCGCAGGGCATCCTTGTAGGGATGGGTGAGGATTTCATTTTGCATGTTCATTTGATAGGAACTTGGCAACATTTGTGATGCCAAGAACTTAAGGTTTTAAAATCCAAATGTGGGCAACTACTGAATACCCATCTATCCAGCCAGGCCACTGACTTTCAATGCATGCCTTTTATACCCGTCTCCTGTTGTCAGGGCAAAATATATACACTATAGAATGTCCTACCTCAAGCATGCTGTCCAATGTAGCTAAATTCTGTGTGGCAGCAATTATGATTTGTAGCCACAATCCGTGCAGGCGGCAGGAGGTCACAGGCTTTTCACAGGCTCGGAGAAGTCTTTAGAGAGCCTCGTGGGACAGTGGTTCAATGCCTGTACTGCAGGTAAAACTGTGCTCACGACCTGGGTTCAATCCCCGGTAGCAGGCTCAAGGTTCACTCAGCCTTCCATCCTTCCGAGGTCGGTAAAATGAGTACCCAGCTCGCTGGGGGGGGGCAATGTGTAGCCTGCACACTGTAATTAAAATTGTAAACCGCCCAGAGACTACTTGTAGTAGTATGGGGCGGTATATAAGCAGAACACTTTGCTTTGCTTTTTGCTTTTGTTCAGAAGGTTTCAGCAATTGCTCGAGTACTCACAATTAGGCTGGCTCAATTTATATGGTATTCCCCCTCCCTTGTTATTCCTTTGCATTTGGTCATTGACTGCAATAAAGTATTTGTTCATTCATTCAATGCATGCCTGTTATAAGTCAATGCATGGAACTCTGCTTGTAGACCTGAACTAGGTTACTACCTTGTCTGGGAGTTGAGTCATGGCACTGGACTTATTTTCTTGAGAGACTGAAATGTTTTGCTACTCATCCAAGCAGCAGCTCCATCAGTCTGAGGAAAGTTAGTGGTGAGACCTCCAATTTATAGCTCACCTTTATTTCAAATCACCCTGGTCTGAATAGACTCATAAGTTTTAGGTTGACAATGGCCTGGGGTGCATGAAAGTCCCAATTTTGGAAATAATAGCAGGAGAAAGATGCTGTAAGGCTTGTTCTTCAGAGTTTTTCAAAACAAATTGCAACCCTTCTCAACACCCATTAAGTATGGGGTCATTAGCTGTGGCCTTGCTAGTGGAGGTGTGAAGAGGTTCTGATTTGTTTGGGGACTGACAAAAGGGCGGCATGATAAATTGCAGACAGATTGTCCCTGATTCCTCCACCTCTGTTAAGATAGGGGTTTTCAATACACATTTGGATGGCTTCCCTGACCCCTTTCTCAAACCATCTATCTGAGATAACCTTCCAGATAGCCTCACCTAGATGACTGAGAATGTTCACAAACATTACTACCTTGCCTTCTTTTGATAGGCTTTTCATTTTTGACAGCTAAATAGCAAGCAAACGCAGCATTATCCTCTGTGCATGTGGAATAGCTGTATCTATGTAAATTATCTGGTACAGTTAGTTGAAGATTTCATTCAATTTGTCTTGTGGAATAATTTAAAAACATGGATAACTGTCATCAGAAACATTACAAAGAGAACTCAAGATTCCCCCTCCCCTTAAAGCAAATATGGACAAAAATTAAAGTGACAGGTTCGTTAGTGCCCAGGGGGGTTGATTTTCTTGAGCACCCTGGTCAGAGACAGAGGAAATGAATTTAGATTTTTTTTTTATTTGGCTTGAGCATCTCAAATGAGACAGAGACAGCTGATGTGCAGCTTAGGAAGACACATACTTCTAAGTCAGGCTTTTACATTTGATCACCAAAGCTTGGTGCAACAATAGCAAACTCAAAGAAGGGAAATTAAGTAGGTAAGAATGGAAACATCTGTTAAAACTTCTGTTTTCTTCTGGATTAATATTTGTTATTATATTTTATTTTTCCACATGTAATGGATTCTCAACAGGGTACAGGGAAGGGTAGGGATTTTAAAATAAGACAGGAGAGCTCAGGCGGTATGCTTACAATGTTTCTCGTATTTTAATACTAACAGCTATAATCTCTATTATACTGCTGGAGTAATTTTGCTACAGATTTCTTTTTCATAAACATTATAGAGTGGTTGCCAACTATCTCTTGGCTTCTGTAAGTATTTGTCCTTCATCAATTCTGATGGTGTGTCCATCTCTGCTGGATTTTAATTGATTTAGGCTTCCTGGATCCATACTGAATTTGAGGTTCAAAAATTCTGAAGAATTCTCCCACAACAAATGGAAACAAGATTCTGCCCCATTTGCATGGCTAAAATTGAACTTGGGGAAAAAACCACATGTTGTTGTTGTTTTTCTCTGCCACAGAAATGTTCAACATCAGGAAAATAAGATGGCAATCTTAACTCAGCATTAATATGCTCAAGAACACAGAAGCACAAGTGGTACACTGAAAATTCTGGACCTAAATGAATGAACCAGTTTGCTTAAATTTTCCCTGTAATCATCTCCCGTTCTCCTCATCTGTGTATGCAGGCATTCGTGTTTAGTAAATCTAGTTGAAAACATGGTGAAACGGGCCTGTCTGCTATCCCTTCTCAAAGGTTGCTTTCTGGTTCCCATTCTTATTTCTTCCACTCCCTGCCTTTGTTGGAAAGTCACCTCTGAATTTGCAGGGTCATTCTCTGGTCTGACAGTTGCCTTCCCCATGTGAAGGACAGAATGCCTCAGAGGCTGAGAAAGAAGTGAGGTTCCGCACATTGCTTTCGGCCTGGGAAGATGTAACGGAGGAGTAATATGACCCAAATCTAAAACAGTTTGGGGGGGGGGTGCGCATGCCATTTCTTCATAGGTATTGCTGTTCATTCTAGGGTGTGTGTGTTGTCTCGTTACAGTCGTGACCAACTCTACATGACTCCATGTCCATGGAGTTTTCTTGGCAGGAGTGCTGGAGTGGCTTGCCAGTTCCTACTCCATGCGCCTACAGCACCTGGTATTCCCTTGTGGTCGCCCATCCAAGTACTAACCCGGGCCGACCCTGCTTAGCATCGGAAATCAAGTGAGATCGGATGTGTTTAGGGCATCTAGGCAGCTCTCATTCTAGGGTATCTGTTATGAAATGAAATTGGCATTGTTGGATTGTATGCAGGGCTTCCAGACGCTCCCACCCCCTTAACTGATTAAAGTGACTTCCCATGCCATCAATTTCTGACCTAGCAGGGACTCCTCTCAGTGCGAAGTGAGGATGATATTGCAGGTCTTTGGCCATGCAGGTAGGGCACTGGGATCCTCCAACGAACACTTATTTGCTTGCTTCTGCTGGCAGCTGCTGAAGAAGCTGGACATTCACCACCACCACCACCACCACCACCACCACCACCTCAAGTCCTGTATGTGAAGCTGAAGTCCACATGCCATTTGCAGTGAGTGCAACATCACATTTTGCTGGTCTTGGTTTGGAAAGATGCCACATTTAGCATTAAATGTCACAAGTCAGGGAGTCGTTCCATGGATCAAGAACCATATATAGTACTTAGCAAAAGAAACATCCCTTAATGCTTGAAAGAACATGATAAATACCTGTATCTGGTAATAAGAGTATCCCATTTTTTTCCAGTCCATCTAGAGCAGGGAGCAAGTTCCAGTGACCCAGGGTCTGCTCCACCCTCTTGGCACTTCAGAGGGTAACATTATCTGACTATCCTCACCTTCCAATCCAAAACATTTTGTCCAAAACACCCTCTAAATGTCCTCTAGAGGGCACGATTATTCCCTTGCTGAATTTAGGGGTACTGCGGCACAGAACTGGAAGTGTGAGATAATAAGAAAAGCACTCCCTCATGTCTGTCAAGCTTGGAAGGAATGCAATGAAATGACCGATCGAGTACGCCATCAGGGTAGGATCAGGCAAGCCTCAGCGCAGACCCTGGACCACATATGTCCCATGTATGCCCTGACCTTGCTCCAAGGAAATACAGTAAACTGATGAGGAATCCATTTTCTGTCCAAGCAAAAAATAAAATAAAATAAAATAAAAATGGGGCTTTGTTATATGAGGAATCACTGGATCTCAAGACAAGATCTCAAGGCAAGCTTTTGTTGTTGTTCAGTCATTCAGTCATGTCCAACTCTTTGTGACCCCATGGACCAGAGCTCGTCAGGCCTTCCTGTCCTCCACTGCCTCCCAGAGTTTGGTCAAATTCATGTTGGTTGCATCAATGACACCATCCAACCATCTCATTCTCTGCCGTCCCCTTTTCCTTTTGCCTTCGATCTTTCCCAGCATTAGGGGCTTTCCCAAGGACTCTTCTCTCCTCATGAGGTGTCCAAAGTACTGGAGCCTCACCTTCAAAATCTGTCCTTCCAGTGAACATTCAGGGTTGATTTCTTTCAGGATCGATAGGTTTGATCTCCTTGGAGTCCAGGGGACTCTCAAGCATTTCCTCCAGCACCACAGTTCAAAAGCATCAATAGCTACATCGTGCCTAACCTACATCACTGGATCTCAAGTCAAGATCTCAAGGCAAGCTCCATCATGCCTAACTTGTCATTAAACTGCACAGTTAGACCAGCTTTCCTTCCAATCCATTCCTCCAAAGAAGAGACCTGAGGTTTGTAACAGAGAGGCTAAGCGGCTCCAGCTGGAACATCTGTTTAAAGTCATTTCCATTCCACCAGCCACATCAAAGCAGCCCTCCTGTGAGTTATGCGCCGAACATCACAAGTGGGATTAAAATCATGTTTAATAGTTTGATATGCCATAAACTATACTGCCAAAGCCCGGTGGCTATATGGAAATTCACATCCTGCGTGCCAGGAAGGAGCAGAGCGAGGTTAATGCCTCTCCCGGAGTTTTCTGCCAGTATTCACAGCTTTCTACTGCTAAACTAACACTCCCATGTTTATGTTAACAACTAGGGCTTGTTTTCAAAAAAATCAAAAGGCAGTGGGAACTATTAAAAGGTTGCAGAGGAGTAGGAAATTTGTATAGAGGAATCAGGAGACCCACATTTACCCAGAAGATTACTCAGCAACTTTTCAAATGGTGCCAGTTTGCTGTTTCTTTGCTGTGACTAGATTTACATTGAATGGAGTGAACATGTATGCCCTTTATGTTTTCTAAAAGACTTGCTGAACAACTGGTACATTGTCTGGAAGTTGAGTCATGGCAACTGGACCTCTTTTTCTTGAGAGATAGAAGCATTTTGGTGCTCATCCAAACCGACTGATGAAGCTGTTTGGATGAGCAGTGAAACATTTCTCTCTCTCAAGAAAAAGTCCACTTGCCATGACTCAGCTTCCAGATAAACTCACCTGGATGACTGAGAATCTTCAAAGACAACTGGTACATTGGTACTATAGTATGAGCACCGCCCCTAGAGTCGGACACGAGTATCCAGATCTTTCCCCAGGTGAGATAGCGGCCTTGATTGCCTTAATTAAGCTGCAGTTGGTGCACGTTTTGCACAAAAAATCTAGGCATTTTGTGCAAAGTGCCATTTGCTCCACTTTGAGAACAATACCGAAAGTGCTTGCAAATTTCTCATTGTCCTCCTTAGTAAGAAGAAGAAAGTAGCTGATCCTCACTTCAAATGACGTGGAGAGTGAAGACATGAACTTGAGAGCACCGGCCAAGCCCACTGGCTGTTTGGAATGGAAATGAGAAGCTAAGCCAACAATTGAAAAGGACCAAACAGCAGGGCAGATTAAAGAAAAATGAGCAGAAGAAGGGGAAGGTGTTGGTTATTTAATAAAACATTTCAGTGCTTTCTGATGCCAGAGAATTGTGAAATGCAGAAAAGCATCTGTCATCCATCATGAAATGTCAGGAATGCATATGAGAATGGGAATTTCTTTCTGTGTCTAGTAAGCCGGCATGGCCACAGCCGGAAGAGAATGGACATTATGGATATGACATTTAGCTATGCAGTGTCATAACAGCAGCTCTGTCCAACGAGGTTGTGAATTCCCACCAGCCTTGTCCTCAGAAGTATGGTTGAAGAACTGCAAACTTCTTCTCTTGATCTCCAAAGACACTGAGTTATTCATGGCACTCTCAGGAAGAGAGTTAAATAAGAAAGTTTTTTTTTTTGAACCACTTAAGCAAATTTGCAGCAAGCACATAAGAAAGACTTTGCTGCAAATAGCCCTGTTGGACGCAGCTGACAATGGTTGCAGCTTCCTTGCCTGAATCTTTAAGGGTCAGAAGCAGGAGGTTCATCCCTTCACTCTCTCTCTCTCTCTCTCTCTCTCTCTCTCTGTTGGCTGTGTACAAGTGGCAAAGCACAGCGAGAGTCCACTAGTTTTGTGCAGGCAGCCTGTGGAAATTACAGAAAACTTTCGGCAAAAAGAATTAGCACTCCTTGTCTCTTCACGGAAACAACCTGCCTGTGACTTCAAAAGTCTTCATTAAGGTGTATCAAGGTGCCAAGTTCGGACAGTCTAAATATACGAGAAGAGCAAATGTAGAAAGAACTCTTTATGAGAGTGTCACAGCCAGGTGTTGCTTGCTCAACAGGTGTAAATTGGTCTCCCTCAGATTTGAAATCAGGAATCAATTATGGGACCTGAGGTTGTGTTTTCGGTACAATGAAATGGTAGAAGACAAGGTCTGCTCATTCTTTCCATTTAGAGCTCCAGAGTCCAGCCCCTTTCCTGCCCTTCTAGGCTACCTGTATTTTATCAGATATTAGATAGATAGATAGATAGATAGATAGATAGATAGATAGATAGATAGATAGATAGATAGATAGATAGATAGATAGATAGATTTGGCCAGGGTGTACTTAGAAATGAGCATAAAGTGACTCAATCCAAATTCTGAAAATTTGTCATCATGGCACCACAAAGGACCACACGTACCCTCTTCCCACCCACCCCGGGGTCAGCTGCTCTACTACATATGCCACTTGGTTGATCATGCTGGGGCAGTTGTCCAATTTGGGCAGGAGGCCAGCCTTCCCTTCCTCCACCTCATAAGAAGAGCCATGCAGGATCAGGCCAAAGGCCCATCTAGTCTACCTTCCTGTATCTCACAGTGGCTTCACCAAATGCCTCTGGGAGCGCATGAGACTAGATATCTGTCTCCTGCTACCATTCCCCTGCATCTGGCCCATAAAGTACCCCGGTTTTAAGCCTGGAGATTAAGTTGCCATCATGGTTTGTAACCTGTGATTGACTTTTGCTCCAGGAATCTGTCCAGTTGCCTTTTGAAGGCATCCAGGCCAGATGTCATCACCACATCCTGTGGCAGGGAGCTCCACAGACTAACAACACACTGGGTAATTTGACTGTTCTCATTCTCCCAGCCCTCAATTTGAGTGCATGTCCCCTAGTTCTGGTATTTTGTGAGAGGGAGAAGAGCATCCTTCTATCTACTTTATGAACAGATTGAAAAGCACCGGTCCCAGGACAGATTCCTGGGGCCTCCTCTGGCCACATGCCACTGCACAGCCACACAAGCTATCTCCCCCCCCTCGGGTGCCCCCCCTCCTCTGAGTAGCTGGCTACCAGAGGAGGTGGGGATGGGAAGCCCAGGCTCCTGTCCAGATTGGGCAGCCAGCTCTGGAGAACAACCTGACTGGCACAGAGAGGCAGGTTAGTGAGGCAGCCAGCCATGGGGGATGGTGAGAGGGTACATGTGTAAACCTATGGTGTTATGCCAATGAAAAGAGTCTCATGGTACAGTGGCTAAACTGCTGTGTCGTAGGTGTAACTTTGCTCACGACCTGGGGGTTCAATCCCAAGTAGCTGGCTCAGGGTTCACTCAGCCTTCCATCCTTCTGATGTTAGTAAAATGAGTACCCAACTTGCTGTGCGGGAGGAGTGGCAATATATAGCCGGCAATATATAGCCTGCATAATTGCTTGCAAACCACTCAGAGAGTGCTTTAAGCATTATGGGATGGTATATACAGTAAGCAGCACACCTGAATTGCTTTATACCCGACTTGAGCAGTAACAGCACCCAGAATCTCTGGCGCACAGACTCAAAGAGTTGCCATCAAAACTTTTCTAAGGTCAGCACATCATAACATGTGATCTTCACAAGCTAAAAGACTGAGCAAAACAGACTCAGGTATTCAAATTGCAGAAAGTCAAGCGTGAATTATCAGTTGCATTGATGTGAAATTCCATTACACTGAAGGGCCACTTATGTAAAAATTTATTTCTTGATTTCTGATGGGAAAACCTTTGGCTTACATTACCAAATCATTAGAAAATGTGGTTTCATTTGCAAAAAGAAAGATCAAAGTGCCTTATTCATTTCTATTGCTAATCTGCTTTTTAAAAACATTAAGAGGGAGACTGCTATTTTTACTTCACACACACACACACACACACAGAGAGAGAGAGAGAGAGAGAGAGAGAGAGAGAGAGAGAGAGAGAGAATCCTCCTATACATTCTGAACCAGAGCCACTAAACTAGCAAACCATGGGGAAGCTAGTAAGGAGAAGTTTGATTCATTCTTAACAAAGGAAGGCGATTAGCTGCTGTTGTCTAACAATGAGGAAGTGTCAGAATGCCTGCAAATGAATTAGGAGTGCACTATATCTCCAGGCTGTTATGAAAATGCTTCTGATTTATATTCCAACCTATGCCTGCCTTCATTGTAATTGGGACTGCACATTTTAAAATGAGATTAGTTTAAATTGAAAATACCTATAATTTCTCAGAATAATTTCTCAGCCAAAAAGCAAGTGGCTACGCTCCCAACAAAGTAGGATTTCTGGCTTACTAAAACACCACCTCTCTAATGAAGTTGGAACCAGCAAAGGCTCTCTTCAACTACATCGCCTGTTGCCATCCAGTTACAATGTTTGTTCTTTCCTTTCCACCCAATGTCCTTCCACAGCTTGACTGTTACTGCCACTGCCGCTTAGCTGAGGCAAGGGAGGGAGGGAATCCCACTGTTTTGGTTTTGCTGTATCTCTTTGGAGCGCACCAACGTGGCTTTCTTATATCTAATGCAGTTGCTCCACACTGACAAGTTGCCTTCTACTTGTGCCGACTCTGTGACAGGGCCAATTCACACAACCCCTAAAACCCTCTGCAAAACACTTGCAGATCTAGAGCATAAAATTATTTTCCCACCAGCAGTGGACTTTTAAAAAATAAAGTACAACCACGCCCACTTAAGCGTGCCCCAGTGCACTTTAAAAGTACCTGGTCTCCTGAGGTAAAAAAAATTCCGATGCGGATTGTAAAGCTGTGAATGCCTGGCTCTCCTCTGCCTTCTGTTTGTTTTTGTTGTCCCCCACCCTTTTAACAGATTGGAATCCTTAACAGGGCTGCTGCAACGGCAGGCGGAGGTGAGCCTGCATTTTTTTTCTCCCATTTTTTTCTCCCTCCCTTCACCGCAGACAGAAGCAATGGAATATCAGGGAATGGTTTATCATACTGATTATATCTTTCTTGGAGGGTAAAATGGGAAAGAGTCTTTGCAGAAGCTTTTGAAAAACAATAGGAAAGCGATTAAAAACAAGTGGCCAGTTTTGGAAAGATGGCTTTAAAGCTAAGGATTAGCTGGATAAGCAATCAAGAGGGAGCAGGGAGTGTTTGAAGAAATACAAGGTATTAAGTTATTTACAGATAGTTTTTCTTATAGGTTGTACGATTATGACTATGGTGATACCATTTTAGAGATTTTAACATATTTGTATACACTTTTAACTTGAATTTTAATTTTTATATTGTCAAACAACAAGGTATAAATACAGTCGGTTTCTACTGTAATCCTTTATGATTACGTGTTGCCCTTGAATATAGATATTTAGATATGGGCTGATTGCTATACTACTTTTTTTGTATTTGTATATGTATATAGATATAATTAATGACCACTGGCTATAATAAAAACTAATTTGATTTGGCTATATTTTTGCTGTTCCATGACTGAAATCCAGTAGTAAGTTGCAACTGGAGTAGGCCTATTGAATCAATGATGATTTGGTGAGTCAACACCCATGTAGTTTCCATTGATTCAGTGAGAGCTTAGCGCTGGATTTCACTCCTGACTGTAAACCTGCAGGAACATACTGGCTTCATTTCCAAGTAAACATGATAGGATCGTGCTACTGGAGCAGCATTTTTTATGATTCAGTATTAAGGGGAATGTCCTTCACTGTTTCCATTTTATTCCTTCCCATTCTACCCCATTCTTCTACGAAACATAGTCTCCAGGGGATGTTACGAAATCTATTTAAAAAGCAAGAGTATAATAAAAGAAGCAATAAAGCCAACTGACAAACTAACCGTTAATGTCGGAAAAAGAATTATTGCTAATTGACCATCCAGAATCCTGGAGACAACAGATACAAAGCCCCAGATATAAACCAGTCAACAAACTGAAGGATTAGGTGGGGCCCGCTGAGGAAGCTCTGTTTACAAAAAAAGCATGCTGTATAGGATGGATTCATGTAATATATGAAGCTAACAAGGATCAAATGAAGGGAATGAACGCATATATGAAGCAAAGAACAAATGAAAGCATCTAGAATGGAGAGGAATGGTTTAGTAGCCTTATTTCTGAGTTAAAAATTAGAACCAACGCCACTTACATATTTAGTAAGTACTAAGGAACAGTGACTTCTCTACTGTATTTGTTGTGTATACAAAGCGTTATTTGAAATGTTCTGTTGATGTTGCTCCCAAAACTAATGAACAAGGAATCATTAGCTGTACATTGTACGACATGGTCTCAAACCTAATTTTCCATGTCGATTAATGCCTCACTCCTTATGGTAGGGAGGGCAGCAAGTCTTTGGAAGAGAGTCCCAAGGCCAAGCCTTTGGTACCAAGTCCCAAATAGAGATGGGCATGAATCGAAAAGATGACATTTTGGTTTTTTGGTTTTCGTTGTGGGTCCCATTTCAGTTCATTTTTGTTTTTCATGAATATTTTGAAAAAATTCTGTTTCATTTTTTTGTTTTTTGTTTTTACCCACTTTCTGTGCGATTTAAAACATTTCCGCGCGCAGGTGTTCCCCAACGCCCCAGACCAGAGGGAAAACACTAAAAAAAATGATGCTGGCAGAGACACAGTATAGACTAGGTACGCAGGGAGGCTGCAAAGGCAGCGGCGGGCGTTGCCCAAGGCGTAAGGCAGCTGCAGAGTGACTGCACTGCGGGACAGGGGAGGGTGCTCACCGAGAGGTACGCACACACACAGGGAGGCTGCAAGAGAAATCTCTTCTTTCTCTCCCCTAAGAGCCAGGCTGCAGCCAGCAGGAACACAGAGACACACACCTGCCTGGCTGGCCTAAAGTAACGAGTCACAGAGACAGCAATCCCACCCTGACTCCCACCGCAGACTGCAAGGAGGACTGGGGCTGCCAAAGCTTTTTATGCCCTCTGTGCCTGCCACACCTACCCAGTCTGCAACCTGGTCATACTATTGGTTGAAACTGTCCAAGAATTTACATGATCCCATCACATGGCTTGCATCCATCTTGTGGCTGGAATCCGTTTTGCATCATCCTTAAAGGGAAAAGAAAAAATACATCGTGATGGGAGAAAGACAAAAACAAACATTCTAAGGACCCCAACCCCCTGGTAGGTAATAATTTCAAATAATTATCGCTGCATTTTTATGGATCTCCAGGGCGTTTTAATACCCAAGAAATCAATATTAGGCATCTGGGCATCATTTTGGGTCGATGTCCCCTAACTCCCCTTAAAGGAAAAAATACAGCGATCTGAGAAAAGACATAAATGCATGTTTTAAGGACCCCAACCCCCCTTGTAGGTATTATCAGGCAGAATAAAGAATTATTGCTGGGTTTTTATGGATATTCAGGATGTTTTTAACATTTAAAACAACTCATTTCATTGCGCGTCGCCATTAATGAAAACGAAATGTAACAAACCTAATTTTCATGGTTCTGTTCGGTTCATTCCAATTTCATCACAAATTTTGTTATTCGTTTCGTTATGTAACGAAACAAATAACGGAATGAATTTTTTTTCCGTTTCATGCCCATCTCTAGTCCCAAATCCTTGTTAAAAGCAAGCTTCCTTTCTGAAGAGAAAAGTTGGTTGCAAGTCACAAACTGACTAGGAGGTGTTGAAGAAACAAAAGAAAGAAAAAGGAAAAAGGGGAAAAATCTGAGTTGAGTCACGGTTGCAACTTCAGACCAACTTGATCGCTAGTTGTGCAACTCAAATCTCCATCCCTGACAAATGGTAGTTTCAGCTAGAGTGCACTTGCTAAAACATTTGCCGAATAGTGAGTCAACACATATGTAACTCCCCTGGATTCAATGAGTCTACCCTAGATGGGATTTAGGTCTACAAGAACACAGCTTGCTAGGCCATTTTTCTTTTTCTTCCCACACATCTTTTATCTTTTTGTTCCCTCCGCTGGCACCGACTGTATCTTAAATGCTACTGTCATTTCATCTGTTTTTTAAGAGGGAAAAGGAGGGTAGAGAGTCTTGACAGCTGAAAGGTCCATGACACCCACGACAGCTTGGCAGAGATGTTTAGAGTGGTGAAAGAGAATAAATGCCACTTTCGGATGAGAAGATGCCCCCAAAACCATTACACTTTGCAGTGTTAAATGACAACAATGGACCAGAATGCATTTCATCTTCTTAAAAGGGGTTTATAGCCGCTCTGTCTAGTGATGTTACTCACATATTAAATAGAGGTTGGTTAACCACCCACTTCTCTCTGGGGGCTGGTTAAGATTTAATCAGCGGACATTCCTGCCTTGAGGAGCCCTTTTGCTTTCTTCACAGCGTAGAAAAAGGGGGATCTTGGTGCAACATTTCCCGCTTCCGTGATTCTAAGCCTGATGTGGAATGCCAAGAGCTGAGGCAAGCCAAGTCTGGATTTTAAAGATGCATTCAGATTTCCAGCAGGGCAAAGGTCTGCTGGGGGCTGTTGCAGATTTAGTTCTATCACTGATAGAATCCTCAATTCCAGGTGTCACGGATCTGGGTGCTAAAATACTGTCATCAATAAAATTACTTTAAATATCTCTCTATACAGAATGGGGTCTGACACAAAGTGTTTCAAGGTCAAACAAGTGGATGCGTTTATTGATTTCACACAGGTAGTTGAATAAACATTGAGAACACCTCCTTGTAAATCAACTTAGAACAACATTTTATATATATTTATACTTTAAACTTTCTTAGTTATCTATGCTCACAGTTCTTATTCCATTTCTACAACTCTCTAGTTTCACTCTTCAGACACTACCTGTACCCTAACCAGTCCCTAACAGTCATCAGAAATCTTTCGAGACCCTATCCAGTCCCTATCTATCAGTTATTCCAACAAGCACATGTTTTTATATGCTTTAGCCATGCCCACAGGTTACCCATTGGTTACCCAGTTGACATCATTTGAATATTTATGAGGTACCTGTCAGGTTTCACCACACCAAGTCAAGGCAGCACTGAGCTCCAGCACGGTTTTCCCTGCTCCCCCTGAATCAGAAATCTTCTGCCATATTTTGCTCCATGAATTAGCTTCAGACAGGCTTCTTTCCTCCTCCACTCCAGTCCACATATCAGGGAAATCCTCCTAGGACACTAACTTCGGCTTGACAGCAGTATCACATGTGTAATGGCATATAGAAGCAGAAAGAAACTATGGCCAAAATCCCAGCTGAAAATACACACACAAGTAGCTCAGTACAATTGAACATGAGTCAGCAGTGTGATGCGGCGGCCAGGAAAGCCAATGGAATTCTTGGTTGCATCAACAGAACTATAGTGTCTAGATCAAGGGAAGTGATAGTACCACTCTATTCTGCTCTGATCAGACCCCACCTGGAGTACTGTGTCCAGTTCTGTGCACCTCAGTTTAAAAAGGATGTTGACAACTTCGAGCAGGTGCAGAGGAGGATGACCAGGATGGCTGAAGGTCTGGAGGAAATGTCTTATGAGGAACGGCTTAGGGAACTGGGAATGTTTAGCCTTTCAAAAGGAAGGCTGAGGGGGGATATGATAGCTATGTTTAAATATTTGAAAGGATATCTTATTGAAGAGGGAACAGGTTTGTTTTCCATGGCTTCAGAGACTAGGACGTGGGGCAACGGTTTCAAACTACAGGAAAAGAGATTCCATTTGAACTTTAGGAAGAACTTCATGACAGTTAGAGCTGTTCGGCAGTGGAATATGCTGCCACAAAGGGTGGTGGGGTCTCCTTCTTTGAAGGATTTTAAGCAGAGGCTGGATGGACATCTGTCGAAAATATTGTGATGGGGTTCCTGCATGGCAAGGGATTGGACTAGATGGCCCTTGAGGTCTCTTCCAACTCTATGATTCTATGATTCTAATTGCACAACACTTTATTCATGCATTGCTTAGCATCTGTCTCATGGGCAGATGTGTGAATGCACAAGGCACCCAGCAGGTATCCTCGGTTACACAATTGCCTAAGTACGCTGTACATCTAGGGCTGATCACAGGAGCGCTAGATTTTGGCCCAAGTGTTTGTTTGTTTTAGTTTGTTGGGGCATATGTATGAGGAGGAGTTGCTCCTGTTGGCTCTTCCCACCCTGCCCACCAGCAGGGCACATGGATGCTGTTTTCAATGGCATAAGGTACCAAATGGAGCATAATGGAGCCCCTGCCTCCAGCAACTGTGTCAGCCAGAACACAGTCAGGATGCAGAGCCAGTTTGGCTCAGCCGCCACAAGAGGGAACAGATCTGTTCAACGACAGAAGGCTCCTGTTTCAAAATTGTCTCTGAGACAACTTAATTTGCCACACAGGAATGAATTCCCTTTGCTCCAGCAGAACAGATTTGTTTGGGAGGTGACTCCTCCTCCTCCTCCTCCTCTCCTCCTCCTCCTCCTCCTCCTCCTCCTCCTCCTCCTCTTCTTCTTCTTCTTCTTCTTCTTCTTCTTCTTCTTCTTCTTCTTCTTCTTCTTCTTCTTGCAACAACTGTCCAGAATGGCTAAAGAGTTATGACTTCAAGCAAAAAGTTTTCTACTTATATACCACCCCATATCACTTCAAGTAGTCTCAGGGCGGTTTACAGTTTTAATTACAGTATGCAGGCTACACATTACCCACCCACCCCCAGCAAGCTAGGTACTCATTTTACTGATCTTGAAAGGATGGAAGGCTGAGTCAACCACAAGCCAGCTACCTGGAATTGAACCCCAGGTCGTGGGCACAGTTTTAGCTGCAGTACAGGCATTTAACCACTGCGCCACGGGGCTCAGTGAAGGAAATCCCTATTGGAACTGCTGGAGGTAACTTTCCTATCAACCAGGGGTGTCCAAACTTTGGCCTTCCAGATGTTTTGGACCACAACTCCCAGAATTCCAAGCCTGTATTGCCAATAACAAAGGACTGTGGGAGTTGTGGTCCAAAACATATGGAGGACCAAAGTTTGGACACCACTGCTGTAAACAGTGCCCATCTGCTGACAATTCGGAGGTTGCTTATCAATGCCAGAAATATGACATAACTAATGAGGGTGCATGACCCTATATATAAGCAATCGCTTGCTAAGCCAGATGCTAATTCTCACCTACCCAACTTGCCAGAGAGATGATAACACTCTGCCAGAACTGTACTGCCTTAGGTTGTAGGTGGAAAGCATGGAGCTTGTATGTTTGAGCACTCTCTGTGTAAAAGAAACAAAATCATGAGTTCATGAGAGATTAATGTTTGCTTGAACTGTAAAATATTGTTTTGATATGTACCTGGTCGTTTGGGCATCATTTTTTACTAGCATGTGTCAGTTCAAGTTTGTTCTGTTCTGTTCTGTCTAGTCCCTGGCTTGTGAATTAATGACATCTAAAAGGTCCTGTTATTAAGAGCTTGTTCAAGACTTTAAAACCAAGAGTCTGTTCAGACTGGCTGCTTTAGGTATGGAGTAGATAAGGAGTTTGGTGGTTCAGCGGGCTAGAGTGCTAAAATGTCAGCTGCAAAGTCGGCAGCTCAGCAATTCGAATCCTGGGTGCCATGCAGCAGAGTGAGCTCCCTTTGTTAACTCTAGCTCCTGCCAACCTAGCAGTCTGAAAGCATGTAAATGCAAGTAGATAAATAGGTACCACCATAAAAAGTGGGAAGGTAAACAGTGTTTCATGCACAGAAATGTGTTCAGCTATGCCAGGCATATGGCCACGGACTTGCACAACACTGGCTCTTCGGCTTGGAAATGGAGCACCGCCCCTAGAGTCGGACACGACTAGCACACATGTGCGGGGAGAACCTTTACCTTTACCTTTTATATGGAGAGTTGTGTGTGTGTGTGTGTGTGTGTGTGTGTGTGTAGGTGCGTGTGTGTTGTACACCACTCCACTTTCTCTCTTTCTCTTTGTCTCTGTGGGTGCCTTTCTGTTTTCAGGGGTAGGGACTTAAGTTGTGGAACTCTCTGTCAAGTCAGAGTTATATCACAACAGTGACTCAAGCAAGGTACAATGGACCCTTGTATAACAAACAGCTTGTGTAACATAAAATCTGTACAACATAAAAAATTCCAGAGATAGGGGAAATTTGCTTAACATAATCACCTATGGGGAGAAGCCATACAACATAAAAATGGGATCACTCCATTTTCAATGCATTCCTATGGGAAATTTGTATAAAGTAAAATTTGATTAACATAATTTCATTTGGAACGAATTAATTCCTTTATACAAGGTACCACTGTATTTGCTTCCAATGATTTGGGCTCAACTTGTTACTCAAAAGCCACTCGTCCCTCTTTTTA
The DNA here is from genome assembly GCA_037367245.1 of Phrynocephalus guinanensis. NCBI lineage: Eukaryota > Metazoa > Chordata > Lepidosauria > Squamata > Agamidae > Phrynocephalus > Phrynocephalus guinanensis. The sequence continues at coordinate 13,566,812 of CM074745.1, read as the reverse complement.
CTGTGGGGAAAAAGCTTGGTTTCAATAGGGACTCAGACTTGGGATTTCGGACTCAGGACGTGATGCCAAAGACTAAGACACAGATTTGGGACTTGGTTCCAAAGTACTGCCAACATCCCTGTCTGTTTTCTCCCTTCTCTCCCCATGCTTTCCTTTTCTACTTCTTCCTTCCCACCCACCCCCACTCCGCACTTTCTCTCTCATACCTTTCCTCATAATCTGCAGCTGCTGGGAGCTGCTGTCTCCCAGAGAATGAGCATGCCAAAAACAATGCATGCCCTTGAGCATGCCAAAAACAATGCATGCCCTACCACTCAGCCAGAAAAGTATGTGACAGCACTAAGAGGGGAAGGACGAACCATTCTAAGCAGAAACACTTGTGGACAAATGTTTTTTTCCAATACAAACTATGCAATCAGTGATCCATATACCATATCTAAATGCCAATTGGGGCAGGTCCTAAGACAATGGTGTCACTTATCCTGTTTGATGTGGCACAATCTCAGAAAAAACAGTGCCATGTTATCTGCCTTTATGTGTAAAGCAGCTCTTATCCCACAAAGCTAAGAGGTTCAAGTCCTCATCATACAGAGTTAATGATTTGGGTGGACAAAAACCCCGGTGTTCATGGAGAGGAAAACCACACAGGCACAAAATGATCTTCCTAAAGTCATTTAGGTAACAAATTGGAAAGGAAGAAGCAATTGCTGCCAGACATGCCATACTTACAAATCCATTATTTGCCCAGAAAAAGGGACTTGGCTTTGGGGAACATGAGATTTTAGGCATTTCAGAGATTTCTGAGGTTAGACAGATATGCTAGCTAGATACTATACAACCGCCCATCAGTGCAACACCACAAGAAAGGGAAGGAGCACTTCAGCATGATACATTTCCACACAGAGAGGCAATATAGTTAATGGGTTCGCTGTTGTCTCTTTACAGATCCGCCTCTTGTCAATCTGTCAGTAGAACCTCAGCCTGTCCTTGAAGACAACACAGTGAAGTTTCACTGCTCTGCTAAGGCCAATCCTGCCGTCACTCAGTACAGGTAAGACCATCTAGAAGGGATGATCATATGTGCATTGTGCTGCCCATCATAGGAGTATCTGCTGGTAATTGCTTTTCCGCACTTCATTCAGAACAGCCGGTTGGTAGCCAAAGTTGACTGAGACATTGTGTAGAACTGATACACATCCTAAATGATGGTTGTGATTAGAAAAGTATGGAGTCCTCACAAAGAATGATGCTGCCTAAAGATATCAAATGGAGGACATGCAAGGACCCTAGTGTGGTTGTGAGATGGTGTTGCTAAGATGCTGAGAACATGCAAGGCTACAACTGATTCCAAGAATGAATGGGAAGGTGAAACAATAGGTTAGTGCAGGCCTGCCCAAAGTCCGGCCCCGGGGGGGGGGGGCAAATTCGGCCCGTCAGGCCTTTCTGAGTGGCCCGTGGCTGGCTGGCCTGCCCCCTCCGCCTCCTTTGCCCCATGTTTTTTTTTAAAAAAAATCTTCCACCAACACTGACACCGCCGGGAACCTTGTGAAGCTTGGCGCACATGCACGCAGGCCGGCACACAGGCAGGCCACTGCCACCGGCTTGGCTGGGAAGTTTGGGTGGCACTGCAGGGGAATGTGTGAGGTTGAGCACATGCGCAGGGCAATGATCGGGCGGGCCGCACCACCAGCACCACTGGGAAGCTTGGACGGACAGGCGGTCTGCCACCACCGGCACCGCAGGGGAATGTGTGGGGGTGGGCAGGCCAGCGGGCCTCTGTCACCGCCAAGGAGCTTTGGGGTGGGCTGGTGGGTGAGCCATCGCCACTGCTGGGGAGCTTGGGGGGGTTCAAGGTCACACAGATCGCCTCTTCCAAGGGGCAACCTGTGGACACAGCTCCCTGTGCTTTCTTTGGTCCCCACCTTCCTTCTTTCCTCCCTCCCTTCCTTGATCCCCGCCTTCCTTCCTGAGGGTGGGGTTGCAAGGGGTCAGTGGGTGGGGCTTATGGGTCAGTGGGTGGGGCTTGCAGTGAGGTGGCAGGGTCGGTGAGCAACTGGCCCTTGACACATTCTCAGCCACCAAATCTGGCCCTCCTTACAAAAAGTTTGGGCGCCCGTGGGTTGGTGTTACAATCAGCTCCTGCTTCACAATTACCTAGAAAAGGGGAGAGAGAGAGAGAGAGAGAGAGAGAGAGAGAGAGAGAGAGAGAGAGAGAGAGAGAGAGACCACATCACGTAGACTTCCCCCCAATCTAGTTCAAAATGAGGAAATATATATATATTCCCAAATGTGGAAAGACAACATGAATCTTTCCATCATGGGACTACGCGTGTGTCTCCTTTTAGTCTGACCAACGTTTCAGAGGGGAAGCCCAAGTCATTTACAGTTCCCTTGTCATATTTATGAGAGATGAGCCATAGGTCAGCATCAAACAAAACTGGAGAAGTATGGCCGTTGTGAACCAAGGCCTGCCAGTATGTATCTGACAGCCTCTAACTATAGGCAAATGCATGTATAGCAGCAAATATAAATATTTAGGTAGTAGCCTAGGTAAATGGCACTGTTGTATGGAGTGTTCATGAAACATGTAAAGAGATGCTGGATATTTTGAGCTCTGGGATGTTTTATCATCCAGAGTGGGGTACAGGTTGCAGTTGCCAATTGGACTCACCCACATGAGGCCGAATGCAGATCACGTGAGCTCCTGGTTGTAGATTTAGCGACTCCTGATGTTGCTTCTCTGAAACATTCCTGGCCATTTAAAGGTTCCTCTGTGGACTGGAAGACTTGGGTGTACAGTCATTTTGCTCGTTATTGTTGAATCACCACCGGTTTGAAATCTGATGAATGGGAGCTAGGAAAAATTACTCTTTTGGCCTACAGCTCCTAATATATCCCAGCCAGCATGGCCATCCACCCTCCTTCTGGGAGTTGTAGTAACTTTGCCAAGCTTCCTGATGAAAGAGCAGCTCACAGATTCTTCTTGCCTACACTTGAATGGTGCGATATGGAACCCGCGCTGCTCTCCGCTAGAATGCAACAGAGCTGCACAGACCTCTTAGCTCTGTCCTCAGGGGGCGCAGATGCAGCCAACCATGGGTGCCCACCAAATGCCCCAGTGGCAATTCTTGTTTTATATGCTAATGGACTCCAGTTGTCTCTGCATTGCAGCGTTCTGTGCATTTTGTCAAAGCTGTCGCTGTTCCATGGGCAGCCAGTGACTTGCCGATGCAGCATGTAGTGGCTGTTTAGAAAACACTGGTAATGATGAACTAGCGCAACCATCTGCTCAGAGATGTCGCTAGCAGAAACACACACACACACACACACACACACACACACACACACACAGAGAGAGAGAGAGAGAGAGAGAGAGAGAGAGAGAGAGAGAGAGAGAGAGAGAGAGAGAGAGAGAGAGAGCATTCTATTATAGAGAGTGTGGCCTTATTACATTTCTGTAATCTTTTGCATTCTGAAATAGGCAACTCCATTAGCTTTGGTTGATTACAACTTTTGGCATTGCTTCTAGACCTTATCTTGCTTGTTGATGATCAATATGGTTTCTCCAAAGCTATTGAGTGCAGTCATCAACCTGGGAGTTCCGGGTTAGCAGTTCTATAGGAGATCCATATTGCAAGTGATTCCTGTGTAACTAGGGGCACCGGCTATGTTTTTCACCTTCTGTTTGGACTGCATGAGACAATGTTTCTCCCCACTTCTGCTCATGCTAGAACTACAGAAATATAAAGCTGGGGGGGGGATCATAGGGGTCATCTAGCCCTACCCCTGGAAGGATTCCCTACCAATGCAGGAAATCCACAAGTAAAATATCCCTCAGATATTGGGGGGGGGGGTGTTGAGGAATGTATGTATAGCTTGTCCTTGCCTTTCCAACCTTATGATCTGGGCCTGCCTATTCATGTGTGTATAGAATGTCAGAATTAGTCATTTATACATACAATAAATGGAGAAACACTCCATGTTCAGTTGCTGAATGCTCACCTGGCCCTGTGATGTTTAGCTATCAAGGTGCCCTTGCCGTTGCATACAATTATGTTTCTAATAAATCCACCAATCCCCTATCCCCAACACATGCCAGATTTTGGGGGGAAATGTCTGATTGGCCAGTTTGCATCTCTGTTCAAACTGCATGATTCAGTTTGCCTTCTTCATTGTATATCAGAAGGAGTTCAAAGGGCTGAGCTACAGTACCAAGAATTCCCCAGCGAGCATGGCCAGGGGGTCATTTTCCCTGGGAAGGATACTAGGCATTCTAATACCAAGAAGTTCGTTTTCTAAGTTTTTGTTCCAGGTTGACACTGCCTCACAGAAGGAGCGGTCAAGTTTTTCAGGGCCATGGCGTGGTCAGTTGGGATCTCCAAGAATTGACCAAAAAACCCCATATAGAGACAGGAAAGGCTGCCTTAATGTTTTCACCACGATCAGGAGGTTCTTGGCATTATTGGCTAGAGAATCTGGGAAATGCAACTCCAAAAACTCATGTTTCCAACCATGGTACCTTTGGTTGAAAAAGAGCTTCCCTTTATTTTTGCCTGGACTAGTTTATTATCCTAGGGCAGGTTAGGAGATCATTTCAGTACGTAGGAGAACAGGGCTTTTGCAGCTCCTCTTCCCTTTCAAGCTTGAAGGATCAATATGGTGGTATCTCATAGCATCCCAGAAAGTTGGTGGCACACTGAGAAAGCTAGTCTGCTGCCGTCCTCGTTGCATCGGCGGCTGATTTTGAGCTCTCTGTGTGTGTGTTGTGTCGTTACAGTCGTGACCGACACTTCGTGACCCCATGTCCATGGAGTTTTCTTGGCAGGAATACTGGAGTGGCTTGCCAGTTCCTACTCCAGGCGCCTACAGCGCTTGGTATTCCCTGGAGGTCTCCCATCCAAGTACTAACCAGGGTCGACCGTGCTTAGCTTCCGAAATCAGGAGAGATTGGATGTGCTTAGGGCATCTAGGCAGCTACGATTTTGAGCTATAGTGATGCTGAAATCTTTGCTGTTCATTTTAATTTGAACATCCTCTAATTTGCCCCTTCTGAATGCATATGTAAAGTGAGTATCAGTTGTTCTTTAAAAAAAATTTCTACGAATTGTGCAGTGCAGTTCTCGAATCAAAAGGTGTGCCATCACATATGCAAAAAAGGGCTCACACTGTAATGATAGCATTCCAAAATAAATTATACAGTATAAGAAAATTGCTTTTAAAGCATGCATAAGAGGCAGGATTGGTTGGAATGTAGTAGTAAACTGTAATTAGAGTAGGGCTATTGAATCAATGGACCGTAACAACCGTGTTGGTTCTCCAAATTCTCCCTTTCAATGGGTCTCCTCTAGTTGAAACACACTACTGGATTTCAGCTGATGAATAATAAAATATGTCCAGATGCTCACACAAATTGAAAAAAATATTCACCCTTCAAGGTGAAGCAAACTGAAAACAGGGAAAAGAACATTTTTAGGTGAAGTCAAAGTGGTCAGATTTGTCCCCATCTGCTTGAGGCATTTTCAGTATTTTCTCTGTTGAGACATCTCGGTCTTCTCGGTGCCCTGCTATTTGCTATCTAGCATTACCGGAGAGGGAGAGTATATGCAAGTTGTGTGCATCGGGATTAAGGTTCTTAATTTGAAGGTATCCAAGTGCATCAGAGCATTAATTCTAAAAGTTGGGGCTTCTTGAAAAGGTGAGCAATTTAAATCTTGTTGTCGTTCTGCCCTTCCTCAAATATGCAATGCAAAAAAAAAGTTGCTAGAACTGTGTCTACACTTTTGCTGGATGCTGCATTGATGCTGCCCTTGATACTTGACATTCACTTTTTCAACCGCCCTTCTAGGTTTTTATTCTAACTGGGAAGCAACAGATAGGACGAGAGTCAGGGGTCTAGAAGGTGTTACTTCCAAGCCTCACAAAGCAGTGGGTATCCCATTGCTGTGAGAGAGAACCAGCAGATTTGTGGATTTTTACTAAATGTGGTGCAGAACTGTCTGTCTGCTGTGATCACCCCCAGAATCAGGAAGGTTCCAGATCAGATTCTAATTCCGCCATAGACTAATCTGCATCTTCCCCTGTTTGAGCCCTTCTGTGCCTGAGAATCTGCACTGAAATTGTCTTGGCATCAAGCATCTGGTTTTGTTTTTTTGGGGGGGGGTTGTTTGTTTTTCAGAATACACATAGCTGTATATATATTCCTTGCACCTTCTACACCAGGCCTGCTCAACAGGTAGACCGCGGGCTACTGGTAGCCCACAAAGGGTTCAAAAGTAGCCCGCTGACCATCAAAAAAAAAGTGAGGGGACAAGTTCTCCACCCCTCCCTCCCCCATCCCAAGGACCACCACTGCCCCAGCAAAGTTCTGGGTCTGCCAGCCCACTGTCTCAGCCGAGCGCGGCAGCTCAAGGGCCATGGTGCATTGAAATCTGTTCCCTCCAGAACAGATTAATTGGTTTTCCATGCATTCCTATGGGAAACCGCTGCTGTACTTACAAAAGTTTTTCCTTATGAGCATATGCTTGGAACAGATAAAATTCGTTAGTAGAGGTTTTAGTGTAGTAGCCCTCAGGCACTTTGGGCCGGAAAAAGTAGACCTTGGCCTGTTCAAAGTTGAACTACACCTACCGCCAACATTCCTTTCCCCCCAACTGATGTACACCTACATAGTATGCACAATAATATATATTATTTCAGTAGAGGTTTTTAAAAAATCTATGGATTATCATTAGAAAACAGGGGGTTAGAATCACTGACAATTTAAAGCAAAAGTAAAACACAGTAAAGGGAAAGAGATGCATGTACCTGCATTTTAAGAATACAGAAAAGCAGCATTGGATTGAGCTGCTCATTAGTTCAGTTACCATAGTATATTTTTTAGGTTGAATGACAGTGCCTGTCAAATATTAAATAAGGATCTTTTCCAGACTGCTGTTACAACTGCACCAGGGGAGAAGAGCTCAGACAGAGTTGGAGGACAAATTCATTTGATTTGCACTCGAACATAAATTAACCAAACCTACATTTGTTGAACTAATGGTAAAAGACACACCAGGACACCATTCCCACTTGGTTTCCCCAAACCTCTTAATCTTGAACTATTCTGCCACCAAAAAATGTATGAAAGACTGCCTATAAAACACATTTATTTAGGATACATTATAGGAAAATAGCATATGAAAATGAGTGCAACTTTTTGTGAGTCTGTTTACCCCCCCCCAAAAAATGGGACACAATAAACATGTACTTTTAAATCTCGGAAGTGAAACAGACAGAACTACATAGGAAATTAAACCCACAATTTTCTTCATGCAAATCATTTTCTCCTATGTTTGGCTCACCCTCTTCCCCCACACACACCCCTTCCCCGAGGCCAGCATATCCTTCATTAGTTCTCACCCAAATTCTCATCTACTGCGGCACAGACATGGTGAGGAAGTGTTAACAGGGCTTTATTTGCTGCCCTGCTGAGCTTGCATTGTACTCTCGGCATGGTCTCTCCTGTACTTCCTATTGTCTAATTTCAAGTAGGTCAAATGATGGGAGATCTGGCTGCTTAACAATGCAGTATAGATAGAGATCTTTTGACTGCATCGTTATTTGAAATTTAAAAGTCTGGTTGTGTGTGCCCTCTTGGAATGGTAAAATGTTTGTCAGGTTTTGAGGGTTCTCCACAACCCTGCCCAACCCAAACTACCCCCAAAAGTTAAAGAAATGCAAAAACACAAGATCATAGGATTTTATTTTATTTTATTGGCTTTTAAAATACAACAGATTTTGCAGTTGTAAGTGCAGTTTCAAGTGACATCTCTTCAAGGTTAACGGGTTCATGTGTAACCTCACTTCCTACCTCCAGAGGTTAGCAATTCCCCATACTGTTCATTCATTACAGAAAAAAATACAGTAGCCAGTCCATTGGATAACTCTATGGTTCCCAAACTTCCTAATGCCGCGACCCTTTAATACCTAGGGGTAATTTGTGCCCCGGAAGCATCTTTGTTGGTCCTTAAGCACCCCTGCCTTGCCCAGCAGCCCAAGGTCCCAAAATCCCACATTCCCCATATTGACCAAACAGTTTTAGAATGCTAGGGGGGGAAATGATCAAAATTATCCCTTTTACTCTTAGTGACAACCTCACTGTGTTCTGAGATCCACTCTGGCACTCTTGGATAACCCACATTGCTCAATTTTTAAAATATCTTTTGCCCCTAGAGAAGGTGGAGTCTCTTATGACTGTTTTTAAAAAAGTTTTCAAGTTACATCCATTCTTCAGCTAACAAAAAACCCACTGTAGTAACTTACAGTGCATGACCACTGCAATATTTTAAAGATGGTAATAAATATGCAAGTTAGTTCTTTTGGCCAAACCTCTATGCTTTTTGCCTCACCCCCTTGACAATTTGATCCTCAAACTGCCAACAAATCTGGAAAGTGGCCCTTGGTCCTGCTGCAAATATCCTCTCCCCTTATAAACATGTCCTGTCAAATCAATTCTTTCTTATGGCAAGCCCTTTCAGGGCTTTCCGGGTAGAGAATACTCAAAAGTCGTGTGTCATTCCTTTGTTCTGGGGGTGCCCTGGAACTGAGCAGTCTGCCGAGAAAGCACAGTGGGCAATAGAACTCCCAAGCTTTGGCTCTACAACCAGATATTTAAATCACTGAGATGTCTCGCCATCTGTGCCTTTATATGTCCGTTTATACCTTTGCTTGTATACACCACAGTCAGGATCAAGGACAGTGGATGTGACAGATTCCTGAAGGAGCTGGCTGTTCCCTGGCACAGTAGACTCACATCCAAGATACAGTGGTTGTATATATGTGCTGTTATGAGCTGAAGGCTTGCATTGAACTAAAATGATTACTGGGCTGAGAGGATCTCTCTTATGAGGAAAGGCTAAAACATTTGGGGCTCTTTAGTCTGGAAAAAAGGCGCCTGAGGGGGGATATGATTGAGACGTACTAAGTAATGCAGGGCATGAGTAAAGTGGATAGAGGGACGCTCTTCTCCCTCTCACAAAATACCCAAACTAGGGGACATAGACTTATATTGAGGGCTGGGAGAGTGATAACAGACAAAAGATTTTTTTTTACCCAGTGTGTTGTTAGTCTATGGAACTCCCTGCCACAGGAGGTGGTGATGGCATCTGGCCTGGATGCCTTCAAACGGGGATTGGACAGATTCCTGGAGGAAAGGTCCATCACAGGTCACAAATCATGATGGAGAGGTGTAATCTCCAGGGGACTTCAAGGACCAGATGCAGGGGAGTGGTATCAGGAGACAGCTATCTAGTCTCCTGCGCTCCCAGAGGCATTTGGTGGGGCCACTGTGAGATACAGGAAGCTGGACTACGTGGGCCTTTGGCCTGATCCAGCATGGCTCTTCTTATGTTCTTATGTTCTTATGTGTTGCACATAGTGCAAAATTGCTGGCCATCAACAGTAAATGGTAAATGGAGATGATAACAAGCTTGAGGCCACAAAGTAAATCAATGAAGTACTCAATGATAGATATATTTAATATAGGCCTGTCATCCCATTATAATATTCATTGTCAATCATTTACCTATTTTTACCAAATAATTGTGCTATTTGCATATTCTGTGCCTCAACATATGTCTCTTTTGAAATGTTGAGGATTTGGGTGGGGGGAATGTATTAACAATTTTAATAGAGTCCATGGATTCTAACACAAAATTGTTGTCTTTAATTTTTTTAATACTGTGTTAAAGCAGAACACCAGATGCAAAATAGATTTTAAAAAATAAGCAAGTGTGGCCTTAACCCATTTTATTCCATTTAAAATAAAATTACACTAGAGAATCAAGAGAAACATGCAAATACATGCTAGTTCACTCACGTGTCAGTCAAAGTGACTTTAAGTAAAGGTGACTCCAGGAGGCCTATCCATGAGTTCGGCCAAAGCTAATTAAATGCCCAGTTGTCACCCAGCAGTAAAAGGCACAGAGATACAGTAGCAGCTTTTTGAGAGTTGATGAGACTTGGTAATAATATTTGCATCATCAACTTTCAGTTTGATTTATATACAATTATATTATATTTACAAAATGGGAGCATAAATAATACAACAGCTATATTATCTACAAAACACAGTAATTAAATAAAACCAACAACCAACAATACCCATAATTAATAAAAAATCAACAATACCCACAATTCAATCAATAATAACAAAACAATAAGGAGATATACATACACACTAATATTAATATATATTAGATTGCTGTGTTGGCCAGATTCCGAGATGGCCTGCCAGAAGTGGGTTCTGCTGCTAAAAGGGAGTGATGCCGTGTGTGGGGGGGGGGGGGAATCCTGTTGTCCTATCCTAATCCTAACCCCTCCTACAGAGAGCATATCTTTGAGTTAGTGCTTGAGTTAGCTTCCCATCACCTTTTGCAATTTGCAAGGTTAATGGAGGGAAGGAGTTAGTGAAGGCAGGGATATAATGTAGTTTATGGCTCTCCCCCGTTTTACTTGTTCATTCTCTCTCTCTCTACTTAAAGGATAAAGGTCTGGGACTGTAGGGACCTGGGTTCTCTCTCTCTCTCTCTCTCTCTCTCTCTCTCTCTCTCTCTCTCTCTCTCTCTCTCTCTCTCCCCTCTCTAAAAATAGTGTATTTGTTTGCATGTGTGCACGTGCATGCAGGTGCATGTGTACACACAGAGAGAATAAGCCTTACAGGGAGGGGTGACATCCAATTGGAGATAAGGAGCTTGCATGAAATCAGGAATGAACGGCTCGGAAAACGGAAAAGCAAAAGCATCTGGAGAGGTTCTCCAGCGTAATCTAGCTAATCCATGCGTGGTCAGTGCTGGGAGAAACAGAAGCTTAGTTTGCTAGCTTGCCGGGAAGCTAGGTAGCCTTTAGAGCCTGCCGGCTATCAGTGGCTAGCTAATCTCCATGGTTTTTCATCTGAATGGAAGTGGCATATGTGTGTCGTTGATTCACATCAGCTAGGGACAAATTCATTTTCTGCTCCTAGTTTACCACTCCCTTCCAGTCCTCGGATTACAGACCGCTTATTGCAGAAGGCAAGCCCAAGGAAGTGAAACAGCTGCTTCTAATAGATAAGAAGGTCTGGTGTTTCTTTTTTCCTTTCTGGAGCACCCTTCCCTGCTAATAAATGTTAGGTTTGGGAGGAGTGAAAAGAGGAGTCTCTTTGGAGAGAAGTGGCCCAAAAGATGATTAAATGGAATGACGGCAGGGAAAAGTCCACAGTTCTCTCCTTGGTCAAGATAGCATGTACAGTATTGTGTCTAACCTGGTCTATTTGCCTGAGGCAGCACTGCATATTGTACCCTTACCCGCCCTGCTAGCTTGAGTGTTCAAAGCCAATCGAGCTATTTTGTCAAATGTAGCAAAAAAGATGTCTCTCTCCATCCTCAACCGCCGCCGCAGCAGCAATAGATTTGTCAATTTAATTGCAGCCTGTTTGCTGCCCTTCCGTGAGAACTCAGATCTGCTACCCGAGACAGCTGCTCCATTTTGCAGAACACTTACTTTAGCTTCCTATAAGACTCCACCAACCCAAAAGCACATGTAATTGTACCAGGCTGACATGCCCTTGAAAGGGTTTCGGAGATCTGAACGTGTGTTTTCCTTTGCCCACCTAGAAAACACAGTTCTGTTTCTAATGTGGTGGGTATACTGTAATTGCATATGACAGGGAAGAGGAATGTGTGTCTCTGTTCTTCACCATTGGCTATACTGAGTAAGGCTAAAAAGAACTCTGTTCCAGTAGTATCTGGAAGACAATGTGGCCCCGTCTCTTGGCATAGAGCAGTGGTTCCCAACCTGGGGGGTCAGGGCCCCTTTGGGGGTCGTATAACCATTTCACATGGGTCACCATGAGCCAGTGAAGAAAAAGGCACAAACGGCTTGGGTCTAGAGGACGACGGGGAGATAGGACGGAAAGAGTGAGTTGATAGGTTGGAGGGGATGTCAGTCAATGGCACCAGGGGCTGCGATTGGCTGAGGGTGCCTGTAGAAGGAAGTTCTCAATGGCACCTGCGGCAGTGGCCTGCCAAAGGGGGCTTGTGGCCTCTTCCAAGCAGGGCAAGGGAGTCATTACAACATGAGGAACTGTATTAAAGGGTTGCAGCATTAGGACGGTTGAGAATCACTGGCATAGAGGTTCAGTAACAATCTTTCCCAGATACAAGATTTTCCAAAGTACAGTATGACCCCTTTTCTTGGCAAGATCAGCACCCACTGATTTACTGAAAATATTAAAAAATATTAAAAGAAAAATCCCTGAAATAGATATTTCTAATGATGAACTAACCGAAACTGGCCCCTAGAAGGAGCCAGAGACCATGCTATGTATACTAGCATATGTCCATATGTGCAGGATACAGTGGGTGGGTGTTTGAAACTGGTTATTCACACCAGCAGTCTCAACAACTGAGTCAATGGTCAGAGATAATGTGAATTGTAGCCCACTAACATCTTGAAAGACATTATCTTCCTCACCTCGTTTTAGTCAGAGGTTCAAGGAGAAGAAATTCTGTGAAGATTCTCAGTCATCCAGGTGAGTTTATCTGGAAGTTGAGTCATGGGAACCGGACTTCTTTTTCTTGAGAGACTGAAAGGTTTCACTGGTCATCCAAACAGCTTCCTCAGACCGACGAACCTGTTTGGATGAGCAGTGAAATGTTTCAATCTGTAAAGAAAAAGAAGTCCAGTTGCCATGACTCAACTTCCAGAAGGAGAAGAAAGGACTGTTACTTCTGAGTTAAGGGTTATTTTGTTTGCTTTATAATAACAAATAGATGGGGTCCCATCTGAAGCAAATTTATATATCCATGTGGAATAAGGCTGGTTTGATAGCATAGCATAGCATATCCAACTTATATTTCCATCAGATAGTACCATCAAGTCTTACTGAGTTTTTTTCAGTATCGTGCCCCTCACCACTAGCAACAATTATATATAATACCAGCTCTCAGTATGCCAAAGGTGTGTTCTTTGTAAAGGTCAATTTTTAAAAATTGAAGGATCTAAAGAAATTTGACATTCATTGTCTTTCCAATGTATGTATTAACATTTTCTCAAAACGTCCTTGTTAATTCGCAAGATGATCACATATGAAAAATGTTTCCCCCCTTTTCCCCACCCCCACTCCTTTTTTATATATACTCCCAGAGTATGTGAACCAGATTTTTTAAAATCAAATATTTCTGGAACTGGATACGAAACAGATGTAATTTTATTTATTTATTTATTTATTTATTTATTTTAGAGTATTTTACCCTGCCTTTCTCCTTGGAAAAAGACCCAAGGTGGCTTACTGTAATGAGGGATAATATACAGTCTAGTACAATTAAGACATGTTCAAGTATTTGAGAGCAAGGAATTGAGGGACATCTTACAGCATTTATAGACAACATTACATTAAAGAAACACGGTTATAAGTAGTCATAAACACAAAGTCCATGAGCCCCTTTACACGAAGCCTAAGATCCGCTGGTAGCTTAAATTTGGATTCCCCCCCCCCAGCCAGATATCATGTGGGTATTGTTCCTCTTCCTGTGTTTCCACCCTTCCGCACACTGTTGCTTCTGTCTGCAGTGAGGGAAGGGAGAAAAAAAGGGAGAAAAAAATGCAGGCTCACCTCCGCCTGCCGTCAGAGCAGCCCATAGGGATTCCTGTCTGTTAAAGGGGCGGCGGGGACAAGAAAAACAAACAGAAGGTGAGGAGAGCCCAGCATCCACAGCTTTACAATCCGCATCGGAATTTTTTTTTACCTCTGGAGACCAGGTGCTTGTAAAGTGCGCTGGGGCACGCCTAAGTGGGCGTGGGCGTACTTTTTTTTTAAGTCCGCTGCTGGTAGGAAAACAATTTTATGCTCCAGATCTGCAAGTGTTTTGCAGCGGATTTTAGGGGTCGTGTAAAAGGGCTATGTGAACCTATAGATTCATATAAAAGACACATGGTAGTCCATCATTCAGGGAAAGCTTGCCTGAAGAGAAAGGTTCAATGCCATGAACTTTAGAAGTGTGGTGGATCTTTAGTCTGTAGGCAAAACTCCTCCCAGCCTCCCTCTTTCCTTCTGTCCACCTCCAGGAAAAGTGCCAAGGGAACTCATGTGCTGGAGATGTAGATGCTCTCTTAACATACTCCATTGGGTCTAGTCTAGGGGAATCAAGCATGCCTAGCCTACTCACTGCCTGCTGTCAGTCAGGGTGCTCCACGTTTTCATCCAACCACTCTGGAACATATACAGGGACCATTGGATGGGGGGGGAAAACGCATCCTGCAGTCAGTAGCCTGACTTGCCCAATTGTGCGCTCTCACTATCTAACTCAGTGGTTCTCAACCTCTGGGTCCCCAGATGTTCCTGGACTGCAACTCCCAGAAGCCTTCACCACTTGCTGTGCTGGAAGGGATTTCTGGGTGTTGCAGTACAGGAACATCTGAGGACCCACTGGTTGAGAACCACTGATCTAGCCTAAATCAGAATGTTGCCCATCCAGCACCCATCGACCCTGGAACATACACAGGACACTTGCCATGAGTCAAAGGATGGCTTAGCAATCAAGACTCTGCAGTAAGTAATGTAAAATGAAGGAACAGAGAAGATGATGGGAGCAAGGGTGGGGAGTCCCTAACACTATTTTAACCTATACAATCCAAGCCTGCACAAGGGAGTCAGGTGTCCATTCCACATGCACCTACACTGAGTCCTAACGGTAATGAAGACTTGGTAAAAAAGGTAAAGGTCAAGGTCAAGGTTTTCCCCATACATGCATTGCTAGTTGTGTCTGACTCTAGGCATGGTGTTCATCTCCATTTTCAAGCCATTGAGCCAGTGTTGTGCCAGTCCGTGGCCATGTGGCCAGCATGGCTGAATGCATTTCTGCACATGGAACACTGTTTACCTTCCTGCTTTTTACAGTGGTACCTATTTGACTACTTGCATTTACATGCTTTTGAACTGGTAGGTTGGCAGGAGCTGGAGTTAATAGCAGGAGCGCGCTCCACTGTGTGTCACCTGGGATGTACAGCTACCTAAAAGAAAAACAAGAACATTCTACAATGTGACACAGGCTAAAATGTGGTGTACTGCCTTCCATTTGACATGTCTCGACACAAAATGGCTGCTTGATTGGGTGGAGAGGTAATACACAGAGTCCATTAAAGTGGATCCGTGTCATCCCTATGGCTCAAAGATTGGCATTACCAAGCTTTGACTTTCATTGGGACTTCACCTGCCAGTCCCCTTCTGCTTTGATACCTCCATCTTTTGCTTCAGCAATCAATTATTTCAGTTCACATTTCCGAACTGCAAAAACTGCGGAAGCAGACATCAGTGTTTTGAAAGGGCATACAAGCAGGGCCACACAGAGCTAATGGCTTCTTGGACTATCCTTATTAGGACACTGTCTTCGGATGCAAGGACATTGTGGCCTCCATATTAGAGATGGGCACGGAACGAACAATTTTTCGTTTTCATTGTTCGTTTTTCATTTCGTTACACAACAAAACGACAAATGAAAGTTGTCCCTAAAATGAAACGAAACGAACAGAAACGCGAGGATTTTGGTCGTGCATTTCGTTTCCGTTACTGCAATGAAGTGAGCGGCTTTAAATGCTTAAAAAAAATAATTGAAAATTGGAATAAATGGTAACGAAACGGTAATGAAATGGTAACGAAACGAAAACAATTTTTTTGAAAATTTCTCGAACAATGGAAACGAACAGAAACAAACAAATGAAACTCCATTTTTTCTATTTGTGCCCATCTCTACTCCATATGCTTGCCTATGCTATCAGTTTATCATTCTCACTGATTTCTGAACATAAAATAAAAAATGCCTGTGAGAAGGGTTTACTAAAAAGTAATACAGTGGACCCTTGCAAAACAAACAGCTTGTATAACATAAAATCTGTACAACATAGGGAAAATCTGTATAGGGGAAATTTGCTTAACATAATTGCCTATGAAGAGAATCCATACAACATAAATATGGGATTACTCTGTTTTCAATGCATTCCTATGGGAATTTGTGTAAAGGATTCCTTCATACAAGGTGCCATTGTAACTGGCCCAATATTTAATATGTATTATATGCTCATGGCCTTGATGGGGTATTGAAAAATGATCTTAGTGTTATTATACATTAGGATCACCGCAATCACAGTGTTACCCATTAACCATTGCTGGATTCCACAGTTTCTGTTAAATGTGTTATGAAGCAAGAGGGACCCTTCTAATAGACAAGACTGGATGGCTGGACACAGTATAAAGCAGCTTCACATTTCTGAGGGAATTTACAATGTTAATAAAAATGTAGGCACGGCAGAGATTGCGCAATCCATGACAGGCTCAAGTTCCATATAAAAGAGAGCAGGTCCATTTGTCTTTTGTGTGAATGACTTAGCTCACTCGGCTGTGCGACTTCCCATTAGCACCAGCCAAGCATGTTGTCCTTCTGAGTTCAAGTTAATGAGGCTTCTGATTGCGGAGCAAATGGGGGCCTTTTGAGTCCGTGTCTCTGTTAGTGTGTCTGCTTCTTGAGTTTTTCAGTTCATTGCATGGATGCAACACGAAAGTTGAGAGAGGCTAAGAACAAATGAAAGCCATTGCTGAATGCCTATTTTGAGAGGGAGGGAGGGAGGGAGGAAGGGAGGGAGGAATTTTATTTTCTGTATAATGCCAGGGCAGTTACAAGATGTGTTAAAAATTAAATCTAGTTCAGTGTGGCAGCAGGTAACCAGTATGATATTGGGGATAGAGTGACCGAATAGGACTCAGGAGACCTGCATGCAAATGATCTCTCTCTCTCTCTCTCTCTCTCTCTCTCTCTCTCTCTCTCTCTCTCTCTCTCTCTCTCTCTCTCTCTCTCATTGTTTCATGTTGCCCTCAGAACACAATGCAAAGTGTGTGTGTGTGTGTGTGTGTGTGTGTGTGTGTGTGAGAGAGAGAGAGAGAGAGAGAGAGAGAGAGAGAGAGACAGAATGTGTGTAAGTAAGTAATTATTTGATGCCATCATTCCACCACCTGTGATGATGGGTAAAATTAACGTGAATCAAAAGAAGTCAGAGCTACGTGAACTGATTTTCAACCAGGCCCGTCCCTTTCCCTCACTTCAGATCTTTCTATTTACCAGTCGTCTAATGTCTTTTTGATCTCAGCCATGTGTCTTTGGGCTGTTTTCCCCCTCCTTCTATTACTATTTATTGCTTGTAGGGAGAAAGAGAATGTTTAAACTGGGAGGCTAAAATGAGAGGATTTGATATTTATGAAATTAGTGTACTTCAGCCATTGTTGTTGCTGCTGCTCCTACCCAAAGATGTTGGTGCATCTTAATATTATTTCCCCCTGCCCTGAAATGGTAGGGAATCAGTTAGTTATTAGACAACAATAAATGAAACACCCACTCTGCACTCCCAACTATATACTGCTCCCTATTCCGAATGTTGTTGGTTCCTTCTAAAACTTAAGTTTTAGAACCAACAGCAACTGCTTGTAGCATTACAATGAAGAATGACGCCCCCCCCCCCCAATCCCACAATTTTAATCCATTCCACAGGTTAGAAATAATGTTGTTCAAACAACATGGCTATAATGATGTATTTATTTGAATCATCACAAGTGGTGCCAGTATTAGTGACAAAGAAGATTAATTCAGGAAGTCCTCATGTCTCTTTGTAAGCTACTAAGCTCCATTCTAAGGGCCTCCAAATTTCCGCCCAACAAATAGTACAATGGCTGAAAAATACTATTCCATTGGCCTACCAAGTGTCCCATTCCCTGCTCCCAACTCCTATCCAGTCACACTCTGCCTGAGCCTTGGCAACCTCTATAGCAGCAGTTCTCAACCTGTGAGTCCCCAGATGTTCCTGGACTGCAACTCCCAGAAACCCCTTCCAGCAGAGTGAGCATTGGAGGCTTCTGGAAGTTGCAGTCTAGGAACATCCGGGGACCCACAGGTTGAGAACTACTGT
The DNA here is from genome assembly GCA_037367245.1 of Phrynocephalus guinanensis. Taxonomy (NCBI): domain Eukaryota; kingdom Metazoa; phylum Chordata; class Lepidosauria; order Squamata; family Agamidae; genus Phrynocephalus; species Phrynocephalus guinanensis. The sequence goes on along the minus strand of CM074745.1, from coordinate 13,548,845 downwards.
ATAGTCTTTCTTAGAAGCATCTCCTTGCCAAAAATATGCAAGGCAGCCACCTGGTTCTAGCAGCCCATGTTCATAAAACATTATCACTTTGACGTGCAGCAGAAGGTGGGTGCTTCCTTTGGCAGAGCAGTTATCTCCTCTGTGTTGCCATGACACCCAACTCCCAGGTAGGTGAGCTTGCCAGTCACCCATTAGTGTGATTCACAGAGCCCACAAAGAAGAAAGACGTGTTACTTACCTGTAACAGTAGCTCTTCAAGTTGTCCTCTGTGGAGTTACACTTCTTGGCCATCCTTCCTTTTCTGTCATGCCCTCAGTCGCAGCGGCAGTTGACTTGAACTGAAGGGAGATGCAGAGCACCAAGGCTGATGTAGTGAGGGACAAGGGCCTGTATTAATCTATAATTGCTATCATGGAGAAACTCTCAAATTGTCCAGTGAGGCTCTGCGCATGCACAAATCACCTGTTTGTGTAACTTCATAGAGGACCACTGGAAGAACTACTGTTACAGGTAAGTAAGTTGTCCATCTAAACAGTGGTTCTCAACCTGTGGGTCCCCCAGATGTTCCTGGACTACAACTCCCAGAAATCCCTTCCAGCACAGCGAGTAGTGGAGGCTTCTGGGAGCTGCAGTCTTGGAACATTTGGGGACCCACAGGTTGAGAACCAATAACAACCAGAGGGCTATCATAATGGCTACTTATGGCCATTTAAAAAAAGACATGGCTCCTATACCTTTAATCGTCATATAGAAACATGTCTTCCAGTAGATGTGGCTTCTTGTGCATGCTGCACCTGCTAGAATTCCTTCTTTCACATAACTATAAAAGGCACAAGAGCTCTGTCTTTCTTTGTATGTGGCTCCTCCTGCAGCCTTTTTCTCCTGAGCCAGCAACCTCACTCTTTGCAGTACCTTGATAACTTTAGCTATGAGTTGCCCCTTGGTCCCCTCCATGACAACACAGTAAATTGTTGCAGAACCAACCACCTCTGTTTAAGCAACTTAATTGAGTTGGCCCATTGAGAACAAACCAAAGTGGGGTGCCAGGGTGTTCCCCTCCATTCCCAAGCTCTTATCTACTTTGGACAGTTATATGGTATGGAATGGAAGCCTCATTTCTTCACCAAGATGCCACACAAGTGGGCCAGGCAGAGCATGCTGCAGCACAAGTGTTCGCTGCAGGCTGACAGCTGTCCCCGCAGGTGGGTGGTGTGGATGTCTCCCCTTCCCTCCAGTCCCAGAGGTGTGGCAGTTCTTGGCATTGGCTCAGCCAAACTCAAGACACAACTGGTCTCCTCTGAGATATGGAAGGATGAGTGTGGAACAGCAACACCTGGCCAGAGTACCTCCAGTTAGGTGGAGGTACCTGATTTAAGGAAGGCAGGTCCCATCCCTTACAGTGTTGGCAGCGAGCCCTGTCCTGATTCTGCAACCATGAAGCTTCTCAATGCCCAGACTGGTCCTGCCCGAAACAGCTAGTTTCCTCAGGAATATTGTCAAGGTAAAGGTAAAGGTCCCCCCTGTATGTGCATGCTAGTTGTGACCAACTCGAGGGGCAGCGATCATCTCTATGTTTTTTAATCCAAAGAGCCAGTGTTGTACAAGTCCATGGCCATTAGGGCCGGCATGGCTGAACATGTTTCTGCGCATGGAAAGCTGTTTACCTTCCCGCTTGTTGTGGTGGTACCTATTTATCTACCCGCATTTACATGCTTTAAAACTGCTAGGTTGGCAGGAGCTGGGGTTAACAGCGGCAGCTCACTCCACTGCGTGACACCCAGGATTCGAACTGCCATGCTACTGACTTTGCAGCCGATAGTTTCAATGCTCTAGCCCACTGAGCCACCACACCCCATTGTAATATCATTAGCTCTTCCCAAGTGCCAGTATCGGGGATGGGAAAATGGACCATCTCCAGCCTTCCCGCTAAGGCAGCAGCTTGGATCTTACCATACTTCCTCTGCCTTGTCCACCCCCCAATCCTCCACACACACCCAATGAGCCCTTCTCCATGGTGGTCAATCCCATTTTACACCGGAGCCCTGCCATGACTGCCCCTGTCGGCTCAAGGACATCTCCCTCCATCTCATCATCCCTGCATCCATCTAGGGGTCAGCTGCAAATCCGGAACACCAATGTCCATCATGCTGAAGTGTGGACGATGGTGTCAGACCAGGGAGTGGGGGGCTTCGCTGGTTCCACATTATCCCAGGCTCTGTTTAAAGGTAGTATCACATTCCTCTCAACTGGAAAATGGTAATTATTTAGTCTGAAAGCAACTTCAAACTCTGATTTGAGACCCTGTTTCTTTCTGTAATAGGAGACCATTGCTCCTCAGTTTTAATCTTTTAGGAAATGATGCTTCATGGACAACTTTTTCTAGATTAGCAGTGGTACGCCTTGCGTGCTGTGTGCACAACCTGAAGGTGGCTTTATGTTTTAGCTTATTAAGCTGAGATTTGATCATCCAAATGAAGCCACCGTCTCTCTTGGTACTACACTTGCATTATTTACTATGGCTTCCCGCACTTTCAGCTAGCAGCAGCCTAAGGGGTACAAACAGAAGCCGGGAAGGAGAAGAGTGATGCTTTGGTGGTGCTGATTGCTTAGAGAGGGACAGCCACGTTCAACAAAGGCCTCTTTCTGAAAGCATTGTTTGGAATCTCTGAACCAACAAAACCAGTTGGCTCATCAAATATTAACACTTACTCAACGGCTGCTTAAGAGGCTTCTTTTAAAGTCAGTAGCTCTTGTCTTTGCTTCTGTGACAGCTGAGGAAATTGCTTCCTACCTCCTCTTCTGAGCTGTTTAGGGGGAAATAAAGAGACACCACGGGCACCTGTAGTTAAGGAAGAGAAACAAATGAAAATCTCAGTGCCGCTTCCATCTCCGACAAGGCCCTGCACTCTCTTCATCCCATTTGATAGAATCCTGTTAGTGACGAAGGCCTTGGCTTCCCGATCGCCCCTGAGGAGGGTGATTTCAGGCAGCAGGCAGGCTTAGAAATACATGCATGAGTGTGGATTCCCTGATTCAACCTTCTGGGCCGTCAATAGCGAGACTAAGCTCTCACACAGTCCATCTTTCCCCATCACTTTAAGAAGTTTCTTCTTTTTCATAAAGAAGAGCTGCACCTGTTAAAGTTCCCCCTGCTTTTCAAAACATTAATTTCAAGGCAGTGGGAAAGTAGGAATTGGTAGGTAATATACCTTTGAAGAAGAATATTCTCACATGAATGGCCCTCTGGGTTTAGAGATGGGATGGGAGACACACAGAGAGATGTTTTTATACAGTATATTTGTTAGATTTCTATATGGCACCATCTAGCCCAGTTGTGGTGAAATTTCAGCACTCCAGATGTTTTAGACCACAGTGCCCACAGTCCTTGGTCATTGGCAAGCTAGGCTCGGAATTCTGGGAGTTTATCTGTGACAAATCTAGATTCTCAGTCATCCAGGTGAGTCTATCTGGAAGTTGAGTTATGCAACTGGACTTCTTTTCTTGAGATATTGAAATTTTTCGCTGCAGAAAAGAAGTCCAGTTGCCATTACTCATCTTTCAAAGAATTCTGGAAGATGTGGTACAAAACATCTGGAGTTGTCGAGTATTCAGCACCAAAAGTCACAATGGGCAGCTTACAACAAACTGAGTCTCCACCTTGAAGTAAGGCAACTTCTCCAACCTGGTTTGCCCCCCAGACAGCTTGAATTACAATCCTCTTCTGCGCCAGCCAGTAGTCAAGGGTGAGAGGGCTTCCCATCTATCATCTGAGAGGGTCAGCAGGTTAAACTAGAGCCAACATCTGGGACTACAAACTTCAGGCATTCCATAATTCACTGAAGCAGCCTGCGTGATGCTGAATTGTTGCAAGGGGATCCCATTGACAAGGCCATCTGTAACCAGAAGTTGAAGGAAATGGCAGGTTCTTAAATGGGGGTAACAACAGGGCTTACCCACTATAGTCTGTCCTTGGTGGCAGAGACAATGGGTGGCACTTGGTCATTCCAGGAGTGGATGAACTGCAATCAAAATTAATCATGACTTCATTGGATCTACTCTGAATATAATTAAGGCCTTGTCCAAGTGGATAGAGATGCCACAACAAATGACCATAAAGGACAGTCGTGGTTCTTCACAAAGAGGATGAGGGCTTGGCCGTACTAGAATCTACACTGCATCATGAAATCCAGGTCCTTGAAAAAAACAATTTCTAGACTTCCCAGAGGGGGAAAACTTATAAATGTCTCCCTCCTTGTAGCTTTGTCTCTGTAGTTTAATCACCTCTGCTTGTAAAGCTAATGAAGAGGCGATTAAAGGAAACACAGAGATGAGTTCTACATTGGAAGTGCTGAGGCGTTACACTCCTCCTCCACAACAAAGTCCAGTTCAAAATTGAAAAAGCCTCCCTAACACAGAAATGAATTCTCCATAGGAACAGTTTGTTATAGCGCTGAACTCCACTCCCACAACAAAGTCCAGTTGAAAACAATAAAAGCATCACGTGGCACTGATTAAAAGCAGCTTAACATTGTCTGGTCTTCAGGAAAAAATGTATGCTACCATGGTTTTACTAAGGATTTATTAGAAAAAATGCAAAAATGTATGCCATCCTCCATACCACTTCTGTTGCTGATCTACTGGATACACACTGCCCCAAAGCACAGAGCTGGTCTTTGATCATGCCCAGAGCAGCATCATGTTCATCCTTAATGAGAAAGGACCATAGACCTAGTCAGCTGCTTTCATGCAGATCTGTTCTCCATGACCATAAAACATATTTGACCCATGCTTCTCAGTTTAGAGCAGGGCGTACAACTTCGAACAGGCCGAGGTCTACTTTTTCCGGATGAAAGTGCATGAGGGCTACTACACTAAAACCTCTACTTATGAATTTTATCTGTTCCGATCATATGCTCATAAGTAAAACAAAAATGTAAGTAGAGCAACGGTTTCCCATAGGAACACATTGAAAATCAATTAATTCTTTCTGGAGGGAACAAATTTCAATGCATTCCTATGGTAAGGCTGACCATGCATGCAAAGGAGGTGGGCACGCCCATGGCCCTGCCCCTCACTGTCCCCTCCACTCCCCTTCATCCGCTCTGCACCAACAACTCAATTGGTCACGAGACAGTGGCACGGCGATCATCTGGCTGGTAGGGAGAGCAGGGGACTGTGCCATGGCCCTTGAACTGCCCCACTCAGCTGAGACAGTGGGCTGGCAGACCCAGAGCTTTGCTGGGGCAGTGGTGGTCCTTGGGGTGGGTAAGGTAGAGGTGGAGAACTTATCCCCTCACATTTTTTTATTGATGGCTGGCGGGCTACTTCTGAACCCTTCAGGGGCTACTGGTAGCCCCCCAGTCTACCTGTTGGGCAGGCCTGGTTTAGAGGAAGTACACTCTGCATATCTTGACCTCGTATGTGTATTTGCTGATGCCATCAGGTGCCTTAGCATTTAGGGACATGGCCTGCAGGCCCAATCATTATTCCCTCCTGTATCCACTAAGCACGCAAAGGGGTCATTTGACTGGCCTTCTATTTGCCCTAGAACAAGATGGAGAACATTTGATATCCACGTTTCTTGCAAACAGTTTTCAACCGGCACGTCTGTTGAAAGAGCTTTGCACAGATCAGCCCTACATTGTGAGTGATCCACTGGATAAAACACAGCCCTCTATTTGGACAGCTGAGGGCAGTATTCTGCTTGGAGAACTATAGGATCCAACTCTGAATTAAAGAACAACCCCGAGAAGAGAAAGCAAGGACCTTTCAGTTGCCCCCCAAACACCATGAGGGCGGCACACTGGGAAGCCACACAGATTAGCTGCTTTTAGTTTTTCCAGAAATTATGAGAGGTGCTACCACGTCACCCTGGCAACACTGAGTCTCACCTAGTTTTCAATCAATCTGTCTTTATTTATGGTCAACCTGGTTTTCAAAACTGAGTCTACTTAGTACTTGGATGGGAGACTTCCAGGTAATCCCAGGGATCTTTGTGTAAGGCTGTGGGCAGGGAGGGGGCAGACACTGCTTCCAGTGTGGTCTACCCTGACCTTGAAGAGCCAAAGAGCTGACACTGCAAAAGGCAGCTTCCTGTATTCCAGAGCATTTAAATTCTAGAAATTATTTCTAAATGCACATACAACTTGGCATATACTTACTTACACACCAGCTCTGCTGTTTTTTATTGTAGACAGTGTGTTGCAGGGGTGCCATCCTAATCCCATGGTCTGCATGTATCTTCTAGAGCAGGCCTGCCCAAAGTCCGGCCCGGGGGCCAAATCTGGCCCGTCAGGCCATTCTGAGTGGCCCGCGGCTGGCTGGCCCGCCCCTTCCTCCCCCTCCTTCACCCACACATTCCCCCTGCAGTGGCCACGGCTCCCTGTGTTTCCTTTGGTCCCCACCTTCCTTCTTTCCTCCCTCCCTTTGTCCCCACCTCCCTCCCTCCCTCCCTCCCTCCCTTGTTCCCCACCTTCCTTCCTTCCTCTCTTGGTTTCCACCTCCCTCCTTCCCTGCCTTGGTTCCCGCCTTCCTTCCTGCGGGTGGGGTTGCAAGGGGTCAGTGGATGGGGCTTATGGGTCAGTGGGTGGGGCTTGCAGTGGGGTGGCAGGGTCGGGGAGCAACCGGCCGCTGACACATTCTCAGCCACCAAATCTGGCCCTCCTTACAAAAAGTTTGGGCACCCCTGTTCTCGAGCTTAGCTGCTGCACACTCAAACTTCTTTTAACATTGTGCCTAAGGCAGGGGTGTCCAAACTTCAGCCCTTCAGATGTTTTGGACCACAACTCCCAGAATTCCAAGCCTGTAATGCCAATGACAAAGGGCTGTGGGAGTTGTGGTCCAAAACATCTGGAGGACCAACGTTTGGACACCACTGGCCTAAGCGTTTTTGTGATATGGGATTGTGTTCCTTGTTTAGCAAAACAAAAAAGCCATTTCCCCCCTGCATGACACCTCAGAACTGAATGGGTACATTTATGTCTTCCTGTCATCTCTTTTCATCTGGAGAACAGGTTTGTTTTCCATTGCTTCAGAGACTGGGACACGGGACAACGGTTTCAAACTACAGGAAAAGAGATTCCATTTGAACATTAGAAAGAACTTCATGATGGTTAGAGCTGTTCGGCAGTGGAATATGCTGCCACAGAGGGCGGTGGAGTTTCCTTCCTTGGAGGTTTTTAAGCAGAGGCTAGATGGTCATCTGTCGGGAATACTGGGATGAGGGTTCCTGCATGGCAGGGGGTTGGACTGGATGACCCTTGAGGTCTCTTCCAACTCTATGATTCTGTGGTTATAAGTGGTATCTGCTATATTAAGCTCTTTTTTTAAAAGAGTCTCAGTGACATTAATATTTTTAAAGGGTGAGCAGGCTGCTGTTAGGGATTTGGAAAGGTCTGGTGCCTCCAGCAAAAAGCAGATGGAGCTAAGAGCATATCGAGAGAAGTGTAAACTCTGCATGCATCCACCACAGCACTGATCTGGCCCCACCCCACCTCCATCTCCTGCCACCCACAACACCCATGGAGTGTGCGAGATGTGTGTGTGTGTGGGGGGGGGGGAGATGCCAGATTTGACTTGGAAAGGGAGCTGAAGCCATTAGCTGCTAACTGTTTTTGAGTGTGCATAGCTAAAATGCAAACTCCCCTGCGTGAAACATTAAAATGTAATCACTGCAACAGCTGGCTTTGCATCGCGGGGCACCCACACGGAACAGGGAAAAGAAAATACCGAAGCTCAACCAAGGAGAAAGGAGCAAAACAGCAGCTCAGCAGCTGGCAACCAGGGCTAGCTCAGCAGATCGTACAGGCCAAAGGAGGGGGCTTGCCAGCTGCAGATTCCACAAAGGGTAGGTTGTCTGAACATGAAGCCATTCAGGTTTGAGTGAGGCAACCAAGTTGTAATGGTTGCTGGAATTCTGTGTTATAAACAGAATCCAAACATCATTCTGGGGGATGGGAGAGAAGATTGGGTGCACATTTGTGACACAGGCTCCCTTCATGTGCACACAACAGCTTCTGGCAGGTATACAAGTGTTCCAGTCCTGATAGCTTGCTCTATCCCTGCCATGCCACTGTGGCAATTATGATTGCAATGGGATTCTCTCAGCTGTAGCCTCAAGGTTATAGAACAAGTGGAGGCAACTAGTGACCTCCCAGACATTGGCCAAAACCCTGCTGCTTAGCAGAGTGAATTGTTCTATAAGGTCGTTGAATCAAGGGGCATCTGGTGAGTCCGCTTCGAAGGGGACTGATTAACTGCAGCTCCAACTCATGTGAAAAAATGGGGCTGGGAAAGAGCCTTGTGGATACTCTGAACTTCCTGAAAGACAACCAAAAGGATCCTAAATCAAAGCAAGCTTGAAAACCATCTGAAGGCACAAAATGATGAAGTTGAGGCTGTCATACTTTGAAAACATTATGAGAAGGCAGGAGGAAAAGAGGAGGATCAAATACAAGATGGATTAATTCAGTGGTTCACAACCTTCCTAATGCCGTGACCCTTTAATACAGTTCCTCATGTTGTGGTGACCCTTTGCCCTGCTTGGAAGAGGCCACAAGCCTCCTTTGGCAGGCCATGGCCACAGGTACCATAGAGAACTTCTCTCTATAGGCACCCTCAGCCAGTCACAGCCTCCGGTGCCATTGACTGACATCTCCTCCAACCTATCAAGATGTAACTCACTCTTTCCTCCCCTTCCTCCCCCCTCCTCCAAACCTAAGCCATTTGTGCCTTTTTATTCACTGATTCATGGCGACCCTTGTGAAATGGTTGTTCAACTCCAAAGGGGTCCTGACCCCCAGGTTGAGGACCACTGGGTTAATTCCATAAAAGAAGCCAAAGACATGAGTTTAAAAGAGCAGCTTGTCAGCCGATAACAGTATTGCCGAACCTATGGCACGGGTGCCAAAGGTGGCACTCATAGCCCTTTCTGTGGGCACCTGACATCACCCCTTCACAGCCACCTGTATTCAGGTTAAATTGCTGTATTGGTACTTTGCAAAAAGTTAGTGGCTTTTGAATCGCAGTTTGGTCACTCGGTCTATAAAACGTTCTCCATCACTGGCCTATAACAATAACAACTGTAACAATAGCAGCTGCAGCAGCAACAACCTATTGTGCTAAAGCAGTGGTTCTCAACCTGTGGGTCCCCAGATGTTCCTGGACTGCAACTCCCAGAAATTCTGGCCAGCTGATCCAGTGATGAAGACTTCTGGGAGTTGCAGTCCAGGAATATCTGGGGACCCACAGGTTGAGAACCACTGTGCTAAAGTAAGTTGCAGTGACAGTAGGTCCTTCTGAATCAATGGAATGTATGGAAAGGTGAACTCAAAAAATCCCAATTGATTCAGTGGGCTTACTCTAGTGTGATTCACTCCACGATAGAACATGGATGTGGCCATTGCTTCCCACTTCTGCTAGATGAGCTCCCGAAAGTGTGAGATGTCATATTTCCGTACTAAAGTGTAGGGCAATATGGCTTTCAGTGTTCGATCCTTCAGCTGCTTTGGACCATCTTCTGGGAACTCCTTTCCAAAGCATCTGGAGGGCCAAACCCTGGGAAAACCAGGGCTTTAAAAAAACCCGATGTAACACACTCGGTAATACACAAGCATGTTTGCACCGGCCGCAAAAGGAGGGCTGCCGCTTTCTTCAGCTTAATAATAGCTTTGCAATTTAAAGCTCGCTGAAGATTCTCATCAGTGTTGTATTAACGGGATGGGTTTTAATGATCCCTTTACAGCCTCTGAATGGAAGCTTGTAACAAATGTCTTCAGAAGAAATGGTGAGCCGTGAGCCGAGGCCATGCCGCCAATTTCCCTTCAGGGGAGAGGAGACCTCGTGGGAGTAGCAATTTTCTCCCCATGTCTTCCGTCTCTTTCCCTGCTGGGGCAGGTGACTCTTTCCAGTGGGAAAAGGCCAGGCCTGCCTTCCTACGCCTGCACGCTAGTGTGACTTGCCTGAAGGGGAGGATTAGAGAGCCTGTTGCGAGTTTCCCTTCCTCCTCACAAGAGGGGGCCCTAAAGCCTAATTTAGCTGCCTTTAATCGAAGTTATTCCAAGCCATGCCTGCTACCTCCTTCATGAGCTCCCAAAGGATAATGGGCTGATTTCATAGAAGGAAACGCCTTAAGCAAATTGTGTCACACAAGAAAATTGATTTTTCAAAACTGACTTTTACAAGGCTGCTGCTTTTTGCAACCCACTCTTTCCCCTTGCCTTCCTCCATCCTCCCCCCCCCAACCCACCCTCCCCCTTTCCCATATCATTGCTTTGCAGTCTCACATAAGAACGCCTTGGATCTAAGGAAATTACAGACTGCTGTGACTAAACTAAACATGTTAAAGAAAATCCACGGTTAATACTTCTTAGTTTTTCTGTCGCCGAACAAGCCAAGGTTTTGCTCATGTTGCTGTCAGTGCTAAGGAGCCCTCAATCACCCACCCCCATGCCTTGTGCTGGCTGAAATTCTAAGGTTTTCCATTCTAAGGTTGTGTTTTCATAGGTCATTCCCACAAACATCAGGAGCAGGGCTGTGGAGTCGGAGTCGGAGTCGGAGGAAATTTTGGGTACCTGGAGTCGGAGTCGGAGTCGGCAAACAATGCATCGACTCCGACTCCTACTAAATTTAGATTGGAATTTTTTTTAAAAAGCAAGTTTAAATGTCCCAATTCACAAAAAGTTATAATTAATGACTTCTCTACTGTAAGAACAAAGACCAATGCATGCAGTGCCTCACATAACCGCAAAACTAACATGTTAAGTGACCGTGAAGAAGCATGCTTTTCATGTGCTTCACTATATGGCACGCAACGCACAATTAGGAACGGCAAGCAATACTTATACTTTTGCATATTAATACAGAGGAGTCGGAGTCAGGAAGTCAGAGTCGGAAGTAAAAAAAAAAACTTAGGAGTCGGAGTCGGAGTCGGAACATTTATCTACCGACTCCACAGCCCTGATCAGAAGTTTGTCTGTCTTCCTTGAAACACATTGTAATGTCCATGTTTTGCTGCATTAGGCGATGTCGGAAGGTATTGCTCTGAGCAAGATAGCTTGGCTCCTTCTTTAGGATTAAGATCCCATTTCTAGTTTCAAAACAGAGCAGGCAACGCATAGCTTGTAAGAAGCATGCAGTCCCTGCCTTTGAGGTGAAGATGTCTTTCTCTCTCTGTGCCTAATATTGTCATGGTAGTGGGAACAGGGAGTGTAGACCTTACTTTCGATCGAAATTGCACTTCCAGAAATCTCCTGGTAACCCAATTTAGCCTTCATATAAGATTTTCTGCAAATTTTGTTTTAAAGAGGAATGGGGTGGGCATGCTGGTACCACTGAAAAAACAAGGAAGAAATATTAACAGTTGATTTTTTTAACATGTTTAGTTTAGTCACAGCACCAAATAGTCAATTTGGCAGTGAGATGGAAAGATTTATTGGGAGTTTGTGACAATAGGGAGTTTAGGGCAACCAGGATGGTTGAAGGTCTGGTAGAGATGTCTTATGAGGAACAGCTTAGGGAACTGGGAATGTTTTTAGCCTTTCAAAAAGAAGGCTGAGGGGGGATATGATACCTATGTTTAAATATTTGAAAGGATGTCATATTGAAGAGGGAACAGGTTTGTTTTCTGTGGCTTCAGAGACTAGGATTCAGGGCAATGGTTTCAAACTACAGGAAAAGAGATTCCATTTGAACATTAGGAAGAACTTCATGATGCTTAGAGCTGTTCGGCAGTGGAGTAGGCTGCCACGAATGGTGGTGGAGTCTCCTTCTTTGGAGGTTTTTAAGCAGAGACTGGATGGCCATATGTCAGGGGCACTGTGATGGGGGTTCCTGCATGGCAAGGGGTTAGACTGGATGGCCCTTGAGGTCTCTTCCAACTCTATGATTCTATGATTCTATGATTCTAATACATGGCCCATTGCTGCCAGATGGGGAGTATAAAAATCCAATAAATAAATAAATAAATAAATAAATAAATAAATAAATAAATAAATAAATACAGACTGCCCTTATTCACAAGTGTTTCCTGTCTCCTTCTGTTCCAGATTTTCCCCTTCCTCCAATCCCGCCTCTTATTTTAACTCTTCTTCACTTCACTAGTTTACAGTTCCTTCTCCACAGTTTGTGAGTTGATCCATAATTTCTCCCTGTTGGCCAGGGAATGTGAAACTAGAGAAAGTCAACAAAAAGATACTGTACAGTATATCTCTTTCAATAGGGAAGTGGGTGAAAAGTTTGGTGAAACATTAGCATGAGAAAGTACGCAATCCCTTGATACCAGAAAACCTGCTTTTATTTATTTATTTATTTAATTTATTTATTTATTTATTTATTTATTTATTTATTTATTATACTTATTAACCACCCGATTTTCCCATAGGGAATTCTGGACGGTGTACAGAAGTCACCCCAACAGTGACTACCCAAATACAAACGAACCCCAACAATAATAAAATATGATCATTTCCCCTCAGTGTACATCGTATGCTTACCTCACTTTTTTTTGTATCTGCCTCAGAAGAATGTCCTGTCTCCTCTTAATGCTGAGATGTCTCCATATGTTTTGAGGTTTTTAAAGCGGATAGGGAGGGGAAAACAATGAACAAAGGTTGGGCTGAAGTCACTTCAGACAGCTTTAAATATGCTAAGCTTTTTTGTTTTGTTTCTGCAATATAAATTATTAATCCTCTTACAGCTTCAAGAGCTGGAATGAGACATTGATTGGGGTGGTGGCTTTGACTGGGATCGCACTTCCTTTGTTTCTTGTCTCACTCAAAAGGAATAATTAGGATGCAGTGAAGGGGCACCGAATAAGGGGAAATGAAGAGATTCTGGGGCACAAATGATATTGAGACATTTTCAGTGTGCTAGGGAGGGAGGAAGCTCAAACCATGACTTCCTGAAGCTTGTTTTCAGTGCCCCCCTTCCAACCATCTCTATACTGTACTTTGATCAGCAAACAGAGTTGATAATTTTCTATGAAGAAACAGCTAGAATTTAGGCCAGGGTAGGCAGTTTTGGCTTGGAAGACCACATCTGTCCTACTACCCCAGTTTCCTCACACTGTTTTTCTGACTTTCTGGTTTTGAGTAAAGGTTTCTTTTCTTTTAATGCACTCAAGTATCCAAGTCATCTCATTCATAGGATTTTCTTGTTTCATTCAGTGGCTGCACAAACATCCTACCTCCATCCTTAACAACTATAAGGCTAAATACCATTGTTGGTTCCACCAAGAGCAGATCCCCTGAATTAATGCAACGTATATGTGTGTTGGCTTACCAAGCTCTCATTGATTCAATAGGACCACTCTATTGGTAACTAGCAATTGGATTGTAGACCTAGGTACCCGTGAATACCCCCAGCTGCTAGGATCTATCTCCTCTATTCTCCGACCCTTACAAAAAGTCAGGGAAATGATTTAGTAAATAGAATTTACTAAATTTTGAAGAAAGATAACAACTTTTAACGGTTCAAACAATTTCTTGCTGCCCAATGATCAACTGCAATATAGTGCTGATACATCTTTCCTTTTCGACTTCTGGAGTTAATAACAGTTTATAAACCCCCAATTTCTCCAGGATGGTTATCCCAACCTTACCAAGTAGGGGATGCTGCAACAACAATGATTTATAGACCCACGATTTGAGGCAGTCACCATGTCCTCTCAATCTTCTCAAACCCTCTAAGAGTCTGGCAGGACTTCTCCTGGGAGTTTCACCAGTGTCTTCCAGTAGAAAGCAGAGATTCCGCAGGCACCAGTCCTTGTGCTCAGTGATGCCTTTCCCAACTCTTTGTTCTAACCCACTAAGAGGGTTTGAGAGTTGTTCTTCTGTCTTTCAGCTTTCTCCTTGGGCACCCTCAACTGGAACAACTCTCTGATCCAAGGATCCACCTTGGTAACATACTCCCAGTCCTTTGGAGGGATTAGCTTCTCTGTCTTTTCTGTTTCTCTCAAGTAAAACAAGACTTTTCTTCTTCTGGGTAGTAGATGACATCTCACCAAACATCCTCTTCCTCCTCCCTTACCAACCCACTCCCCTTTGTCATTCTGGAGACTTCCCTCAGGCTCTCATTCCTTTCCCCCTCCTTATCTCTACCTTCTTCTCCATCTGCTCTCCTCTTCTGGGACTGTTGGTCTGTTTTTGGGTTTTCTTCTACTTTGAGGCATTCTGGTCTCCTCTGGGCAACCTTACTCCAGCAGCGTTTTCCCCATGTCTACTGGGGAGCTGGATATTTGAGATGAAGTTTGTTTGGGAGGATAGATAGGCAGGGGCCTCAGCACCACTGTTTTCTTCTTTCTGCTAACATCATTTCATTCCCTATATTAGATTTATACCCCACCCATCTGGCCACTTTACAACAGAAAAACCAATTTTATATTACATTAAAATAACAACCAATAAAAAATAAAAAAAAATACCATAACTTTTCACCATAGCATGTGCCTTTCAATCCCTTTAACATTCTCAGGGTTTTTCTGTTGGCATTCTTTTCCATTTCTCAGTACTGGTCATTGAAAGATCTTCAAAATTGCATCAGGTTTTGGCACTAAAAATGCAACGCAGTGCCAGTAAATTACTGAAATCCACATTAGCAAAATTCTTGATCTTATCATAAATTTGAATAGACAAATAGTCTTGAGATGGGGAGCGGGATTCAGAATAATGAAATTGGAAAATAATCCTGTTAAATAATTTCATTTTAAAGAGTCATGATTTGGAAGAAAATGGGTTATCCCATCTGGCTACAACCTCTTTAGAAAAAGTAAAGCACTTAAAGGAATCTATTACATTCTGTCTTCTCCAACATTGCTGGCTGGATAACTCAGTCAGTTAGTTATCTGGCTCTGGATCCAAAGGTAGGGAGGTCAATGCCTCACTAGGCATCCCAGAACTGCCAGCATGTGCAATGGTGGGTGAGCAAGCCACATATTCTCAAAACCCAGTCCCTGCAGCCTCAACAATTTATTTATTTATTTATTTATTTATTTATTTATTTATTTATTTATTTTTATACCCATCTTCCGAAGGAACTCCGGGTGGTTGACAACACAATCAAACAACAAATAAGATTGCAACAGTATAACAAACAAACAAACAAACCCAAAAAGTATATAAAATAGAAGAATTATACTATTAGTAATAAACAAAATAAAAATAAAATACTCAGCAAGATGGCAAGATAAAGTTTTTTTAAAAAATGAATTAAAGAGTTAAAGGTCGCCAAAAGCCTCACGAAAAAGCCAAGTCTTCAAGGCCTTTTTGAAGGCAGGCAGGGACTGTGCTAGGCGCAACTCACTCAGAAGATGGTTCCAAAGCGAGGGGCCAGCCACAGAGAAGGTTCGGTTGCGGGTTACCGCTTTCCTTGCCTCCCTGGGCATGGCCACCTGAAGCGAGAGCGCCCGGGACATTCTAGTAGGACGGGCCTCAGTTGGTCTGTGTACGGCTGTGTATGGCTGGAACAATCAAATGAACATATATTTACAGGTAGTTACACACAAGAGTGTGTGAACTGTGTCAACTTCAGAGTCGATATCCGAGAACTCTAAAAGTCACCTTTAGCATTTCAATCATGTAAATCATGGCAAGATTGAAGGGATTCAAAGGCAAGTGGAGAACAATTCAATCGTCCCCCTCCATCCCAAAGACATAAAAGGATGTCGGGCTGTTTATGAAAGTGTTCACACTGATGAGCAATCAACTGCACATGAGCTTTTGCCTGTTCTCATGGAGTAGAGGAATGATCAAGTTCAAATTATGTGTTGAATTACGGTGCTGGGCTCTTCTCTAGTGAGAGGAGAGGTGATTATCATCAAAGATGGGGTCTGTTTTAAAACAATCAGACCCTGGATGGGGATGACGTCCCATCCAGCAGGCCTTCATGTCAAATATCGTACATTTTAGCTGAATAATCTGAACTCTTGAAGTGCATGAGTGTCTGAAAGCTGGATTGTTGAGTTTTCTTTGCCACTCTCCCAGGCGAATTTCAAGCGTGGCTTTAATAAAACGTTTCTGCTTCCACTAACAAAATCAATGATCATTCTAAGATAGAGACCATTTGCATTTTAGGCCCAAAACAGGGGAGGGGGTGAGAGAAAAAATCCAATTTCACTTCTGAAATCATACAAATCACCTTGCTTAGTCGGCATCAATGGCCAGCATTTATGCGTGCATAAAGGAAATTGCATCAGTTTTATTGGCAAGTTAATGCTTACTAATCTGGTACTGATTGGGAAGCTGTGTGCTCTTACTGTATGAGTTTGGTTCAAGCACTGTCTCCCTCAGTCTAACCTACCTCCCCAGATTGGCGTAAGGATCAAGGGAGGGTGGGCAGAATCCTGTCCCTTATCTTAAGCTCCTTGTAGAAATGACAAGACAGAAAATCCAAGTATAAGCCAGAAAGGTTAGTAACTGATTCAGTCAAGTTGATTCTCTCTCTCTGACGGTTACTTCATGTCCGGAACTTCCCGGAAGGAAGTTCATTGCATGTTGATGTCAGTTGCAGTCACGTGGTCTCCTTCCGGTTCTGTCCCTGTTCCCGTGTACGCACGGGCGTGATGGATGATACCGGCATTAATGTTTCCGCACGTCCTCGTTCCATGATGAGATGTGAAATTCCATGCCTTTGTTCTCTGGTGGGTTTTTTTTTTGGCCCAACCTTCCATTTTTCAATGTTTTGATTCTCCGAAGCCTTGCCTTCAATGCGTAACGGGGCTAAGTTTGAGGCATTCGTGTTTTAATCTCTCTGCACTGTGTTGCTGACTCCATATGGAATGTACTGGCAAATGGCACTTCGCACTCCTACCACTAGATGGAGAATGGCACGTTGCGTGATGAGCCTTACCACATGGGCACTCATCTTGGAACGAGAAGCGTGATGAGCAGATTCCCAAGGCCAGGGAGGGGTATCCCTCATCCCGCTTAAATCACAGTTCAGGGGGCGTGATCGGGACGAACTCCCCTCAGCCCGCAATGGACGTGCGGTTAGATTACTTCGTACCGGTCCCAAGCGGGACCACCAACAGCGATGAGATGGACGTGAAGTATCAGGCCCCCCCCTCTCTCTCTCTCACACACACACACACACATCTTTTGAGTGCTAGACCTTTCTTTTAAAGTTAGCTTCATGGCAATTAGATAAAGTTCCTCCAGGAAGCAATGAGGTGGGGCTTTTAATAATCAGTCTATCTTTCTGTACTTACTTTGCAGATGTTCTTTACTTCTCAAAGGAAACCCAGCAAGGTTTCCATTGGCTGCCTCCAGTCATCCAGGCCGTGGCAAATGGAGCTTCTGTTCTTACTAGGTTCTGCTTCCCCGGCAGATGTGACTGTATTGGAACCCCTTTTGCCCTAGAGGTGGGAGCCTGAGCTCCCTGCTGTTTCCAGATGTTCCCTAAGGCTTTTGTGTTGTTGTCCCCCCCCCCCAACCATTCAGCTGGACTCTGGAGCTCCGGCTGCGCTGCAGCCGCTGCAGCCGGTGACACTAATTATCCAATTACTTGAGATGCAGATCTGTGAGGTTTGAAGCAAAAGAAAGGACATATGATAATCATCCACCTCTGTTAGCACACACTTGTTGATTTATTTTTACTTCCTCTTGCAAAGCAGTGGACAAGAGCTACCCCATGGGTTTCTTGGGGGATATGTGCATACTGAGAGTTGGAGGTTTGACTAGGTGAGATGCTATTTTATGGAGCCAGGAAGGAGAGGTAAATCTCAGCAAATAAAAGTATGCAGTGGCCAGAGGTAAGTTTTTTAAACTACTTGTTGAGTTGGGAGAAGGAAAAACTCCCTCCTTGACATTCATGCAAGAGAAGAAGCTAAAGATCAATATTATTGAATGAGGGGAACCAAGCACTATATTACTTTTCCCCCTTGCCTTATGAGATAGCTACAGGAGTGTTATCAGCATATGTCAGTGGTAGGACTGTAAAGCCTCACTCATTTCATCCTTACAAGTGTAGATGCGGAATAGCTACATCCTTCTCCTTGCCAGCTGGAACAAGCAAAAGGTTTGCAACCATTGCCTCCTACTGCTGCTGCTGCTGCAGGACAAAAAGGTGTCTTACAATAATAATAATAATAATAATAATAATAATAATAATAATAATAATAATAATAATAAACATTTTTCTGTACCAAATTATACCATTGGCTCCAGTTATATCATTTATATACATTAAAAAAAATTTGTGTTAAAATGAGAGCTGTTGCCTTGTTGCACAGACATTAGAGGCAGTCAAGTGTTGGTGTGTTATCTCCACCACTTTTAAAAATCTGTCTATCTTCTGTACTTACTTTGCAAATGTTCTTTGCTTCTCAAAGGAAAAAGACATTTGTTTTCTGCAGATACATTTTGTGCAAACTGCTGAGATCTTAATTGAAAGAAGCCAGTTCTTTGATTTGCTTTTAGCTAGAGGCAACAATTTGGATGAGACTTGTGACTACCAAGTAAGTTATCTCTTTAAGATGAGACACCTCAGATTTATGGGCATGGGACATATTACTAGTATTCTTCACATCCCTAGCCAATCACACACATACTAGACATACTTTTATTTTTCATGGAAGTACGGGGTTTTGAGCATTTGCTTTGCACATGGTATCTACATACTTAATTCAGAGTTAGGAAACTTCCAGCAGTATGAAAGCTTCAAATTCTTCAAGGACAATACTGAACACATCTCTGGACTTTCTGCCTAGGTACTAAATTTTGGTGGTATGACTATAGTAACAATTTACACAATTTACTTTCAAAAGTAGGAACGTGGGGAGTACAAATATTCAAGCAGTCATGCTTCCAAAGGAATATAATCCACACCCCTTCCAGGCCTTGCTTCAAAGGTAAATAGCTGGTTTGTGCAAGTTTTGTTAACAGAGTGGCAAATCTGGCAGTGACAGAAAGCAGCAGGGACTCCAGACTGCCCATCCTGATACAATTCTTTTGCAATCATTATAGTTTGTGTGTTCCCATGGTGCTTAGGTCTGGGGTTGCTTATGTGTTTTCATGGCATCCCACTTTTTTAGTGTGTTGCTCTGGAGAAGTTTTTATCTACACTATTGGAACGTTGTTTAGATCAGTGGCTCCCAATCTTGGACTAATACTCTCAGAAGCCTTCACCGCTAGCTGGGCTAGCCAGGATTTTTGAAAACTGTAGTCCAAGAACACCAGGTTTGGATCATCTCTGGGCTGCTCATTTTTCATTGTAACCCTCATGCTATCTAATGGCTTTCCCTTTCCTTTTTCTTGGACACAACACATTGTTGTGAAGGGTTCATTTTCAGCATCATAGTATCTTGGATCCCTCTCTGACTCTAACCCATTCCCTACAGCCTTGTGGCTAATTTATAGCAATAGATGCAGTCTCAGCAATGTTTAGACCTGATCTCAATGGGTCTGAAGTTAATCATGACTGATTAAAATGATATCGAAATTCTTGTGATATCCAGTGTGGTGTAATAGGTAGACCACCAGACTATGATTCATTAGATCAGGGTTCAAATCCCTCCTCTGCCATAGAGTCTCATTGAAGGGTGGCAGTGGTAAACCACTTCTTGAACATTGCACACACTTCAAAACCTTTCTAGCATCACCAAATGTCAGTAGAAACTTGACAACTCATAGCAGACATATTGGTTTCAATGAGTCTGTTTCAGATCTTCAGAAAGTTCAATTTTATTTTATTTTTGCTACACAGTCCAGAATTTTTCCCTGCCAACATGACCCCTGCATACATTGGATCTGTAGTACTTAGAGTAGCTGGAGAAACCTCTAAAAACTGGCAGCAACAACCATGGCCTATTTGTGGTTGTACACAAGGTCCCTGATTCCCCCGTGTACCATATCCCAAAGCTGTCGCTTTTATAAACAAATGCTTCTTGGTTATTAATAATAATAAAAATGTGTGTCATCAATTCGATTCTGACTCTAGGCAGAGAATACTCATATAAGCGGTTTACCATTCCCCTCTTCTGTGGGCATTCTAAGACTCTGCAACTTGACTAAGGTCACACATGCTGGCACATCTACCAAGAGGCACTGTGAGAAATTATACTCCCAACCAGATACCTAAACTACCAACCTCTCCAGACCCCTTTCCTTTTTGCTGTGTGTGAATATGTGTGTGTGTTGTGTTGTTACAGTCATGACCGACTACTCTTCATGACCTCATGTCCATGGAGTTTTCTTGGCAGGAATACTGGAGTGGTTTGCCAGTTCCTATTCCAGGTGCCTACAGCACCTGGTATTCCCTGGTGGTCTCCCATCCAAGTACTAACCAGGGCCGACCCTGCTTAGCTTCTGAAATCAGGCAAGATCGGATGTGCTTAGGGCATCTATGCAAGCTGTGTGTGAATAATACACCTTAAAATTCCTAGCAGATCCTTCAAGTAAATGAGTGCTGGTGAGACAAAGCTGCTCAAAGCTTTCTACCCTGTTTATAAGTCTTCACGCTTCTCAAAAGGAGGCCAAATGCTCTAACATTTTTTCAGGAAAAAATGCTTTCATTCTTTTTTTTTTCACTCTAATTCCCAGATGCCCATGGTGTCTAGGTAGGTGAAGACCCCCAAATAATTTCTCTTATGTCTGGTCTTTTCTCAGTAAGTCTAAGCTGAAACCTGGTCCAACCAACAGTTGTGTTGGTTGCTGGAACTACAAGCTGTCTATTCAGGTCTTAGCCCTTCTGAACTTGATTCAAGCTCTGATCACCCAGGCTTGAAGACCCAACCATGAAATTCAGAGGGCAGGGAGAAGACATAATGCCTGCACCAGCCGATAAATGAACCCAGCTGTGCCTTTACTAAGCAAAAGAGTCAACTGTGTGGCTCAGGAATTACACCGGTCTTTACTGCAGGCCACATGTCTTCATTAGGAGGAGCGAGGGGAAGCAAAGGGTTGGAAGTGAAGAAGAATAACACAATACATCATCATTATGGAAATTTACTCTTAATAAAAAAATAATTTGTTCAATATATCATGCTGGCTGCAAGAGGAAGTCTGGTGTATACTTGGTCCCGGACGCCTAGTCAATCATCTCCTGTTAGCATGTCACTCAGTAGAGGGCCTTTGGAAAGAGCACAGTTGACTGCCTTGGAAAGTATTAGCAAACCACTATAGATTACAAGGACCCCAGTGATGGCTTGTCAAGCTATATCCCCCCTCCTCCCGACCCCTTCCCTCCCTCACTCCGTACACCATGCCCAATAAGTCAGAGTGATAGAAAATAAGGTTGTTTTGTCAGCAGGCAGGTAGGCAGGCAGTGAACTTTTTATTGTTGTGTTTCCTTTTTTTATGCTACAGTATCCCACCTTTCTTTTTGCAAATGAATGGGTCCTAGAATCATTTAAGAGGCACATTCCATATATACTACATGCTCCGTCTTTAAGACCTGCTGGTGTCCCAGTGCTGAGAGTGGTATATTCTGAAGAGATGCAAGAGAGGGCTTTTTCAAAGTGTTCTGCTTATATACCGCCCCATACTACTACAAGTAGTCGCTGGGCGGTTTACAGTTTCAAACAGAGTGCAGGCTTTTGCCCCCCCTCAGCTGGGTACTCATTTTCTGACCTCGGAAGGATTAGTGTTCTTGCTACCGGGGATTGGTCGTGAGCACATTTACTTTGCATTTAACCACTGCGCCACGAGGCTGCCAGTTCAAACCTGGCTTTTTCCCCCTCAGCATTCAGCACCTATTATGTTCTTGGCATGGTATACAATATTTTTGTTTGCTATGTTCTGCTTTTTAATTATTTTAGATTCTGTTATGGTGGTTTTGTCTCTTGTATCCCACTCTGAAATCTCTGGATGGATGGATGGATGGATGGATGGATGGATGGATGGATGGATGAGACCTGAAATGCATAGCTCTAAGATGGTCTCCCATTCAGATCAGACCTGTTCAGATTTCTGGGTCAGGGCCTGATGCACCTGTGCCTGAGATATAACAGTAAATGGGAAAGCAAGTGAAGGAATAGACAATGTGTTAGGTACAGAACAACTCCATTTTCTAATGAATGATGCTTCTTCCAAGGCCTTCTCTGTCTCTGTCTTTGTCAAGGTATGAGTTCTAATCCAGCTCTCATAGGGTTTCAAAATCTAGCTGACCAAGTTACCTACATATGATAATGTAGCCGACATGCCATTGACTACATATGCATAAAACCCATGAAACCATATGTAATGGTTTCATGAGTTTCTGCATGGTTTTTACACCAGTGGTTGGTGTCAGCAAGAGTCTTATGGCAATGCAAAGACCACTGAATATTCCACTGAATATTACATTCCTCTCATCTGAAGAATTGGATTAGAAC
The DNA here is from genome assembly GCA_037367245.1 of Phrynocephalus guinanensis. Lineage (NCBI taxonomy): Eukaryota > Metazoa > Chordata > Lepidosauria > Squamata > Agamidae > Phrynocephalus > Phrynocephalus guinanensis. Next base: position 13,526,542 of record CM074745.1, on the reverse strand, counting down.
CTGTGTTTGTGCTAAAATAAATAAATAAGTCATAAAGTTGTTACAAGACTTTTCTTTCTTTTCTTTCTTTCTTTCTTTCTTTCTTTCTTTCTTTCTTTCTTTCTTTCTTTCTTTCTTTCTTTCTTTCTTTCTTTCTTATACAACAGTGAGAATATTAAGAGAAATTTGCATGCAACCTCATAGGAAGATTCATACAGAATCCTCATGTTGCCCCCTTCACACTCTTAGACAGAAACAAGTTAAAATTAACTTACAGTCAGTAAAGTGAGAAACAGAGTAACCCAAAAAGTGGCAGGTTCACCATCCCTTCATTTTCCTTACTGAAATGAAGAACAGTTATGCATATATAGTCCCTTATGGATGGTGTCCATTCATCATTCCACAAAGGGAAGAGGGAGGGAGGTTACTGGCCTCCCGAAACGCAACTTGTGGTTACAGCTGTGACTATAAAAATGCTCTATATTGTACATTTCCCATTGAAATTGGTGGATTTTCCTAGGGATGGAAAGATTAATGAATTCATGGGTGAGTCATTCATCTGTTTAAGGCGGTGCTTTCATTGAGCAGTTTATAAAAGGAAAAAAAAACTTTTTGAAGAAAATATTTAGTCTTTCTTGATTATTTTGAGTGAATGCAGTGAAAATAGCAAAGGATTGTTTTATTGTGTTTCAATAATTAAAAAGTATAGCTCTTTCCATTTAAATGGCACATGTGTAATGAAAATGGCTGCTCAGCAGGGACAATTCTGAGGGAACAATTTTGACATTAAAGACCCAAAAAGAAGTTGACTGCTGCTTAATGGGCACTGTATTAGGCAACAGCTCTGCTGGATGAAAATACATTCAAGGTGCATAGTAAACAATATCACTTAATGCTAATGGGTTACTTTTTAGTTTTCTAAACAGCCTTGGGCGTTGTGTACCTGGCTGTGAAGCCAGGAGTGGGGGATTTGATTGTCACTGTTCTTAAAGGAGAAAGTGCCCCCTGTGTGGCCTTGGGAAAACTCAACAGTCTCGAGTGCCCTAGTCTGTACTGTGAAAACTAAGGAGTGCTCACCATAAGTTGAAATCAACTTGGTGGCATGTAATCATCATTATTAACTTCCTTAGTCTGCAGTGCTTCATGCACTTATCTAGGAGCATTGTTTATTAAAGGTATTTATTAACCATCCCCTCTCTCAAACTTTGTACCTATATACAAAGAGTGCAAAAAAGCAAACCGAAAATAGTTTTAAAAGCATGAATCCAGATATATCAGCATGTTTCTGAGTGACTGCTAGAAGGTCTACAGAGAAGGAGCAAGCCTGGCGTCACTTGAGAGGGAGCTCCATAACTGAGTTGCAGGGCGTGCTCCATGTGTTCCTCAAACTAACCATTTAAGATTGGGGGAGGGGTGTTAGGGACAGAACCCGTAGGATGAAACACAGAGCAGAAGAATGATCATGCAGGTCCAAATAACTGTATATGGGTTGCAAAACAGTGCATGCTACTTATGCAACTGATCACAGTAAGGACTGGTTCTCAAGGAGGACCAGTTGCATGATTGACTTGGTCTGGGCTAGCCTTGTGAGGAATCTCGCTAAATTGCTCAGTTTTAGTGAGACAGGCTGTGTTGACTCCCATGCAATTTCTTACCTCCCACACAAGGCAAAGATAAAGAAGCTTGTTTTCTCATTGGCAATTTCACAATCTGTGCAATATCTCTCTTTACAAAACTAATGCTTTTTTTGCTCCTGAGGGCAAGAATACAGAGCAAGCACAGAGGACTTGCTCTTCAACTAATCAAAAAGATGCAGGCAACCCATCCAGGGCTTCTGCTTTTTAAAAATGCTGTATAGTACATTTGTAGCTATCACAGGGTAGGTAGGCAGTTTGCAGAACATATTTTATTTGTCCAAGCATTGCAAAAGAAAAGTTGCATCATCAAAGAAAGAAATCAAAAGGGGACATATATTGGAATAAAGATGTATATATATATATATATATATATGTGTTTGTAAAATGTGGGTAGATGAATTAACTGAGTAAATTGGCATTTCAGGCAAAACATTTAAAAGTTAATTATTTTTAATGCAAGTACTTAGAAAAACTGTTGGGGGCAAATCTCCTTTCTACATCCCATTGTCACACAAAAGGAAATCCATCATGTGAGATGGCATCTGCTGTAACATATGCAGGCACATACATTTGAACATAATACTGTTTCTTTTTATCCTTTAAAAATCTACTGTTGATTTTTTTTTTACCCAGCTTTGTGAAGATTTAAACTTATTTGGATAATGAAATCATGTTGCTCCAGTCAAGTGGTACCATTACTTGGGATTATAAAGTCCAGCTGAATTCAGGCAGCCTGACCTCTTAATAAATATGATTTATTACCAACAGGCAGACCAAGCTGGCTTGACCATTAGGGCATAATGATGGGTCCAGTCTGAATGATAAGAAAGAGTTGAGTGGCCAACCGATGCCACGGAATTTCAAGGTCATGAAAAGGCAGCCAGTTGTTGAGTTGATCAATTGGTATTTTTGATACTTGAGGGTTTTTGTAGTTGTATTACCATGGGTGAAAACTACCATTTATTGAACGATTTTGTCAGCTATCTCATAATAATCTGTTGGGCATTGGATAATATGCACCTTGATTTGGCTGGGAGGGGGAATTTCCTCCACCTTTTCAGGAAGAGTAGAATAGCCGTAGCCGTGGGAAACGGCATGATCTTCCACAAAGTGTCTGTTGTGTCCATCTGGATAGCCTTTCCTGACCTAAATCTGTGGTGCAAAAATCTCTGTAAGCAAAACTATTTATGGAAGGTGTCACTTTTGGTCTACTAGTGAAAAACTGCACAACTGAATTATTTCTCCATGTTGAAAACATTCTTTCTTCTCACTGCAGACTATCATATAAGGGGGAGGGGATTTCTTCATGAGATACCTTTTTTTTTTACTCTGTACATATTTCTGCTCATGAAATTGTGTCAAACATGTAGAAACACAATTGCAGTTTGCAGTGGGGCAGCCCAGAACCAGCTCAAAAGCTTTTCTCTAACTTAGACTTAACAAATAAGGTCTATCTCATCCCTTCCTCCCTAGTTTCACTTCTTTCTATTAAAAGTGGCTATCCGGAGATTAAAACAAAGGGTTGATATCTAACAACTTTTCTGAAAAAAATCCAAGATATATTTAAACCGACCATAACAAATGAACAGACTCAGGGGAGAGAGAGAGGGAGAGAGGGGGGGGAGAGAGATAGAGAGAGAGAATGTGTTTGTGTGTTTAGAGTTTACAGATTCAGTCTAGTTAAAAATAAATACATAGTGCTGACATCTCATAATTATGCAACTTGTATTAGATCTTGACACCAAGGGCATGTAAAAAAGGGTTGTTCCATCACTACATCATATTGTAGATACCTTCTCTCTGGAATATGGTCTACAGTGAATTCCATACCTTGCCTTCGTTATTGCATGTTTCACACAAAATAATACACACTGAAAGGGCACAAGGACTACGCTCTTTGCTTCGTTGATTTTTATGAGTACTGTACAACAGTGTGGATAGATTATGTTGTCCATTGGGGAGTGGTGATGTCGTGCTAAGCATTCTTTAGGATGTATCCCTAACCGAGTCTCTAGGGCTGATGAATCAAGATAGATCAAACAAACCTATATCCATTGGGGACAGAGTCAGTTCAAGAGTCTATATTTTGCCATTGTGATCTGAGATATAAGCAAGCTCACTGCTTTGCTCCTGGTCTAATCTCAGGAAATTCCATCCCAGGAAAGAACAAAATGAAATGTACTATGATGTTGATCTTCAGGCACTCTGATATTTATCCAGCTGTCTGCACTGCTGCTTTTCACATGAAAGGTTATTCTCAGCTGCTTCCTCTAAAGATCTGTTGCATCTGTTGCCACAGACAAACCTACAAAGCAGCTGTCCTTTGTGCTGATTTTTGTATTGCCATTTGCCAATATAACCACATGAATTGAACTGACATCAATACCTGTGGGTAGCACCCTGATTAACTTTTGTTTACACAGCACACACTGAAACCAGTTGAACTTAAATAGCTGCTTATTATTTAAAATCTTACTGATTTTATCCAATTTGAATTCAAGTATAAATATACCTAGATTCAAAAAACGTATAGGACCATATGGAGCTTAACATTTCCACCAATGTTCATTTACATATTATCTGTTCTGTGCTCATTTTCTGAAGCCTGGCAACAAATTATTCTTGATTGCACCAATATTCTCAAAGATGTGGCCAAAAAGGAAATTAACTGTGGCCAAAAGGAAATTCATAGAAGCACAGAATTCACTGTAGACTATATTGCCATCAATTCCAACCTCCTGGTCAATGGAAGAATCCAAATTAAAATGCATCTGATAGATGGCTGTCTAATTTCCTTATGAATGCCTCTAGTGTCTGAGTGCTTACCACTTCAAAGAGATAAATGGAATAATTGTGTTGTAAATCTCCCAGAGTGGCCTTCATATCTAATCAACATTAGTAAGTGCAGAGTGATGCACATTGGGGCAAGAAACCCCAATTACATTTAAACTGATGGGGTCAGAACTCTCTGCAACAAACCAGAAAAGGGACCTTGGTGCCCTGGTGGACAGCTCAATGAAGGTGTCAACCCAGTATGCCACGTGAGGAAGGGTATAGAAAATAAGTCCACAAGTGTCGTTTTGCCTCTTTATAAATCTATGATGAGGCCCCATCTGGAGTATTGTGCACAGTTCTAGTCACAATACTGCCAGAAGGCTATTATGGAATGGAAGAAGTGCAGATGAGGGCAACCAGAATGATTAGGGCACTGGAACACCTCCCTTACCATTTGAGGCTGCAATGGCTGGGCTGAATGATGGTGCCTAAGAGGTGACCTGATTGAAGTTTATAAAATCATACATGGTGTGGACAAATGAGATAAAGAAAAGCTGTTTTCCCTATCACACAACACTAGAGTTAGGGGGCACATCATGAAACTTTGGGTGCTAGATCTCAAACAAATAAGAGAAAGTACTTCTTCACCCAGAGGATCACTGGTGTCTGGAACTCCCTGCCAGGAGAAGTGGTGACAGCTGTAAGCCTTGACAGCTTTAAGAAAGGATTAAACAAGTTCATGGAGAACAAGAATATCAATGGTTCTCATTATGGATGCCTAAGGACAACCTCTGGGTTGAAAAGATAGGCAGGATATCTCTCAGGGAATCGTAAGCATTGGGAATACCCTGACGCAAATGGTGAGTTGCTGTGTGAGACAGAATGCTAGACTGGATGGGCTGTGGCCTGTTCCAGCAAGGCTGTTCTTATGTTCTTCATAACACAAATAAAACAAATAGATAGGAAATTGGAGAAAAATAAGAATTGAAGAAACAATGACCAGGACCCTTTTCCCAATGCAACACTTGTGAAAGAGGCATATTTAAAAGCACATTTGCAGCATATTAAAAAGATGTTGCCTGCATTTCTGGACGACGTGGCTTAGTGGGTTAGAGCACTAAAACTGTTGGTTGCAAAGTTGGCAGCTCACCGGTTTGAATCCCGGGTGAAAAACTGGAAGAAAAAAAACCCAGGAAAATAGCAACTAATGGCCCTGCAACCCTCCAAATGACCCTAAATGCAGTAGCTAACGTTTGGGTATGAAAAACTGTGCATGGAAAAGCAATCATCCATAGAGGCTGTTCTCTATGTGACTGGTCACACACACCCTATTTCCCAAGACAAGTTCACAACTTGACACACACACACCTGTGGCAGTTTCTATTTGCTGCATAGGAAGCCCCCTCAACAATTACAAAAAGTCTGCAGCAGACCTATAGGGAACTTAGCTGCCTTCTCCACAGAATGGAAATGACTGCTGGATTCTGAATGATTTACCTTAAGAACTGAAAACATCTGTTAGAGCTTGGATTTCTTCATTAAATCCCAAAACCTCTGGCTGAGAGATCAGTGCAGACTGTTGAAAACTCAAATACATCCATTCTGAAAAGCCCATGCCTATTCCTTACCAATGGCCATGCTGAGTGAATTAATGGAAGCTGAAATCCAAAACATCTAGAAGGCCAAAGGTTTCCCCCACCCACTTTTTGATGCTTATCTAAGTGAAGAGTTTGCTGCAAAAGGAAACTAGCCTCCAATGGAAGAAGGTTCTGCCACCTCCAGCCATTAGATCTAATGGCCAGTTTTGCTTTTGCTAACTTTTCAACTCACTGTGAAAACCATAATGTGATCTCTAAAGGCTTCCTTGTTGCTTCTGATTTTTTCCCCTTAAATTGGCAGAAGGGGCCTCTTAACCCCACTGAATTATATGGAAAGAAACAGTAGCAAGGATCGCCTCAACAGATGCTTTTTCTTTGAATCTGCCATTTCTATCCTTCCCTGCAAACAGTCATCCTCCAAGAGCAACAGCCATTGGAACTGGCCAGAATTACCTAATTTACTTCATTACTTCTTTACCTGTCCCCACATTTTATATGATCTAAGGTTGAAGGAAGGCAAAATTTAAATCTCATCTTCTTCTTTGTAAGTTTTAGAACTTGGACCTGGATATGGGACTTGGTTCCACAATCCTAGACTCGGACTTGGGACTTGGACCAAAAGATTTTCCAACATCCCTGGTTTAGCTAGAGGAGTAATGGATTTCCCAGGAAAATTATATCACATCCCTTTGTAATATATAAAGGTCTGATATTGATTGGGCTGCCGAGCTTAAAGCCTTTTCCTGCATCCTGTTAAATATTTGCTCACTTGCCCAAGTCTATTGCAGGACCTGCCAGAGCAATCCAACAAGGTGCCAGTAATGCACAAGAAGGCTCATGACCAGAACGTCATCAACTCACGGTGCCCATTTCCTTATTGGGCTGGCTATGGGAACTGACTTTAATGAGTGCCTGCTCTTCCAGCTTTACTCTGGCATTACTGGCCATGAGATTTTATCATGAGTCAATATATGCCTAACGTGTACCCTGCATTTTTTTTTCAAAACATCTGAATGGCCACATAGTCTGTTGCCCATATGTTTGTGGAGAAGCTTTAGAAAACATTTTGGGCTGTAGCTGCTGATTTATGAGAAACAGAGATTTTTATAGTTCTTGCACAGCTCCCTCATTTCTCGGGGTGGTGATTTAGAGTTCTCCTGAAGCTACTACTTGCCTGCATTCCAACTCACACCATAGAGTTGGAGCAGCACCGTCCTTCTCTTTGGCACTGTTTGAGATTGTTTCTGGAAATTGTGCCAGAAATTGTTTTAGAACAATAGAAACATTCATCAAACCCCAAGCTGAGATTTGGAACCATGCTTTATGTTTGACAGGAACATATTTTTAATTGGTTTTGTGAAAATATAGCCTAACTGTCTGCAGACACTGAAGGGAATAACATTAAAATAATCACACAAAAGTTTAAAGGCATGAACCAGATTGGAATGAGACATCTGGGGAACCTTAGATGGGTCTTGTCCCTGCTCCTGCTCCATTTGAAAATCCTTGGGCAAGGAAAAGAAAAATATAATTCCATGCCAAATATTCTGCAATTTTAATGTTTGTTTTAAAGGAAGGTAGCTGAACAATTGCCTAGATGCCCTGAGCACATTTGATCTCACCTGATCTCGGAAGCTAAGCAGGGTTGGGCCTGGCTAGTACTTGGATGGGTGACCTCCAGAGAATATCAGGTGTTGTAGGCACCTGGAGTAGGAATTGGCAAACCACTCCAGTATTCCTGCCAAGAAAACCACATGGTCATGGGGTCACTAAGAGTCAGTCACGACTGTAACAACACAACAACAACAAACTGAACATTACCAGATAGCATTTTTTATGACTGTTCCTTTTAATATCAGCCTTATCTGCCCCTGGTGATTGTTTCTCAACAAAACATGCAGATCAACATTTTCACACTCTTATGTCTGCAGCTAGTGCTACTACTACATGCACATGATAAAGGTGTGACTAAAACAAATATTGGGATCTATAGAGAGCGATGAAATTAGCAGGTATGCCCTGAAAATTCTGGACTAGAGCTGTATGTTCATTACATGCACTATTGGCTTTGTATGAGTCTTGGTTTATAAATGGTGCATTGATTGGCCATTTTCTAGTCTAACTAGATTCAACTGCCAAAAACACAATGTTGCGCTCTAAAGAAGATGACGGCAGTGACAGACAATAGTAAAATGACTCTAGGTCCTGCCAAAGCAATACAAAGCAATCAGGGAGATGACCCTGAACTGTATTTGCATTTCACTGCTTTACAGTATTGATGGTTAGAAACTGAAATCAATAACATTGATGTAGTTGCCAACTAGCAGTTGATGGAGTGGGCACCTCTGAAAGGGGTAATTACAAAGAACGTACCAATTAGAACTCATTTTACACAAAGGATCACAGATAAAAATGGGAAGGTGGCTGCTAGTCATGAGGTTCCCCAGGGTTCAGGCTGTAGAACCAAAATATCATTTTCAACAGGAGAATATGACTGTGTGTGAAACACAACATTTGTTTGGGCTTGGAGTTGAAATGGACCAAGCCTTTCAGAAGTCTTAACATTTCAGAATATTGTTAATCCAAGATGATTTTCCAAAAAGCTGAGAATTCATGCAAAGTATCAGGAGCTTGGCAGAAAGTTTAAATAAAAAAACTGAGGAGGAAGGTGGGAGAAACAAAGAGCTTAAAAACCATACCCGAGTCAAATTAATGGGTATGAATTGTTGCTTTCCTGATATGGCCAGATTCATTATGTGACAGTGGATCAGAATACCATGTTTTATGAATACATTGGCTGCAATATGGTAGTAAGTCACAACTAGAGTAGACCTCATGTAATCAGTGGGGAATTTGTGAGTCAACGCCTCTGTAAGTTCCATTGGTCAATGGGCTTACTCTAGTAGTGATTTACTGCTATTGGATTTCAGCCAATATCTAGCACACACAACTTAACCTGTACGGGCCGTAAGCCATCAAGAAGCACTCAGTACAACCACTCCGCTTGGTCTGAATTTCCTTGGTCTGGTGAATATTTTAGGGACCACTTGTAGAGACACTTGTGGAGATAGTTACTTTCCCTCCCACCCACCCCCAGATATCTCAGCACTCATTTCTGGCAATACAAACGCATCATTGTTGCCATTATTGTAGCTGCTGTCATCCTTTCTTGAAACCCAAAATCTACTCTACACATCACGTACCCTGTTATGCCAGATGGTGGGGCTGGCCCTGGCATCCTGGGATCTACAGTGGAACAAAAAATTTCCAAGATCTAACCAAAGATGAACATGATCAAAGACAGTAGTTCATACAATGATAGAAGAACGAACAGTGGGAAGCAAACTTGGCAATGTTTTAGTCTTTTCATGGCTTACAAGGTCAAAGTACAAGGACGTTTTGATTGCAGGGATAACAAATGTTCACCCCCCACTTGACCTTTGGAGAAGTGGTCTGGAAGAAATAACAGAGGAAAGGGACTGAGGCAGTGAGAAGGGCCACAAAGGACTTTAAAGTTGAAGATATTCAGATGGAGGAAACAAGAAATCAAAGTGGAAATATAAGGAGTGGTTTTATGAATACGGTGATGATCTGGGTTGTCATGAGTGGTTATGAAGGGCAGGCAGTCATCACAACAATCTCTGTAGCTGTGTCCCCAGAAGAGGTGAAAGCAGCAGGCAAGTGTTTTCATCTATGACCACAAGGCAGCTCTTTGTCCTTGCCTTCACTAAGAGCAGGTCCTTTGCAGTGTTTGTGGGCCTTCATTTCGAGTTCAAGACCAAATATTTTGCCTCACAATTAGAACCTTCACAGAAGTATGTCATTTCAGGGGAGTCTTTGATCTGCCACTGTTCCTACAAGGATTGCAGCTAAGCTCAGAGGGGAAGGAAGACAAATGGTATTATTGTAGAGGTGGAAAGCAGAAGACTTAATGTCCCTGCCAGTTGAAAAGATCCAAAGCTTTGGCCTTGGGAGCCCCTGGCTTCATTACGACAATGAGATAAATGAGGAGATTGGATAGACTAGGTCTCAAGAGGTCCAAAATGAGACAAGTGTGAGCTGCAAAGGAAAATGATACCCTAATAAACTTGGCTTCTAGCCCCTTTCACACACTTACTTACACATGCAAAATCGATCCTAATTAGTCACAGTTGGAATAGATGAAATAAAGTCAGAATTACGCCCATAAAAGAAGTGCATATATGTAATTCATAAATCAATTTAAATAAACACAGGGTTAAACAGGATTTAACCAACAAACCTTGATGAATTTGGTGTGAAATTTATGTTGAAAACTTCACTAAAGCCACAGATTAAATGCTCAAAGATTATGGATGCCATCCAGCTAAAGATAAGCATTGTTTAAACCTCATTGATTTTGGCTAGAGAGATTAAATGAGCACTTGGTGCTCCAACTGAAATCAATAGAACTAAAAATTGCTTCATGTAAGCTGGATCATAGCTTAGATGTCTAGGAAAAGTCTTAACTTGGTGCTCAAATGATGTTTGTAGGGGAAGCTATCAACTTGGGTGCAACTACAGAGGAGGACCTGCTCCAAACACATATGAAAATGTTTGTACACACGTCACCATGAAGTAGCTTTTCAGTTAGCTAACCTGCCCCTGTCTGTCCTAGTTTTGGCAAGCTACATTGTCTGGAGAGGATCGGTCAGTTGCCAGAAACACAATGTGTATGTGAATAGTTTACTGTGGTGTAACAATATCACCTTTAAGCACTGAATCTATATAGTTAACTATGTATCATAGTTTGCAAAGGGATGCCTCTGTTTGAAGGAATATCTAAAAATATTGTCTCGAAACTTGTGGCCCTCAAAATATTGTTACACAAAAGTTCCCATGCGCCCATTCCCCCCCACACACACACACACACACACACACACACACACACACACACACACACACTTTTTGCTATGCCCACTGGGCTTGTGGAAACTGCAGTCCAAAATCATTCAGAAGACCACTAGTGGCCACTCCTGAAAAGTTGTCCACTTAGATTCTAGTACAAAAGCAAAAACCAAAAAAGAACAGACAGTGGGACCTCAGAGCGGGCCATCAATGGTTAGCTGGTGCCGATGAGATGGAGCAGACAACGAGGCCATCTCGTGCATCTGCCTCTGCCATGATGGAATGTATTGCATTTCTATTTCTGTTTGAATTCTAGCAATTATGTCTACCTCTTGCACATTTCATAAACATCTTCCATGCTTTTCTTTTGACCTGTAATGCATGTGTCCATCTTTGGGAGGTTAGGTGCACAGATGAATAACAAAGGCAACCATCAAGAAGTTGAAGTTGAAAGAAATAACTGGGTTAAAGCAGCAAAGAAATAAGAACCCAGACCAGAAAGGCTGATGACCAGATTAGATGAGGGCATCAAATCTTCAACATCTGGTGCATGAAGATGGAGAGCACTGTAAAAGGCCACCATGCCTGTAATAAATTCACATTTCCCATTGCACACATTCAGTAAACAAACAGAGCCACACATGTTTATTGTTGTGTGTTACATCCTCAGAACTGTGAGAGTTATAATTGGGGGGGAAATCTCTTCTGGTTAGATGTGCATGTCATTGCAGCTTCACAGCTTGGTTTTCAGTGCCTATTTAGATGTAGAAGTTTACAGATTTATGTTTTTTGTATACAGAACCCAACCAGCTATACTTCCTGAAGATTTCTGGCATTCCAAATACTCAAATCTCCACAACTCTCATCAGGAATACAGTGGTACCTCAACTTACAAATTTAATCCATTCCGAATGCATGCTCTTAAGTCGAACTACTCTTAAGTCAGGGTACCTTTCTAAATTTTTTTTGAAAAAATAAGTTAAAAAATCGAAAAAATGAAAACAAATATTTGTAAGTCGAGCAGACCATATCTAAAATTTGTAAAGTGGCAGTTAAAGCACCAATAGTTTTCCGCTCTTAAGTCGAATTGCTCTTAAATCAAGCTGCTCTTAAGTCGGGGTACCACTATATTAGCTACATGTACTCCTGGTCACAATTCAGTCTTACCTTCTTTCCTCAGACTGCTTCTTTGTGGCACTCACAAGGCAACCAATTTCCAAAATTAATAATCAAGACGCGTTTAAAAGAGTGAAAAAAATTATTGATTTAAGTGTTGATTTTTTTTGCCATGACAGTTGGAATCACTCAACCATCCAAGGTGAAATGCTGACCTTCTTGAAACGCATTTGGGCTACTGAAATATGTTCCCAATACCCTGGTGTGTAAAACTGTAGGATTTATAGATGGCAGCTTGCTAAGATGAAGAAAAGCACCTGCCTATAACTAAAAACAACTATAAGTAAGCCTCCCATGCTGAATAATAGATGTTAACGTTGAAACATTGAAAAATAACTCATATAAACAAACAAGTTCAAAGACAGATCGTCTTACCCCTGTCTCCACACCAGGATTTTGAATAAAGAGCAGCAGAATTTCTGAGAAATGCAGCCCAACAGGAGAAAATAAAGGTAAATATAAAGGTTCCCCCCCCCTGCACTTGAGGGCTAGTCATGTCTGGCTCTAGGGGCGGTGCTCATCTCCGCTTTTAAGCCAAAGAGCCAGTGTTGTGCAAGTCCGTGGCCATGTGGCCAGCATGGCTAAATGCATTAGCAGGAGCTGGGGTTAACAGCAGGAGCTGACTCCGCTGTGTGGCCCCGGGATCTGAACCACCAAGCGGCCGACTTTGCAGCTGACATTCAGTGCTCTAGCCCACTGAGCTACCGCACCCCTTGAGGAGAAAATAGTGATTGCCAAATTGGGGATAATAAGTTGAAATTTGAGTGGGTGGGTGGAGGAGAGTAAACTTTTCAACTGAGTGGACTTTCAGAGTGTAGGTAAAGCTCTTTCCATCCTGACTTCCTTCCCCAAAAAATGGCATTTTTTTCACTTTGCACCCTCAAAAGAGCAAAGGGTCTATTTATATCTCTTCCCCACCAGGCCTGCTAGAGAAAGAACCAGTCAGTGTGGCCTTGAGGAAGCTAAACAGTTCCAGGACACTTATAGAAGAAGGGAATGGCTTGCCAAGAGCCATTTCTGCGTCTTCTCTGTCTGAGAAGGAGTACCCTGAAAAGATGGCTGTTGTGGGTTTCCCTCCCCCGGGCTGTTTGGCCGTGATTTGTAACAGGGCCAAACAGTCCAGGACCCACCCACCCATCCACCCCCTGCAACAGCCATCAGATCCTGGCTGTGAAAGCCTTTGATCATACATTGCCCTGAAAGGGGTTGCCATATGTCAGAACTGACATTATTATTATTATTATTATTATTAGAAGAAGAAGAAGAAAGTAGTCCTGAGCAAACACCAGAAGAAGCGTCAGCGCAGCTATTTCCTGAGGCGAGTCTCACTGGGAGCTTTCCAAGGTTCTGCCCCAGCCCTGTGTTGTTTCTAGGATTCTGTCTTTCATCCAACCCATGTTTTCTGTTTCAATGTACATATGGAATTCTGCAGCTGGAGAATAGTGGAGTATCAGTAAAATTGTTGTTGTCGTTCAGTCGTTCAGTCGTGTCCAACTCTTCGTGACCCCATGGACCAGAGCTCGCCAGGCCTTCCTATCCTCCACTGCCTCCCGGAGTTTTGTCAAATTCATTTTGGTTGCATCGATGACACCGTCCAACCATCTCATTCTCTGTCGTCCTCTTTTCCTTTTGCCTTCGATTTTTCCCAGCTTCAGGGACTTTTCCAGGGAGTCCTCTCTTCTCATGAGGTGGCCAAAGTACTGGAGCCTCAGCTTCAAAATCTGTCCTTCCAGTGAACATTCGGGGTTGATTTCTTTCAGAATGGATAGGTTTGATCTCCTTGCAGTCCAGGGGACTCTCAAGACTCTCCTCCAGCACCACAGCTCAAAAGCATCAATTCTGCGGTGATCAGCCTTCTTTATAGTCCAGCTCTCACTTGTTTAGGCCAGTGTTGGCAAACCTATGGCACGGGTGCCAATGGTGGCCCTCGGAGCCCTTTCTGTGGGCACTCGACATCGCCCCTTCACAGCCACCTGTATTCCAGTTAAATGGCTGCCTTGGCACTTTGCGAAAAATTGGTGGGTTTTGAATCACAGTTTGGGCACTTAGTCTCTAAAAGGTTCACCATCAGTGGTTTAGGCTTTTCATTGCCCATAGTGGCTGCCTCTTGGAGAAGGAGCCAGATCATGCAGCCTTGAGCAAGCTGAACAAGCCTGCTTCCCCCCACCACCCACCACCCCAGAAGAAAGGAACAGTAAACCACTTCTGAGTACTTGATACCTAGAAAACCTGGAGAAGGATTGCCAAAAGTTAGAGTCAATTTAACGGCACGTCATCATTATTATTATTTATTATTCCTCTAAAGATATTGTTTTAATAACAATCCTCCATCATCCCCATATGCAAGTGTTTCAAACTTAAAAACATACTCGGCCAAGGCATTTTTAATCACTCCTTTCACAGAGTTGGTAATAAAAATCTCCTTTGATGCTTGAAACCAGAAACCTGTTTCTTGGTAGAAATACGTTTTCACTCCATCATGTTCGCCAATTAAATTAGCAGAAGATACTGAGTTAGGAGACATTCCTCTGATGCTCTCAGAAAGCCAAGAGAATAAAATAAGATTAAAAAATAAACAGAAAGGGACTGAAGGAGGTTAGAAATATGGGCAAGGAAATAAAAGGAATGAGATTCAGCCTTAGGGGCAGAGGGTTGAGGGAGCAACATCAGAAGGTTGAATGAAGGGAATAAAGTAATGCATTAAGATTTCCAATGAAGGGAAATAGATTTGAAAGGGGGGATAGCCTTATAAAATGGGCATTGTTTATGATGTTTATTTCACGCTATTACATTTTTGATATTCCCCCCCCCCCCGCACATGATTGCTAGTCGTGTCCGACTCTAGAGGCTGTGCTCATCTCCATATTCTAGCCAAAGAGACAGTGTTGTACAAGTCCATGGCCACATGGCCAGTATGGCTGCAAGGAAACACTGTTTTACCTTCCCACTTTTTATGGTGGTATCTATTTATCTACTTGCATTTACATGCTTTCGAACTGCTAGGTTGGCAGGAGCTGGGGTTATCAGCGGGAGCTCGTTCCGCTGCGTGGCACCCATGATTCGAACCGCCAAGCTACCAACTTTGCAGCCAACAGTTTTTGGAGCCTTAGTCCGCTGTGCCACCACGCCACATAATGCTCAAGTAAATGAACCCAGAAAGACATCCTAGGAACAGATCAGCATCATTCAGTGGGCCCTGGGTTGTCCCCAACCTAGCATGCGCTATGTAGTATTTAGGATGCTGGCTGTAGGGAGGAAAACTTGAGCCAGCCTTCTCGTCCTACAGCCTTCTTAGATGTGTAAATGGATCTCCTGAGAATATGCAGGTCTTTGGCTTCTGCAACAAAAGGAAAAACTCTGCCACCACTATGACTTCCCATGCCATCATCAGTTTAGAACTGCAGAGCTGAGAGTGATCACTGAGTCCAGCCCCTCTGCCAAGGAGGCCTAGCTGGATTTTGTTGTGACTAAGAAAGAAGATATTTATCCCCAGCTCTGTGGTCATACGAAGGAGCCCATGAAGCAATGCTGACAGCATAGAAGACTTGGAGGCTGTGAAAACACCTATTTCCATCTCAGATGGCAGGCTCTGAAGGGTGCGAAATGGTTTGGTGTTTTAACTGTGCTAAGTTAAACTCCCAGATGTCTGGTGGGAGAAAGCCTGAAACAACGTGACAGCAAGGGAGATGGGGAAGAACCTGATTAACGAACACTGCCGGCTGATCTGCTTTTGGCAAGGAAGCTTTGACGAAGCCCCTTGATCTTCAAGGGCCTTCCTTTCACGTTTTGCGAGAAAATCTATGTGAACCAAACACTTTTTTTAAGCAAAGTTTTGTTGACACGTGTCTGCATATCTCTTGGTGGGGAGAGAAAGTTTAGGGCAGGGGTGGAGAAGCTGTGTCCCTTAGTGCTTCCTGTAGTCCCCAAAGGTTGTTATGTGGAAGTGTTCCAACATTGGAGGCATTCAAGAAAAAGATGAACTAGACCAGGCATGTCCAAACTTCGGCCCTCCAGATGTTTTGGACTGCAACTCCCACAGTCCTTTGCCATTGGCAATCTAAGCTTAGAATTCTGGGAGTTGTGGTCCAAAACATCAAGAGGGTCGACGTTTGGACATGCCTGAACTAGACTATGGGTGATACCTTCATAGGCTGCTAGGAGAAAAATTAAAAAAAGTTGCTGAGGTTTCAAGAGCAAGTTCTCTTTTTCAAAGCAGGTATAGAGTCCAAACATGGCAAGGGATGTCATTTTGAGGTTTTGAGGTTCAAAGACCTACTGTCTCGGTCCAGCACGCTTCAGCTATGCTGCCGAGAACATTCTTGTTAGCAGAGTATAATATGTACAGCGAGAAGGCTACAAACATTTGTGGAGTTCTTTGAAAACAAGCTGGGGTTTATTATAAACAGTTCAGAAAAACAAACATAGAATTCTTACATATGTAGACAGCACCCAGCAGTATCTTCAGGAAATACAAACGTAAACATTAGTAACGTAGAGTTCGGCAGCAACACAGTAAAACATAGCAAAACGTACGACTGCAGAATTCAAAGCTCACAGCAGCAGGAGGCAGGAACACATGCAGGAGGCAGACGCAGGAGCACAGGAGTGGGAAGCTGAAACGAGGCTCAAGCATTCCTCCTTAAATATTCAAATGCATGCAGGTGTGGAACTTTCTATAACTTTCTACAATGAAGGTAATTCCTTTCAGGATTCTTTCCTTGTACTGCATTGCAGCTTTGTCAGCATCTCTGGCAGAAAACCTAACAGTAATTTGCCAGGAGAGAGTTCTCAAAAGTTCACTTGGCAAGGTGGACGCCAGGCTTCTTCTTGGAAGGCTCAGAGCAGCATGGTCCAATGGGGCCATGTTTGAAAAAGAGAGCTTGCAATTGCAATTATTTCTGCATAGGACTTGGTTTCCGGCCCTCTGGTTTAGCTTGCCATGCAGTGGCTTTTCTGTGTGAAATAGGTCAGAAATCACCCTGTCTTCCCTGTCAGACCACAACATTTCTTGGACTGACTAGACCGGATCTAGTGCTATCTGTAAACCTTTCTCTGGGACTTTCATGCCTTCTTCAGTGTCACCTCCCTTTTGTTTTGCTTTGCTTTGCTATCTGCTTATTAGGGACTCTTTGCCTAACAGCTAGTTTATATCAAGGTTCAGGACAACGTTACAGTTTGTGCACCTAAAATATTGCTTTCTTTTAGGAGAAGGTGGTGGGCGATCCACTACTGCATTAACAAAAAGAATTTTTAAAAAGGAACCAAAACAAAAATGGCTTTAGGATTAGAGGGCCAATCATGTCATGAAGTGCTAAAAGAGAGAAATATATATATAGTCTAGAAACAGCCCTAGGCAACAGAATTGCAATCTATAAATACCTTCAAGGCGACAATAGAAATGAAAGAAAGGAACTGTACATAACGTATAAAGATCATAGAACGAGGAGTCTTGGCCTCAAGCCAAGGAAAGAGACAATGAAGCTGCCGGAAAGTTAGGAGAACCATGGTAGAAGGTATTCTACCTTGACTCAGCCTCGTGGCGCAGTGGTTAAATGCCTATACTGCAGGTAAAACTGTGCTCACGACCTGAGGTTCAATCCCAGGTAGCAGACTCATGGTTGACTCAGCCTTCCATCCTTCCAAGGTTGATAAAATGAGTAAGCAGAAGCCTTTATTCAAGAGAGGTGACAGAGTTTATCACAATAAATTCTGCTCACTATCCTACTGGTGTTTGCCAAGAGCAGAGCTACACTGGCAAAAGAGGAAGCAGCTATTCAGGGATGTGCAGATTGCACAACTGCATGTGTGCAGTTGCACAACTGCCGCACAATCAGTATTATGCCAAATAAAATGGACACTTCTGGTTCTGTGACTGTAGTTCCTGGCTGTAAAGTTATCTGGGTAAGGTTATCTGGAAGTTGAGTCATGAGATGGAGCTACAGAGAAAAGAGTGGGCGGCAACAGTGGTAGAGCACCTACCATGCTCCCAAATGCTACAGTCTCAGCACCTCCAAGTAGAGCCAGATAAGGTTTGTGATTGAAGCCCATGAGAACTGTTTCCAGTTCCACTCTCACTCCGGGTGGCCACGCCCAGGGAGGCTCAGAAAGTGGTAACCCACAACCGAGCCTACTCTGTGGCTGGCTCCTCGCTGTGGAACCATCTCCCGAGTGAGCTGCGCCTTGCACAGTTCCTGCCTGCCTTTAAAAAAGCCTTGAAGACCTGGCTTTTTCATGAGGCATTGGGCAACCTTTAATTTTAATTTAATTTAATTTTCCCCCCTCTTAATTTATTCCGCCATCTTGCTGAGTATTTCATGTTATTTTATTTTGTTTATTGGCTTAGAATAGTCAACTTATTTTATAAATATTTTTTCTCATATTGTTTTTGATTGTTAACCACCCAGAGTTCCTCTGGAAGATGGGCAGTAAATAAATAAATAAATAAATAAATAAATAAATAAATAAATAAATAAATAAATAAAATACTGGAGAGTACTGTATGACCATGAGTAACCTGAAAGCCAACCAGGACGCACGCCTTATCTGGGAGAGATGGGATCTTCATGATAGATCAGAGGTTGTTGTAGAGGGGTTCCCATTTACAGTGAAGTAACTTTCTCAGTCTTTTTAAAAAATGGAAAAAAATTTCCTAAGACTTGGTGCTTTCTGTCTTATGTTATGAATTCACAAACAATAATCTCCCCGTGGCAGTGAAATTCTAAATTCTCTCTCCAATATTAATAGGCCAGTGGGTTTCTGCAGAAGCACTGTAGAGGAACTGTCCAAGGTGTCAGACTTATGTAGTGGTGCTTTAGTGGAAAGCTCAGAGTAAAACCCTGAACAGTTTCACACGCCGTATGAAATCATAGGGTAGTATGGTGGAGTGGATAGAATATCAGACTTGAACTTAGGAGACCTGAATTCAGATGGCTGCTTGGGCATGGAAACTCACTGGCTGGTTGCACTGACGGGCTGCTCCTTGCGCATCCCACCTACCTCGAAGAGCCATCCCCAATAAGTTTAAAGTGATTTGATGGCAAATAACAACAATAGGAACAAAAACAGAGCCATTCACCACCACTGGCTTCCCTTTTTTCCGTTCTCTCTGCCCCCCCCCATATTTCCATATACCTATTACATTGTTCCACTCTTTCCCTCACTTGTCCTCACTTCTCCTCCGTTACTTGGTTTTGCTGACATACTGATTCTCCATGCCTTTTCCTCTCTCTCCACCACCCCGTTTCTCTCTTTGTTCCCCCTTTCTCCCCTCCCTAGATGCCTTTCCTCGTTCCTCTCCCATACAGAGAGACAGACAACACACCGTGTTTTAAACTTGTACAACAATCTCTTGCTACCACCTGTTTCGGATAAACAGGCACGTTTGCTTCAACCCCTCCTGATTAATTTCTCACAACAGCTCTAAAATGCATTTTGTGCAAAATTTAAAAATGAACACATGTACCTGCGCATGCGTGTACATGAACACACACACACACACACACACACACACACACAGAGAGAGAGAGAGAGAGAGAGAGAGAGAGAGAGAGAGAGAGAGAGAGAGAGAGAGAGAGGCGGGATAGCTAATAGATTGGCTTGATGTTAGACACTAGCCCACATTATTTGAAACTTCAAAATCTAGTAAAACTTTGAGCCAACAGATCTTCAGAACCTCTTTTATTTCCAGGCATGTGCTGGATCTGCACGGGACACATGTTTACCGGACAGTGGCTGCCCTTGATATGTTGTTTGGCTGGCAAAGAATTCAACTTTTTCAAGGGGCTATCAGAGAACGGTGAACTGAAAAGGCTCCCGCTAGTAGCTGCATGTTCCTTGAATCATCCATTACAGAACTGTCAGTATAACTAACTGTTGTCGCGTGCAAACTCTCCCATGCTCTAATTACTGGTTCATCATTGGCCATTAAGGAGCACATCTGTTGGCAACTCCCCCAGCAGCTGTCTTCTTAGGGCTTTGCCTTTTTCCCCCTCTCCAAAGAGTCTCTATTTGAGCTGGAGGAGGGGATGAGGAAGAGAGGGAGGGCTGTAACATATGCTCTGATGTACCTTTGCTTGCTGTGCTTTGCTTACAAAGATGTCCATGGGTTTAATTTGAATTCACTTCCTGCAAGAAGGAACCAATGGAGGGATACTTCCCTGCCTTCCTGACGCTCAGCAGTGGCATGGCAATAAATTCTGAGTCCACAATGGAAGCAGCTGTGTTGTTCATAAGGTCAGTGGCAGAACAGGAAGCGCAAAGAGAGCTCAATAATGCCCCGTTGCTCAAAGGGACACATCCTGTCCTTTCCACTCTTTCTCAGATTCATCAGCAATGATACCTTCATCGTTTTAAAGTCGTATAAAACTGCCAACATGTCTGCCACTATATTCTCATCTCTGTATAAAACCTTTAGCTCACGAAATATATCTCACTTTTTAAAAAAATTTAGATTGTAAATTCCAAAAGCACCGAATCACACCTGCTCTTGGTCTCCCTCAGAGACTGGAATATTCATTGAATAGGCTTAAACACATTTCATTAACCATTAGGCAGCATGAACATTTAAAACCAGCACGTCTCCGCATAATGCGGTCGCTTCCTTCTCTACATACAGAGCCTCCTGTCAGTGTGGGATGTGAAGGATTAAGATGGTTTTAGTGGGTGAGCATGTATGTTTATGTGAGTTTGGATAGAGCGTCAGGAAGTCACGGATGCAATGCTAAAGTGTACACTGGTACCTTGTATGAAGGAATTAATTCGTTCCAAATGAAATTCTGTTAAGCAAATTTTTCTTTATACAAATTTCCCACAGGAATGCATTGAAAACGGAGTAATCCCTAATCGAGATCATTTTTATGTTATACAGATTTGCCCCATAGGCAATTCTGTTATGCAAATTTCCCATATCTCCAAAAAAATTTATGTTGTACAGATTTTATGTTATACAAACTGTTTGTTATATGAGAGTCCACTATGCTTAGATTTAATGCCAAGCCAAAATGGACAGAGCGAATTGCTTTTAACTGAACTTCATTTCAACGACAAAATTTGTTTAATTCTGTTTTACTATAGCAAGCCTGTGTGGCCTTGGGCAAGCTGCACAATCCCAGGGCACCCCTAGAAGAAGAGAATGGCAAACTACATCTGAGTAGAGATGGACACGAAACGATTTTTTGTTTCATTTTTCGTTTTTCGTTTCATTCCCTAACAAAATGAAAAACAAACTGACCCTTTAAAGGGGGAATGGTGTGGAGTTTTTAACTCTCTTTTTTTTTTGCCACTGAAGCCCTGCGTTAAGAGAATCCATGAAGGATTCTAACCCACTCCTTCTTGATCTCATCACACAGGTTACAAACCATGGTGGGCTTGTGTCATCTCCAGGCTTAAAACCAGGGTACTTCACGGGCCAGATGCAGGGGAGTGGAATCAGGAGACACATATCTAGTCTCATACGCTCCCAGACGCATCTGGTGGGGCCACTATGAGATGCAGGAAGCTGGACTCGATGGGCCTTTGGCCTAATCCAGCAGGGCTCTTCTTATGTTTTTATCTCCCTGATGACATTTTCTGGAGGAAAAACCTTTCCCTGCATTTGCTTAACAGCACCTTCCTGAGCCTTCCGGAAGGATTGCGGTGGTGTTCCGTAAGCAGGCCTAATAGCGGATTGACATCCATACCTGAGAAGAGGAGGGACACGCAGAGAGAAGCTAGTTATTATGCCCCATAAAAGACTCATCTTTAACTTAATCGCCCAAAATGGGACTTTCCGCACAATTAGGTGCTCAGTCCCTGAAGCTTTCTATAATCATGCTGATAGGAACTAATTAACTTGGGCTTTTCATTTCATGGATTCGAGCTTCTCATTTACTATTCCCATATGCAGGGTTTAAAGCAAGGTGAAAAGGAGCATGAGAAGAGTTTTATGAATGCCTAAGAAGAGTCCAATCAAAGGCCAAGGGGAAAAAGCAAGGAGCTGATGTTTAATGTTTTGTTTCTCTTTTAACCTGGGGATTTTCAGCGACAAAGGAAAGATGGTAAAATGAGTGCATTGCATCTGGTTTGCCCTGGTCCTTATGGCAACTCTCTGAATCCATTTTTAAAATTTATTTAACATATAATTATTTAACATATTTAACTCCTTTCCAGTACAAAAAGGACTCAAAACAGCTAGCAAGTACAATGTAATTAACTTTTAGTTAACTAAAGGTGGCACATATCTGTCTGTCAAAACCATGGCTGCAAGGTCATGAAACCAGAACATCAGACACTTGGCAGGCATACAAAGGCTGTAAGGATGTAAATACTGGATAGCTCAGTGGTATAGGTGCCGGGGGCTCAATTCCCCCACTGTGTCTTCATGGCAGGGGATGGACTCAATAATCCATAGGGCCCCTTCCAGCTTTGTATTTCTAAGATTCTGAAATGTGCAGCTGGAGGTTATTTATTAGTTTGTTAAAAATACATCAATTATATTTTACTGAAATGTATGTTTGTGTTTGACATCTACCTATCTCAGTCAGTAGGGGTTGGACATATCTAATGAGTATCTAACAAATATCTCTGTATTTGGTATACAGTACTGCAATACCTTGCTTTGCAAGCAGCTCAGTTTAAGAGTGTTTTGCAAGACAAGCAAATATTTATTCTAAATTTTGCCTTGATCAACGAGCAATGTCTTGCAGTACGAGCACTGGAGCAGGTCAACTTGATCCCCAGCAAGCCAATGGTGGCTGTCGATTTTCCTGCTTGCTGGATTGTGGGTGATTTCCATCTCAGGAAGCCTCAAAAGCAGAGGGGTGGGGGGAGAGGAAGGGAGGTTTCCCTTCTACCAGCCAAGAACGGGGCAATGGTTTCAAACTACAGGAAAAGAGATTCCATTTGAACATTAGGAAGAACTTCATGACAGTTAGAGCTGCCGCGGAGGGTGGTTGAGTTTCCTTCTTTGGAGGTTTTTAAACAGAGGCTGGATGGCCATCTGTCAGAAATACTGTGATGGGGGTTCCTGCATGGCAGGGGGTTGGACTATATGGCCCTTGAGGTCTCTTCCAACTCTATGATTCTATGATTCTATGAAAGGGAAGTGCAGGTTGGGTTCTATTTTTCTTTGTATTTATATTTATATTGAATTTGTTTTCAACATCCTTTCTTATTTCTCAAACCACTTCTAGTCATGGGACAGCTAGTCAAGTGTGTATATGACTATAAATTGCAATTTATTATTGCCACATTAAAAACACAGATTATAATCCAGTTGTTAGTCCCAAACAGAATAGCTTCTGCAGCCAGGTATCTAAACCATGGTGTGGACATGGACTTCTAGCCAATGTTTGTGAGTTTTGGTGTGTACAGGATGTGTTCTATGGGCCCTGTCTAAATTTCCATTATTTATTATGGGGAAATGTGCTTTGATAGAAGAGCGTTTTGGCTTACAAGCATATTTCTAGAATGAATTATACTCGTAAACCATGGTATTACTATAGTGGGAAACTTTTTCTAACTTTTTCTAATCCCTTCAAACAAATGGGAAAGGCAAGATGTCTATGGATGTGGGGCCTTGTGGATGAATATATTTCTATCCAAAAGGCGTCTGAAGATGTTATCGGAATCTGACGCAAATACTGGATCTGTGGCCCTGCTCTCTACTCATCCACTGCTTGTGTACAGTATCTATGCATAAACCCACTGTTATACAAATACCATATATCTTCCTAGATCTCTCCTCTATCTGAAGTGTGATACGCAATTTTCTCATAGTCTGAGGAAGTAGGAAATGTGTCGTGCTGTTGCCATAAATTAAGTAGACACCATTTCTTCACTTCATTGGAGCAAAGGCGGGCACGCCGGCTTTCCCAACACAAATGTGCCACCCTTGTAAGCATGCTGAACGCAAGACTAAAAATAAAAATCAAAGCCAAAGAATTAATTATTAAAGAACGAAGCAGGCAGAAGGGTGGAAAGAGCAAGCTGATGATGTACTTCTATAAAACCACCCAAACCACCTGGCAGAGTGGGGGGAAAGCTGAAGAGGCTAGTCAGCATCTGTTGGAGGCGTGATCATAAATGAGTAAAAAAAGGAGATAAATGCACCCAAATTGAGCTCACACATCTGTACTGTTAATATATCTTTTTGGACAAGCTTCATGTCATCAGTTAGAGTGCAAAGTCCTGCTGTTCAAGCTCCACCCCCTGAGACCTCTTTAGATGTAGGGACTTTGAGCCAAGCATTCTTCAGCTATTCCTAAAGCACATTCCTAAAGCTATTACTCAT
The DNA here is from genome assembly GCA_037367245.1 of Phrynocephalus guinanensis. NCBI lineage: Eukaryota > Metazoa > Chordata > Lepidosauria > Squamata > Agamidae > Phrynocephalus > Phrynocephalus guinanensis. The sequence continues at coordinate 13,502,243 of CM074745.1, read as the reverse complement.
TGCTACTAAAATTCCGCCTCTCAGTCCTTCCATTTCCCAAAAATCCTCCTTGTGTCTTTTGCCCAAATAGACAGTATAGAGAGGCAACCAGAGGTGAAAATTGTGGGTTTCTGCTTCATACCCACACTTTTTTTTTTAAACTAAGAGTAGCTTTTGGAAGAATATGTCTGGTCTTGTAATATCTTTCCTTCTAGGAAACTATAAAAAGTGTTCTGCTTATATACCGCCCCATACCACTACAAGTAGTCTCTGGGCGGTTTACAATTTTAATTACAGTGTGCAGGCTACACATTGCCCCCCCAGCAAGCTGGGTACTCATTTTACCGACCTCGGAAGGATGGAAGGCTGAGTGAACCTTGAGCCTGCTACCAGGGATTGAACCCAGGTCGTGAGCACAGTTTTACCTGCAGTACAGGCATTTAACCACTGCGCCACGAGGCGTACCAACTGTGGTTAACTCTGTAATGCCGTACAGAGGTCCCCCGCTTTATGTGACAGTCATGTATATCACAGTTACAACGTTTCCTGAAACAGCTGTGCAATGCATTAATGATCGGTGTTTGTACTTAACTGTCTGTGTATGCATATACAGTGGACCCTCGTATAACAAACGGTTTGTATAACATAAAATCTGTACAACATAAAAACTTCCTGAAATTTTTCGTTTCATTGCATTTTGTTTTTCTTTAAAGGGGCGGTTTGCTTTTCATTTTGTTAGGGGATGAAACAGCTTGCCCAAGGCCACACAGCCTGGCTATATTAAAACAGAATTAAACAAATTCTGACATTGAAATTAAGTTCAGCTAAAAGCAATTTGCTCTGTCCATTTTGGCTTGGCATTAAATCTAAGTACAGTGGACCCTCGTATAACAAACGGCTGGGATAACATAAAATCTGTACAACATAAAGAAATCTGGATATAGGGGAAATTTGCTTAACAAAATCACCTATGGGGCGAATCCATGCGACATAAAAATGGTCGCGATTAGGGATTGCTCCGTTTTCAATGCATTCCTATGGGACATTTGTACAAAGGAAAAATTGCTTAACAGAATTTCATTTGGAACGAATTAATTCCTTTATACAAGATAGCACTGCTACCTAGAAGCCTCCACTAGGCCACACAATAATCTGAATGTCTGAAGTCAGTTATTCACAATTTGTTTGAGGCAGGCAGACTGTGTAACACCCGGGATACATTCCACGTTGAATGGCTTTCAAGCAACTTGCAGTTTCCCATACTGCTTTAGCAAATTTTCGTCTAAGCTACATGATTTAAAAAGCAACAGCTACACTGACAGTGTGGTAGCAGCAGTAAGGAAAGGTGACAGTACCATTCTCTATAATATCCATCTCCCCCCTCAACTAATTTCCTTCCATCCTATTTCTAGTTTCAGCTTTTTGTTTGTTCTTCAAGTCTGCACTAACAGTAGTATGTATTGCTTTGTGTCTTTTAGTATCAGCAAATCATTGTGTGCATGTTGGTGTGCAGTTTCTCCAAATAAGCGACATTTGTTGCAACCACACTCCTGTAAAATAGGCTTTTCATAGACAATTTTCCCTACAAGCACATTTTGTATATTGTTCCAGTAAATATGCATCTTGGTATATGTACAGTGTAAAAAAAAAGAGTGAAGGGGATTTTTGTGCTCTTGGATTGTCCATCAGCTTTAGAAGTTTGGAGCTGGATGAACCTATTGAAAAACAGCCCTGAGAATTGTTTTGTGGTTGGATGATGAAATATCAACTTCTGAGATTTTTTTTTCATGCTTGGCATCCCTTTGTGAAAGGTAGTGAGCACAAGAGGGTATCCTGTAGACCAGCGGTTCTCAACCTGTGGGTCCCCAGATGTTCTTGGACTGCAACTCCCAGAAGCCTCCACCACTTTCTGTGCTGGAAGGGATTTCTGGGACTTGCAGTCCAGGAACATCCGGGGACCCACAGGTTGAGAAGTTGAGAACCACTGCTGTAGACCATCTTGACAGCTGACCTAAGTGTCGTCAGCATTAGACTGCTCTTTGCTATGTCAAGTTTGGCATCCTTTTCCCTGTTGGCAACCCAGGCATGATCTTGAGAAGCAGTACGGAACCATGGTCTGACATAGTCAATTGTGAATCCAGAAGCACAATATCCCACTTTCTAAACCAGAGGGTTTTTTAATGAATTAATTTTATATTTCAGATAATATCCAGCAGAATGTACTGATGCTATTTCTTCATAACTTTTAGGTACTATTTTTGAGAATGGGGAAATCTTGAGTTATATGTTTCTAGAGTTAAGAGACAGGTGCAAAAAAATTTAAGGAGAGATTTATTCAACAACAATCTTTATTTGCGGCCACAGGCCCAACCAATAAGACAAAAATACATACATGTAGTTTTAAAAGGATAAAAGAGTAAAACCATTACAAAATTTTAAGATAGTTAAAATAGTTTAGGTAGTAAAAGTGAATTATACAAACATTGTGCAATTCATGATTATATTAATTGCTAACAGAGGCCAAGGTTGTCTTCTGTATTCTTTGGGCAAAGAAAAGAAACTTGGCCACAGATTCAGTGGTCCCCTTGTTTGTGTCACTTAATAAATATTTTAAATACCAGCTCAGTGTCCTACCAGGGAAGACACTCATTATGGGCTTGAGTAATTTAATACGCTCATTTCTATAAAAATCACATACAAAAAGAGATTTATTAAAGTGAAAGATGGGAGACGGACAGGAAGATCTCTTATTAATTCTTCACTTGTCTTCTAGCTGACTATTAAGATTTAGACATGAACCAGACATCCATCCAGAATGGAAAGATGTGCTTCTTAATGCACAAGGGCTATGGAAGAGACAACTCACATGTGTGGGGTTTTTTGTATGCAGCAAGATAATAGATAAGTTCTCGCAAATTGAACCTTAAGGGAGGTTACTTACAGACTTGCAGAATTGAATTTTACTGTGGTTTTATATCCTGCCTTTATGTTCACACATACACATAGCAGTTCGCGATCTCATCTTGCAGCCTCTGTCGGTTTTTCCCCTTCCACCAGTTTCAACATTCCCAGCATGGCAAGAAGCCAGATGGTGCCCCATTAGGTCACATTTGCTTATTGTTTGGTAAACAGCAGTTTAATTCAAGTTGCTGAGTTGACAGCTTGTCCTGAAAGACAATTTTCACATTGCAATGTTTCAAATGCCAGCTTGGCTTTCCAATATAATGTTATTTCAACTGCCTTAAAGGGATAACGTTCCCTTTGATTAAAAAGAGAGGGAGAGAGAAAAGAGGTGGGAGAGAAAGGAGGGAGGGATATCAGTGGGGGTAGAACTGTGTTTTGATGTTGACAATCCAAGCATTCTGAGCCTGGTTTTCTTGCATTTTTTGAATCTGGACATTTAACCTTTCCCATAAATGATGTAAGTGAAAAACCTACACCGATTTCTTCCAGAATTAAGAGTGATTAAAGGAAGGCAGGCAACCCTATATCTGCAAGCTGAGATCTCCATCTGGTATGGGGAAGGGTCAACTGGCGGGGATTCGTGACAGCCTGAGCCAGCGGGGAGAAGAGGCTGCAGGCTGCTTGAAATTTGAAAATGGACCACATTTGGCCCTAGGACCTGACTTTGGACATTCCTGCTTTTCCATATTAGAGGAATAGGATAGGCCGTGTGACCCATGTACAGTAGACCCTTGCATAACAAATGGTTTGTATAACATAAAATCTGTACAACATCAAAAATTCCAGAGATAGGGGAAATTTGCTTAACAGAATCGCCTACGGGGGTAAATCCGTACTTACCTGGCAGGGGAGATACCATGGTAACGGAGGTGGTTTTCCCAGGGTGAGGCTCATCCATTGCACTCCGGGTGTGCTGACCCCTGCAATTTCCCCAAATGCGGGAAACTCAACTGCATAATTTGTGGTAGTGGGGGGACTGCGTTCCCGCAAGCCCCTGTACAATATAAAAATGGTCACAATTAGGGATTACTCAATTTTCAATGCATTTCTATGGAAAATTTGTATAAAGGAAAATTTGATTAACAGATTTTCATTTGGAACAAATTAATTCCTTTATACAAGGTACCACTGTACATTCATCATCCCAACAAATTGGGGGGGACAATTTGGTTCATGCATAACTACTGAGGGGCTTGTTGCATCCTCAAGCTTCTACTAGAATTTTCTCACTCTGCCTGGAGGTAGAGCCAATCCCAGCCATTTTAAGTACTTTTTCGATGCATTTAGTACAAAGTTCTTAGACATCTGTAAAAAGAACATACTGTTCTGAGAAAGGGGCTGATGCATTCGAAAGAAATGAAGAAAGTTATGAACGCTGTCCCTTGGTCTTTAGTCTTCATCCTCAAGGTATTAAAAATGCATATTTGCAAGTGTGTTTTTATTATTTTTGAGATCTTCAGACCGGTAGATGCTGGAGATTAAATCTCACACTTAATTCATGCAAATCATGTCTGCTGCCATTGAGTGACACCCTCTCTTAGTTTATTTTGGGATTTTTTAAAAATGTCAAATTCTTACATGCCCACATGCACAGATACAGACACACATACACTGCGTAGATAACAAATAAAAGTTGGTGTTTGCCTGCTACCTTGCCAGGAACAACGGGTTATATAACCCGATTAAAAAAGAGTCAATTAAAGAAGGCCTCGTTCAGTTAGCCGAGATGGATGAACTTCCTGGGATGGCTTAGCTGGAATCTGTGTTACAGATGGTCTCAACCCCAGGAGATAGTTTAGCAACATCTTCTACTGCTGACACATCCCAGTGCCACACTATCTGCAGAACCAGCCATCCGCAGTCAAGCAAAAAGGTGTTGGCCAACCATAGCAAGGTGTCCCGGGAGGAAGAATTTCAGAGGTCCTTACCAGGTGTGGAAGAAGTGCAGGTGGCTTAGAAGAGTGGAAGCTAAGGATTCCAAAACTTAAAAGAGCTCTCCAAAGTGGGGAGAAAAAAGTGTCAAAGGAAGGAAGGAAGGAAGGAAGGAAGGAAGGAAGGAAGGAAGGAAGGAAGGAAGTGCTGTGTCCCCACTCCACACCAGGACGCATCTTTCTGTGTAGCCAATTGTGTGACTGGAAGGATGTGAAGGAACCTGACAGGGCAAATGGTAGCAATTTGTTTTCCTGCCACCAAACACTGGTTGTTAACCCTTTCTTTTTGTGTGGCTGGGAGAGCTACAGAGAAAGAGAACGGGTGGCTCTGCCAGTCAGTTCTTTCCATAGCTCATCATAAAACCAGTGTATCAATGTACAAATTCCCTGCATTTCATTTTTTTGTCATGCAACCCTACTGCATACACAGGGCTGGTTGCTACTGATTGGCTCAGGTTACCAAGATGGCACACCTTGTGCCGCTCTGAGCCTTGTGGTGCAGTGGTTAAACTCCTACACTACAGCCAATACTTTGCTCACCACCTGGAGTTCAATCCCAGGGTACCAGCTCAAGGTTCACTCAGCCATCCATCCTTCCAGGTTTGGTGCAATGAGTACCCAGTTCTCTAGGGCAGGGGCAGGGGAAAATATGTAGCCTGCATAATTAACTTGTAAACTGTCCAGAGAGTGCTTTGACCTATATTTAAAAGCTCTATTACTGAATCCCTCTGCATATTTCTCCACTTTATCGTGTTTTTAAATGGCCACATTTTTTCTTCTTTGAAAAATTGTTGGCAGTCTCCCTGTTCATTGAATTGTAATATTATGTGAGCTAGAGTATAGTGTGTGGTCCACAATCTGTCAAGAACTCAGAATATAGTTCCTCCAGACTTTGCTATGGTTGGATAAGCCACTAGGGCTAGAGCAGAGATACCTGTGTTCAAATTCCTTTAACAGGGTCACCTTGGGCTACTCATTATTTCTCATTATTGATACTTTCTCAGAATTAGATTACATAACTGAATGTGATTATGGAAATTGCTTTTCAAAGTAAACAAGAATAATGGCATACTAACGCTGAATTGATAACATCTGAAAAACAAAGGCTCATATCCTGTTGCCTTCAAACTACAGTCCAAAGGAAATTGTGCAAGCGTACCATTTGCTCTGTCAGAAGACTGCATACAGTGCCATTTTGCATGAGTGCCACGATTTATACTCTGTATCAGACCTCAATTATCCAGCTTTGATCTCTGTGGCCATGGGAGACTCAGCCAATTTCACTGTTCCCAAATTATACATTGACAATAAAGGTATTATTATTATATTGTATTATTAGTTTTAGATTTTTAAAAATTCAGTCATATTTGGGTGTAGCATTTTTAACCTAAAACTGTATATGCCTTTGTGTTTTTAACGCAGTCCCCTTTTCTTTGTTATTTCTGCTCAGGTGGGCCAAAAAGGGTCACATTATAAAAGAAGCAACAGGAGACTTCTATGAGACCATCGTAGATCATACGTATTTTTTTGAACCCGTATCTTGTGAGGTGACCAATGCTTTGGGAAGTACCAACATCAGCAGGACAGTAGATGTCTATTGTAAGTATCTCTCAGCATTTAAACTCCTGGGAGCAATGTCCAACATGGTTAATGCCTTAGATCAGGTCCTTTGTAGACCAATATCTGTAGCAGATTATATAAAGCTACAATCTCTAAATGTCTCTGAAATCCGCGTTGAGCATTCGTGCTAAGGATGGAAGGAGTCTTAAATTTCCACAATTAAAGATGATGTTTTAAAGGTGTTTCTAAGTGCCTTGGGGCCTTTTTATTGCCTTGTGAATTAATAAAACAAAAACTGCTAAAAATACATCAATTCATCAGGGGACTCTGTTCAGGATGAATACAAATTGATAAATTTTGACAAATCAGCCAAATCTGTCAGAAAATGTCATTCAATTGTTTTTATTTATCCCAAGCTCTACTTGAGATTAATTCTTGTCTAATGGAAACCATGCATCAAAGATGGAGAATGTATGAGTCTCCAGATATTGTTGATTTTCACATACTTTTTAATTGGTTTCCGCATACATGAAGAGATGCCATATCTAGCAGAAACTTCCATCTTCAGACATGTAGAAAGTGGGTCATTTGAAGGACAAATGTATAAAAAATAAATAAATGATAAATAAAATGAGGAAAACCCACTTGGGGGAAAAAACAATATTAATCAGGAGAAATATGCATTTTCCTTCCCATCTGTTTTGACCCAAAAAACAACAGTCTCCATTTCATAGTGAAGCTTTTATCCTCAGCATTTCATTATCGTCTTTGTGTTTCTGAACATGCTTTCAATAGGATAAACTTGAGAGCTGTTGTATCCTTCATAGGTCTTTTCTAAGAGATATCTCTCATTACAGTTGGGCCACGCATGTTGTCAGAACCACAATCCCTCCTCGTTGATCTTGGATCGGATGCCGTATTCAACTGTGCCTGGATTGGAAACCCATCTTTGACCATCGTTTGGATGAAACGGGGCTCAGGCGTGGTAAGGATGCTGGGCAGTGATTCTCAAAATTAGCTGGACATCTTGTGGGTGGGGGGGGGCAGACTGGAAGCAGAATGTAGACAATGGCAGGACCTGGAAATATAGGCAATCACTCTTTCTGCATCCGCTGCCTGTTGGCAGGTGGATATCCCATAGATTTTAGATCTAAAGAATGAGTACTCCAGATTCTTTGATGTAACAAACTTTACATTTAAATAGAGGGATAGAGGAAAGAAGGAAATTACTAATTTTTATTTATTTATTCATTCATTTATTCATTTATATTTCTATACTGCAACCAATTTTCCCAATGGGAACTCTGGGTGGTTTGCACAGAAAAACATACATATACAATAAAAATATTGGGACTTAAAATATGCAATTTTCCTGGGTTAAATCTCACCTGACATGACCTTTGATAGTCTGCTCTGGACTCAAAGGCCTAAATTTAATTGTCAGTTCCAACTTATTAGTAGTCTTATTAGTAGTCTTAGCAGATCTTGTTTATTCAGTAGAACTGCTCTATTTGAGAGTAGCAATAATATGTCACCCATAGAACCATATAGTCAGAGGAGGCCTCAAAAACCATCCATATCAGCCCTGCCAGTGCAGATGCTCCACTGCTCCATTGCTGATGTGTGACCATCCTGCCTTTGCTTCAAAACCTCTAACCAGTGAAAATCCATCACACTCCATCATAATCTAAGGGCGCTTTTACACGACCCATAAGATCCGCTGGCAACTTAAATTCGGACCAGATATCTTGGGGGTTTGTCACTCTTCCTGTGTTTCCAACCCTCCGCACTTCCTTGCTCCTGTCTGCGTGAGGGAAGGGAGAACAAAAGGGAGAAAAAATGCAGGCTCACCTCCGCTCTGCCGTCAGGAGCTGCTCCGGGAACCATTCCAGTCTCTTAAAGGGGCGGGGGGGGCAAAAAAAAAACACAAGGCGAGGAGAGCCCAGCACTCACTGCTTTGCAATCCGCATTAGAAATTTTTCACCTTCGGAGACCAGGTACTTGGAAAATGCGCTGGGACGCGCTTAGGTGGGCGTTGTCGTGCTTAATTTTTTTTAAAGTCAGGAGCTGGTGGGGAAACAATTTTAAGCTCTGGATCTGGGAACCCTTTGCCTCGGAATTTAGGGGTTGTGTAAAAGTGCCCTAAGACAGTCTCTTTCACTGTCAAATACCTCATGTTATCAGAATGTTCTTCCAATATTTTGTCAGAGCTACCTTTATTCTAACCCAATCCCATCAGTTTTGGAGCAGTAGAAGATATTGTTGCTCCATCATCAAGGCAACGAGTATTCATGTGTCTGGAGACAGTTGCCCTATTGACTGTTAATGATGTCCCTTCTGGACTAAATAAATCAAACATTCCCTGAACCACTTGGGCTTCATACAATGACATACCATGTTCCTATCCATTTGGAATTGCAACCATAGGGGTTGTTGATGCAATGTGAGGCCAGCCAGACTGTGCTGTGCAGCAAGAGGTAGGTACATTATTCCTGCATCAATTTCAACTCAGCTCCAAACAAATTGCTACATATGATGGAAAGTCCTCTGAGCACTAAGGGGAAGGCTGTGCAAATAAATACTCAGTGGTAGCAAAGTCTGGCTCACTGAGCAGACTCACAAATTTGCTCACAGGATTAATCCTTTGCTCTCAGCTTTACCATTCCCTGCTTCTAGCTGGCAATCCCTGAAGAAATGGGATCAAATATCAGTGCTTATTTGAAGTTCAGAAGGGGAAACCAGCTGATGCTGAACTAGGAAATCAAACACATTAGCACCCTTCCTTAGAGCCTAAAACCGGCATTCACATCCTGCCTTTCTTGCAGGATGCAGTGCAACAAAACTATAGCCTAAAACTACCCTGAGGGGTAGAACAAAAAGGAGAACAGCTCCTGTTGGTCCATGAGTCAAATTCAAAATTAATCTCAAAAACTGCCTCTATTGGCTCTTTTAAAATATTCCCCAAATGCAAGGTTTGAAGTCCTGTGGGATACTTTCCTCAATCTGGGCACTGCAGTGCTTAAGACAGCTATGGGAAGAGGAGAAAAAGAACTCAGGATCAACTCAGGAAGAACTCAAAAGAAAGAAAGAAAGAAAGAAAGAAAGAAAGAAAGAAAGAAAGAAAGAAAGAAAGAAAGAAAGAAAGAAAGAAAGAAAGAAAGAAAGAAAGAAAGAAAGAAAGAAAGAAAGAAAGAAAGAAAGAAAGAAAGAAAGAAAGAAAGAAAGAAAGAAAGAAAGAAAGAAAGAAAGAAAGAAAGAAAGAAAGAAAGAAAGAAAGAAAGAAAGAAAGAAAGAAAGAAAGAAAGAAAGAAAGAAAGAAAGAAAGAAAGAAAGAAAGAAAGAAAGAAATTTTCACTTCTGTCACCTCCATTTTTTTTTACCTAAAAAGTCTTCATGTGCCCTCTAGAGGGCATACAGAGCAGTTTTCCCATGGTTTTGGAGCCCTACCCATTCCTGATGCCTCTCTGCCACCTAATATTTTTAACGCTAAAAAACAATTCAATACTGGATGTTAATAGAATGCTGCTTGCACATAAACACAACAGTGGAACCTCGACTTACGAATTTAATTGGTTCCAAATGCATGCTCTTAAGTCAAGCTACTCTTAAGTCGGGGTACCTATCTAAAAAATTGAAAAAATAAGTTAAAAAATAAAAAACGGAAAAAATATTTGTAAGTTGAGCAGACCATATATAAAATTTGTTTTGCGCTCTTAAGTCGAATTGCTCTTAAATCGAGCTGCTCTTAAGTTGGGGTACTGCTGTGTTTAGAAAAAAAATATTTTGTATCAGTGTCCTCCTATCATCAGCATCAACATAAAAATCGAAACCATTTAATGTAGTTTAAAGAGCATCAAAAGCCATGGCTCATTGTGATCATAAGCATAAGACATCTGCTGCAATCTCTCAGACATGATTTAACAAAACGGTTGAAAACACAGTGAACAACACAAGCCCATACAAAACCAATAGCGCTCATACTAAGAAGTAGCCACCAGGGACTCATAAGTTTGAATTCAGCTTTGCTATCCTTATGAAGTTTAAATCCCTTTCTCAGAATGCCAAAATCATCCCCAAGTGTCCAGTTCAGATAGCCATATCCGTTCTGCTTTCTGCATCTGGATATGTAGGAGAGCCACAGTGGGATGTCAAGATTTATATACTATTTCTTCCATGGGCAGTTTGATTCATAGATATGGAAGTAGGCAGCAAAAATGAAAATAGCTGTACATTGATGTCAAAATAGCTGGGCTGCTAATATATACCAGAACTGTCTCATGTTAATGAACACATGTATTCATCTGCACATAATTTCCCTTGTCCTGAACCTTGATTTTTCACTCAATTTGCCAAACCTCTACTACTACCTTTTGAAAAACTAGTCCTTGGGTGCATTGTACACTATCCTTGAATTAAGCCCCACTGAATGGAGTGAGTAAAAATCCATTAGGTTGCACGTCAGCATGCATAATATAGCACTTCAACCTCTGGACATCCAGTATCAAAGTCTAAGAATATCAATTGGCCCATGGTGGAGGTAACCTCTGTGTGTGTGTGTGTGTGTGTGTGTGTGTGTGTGTGTGTGTGTCGTAACAGTCGTGACCGACTCTTCGTGACTCCATGTCCATGGAGTTTTCTTGGCAGGAATACTGGAGTGGCTTGCCAGTTCCTACTCCAGGCGCCTACAGCACCTGGTATTCCCTGGTGGTCTCCCATCCCTGCTTAGCTTCCGAAATCAGGCGAGATCGGATGTGCTTAGGGCATCTAGGCAGCGGAGGTAACCTACTCAGCAGCAACTGACTTCATAAATCATTTTAGCACCATGGACAGAGGCAACCTAGTTAATAGGAGCCTCGTGGCGCAGTGGTTAAATGCCTGTACTGCAGGTAAAACTGTGCTCAGGACCTGGGGCTCGATCTCAGGTAGCAGGCTGATGGTTGACTCAGCCTTCCATTCTTCCAAGGTCGGTAAAATGAGTACCCAGCTTGCTGGGGGGCAATGTGTAGCCTGCATACTGTTATTAAACTGTAAACCGCCCAGAGACTACTTGAAGTGGTATGGGGCAATATATAAGCAGAACACTTTAATAGGTTGGGCTGCCTTAGAGTCATATTCTAAGTATTGTGCACATGATTTTCTGACTGTTACCTAAACGTGGGATAATTATTATTAGGTTTGCTTTAACAATGTTATGCCCACATCTTCCTAGCCGATTCCATTCTATTCCAGACAGATATATATGAATTAAAGCTGTCTTGGAAATAATTATTTAAAAGTGAGATGTTGAGCACAAACATTTTTTAAAAAAATGTTGCCAACTTTTCTTAAAGTTATTGTTTAAATTGTTAAATTGTTAACTGAGCCCATGAATAGGTTCAGTGACAATTTCTCTTTCGTGTAGATTCAACTGTTTAATGAGGGAGGGGATTATTTTTAAAGTTTCAAGAGTATTTTGAGTTTTCATTCCTTGTGGACTGATGTCTCCAAGATTTAAAACTAACGTGTTGCTAATGCACATTGATTATTAACACAATGAAGCAATTTAATAATTTCCACTTGAATTAGTTTCCAGATTAATTAGTTTCCACACTTCTGTTTTTCAGACTCTGAAATAAACACATGCAATGCCCTCCAACTGCACTTTGAAAAGTGTGTTTGCAATGTGCATCCATGCATGGGCAATGCTTGCAATAAGGATCCATACATGATCAAAAACTCTGGTAAAGGAACAACATGGGCATCGGTCGTAACACTACTTTTACGTGTGCAGATATATAGTGTACATGTGCACTTCAGACCATGGGCAAGCAGTGACAGATGCCAGCTCCCAGCTGCCATCTTCACAACTGAACACATACAAAATTATAATCATGGGAAGGGGCCTCCGTTTGGTCTGAATAAAAATCTCAGAGTATTGGTCCACCTAGCCCAGTATTCAGCCTTTTGACTGGCAGTACCTCGCCGGGGACTTATGCAATACCAACAATTCCCAGGGTGTTGCATGGACTGCTTTTAGGAGGGGTAGTAAAGTTCTAAAAAGATATCCATACAATCCTTCTCTTCTTTCCTTTTGCACCCCCTAGCGAGCAAAAGATAGCTTTGCAACTTCAAGGCCTTTGTAAGTCTAAACAAAATCGCAGTCTGCTTGGAAAAGATGAAAAGCCTATAATGTCCCATTTCTACCAGGAGAAAGTGAAAAAGTCCGCTGCTTTGAAAACACAACCATCCCTTAGCTTAGGTGGTGCATTTCTGTATCCCTGCTGTCTGTTCCTTATCCCGAGCCAGCTTTGTTTCTCTCAAGTGGGGCAGGGATGCCCACTTTCATCAGAAAAAGGGGCAAATGTCACCCATGTCAGAACTAATTTTGCTTTTCTAGAGTGACATGCAGCAAACAGCCCAGAAGCACTTACAGGATGGAGCAATACCCTCCCATGGGTCCCTCATGTCAAAACTGGCATTAAGTGGCTTAAAATATTATAAAGACTGTATGTGAATAAAAACAAGAAGAACAGGGCACTCAGTTCTTGGTATTTTCTGTTAGAACACTCAGATAGCAGATGAAAGCTGTCATTGTAACTCTCCCCTCATGGTGGCAATGAATCCTCTCTATCTTTTATTCCAATCCTTGAAGGATTTATCCAAGGTTCTAACTCTATTTTGGGAGGTTCAGTACCCTGGATAGTTCTCATGAATTTTAGACACACCTTTGAGGATGTGGTGGCTCAGTGGACTAAGGCTCCAAAAACTGTGGGCTGCAAAGTCGGCAGCTCGGCGGTTCAAATCCCAGGTGCCACACAGTGGAGTAAGCTCCCGCTGATAACCCCAGCTCCTGCTAACCTAGCAGTTTGAAAGCATGTATATGCAAGTAGATAAATAGGTACTGCCGTAAAAAGCGGGAAGGTAAAACAGTGTTTCCTTGCAGCGATGCCTGCCATGTGGCCATGGACTTGCACAACACTGGCTCTTCGGCTTGAATATGGAGATAAGCACCACCCCTAGAGGCAGACATGACTAGCACACATGTGCGAGGGGAACCTTTACCTTTACCTTTTGGAATGATTTTATTACTTCCACAACAGCCTCCTTCCTGAGACCGTGGAGAGGCACTGACATTCAGAGGACACTCTATCTATCTATCTATCTATCTATCTATCTATCTATCTATCTATCTATCTATCTATCTATCTATCTAATCACAACTTAGTAAAACTGAGTTAATACCCAGGCAGGCTCATATCAAGAGACATACATGCTTCTTGGATGTTAGTTCAAATAGATGCAGGTGTCTTACTGTAAGATAAGGCAGCTTCCTATGGTCCAGTCCTATGGAGCTTTACTCTCTTGCTAATTCTAAAAGGAGAAGAGGCATTCTGATGCTGTAGCTGTTGAAGTTGGAAGGGGCCTATAATGCCATCAAGTCCAACCTCCTCCCCTAGGTAGAAATACAAATCAAAGCAGGACTGACAGGTGTTGTCTAAATTTCCCTTGAATGGCCCTAGTATTGGAACATTCATTACCTCACAAGGTCATTGGTTCCGTTGTCGTACTGCTCTAACAATTAGGAGGTTTTTCTTGATATTCAACTGAAATGTGGATTCCTGTAATGTAGCCCATTACTGCACATCCTGCATTTGGGCATGATTGATCCTGCCCCTCCTCTGTATGACAGTTGGAGAAGGAGCCATTAATCATCACTCTATGCGTACGATTCTGGAACTAGCACACCTTGTTTATGCCCACCAAAGTGATTCTGAGTGACCACAAGTGTCCTTATGGGTCACCTTTGGTTTCACCAGAAGGCAGTGTCTCTACCATAGTGGGTCCAGAGCTGTAAACAATTTCTAGACTAGACTAGTGGTCCCCAGTTGCGTGAGCAGTTGCATGTGCCTTTAGTGCCAACGTCCTGCTCAGAGGCAACCAATGGGCCACTGCATGGGCAGAGTGCTTTACTAGGCAGCCCTTTGGCCTGATCTAGGAGGGATCTTGCTGTGTTCTTACAATGAGGATGCTCTGACACTTCAGGGAAGGCTGGGAAAGAAGTGTTATTGGTCTTGTTATCCACAATGGACTGGGCTGGTGATGACGCTCATGGAGGCAGGCAGGGAGATGACTGTATTATGTTAGCTTTTCCATCAGGTGGAAAAATATTTTGGGAGAGCTCCTGGCTTCTAGATATATGCCCAATGATTGTCCTCAATGAGGGGACCTGATTCCACACGAATCCAGACACTCATGATTATTTCTGATTTTGTGTTTTCAATGGGATTTTCTTTTTTTCCCCCAGATTTCAACAGTTTTTCAGGCACAGTCCTATCAACGCAAACTGCCTTTCCAATCTATCTAACTACTGCTAAGGGCATTTAAGTGTTTTGCTAAGTGTCAATGTGTAAATTCCCAGCCTGAGCAGAGGATTTGGCTGCAAGATCAGACACTTGGCAGTGCCAATAACTAACATGCTGGATTGTGTTTACATAGCAAACATATGCCGCCAAGGCAAAAGGAAGCAGGCCCACAGGGAAGCCATCCACATTTTTCCAGGAGAAGGATGGCAGATGCCTCCACAATCCCCTGTGCAGGAAGGGAAAGGAGCATCATCTGCAGAAATGGGAAAAATCATTTCATTGATGACAACTACAAAAAAATGCTCCAGTTGGGAGTGTTCTTGGAGTTAAATTCCGATGCTGGCAGAAGAAGTTAATGCCTACCACTCAAGCTGAATATATACTTTGACCATTCTGGGGATATATGTGGGAAATCAGCCATCAGTCTACAGCTTTTTCTCCAGGCAATTAGACCAAGTTGACTCCTAAAGGCAGTATTTGTTTTAGACTCATCATATTTCTAAATACCACAGGAGCTTGGGTTTTGCTGACTGGCCCACATCTAAATTCTCTGCTTCAGCATTTAGGAAGTTTTAATAAAGCTGCTGATTGCTCCAGCATGGGCAATAGGGCAGCAGGTTGGACCGCGTGGATTCCAGCCGGGTCAAAAAAGGCAAGGAGTTGGAGCAGCCTTAATCTATGTAGGACTGACTCAACATAATAAGCAAATGTCAGAACCTTCATCTTTCACTTTAAGTTTACTTGATTCGAACATAGAGCTGAATTTTGTTCTAGTTCTTGCACACACACGTGTGTGTGTGTGTGTGTGTGTGTGTGTGTGTGTGTGTGTGTGTGTGTGTGTGTGTGAGAGAGAGAGAGAGAGAGAGAGAGAGAGAGAGAGAGAGAGAATAGCTTGCTTTATTTGCAATGAAAATGAACCTGAAAACAACAACAACAATGTATCTCTAATCTTGGAAGAATCTAAAACTGTCATATTCATCCATCCAGATACTTAGTTCTTCAGACTTGTATGTGTAGAATGCCAGACACCAGTGATCTGGTTTAGAATTTGGCAGCATCCTCCATAGAGGTGACCTCCCTTTCTGTGGATGGGGCATTTGAAGAGATGAATGTGCAGTCTTGCCTTGCAGGTGTGGAACCTAACATGTTGGTGCAAACCACTGTTCTTCCTTTTTCAGGTCCTTAGCAATGAAAATACGCTAACACTAAAAAACGTACGTCAAGAGGATGCTGGGAAATACGTATGCCGGGCTGTGGTTCCACGTGTGGGTGCAGGAGAAAGAGAAGTGTCCCTGACTGTCAATGGTATTTAGCTTTGTCTCTACCATAATACCACTTTCATCTTTTTATTTCTCCTTCCAACACCAGTTCCATTCTAATAACAGAGCAGATTGCATCTTCTAGACTACAATCCCCCAAATCTTAGTTTATTTCCTTCTTGGCAACAGGATCAATCATTTGTTCTGACTCAGGCTACAAAGTCTCTTAAGTCTAACCCAGTGGTTCTCAACCTGTGGGTCCCCAGATGTTCCTGGACTGCAACTCCCAGAAGCCTCCACCACTTGCTGTGCTGGAAGGGATTTCTGGGAGTTGCAGTCTGGGAACATCTGGAGACCTACAGGTTGAAAACCACTGGGCTAGCCCAAGTGACTTTACTGCCTGGAACAGCAAAAACCTAATAGTACCCGCCTCCCACTTCAGGTAGAAATTAGACTAAAAGGAGCTATCCAAGGTGGTAACATCTCCATCCATTCAGACTGGCTAGCTCCCTTAAAATACAAAAACACCGAGAACGTTCACTGACCCTGCAACACCAGAGTCACCTGCCTCCATTGCACCAATGAAGGGAAAGGGTTATTGAACGCAACAGGTGACCAGCTAAATTGTTGAACTAGCCCCAGTCTTCCAGCTTTTTGCTGTTGCCTGAAGCATCTGCTGCCTTTGTGACTGACACCTGCCCAGGTAAAATAGCACTTAGTCAAGGAATCTGCATCTCTCAGTTCCTTGTGTGATGTCTTAAACTGTTGGGATGGAAATGGGGGAGGGGGGAGGGAGAGACAACAGCTTCAGAATTAGAAATGCAGCTCCCTTAGGAATTAAAAATAGTTTCTTTTTCCTGCTAGGAAGTTTCATTCCTTTGAAAGTTGCAAATGAGCTTCCTTTTATTCTTTGCTTGCTCATTAGGAGATAAGCAGGGATTCATTTGCAAGTTGATGGCACCGAGAGGGAAATTTTCAAGGAGTGCCTCTTTGAAAGGACAACATTTTATCACCTTCTAATTGTGATTTGGGTTAAAAGATTATCCTTACAGAGATGATTAAACTCTTCAATGTTCACCATCTTGTCTGTTTCTGCTCTGAGTGCCGCAGAGTGCAAAAAAGAGGGCAGCTTTTCCTGCAAGCAGAAATTGTTATTATTACCACTACTGTTGTTTTGCAGACATCCTTCCCCTGTGCTCCTGCGTGCTAACCAGGCCTCAAGCAGACCAAGTCAATACTTGTTCTGTCAAGCATTTGGCACAGTTTAATTTTAAATGCAGATAACGCTGAAGAAGAAGAAAAAACCAAAGGTAACCCATCAGGGCCACTGGAAAAATAATAAACCACTTCCTTCTTTTGGACTCAGTGCCTCTTGGCTTTGTGTTTCCCCACAGTTCTCTGTTAGCAGCTGCAATTTGATTAGAGTTCAAACAGCTTGCAGAAAACAAAAATAATGCATTTAATGAAAACAAGGAACCTTCCTGCACACACACACATGCACACATACACACGTACACAGCCACCTGACTTCTCCCTTCTCTGCTCCTCCGCCATCTCGAGCCATGATACTAAAGCATCTTTTAGAGCGGGCAAGATGAGGACTGGTGCCCTGCAGCTACAGAAAGCCAAGCCAATTTGAATATATGCAAAAGTAGCCAGAGAGAAAGAAGAGCAGGGTAGATTGTGGAATGTTCAGAGCACCTCAGATGCTGCTAAATCAAAACAGAAACAAGGGTGCAGAATTAAAAATATATCGTCTACATTTGTTCCCTGCTAGTATTCATAGAATCATAGAATCATAGAATTGGAAGAGACCTCAAGGGCCATCTAGTCCAACCCCCTGCCATGCAGGAACCCCCATCACACGACTCCCAACAGATGGCCACCCAGCCTCTGCTTAAAAACCTCCAAAGAAGGAGACTCCACTACCCTCCGTGGCAGCATATTGCATTGCTGAACAGCTCTGTCATGAAATTCTTCCTGATGTTTAAATTGGATCTCTTTTCCTGTAGTTTGAAACCATTTCCTTGTGTCCTAATCTCTGAAGCCATGGAAAACAAACCAGTCCCTTCTTCAATGTGATATCCCTTCAGATATTTAAACATAGCTATCATATCCCCTCTCAGTCTTCTTTTTGTAAGGCTAAACATTCCCAGCTCCCTAAGCCACTCCTCATAAGACATTTCTTCCAGACCCTTAATCATCTTGGTCACCCTCCTCTGGACACATTCAAGATTGTCACCATCCTTTTTAAATTGAGGTGCACAGTTAAGCAATTAAGAATCAATGCTTTTTATTCATTGCTATGGTTAATACTGGTCTTGCAAACTGAGCACAACAGAACTGGAATTGGAAAGGATCCTTATTATGACCACAGTGGTCATGTTGAATAGAAAAGTCAAGAGGCAGAGGGAAGCAAGAGGTGAAGGTTCAGTAGATACTTGGGCTAGGGAGACTAAGAGGAAGTTATGAAAGGAGGAACTGGCTTTAAGCAGAATCAAACAAAGGTGAACTATAAATTGGAAGCCTGCCACCAACTTTTCTCAGACTGAAGAAGCCACTTGAATGGGTAGCAAAATGTTTCAGTCCCACAAGAAAAGAAGTCCAGTTGCCATGGCTCTCAACTCCCAAATATCTGCAACAATATTTACTAGCACGGCACCCGTGCAAAACCTGCTATAATCTGATTTCAGAAACAGAGTGGGATTGAGACTGGCTTGTGATGGAGAGGGAGGCCGCCAGGGACCTTGCAGTAATGTTGGGGGGGGGGGGAATCTGCCAGGGGCCCCAGTAAGCCACTACAAAAGAGAGGTGACAAAACTGGCCTAGATGGAGAAATTGTATGACTCAGTATAAGACAGCTTCACTCTGTTCCTGCACTGCTTGGTAGAAGTTGGTGAGACAGGCATTCTATCTGATATCCTGGAGATAGCAGGAAGTCAGAGCAGACAATAATAGTCTAGATGGCCAAACATTTCATTGAGGATTGAAACAGTACCTTGTGTGTAAAAGTACTCATGAGGGCCATTCTTGCTTAAAAAGAGAAGTACTCAAATCAGAAAAAGCTACATAAGTACTGACTCTACTGGTGGGCTTTCTATTAACAAAGGGGGTGTCACGTGTTCCCCATCCCTGTCCTAGATGGTCTGTCTGAAACTGGTCTACCTTTCACCTGTCCCCATTTCTTTAAGAACTCTTCTCCTTGGACAGTTTTCAAGTGTTGTTTCTTTTGGTTCAAGAGAGAGGGCATTCAATCCTAAACAATCATCCCCATCCATTAACATGATCCATTTACTTGTGTATGGTAAATCCACTCACCAGATGGAAATAAAGCCAACCTCAGCATCTTACAAGAAAGTCTTTTTTTTTTAACTGTGATTTCTGTAAACTCTGATAAGGGGCATGTGAGAGAAAAAAACTAGATGTCTCCCTATTGTGCAGGGCAGATGTTATCGGCTGCCAGGCCCTCACCAATGTAATAATAAGGATAAATGACCAATTGCCTGGTAGGGAAGATACAGCACAAACCAATTTGCTGCAGCTAATCTTGTCAAGCAGTCCCTGTATTGAAAATCCTTCTTTTTCATTTTTTTTTAAAAAACCCAAACACCAGACAATGGTATTAACAAAAGGGACTGTGATTGTATCACCAAGAAAACCAGGTTACTGTCTTAGAGTTGGGACTTGCCCAGTCAAATCAGAAATAACAATTCAGCTGGCAAGAACAAAGTCACTTTATCTACAAGAGTTGCCATTACTTCATTTTATAACGGCACCTCCATCGTTAGCAAAACTTGTGATATGAAAAGTACTGATTTAATTAATCATTCTTGTCAATCCACACTGTCTCAAAGCAAAGAGACAAAATGAGCTTTGTCACCAAGATTTGTCACCTAGAAATTGGGGGGGGGGGGGTTAACTCATCCAGGTCTTTGTAGTTTGCTCAAATTGGGTCTGCACACAATTAGTGTCCTTCCCCCTTAAGAAACCAAGGGTATGTAGAAACAAAACAAATAAACTAAACAAATAGCTGATCATTCACAAAAGATAGAAACAACCCATCCCATGCTTCTGATCTCAAGCAGACCATTAGGAAAGGGCTTTCTCTCAGTCCCCCCCTCACAAGTGCATTTGATGTAGACATGAGAGGGGGCCCTTCTTTGTTATTTCTTCCAAACTCTGGAACTCCCTCCCACGGGGAAACCAGGTTGGCCCCACTTTTGCTGTCATTCCAAAAGCCAATGAAGGCCTTTCTCTTCAGATAGGCCTTCCTTTAAATAACTGTTTAAACAAAGGGATTTTTAAAGTGCTCAGTGTATTGCTCTTATGAAATTTAATGTATCTATTTATTTATTTATTTCAAAATATTGTAATAATCTGTTCAGGTTTTTACTTCATTTCCTTTAATACTGTAAGTTGCATTGGTTCTTTAGGATAAAGGTAGCATAGAAATATTATAAACAAACAAACAAACAAACAAAGAATCCAACAGCCAATGCATTTTTGCATAATTATCCCAATAACCATTCTTGCCAATGTGCCAGTAAATACCTTGCCTTGTTTCGGGGCAAGGACAAAAGTGCCAGTAGCTTTTCCCCCTCTTTTTGTAGCATGAGGGAAGGAGGGGAAATAACTACAGTGCCTCCACAAACAAAGAGAGGCTTGAGGGATCTCATCAAGGAGAAGGCACTACCGCACCTCTGTTTCTTCCCGAGTGTGGTTTTTCCTGCCACAATCTCGTTACACAGGCCTTATCCCCAGATGCAGCAGAGACTCTATTAGTCTTTTGTCTATATTGATTGACAGCAGAGATCTAGTTAATTGAAAACCTTGCTCCACAACATTTCACCGCAGTGCATCCCATGGCATGTCCTTTTATCTCACATGTCCAGAATCCAGCATTCCCATTTCAAGCAAGACAGTTCTTTGCGATAACAACACCACGCTGCCTCCCAGACTTGCAACGAAGGCAGAAAACAGGAAGATTCATTCCTATGCTGTAAAAACCAGTCTAGCATTAGCAGTAGGAGGAAGTGGCTTTGGGGTTTGGTTTTGAGATATTTAAGGAGTTTTTCTATGCAAGGATGTTTGTTATCTGTGCCATCACAGCTCAGGACTCTCGGGCTGAGTTCATGACTGCTGTGCAAGATGAAAAAGGTAAAGGTTCCCCCTTCACATGCATGCTAGTCGTGTCTGACTCTAGAGGTGGTGCTCATCTCCATATTTAAGCCAAAGAGCCAGTGTTGTGCAAGTCCGTGGCCATGTGGCCAGCATGGCTGAACACATTTCTGCACACAGAACACTCTATTTACCTTCCCACTTTTTATGGCAGTACCTATTTATCTACTTGCATGCACATGCTTTTGAACTGCTAAGTTGGCAGGAGCTGGGGTTAACAGCAGGAGTTCTCTCCACCGCATGGCACCCAGGATTTGAACTGCCAAACTGCCCTCTTGGCAGCCAACAGTTTCAGTGCTCTAGCCCACTGAGCCAACAGTAGCACCCTGCAAACTGCTATTTAAGTAAATATATAAATGAAATGATCTAAAAAATACATGTACCCCTTGAGACTATCCATTCAGAAATAAGTCAGGAGAAAAAGCCCTAAACTAGAAGACCCTAAAGCTAGCTTTTTATTTTTATTTTTTGGTATGACAGGTGCACATAGCCATAAGGCAGGAGACACCATATGCTACCTCTTTCTCATCAGGGTCAAAAGATAAAGTTGCCAGCCACATTATTAGAAACATGGCTGCCTTGACTGCCAAGAGACAGCTGCTTGTCATAAGTCTGAGCTTTTCTGACTTCTTATAGCTTGAAAATAAATTTGCTCTGCTTTGTGATGAGTTATTGGGAGGTAAACAGTGTCTGAACTCACAAGTCGGATTGCTCAGAGTCAGATCTCTCGGGGAAAACCTGTTGCTGTAGACTGAACCAATGTCACATCATTTCTGAAATTCTCATGGCAGAGGTTATGCACATTTGTATTTTCTCTGCTGTATTTTATCAAAAGCAGCCAGAAGCAGCAGCAGCAAACGTGAGGGTTCTTCCTTTGTGAAACACCTGAGGAATGTGGAAGGATTCCAAAAGACATTCGGGAAGAGTGGGGACATTTATCTGAAAGTTATTCTATATCTCTAGTCCAGTGGTTCTCAACCTGTGGGTCCCCAGATGTTCCTGGACTGCAACTCCCAGAAGTCTTCATCTCTAGCTGAGTTGGCCAGGATTTTGGGGACTTGCAGTCCAGGAACATCTGGGGAACCACAGGTTGAGAACCACTGCTCTAGTCCATCATGGAAAAGGAAGACATCAGACTGGTTGGCAGTGATGGGAAAGAAAACAAAGAGAAGACACGTAGAAAAGAACATGTGGAAATCAAATATGCCTTTCATACATGCTCCCTTTGGCTTTCTGAGGGAAGGCTTTCCATGTGGGAGAGTGTTTTCTTGCAGGACCACTGAGAACTACCACTGGGTGCAAGACAGTGGCTCAGACAGACATGGACTAAGAATGTGCAGGGTGTCTGGACTGATCACTCACCCTAACAATTAATTCTCAGTACCAGAATTAGGTTCTGCAGCATAAAAGTCTACCCCTGGTTTCCCACCACACATTTCTTTGTCAGCTTGTGAAGGAGTGGGGCAGCCATCCCACCCCAAAACATTTTGCAGGATCCTAACCAGGAGCCAGGGAAGGTTTTCAGTTCTATAACTATATTTCTTACTAAGGATATAGTGAGCAAAATGCTATTGCCGCAGTTATTCGAGCTGTTAAAACAGAATGTCCTTGGGGAGCCTTTGGGAGCATTTCATAGTCAAAAATCATTGCCAAATGATTTAGGATGAAGGGTTCCCCAGGGCAAATGGGAGCCTCGAAACCTGAAACAGGGAATAGGAATGTTTCAAGTGCCCATGTCCACTTTTCACTGCCATACTTGCACCAACAGGATTTTCCCCCCATGAATACTTGTAAAATCAGCTGGCCAATCGTCAGGGATTGCAAGAGATGAAGTCCAAGGGTATCCAGTGATTTAACCTTGGGAGCCATGTATTTTTGTGTCTTTAGGGTAAGCCTCTTTTTCTGTGATGAATCATCGGGCCAGAAATAGGGTATCTGAAGGAAATCCTGGAGAACCAAATAAATGTTTACGTTGTTGACAAAACAGCAGCACATGGGCTTGGGTTTTTTTTTTCTTCAGAATAAATTGTCACTTCTTTAAAAGCGATTACACTGTGAGAAGTATTCAGGTTGCCAATGTTACATGACAATTTGCGACCTCCAAAATGGCCCAGTAGGGGGAATTTCCTTGACAACCAGAGCTCAAAATGGATGACGCATCTAGGTAATTATGCCGTCCAGTCACTGTCCAGACATGTTTT
Organism: Phrynocephalus guinanensis; assembly: GCA_037367245.1. NCBI lineage: Eukaryota > Metazoa > Chordata > Lepidosauria > Squamata > Agamidae > Phrynocephalus > Phrynocephalus guinanensis. The sequence goes on along the minus strand of CM074745.1, from coordinate 13,478,829 downwards.
GCCAATGTGGTTTGTCAATACACATGGCATGAAGTAGAGTAGAACTCTACTTCTCTCTCTCTCTCTCTCTCTTTCTCTCTCTATCGAGCTCATCTGGTGCTGATTTGTCTGTATGAATGTATAAAAGAAATGTCCTCCTCAAGATGCTAGTGACTGTGCTTCAAAAGAAATGGGTGCAGTTCACTCAGGGGTCCAAGCCCCCCCCCTAGAAAATCTCCAGCCTTCCCTTCATTCCAGAAAGGCCCTAAACTCAGAAACCTTCCTTTTCTATGTGCTTCTCCCTCCCCCCAGCTTCTGGGGCTGCACAAATAAATTGGCACCATAGCTCTAAAAATAACTGCAACCGATAGTGCCACCATTTATATCCATAGCAACACCGTCCAAAGACTTTAGCTGCCTGTCGGCTGTCTCACACTTGGCACCAACTGGTAAGCGAGGTGATGGACAGCCTTCACTCGTCAGAACTGTTGGGGAATGAAGCTCCAGTCCTGGATTTTGGACAGAGGGGGGGGCTGTTGCCCCCCCCTTGTGCATATTTCTAAACTGTTCATTTTCTTAAGAATAGTTCTTCTGTACTATCCTGTTATCGTGATGATAAGCTTCAGATGCTAAACTCCTGAAGTGATATAATCATCCCAGAGATATTCATTTTAGTGCTATTTAAAATGTTCTTACTGAAAGGCAAGTGGCAGGATTGATTCCTTCGCTTTGAATTATGAATTCAGTATTTTCTGTACAATAGAAGCAGCTACCTTCCATTTGGAATTATGGGCAGCCTCCACCATGGACAGTATTCACATCATCATGTATAACAGGGGTGGGGGGCAGCTAAGTGCCTCCTTCTCACATACCCTTTCTCCCATTTCATGCCTGTTCATCATAAAAGTGTCTAGATTTACCTGAATTGACATCCAAGGTGAACTTTTAAAAGCAACAAGTGATTATCTTTTAAGAAAATCTAGAAATCCTTTTTTTTTTTTTGGCATGCACACACAAGCTGAATATTGTCCTTTGGGTCTCTCTCTCTCTCTCTCTCTCTCTCTCTCTCTCTCTCTCCCTCCCTCCCTCCCTCCCTCCCTCTCTCCCTCCCTCCCCCATGTTTACAAACTGAATACTTCCACACGATAAGCTTTATCCATAGAAAAACACTTAATGAGATGTATCACAGCCACCCAGAGACCTTCGGGTGGTGGGCGCCATATAAGTTGTTAAAATATATAAAAAATAACTAAAAATAAACTTCACTCCCAGACCAAGCTGAAACAAAAATAAACTATGACTTCAGGAGAAGATCCAAAAAAAAAGCATACAGTATATCATTATCATCCATGATTTCCCAGTTGCCTTATAGACAGAATAACTGAGAGATAACTCTATGCAACTCAGCACAATCCAATACATGTGTAAAAATGCATGTAAAAGAATCAGTGATTGGGGTGAATGTAAGGTCTGCTATTCCTGGATAATAAAATAGAAAACACAGTTGTTGTCTTTGGATGTTAAGACAGTATGGAGGAGATGTTCAGAAACAAGAAGTTGATGGCACATGGGGGGGGGGGACTCAGAGTTCCGATTCCTCAGGACCCATCTTTTACAACACCCTTTGCTGATAAACACAGCATATTTGGCGGATACGATTAACATAGACGTAAAATCCCACATAGCAATGGTGAGGAATCTTTTCTGTGAGGAAGGTTAAATACAAGTTTGGGAAAGATGTTGACATTTGCTCTCCAGCAATAATCAGGGACCAAGGGGGCAAAGCAAAGGGCAGAATGGATGGAGCCAAAATGTACAAATCAGTTCTGTGCAGGATTATTTCGAGGTTAAGTAGCCTTAAACAGTATGATCCTTGATCAGATATATGATTGAAGCAGTGGCAAGTGAAATGGACAACCTCTGAAGCCTATACCTATCCTACGTTGAGGGGTTCCGCATCCTTGCCATAGGGCAGGCATGTCCAAACTTTGGCCCTCCAGATGTTTTGGACCACAACTCCCACAGTCCTTTTGTCATTGGCAATCTAAGCTTAGAATTCTGGGAGTTGTGGTCCAAAACATCAGGAGGGCCAAAGTTTGGACATGCCTGCCATAGGGGAACGGAGTTATGTTTCATCTGATGGTTCTTGCATCATTTCTTTTCTTTAAAGCAAGAATGTGGGACTGGTTGTCCTCTAAATGTTGTCGGGCGCCAGCTCCCTTCACCTTGTCTACTGGTCATGCTGATGGAAATTAGAGATTAATAAATGTCTTCCCTCTAATTCTACAGGGAAACTGAAGGACCAATCTGAACTTTGTTACATTGCCAGTACTTAGTCCTCAGGTCTGTGAGAGAGTATGAACGGCATTTCTAGTCACAGGACCGGCTCTACAGTTTGGCAAAGCAAAGCAGACACCTTCTGAGACAGCGGGTTCTAAAGAGTCACAAAAGAGCATCAATTTAGTACCCATTGACCACTGTTGTCTGTTTACCACCAGGGTAGAGAGGGACACATGTGATTGTTTTCTGCTGCACATGCCAAAATAAATTGGCTTGCTCTGGGGGCCATGTACCTTGACTTGAGGTGGTGAGAAGCAGGGATTTGCTGTTCTACCTTAGAGACAAAATATCTTAGGCCTCTCCTGTCTATCTTCTGTCCTTAATTCTACCATATTTTGTGGCCTATTAGACACACAGAGTCGGACACGACTGAACGACTGAACAGCAACAGACACACACACACACACACATACACACACACTTCCTTTCTCATCCCATCCTTGCTTATAACCAAAGGCTCTGCTTATGAATGATACACAACTTCTTCTTTTTTTAAAACCATAGGATTTCTCTACTGAATCCCTATCAGGAAAACCTGATATTCTGCAGTAGACTTCTTAGCCCATATTGTTGTGCAGGGGAGTAGTGGAAGAATCAGCTTGCCTTGTACAGGGCTGCCCTCTGCTGACTACCTGAGGATTACCTGAGACATATATTTCAGGCTTTGGAAAATGGGAAGATTATTATACAGTACACAGTCCATTCAGCTTGAGACAGAAGAGTGAAGCAGGGGAAAATGAATGAATGAATGAATGAATGAATGAATGAATGAATGCTAAAGAAAGCAGACAGACAGACAGACAGACAGACAGACAGACAGACAGACAGACAGAGAGCATCCTTTGTATCATTAAATCAGAGTCAGCTCATGACCAGTGGGATACCACCATCATGACATCCACTTTGGCCTACCTTGCTTTAATAATGGCCAGGCTTCTCTGCATGAGGCAGTCACCCTAATCTACCTCATGGAGGGCCAGCCCAGAATTCTCAGCAACCTTTTCCACAAGAAACCTAAATCCTGGTAACCTTTGGAGTGTTCCATGCTCATCAAGTGTTGAACCCTCATTTCGGTCGCATCACCTGGACTCTTCATGGAATAATGGGCTTCACTCTAAATAATGAAAGATTTAGTAAAGATGATAAAAACCACTCCCCCTCTTCTCCTGTTTTTCTTCCTTGTACATCTCCAGGGCCACCTATCATCTCCAGCACACAGACACAGCATGCGCTTCATGGAGAGAAAGGCCAGATCAAATGTTTCATCCGCAGCACCCCTCCACCAGACCGAATTGTAAGTAGATGCTTGTCTCCTTGTCAGAGCACCAAGGGGTGGCGGGGGGAGGATTACTATTGCATTTATATCCTGCCTTTTCAGTTAAAAAAAGGGGGGAGGACAAGGTAACTTATACAACATGCTATTAAAACAACACCAGAAAAATATCAAATCAAAATTGGAAGAAAAGCTCTACGAGCAGATAAAATGGAAATTCATGGTTTAAAAGGCCTTATTGAAAAGCAAGGTGGAGTTAGAAAAGATAACCAAACATTCTCCCCACAACTTGAGAATACCCCAACTTCCCCAACACTGGGAGAAGCATTACCAGGTCAGGTCCCTCTTTTCAAGCTGGTCTTTCCATTCCTAACTTGTCCAAGCTTATTCCGGGTGGGGTGGGGGACAGAAAAGAGCCTCCCAATAGATGAGTTTTCTCTTTGCACCATCTTAAATGCATTCATGTCTGCTCGCTTGTTCACTGAGGTCCACTACTTGTACACACAGAGAACAATAAGCCTCGGAAAAACCTCATTTAGCATATCACATTTCTGCCTGTCTGCTGCCGCAGAACCAATAACATGTTTCAAGGTGCCTGAAAAGATTGAAAGGTTTCGCTTGGCATAAATTTTCAGAGAACTGATGCATTTTTCTTCAGGTGGCTGGCACACAGCCTCAGTAAACAGTCACTTCTGCATACGAGTGGGGAGAGCTGTGAGCAGTAATAGGCAAACCTTGCCTGGATATACTGTGGGTGTACATTAATGCTGTGTTTTATTTGCCACCCACTCATGACCTTTGAACAGCCCGAAACAACCACCATTAAGATCCATGCTTAACATCTGTCAGGAGCAATATTTAGTGATCACCGATAGGACCATTGCTATGTTATTTTAAACTTCTCATACACATCACATTCCTCCCCTCCCCACCTGTGTGTAAATGTCTAGCTACTGAAGCTGCCACCCATGAAAAACCCATAGGAAGTAGAACGTGTTCATCTTCCAGATTTTGCCACCAGCATTTTCATCCACTTTGCTACAGGTTAACATGACTGCTACTCTGGAAGCGCCTATCTGATGTGTGTGTGTGTTGCATCGTTACAGTTGTGATCGACTCTTCGTGACCCCATGTCCATTGAGTTTTCTTGGAAGGAATTACTGGAGTGGCTTGCCAGTTCCTACTCCAGGCGCCTACATCATCTGCTATTCCCTGGTGGTCTCCCATCCAAGTACTAACCAGGGCCAACCCTGCTTAGCTTCTGAAATCAGGCGAGATCGGATGTGCTTAGGGCATCTAGGCAGCGCCTATCTGATGCCCTTCCTGAATTGGAAATGAAAACTTGGTAAAGAGATTTTAGTGATAGGGGAAGAAAACCACACCAGCCCGTCACAGCGACTAATTGTAAATTCCTCCCATGCACAGGCCTGGTCCTGGAAAGAGAACGTTCTGGAGTCGGGAACCTCAGGGCGATACACCGTCGAAACCGTCAGCACGGATGAAGGCGTGATCTCCACGTTGACCATCAGCAACATTGTCCGAGCTGATTTCCAGACCATTTATAACTGCACTGCCTGGAACAGTTTTGGTTCAGATACTGAGATCATCCGTCTGAAAGAACAAGGTGGGAACTGCTATTGTGGCATTTCAAAAGGCAAGGTTTGGGCGGGGGGGTATTGGCATGGGGTGGAGTGTGGGGAAAAGACACCGACTCATTGGGGATTCAAGGGAGAAGAAGGACACAGCAGAGAGAAGAAACAAAATGCATTAAGCGGAAATAGGGCATATAACCAGGATAACTGGGAGTTGAGACTTTTAGAATCTTAGAATTACTGAGCTGGAAGAGACCTTATGGGTCATTGGGTCTAGCCCCTGCCAGGGAGAATTCCAACCTCTGGCTCCACAACCAGATGTTTAAGCCACTGAACTATCCAACAAATTCATAAATGGAGAATGAAGGAAAAACAAATGGTGTGGTGCTCACATGGGATCAAGAGTATCAGACATTACTCGAGAGGCGCAGGGGGGAGATGACAGTGCCCAAGCTGCTTAGATGCCATCAGGAAGCAATAGAACAGAGCATTAGGAAGGCTCCAGGTACACACATGGACTGGTCAGGCAACAAACACTTGGCCAAAGAGCAGTGAAATCAGAAGCCTCCTGCGGCACCTACACCGTTTCATGATGATGCAAAAGCGTAAGCGGTGCTACGTCAGTTCTTGCATATCCTGTTCAAGACCTTTTGCTGTGACTACAGATTTACCCCTTTCCGGAACAAAGGTGCTAGTCTTTGAAATTATGTAATTTAAAAGCCCTTGCTGCACGAAACACCCTGCTGCAATTAACACGATTTAGTCACCCCAAATTTGTGTTGTTCATGCATAGCACGCCCACAGCTGCTGCTTAGGTACAAGGCATTGCTTCTTTCTTTCCTCCAAAACACTGCTCCTTCCTTTGATTCAGAAGAAAACTCCCTGGGTTTTGGGACAGCTAATGAACCCAACTACATATGTTGCACTGGCACAGCCAGTTCTAATTTGTGTCAAGGCAACTAATTCAAACTAGCCAGAGAATTTCTGCTACAAAAACTAGAGGCTGCATAGGGAGATTTCATAGTCATAACTCCAATCTAATTTTAGAATGGTTGGAATAAGCGATGGGCCAGGACTGATGTTTCAGGGTGTGGTGGCTCAGTGGGCTAGAGCGCTGAAAACTTTTGGCTGCAAAGTCAGCCGCTCGGCAGTTCGAATCCCGGGTGCCACACAGCAGAGCAAGCTCCTGATGTTAACCCCAGGTCCTGCCAACCTAGGAGTTCAAAAGCAGGTAAATGCAAGCAGATAAATAGGTACCACCATAAAAAAGCAGGAAGCTGAACAGTGTTCCGTGTGCAGAAATGCGTTCAGCTATGCCGGCCACATGGCCACAGACTTGCACAACACTGGATCTTTGGCTTGGAAACGGAGATGAGCACCGCTCGTAGAGTCGGACACAACTAGTACACATGTGCTGGGGGAACCTTTACCTTTAACCTTTTACCTTTCATACTCCCTTCTTTTCTGCTCCTCTTCCTCCCCTCTTCCTCTTTTATTTAGCATAGCAGGATATTCCTTCCAGCAAGTCCACAATTGCAGATCAAAAATTTTGTCATGGCTTTCAGTGGAGATGTAGAAGAATACTCACTGGATTCCATGTGCTTAATAGTTTAGGCTATCATGACACGACAGGACACCTTGATGAGTAATTCTATGGGCCTTCAAAATGTCTCACGACTCCCCCCCCCCCGCTCCTTAGGGTTTTTGAAGTTTGAGGGAAATGTAGTGAAATTTAGTGTCTTTTCCATTTGTAAAATTAAATGCAGAGAGAGAGAGAGAGAGAGAGAGAGAGAGAGCAAAGTGCAAAAGGACTCTCTGATTGAACAAGACCATATTTTAAAATAACCGTTCAGTAAGATCTAATTTTTAAAAGCCCATGCAATAAGAAAGCAGCAGGTGTCATCATTTCACACATTTTACAACATTTGCAGTTGTCTGTGCAAAAGTCATTCTTACAAATAACAAAACTCCAGTTAAGGCTGGCTATCTCACTCTCTTATAGATGAGGAGGAAAATGTTACGACCTGGAAATGATAAGAGGATTAAATCTCTATTTGCCACAGTGGTTTGGAGGGACCATTCAAGTCACAACTTACTGATAAATGACAACATGATGGAGATTGTTTTGACGAGCATGAGGAAGTGTTGTGAGGACAACGAAGGAGGGCTTGAGCCTGTCTTTTATTCCCAATCTTCTTGGCAATGGCTTGGAGGGTATGAAACATGGTATTTGAATGTGCCTGTGATCAAACAAAGGGCAGAAATGAAAACGTTCAGGAACAACTGTCAGAAAAGCTGCTTCCTTCTATGGGCCTTTTCACACGACCCCTAAGATCCGCTGGCCACTTAAATTTGGACCAGAGATCTTGGGGGTTCGTTGCTCTTCCTGTGTTCCCACCCCCTCCGCACTTCCTTGTTCCTGTCTGCGTGAGGGGAGGGAGAAAAAAAGAGAGGAAAAAATGCAGGCTCACCTCTGAAGCCGCCCGGAGCCCCGTCGTTGTCCTGATTCCTTCTCTTAAAGGGGCGGGAGGCAAAAAACAACAACAAACAGAAGCGAGGAGAGCCCGGCACTCACTTCCTTAAATCCGCATCAGGGATTTTCACCCTCCGAGAGCAGGTACATGAAAAGTGCGCTGGGACGCGCTTAGGTGGGCGTGGTCGCACTTAATTTTCTGCAAACCCCGGAGCTGGTGGGGAAACAACTGTAAGCTCTGGAGCTGGCAGCCATTTGCGGCGGGGTTTAGGGGTCGTGTACAAAGGTTCTATATTAGTTTTTGTCACACCAGTGTCCTTCAGATGTGTTGAATGAAGGCTCCTATCCTCTCCTGGTTCCCATGATGGGAACTGTAGGGAAACATACTGAGAAGGCACCAACGTGGGCCAAGGATGGCACATACCCACCCACTGCTCTTATCTAGCCCATTGCTTCCCTCTTTTTGAGACCTCCCCCTGCTTCTTGAATAGCCTCGAGAATAAAAAAGCAAAGGCGCTCCCACTTCAGTCCTGATCTTAGCCGGATGTAAATATTTCTTGAGATCTATCCCACCCAACCTAACGTCTCTTGCCACACCGACAACCCTGCATTCATTCATCTGTCCTTTGGTGCATTACATAAGGTACACATCGTTCCAGTCCAAACTTAAGAATCTGTTACAAGTAACTGACAACATGCTTTGGTGACAGAGCAGCAATTTACAAAAATAGTATTAGGTGGGAGAAACCTTGTCAGCAGGGAAAAAAGGAATAGAGAATGTCCAGGGTGACCCAAATGATTGCCATTTCATCCCAATGTTTTATGCCACCATTAGCTTCTAATACAAACGGGATGAACCAACATGTCAATGGGGACCGTGAAGCTGAGTTCCTCAACAGAAAACCTATCCCACCCAGTGGAGCAAGAACTCAAGAACCCCAGAATCAGGTTCAGCTTCCGACGGGTTGCGAATGGATTAAAACAGGAGAAACTAGCTAGATTTCAAGTTTAATTTGTGGGTTATCATGAGGATTGGGCTGAATGTTCTGCAGGCTTGCTTCTTGGCCGAAAACTACTGATTCAGGGAAAACACCCTCTCACGCTCTTTCTCATGACTGTTCACTACTGTTCACAGTCATTCCTTACACGTTGCTGCTGCTTTGATAGCCATTCTCCCCTCTGTCATTTCATCCCTTCTCTAGTGATCCCAGCCAGTAAGGAGTTGTGGCTGTAACAACAACTCCTGATACTATAGCCGTTAGCTAACGCCACCAAGATTAAACAGAGCCTTGGGTAAGGGAGGGTAATGCTTCCATTTCATAGACCATCATTAGATGACTTTTTGAAACAATCCCCAACAATGGCTGAAAGAGGAAGGATATATTTCAGTTTTAAGAATGACGTCCCAGAAAGCACAACCTCTTTGACTTAAACCGTCTTACAATTTTAAGCCTTCTTTCCGAAAAGGGTGTTGGAGGCTGGGTGAGTCCCAGAGGAAAGGACCAAATTGCTTCTGGACAAGCGCCAATTCCATCCTTCCCCATTAGACGGGAAGGCAGGCAGGTAGATTGCTCTCATTAAGCTCTGATTTATAGGCAAGGCTGCCATCCAGATTAAACGGGAACTGAATGAACTTCTTAAAATTAGCCTTGGGTTCTGGCCAGTAGAAATAGACTTGGTGGTGGCTTGTTTTCCGGTCTCCTGCCTAAGTAAGAGAGACACGGTTGAGTTAGCAGATGTTTCTATGGTACTAAAGAGATCTTAAGCTGCCTAGATGCCCTAAGCACATCTGATCTCGCTTGATTTCGGAAGCTAAGCAGGGTTGGGCCTGGCTAGTACTTGGATGGGAGACCACCAGGGAACACCAGCTGCTGTAGGCGCCTGGAGTAGGAACTGGCAAGCCACTCCAGTCCTCCTGCCAAGAAAACTCCATGGACATGAGTCACGAAGAGTCGGTCACGACTGTAACGACACAACACACACACACAAGATCTCAAGAAGCAACTCTATAAAGTGTGCTTGCTTGATGAAAATGATAAAAAGCATAAATGCAAATCATTTGAGTTAAGCAATGAATTCTGGGCACTTCATAAAGGAAACAGGTGACTCCTGACTGGAGTATTTAATACATCAATCACATTGTTGGGGAGGGGAAGTATTTCAGAATATCAGTGGCATAACGACCTTTGAGCTTCATGCCTGAGTAATCAGGCTCCCAAATGTTGCCTGCACTCACTTCCTGATGACCCATCACAAAAGTAAGCCCATTCTCAAGCTATGGGTGGTAGGAAGAAATTGTGCCATGTCAAGCGGGCAACTTTTCAGCATTTCAGGGATTCCCGACTCTCACTAAATCTGATCAGTGGCATACAGTTTGACCCAGTGGCCCTAAAAGGTAGACAGCCATGCCAGACGGGAGGATTTCTGCCCGAAAATTAAAATCTGCAGCTGCCGTTGAACTTGCATTTAACAGCATCTTCAGTTTAAACAGCTGAATCTTTCAGAGAGTAGCAAGCTCCCACAATTAACACCATAGCAGTTAATTCCGTCTTACAGTACTGAACATCTGGGGCTGTTCTTTTCCAAAGAACCTGCTATGCTGTAGGTTTTAACGCTACATAGATAGGAAATTAGTACAACACGGAAAAAGCTAGACTACTTTATAGCCACCAACAAGCTCCCCTTCCAGAGGTAGGTAGTTTAACCATGGGACACTTTTATACTTGCGCCCATCTTGCTCTGAATCTCCACATCTGAATGTTATACATACGAACCAAGACATCAGACTAGAAAAGATTCCCCTCTAAGAAACCAGCCTTGTGCATGCTGGAACCACTATATTTGGATGCCATTTGTAGATGCAGGCCCTTTGCTTGGAATGTGAAGGGCTGCAGGCCTCAGAAATTGGATTTATTTATTTTTATTTACATATGTTTTTTTACATATCTACCCCGTTATCAAGCAGTCTCTGGGCGGCACGCAGGGCCTGCTATGCTATCATGTTTCCCCTAGCAATTTTCACCCATGTGTACTTTTTTGAAATCCAATTGATTGGAAACACTCAGAAGGGCTCTGCCTGATATTCTGTGGTCACACAATGCAATGGAGTAAGCTAACGCTCGCAAGAAAAAGAAAATAAGACGTTGTCCCAGCAGATGTTCTTGGAATTGGTGGGTGGGAACTTCCCTACATCTTATTTATTTATTTATTTATTTATTTATTTATTTATTTATTTATTTATTTATTTATTTATTGATGAGGAAAGTGGCAAAATTTGGCAAGGCTGTAGACACTTGCTTTATTTTCAAACAGGTACGGAAATGAAATCAGGAGCTGGTATGGAAGCAGGTATGGCATCATGAGCAAAGGTGACTATGGGCCTTTTCACACGACCCCTAAGATCCGCTGGCCACTTAAATTCGGACCAGAGTTCTTAGGGGTTTGTCGCTGTTCCTGCGTTCCCACCCCCTCCGCACTCCTGGCTGCTGGCTGCGTGAGGGGAGGGAGAAAAAAAAAGGAAGAAAGGAATGCCGCTCACCTCTGTTCTGCCGTCCCGGCACTGCATTCAGATCTCTTAAAGGGGCGGGGGGCAAAAAAAGAACAAACAGAAGCAAGGAGAGCCCGGCAGTCACTACTGTTATATCTGCATCAGGAATTTTCACCTCCAGAGAGCAGGTACCTGAAAAGTGCGCTGGGACGCGCTTAGGTGGGCGTGGTCGCACTTAATTATCTGTAAACTCCAGAGCTGGTGGGGAAACAATTTTAAGCTCCGGAGCTGGGAGCCATTTGCCGCGGAGTTTAGGGGTCGTGTACAAAGGGCCTATATGAATGGTCCCCCTGACCAAACTAATCAGAATTGAATTATTAAAATAAGCCCATTCAGGTTAGACCTTCCCAGAAATGGGGAGAGTTTGGGAGAGCAAAGAATAAATGTTTTAAATGAGGAGTCTACTTTGCCTTTTGCCTTCTTCTTACTGATGGCTCTTTGGGCTAACACGTTCTCCCATTGTTCTACATGGGATTGTGCCAACACAGGGGATGCTCAGATGGAAAATTATGAAACATTTAAAAAAAAACAGAAAAGAAAAGGCCAAGATCTGAAAACTCCCCATGAAATTGTTGATTCAGCTGCTTAGGTATCTGCACTATTTATTTAGCCCCTGATCTTTTGATGCTGCTACCTAAACTTAAATTTAAGGGAGAATCAGTGCTGCCTAACTTTGATTGGCCATGATCCACTGGGACATTGAGGTGGCGATGCTGTTTAGTCAGATCCATTGCAAGGCTTATTCTGCTAACTTAAGTAGACCATCACCCCTAACATCGGCATTTGCAGCTATGTTTCCATCCCACTGAACCTCCTACCGTGTAAGCAAACTACTGAATGACACTGTCTGTACAACCCAAGTCATATCCTCTTCTTCTGCCAGTTCCCATTTGTCACCTGGAAACCCATCCTACTTCATCAATTATTTCTCACTTACCTCTGGATCTCTCTGTGTAAAGGTAGCTGCATATTGTTTTCAATCCTGTTTCTCTGCCATTCAATTTGCTCTCCTTAGTTATTTCCAACTGGGGCCAAGAAGCTTTTCATTTCTATTTCATGTCACATTCCACTGAAGTTTCTCTGTAGGGAGTTTATTTATTTATTTAAAATATGTTTACCCCAACTTTCTCCTTATAGATTGCATCATCAAAAAGGACAACATTTAATACATAGAAAGAATAAGTGCAAAATTTTAAAAAGAATCAAAGTTTATATTTAAAACAGTCAATAAAATCAGTACTAAACAACACTTTTAAAAGCAGCAAGGCATGGCACACCATTTAAAGAAGCCCTCTCAGATAGCCAGTAACCAAGGGAAAGCATGCCTGAAGAGAAATGTCTTTGCTTGTGGAAGGATAGCAAAGGTGGAAAGTAGGGAATTCCAGAATCTGGGAACAGTGACAGAGAAGGCCATCTCTTATGCGAAGGTGGTGGGGTTGATAGAAAGTCCCCCTCTGATTTTCTTAAAACTTGCACAGGATCATAAATGGTTGTGGAGTGTATGGCCAAAAGTAGACCTCTGTCACTCAACCCTACTTCAAGGATGGGTATAATTTGACCACCCAATGTTTCGGACCATTAGAACCACAATCCTTGACTAGTAATTATGGCCAGTGGATCTGATAAGAGTTGTGGGCCATGCTATCTGAGATGCTGGGTGTCCGCCCATCTCCCCTACTTTCTCCTTCTTTGCTCTCTATACCTAGCACTATGACATGGTAGGACTACTTATCACATCTGACCAGGTTCAGAATTCTACTGAGTCACATGAAGGACTCAACTGCCAGGTTTCACATTGCTGCTTTACCATGAAATGAAATGATTCTGACAGAGACAGTTCATGGACTGTATCACGATGATCGGATCTCCTAATGGATCTAGGATACCATGAGATCTACCTCCATATCCACAAGCAGTTCTTCAGAAAGAACTGAGGCCACTTCTATGAAAGGCAAAGTCATTCATGCTCATTAAACATCGCTGACAATTTCTTATTTGCAAAAATAAATGCCAGTATCGATTGACACTGAGAAGATTTTCCACCCCCTAGAAAATTACAGTAATCTATTATGATGCCAATAGGTGATTTTAGATCCTGAAATTGCCCAGGGGAAGGAAGGCTTCAGGTGGCCATATGGAATACTCTAGGTGAGACTTATATTTTTCTTGTTCCTTAGACCTCCCAGTCCATATCTTACATTAACCTCTAGCTCCATAATGGAGTTTGTTTTGTAAGAAAGAAAGAAAGAAAGAAAGAAAGAAAGAAAGAAAGAAAGAAAGAAAGAAAGAAAAATGGAGATAACAGTTTTGAATTTTTAGATTTGCTTAAATCATAGCACCATCATGACTGTAGAAATGAAAAGAAGGTTCAATCATCAAGGTGTTGACTTCTTTGACGCTTCCCCCTCACCTGCCAATTCCTCTGAGTTCATGGGGGGGGGGGTAGGTGATGGGATTTTTCAGCCCTTCTCTTGAGGTCCAGCATTCCCTGTTCTTACACTCACTTACCAAAACCCATAATAATTAAAGCCTTTTGCCTACTGTTACAAAATTACAACTCCCATCATCACCATAAAGCACGAGAACTGGAAATGATGAGAACTGTTGTCCGACATAGAACTGAAAGCATTGGTTTAGAACAGCAGGCCTGTGTCTTGACTGAACATTGGCGGTTTTGAACACCCAAGGATCCAAATTTTCAGTTTGAGCATATGTGTGTGGAGAATTCTCTACACCAGGGCCACAAATATCAGGCAATGTCCCAATAAATAAACTAACAAAAATGAAACAAATAAGGTAGGTTATGATTTGTGGGGTTGGAGGATTGAAGATCTCAGATCTCCTGATCTTGATGACCCCTAGCAGCATACAGAGTTTAAAATATATATCTCCCTTCAAAACAGTGGGGTTGTTTTTGATAACTGGGGTGTATATGGGATTTAGCGGAAATGGGAAGTGTGAGAAAATGGCATCTACTAGCACATGCAGTCCACCAGCCAGATTCTGTTAAGAAACACACACACACACACACACACACACACACACACACCTTGAATCCTTTCCCTATCATTTCTAATCAAGCAGCAAAGGTCCTATGCAAGAAAATGTCATGTGTCAAATCTACCTGCCAGCCAATCTCTGCATGCAAAAGAGCTGAAACATTTGGGAGGAAGCGATGCCCTCGGTATCTTCTGAGTTAGATATTGGCAGGGCTGGCGGATCAGCCCAAAGTGCCAAAGTCCGGGAAACAGGCACGGCAAATGTACTGTGTTCCCACAACCAGATATGTGAATCACGGCACATACATTGTATAGTTCCAATCACGCATTGGCAGTGTGGGCAGGCAAAGACAAGCCAGAGCCAGATGCCGTAGACTTGTGCTTCGGCTGCCTGTTGAGACTTACACAGCGTGGAGCTTTTTAATAAGAATGGCTGCTGTCATGCTGCTGTAATAAGAAACATGTGTTTCCCTCCATTTATGGGAGAGAGGGGTCCTTTTGTTTCCAAGGGAAGGCAGCCTTCAAATGCCAATAAATCATGTCAGATTAAACATCTGAGTGTCAGTCTGGAATCTGGAATATAATCTTAATTCGTTACATTGCAACATTTTCCTTGCAAATAGGGGGCAAGCTGCAATACCCAGAGAGAGAGAGAGAGAGAGTTAAAAACATGCATGTTTTCCTTTAAAAGATGCCTAAGAAGAAATAATGTTTCAGAATGATGTAGTGCTTCTAATTCCATCTGCACTTCACATTAAACTGACTTTGTTGTTGAACTGTGTGCCCCCTCTTGAACCAGCAACAGAGCTCCAAAAACAGCAGGTGGGAGCAATCTATCTGTTTGTGCATGAACAGTAACAATCATTCTGCATGCACACAAGTGTGCTACAAATTTAGTAATTGCAAGTGGGCCATAATGGTCAACTGCCGTTGGCCAGTTCTCGACTGTAATGTTGTTTAACAGTGCAATTTCTGAAGCAATCTATTCAGCCACCAAAACACTGGGCCTGAGTTATTGGGGAAAATATTGATCAGGGAATTATAAAGTTGGCCGAGTGTAAAGGAATTGAGAACAAATGTGAGTTCTCCCTGGATCAATAAACGCCACCTGCTAATGTTGCACTGGTGAGCCATTGTCCCGCCAGATCATGTCAACTGTATGCAACATGGGGAATGGCAAGTTATTGTGGGAGTCTGGGTCCAGAACAGCTGAAGAGCCAAAGGTCACCCATCCCTGTGTTAATCAGTCAGGGTCAATGTCATAGAATCTCTTCTGGCTATGACATCTGGGACTGAGAGGTCAATCCCTGATTCCTACCCCCATCCCCCACCCTTGTCCCCACCTGCTGCCTCCACTTGGGGAATTTACTTTTGTTGCCTTGCACCTGTTTGTAAACTAGGTTAGTAGACTGTGTGCTGCTCTTATCATGGGATGCCATTGGTTTCATACCACACTCGATATACAACACTTGAACATCTTTTTAGGGTGCACAGTTCCTAGAAATGCCAAAGGGAATTTTGGGAAATACAGTTTTTCCAAAAAAAAAAAAAAAAAGGAATTGTTGCTATCCAAAAGCAAAGTGTTCTACTTATATCCCGCCCCATACCAAGTAGTCTCTGGACGGCTTAAAGTTTAATTACAGTATGCAGGCTACACATTGCCCACCCCCCAGCAAGCTGGGTGCTCATTTTACCAACCTTGGGAGGATGGAAGGCTGAGTCAACCGTGAGCCAGCTACCTGGGATTGAACCCCAGGTCATGAGCACAGTTTTACCCGCAGTACAGGCATTTAACCACTGTACCACGGGACTCCAATAAGCAGTGGTTCCAACCTTGGATCCCCACGTGTTCTTGGACTTCAGAAACATCTGGGGACCCACGGTTGGGAACCAATACACTAGAGAATCATGTGCTTCATTTGTGATTTTACGGTTTTCCCGATGCCAATTTGTTGCCACTGATCATGAATTCGCTCCATTTATTGCAAATGCAAAATCCGAGAGATCTGGGAAAGGGGGACTTGTCCAATGAAACACAGCCAACCATCCCATCCTCGCCAAGACGTGCATTCAGATGCTAAAATGTGCAGCAATCATCTTCCCCCAAAGAGGGAAAGGAAAATATATGGACATTCCATTGATTTGTTTTCTTGAATACCATTTTCTCCCTCTGGAGGGTATTGCATTGCCTGAACCAACAAAAGATCCCCTGTTGACCGCGTGTGCCTGCCTGGTGCCATTTTTAAGAGTAATGAATGCAGGACTTAATTGGGATAAATTGAAGTGATATTAACATTTGCCATAAAAGTCAATAAAACTGTGCTAGACAAAAAGCTGTTTCAACAAGAGATAACAAGGATGTCAAGGCTTCAAAATAATCTCCTAACCATTACAGTCATAATCTTAATTCCCCCCCTCCTTGCATTGATAAAATGTTTTCCATAAAGTAAGATCAATTTTGCAAGCAGAGAAGGAACATGCTAAAGAAATGCCGCCAGCTTGCTGGAGGAATAAGTAGGTTAACACGAGGGTCGTAACCGTTTCACAAGATATCTCAGGAGATAAGAGAGCTCTCTTCAATCAAGTGCACAGTTCCCCCCCCTTCTGCAGAGTTAATTAGTGGATACCATCTGATGCACATGGGGTGGGGGTGGGGAGTGTTCACACCAGAGTGGCACCATGTTATCAACTGGGGGGGGTAGCCATCTACTTTCTCTTGACTTTTCCTCTCATCTCCCTCCCAACCCAATGGTTCCTAGTGGAAAAGTAGGCTGTGCTTCCTTAGAATTTGTACAGATCACTTCAGGAAACTTTTGAAAAGTGGTCATATGACCAAGGGAAACCTCTCCCCCCCCCCTCAAAGAGCGAGGGAAAGAATTGCAAAGGCCAACAGTTTCCCACTATCTCAGATCCCGGGCCCCAAACCCAAGACTACGGCAAGGGCACTGTGCGATCTCAGGGGGCAGGTCCTTGGGCAAGGAAGACAAAAGTTTGAAGAGGGAGCCCCCCCCCAACTCCACAGTTTTGTCCCACTGCTGGTGGGGGTTGTACATTTTCTGGGATTTTAGCTGGTACCCAAAGACTTCCTAGACAGGCTGAGCATTATGCCGTCTGTACATTCCTCTGATACTCTGAGCAAACATTCCTCTATCAAAACCTGCCCCCTTTCTATTATTGTAGTTCTGAGCTGTGAAATACATAACGCTGGGTTCAGATTTGCCATCTAAGCTGCTTCTAGTGTATATAATGCAAAAATCTGTGCACCTTTAACTCCCCAAGAAGATCAGGGGTGATAACACACATGGTTGTCCCTTTACATCTGATAATATCCTTACGAGGCTAAGAGGTTAAGAGACAGAAAGACAGGTAAAGAGGAGACAGATAAGTACATACATAGGCTGGGCAGGTTATGAAAATCTCAAAATAAAGAAAGCAGTTTATGGTAAGATGCAATTTAAAACAATCAAATTGCACTTAAAACAACTCCAGTTATTAAAACAAGGAGCACAATAAGGCAATTGAGTCTTTAAACATGAAGGGAGAGCCATTTTAGGATTTTCACATCAAAAGCCTGGTGAAATTAAAAGGCTTTGGTTAACACACCGTCCCCCTCACTCACACATCTTCTGTCATTTCTCTGTCATTTTCAGCCAGATTTTTCCACCAATATGGCTCCTGTTCATATGCCAAGTACACAATTTAAACAAGCCAGGAAAGATAGACAGCTGTCTTGATAGTCAGGGAGTGAGAGAAAATACAAAATAAATAGGCAGGGACTCTGAATGTCATTGGTTGCTGGATTATTTTGGTTTTCTGTGTTTCATACCTACTTGATCCAGAACATTCTCTGACATGGGGCAATTAGTTTAGACAGCATGCCCATGACCCAAATTTCAGTTCAATCTATCTAAGTCATAAACTATTTTTTAAAAACTAGTTATAAAAACAAAAACCAGGAATCAAACATTTACGGTCATTTTAATGTCAAATATTTTTCCCCAAAAAAATCATTTCTAATTTTTCCAGTCACTCACTTTTCATTCTATCCATGCATTAATTCATTTCATTCTATAACAAATGTTCTCCCTCAAAAGAGCTACACGTTATGTATGAAGGTGCCGATTCAGTAAAGAGGCTAGTGAGGGAAGATAATGCAATAGGGCTTTATTACTGTTTTAGGAAAAGCCATCTTCCTATACTACTGGGTTGAATAAGCATCCATTATAGAAGGCTAGATTTAAAACATAACTCTTGTGCAAATCAAGAGAGCCTACGTTGATCAATTTTGTAAAACAAAAAGGGAAGGAAGGAAGGAAGGAAAGAAGGAAGGAAGGAAAGAACTCAGAAAGAAAGAAAGAACTCAGAAAGAACTCAGAAAGAACTCAGAAAGAACTCGAAAGAAAGAAAGAAAGAAAGAAAGAAAGAAAGAAAGAAAGAAAGAAAGAAAGAAAAGCTGAGAACCATCCTTCACCCAATGCTTTCACTTCTATAGTTTTCAGGTAAGGTGCAACACACAGTTAGATACACAGTGTGAATGTTCACTTCCTTGATCTTAATTCCTATCACATCTCTCTGTACCCCCCCCAAATAAATAATCAAAAAACTAAATTAAACAACTCATCCCAATGTACCCCAAATATGTCCTATTCCAGCTGTGTCTGTCTTGATGTTGCTGAACACAAGAGATCCAAAGGTCAGTTCCATGAGCCACCTTTCTCCATGTGTGTTCCCATGAACAAGCATGGCCTCTACTCAACTTCTTTGAGCATGCCATGTTTCATCCAACAATCACTCTGTGTGTTTTGCTGGCTTAGAACAAATCTTAATAAATTGGAATAGGAAAGATTTGATAACTGGAATTCCGGCAGTCAGTTCCGGAACCATGAAACGGGGTTGGTTCGAGGTGAACGGTGTCCAGAACCCATCTCCACTTCATTTGCTTTCTTGTTTTTCCAGAGTCAGTGCCCATGGCAGTCATCATAGGTGTGGCAGTCGGAGCTGGTGTGGCATTCTTGGTACTAATGGCCACCATCGTGGCCTTCTGTTGTGCTCGCTCGCAGAGAAGTAAGTTTCTTTTTTTAAAACTTTTTTTAATCTTGATCTTTAGTCTGTGACTAAATTGCACTGGTGGTTTGGAAGACCTTCTCTGGCTAAAGACTACACAAGGATCCAATGGATTTGTGCAGCATAATATCGCTTCTCACAATGTCTTCAATGGTCCCCTCAGTCCCAATCTCTTGACTATGGTAACCACATTGCACCTGCAATCATGACATGTACTTGGAGGCATCTAGGATGGAGAGGAATGGACCTCACTTGAGCGGAAAGGGGTTTAGACATGTGCATAGGACAGGCATGTCCAGACTTTGGCCCTCCTGATGTTTTGGACCACAACTCCCAGAATTCTAAGCTTAGATTGCCAATGGCAAAGGACTGTGGGAGTTGCTGTCCAAAACATCTGTAAGGCTGAAGTTTGGACATGCCTGGCATAGGACATCTGGTAGATCAGTGGTGGAGAAGACTTGAGCTGGTTCCATCTTCTCCTAATGAATAGATCTGCCTGCAGAAGATTACATTTTTAATTCCTGGTATTCTAGGTAATTCTGAGAAAGACCTCTGTCTCAAACACTTAAGAGTTACTACCAGTCAGTGGACTGTGTGAAGACAACTCACCATTTGTCCATGCAATACACAGGGGGCAAATTAGGACAGAAACATATGCCAGAGCATACACTAGTTACAACGCTTAGTATGTCAACTTTGGTTGTATGAACTGTTATAGAATAAAACAAATCGAGAGTCGGGGGTTTTGAGAAGAAATTTCGTGCTATATGATCCTGTGCAACCAATGAACCAAATTGGGGAACACACATTAACAATGTCTATTTTTGTGGATGTTTCTTTTTTTTACCTTTCTACCATTAGTGGCTGAGGGCTCCAGTATTTGCATTCTAGTGTTTAAAAAGAACAATATGAATTTGGATAGCAGATTCACAAAATGCTGCTGCTGTTCTAAGCGGTATAGAGGGAATGCGGAACACTGATGATAGAACAGATTCCCAGCTTGCTATCAATTTAAAAGCAATAATAAGGCATTGGGCAGAATTCTCCCAGGAACCTATGCTGACATACTGTAAGTTTAATATAAATTGTGGAGGCAAATTGGTGCTAATTAACCATTTGATGCTTTCAAGAATGCAAGTGTCAACTTATTAATTAGCGACAATATTACACCATTCCTCTGATTCCATTGTTAATCCCTAACAGGATTCTGACCTGTTATTTTTAAAAGCACCCAACAGCCAGTTCATCCTACATCCTCCAACAAATAAACAATCTAGATATTGTCTATCGATATGAACTCAAAACCTGTTTTGAGAGCCAAATGCACAGTGAAAATGTAGCATATAAATGCTGAAATAATACAACTACCTTTAGATGTCTCTCTCTCCCTCCCTCTCTCTCTCTCTCTCTCTCTCTCTCTCACACACACACACACACACACACACACACACACACACACCACAACAACAACAACAACAACAACAACAACAGCAGCAGCAGCAACAACAGCAACAACACAGTCTCTGAAGGGTTTTCCTTCACTTATGCATGCTAGATTTGAGGAGAAGCATTTATCCAAGTGTTCGTCACCACTATTCAGCAAGTATGCATCAAATTCAGCAGCAGGTGTTCAATCTGCTAAACATTTTAGTGCTGTCCAACACACACGCAGCATGAACTTGCCCAAAAGGCTTGGCCGAGTCAAGGCGAAACCAAACTCAGCAAGGTGCTTTGCATGCCAGTGCTTAGAGAAGAAGGCCCTGGCTCACTAGAGAACCAAAAAGCAAAATCAAACAAAGCAGCAAAAGGTTACAGAACAAACTGGCTGCACAGTTTTTGCTTTGTGTGCTCGTTTTTCACTCAACAAAGTACGAATGAAAGCCCCCAAATCTGCTCAACCACCCTGCCATTTTAAGGCTGCTCCTACTTGGCAGATACCTGTCTCATTCTTGCATGCAAAGAAAAACAGGCTGAACATTCTTTTGCCTCCCTTATGAAGGCAGCAACCCTATACTGTGAATTAGCCTGCTGTTGGCTTTTGATTGGACATTGGACAGTAAAACACCAGGTGACATTTGCACGTCTGATCGCTCAGGCATGGAACCTGGATAGAACTACCAAACTGGAAGGGATATGTAAAAGCTGTTTTGGGGGGAAGGCAGTATAGACAGTAAATAAATAGATAAATCAACAGCAGGAAATGGGCATGTCCCATAACAGATGACTTGGTCCTAAATGTAGCCATTAGAGATGGGCACGAAACGAGCAATTTTTCGTTTTCATTTTCGTTTTTTCATTTCGTTACGTAACGAAACAAAAAACGAATTTTGTCTCCAAAATGAAACAAACCGAACTGAAACAACAGAAATTTTGTCCTTCGTTTCGTTTTCATTGCGGCAAATACATTGAACTATAATGAATGCTAACGAAACAGCAATTTTTCATTTTCGTTATCGTTTTTCGTTTCATTACGTAACGAAACGAAAACAAATTTTTTTGCAAAAAATTCACAAAAAACGAAAACGAAATGAAACGTACCCCCTAAATGACAAATGACAAACAAAACACCATTTTTGAGTCATGCCCATCTCTAGTAGCCATGCAAGAGACAGTTTTGTAAATGGTCGGTAATCGTTAGTGCTTTCTGTATTTGATTTCCTTGTGAGCTCCCTGTCTACCATCCCCATCCCATCCCTTAGTAGGGGTGAGTGTAGATGCCTGAACTTTGGCTAACACTTGCTAATGAACTGAGCTATGCTCTGTGAAAATATTCATTGTTATTGACATATTTGGCCAGTATCCACTTGGGAGTTTCCTTGTGTGCAACATAAGGTGTGATCAGAGGGCAATAAAAGATCACATCTAATTGCACTGGAAAGAGTCTCTTTTATAGTGAACAATCCTCCTTAAAGCAACTTTTCTTCAGGACAGATCCAAAAAAGAGGAGCCCTGCGGCTGGACCAACAAAAGTTTGGATGGGGCCCAGAGTAGGGTTAGGTTGGTTTGCTATTTCCTGTGCATTATCTGGTTGCCAGAAAGCAGGCTGCCTTGCAAGTGGTCCATGAGTGAGCTAAATCATTGCCTGACCAACCCTAACATTGTGGGAGTTGTTGCAACCAGTCCTCCAACAGGTATGTCATTAAATAGCATAGCCACTTATGAAGAGTAAGGGCCTTTTCACACGACCCCTAAGATCCGCTGGCCACTTAAATTCAGACCAGAGACCTTAGGGGTTCATTGCTCTTCCTTCCTCCCCACCACTCCGCACCTGTCTACTGAGGGGAGGGAGGAAGAAAGTGGGAGAGACTCACCTCGGAGAAGCTGCCGGAGCTCCGATTCCTTCTCTTTGTTTGCTTTTTTTTTGCTCTCACCCCTTCTCTTAAAGGGACGGGAGGCAAAAAAAAAAAAAAACAGAAGCCAGGAGAGCCCCGCACTGACCAGATTAAATCCGGACCTGGCGATTTTCACCTCCAGAGAGAAGGTACAAGAAAAGTGTGCTGGGTTGCGCTTAGGTGGGCGGGGTCGCACTTAATTGTCTGCAAACTCCAGAGCTGGTGGGGAAACATTTTTAAGCTCCGGAGCTTGCAGCCATTTGCAGCGGAGCTTAGGGGTCGTGTATAAACGCCCTAAGTTGCACTCAGAGAAGTCTTTGACGGGTTGCTGGTCTTTGTCTATAAGGAACCACAGGAGTTGTGTGTTTTGTTTTGTTTTGTTGGCTTTTCCCTTGGGAACAGGAAGCCAATATAATTAAAAGACAATGTCTTCCTATTCACCAACCTACCATTCGATGTTGCATAAACCAGCAGCAACATGAATATAACCACACAGTTAAAAAAAACACTGTTTGCCTTTTCATGGAATCACCATATCGGATCATGGGATGGACGAGCTCACATTTAATTTGTAATGGCACCACCCACCCCATCGGAAAATGATGTCTAGCTTTTTTTAAACATGGGAAGCATGGATTAATCTCGTGGTGCAGTGGTTAAATGCCTGTACTGCAGGTAAAACTGTGCTCACGACCTGGGGTTCTATCCCAGGTAGCCGGCTCATGGTTGACTCAGCCTTCCATCCTTCCAAGGTCGGTAAAATGAGTACCCAGCTTGCTGGGCGGGGGGCAATGTGTAGCCTGCATACTGTAATTAAAAACTGTAAACTGCCCAGAGACTACTTGAAGTGGTATGGGGTGGTATATAAGCAGAACACTTTGCTTTTTTGCTCTTTAGGAACATTTTCCCTTTATCATGGACTCCATACAAAAGATGCCTTGTCTGTATATGTTGCTCTGTTTCCCACCAGCAGGGATTAGAAAGGCTATATGTTTAAATGAATTAAATATTTGGATCCCTTGTCAGGCATGTAGTGCTTTAGTGCTGAGTTGGAGAAGCAGATGTTAAAATAAACATCACAAATGGAAGAAAAGGAACTAGGAGGTAAAAAAGAGCTGTCTCATTAGGAGAAGAAAAGGGAGGGAAGGAAAAAAAACCTATAGAGAATGTTGGCTGAATGAACAGGGATCAAACCATCAGGGGAAGAAAGACTGATTGTTCTGAACTTCTAAGACAGCACAAGAGAGTAAGCGGTCCTCAGTGGTGCTTCTAACTGGAAGGATAGCAAGAGACAAATAAGCCGCACATGATACAAAGTCCTTGTGTTGTGTTGCCAATGAATTAAAACAAAAAAGTTGGTTCTTTCTGGATGGTTTGCAAAGAAATCAAAAAGCCCCTTCTCTCCCTGGATTTGTTTAATGAGTGGTTGGACTTGCAAACCAGCTTGATTCTAAGAGCAATAATAATATCTGCCTCCATCGTTCCTCCGCCCCTTCACAACTCTCCCAAGCTCCGTCAGTGGGTCTTTCAGTATTAGAAAATTAAATCTCCAGCAGACCAGCAGTCATTAATCTTGTATTTTGTTAAGGTTTTTTTGGACGGACAGCTGCATGGCGCAGACCTGAGATGAGGCCAATTTAATTTGCAGGAATCATTCAGAGATGATCCACCATTCAAGCTCTCTCGATGGAAATTGGGCCAACTCATCATTATAGTGTCAATGGTCAGGCATAATCAGTCTAGTTTGCATACTTCCACTCCTCACCTTTATGCCTCTTTTTCTTTCCCCCTTCCCTCCCCAAAAATGTAGCTACACAATGGCTTTCCTCTGACTCTAGAAACGAGAGAACATGTGGCTCATTACCTCCACACAGTATTAGATGGAATCAGATGATGCTGGGTTCTTTGCAGGGCACATCATCTAAAATTGGTGTGTGTGATGGTGGCAGATCAAGAATGCAGTAATGATGCCAAAGTTCTGATTAGGAAGTGAAGCCAGGATTTGAAATAACTGGTCATTAGGAAGGTGGAACCTTACTGGAATATCTAACCACAGTTCAGGGTCTACATATCTCAGTACAAAAATAGCCAAGATACAGAAACGTGAACAACAGTAGCGTGGAAGAGGACAGTGGAAGTACTTCTTTCAATTCCAGGTGTTTGCTGTTCTTACCGTGTCCTAGCTGAGCTTCAAAATTTGTATTTTAAATTAAAGCAAATGAAGTTGATTGATAGGCCCTCATTCAGATCCTGGGGGGAGAGGTATTTATGTGTTTTTGTAAAAGAGGATGGCAATACAGGGCGTTTATACACGACCCCTAAACTCCGGGGCAAATGGCTCCCAGCTCCGGAGATTAAAAATGTTTACCCACCAGCTCCGGAGTTAACAGGAAATTAAGTGCAACCCCGCCCACTTTAGCGCGTCCCAGCGCAGCTTTCAGGTACCTGCTTTTTGGATGTGACAAATATTTGATCCGGTGTAAGGATAGTGAGTGCGGGGCTCTCCTGGCTTCTGTTTGTTCTTTTTTTGCACCCCGCCCCTTTAAGAGATCTGAATGCTGCCGGGAACAAAACTGAGGTAAACCGGCATTCTTTTCTTTCTTTTTTCTCCCTCCCTCACGCAGCCAGCAACCAGGAAGTGCGGAGGGGGGTGGGGACAGAGGAAGAGCGACGAACCCCTAAGATCTCTGGTCCGAATTTAAGTGGCCAGTGGATCTTAGGGGTCTTGTAAAAAGGCCCATAGATTCACAAATAATTAGCTGCTTCTTGCTAATTATTTTTCCAAATGATGAAAACATGCCCACAACTGTAACTTAAAGAGGGATAACTTTACTTGTTTTGCAGTGTAATTGTAACTTTTCTGTTACTTTTGTAGTTACAGTTGTGTGACGCCACTAAATGATGGAGGAAGGTTGTCCTAGTTCAATTAGTGGCTCATGCTTATGCCTCCTACTGCTGCCTTGTGCACTCGCTGAAAGAGACACACTCGACACTTATCTACCACCTGCTTTATAGAGCTGCTAATGATATAGTTTAAAAATACAATGAGGTTGTAACTGGGCTTCTCAGATATACCATCACCATCCCATCCACTACTAAAAAAAATTCTAAAATCTAGGGCAGTACATAAAATTGACCATTAAGCTTCATTGGCTGCTAGCTTGAAAGCCTAACCAAAGAGGCATTCTTACGGCCTTCCTTAAAGAGCCATTTGAACTGATCTGGTGGATGTCTTTTGGGGAAAGAACATCACAAACAAACATGAACCAAACTTACTTTGATTGAGAGGACTTGTGAGAATCATGGCACCAGGGCTTTTCTTCCCATGAAGATATCTATGATTAAAGCTGAGGAAAAGGGAAGGCACATCTTGTTTTGTTTTTTATCTTAGACAACTGATTGGTCATCTCACTTTGTACTGCCAACCCAGCAGGCGCTACATAGATGTGTTACTGGGGAAGAGAGCCCAATTATTCCTCTCTAGGGCAAGTGAAAGTTGCCACAAAATTGACCCCATTCTCAAAACTCTGTGTCATCTGCAGTGCTGTCACATACTTCCCATGAAAGAATCACACACACAATTCAAAATCAACAGTCTTAATTTAAATAAACCATGGTTTTATTAAACCAGGAACAATTGCTGTGCATGCTTATTCTCCCAATCCTCTCTTCTGTCTCTTCTCTCATTTTCTTGTGCATTGAAGAAGATTTTTTTTTGTTTACCACCCAACCAAGACAATCTTTGTGGAGACAATCTTTCTGTACTCTCCAGAAATACAGGAACCCAGCCCTACTTTCACACTTCCCTTTGTAAACAAAATTTAAGGCACAGCTTTCTAGTTCAGATTTAATGCTAAGCAACACTTTAACAATATTGAAACCAAACAGATGAGGTGAAAGAATAACAGTACACATGATCTACAAGTCCGTCTCTTGTTCCTTTAGTTACAAATAATGATTTATTACACCGAGACCATTATGAAAGGAGTCAGACATCTACCTTCAGACAAGCAGAAATCCATCCCATTTTCTCTGCTCAAACATGCATAAACCCTTTCAGCCCATAAAATTCAAAGCAACTTATGACAAGCTGAAAATGGGTGGCTCACCAGAAGGTTACTCAAAATCTGTAGCTGTCATGTCCCATCAAGCTGTTTTCAACCTAGGGCCGTCCTATGAACTAACTGTGTGCAAAATATCCCATCATAAACAATGCTACTCAGGCCTTGCAAACTAAAGGCTGTGACAGTTCGCAAAGTTTATTCTAAACTATCAAAGTGTGGAGGCTAGAACAGATGTTGGCAATTAAACAACACACAACGAACTATTTCTACGCCCTTTTTCAATACCACAAAATAGTTTATATTTTTTAATTGTTATTCTTGTTGTTTTGTAACCACCCTATCAAGTTGGTTAGGATGTCGGGAAGTGATAGTAGAGATACATAGAGACACTCTTAAAATGCCAACTATTTATAGATCAGACTGTTGCCATTAATTGAGCAATTACATTAAATGGTACAATGCAGACTGCTGTGTGTAGCTCGCTAACCCTAACCCTAACCCTGTACTTCCACAGGTAGAAAATATCAGTTTAGGCTAGTGTTTCTAATCCCCTCTCCCTTCCTTCCTTCCTTTCTCCCTCCCTCACCCAAACTATCCTACAGCACTTACTTTCAGTTCCTCCCGTCTCTGTGCATGGTGCAGAGAGAAAACTCTAGCCCAGTCTTGCCAAAGAACCAGGTTTCCCACCCTCTTATTTTATTATTTATTTTATTTAAATACTTATATCCCGCTCCATCTTCCCGACGGGAACTCTGGGCGGCTAACAACGCAAAAAGCTAAAAAGCTAAAAAGGCTAAAAAGCTAAAAATAGCAAGGCCACCAAGCAAGGGCAGCGGAGGGCAAGATGGCGGCAAACGGTTAGGAGCAAAGAAAAAAAGAGAAACTAACTAATAAGGACACCATATGCTTCTTTGAAGAGGAAGGTCTTCAAAGCCCTCTTAAAGGCAGGCAGGGACTCCAGCAGGCGCAGCTCAGGAGGGAGATGGTTCCAGAGCGAGGGCCCCACCACAGAGAAGGCGCGGTTCCGCGTACGCGTTTTCCGCGCCTCTCTGGGTGTGGCCACTCTCAAGGAGCGCGCCTGCGAGGATCTCGTGGGTCTGGATCCGGATGCCCTCAGGGAGATGCGCTCTGCCAGGTATCCTGGTCCCAAGCCGTGGAGGGCCTTGAAAACCAAGACCAGAACCTTGAACCTGATCCGGAAGACAACGGGAAGCCAATGCAGGCGGACCAGGACTGGGGTGATGTGCTCGAATCTACGAGCACCCACCACCAGCCTGGCCGCCGCATTTTGCACCCGCTGTAACCTCCGGACCAGGGTCAAGGGCAACCCCACGTAGAGGGCATTGCAATAGTTGATCCTCGAGATCACCAGGGCCTGCACGACTGTCCTCAGGGAGGACTCGTCAAGAGAGGTTTCCCCCCAAAACACCACTTCTTCATTTTACCCAGAGTCTTCTTATCTTGGAGGAATCAGTCCATGAGCAAGTTTCCATTAATAAGCCACCTGGATAGTATCTGGTTCCATTCTGTGGCTAATCCTGTGGTTATACATCTAGGGAAGGTGTCAGATCAGCAGTAGTGGTGGCCAGTCCCAGTGATAGCAATGTGACTGTTGCATTTTAAAGGCTCCCTCCTCTATCCTGAGGCTCTGAAATGTTTCCCAAGAGCAAAAAAAGAAGCCTGAACAAGTCTCAGAACCTAAAATAGAGGTGGTGGTGGTGTTTAGGAAGTCCTTAATCAGTGCAAGTTAAATGTTTTCAGCCTACCAAGCCAAGTTTTGCCAGACCTCCAAGTTTCACAACAGGATTTTTCTCAATAAATGCCTTCAACCATTAAAAAGCAAAACAAATACAATGAAAATATTTATTTATTTGACTTTTATGCTGTCCATCTGGCAGTCATGGCCACTCACAGTATACAATGAGTTTGCCAAAGACAGAAACTACAAAGATAACAAAAATTTAAAAAATACAATACATAGTCCTATAGGCCCAAGACAAAAAGACAAAAATGAGGTGAAATACAGTGACTAGTTCCTTCCTAGCCTGTGATCATTTTCACCTCTTCCATGTTGCACATGTCACAGAAACAGTGTGTGATCAAACGTATTAGAATGAAGTGTATCTTGTTGACTAATAACAGTGAAAATTAAGTTAACAAAGTCCTAGGAAATCTCCAGTCAGGAAAAAAAGTGGAACAGTTTGTGATGCCTTTCACAATTCTGGCATTAACAACATAGCCCAGTCTTTGGAAAACCCAGGAGGGAGTGGACACATCTTTCAGTGGAGGCAGGCAGAAAAGTTTGTCACTCTATGGAACAGATGATTTTGAAATGAATTCAGGTTCAGATTGACTCCATGAAAGGACAATGTTTTTAGAAGAGCTTCTCTTGGTTGTGTAACTGCTTTTGGAACAACGTTTTGGTAGTAGTACTGGTGCAATGGAGTGCTTCTTCCCCCCTCTGTTTTTGTTTGTGTGTTATTTTAGAAATAGCAATAAACAAAGCAGGAGGGGGGACTTAACCGCCACGAAGAATGCACAAATGAGCATCCCAAGGGAAGAAATGGGGCATTGTTTTCAAACCACTTCAGCTCACTAACCAGCTACAGCATTACATAAAATGTACCTGAGGGACTTCATTGCATTGCTTTCCCAGGGTAGACCCTGAGTGGCCTAGCAAGAACATTGGAGTGGGGGGGGGGGGAGAGAGAGACATCTTGACGCTCTCAAAAATCTGCCTGCTCACCGGCTCCACTTTTTTGGCTAAGAGTGAGGGCGGTGTGTGTGTGAGTAAACTAATGATGGGTCACGTTTGGTTGAGCAGGCATCACAGAAAGCTCTTCCTGCTACTGTTTTAATGAGAAAAAGCAAAAGGCGTTGCAAGAAAATTGTGTATACAGTGGAGAGCTTCCCCAGGGGACCTCTTTTAACAGGTTTCGTACACATCTATTCTTGTTTTCTGGATTGCATTACAAGCCGTGAGTTACTTAAAGAGTATTGTCCCTTAAAAGATGTCTCTCTAAGGCCATAATTGGCTTTCCCTTGTGATAAGTGTTTAAAGCTTTGGCGACTGGCTTATTATTCCTGTTCTTGGACAGGAAACAAGAATAAAACAATCATAACCCACAACAAAATTGGGGTTAAAAGGATGTCAACACAGAGCATAGAGACACTATTTCTCGTACCATGAACTTTGGAAAATCCCATCATGGTATGTACTTCAGACTGGGATGTCTGTTGAGTCCATTCCTCCAATTCCTCAGGAACAATGGAGTCAGTCAAATAGTGATTTTGGAACCCATTATCAAGAGAAACATAGAAGAAAAAAGAAAACTAATAAGTTATGTCTTGATCTGCCTGGTGGCACTAAATGTCAGTTAAGAAACCTTTGCAAGGATGCTCATTCTGATACACTCCAGATATTAGTAACCTGGGTTCTTCTTACCCTGTGACCCCTAAACTTCCTGTATTTACTTTCTTGTCTCCATCCCAAACATCCACATCCTTTTGATATCTTGAATAAAAGCAAAATGACTGGCTGTTTTTGAGATGTAGTTCATAAGACTCTGTGCATTAGCAGGGTGTGGCAGGCTAGTGCAGAGTTTATGGAGAGAACCTCTCCTGAAACCTGCAACTGGGACAGGAGAAAAAGCCCTCAAGTATCTGCCCAAATCCACAGATGATCTTCAGAGGCCTTCCTCTAGATACAACACATGACTGCAATAGTGGGTCTTGTCTAACTACTTCGGTCTCCATGCCCCATCAGGCATTTATGCTTAACAAGTATTCTAGATGCCCCAAGTTCTGGAAAATGCTGATGTCGATCTACGAATTCAGACAGGTCAATGAGGATATCAACATGGGAATGCATTCAGAGAGGGCAATGAAGATCCTAATTTATTTTTTCATCAGATTTTTATACCACCCATCTGGCAGAGAGGTCACTCTGGGCAGTTCTGGAAACAGGTCAGATCTGGAAATTGAGCCCACTGACAAACACCTGAGGGAGTTGAGTGTGCTTAGTCTGGAGATGAAAAGGTTGAAATGGGTTAGGACAGCTTTTTTCAAATATCTGAAGGGATGCCCTGTAGACTATGGAGCGGGCTGGTTTTCTGATATTCCAGAATACAAGAGGCAAACTTCTTCAAGTGCCATGTCCTTGTAGAACGTTGGCGATCAGTAGCCTGACCTGGTTTCTAACAGAGCAGCTGTGCTCACTGCGGCCCATTGCCTTAAGTTCGTAAGCCGGAATGTTCTTCTACACCCCAGGCCACGGTTCCCATCTAGTTTTCCTTGAAAGGTAACTTGCAGCAGATGGTATTTCTTATTGCACATTATGTGTCCGAAATAGTGCAATTTTCTTCTCTTTAGAGTATTGAGGATTTCTAACATTTTAATCATGCACTGTAATACAGCCACCTTAGTGACTCTGGCTGTCCAAGGTATCCTCCGAGCCAAACCAGCAGGTTAAAATTACAAGAAAGGACATTCCAATCTAATATTAGGAAGAGTATCCTCCTAGTGAACAATTAACCTGTACAAGGTGGCGATTTATCCTTTAGTGGAGTTTCTAAGCAGAGGTTGTGTGACCATCTGTCAGAGACGCTTTGGCTGTTGGTTTCTTCCATTGGCATCAGATTAGATTAGATGACCATTATAGATCCTGCTTCATGTGCAGTGGTATGACCAGCGCACTGAATTATGCTTAGGTGATACACAGAGGATTCCATTATGTGGACTTCTCACGTTGACATCTTCCGGTCTCTGCTGAACCACCTTGTTGCAATGTTTCTGTCTTTTTTTTCCCTGACACATTTGTCAACATACTTATGTGCCAAAGTAGCATTGTGAGAAGTGTCAGCCTCTTTTAAGACACAAAGGCAGAAACCGCTGCTCGACGTCATTCTTTCAAACGCTCTGCCAGTCTATCTTTGCCTCTTGGTACCCACAAGCATCCTCTTGTTTGGCTGATAGACGGAACAGCAGACACATGAACACTTGAGTTACTGTCTCCCATAAAGTACTCCATCTTTCAAAAACCATCCAGAGAAATGATTCATTGCCTGTCACTTGGCAGCATGCATTATTGATAGCAACTTCAAAACAGCTCCCCTTCCAGTGTGTCTCCAGATTAGCTTGTAAAGGACCCCCTTCTGCCTACACATTTGAGCAGTTACTTCCCCTGTTACCTTCAGAAAAAAGTGGAGGGAAGGATGCTTTTTAAAGTCCTTCCCTTCTCATCTCCACCCATGTGTTGTAAGCAAATAGGAAATTGGAAATACCAAAATAAACAATGAAATTAAATCCAATTCTGCAAATGCTTACCACTTAAAAGTGGTGTGCAGAACCCACCAGATTGCTCTTTGTGTGTATTGTACTCAGATCCATCGTGCAGAAGATGCAATCATACACAGTTGTTCTTCTCTGCATTTCATGGATACAAGGTGGCCAACATTCTCCTGCCACGTCAGGCAGGTACTCTCAGAACTCCTACATAGCTCAGTGGTTTAGATTTCCCAGACTGCGAGGTTGATTCCCCATTGTGCCTCTGGCCATGGGCTGGACTTGATTATCTATACCAGTGGTTCTCAACCTGTGAGTCCCCAGATGTTCCTGGACTGCAACACCCAGAAACCCCTTCCAGCACAGTGAGTGGTGGAGGCTTCTGGGAATTGAAGTCCAGGAACATATGGGGACCCACAGGTTGAGAACAACTGATCTATACAGTCCCTTCCAGATCTGCACTACTTCTTCTTCTTCTTCTTCTTCTTCTTCTTCTTCTTCTTCTTCTTCTTCTTCTTCTTCTTCTTCTTCTTCTTCTTCTTCATTGTTATTATTATTATTATCATCATCATCATGCCGTGGCTGTGTGAGCAGCCCTAAAGGATGTGCAAGGGTGAAAGTGGTGGCCACTAAAGATGGGCATAGATCTGAACAAGATGATTCAGGGTTAGCCATGAACCACAAAACTACCACAAATCAACCAGAAACCCAAGCCAGATTACAGTTCAGTTCTCACTTTGTATCTGTTGCCAGGTGGGCTACCTGGTCCTGTCATGCCTCCACTACGGTGCCATGCAGCCATTGTCCCTGATCACAAAAGGAGGAGAGAGCAACATACTCAGTACAAAGGAGAGAAACTCCTGTTCCTGTTTCCACAATTAGCTGTCACCAAGAAGGACAAGGCAAAGTCAGTTAGCTGATCCCACCTGCCTGGCATGCAGGGCTATCTGCGTGAGCATAGACCCATGTGCACTTTAGGAAAAGTAGGAGGGTGCCAAGCAAACGCCATGGGCATGGGATCACAAAGAGTCAGTCATGACTGTAATGACACAACAACTCCAAAGAATGATTTCCAGAATTTGTAGGAATTTTCTTCTCTGAAGAAAACCGCCCAGAGTTCCCTTTGGGGGAAATTGGTCGTGGTATACAAATGCAAAAATAAATAAATAAATAAATAAATTCCCATTCCCCTTCGTTTCAACAAAACTTCTACAGAACCTCCTGAAGGTTCTTGCTATCTCAAATGAAACAAAGAAACGCGCCCCTCCTGATCTGTGAGAAAAAATATCAATTCAGTGTTGGGTAATAACCTTTATGGCATTGCTGAAACATCCTTAAAAGGGAGACCTCAGGTTGTTGGGCATTATCGAGTGTGAGCTTGGGATGGAGGAAGAAGAAATGGAAAAGTTCAAATATCTCTATGATCCTGACTAGATATTTGAACCATGCAATCTGAAGTTGAAACAAAGGTGCAGAATTGAGGCTAGAAGCTTGAAGAACTGGAGGTTTGTGAGGTTTCCTCTCTCTATAAACAAAGACCTCCATTTTCAGAAACAAAGAGCTACTGGACCGGTTGCTCACTCCTTCTTCAATTTTAAAAGATATTTTATGGGTGCGTGTTCTGTGCCATCAGGTCAGTTCTGACTTACTGTGACCCTGAGAAGGTTTTCAAGGGAATTGAGGTGTTTAAGAAGTGTTTTCAGTTCTACCTCTACCACCAAGTTTCCATTGGAAGAGCGGGGGAATTGAACCCAGGTCTCCTGAGTTAAGCTACACAGGGTATAAATACAGGCAATGTATTATCCAACTCTTTGGATTTTGCTTCTCAAAGATTATGTCTGAGTCCCCAGGGTCTAAAATACTGCCGTCCTCAACAGCATCCAAGTGCAAAATGAGAGTCTATGTTTCCTTCCTGAGACAGCCAGCACTTAATTAATGGGCTGAGATGCTTAGGCCGGCCCATTCCATTTTAACTTAACAGAGTCAAATATATTAGAGAGATTTGGGGAAAGAAAAGACAGACCAATAAGCTTCAAGCATCCGTAGCAACTTCTCAAGTTTAAGTGCATGTGTAACTTTCTTTAAAAAAAAAGAAGAAGAAGCAAGTCAGTTACAAACTGCGCAACCCCTTCTCAATCTGTTTCTTCAAAGCTGCTTTAGATTTGCCTTCCTCTGTATCTTTACTCTTAGGCACATACACAGAGAGAGAAACATTTCCTCTCCTCTCAGGTCCTCTGCTTCGTATCTTTGCTTTAATTGTTCAAAAACGGCCTCTTCAAAGATTGTCCTCGCACTTCTCTCTCTGGGAAACTAGGTGAGTGCGGGAGAGTGGGCTAAACATGAGCCCACCCAAATGCCACGGTCTCACTTTGGTCTCAGTTGCTCCATGGAAGCAGGTCGCCCCCCACCTAGTTCAGCATCTGCTGTTGGCTGCTGCACAGTACACTCCTAGAGGAGAATAAAGATATCTACTTTTTTTTGTAATTGTTTAATGAATTGTTGTCTCTGTTTTGCTCAGTTTGGCAACAAATACCAAATAGCCAAGATGTAAACTGCATGAAACAGCTTTTGTGGATTAAAAAAATAATAGTTCCACTCTTTTTGAGCGATGCCAGTGAATTTGTTATTACTTATGGGCAAGTGGTCTCTTTTAGTACTAAAGAAGGATTATCACATGGTTCATGGGTTGTATCCTACTGTTTCTTGTGTGGTCCTATGTATGACTTCTGTTATGGGATGCTGAGGTGACAACAAAGTGAATGGGTAGGAAATGTGCTTAGGCCAGACGCTTGAGCATTCAGGTACTGCAGTTTTTAAGCAAATAAAAGTAACTACTTCAGTTATATCATGAAGTAACTGTCATGGTATAAAATTGTAGCTGTAATAACTAACTCCATGGGACCCCAAAAATGTAACTATAACTAGTTACTTTTAAAAAGCAATTTGGTTCATTAAGACATGGCAGCCAAATGGACTTCTGAAATATGGCTAATGTGTGTGTGTGTGTGTGTGTGTGTGTGTGTGTGTGTGTGTGTGTGTGTGTGTGTGTCATTACAGTCGTGACCGACTCTCCGTGACCCCATGTCCATGTAATTTTCTTGGCAAGAATACTGGAGTGGTTTCCCAGTTCCTACTCCAGGCGCCTACAGCACCTGGTATTCCCTGGTGGTCTCCCATCCAAGTACTAACCAGGGCCGACCCTGCTTAGCTTCTGAAATCAGGCAAGTTCAGATGTGCTTAGGGCTTCCAGGCAGCTCGGGGACATTTTGTACTTTCTGTTAAATAATATTGTTAAATCAAAATGTGCCAAAAGGAAATAAAAATTTTGGCATCTTCAGTGCGTCAAGTGTAATAGGAAAAAAAACATATATTTTAAAAAAAACTTGAAGCACCTCAGACACGAAGAAATTATTTCAGTGTGAACTGCCATGGGTTACCATCTACCTTCTCAAATGTGTGTCACATAACAGGTACGGAGTAACAATAATTGTGGGCTGGGGTTTAACATTTGTACTCCATCTTTGTGGACAATAATATGAAGGTGATGATATTCTCAATTCAGCCAGGGAACAGCATGGCTTAGCAGGCTTAATGATGCATTGGATGGTCCCAGATTCATTTTTTCTTTACATAACTACAAAGCTACAAAGCTATGTGACAGGGTAAACAATACTGAACTGCAGAGCTATGTGATCTGTTGTATTATGTGGCAACTTTACAGTTCCTACATAAACCTACTATGTATCCAAGTACATGTCTGGAAAGATTCTCAGTCATCCAGGTGAGGTTATCTGGAAGATGAGTTCTGGCAACTGGACTTCTTTTCTTGAGAGATTTAAACATTTCACTACTCATCCAACATTTCACTACTCATTAGTCTGATGAAGCTGCTTGGATGAGTAGTGAAACGTTTCAATCTCTCAAGAAAAGAAGTCCAGTTGCCAGGACCCAAATTCTAGTTATCCAAGTACCTCGCTCATATACTTTAACAATCCACTGGAGTTAAGGTAACTCCTTATGCACCATCAAAATGTGTCCCATAATTAAAAGGACATCGGAGTCATAATACTCTAATCTGTACGAATAAATGCAGATTTAGAAACAAATATTATAATTTAACTTCTCGATATGGGGAGCAGAGCTGCAAGGACTTGGTGATGTGTGGTTGCTCAGCCTTATTAGGTGTTAAGTATACAAGCCCCAGACTTCCTTCATGGTTCTGTGTCTTTCAGCCACACTAAGCCTGAACGAATCCTTCATTCAGTGGATAGCTTCAAACACAGCACTGGTCTCGGTTCTAGTAAGGCATATGGTCACCCAGATCTGAGGCAAAGGAGTCAGTTTGGAAAGAAATGAAAGTCCTTCCATATGAAGCTACCCGGCAATTAAGATCTAGCCAGAGGGCCCTCCTGAAAGAGCCATCACTCAAGGAGGTGAAAGGGATGGCTTGTAGGAACAGGGCCTTTTTGGCAGTTGCCCCCAGATTATGGAATGCCCTCCCAAGCGAGACCCGCCTGGCGCCAACATTGATGACATACCGGTGCCAGGTAAAAACATTCCTGTTCAAGAAGTCTTTTTAACTGACCATTGTGGGTCCTGATGGCGATTTTAGTGCAGTGTTTTAATATATTGTATTTATTGTATTTAAATGTTTTATTGTTTTAATTTTATTGCAACTTGATGTTTTAATTATTTAAATTGTTTACTTTGATTGTGAGCCGCCCAGAGACCTTGGGTAGTGGGCGGCATACAAGCCATATATATAAATAAATAAAATAAATAAGATGTTTTAGTCTCTCATATAACAACCACAAAAACTACAACAACCACAACCTAAGACTTTAGTACTGCCTTGGAGGCTGAACAAGTTTTATTTGCCATTTGGTTTGTTTGTTTGTTTGTTTGTTTGTTTTAGAGGTTATCTCTTTGTTAAGGCCAACAACAAATTTACAAAGCCATCATGTTCTCCAGAACTCTTCATGAAACAAAGCAATTTTTTAAAAAAAGGCTGGAAGTCTTCCCTGGTATAAATTGCATGTAATATGTGGATTACAGCCACTTCATCAGATGCAAATGCAGAAGACATTACATAAAAACTGAAAGTTACACTGTCAGAGCTCCGGAACAATTAATGCTTTTCCCCCCTTCAGTGTGATTTTTTTTCTTTCATTGAATAACATTTACGCTTTTGCTCTTTTGCGCAGATCTAAAAGGCGTGGTTTCAGCCAAGAATGATATCCGCGTTGAGATTGTTCACAAGGAGTCTGCCTCAAGCAGAGAAAATGAGGAACACCCGACAATCAAGCAGTTGATGGTGAGGATTTATTCTCTCTTGCATTGCTCTGTTCGTCTGTCTAACCCTTGACAGTAATGAGCGTGGGTGCATGAGGTTCAGTGTGCTAAAGTCTGCTTAGAGCAAAGTCTGCTCTTCCCAAATTTTACACGCCATTCAGAACCACTACACACACACACACACACACACACACACACACACACACACACACACACACACACACACACACACACACACACACACACCTCCCAGGGTGGAACTTTACTAATGAAGACAAAAAAGCTACCTAAAGGTTGGTTTTGCTGCACAGTAAGTTGCCTGTAGGCACTGATGAAAAAGCAGGATTGCCAGCTCTTGATCAGGAAATTGACATGGCTGCAAATGAGCATAAAGGAAGTTGAGCAGCATATTATTATTATAATAATCTAATTAGGCACTAATCACTATGCCAGACTGAAAAGGCCTTTGTGATGTATAGCTCCAGCGGAAACGTACATTCTACGCACAGAGACACACACACTCATCCATGCAAGCACACACACATAACACTTTATACAGGAATAGGTCGTTAGCCTCGTTAGTGTCACAACTGTCAGAGCTCATCAAGTGGCGTTGGAGTGACCCAAGGTCATCGTCACCTCGGACTGTCTTGGCCTGACTCAGGCTGAGACGCTTCTGTGCCAGAGGCTGACACATTTGAAAACAACTTCTGAAGTGGTGAAAGTATCGTGAAAGAAAAGTTGTGTGACTGTACCCTAGAGCCACTCCATAATCTACTGCCGTCAATGGGCACCTCATCCTGCCTGACAGAAGAGCTGAGGTCTTTTTATAGGCCTGAGGAGACCAGTTGTCGGGGATTGCCTGTGTGAGAGGCCATGTAGGCCAGGCATTCTATGCTTCCAGAAAAATCTCCCTGCTGAGGGGTCCCAGCTCAGGACATGTCCTTCACTTACCCTACTCAGATACACCTCAGAAAGAGAGTCTTATGAACCCATCTGTGGAACACCTGCAGGTGGCTAGACATACTACTTGCAGAGAAAGGCAGAAACACTGGTAAAGATGGGGAAAGTTCTAAGCCTCTTCTGATCCATACTACCATTAATACATGATATTGCAGAGAACAATTTCACTGGCTCCCCCATTGCTGTTGTGTTCTGAATTCCAAATGCCAGTACTCCTTTTTTTCTTGCCTGCCGGTGTCAGTTATAAATGACTAATACAAGCAAAACAAATGGGAAGGACGTTGAACCGTAAAAAATAAACCCGCCCAGCCATAAAAGGAGAAAACAGAATGAAAAGCCAGGAGAAGGGGGAAGCAGTTGGGTTTCAAGCATGTTTAAGTGCTTCTTTCTCTCGGTACACACACATACCTGCTGCCCCCCCCCCAATTCAGTTTCTAGGATGTCTTTTGTCAGCCTTCACTTCATTTTTTTGCTAGGAAGGATGCTTTGTGAAGGATCAATGCAGCCCCCATTTGGAGAGGGACATTTTGCCGGCTGGGCAGAATCAATTTCTGATGGTACATGTGTACCGAGCAGAGCCCTTGAAATCAGTTTGAAAGGACGCTGAGCGGAAGAAGCTTCAGGTTGCTTGTTATTCTGCTGGTGTTTTCCTATTGCTCTGAATTGCCATTTTGTTTTATTTGAAAACGTCTCAATAAGAAGAAAGAGAGCCACATAGTCTGAGGGATGTTTCTTTTGTTTTTGTTGTTTGCTGTGCTTGTAAAGGAAACCTTGTAGTCTTGGATCCACTCTTAGGCCGCAGTCTTAACATAGTTTTCTGTGTATATAAATTTCATGCGTGTGTGTTTTTCAGGCGGTCACATGGTTTTTAATGTGCAGTCAGTGTCCTCTCTTCTGTGTCGTATTTTCCTATTCTGCTTCCATCTCTACCTGTCTACTTCACATTTCCCCCTTCTTTCCTGCTCTACTTTCCAAGCTGCCGAAAAAGGGGAACAACAGATTTTACTGCATATTTTCGGGGTCCTGTCATGGTTACAGAAGCGAATAAGTAAGCATTTTCGAGCAAAGTTTCTAAATCCAGCCCCTGGCGGTGGTTTAGGAAACTTCGCTGAAACTGCTGTTCCAGGGGCGTGGTCGGCCTGGACCGGAATTTACTTCTCTTCGCAGTTAGCACGCAATCTTTTTCTGTGCAGAATCATGGCTTTTTCTGTGCAGAATCATGGCTGCTTTAAGCCCCATTGATATCGGGGGTCTGCCGCTGCTGCAGTTGTGCGACCAACTTGGACAGATAGCAGTTCAAACCTTGCCCAGATTTGTCCACCTCTACCTCCATGCAAAACTGCTAGGGGAGAGGCTCCATAACCTTGGAGCCAAGTAGGAAAATGTGTAAAACATGGAATTTTCTACCTTGGTCCAGAGAACCAAATATGGAATCTGCTGACCAAAAGTCATCTTAAAAGGAATGCGCCCTGCTCTGCTAAATTATCAGGAAAAGGAAAACACAGGGCTCTAAATGTTAAGACAAGGATTGCAAAAGATGCCATCGACTTGACAGGAAGCCGAGGCACTGCCCTGCTGTGATGGGAAATGTGGTAGTAACTTGGTCAGTTGGCAGCCGTTCGTACCACACTGTTCTGTACCAGGGTAAAGAGGATGGGGTGATGAAGAAAGAAGACCCTACCAAAAGACTGTTTGAATCTAAACATGACTATGAGTGGTCCTTGGCCCCAGATTACACAGGCACCCCACAGGCATTTTTCAGGGGGAAAGCTTCACATGTTCCATCTCATGTTATGTTGAGACAGGAAGGTAGTTGAATAAAGCTACACTGCTTTATTCTTTTGCTCCTGTTACATCTTAGTATACAGAACAGTCGTTATTACCATTTGCTGGACATAAAGGACCATAAGACGTTTTAAAAGAGGACAACATTATTTATTTATTTATTTGTTTGTTTGTTTGTTTGTTTGTTTGTTTGTTTGTTTGTTTGTTTGTTTGTTTGTTTGTTTGTTTGTTTGTTTGTTTGTTTGTTTGTTTTCTATACTGCCCCCTTAGCGTAAACACTATACATTGCCCCCCATTACCACAGTTTAAGAGAAATTAGGGGGAGCTTTATATAGGAGTTGTGCCCCCCCCCCAAAAAAAAGCAATTTCCCAAAGCACCACCCGTTGCAAAAGAGCCCAGTTTTGGCCCAGCCGTTACTCTGTAATATGCTTAATAAGATAATGAGCCCACCATTTGTCCCTGTTTAACATCAGATGCTCTGGATGGTTTTGGCCTCTTGGAAAGATTACCCTCAATGACGAAGAATTCCAGTGAATTCTCAGTCATTAAGACTAGAGATGGGCACGACTTGAAAAAAAAATTTTTCGAGTTGTCGTTAGTCGGGCCGGTTCCGTTTCGGGTCGTTTCCGTTTTTCGCGAAAATTCGCAAAAATTAGTTGGTTCGTTTTTTCGTTTTTTCGTTTTCGTTAGTACTGGTTTTTTTGGGGGGTAGCGGGCTCCTGGAGGCACCTCTGTGGGGTGGGTGCCTCCTCTGGCCCGCTATAAAGGGAAAGCGGGCTCCTGGAGGCACCCGTGGGTGCCTCCTATCCTCACCCACTAGGAAGGGGAAGCAGGCTCCAAGAGACCCCTCAACATGGGGGTCTCCCCTCCTCACCTGCTGCTGCAAAATGGTATGCAATAGCCATATGGATATGCATACCAGTTGCAGACAGTGAGACCAGTGAACCCGCCAGAGGCATAGGGTGATGCCTAAGGCTCCCGCACCACCATGTCTCACAAAGAAGGTAATCGTACTTGCGTGTAGTGCAATGCAAGTAGATCTGGCTTAGGGTTAAGGTGGGTTAGTGCAAGGGCTAGGGTTAGGCTAGTGACGGGTAAGGTTACGGTGGGCTAGTGGGTTGCACCTCTGGGTGCCTCTCTGGCCCACTAAGAAGACAGTCTGTGACGTATGGGTAAGGAGTCAAGGATTAGGGTTAGGGTTAGGGGGCTAGGGCAGGTTTTAGGGGGCTTTTTGGCACATCCCAGAAGTCTCCATGGCCAAGTGGCCATGCGATTGGTGGGATGGCTCCAAAAATTTGCATGGTCGTCCACTCCCACATGGCTGGCCACTCGGCCAGCCCATCATTGCGCAGGTGTAAAAAAAAATAAAAAAAATCAATGGAGGACAGAGGAGGAGAGGAGAGACATTTTGTTGCAAGAAAAAACCCACTGCTACTGTGAAAAATCTGGCAGTTTATACATTTTCGCGTGTTTCTGTTGTGCTTGTGTGTTTTTGGACCACGATTTCAAAAACAATATTGCGTTCGCCGCCCCATTTTGGATCCCCCGCCCGCACCGCATGGCATGGCGAGTCTGGCTGCCCAGGACGGGGGGGAGGCAGGACCCCCCCTCCAGAAACCACCCCTCCTGTATGTGCCCTGCGCCCTTAGTCAAGCAGGCATTTTTCCGCCTGCTTTTTTGGCCCGGGAATGGGTGGGGGGAGAGTTTAAAAGTTTTTTCCTGTGCTGTCCGTGCCGCTTGCTTGAGCTTTAATTGCGGCGGCCGGCGGCGAGCCTGGG
This sequence comes from Phrynocephalus guinanensis, assembly GCA_037367245.1. Taxonomy (NCBI): domain Eukaryota; kingdom Metazoa; phylum Chordata; class Lepidosauria; order Squamata; family Agamidae; genus Phrynocephalus; species Phrynocephalus guinanensis. The sequence goes on along the minus strand of CM074745.1, from coordinate 13,437,064 downwards.
CTTTTTGCTGGCTGCGAGCCTGCGGCGAGTCCCACCAGAGCAGCCCAGGACGGGGGATGGGGGGGGGAGGCTGGGGACCTCCAGAAACAACCCCTCTGGTAGGTGCCCTGAGGCACGGCAGGCATTTTTCCGCCTGCTTTTTGGCCGGGAACTGGGTTTTTTTAACTTTTAAAAACTTTTTTCTGTGCCGCGTGGCATCGCGCAATCGCGCGATGCAAGGAACGAGCACGACAAATCAGACCAAAATTGTTCGTTCGTCGGTTCGAGCTTGAAGTCTGGCGGAGTAATTCCCGTTACCGTTTCCGTAGAGTAACGGAACCGAGTAACGGAAACGGAAACGGGAATACCGCTAAGTCCTGCCCATCTCCAATTAAGACCCTTTTACCCATTTGCCTTCTTCTGATTCTCAGCACTCATCCTGTGCAGCTGCCTCTAGAAATAAAACACCCAGGCCATGCATGCTTGATAAGCTCCTAATAAGAGACTCTAGAATTGCCAATAAGCCAACAGATCAAGTTAAAGAAGCCGGGTTCATTAACAAACAGCAGTAATGAATCCTTGGCATTCGTGTTGCATGGATGGCAGGAAGGTAGCAAAACTCACATGCTCTGCTAACCCGTACGAAAGCATCTGGAGAGGTGGGAATGTGCAAAGGTAACTGTGTTCCTGACTCCAAAGCGAGGCCACTCACCTAATATTCCAGCTGGAGGAGCTGCCATTTCCACCTGTCAGCCACCTGTCAGTCTCTTTGGATAATGCAAACTCACTCTTTCGTCTCCTGCACTATTATTTCCACAGCGGGTTGGCAGGTCCTGTTTTCAGGATCATGTCTGTCTGTATCTGCGTGCATACCTTGTTGTAGCACATCTAGACTAGAAATAGACTGCTATCTCCAGGGTTGGGGAATTGAGTTGAGATACTATCAAGTCAGACATACGTCACACCAGCAACTCAAGTCAAACTGGACTAGGGTTGTTTTTTCCAATGACTTGGACTCAACACGCAACTCAGAGGCCACCCACCCATCCCCTTTTTTTCCCTCTGAAGAAAAGAGAATGTTTTCATAGAGACTCCACCTTAGGGTTTGGAACTCAGGGCTTTCACAGACTATGTCACAAGTTCAGAAACAGAAGGATTTCAGGATGCAAATTGCTGCCAATTCTGTGCCTGGTCTGGGAAGTGTGGGTATATACAGTGGTACCTCAGCTTACAAATTTAATCCATTCTGAATGCATGCTCTTAAGTCAAAGTACTCTTAAGTCGGGGTACCTATATTAAGAATTGAAAAAATAAGTTACAAAATAAATAAAATGAAAAAATTGTAAGTTGAGCAGACCATATCTAAAATTTGTAAAGCAGCAGTTAAAACGCCAACAGTCTTCCGCTCTTAAGTCAAATTGCTCATTAAGTCGAGCTGCTCTTAAGTTGGGGTACCACTGTATAATTAAAAAATAAAAAGGAGAAAATTGTCCACACATTCCCCATCTGCACAGGCTAGAGGTACAAATGTTTCTTGTGCTGCTCTTGGTACCCTATTTGGTGATCATTTTGTTTGTTTGTTTGTTTGTTTGTTTGTTTGTTTGTTTGTTTGTTTCAGCTTCTGCCTACTGACTTGAGGACACATTGAATAGGCACACTATTTGCTTAAAATAGCTAGGAGTGATCCTGGCATGGCTATGTGCAAACTGAGACCTGGACAAAGGGTTTTCCATTATGGCATCCCTGTGCCTGAACCTGAGGTCTGAAATAAGGCAAAAAGAGGAGAATATGCCATATAGGTTTGGTGATAGCAAAAGGCCAGGTTCCTGACATTTGAATACCATGCTGGGCCCATTGACAGCACACCCACTATCATACATGGAAGTCACTCTTTAGTCACTCTCCTATGTACATTTTACGAATGGAATTTGTAAACTTCTCAAAACCTCTGAATGTGAAAGGAGCATTCTATTAGAATCAACTACACCAGGCATGTCCAAACTTTGGCCCTCCAGATGTTTTGGACCACAACTCCCACAGTCCTTTGCCCTTGGAAACACAGGCTTGGAATTCTGGGAGTTGTGGTCCAAAACATCAGGAGGGCTGAAGTTTGGCCACCACTAAACTACACTGAACGTTGAGGTCTTTAATACAGGCGACATAAGCCAAAGATATTATTAAGCTCTCTAAAGCCTGCGTATATTCCACTTCCTAAGAAGATGAGATCATGTAGTTTCAGGGGTTTTCAGGTGGGGGGAGAGAAATCTAGAGTCAGAAAACTTTACCTCCACTCTTCGGAGTGGGCCATTTTCTCATTAGGCTGGTGTGTTTCCTGATCACATTTCTCACCTCTTCATGTCCCTTTGAATTATCTCTCTGCCCTCTCTGATGTCCTCAACACCCTGCCGTTTAATATCAGCTGTGAATATGATTAGTACACTGAGCCCTCTCACACTGAGAGCATACAATGCAGATGTTAAGTGGGAGCAGACAGAACATCTGTTGCCACCTTGCTCTCCTGCAGTAGGTGACCTCTCCCTGGCTGCCGGAGCATCATTATTACCCTTTTCTGTTCGTCCTTCACACCCCTGTTTCTCAATCCGTGCCACGGAGCTCGCTTCCAAGCCAGGCTGAATTGCCTTTCTGAAGTTTCACCAGACACCATCAAAACACTTTTTGTGAAATCTAAAGGTATTAAAGCCGTCGCACCCTCTTCCAACTGCTAATTTTGTAATTCCATCAGAAAAGCAATCAGCTCTGTGCTGTGCAATTTCCTCCTTCCCTGCACAAGGGGTTGCCTGTTGCTAATGTTTTCATTGTCCCCTAGGAAATGTCTCTAATGTTTTATACTACTGAGGTCCTATTGGATCAACATGGCTAGGATCATTTATTCTCTCCCTTTGAACAAAAAAAAAATGGAACCACATGCTCTTTCCCCCTCGGCTGTTTCCCAACCCACTCAGTTCACAATGGCTTTTCCTAATTAATATTTGGAACACCTAGAAGCTCACTTACTCCTCAGGTTGCCCACTTCAGATATAGGTCATATTTTTCTCCAGTTTTTTTCCCCCTCGCCCTTATTTTATTTGTATATTCTGTTTCTAAAGCAGTTAAGTGCTCTACAATTATGCAAAGAGGTCCTTGGAGGTCCTTGGAAGGAACCAGAGCTCAGCAGTAGAAACACACACACACACACACACACACACACACACACACACACACACACACAGAGAGAGAGAGAGAGAGAGAGAGAGAGAGAGAGAGAGAGAGAGAGAGAGAGAGAGAGAGAGAGAGAGAGAGAGAGAGAGAGAGAGAGAGAGAGAAGAGTGTCAGATGAGTTCCTGATAGTTAACAAGATCAGGTAGTTGCTGATAGGGAAGAACTAAACTTGAGATCTTAGAGACCAGAAAGAGGAAAGCTCCTTCCATATACCTCCTACTGTTTGTCCCAACCGTGGCCAGTGGCCACACTGGCTGTAGGATTCTGTTACAGTAGGACCCCCATATCCACTGATTCATTATCCACTGATTCAGTTATCCACGGATGGCAGAGGAAAAAATCAAATAAATAATTCAGCAGTCACAAAGCAAGCTACTGTCGTAAACAAAGCAAGCTACTGTCACAAGCAGCAGCTGTAAAGCAGGCTACTGTCATAAACAGCAGCCATAAAGCAAACTACTGTCACAAAACAGCAGTTTGGGGGATTTTTGGTGTTCTCTCTTATCCACAGTTTTCATTATCTAAGGTCTGGAACCAATCCCCAGCGGATACCGAGGTCCTACTGTATTTGCAGTCTAAGGAAAAAATATATATTTTTTCATTTCTGTACAAATTTTCTAACCTTGAAACATTATTTTTAGACCGGCTCTACCAGACTACCCTATCCAGTACAATAAAAGCCTGATGTAGTGCCACCCATGGCGGCTGGTGTACCATTGGATGGCACACTACAAAAAAAGCTTTTTAAAACAAAATTATGTGACCTATGGCAGTAGTGCTACAGCCATGTGGTGTCATCAGAAACCACAGCTGCCAAATTAAGGGCAGTACCACTTGTTAACTCATCTGAGGCTGAGCAAAAGAGACAGCATGATGAAACAATAACCAAAATTTGGGACATTTCTGTTTTTTTACTACAGCCATAGGCAGGCTAGATGATTCTAGGGGCTATAGTCTAAGAAGGAAAGCTTCTCCGTGCTATGGGAATCATATACACCAGAGAGCTAGCTAGTTTCATCCATACAAGAATAGAAACCAAGCAACCCATAGGAAACAAGTCCATAGGTGTTTTGCCGTTGTATACAACCACAAACCATAGAAATGGGATTTGCCACTTGCTTAAAAAAGATCTTTAAAATATTTAAATATATTTTAAAAACTGTTATTTTTAGCTCTTGGTGCTCCAAGGAGGGATCTGAAATGCAGCTTGCCATCTTTTCCTAAGCATTATTAATATATATTTTGGGCAATGTTTGACAAAATGTGCCAAGCTGTTATTAATTAATACCATGCCTCATAAGTACACCATGGTGTGCTCAAATGCTAATGCATCAGCTCACATTTGCAACACAACTAAGTCTTGATCCGAACATGTGCATCAGGAAAACCAGAAGGAAAAATTCAAATTCAGGACTCCCTCTCTTTTCATTTTATTTATTTTTTTCGCCAGCAGCCTATATGAGTCAAAGTTGGTTCACTGCATTTTCTTTCTCACCTTTGACAAATCCTTTGGTACATCAAGCGTGAAGGTAGATGGGTAGGTAGGCTCCTTCCATTGGATGAACGCAACACACACACACAAGGCCTTTGATCTGCACACCTACCCACCCCCTTTACCAGCCTTTTTTCTTTCATTTTGCTTGTCAAAGACTTTTTCAAAGCCTCAGTTCAAGACCTCATTGATTTTAGAGTTGTAATTAATTCCATCCTTTTGTTGCCTTTTGTTGGTGAGCTTTCACTCTTCTTATGCTACTAGTCTCATCTAAAGTAGATTGACTGCATTCCTCCACACACATAGCTACCTTGGGTCCTTTCGGGGGGGGGGGTGGGGGGGATGGGATGGAAACATTTTAAATAAAGAAAATGCCTGATGGTATCACCTGCTTCTCCTTTCTCAACCAAGCACAGCTGTCAGATCATGATATTGTCTTCCAGCAGGTAACCACATCTCTTCCCAACAGAAGCTCTTAAACCAGGCATGTCCAAACTTTGGCCCTAAAGATGTTTTGGACCACAACTCTGGGAGTTGTGGTCCAAAACATCAGGAGGGCCGAAGTTTGGACATGCCTGTCTTAAACCAATCTATCATCTGTTGTTTGTTTGTTTGTTTGTTTGTTTGGTGATGACACCATCCCCCCCACAAGAAGCATCTCTGTTTGGGGCAGTAGCATCTACTCATTGGTTTGGTTCCAGGAGTGAAAATGTATGAGGTAGCTGCATTTTCCATGAGCCACAGGTCTGTGGCAGAGTACACTTATCATACAGCAGACCCCGTGTTCTATCCCTAATAAAAAGCAGCAGGGGTTTAAAAAAAAGAATCTATCTGGAAATCTGTCAATCAAGAGGAAGAGGACAACCCAGCAATTATTCCTCCTGCCCTTTGATGGTTTTGGAATTAAACTCTTCAAAGGTCTATTTAGCACAGCCAATGGCAAAAGATGGTAGGAGCAAAGGTTCTATAGCAACGGTTCTCAACCTGTGATTCCCCAGAGGTTCGTGGACTGCAACTCCCAGAAGTCTTCATCACTAGCTGAGCTGGCCAGGATTTCTGGGGACCCACCGCTTGAGAACAACGGTTCTGTAGCTCTTTCACAGGATTGTGCAAGCTGATCAGAATGGCAGGTAGTCAGAAGACGTTCCCCAGGGGCATTTGGACTCACCTTGGGTCCCTTTCCAAGGAGAAAGGCCAGGTAAAAATACTCTAAATAAAATAAATACTCTAATTAAATTGAGCAATGCAGCACTCAGAAGTATGTACGACTGGGGTTAGAGGGATAGGTGTTTATGGGGAGGGATATGAACTAGGTGGTACAGCACATGCCTTTCAGGCTGAACAGTTTGAGTCCAGTTTACAGCATCTCAAGCCAGACAGATGTTGTGTAAGACCCCTCTTGGGCACCATCGAGAGCCACTGCCAGTTGACATACTGACTTCACAGCACAACACACAAGAGAACGCAACTCAGTTTCCAAGGCTGAGTTTGGAAGCATTATATTCTACAATCGCACTTCATTTCTCCTATTAAATGGGACCTTGTGGCTTGTGGATTAATGTTAAGAAACTGAATGAACATTTCAGATGTGTGCATAACCTGCAAAATGTCCTCAACTGTTCTAGACATGGATTGGGAACCTCTTCCACTACTTCCAAGATGCAGAGATGGACCCCAACCACTGTTCTATACCCTGCAATGGCAACACAATCTTCTCCAGGTCCTTTGCCTAGCCTAATAAAACACTAGGATATGTCTTCCACCCTGAAGCCCTCCCAGGAACATATATGCATCACACGGCCCTTTATCTACTCAGTTGCTCAACAACAACAACAACAACAACAACAACAACATGGTTGGTTGTTCCCTCTCATTGATCAGTTGGCTTCTGAATCCTCCTAAGGACTTTCATCTTAAACCATTTTTCTTTAACTGGTCCCCCCCCCCCCCGTAGTCCATAACACTCCATGAGCTTATGGCATTTCCAGTTCCCACTCCACTGTTTGGGACGTTTTCCTTTTCTTCGTTTCCTTCTTCTTTAAATTCTGATTCTGCAAATATGTGGGGGTCCACACCTGCATCACCAAATTAAGAGGATAAGCTCCCCCAGAAAAGACGGCAAAGGGGAGCTTAGGATTTGTGGGATGTGCTAATTTTATAGCTACAGAGGCAAAAGCGGAAATTACATTGCACGGTTAAAACAGAATAAAAGGACAATCGCGATGGCCCAGAACAGATAGCCTGTGTACCAGCTGAACTTGCCATCCAGCTGATCGACACTAAGAATGGGCACCTGAACTTATTTCCAATAGTCTTTTACCTTTAAATCAACAAGAAGCACATTCAACTACAGTCCAGTGTTCTATATAAGAAGACATGTTGCCCACACAATCTTCAGATTGTGAGGTCCTTCTTCTAGTGCTTGGGTGGTGGTGGGTTTTTGGCTACAGAAGTTGCCTCCTTTAGGGTCAGAACTTGCTACTAGTACTGAGGGGAAATGAATGTCAATTAGTTTGTAAGCCATGAGCCCTGCACCAAAAACTGATGCAGGGGGGATAACAGTTTCTATTTCCTGTATTCATTTTCCCCCCTCTTTTCTGTCCCTTCTCATTTTGGAAGCAAGCCCCAAAGGGTAGTGGTTGGCTGAAGCATATGAGCTGAAATGAAGAGCCTCTGGCTAGCCTGCAGGGTTTTAGACACAAAATTACCAATCCATTTATTTACTGTAAGAATATACAGGGCACATCAAAGGAGGGAGTGGAAAGGAAGGATATTACAGAGAAAGAAAAATAAATAAACCTCCAACTGTTTGTTGATGAAGTGAGAGCGTATTGAGCTAAGCCCCAGCGTAAAGTTTATTAAAGGTCACACTAATGAATGGCTTAATTCTGGAATTATAAATTAACTCATGTGGTTTTTGCTTTGTGAACAACGGTGCTTTTCTGGATCTAACCTCCCCCCCTCCCATGCACGTGGGTACAGATCAACATATAGTATGTGTAGAGAGAACATGTTAAGATGCTATTACTACAGCACCATCTGCTGCATCATGACATCAGTTGCATGTTAGGGCCACTTGATGGATCAGATGGGTTTTTGTACAGAAAGTCACTGAAGACAGAGGACACAGTACACCTACATACAGTGTTCTGTGTGAAGATTTCACATGGGCTTCTCTGGCTGGGAATCCATGTATTTAGGAATTAAAGCGCAGTGTTTGATGTCTGGTGCACTTTAAGTGAAATGGTACACTATATACATGAAGATGGCTCTACCATTTTGTAGCTGCCTACATATCCTAAGCACATCCGATCTCGCCAGATTTTGGAAGCTAAGCAGGGTCGGGCCTGGTTAGTACTTGGATGGGAGCCCACCAGGGAATACCAGGTGCTGTAGGCGCCTGAAGTAGGAACTGGCAAACCACTCCAGTATTCCTGCCACAGAAACTGCGTGGACATAGGGTCACAAAGAGTCGGTCATGATTGTAATGACATAACACAACAACAACAACAACAACAACAACAACAACAACGTCATGTGATAGATGCTTGACAGGAAGGGTGGCACCTTCCTCAGCTGTCCTCCTGAGCACCCACCCTAGCCATTCTGCTTTCGGGGACGACAAAGCTAAGCTATGCCCCACATACAACAAAAAGAAGTCAATTCAACGTCCAGCTGAGTTTGGAAGCATACGAGTGTCAGTCTTACTAGTCCAGTGCCTCTGGGTGTGCTGGGGGACTCTGTCCTGTGGCCAGCAGTGGTGCAAAGGTCAGCTACCAATCTGCTCAGCTTCAAGACGGGTAGCATTTTCTCATTTGCTTCACACTGCACAATATTATGGGTCAGCCTTACCAGTCATGTGCAAGATCCCCCATTGTTGGTGCAAGTTTTCAGTCTTTTCCCTGGTTCATATATTTCATGCTGCATCTATATACCCTGATAAATCAATGGACATACCACCTTTTCAGCTTTCAAAACAGAATGAGGGGAGAGTGGGGGGTATAGATAGCTATTTCACTGAATTTAAACCAATGCTTCGAGAGATGTTTGACAGATGAATACAAACTGCTGTATAGAAGGTTGCTTTATTTGGTAACGCATCCACCAAAGAGAGAGAGAGAGAGAGAGAGAGAGAGAGAGAGAGAGAGAGAGAGAGAGAGAGAGGGTGGGTAAAGAAAGAAAACTGAAGAAAAACAGCCAAGACCTCAAGCAACAATCAGTCCTCTATTGTCGATTTAGAATTATGATTAGCCCCTTTTTTTGGGAGCAGCAATTCTATCTGAAATTTTGGACTGCCGTGGCAAAGAGAGAATGGGAAAGGCTGAAGAGAGTAGATCAATATCTGGAGGAGATAAAAGGCAGCAGAGAAATTGGCTGATAACTATTCGGATCCCGTGCAGTCCCACCTACCGAAAAGGGTAATTAAAGCCAAATTCTAATTAACATGTACTTTGCCCCCAATCAGAAGCATCCTTTACAGAAAAACTAATGAGGCTGGGAAAATAGGCTCTTCCTTGTGGATCTATCTCAGTGAAATGAAAGCAACTCTGTTAATAAGTTGTGTTGCTTTAGAGAAACAAAAGCTCTCTAAATTGCTAGGTGCAAAAGGCCCGAGGACGCCCTGTCTGGTGACAGTGAAATTTGATGGGACCTCCTAATGGAGCAGAGTGACAAATGACATAGGATTCACTAAGATGTTGTATTTAAACTCCAGCAGCTGCTTCAGACTAAGGCAGTGGTTCTCAACCTTCCTAATGCTGCAACACTTTAATACAGTCCCTCATGTTGTGGTGACCCCTTGCCCTGCTTGGAAGAAGCCACAAGCTCCTTTTGGCAGGCCACTGCCACAGGTGCCATAGAGAACTTCCCTCTACAGGCACCCTCAGCCAACCGCAGTCTCCGGTGCCATTAACTGACATCCCCTCCAACCTATCAAGCTGTAACTCACTCTTCTCCCCCCCCCCACTTCCTTCTTCTCCTCCTCCATACCCAAGCTGTTTGTGCCCTTTTCTTCACTGGCTCATGGTGACCCCTGTAAAATGGTTGTTTGACCCCCAGGTTGAGAACCACTGACCTAAGGGAAGAAACATGGTGGGAGGGTCCAGGAATTGTGGGAAGATAGCTTTCAGCAGAGAAGCTACTGACTGTGTCCCTTGCACTTCCAATGAAATCTAAGATGAAGATTAGGGCTGGGTGTTTGCTAGGAACTGCTGGAAATTTTATCATATTCTAAGAAGTAGGCCAGTCTGAAAGACCATCCAGTAGATATTTGGGACTTGGCCCTTGGACCTTGGACCTTCCAAGTCCCAATCCAACACTCTAACCAAGGTGGTTTGTGGCACCTTATCCTAAATTTTGAGCATCAGGAGAAAGCAAGCTGCCTTAGATTGTATCAAGCCATTAATCCCTTATTGTCAAGTCCACATAGTGTCAGGCCTCCAAAATTATTTCATTCCCCCTCCTGCTTAGCTGCTTAGCTTGTGGTTTCAAGTGAGGTTGGTGTGATCTAAATGAAGGGTTGTGCACCCCCTACAAGGTCATGAGGTAGCCCACACAGCACAATGTGTATATGGACAGCAGGCAGGAAAGAAGAGGTTAGTCAATGAAGGGTAGGCCAAGATGTGTTCCTGCTGCCGTAGGCTGAAAGAAGGACCCAGGTGTTCAGATGTCATTGCAGTGCCGGGTCTCCCCTTGCTAGTCCTTGGAACAAGGTGGCTAACATTTCTTTTCCCCCAATAATTCACTATGTTCTCTCTCCTGTTCTGCAGATGGACAGGAGTGAGTTCCAGCAGGATTCAGTTCTAAAGCAGCTTGAGGTGCTCAAAGAGGAAGAGAAGGAGTTCCAGAATTTGAAGGTAATCAGTCACAGAGTAGCACATTATCCTGGGGAAAAAAAAACGTTAAAGTGCCAACCTACCCAACCCAGAGTCAACACTTGCCATGGATGTCTAGCATTTACAGTTTGCGATTTTTAACAGACAGATATACAGTATATACTTTTGCTATTTCAAATTTGCTAGAGGTGAAAAGTCATCCCTTCAGGCCCACCGCTGACGAATGGAATGCAGTAGCACTATTTATGTGTTTGAGAAAATATCTGTGGTCTGAGATGAAACAAGATGATGTGGGGCTGAGAGCATTCAATGCAATGTCCTGAAGGGGGAATTCCAAACTCATTCACTTTAAGCCAACGGACACTTGTATTCATGTTGCTTGCCAAACAGTATGCAACGTTGAAGCCAGAGAGAGCAATAATGCAATTAAAAGGCATGCATCTACATGGAATCGTTATTCTCCCTTGGCAAATTCAAAGCCACATAGTACAGCTTGACATCATTATTTATACAAAAAGCAGGAAAGCTTGATCATGAAGTGAAAAACTCTCAAAGGCTTGCAGGTATTTACTCTTACAAAGGCTACCCCCCACAAATTGAATATAATAGAGTAGTAGAATTGATTAACTACAAGGTGGTATTTTATTTTTCATTCCATCTTTTTCTCCAGCTGCAGGCCATGTAGTGAACTGTGATAAATCACACTGGAACTTTATAATGGCGGACAACTTGCATAGGAAGGCTGTTTAAGTCTTTCATATTTTACTCTGGTTCTATTTGTTTTTCCAGTGTATTACCAGTTTCTGATTTCAGTTATATTCGCCCCCAGTTCCTCTTCTTCATGGAGCTTGCAGTCCTATACTGCCTGTCTCTCATACACAGGAGGACAGGATGCTCTCTGCTCTCGAGAAGGCCATAAAAACAACATGACTGACCGGGAGTCCAAACTAAGACGACAACCAGCATTTGGATTTGAATCCTATCTACAATCGCAAGATGCTGTGTTTAGGTAGCCCCTGGTTTCAGCCATTCTAAGTGAGATGCATTGGTCATCCTGCACAAACAACACTATATTAATTCATAGTGGAAAACAACACATAGGTAGCAGTGGAGGTCAATGACTCTAATTTCATGTGGGCAGGGAATCGTTTTGGGTTTAGTTAGAACTTTACCAGATCTATCCAAGGTGCTGAAAGAGGGCAAAGAACCCTCTGTGTCAAAGCACCCAAAATCAGTCTCACCCCAAGGAGACTATTCTATTCAATGTAAAAGCATAACAACTGTTTTTAGACCTCTCCTTTTGTTACAGTGAGCAATTGCACAGTTTCATGTCAATGTGAAGAATTTTGAAGGCCTAAATCCAGTGTTAGGGATGAGCTGCTGAAATGAATCATAGGTCACTTCTACTTGTTTGAATGAGTTCACTCCAGTTGGGATCAGCAGGATCAACCCTGCTAAAAGAACCAGAGAATTAGAGAATCATGAATTTGGAAGGGTGCTACAAGGCCATCAAGTCCAAATCCCCAGCTCAAGGCAGGAATACAGATCAAAGGATGTCTGCCAGGTGGTAGCCTAAATTTCTCTTGAATGCCTTTAGTACTGGAGCACTCGCCACCTCTTGGGGTAATTGGATCCATGTAGGTCCGATCAAGAACAGACCCTGCCACTCCTCTGTACGGCAGCCTTTCAAGTATTAGATATGTGCTATCACATTCCCCATCAGTCTCAAGGCTGAACATGGCCAATTCTTTCCGTCTTTCCTTGAAAAGACTTGGTTTGCAGCATCCTTATTACCCTTCTCTGAACTTCTTCCAATTTGTCAGCATCTTTCTTTAAGTGTGTTGTCCAGAATTGGACACATTATGCAAGGTGAGGCCTAACTATTGCTGAACAGATGGGTCCCATTTCATGGGATTTGGTGGCTATACGTCTATTTATTTATTTATTTATTTATTTATTTATTTATTTATTTAACTTATATACCACCCATCTTCCCGAAGGAACTCCGGGCAGTTTACAACAGGAAATATAAACAAAATCAAAACAAATTAAGTAAAACAATTAAAAAGCAAGGAACAGTCAAAAATGAAAAAACAGTCTATGAATGCAGCCTAAACAAGCATTTGCTTTCCCTGTTGGCTCATTTTCAGCTTGTGGTCCATGACAATTTCAGTTCTGAATTCTGTCTTCCAGGATATTAGCTATTCCACCAATTTTGTGTAATCTGCAGATGTGATTAGTATTCCCTGCATGCTTTGATCCAGGTCATGAATAAAACATTTGAAGCTCACCGGGCCCAGAACTGAGACTGGGGTACCCCACTTTTTACTTCCTTCCACTTTGTGCCATTAATCATCACCCTGAGTGTGATTCTGTCGCCAGCTGTGTATCCATCTGGCAGTTGTTCCATCCATCCCACACCTAGTTAGCTATCATAGGGCACTTTGCCAGAAGCTTTGCTAAAGTCAAGATATACTATATCCACAGCATTCCCTCTGTCTTTCAGGGAGGTTACCTAACCAATAACCATTTATCCATTTCTTCCAGGATCCCACAAATGGATATTACAGTGTCAACACCTTCAAGGACCACCACTCCACGCCGACCATCTCTCTCTCAGGTTGCCAACCTGAGCTGAGACCAGCCAACAAACAGCGTGTGCCTACCGGCATGTCCTTCACCAACATCTACACGACTCTTAGCGGGCAGAACCGCCTCTACGACTACAGCCAGCGCTTCGTTTTGGGCATGGGGAGCAGTTCCATTGAGCTTTGCGAACGGGAATTCCAGCGAGGCTCCATGAGTGACAGCAGCTCCTTCCTGGACACCCAGTGTGACAGCAGCGTCAGCAGCAGCGGGAAGCAAGAGGGCTACGTACAGTTTGACAAGGCCAGCAAGGCGTCAGCCTCCTCCTCCCACCACTCACAGTCGTCCTCACAAAACTCAGACCCCAGCCGACCCCTCCAGAGGAGAATGCAGACCCATGTGTGAGAAGGGACCCGATGAGATGGGAAAATGGAGGAGGCCGAGGGGGGAACACAAACAGGACAGGACAAACCAACAACAAGGGGCAGCCCCAAGCAAGGTTCTGCCAGCAGCCAGGGCTCTGCTGGACACCAGCACCTTCTGAGCAGCGTGGAAGCTGTTCTGTTGTTTTATTTGCACTTGAGTGACTTTTAATTCCTCAACGCATTTCTTCCCCCTTCTCATGAGTAAGGATTTCGTGATGAAGGGAGTTCAAAGGAGCCTGCCGATAAAACTGTCCAAGCAGAGAGACATGCGTCCATCTTCCTAGACCTGTTGACCCCAGTTAAGCAGATGGAGAAGACCTGTGGAAGCTGAACCCAAACTAATGTTAAGCACAACGTCTGTTTACTTCCTGTAGCAGATCAGGCATAGGAGAACGGGAACAAAGAAAGGCAAAAGACACAACTTACATAAGCTGAAATAGAATCCATAAGCTCCATATTCCATATGTGTGATACCTGCCTCTTGTTTCCGAGATAGGCCTGGCTTATAAACTCAGTTCCACAATAGTACAAACACCCACAGTCTTTATCAGGATACTAAGGATATCTGCCTTCTTCCTCTTTCATTCCAAACAAAGTGACCTGCCTGGCCACAGGATGTTTTGAGCTGGGATGTGGTCTTCCTATAAACCGGCCATTTTCTGTTTTCCAGTCCCTGTGGCCGATAGCTCTCCCAGTTGATGGGAAGAGACAACCATGCTACCTTTCTTCTTCAGATTTCTGTCAAACCCTCCAGTGGCAGCCGCTTCATGGAGAGATCACGCTCTTAGTGGCTTCCCTCCTCCCTCTCCCATTGTGACACCAGTTCCTGACTGTGGACCTTTTGGAAACGGCGTGCCTTCAAAGCCGTTAGGGTCACCAGCCAACTCCCCTTCCTGATGCTTAGCAGCAGCACTTGCGAAACTGTAATCCCAAAATGTGTTCTCCGAGTGACCTCAACAAGTGTGCTTAACTGAAAGAGATTTAAAAGGAGGGTGGGGCGGGAAACAGCCATTGGTGTAACTTAATGTCCACTGGCTTCTGATTCTGGTCTTTCCTTTTCCTTTTTTCTAATTTACATGGAGTTTTTTCTTTCTTTCTGTTTGGTGTTTAGTGTTCATAATATTACGGTCTGTCTTTGGACTCAAATATCTGTTGGAGCTGAGCACTTTTAAAGAGTCTCTTCTCGACAGAACATACGCAGACAGACACAGACACACACGCACAACCAATCTATCAGGTTGGAATCGGTGGCAGAGGAGTGATCAGTGAATGGGAGGCTCAACTGTGTGGCAACGGCAGATCAGGGAATCCTGGAATGAAGTGACATGGGCTGCTTTCACACGACCCCTAAAATCCGCTGGCAACTTAGGACCTTTTTACACGACCCCTAAGATCCGCTGGCCCCTTAAATTCGGACCAGAGATCTTAGGGGTTTGTCGCTCTTCGTGCATCTCCACCCCTCCGTACTTCCTGGCTGCCGGCTGCATGAGGGGAGGGAGGGAAAAAAGGGACAGAAGAATAAAGCCTTACCTCCCGGTGTTGGTGGACGCTGCCGGGGGAGCCCCGGTCACTTCCTGGTTCCTCTTAAAGGGGCGGGAGGCAAAAAACAAAAACAAAAAGAAGCGAGGAGAGCCCAGCACATCCGCATCAAATATTTTTCACCTCCCAAGAGCAGGTACAAGAAAAGTGCACTGGGTCGCGCTTAGCTGGGCGGAGTCGCACTTAATTGTCTGCAAACTCCGGAGCTGGTGGGGAAACATTTTTAAGCTCCGGAGCTTGCAGCCATTTGCAGCGGAGCTTAGGGGTCGTGTATAAACGCCCTTAGATTCGGACCCCCCCAACTAGAGATCATGTGGGTTTTGTTCTGCTTCCTGTGTTCCCACCCTCCTGCACCCTGATTCTATTGCTTCTGTCTGCTGTGAGGGGAGGGAGAAAAAAATGCAGGCTCACCTCCACCTGCCATCAGCAACAGCTAGTAGTAGGACAGGAAGCCCATTAGGGATTCCTGTCTGTTAAAGGGGGGGGGAGGACAACAAAAACAAGCAGAAGGCGGAGGAGAGCCAGCCATTCACAGCTTTAAAATCTACATCGGAAAAATGTTTACCTCCTCGAGACCAGGTACTTGTAAAATGTGCTGGGGCATGCTTCAGTGGGTGTGGCTGTACTTTTTTTTTTAAGTTCACTGCTGGTGGGAAAACAATTTGATGCTCCACATCTGCGAGCATTTTGCAGTGGATTTTAGGGGTCATGTGAAAGCAGTCATGATGGAGCAAGCAGAGCAAATTTTCTTATTGCTGGTTGTGCATTTTCTGCTCTTACCTCACCCCCTGCCATCAATAGCACAATTAGAAGATGAATACAAAAGTTGTTACAAGCCCTGTTGCGGTGGGTTCATTTGAAAGCTTGTCAAACCAAAAAAAAAAAAAATTTAAAAAGGTGTTGATCCCAGGACAGAAATTACATAAAACGTATAGAGCAGAGGAGGTGTCTGGAATGCGGCTTTCTGTGTTTTCAGTTTGTAGTGTTAGGCAAAAACAAAGCACCCCAAGAAAACATCAGGACAGCCAGAGGACAACTCACATCTACACAGTTGCCATTTGCCATTGTCCTCTCAGTGGATGCCATTGGCTGTATGGTGGGTCAGGTATCCATAAGGGGCTAAAAATGTGACCATGAACGGGGACTATGTTTCTGTCTGGATGTTGTTAGGCTGTGATTCCCATCTCCTCTAGCCAGCATAGGAACCACCAAGGATGCTAAGAACGAGCAAGAATTAGAAAGCCACGTACTCCCCATCCCTGATATAGACTGTACTGGTCTGGTGTACATTTGCTGTATCTTTCTCCTTGCCATTGGCAGAGGGTTCTAAACTTTGGATTTATTTCTTGCACTAGCAAAGGAAGTAAAGAATAAATAAAGAACAGCCTTGTGGCACATTAGGCTCGCCCTTCTTTTGGTTCTTTATCGGTAAACCAGCATACTGTCCTTCAAACAGCAGAGACCTTAAAAGAGAATATGGCCCCACTCAGAGAGCAGTACATGGTCACAGTGGCTTGGTTTCATTGAGTTTATTGGTCTGCTGCAGAAAAAAACACCCACCAAACTTGAATCTAGTGGCATGCTGAGAACTTTTGAGTCTTACTTGGCATCAGCTTGGGTAGACTTTATCCCTATTTAATCATATGCATGGTAGCCTGTGTGAGCAGACAGACATACACAGGTGGAGTCAAGGACATAAAATCCAATAGAAATGTAAATAGCCCCAACAGGGTGGTAATCATAACTGTCATATTTATTTATTTATTTATTTATTTATTTACTTACTTACTTACTTACTTACTTATTCAGATTTGTTACCACCCATCTACCCAGGGGGGACTCTAACTAGTTTACAGTATAATACATGATAAAACAGTGCATATAAAAATCTTAAAAAGCATCTAAAAGCATCTAGTAGTTAAAATGCCACTAAAACCCTTTGTTAGCCATTGTAACATTCTAACATGGCTACCTCGCCTGTCCCAAAATTTCAGTAAAGGAAGTGTGTCCAGATCTTAGGGATTGTATGAACAAACACTGGCCAGAATGAGGTTTGTATAGGATTTGTGTAAGCTGCTGCATTCACACACCTGAATGCACGAACAGAGAGGTGTCTGGAGCCACATCTGCCAGTTGTAACTAATTACACAGACCTTATACAGATGCAGATAGGATTGTGATTGCTATACATCAAGACATTACAGAACAGGGGACTGACAATAAAAATGATGCTTCGAGACACAAGTCGGCGGACAAGCTGCATATTGGCAGAATTCTTCACGTGCTGGGCAGTTCCTTTGCAGCTTAAGCAGATTGACTGAAGTCATCAACCAGCTCTGGATCCCAGGAAAAAAAGAGGAGGGCAAGTAATCCTCATCCACGTCTCAGCTTGTTTGGAGACAATTGCTGGGAGAAGGTCTACCCTGTTCCATCCAGTTTATCATATTCCCCCTCCGA
Source organism: Phrynocephalus guinanensis (assembly GCA_037367245.1). NCBI lineage: Eukaryota > Metazoa > Chordata > Lepidosauria > Squamata > Agamidae > Phrynocephalus > Phrynocephalus guinanensis. Next base: position 13,419,533 of record CM074745.1, on the reverse strand, counting down.
TCACTGTTAGGGAGCATCAAATAACTGGCATTTTCCTTGTTACTCGATATATTGTCCTATGGCTTGAATGAATATGTGAAACACTCTTGTAGAGCTCAGCAAGAAATCTCTGCTGGCCTATAGAGCTTGCATGGATTCTGTTTCTTCCATATTTTGAAGTTAACCACTGGAAAGCTATCTTCACTTTCACATATAATCACCAACTGTCATGCCATGATTGGTGTGCATGCATGCAAGGTAAGACCCCCTCCCCCTAAGAATTTGATTCCACACTGCAGAGCGTGTTCAGTGGGTTGAGTTGGAAGATGAAGCCAAAGAAAAACAAATACAAGAGGCTGCCTTGTCAATACAAAAGGCTCAGATGATAACATGTGAGGGACCTGGTCATCCCCAAACAGGATCATCCTGAGAGATTTATTACCGGTAGATGGGATGGGCACAAAACAAAACAAAAATGTTTCATTTCGTTTCCCTTCATCGTCGTCCCCCCCCCCACACACACACACACATTTTTTTCATTTTGTTTCATATGAATTTTTTCCTTAAAAAAAATTGTACAAAATGAACCACTAACAAAATGGTTGGGGGGGGGCTGGAAAGTGGCGGGGGGAGTTTTTTTTAAAGCCCTGGGCTTATAAAAAAAAACCTTTCCCCCTCCCCAAACCCCTCCTGCCAGCTGAAATGTGGCTTACAGACAGAACGAAATGATTCATTTCAACAACAAAAACACAGTTTCATTTTTCTGTAACAAAATGCTGCTTCCTGTGTCTTTTTGTTTCATTTTGTTTCATTATGTAATGACACGATGAAACAGCATTTCGTTTTTCGTTTCGTGCCCATCCCTAGCCCCGTTCCATCCATAGACACCAGATAGAGTTCCCACTAAATCTCACATCCTATGCCAATGGTGGTGAACCTTCGGCACTCCAGATGTTTTAGACCACAACTCCCAGAATTGTGAGCCTAGATTGCCAGTGACAAAGGACTGTGGGAGTTGTGGTCCAAAACATCTGGAGTGCCGAAGGTTCGCCACCACTGTTATGCCCTCTGTAGTGTGGTGTTCAAACTCTTATCATCTTAGAGCTGCAAAACTGGAAGGAAACCAACGAGTCACTGAGTCCAGCCCCTCTCAGAAAAGCACAGTGGGAAACGGAACTCCCAGTCTCTGATTCTGCAGTCAGATGCCTAAGGCACGGAGCTAGCCCTATAAAATTGTACTATATAAGCAAACACACAGTGATCACATCACAGACATATAGAGGCAAAGCTGTTGGGAAAATAGACATGCTGGGTTTTCTTCTCTTCTCCAGAAAAGGAAAACTGATTCTTTGAAACTGCAGAAGATGACCATGGTGAATAGTAACATTTGGCTAGTGCCTGGGAGGTTATGAGCATCCTCAGTCCCTTTCCTCCTCTCTGGGTCAGTTCAACCGTTTAAACATGTGCTATACCTAGTCATAAGGCAAAACTCCATGGATGAATGTGCATGTGCAAAGATGTCAGTGTGTTTGGGGGTGGTCAGTAGTACCGTGATGAACCCAGCACTGGTAAAAGAGTGGGCCCATAGAACACCAGTAGCCCTGGACTTAACTCTGCCAGGGAGGGGAACAAGGTCACATTTTCACAGGAAGCTGGGCTATCCTATTGATACTGGAGGAGGTCAAGGCATGACAAGACTCAGAAATTCACTGAGAAGGAAACCCTTTCCCAGTATTCACCATGGCCCTGGTAAGAAACTATCCTGTATCTCAGCAGTTAACAACATTGTTTGTTTGTGCACCATATCAGATCAAAGGATGCTGTTCTTACAAGCCTAGGTTTTAGAGCCCACATCTCTTTACCTACATCATTATTTTTTTTAATTATGCCCCACCCCACATCCCAAAAGCACATCTGCATAGAGCGGCTATGGCAATGGAAAGATTATGGCCTTCCAGATGACGAGATATGGTAACTCCCATGATTCTTCACCTTCGCTTATGCTGAGGAGGTCTAGCGCAGTATTCCAATACCGACTCATTAAAGACAATTTCCTTTGAAGGCAGGTATCTCATTGCCATTTGATCACACACATGTAGATGAGAGTGCCTCTTTGATTTTTGTATCATGATTGAAATACTTTGGCAGATTGGTGAAGGAGGTTGAACACTCATTTTCTGTCCCTTTCCAGTCGTGGGAAAAATGAGAAGTGTCATAACACGAGGTGAAACAGAGTTTCTCAAAGCCTGCGACAGGCCTCAGCGCAAATCCATACAGTGCAGAATTCTGGTCTCTCCCTGTCTGAGGGATGTATTCTAGATATTGTTAATTGCAGTTCCCTCAGAACTCAGCCAACCTAATCAATGGAGAAGCATAGTGGGAGTTGTAGTCCAACAAACATCTCCAGAACCACACTTGGACCAATCTGTGAGCAAGCAGCAGCCAACACTTCAAACCCAAGAGCAGCCTGGTCGTCACCAAAGAGGGCCACAGACGGCAACTAGAAGCCTTTTTTAGATTCAAAGGTTTTTGTACGGCACAGGATGCTGGACGTATGCTCATTCCTCTGAGCCAGATATCACTCCAGTAGGTTTTCATACAAGTATGGATAGGAATAATATTGCATTTAACCAATCATTTCCATCATCAGAAGTAAAAAAGACTAATCTGCACAGTCCAGTCCAGGGCTCAGGTCAACAAGTAATCTTTCATTAAGCACTTCATCGAGTGAAGAATCCTGCATTTCGCAAGTTAAGTGAGCCTGATTTCCATCTCAGAGCAAAGCAAGTGCGAAGTGTTCTGCTTATACACCACCCTATAGCACGTAAAGCACTCTCTGGGTGGTTTACAGTTTATTTATGGAGGCTACATATTGCCCCCCCCCCATCAGCTGAGTACTGACCTCAGAAGGATAGAAGTCTGAGTGAACCTTGAATGTGCTACCTGGAACTGAACCCCACGTCATGAGCACAGTGACAGCTGCAGTACAGCTGTTTAACCACTATGGCACCAGAGCTGCTTTCCCATTGCTAACCAACATCTGGGTGTGCTACTGAGGTCACTCAATACTATAAGAAAATCCGGATTTCCGTTATTTGCCACGCCAGCTTCCCTTCTAATTTTCCAGCCAGAGCTTTGGAAAACAAGGTAAAAATGTCCCCCCAGATGTTGAGGTTGATATTGGAATGACGTGTTTTCATCATGTATGTTTGCACTAGCTGAACATGATATTAGGCGTACATTCAACCAGAGCAAGAGAAATTATCACGGTTACTACTGCAGTTGGGGGGGGGGACTGAATATGAATGGTCCATCAAAGAAAACAAAAAACTGGAGAGGCCATTAACATTTGACAAAAATGTTACAGATTTAAATGCTATGGTAGTATATGTGCTGTCAAGTCAGAACTGACTTGATAGTGACACTGTTAGGGCTTTTAGGACAAGTGATTTATACAGTATGAGAAGTAGTTTTGCCACTGGAGAGTCGGACGAGAGAGAGAGAGAGAGAGGAGGAGAGAGAGGAGGAGAGAGAGAGAAGAAGAAGAAGAGAGAAGAACCCAGGTCTGTTCCTAGCAGTGCAGTGTGTCTCCCTTTGTCACTGCAAGGTGTAGAATGGAAGCTGAAGAGACTATGTGTTTAAGTATCCATCCACATTTAACTACACTGGGTATCTATGCAATTTTTAAAAAAAACAGCTGAGAGTCCTTCCTTTCAAAGTGACCCTAAAACCAAATTAATAGCAAAAGAGGGGAGGATTCCATGAACTACTAGTCTCCCTTTTATTTAGCACTGGTTAGGCCTCATCTGCTGCCTAGATGCCCTAAGCAAGGGGTGCCCAAACTTTTTGTAAGGAGGGCCAGATTTGGTGGCTGAGAATGTGTCAGGGGCCGGTTGCTCCCCAACCCTGCCACCCCACTGCAAGCCCCACCCACTTTCTTTAAAAAAATGGGGTGAAGGAGGGGGAGGGAGGGGTGGGCCAACCAGTCGCGGGCCACTCAGAATGGCCTGGCGGGCCGGATTTGGCCCCCGGGCCGGACTTTGGGCAGGCCTGCCCTAAGCACATCCAATCTCGACTGATTTCGGAAGCTAAGCAGGGTCGGCCCTGGTTAGTACTTGGATGGGTGACCACCAGGGAATACCAGGTGCTGTAGCCATCTGGAGTAGGAACTGGCAAACCACTAGGGTTAGGCTAGTTACGGGTGAGGTTACCAGTATTCCTGCCTCTGCCAAGAAAACTCCATGGACATGGGGTCATGGAGAGTCGGTCACGACTGTAATGACACATCACACACACAACGGAGACTTTTTTTTTGCAAGAGGAGGAGGAGGAGGAGGAGGAGGAGGAGGAGGAGGAGGAGGAGGAGAAGAAGAAGAAGAAGAAGAAGAAGAAGAAGAAGAAGAAGAAGAAGAAGAAGAAGAAGAAGAAGAAATAAACTGTTCAAAAGCTGAGGCAGTGCTGTGGCTATCCTGTGTCTCCCTTTGTCACTGCAAGGTGTAAAATGGAAGCTGAAGAGACGATGTGTTTAAGTATCCACGTCCCCCTTGCCTGGATGCCCATTTAATGGTTGCTGCCCCTCTGGACCCTCGAGAGAGCTGGCCCAGACTCAGAGAACTGCTCATGCAATTTTTAAAACAATGCTCCCAGATTCCATGCCAGATGGCAAACAGAAAAATGACAGCTGATGTCAGTGAAAGATGGAGATCAGATTGAGGTGGCATAATAGGTACCATTGCTATTGTTGCTGTAAAGGGGGAGGGGTGGCGATTAGAAAAATGGTGATGAGGAATTGATGGTGGGGTTGTTTTGATGGTTTCCGTCTTCTGTAAAAATGTGCTTTTGCTGCCACCTACTGGTCATATGCCAGCATCCCATTCTCTAGGTTTCTCAAAAGCTCTTCAGGTTCAGAAACTGAATGGAGGACCCTCCCCATTCAGCCTCACACATAATTCATGATCCTTGATTAATATGCAAGTATCTGGCCCCCAGATCACCCCTTGAGAGCAGTTAATGATTTGTTCAGAGACCCAGCTCCTGCCAGCATTTTTTAAATTTTCATTTCCCACCCCCCTTTTTTTCTCTCCTTTTTTTCTTTTTAGTTTACTGTTTATGGCAGGAGCTTCTTCGACCATCTGTTCATTAATATGTAACAAGCAACAGTGATAAGCAATTAAACTGGCTGCAAATTAACCAATTTGCTTGGGGAGCAGGCTTTTGAGCACTTGTTTGTTTCATTAAACCTTAAATGTGTCAGGAATCCAGAGGAACGCAGCCTGGCTGCAGGTCCCATCGCAGAAAGAAGGGGAGGTTGGTGGGTTTGGAAGTAGGAAAAAATTCTAACATACTGCGTACTTCCTTTGCTTTCTCTGAAAGCAGACAAGGCATATGCATTGACCATTTGTATCCAATTATTTCAAGGAGGTTAATAAACCGAATGGTCTTAATTTGCACAGCACCAAAATGCTGTACACTTTTGTTGAAAGTTGTATACGTGATAAAATAATGATAATATGAATTTTAAGATCCTTCTATTCACCTCCTTTCCTCCCAGCAACCCACCAGTGATTTAGTGATGAATTCTAAAGTGTAGGTACTCACATACAGCTACATAGTAAAACTGCGGGCAGCTGTCTTAATCCATTTGAGGAAGATCCCGCTCTAGCAAATAATGGTTCTTTTGTAAAGCCAAGGGATCTTAATTTATTTTTATTTCTTTTGAATATTTTTACCCCACCTTTCTCCTTGGGAAAGGACCCAGGTTGGCGTACAATAATGAGGGGCAATATACAGCCCAGAATATTTAAGACACATTCAAATTAAGAACAGGGAATTAGGAGAGCCAACTTAGAACATTCTTTAAAACTTGATTGTAACATTAGACACCTGTGACTGCAGAGAATTTCTTGTAACAGACAAATGATAAGACAAACGATCTTCGATAGTAGCAGTTACAAAGCTGATTTGAAAGGAAATGCTTTCAGTTTTTAAACTCCTTTGAGAGATCTGGCTGTTGTGCTGGGTGCCAGAATCAACCATTATGGCTTCAACAAATCAAGACGGGCTCGTTGATACGTGGCGTCTGAGGGTTTGCGTACCCACTTTTTTATCACAGTAGGACCCTTTTTCTTGGGTGGCATGCAGAAAAATCAAGTAAGTAAACTTTTTTCCTTTCTTTCCTTTCTTTCTAGCCTCAAAGCGAAAAAAACAACATCTCTCACAGTCTCTCACAGTCCGTCTGCCTGGGACGTGACACGGCAGAAAGCGAAAGTAAATCACTGCTTCAGTAATTCATTGTTATCTCTCCCCTTAAAAAAATACACAGTTTTCAGCCTGTCCTCCCCAAAGGTTTATGATCCTTTACTCACGATTTTGGTATCATTAACCGACAGTATTTCAAGTTTTATTCATCACATTAAGCGGAGCTGCCGAATCATCCAACCATCTCGCCGTGGGCGGAAGTGCCCCCTACTGTAAAAATTCAAGCATTTAAAATAGCTAATTTTCGCATGTTTCTGTGGTGCTTTGGTGGGGTTTTGGGCAACAATTTCAAAAAAAATATTGCAATCGCCATTTTGGATCCCCCGCACTGCATGGCAAATGGATGCGCCCTCCCAGCCTGGTACCAGCAGCGCAGCAGTAGCAATAGCCAAGGAGAGGGGGGCGGGGAACCCCCCCCCCCAAATAAAACACCCTTCTGGCCTGGTAGGTGCCCTCAGACAGTTTTCGCCTACTTTTAGCCCGGGAATCGGGGTTTTTTTTAACTTTTAAAAACTTTTTTTCTGTGCCGCTTGGCATTGCGTGATGCAAGTAACGAGCACAACAAATCAGACCAAATTGTTCGTTCGTCGGTTCGAGCTCGAAGTCTGGGGCAGTGATTCCCGTTACCGTTTCCGTAGAGTAACGGAAACGAGTAACGGAAACGGAAACGGGAATACCGCTAAGTCGTGCCCATCTCTACTAGTAAATAGTCCCTCATTCAGGGAAAGCTTGCCTGAAGAAGAAGGTCTTTGCCTGCTTCTAGAAAGACAGCAGAGATGGGGAAGACCTGGCCTACAGCGGATATTCAAATCCTACCTAGTATGAAATTCTAATAGGAATTACTCAAAGTAATATTCATTGTAATGGGAATTACTCAAAGTAACATTCATTTTTGTTTTGGGTGTCCATTCCCCTCCCACCCCCTTTTCTAAATACTTTAGCTAAAGTCACATGGGAGAGTAGAGAGCAAGGAAGACTGAGGAAGACATTCACTGTTACCTTTGTTTTCCAAAGAATCTAGCCGCTTCACTTGGTGCTGGCATTGTTACATCACTGAAACCTGCCAAAACCCTCTCACAAGAGTTGTGAGGTGTTTTCCTCACTTAGCTCCCGAACCAGGAAAATGGTACGAGTATTTTTAAACTTCCCAAACGCAAAGCGCAACGGTAGAAACAGTTTTCAAAAAAAAATTCTTAAGTCGGGGAAACCGTATCTTTTGCTTATAAAGCAGTGGGATTTAAAAACCATTGGAATCGTGCTCATAAGTTAGGATTTCCGTATATCGGGCGCGTCGTAAGTCGGGGTACCACTGTACTGGTTTTAGCCCAAAATCCTTAAATTTCTCTTTAAGCCAATCCAATATAATAGTTCCAGACACTTTCAGAACAAAGCATCTCCCCAAATTATTTATGGACATCTATAAACTTACCCAACAGGGGTATCTGATAGCCACAAGAATCTGATTGGCCTAGATGACACCCCAGAAATCGGTTCATCCCACAAATTTCATAACAGTGACAAACAGATCTCGGAGGGACTGAAAAGGGTCCAAATAACAAGTAAGGGATGGAAAGTTCCATGGTACAGAGGAATATCAGCCCAGACCTCTCCTATGGTCAGCATTAAGAAGTTTTTGATCCTTAGGAGTCCTGTTGGTAAACAGGAAAATTAACTTTGGCAGTACTACAGAAAATAAAAAAGGAGTTAAGCCAATGACACAGATAGCATGACAAGAGTACACCTCCTGGCACAGAATAGGAGCCAAAACTCCCAGGGAACCATAGCGATGGGGAAGGCAGCATGCATGACCCAGGTGTAGTAAATGTCACAGCAGAAACCAACCAAGTGATTTGCAAAACAACGGAAGAACCCCAGGAAGGAAATCTTAAAATGCAACAACTTGCCTCCTGGACTGCCATGAGATACCAACTCTGAGTCCCTATTAAAAACAATATTTTTTTACCCCCACAGGGGAAAGGGGGGGAAGGGGTGAGTGGGTTCTGAGTCATGAGTCCACTCTGAATCACTGGGGGAAAAAAACAAGTGGAGTCCAAGTTGCATCACTAATTAAGGGAACTGCTTTTCAGACTAGCTTTTCAGTCCTGTCTCTTCCCCCTCCGCCCACGAGAATCAGCCTGTTTGCTTTTTACTTGGGCTGATTAACTATGCAAAGATGTGATACACCGCCACTGAAGAAGGCAGCAGCCATCTCTCACTGACAGAAAATCCTATTGCTCAGCTCTGGAAGTTGTACTAGAACAGGTCTATATTGGATCAGCAGGGAGTTCGGAAGTCAACTCCGCCCTAGATTCCATTAATTTAAATGGGCCTCCTCTTTCTACATTAAAATAAACCACAACTAGAACAGGCCTATGTGAACCAGTGGACTGTTCAGAATAGTTGACTCACAGATTCAATTGGCAGCTTCCATCCATCCATCCATCCCATCCATCCATCCATCCACTAAGTCAGGGATTCCCAACCTTCCTAATGCCACAACCCTTTAATACAGTTCCTCATGTTGTGGTGACCCCTTTTTCCTGCTTGGAAGAGGCCACAAGCCCCACTTTGGCAGGCCACTGCCACATTGGCCATAGAGAACTTCCATCTACAGGTATCCTCAGCCAATCGCAGCCTCCGGTGCCATTGAATGACATCCCCTCCAACCTATCAAGCTGTAACTCACTCTTCCCCCCCCCTCCTCCAGACCCAAGCCCTTTGTGCCTTTTTCTTCACTGGCTCATAGTGACCCCTGTGAAATGGTTGTTTGACACCCCCCCCAAGGGGTCCCGACCCCCCAGGTTGGGAACCACTACGCTAAGGGATTTCCACCACTGTTGCTGTTCCCCTGGTCCTCACGGGGCCCTTGGAAAAGCCACATTCTGGATGAGGTGGACCTTTGGTCTTATCCACAAGGGCTCTTCTAATTTCTTAGTGTCTGAAATGAGATAATGTATACCAGCCTCATTAAACACCTGCTGTTCTTCCTTTAGCTGAGGCAATTCTCCTCTGGCTTCTGGCCAGCACAGATGATTCTCTGCTGGCAAGTTTGTAAAGGCAATCGCAGTCCAGCCGTGCCTCTCCTCTTTGAAAGCTCCTCATTTCCAGTCCAACAGCATCTACAGGACCTCTTCCTTGGCTGTGTTGTTTTAAAAAGTCTATATATCTGGGTCTATCTGAGTGCAATTCATTGAGGAAAAAATACAGAGAACCTGGTTTGCTAGCTGACAGAACAATTGGCTGGAGAAGAATACAGATAAGATGTTATATTTAGAGATGGGCGCAAAGTGCTTCGTATCGTATCTTTTTATTCCAAATCAGGTACTCCTGTGCTTAATCTACCACCTCTACACCACCTGGAGGCCACTCCCCATCATCAGTGCTGTGCCAGGGTCCTCCTATGCCACCAACACACCAGTTGGATAAGGAGCTGGGGCCACTGGCCAGTCATCACCTGTGCAGGGCTTCTCCCCATTTCTGCTCCTCTTTGGACTGTCCAGTGCCTGAGGAGGCCAGGAGTGCTACAAAGTGTTCTAGTTGTATTTGTGTGTGTGTGTGTGTGTGTTGCATTTTTATAGTCATGTCCATGGCATTTTCTTGGCAGGAATACTGGAGTGGTTTGCCAGTTCCTACTCCAGGCACCTACAGCGCCTGGTATTCCCTGATGGTCTCTCATCCAAGTACTAACCAAGGCCAACCCTGCTTAGCTTCAGAAATCAAGTGAGATTGGATGTGTAGAATACAGGCAACTCTTAATGACAGTTCATCATTCATATGTAAAATATGATCCTCGGCACCCCCATTTAAAAAGAGCTGCCTAGATGCCCTAAGCACTTCCGATCTTCCAGCAGGCTAGCTTGCCTTCCCAGAATTATTTTAATGCAATATTTTATGTAAAACATTTTGTAAATGGAACTGACATACAGAAATGTGTTCTTGATAGTCCTGAATCTGTTGGTGGCAACTCTCCCAAGGTCAAGGAAATTATATAGCACTGGAAAACCACAAAGCCTTGGAATTGATCCCGGCTGGATTAGATTTTTTTTTTAAATAAATCATTCCTTCCTTTAACATCTCTTCTTAATCTAGCTCTCAACTCTTCTGAATGAAAATGACTTGACTGAGTCAACTAACCTCTCAACAAAACTCGCACATCATTAAGTATCACATTACATACACATTCAAAATAGAAATTCATAAACATATTATCTCTTAACTCAGTACACACAAGATTGGTTTTCTTCCATCAGATTTTAGCTTGTCTTCACATCACTCAGCAAAAACCTGGCAGCGGTTTCCATAACAGAGTACAGTATTTAACGTCAGCCAATAACAGAAAGACATAACATGCAGATCATTCACCTGGATATAAATGATCAGTGGGTTAATGACCTTATTATGCAGATCTCTATAATACTTAAATAAGAGAAAAACATGACCGGAGGTTTCAATTTCTTCTGAACCACAAGGACATTGTCTGTTAGAATAGGATAGTCCCAATAATGTCTCATCTACCAGGAAGTAATGCATAAATTGCACATGACTACTTTATGGCATTAGATTTTAGTTAATATTTAAGGCCAATAGATGGCAAAGGGAAGAGGTTGTGTATGCTGATAGAAGTTCATTTTGGAAGTCCATAGCCTGGATTCACTGATGTCTACAAAGCTCACCTTGAATCACACTTTTGACTCTGCCCTTAAAAGCTAATTTTGTACTTTAACTTTCTTAAATTTGCAGACCCAATTTAAGCACCAGGTGAACGGTGGGCAGGTGATTCAGAAGTGAAAAATATGGAAGTCATGAAGCATTGTGATTATTCCCATTGGAGTAAAACAAATGCTGGGTAGCAGCCAGATTGTTTATACGCATTGTCAACAACAGGATCTCCATGAAAAGGAAAGCACAGAGTCCATAAATAAAACCCAAAAAACAGGGGATGGGGGAGAGACAGAAAGTCCCAAAATACAGCCCAATATGTTTGCTATTGTATGTCTTTGAAGCTGCAAGATGGAGAATGTAGGCTTTGTGAAGACAAGAGATAGTAAGAATTTTGTTTTAAGATTGCTGGTATGCATAGTTAACCATGGTGGGTTTTTTTCACACCATCCTCACAAACCAGAAGACCGGCTGTTACAGCCAATGACTGCTCATTGGTCTTTTTGCAGTTCATTGAGTTTTGATTTTGTTCACCTAGAAGGACAAATTAAACTTAAGGTTCCGTACATAAATCTGAGTCATGCATCAATGTTATTGCCTTTTCTTCTTCCTCAGACTTGAGTCTTGTCTGCTCAGAAAGTGGTATATCTGTAATCATTACAAAATGTCTTTAGTAAGTGTTTGAAAACTATCTGAGTGCTTTAGAGGAGAAATGTATCATCAGCATTATTAAGTATTAAAAGCTATCCTGCTTCTGACGTTTTGGTATATGGAATTCAAGAGACCTGAGCAGAGCTCGCCTTCATTAATTAAATGAATAAGCAGGAGTTGATTTACAGTGCGTCCCTGGATGTGAAAAATGGCCTCCTGCACCTTATTGCATTTTCAATGAAATTTTCAAGCAGAATTGCTTTGCATGATATAGCAACTTGCCTACTGATGTAGCCACAAACTTGTCCCACAGCTATGCGTATGATGACTGAAGATCTACAAAAACAGCAAACCCCAAATCCCAAACACCTTCATATTTATGCCGAAAGAGGTAAAATGAAACAATGATCCATAATAGAGGAACTGGTTTCTCACCAAACATGTTTTCAGTCTCAAAGCAACTCCTTTAGTGCAAAGTAACTTGCTAATTAACCACAAACATATAATTGGAATTGTCTATCATTGGATGTGTCAGGTCTATACACTGCATGAGAAGGTTTACCTTTTGATTAATTTCAGGCATAAAGCAAGTCTAAAACATACTCACAGAAGTGAATAACCAATGTTGGCCTTGAGCAGGAGGGGGAATACACCTGTGTGGTGCTGTGGAAGGAGGGATAGAGTGCTGAATGGGGACAGCTGGGTTCAAACCCCTGCTCAGCTATGAAACTGACCAAGGGTTGGTAATGGCAAAGCACTTCCTGCAAAAAACCCTATTAGGGGCTTGGCAAAAAAAAACCCTATTAGGGCTGCCATATGGCAGAAACAATTTGATGGCACACAACAACAATGAAAACTGGGCCGTCTGCCAATTCTTTCCCAAAGAAAATGGACTAGAAAGGTGTCTTGTGGAGCTAATTCTGGGGCATAGCTATTCTTCATCTCTCCAGCTGCTGCTGTCTTTCTTTGAGACTTCTGCAATCATCTCCTTTTTCTTCTCTTGGGTGGGAAGCAGCCCTTACGGTCACTGATCGGTGGTTGTAGTGGCAGGCGGTTGATGGTGGCTCTGCTTCCCTCCCCCCCTCCAATGTCTTTGCAACTTTAAGTGGCTGTGATCTTACTGAATCTCACAGCTGAGCCATCCTTGAGGACTTTAGGGCAGTGGTGGCGAAAGGTCAGCACTCCAGATGTTTTGGACCATAACTCCCAGAATTCCAAGCCTCTACTGCAAATGGCAAAGGGCTGTGGGAGTTCTGGTCCAAAACATCTGGAGTGCCGAAGGTTCGCCACCACTGCTTTAGGGCACGGGTTCCCAATCTTATGTCTCCAGATGTTTTTGGACCGCAACTCCCAGAAATCCTGTCCAGCACACTTAGTAGTGAAGGCTTCTGGGAATTGCAGTCCAAAAGCACCTGGGGGGCTCAACGTTTGGAAACACTGCTTTAAGGCATGTTCTCTTTTTTTCCTTTTCTTTCAATAGGTCAGCAATATTTTAAAGGCAATTAAAATTCCTCACAGTATCTGCCTAGCTTTAATGAACATTAACTTTCTAGAATCACCTTCCTTTTACACACAGATGAGAAAAGCTAATACACAGACATTTTTACAGTCTATATTAACTCATTCAAGAGATGAGGTGGACTTAAGTAATGCATTCCAAAGCTGTCCGGTTTCTTTTTCCGTATGTAGCCCCCGCAATGGCATTTGCAATACATCCTTGTGCTTTACCTTGTTTCTTCTTCCATGGGCTTAGTTTAGGGTTTGCCACCCACCTTCCAAAAAATAGGAATATTAGAAGTTGAGAGAGAGAGAGCGCAGAAGTCTTTGGGAAAATCACAAGGAATGACGAATGTAGCAAACAGAAAGCTGGATTTTTCCAGGAGTGTGTCAAATAAATAAACACCAAAAAATAACAACCAATATGCAGTATCTAAGGGCTGGCTGGATACCTCAATGGCGTAAATGTTTACGTATTTCCAAAGGCTTTCACGGCCGGGATCTGATAGCTGTTGTGAGTTTTTCAAGCTGTTTGGCCGTGTTCTGGAAGTTTCCCCCCCACCCCTAGAACTTCCAGAACACTTCCAAACAGCCTGAAAAACAACAGCTTAAGTATCTATCTGCGAAGCCAGGGGTGTCCAAACTTTTTGCAAGATGGGCCAGATTTGGTGAGGAGAAAATTTGTGGGGGCCGACCATTCATCTGCATTTGGCCCCCGGGACAGACTTTGGACAAGCCTCTAGGACATGCAAGGAGGCAGGGAGGATGCTGCAGCAACGGAGCCAGGGACAGGTAGGCTGGGCAGGTGGCTGGTGGGATGGATGGAGGCAGGGAGGGCAGGCAAACTGTAAAACTGCAAGCTGACATCTCTATCTGGTATAGGGAGGGGCCAGCTGGCGGGGATGCATGACAGGCTGAGCCTGCGGGGAGCAGATGCTGTGGGCCACTCAGAATTTAAAAACGGGCCATTTGGAATTCTGGGAGTTGTGGTCCAAAACATCTGGAGTGCCAAAGGTTCGCCACCACTGGATAGTCTATATGGTACCATCAAATGGTCAGCCCTGGTAATACACCTTGGGAAGATGTATTTCTGGGCTTTGTTTGTTTGTTTGTTTGTTTGTTTGTTTATGGTACTCATACTGTGGATACATCAATCCTACTGTATTGGGAAACTGCGGCCAGAAAGATAAAGGAGCTGCAAGTAAAAAAACCTTGCAATGACTGCATCACACTGTCTGGGTCATAGGCCTCCTATAGGTCAGATTTTCACTGGCCAGTTGCTCAACGTGTTGCTTTGAGGCTATAGATGATTTGTGGACTGGGGTGTATTAATAGAGGAAGCTTAAAATGGCATTGGTTTGGTCATGAGCAACAGAAAGATCATTATATCTAATGACTTATTAATTCTTTTCTAATGGTATGCCCGCTGTGTATCTAAGAGGATTTCCAGCAAATCCTCAATCTTGCAATATCCAAATAATTTCAGCCTTCCTTCGCTATTTTCATCCTGCTTCACAGTGTGAGACAGAAGAAAGCATACTCTGCCCCCCCCCCCCATAAAAAAACCACCTGCACTTCTGGAATACAGTACCTTGAAACTCCCTCAGTCAAAAAGTTGACCCCCGCCCCTTAGCAACCACACTGAATTAAACCGACTCAGTTCACACAAACCACAAAAGAGGCTTCCGTAAGAATAAACTCTGACGGTGTTGTAAAAGAGGTACTCAGGCTTCACAATGGGCAATTTTAAATTAAATTTATTAAATTATTTAACACTGAACTTTAATATCGCTTAAACATTTCCTGGGGGGATTCAACCCCCTGTAGAATCACAACCTGCAAGAGGAACATTTCCCCCCCCCCTTTGCTGCCATGGAACATTCTGGCTTTTTTTTGTGATCAAGTAGGTCCCATGCCATCCCTCTTGGGCCTTCTGATGGACCATACCATGGGCAGTCATACCTAGCAAACTGACTTCTTGGCAATGGGAAGTGGACAGCCATCGGAGGTAGTAGTCCCAGCAGGACCCTGGACCCTGGGCGCTTGCAATCATGGCTAAGGCACATTGGCTAAGCATGCAAGGTACAGTGGTGGTACGGTGGAACTGATGCTGCTCTCAACCTCGCTGGGCTTTCTTTCCCCTCACAAACGAAACAGAAGGTTCTCTGGCAGTCATTTCATCCCCCTTTAATGGCTTCCATTAAAGTGCAAGAAGTGCACTTTCCTTAAAACGAAGATTAAAAGAAGGGGAAATTAACATGTAAATTCCTGCGCAACCGTATAAATATTGAAGTAACCTCTTGGACTCTTGTGTCCCATGTCAGACACGCACATCCAACCTGGGGTCCACTTATGAAATACTCGGACCACCTCCCCTCCCCTGTCTTCGTGAGAAGTCAACTTGCCTACTTCAAAATGTATACTTGGCAAGGAGCCTTCGACCTGCATGACAAAAATACTCCTTTTCCATATTTTGGAAAAGACCAATAAAAGTGCTCTGTAGACTTTGGCTTGGCTGACAAGGAACAATCGGACTTTTGTCCTTCCTCTCTATAAACGGATGCTTCTCCACTAAAGGGTAGAGCCACCCAGGTGTTGCACATGGTGGAGACAGATAAAGCCCGGTCTCCAGCATTGCCAAGCAGAAGAGAGACAGTCTTCTGCCTAAAACCTAAAGAGCTGTTGTCAGGCACTGTTACTAATTTTGAGTTTGATGGGTCAAAGGACTGACTTAATGTAAAAGCAGCTTTCTGTGTTCTCACTTCCTGCAAAAGCCAGCTTTGGTCAAGACAGTGCTTTTTTAAAAATGGCCATCCTAGTCCTAACGGGAATGAACTCCCACCTAGTAAAGGTAAGAATCTTAAATTTTATATCAGAGAACAGACATAGGAAACTGGATACTTTGACTCAAGTACATAAACACAGAGACACATCCTTCATAGAAGGACCAGTTACTTTTGAACCAATTGCCCAGAAAACCCAAATATTCAATTCAGATTCACTGTTCTTAGTATAAAAACCATTAACAAATACTGTAGGGTAGTCAGTCTCCTCTTAGGCCAGTCTCAAAAATATAGATAGCTGTCTGAAAAACATTGTCGTTGTCTTCATCCACTTCTTGTTTCTCTAGAAGACTTTTCCCCCAGACATCCTGAACTGTTTCCCTGCATGGGGGGCTCTAACCAGGGCACTTTGCCTCATCTTCTCATCTTCATTTGAACAGGAAGAAAAGAAAAGATGAGAAACAGTGTGTAGTCCTTCATTCAGTTGCCTTTTGCTCCATCAGGTAACATATAGCCTAGTTATAAGTTAAACAGAATTGTAGACAGCCATCACTCCATCTCTTAGAGCAGAAAGGCAAATGTGATGTTGAATATAGTAACAAGCTACAGTCACGCTCACTTGACCCCATGGGAAAGTCCCCCGTCCCCCCCGCCTGTCGTCTTCAAGGTCCATGGTCAGCTCCGGCTTTGGCCCCTGAGGTGGAACATCTCTGCCAATGCAGAATATTTCAGAGAGCTTTGGTTGTTAAAAGCCTTGATTTAATGCCGAACTGATCCTGCAGCTACTCAAATTAAGTAGATCCCATAGACTAGGGCAATATCTGCCAAGGCTTCTAACCATCACTGCCCTTCCTTCCCGGGACGGATCTCTACCCCTGGCTGCCAATACATTGAAGAACCACATGCTTCCATCCCAGCCAGGGGGTCTTGCAGGGTCTCTACGCCAGCCAGTCTTTGAGAGAAGGGACAGCCACGTCGGAAAAGCTGATCACCACAACAGGCTCTGGATGGCTCATCAGGCAGCTCCGGGAGCAAAACTGCAGTCCATATTCCATCAGAAGTAAGTGAGGTTCTTGATGAGTCCCATTTCAAGCATCTTCTTTATGGCGGATGCCTCGTGGGAGACGTTGTGTCCTGAAGTCTATGAAACAAAAAAACAAAACAAAAACAAAAAACAAGAGGGAGGGAGGGAGAGAAAATCTATTACAGACTGTACATCTCATGGGAACCCATGAAAGGGCCTTCTGGACTGCTGCGCCCAGTCTCTGGAACTCCCTCCCACTAGAGGCCAGGACTGCCTCATCTCTGTTGTCCTTCCGGAAACAGGCAAAGACCTTTCTCTTCAGGCAAGCTTTCCCTAAATGATGGACTACCAAGTGTATTTTATATGAATCTTTGGGTTCACATAGATAGATGTGTTTATGACTACTTATAACTGTGTTGCTCTGATGTAATGTTGTCTATTAATGCTGTAAGATGTCCCTCAATTCCTTGTTCTCAAATACCTGACCATGCCTTAATTGTACTGGACTGTATATTATCCCTCATTACTGTAAGCCACCTTGGGTCCTTTTCCAAGGAGAAAGGCAGGGTAAAAATACTCTTAAATAAATAAATAAATAAATAAATAAATAAATAAATAAATAAATAAATAAATAAATAAATAAATACTGGTTTATCAAACTAATCAAACAGAAAAGCTTAAGCTCTTGCTCAATTTTGATTTGAATGCCTCCAGTGCTGGAGTGCCTACCTCCACCGACCCCATTCATGTCAGCCACGATTTCCCATTAGGAAGTTTCTCTTAACATTTAGCCAAAATGCTCTTCTCTGCAATTTCCACCTACTGGATCTACCCTGCCCTCTGTATATTCTGTGTGGCAAACTGTTTTTGCCTCCTTTCGGTTTTCTCTTCTTCAATATAAAATTACTCATAAATCTCAACTGTTCAGCATCTTTAACTACTTCTCCTCTGATACACTCCTAGGCACGCCCACCACAGCTTAAAAAGAGCCATGCTGGATCAGGCCAAGGGCCCATCTAGTCCAGCTTCCTGTATCTCACAGTGGCCCCACAAAATGTGTGCAGGAGTGCATGAGACTAGATACTGTATCTATCTCCTGATACCACTCCCCTGCATCTGGCCCTTGAAGTACCCTGATTTTAAGCCTGGAGATGACACATCTCCATCATGGTTTGTAACCTGTCATGGACTTTTCCTCCAGGAACTTGTCCAATCCCCTTTTGAAGGCATCCAGGCCAGATGTTATCACCACATCCAGTGGCAAGGAGTTCTAACAACCCCCTGGGTAAAAAAAAACCTTAAACACCCAGCTGTTGGGAGTTTAAGGTTAAGCTATTGTCAGAAATAGCCACAAAGGCAACCTGTGATGCACCATACTTGACGTAAACAAGGGGGTTGAGCTGCGTGGCCATCACAAAACACAATTGCAAAATAGGTTACAGGCGATACTAATAAAAATTAAAAACAAAGAACATTGCAAGCTTCTTCAAAGCAGGTCCCAGAAGTTCAGACATGGTAAAAGATGCGTAATTACACTTGATGTGTAATAGATCTGGAAGCAATTGAAAGCATGAGGTGTGTCCAAGCAAAGTATGAACCTTTTCACACGACCCCTAAACTCCACGGCAAATGGCTCCCAGCTCTGGAGCTTAAAATTGTTTCCCCACCAGCTCCGGAGTTTACAGAAAATTAAGTGCGGGCACGCCCACCTAAGCGCGTCCCAGTGCACTTTTCAGGTACCTGCTCTCCAGGGGTGAAAAATCCCTGATGCGGATCTAACGTAGAGAGTGCCGGGCTCTCCTGGCTTCTGTTTGTTGTTTTTTTGCCCCCTGCCCCTTTAAGAGATCTGAATGCTGCCGGGAACAGAGCGAGACCGGCAGAACAGAGGTGAGCCAGCATTCTTTTCTTTCTTTTTTTCTCCCTCCCCTCATGCAGACAGCAGCCAGGAGTGCGGAGGGGGTGGGAACACAGGAAGAGCAATGAACCCCGAAGATCTCTGGTCGAATTTAAGTGGCCAGCGGATCTTAGGGGTCGTGTGAAAAGGCTCTATAATTCATAATGTTGCCTTTTAAGCCAAAATACGATGATCCAGACTGTCGCCATATGATTAGCAGCACGTGTTTATCTGTGCAGAAGGGAACTTCTTACTTACAGCCATTGACTTCACTGTGATTTGCTCGTAGTAATGAATGGACTGCTTCTTGTTGGCAGAGTCGGGGTATCCAAAGCCTGCAATATGTACCACATCACAGAAGTGCAAAGCTAAGGTGATGGCCACCAGTCCTGTGGTTGGTTTCTAGGGCAAGACAGAGCAAGAAAAATGATTATGCTTTCCATATGTAAGTACCACTGTATCCAGCCTCAGAGGGAGTGGCGAGTTCAGCTGAACATAGATCTGAAACACGTCTATAAACCCTTGTATCTGAAAACCCTTCCTTAAGTTCCAGGAACAGATGGTCTTTCTGATGTCACTATTTCCTTGTGTGGAAGTAAAGAAGTGTTGGGACATGTTGGTAGTGGTGACTCTACTGTTGTTGTGATAACTGACCAAAGGGCTTAAATAAGAGGATGGTTCATGCCTTGGTCCCAACTTGCTGTTGGAAAAATAAACAAATTCTGTTCTAAGAATTAATATTCTTCCTTTTGTGAAGGAACTTTAGAGTAGTGTAAAATGTTCCCTCTCTTTCCTTATCATCCTTTGGTGGTGAGAGACATTGTATGGTATCAGGCAGTCCTGGTAATCTTTCCAGGTAAATAGATACAGCATTTGAACTTAATTTCAATTTTGTCTGGGTCTAACATTCAAGCCACAACTTAGCACTTAACTCCTATAGATCAACAGTGCCAAGAACACAGCAACACTTCCTGACTTGTTCAAATTAAATTTGCTTGCTTTGCTTAGTTAACATTATGTTTCTCGCAATTATGGTAAAGGGTGAGTTTACAGGCAATGCAAATCATAGCCCCCTCCCGCCCCATAATCGGCCCCACTTGAACTTCAGAGGGATTATTAAACCCACATATTGTCTGCGTACCCTTCAATGACAGGCTTAAGAATGAGAGACATGCCTCAAAAACCGACACAAAATGAAGATTGGTAGTACATGCATGCTCAGGAAACCTGTCCAGAACCATTCTCGGGGTCATATGGTGTAATGGCAGAACACTGGAAGAAACATCGCTTGAACAACCAGGACAAAGGGGGTTATTCAGGAACGTTAAATATTAAGAAACCTTGCATGAGAGTGCTAATGCACATAGACAAGGGTGTGATTCTGTGATTTTTCCAAGAAGTGAGAACATAAATCCACAGCTTTAGCAAACATGGGCAGAGCTGAGGTTTGTCCAGTATAAAGAGTGACAGTTTCAGAGTAAATAACTCTGGGCATTATAAATCAAGGTCGTGGTGTAAAATGAGATTAACTGTGGCCAAACCAAGAGGAAGTCCTCTTCTCTAGCTGATAATGCTTCAGCTTACAGGCAATAATCACCAGGTATCACCATTAAAAATATTTCCTTGTGAAAAGGAAAACTCAGAAAACCCCTAACCCATCACTATGCGATGGTAGCAGAGGAACAGTACTCTGCCATGTAAACCCTCACCTATAGTCTGAAGTGGTACAGGCCACATCGACCAATGTAGTCAAAACAAAGTTGCTTCACTCTAGCCATTGTACACTGTCGTGGTGTGATCTGTGGCAAAATTTCACAAGGTAATGAGCATTTGGGTCTGGATTAGAGATGGGCACTTGGTGTTTCCAAGCCTCCTCTCTTCTCCCCTCAGTTGCCTGTCCCACTTACTGGGCTCCGTTCGGCCACATAATCTTTTTTGGGTAATGGCACACCGATCCACGCTCTCGAAAGACCAGCTCTTCTCCTGTCTACTCAGGCAGCTGACTGCTTAAGTGGGGAGACAGAAGGGAGTCTTCCCACACAGCTGAAGAGTCAGTTGCGTGAGCAGGCAGGGAAGAACCAGCAGGGTTGCAGAGTGGATTGGTGTGCCCCAACGAAGAAGGTCCCTAGCACTGCCAGCCAGGACAGCCTTGGACTACAATGTGTTCTTTATACAGTGGAACCTTATATAACAAACTGTTTGTATAACATAAAAATTTGTACAACATAAAAAATTCTGGAGCTAGGGGAAATTTGCTTAACAGAATCGCCTATGGGGTGAATCTGTACCAACATAAAAATGGGATTACTCTGTTTTCAATGCATTCCTATGGGAAATTTGTATAAAGGAAAATTTGCTTCACACAATTTCATTTGGAATGAATTAATTCCTTTATACAAGGTACCACTGTATCTAGAAAACCTTGAAAAGGACCATAAGAAAACGGAAAGCTCATAATTGTCACTAAAGAAGTCAACACAGACATTACCTGTCGGCATGCCAAGCCATGCCAACGCAACATGCAAGAATGTCTAGATGTCTATGCTTACATCTTAACGTACATTAATCTCCCCTCCAGAAAGCGAAAAACTACAGTTTGTCACACTTGTGGGCAAATCAAAAGGCATTCTAGCAAGGTGTGAACATACCCAGAGGACCAAAAATGACACACAGTTACGACCCAGGTCTCCATACATTTTTAATGCTTAAAATGAGATGAGAGGGGGAATTAGTTCAACTAGTACAGAGCAGAGATGGGCACGAACCATAGCTCAGTGGTTCAGACCACATTGGTGCAACACCCATACAGGTGTTCTATGGGCACTGTGTACTTCCTTGCTCCGCCTCCTCTGCCTTGATCACCCACTCACTGGCAGCGCTGCATCTTGCATCTGATTGGACAATCACGCCGGGGAAGGAAGCCCGCTGCTGCCAGTGAGCAGGTGATTGGTGGGGGAGGGGAGCATGCGATGCATGCGGAACACCTCTGCGGGCACCACACCAAACTTCAGCTCATGACCATCTCCAACTCACATCACTGTGACTAAACAGGTATGGTGTTTCGTGGTCTGTTCTGCATTTGTTTTACGCCAGCAACATGGCTGCCTTAAGCACCGATTTCATATTTTCAAGAAGGGATACATCTTTAGCACATGCCAACTCTGTCCCCAAGGTTTTATGGTGTCTGTTCCACCCATATCCCTCAGTGCCGTCTCAATTGTTGAAGTTCACCACCATCATAGAATATCTTCCCCCTATCTCTCACTGTGTGGACTGGTTATTCTTAATTAAGGTCTAGCCATTCTTTGATATTATTTGTCAAATATCTTCTACCTCTAATGTCTACTGAAGAGAATGATTAAAATTACAGGGCATAGAGAAGTTAAATGGGAAAAAAAGCAACCTGATAATTTTAGAAATGTCAAATTCCATTTCCAAATAACCTTTCCCATCCTGGCCTTCTCTTTTTTCTCTCTGTCTTTGATACCCTGGCTCTTACCTGTTTAAATTTCCGTAGCTGCTTCATTGGAATGTTAAGCAATTTTGCAGCAGTAATTTCCATAAAATACGGGTTCAGAATTCGGACTTGCTCAGGATTTGCATCCCAGATTAAAGGAGGCTGTTTCCAGAAGCCTTTCCGTATCTAGAAAGATAGTAAACATGAGAAGTTCAGCTCACTCTTTCTTCTTGGCTCTTTTAAGAGCACCATCAAAGAATGAGATCTGAACTGGGTTAACATGCAGGAACGGGGCACAGCAAGGCTGGAAAAAGTCTATAACAGCAGCCATTTTTATTACACCTTAAAACTCGACTCCTTATTATTTAGCGAACTCTGCTGCATCTTCAAGGCTTCTTGAAGATGATAATGCTCCTGATCAAGTACACACTATCCCCCTTGCCTCCAAACTACTGCACACACCCATGGTTGCCATGCCCAACCAATAACAAAGGTCAGTTGTCATAATGATGAGAACGCAAGTTGTACTTGAGTATCGCCGATGATGATGGCACAAGTTGGCCTTCAGCACTGTCCTCCTGGATGGAAGACAGACACGGTATGCACAGGACCATTGGACCATTTCATAACATCTGTCACGTTTTCAAGCTTAGGAGAGGCTTCTGGATCAAGAGAGACTGGGGTTTCCAACACACGAGCCCCCCTTTTTTTGCAGATTTAGCTCCAAGAAGATGTCCTCTTCCTAACCTTTCAGGAACTTACTCTCTTCTTGTCATGAAGAATTGTCTCCAACCAAAGGAAGTCCATAGGTTTGAATGCCACTAATACCAGCAATGTGTTGGGGTCATTTTCAGTTTTGGGATTAAAGTGTGCGGACTCTGGGTAGAAGAGACGCATAGTGGTTTTGGAGCCCACATCATGTTCATAACCATGGACTGGCGCATTATTCAACCTGGAAAGGAAGCAAGAGGAGGAAAAATTGACATAATGAGGCAGAAGGTTTGAACCACAATGGGCACAAAAGCACAAAAGCTGTTCTTGGGTTTTTGTTCTAAAATTGGCCTATTTTACAACAGTAAGATTATTATAAATTAAATTCTTTCTAATTTAATACATGGTAAAAACCCAAAGTGAGTGCACCTGGTGCTACCAGATTTTCATGTCTCCATCTTTAGATACCACAGTTCCATGCAGTGAAAAAGAAGCTGCTATAGCTAAAGAAATTCCCAGTTTAGCAAGATATTTTTCTCTTTATAGTAAAAGATCAGAAACCCTATGAATGCCCATACCTGATTACGACATCATATTTGTTAACAGTCTCTCCCATGGAGCTGTTTCTCAGCCTGTGTCCATTCCCTACTACGGCACATCTCCGGCACTTCAAACTACGAAAGAGAAAAGCGGGGAGAGGGAATTAATTGGAGACTGCTGGAGAGAAAGAAAGGGTTTCAGAAAGTGGAATGATCAGATAGTCTGCCATGTCAGGCAGTTCTGTCTTCATAGAGTCATAGACTTGGAGAAGACCTCAAGGGCCAACCAGTCTAACCCCCTGCCATGCAACTCTGATTAAAAGAACCAGTCGCTGGTGGTGTGAAAGAGTTGTGGCCTTTCCCTGTTGTAATGAATAATGCATGAGAAGTGTCTGTACTCACTGGTGGTTTGTAGACCAATGAAAGTCCTATCTCTTCTCTCTCTATCTTTTCTCCAATAAGTGTAGGTCACTATCTATCCCTATCTGATTCTCTCAGACTCTATCAGATTCCCTATCTATCCCTATCTGATTCTCTCAGAGCTGAGCAGAGCCTTAAATCCCCTAAGGCCACTCCCCAGACTGAACTGTCTGAACTCATTGGTGGTTTGTAGACCAATGAAAGTCCTATCTCTTCTCTCTCTATCTTTTCTCCAATAAGTGTAGGTCACTATCTAACCCTATGTGATTCTCTCAGACTCTATCAGATTCCCTATCTATCCCTATCTGATTCTCTCAGAGCTGAGCAGAGCCTTAAATCCCCTCAGGCCACTCCCCAGAATGAACGACTCAACAACAACAACAACAACAACAACAACAACAACAACAACAACAACAACAACAACAACAACAACAACAACAACAACTGCTGGATCTGGACAAAAGTTCTGCTCTGCCGCACAAGGGGCAAATGTATTAAGCAGCAAACTGAAGGAAGCAGGCAGCAACAGCCAGAACAGAATCAGCCTGTGATATCTAAAAGGAGATAGCCACCCAACCTTCAGCAAAATGCAAGCCACCAGTCGTAAGAGTATAGTGAATGTGACACTAAATGTGCTATACTAGAGGTAAACCACTGTAGACTGTTGTCATAAGCTTATGAAATTTTATTGCTTCCTCAGATTGGAATAACTTCAGGCAGGTGGCAGAGCTGCCAGCTCAAAGTTTAGCTAAATCGCATGGAGCAATACCTCCCCAGGGCATTGGCAGCAACTGCAACAGTTGCCAGCAAAGGTAATAAAATGCCTTTAACTTCTTGTTTCTGGAAAGCTGTTGCATGTGTCTCTTATCGCAATACATTGTCCATCTATTCGGTTTCCAGTTTCAATAGGAAACAAGACTTCATGAGAACACCCAGCATTTCCGAAAGCAGAGGAGGGAGTGGGCGGGGATAAACTAAAATAATCCAGCATCTTGAAAAGGTTGGGTATACGAGTGATGATGATCGTCTTCATCTCCATACTGTAGGTGGGAGGGCTGAGACAGGTTAATCTGAGAATATCTTCTCGGCAAACGAAGGGAACCGGGATCTTCCTTGTTAATAACTGGGTGCACTTTGACCACGATGGTCCACCAGCTGTTCCGAAACTCGCGCAAGCCTAAAAGTTGCTGCCTCAAGACACTCACATTCGAACACATGCTAAGGGGTGAAAGGGCGCCGAGTGAGGGAATGGCACATAAGAGAGAGAGAGAGCTGCAAGAAGGGAAAATCCAATTGACATCAACCAGGGTTCCAGGCAAGTGCAGACAACTTAAATCTCTCTCTCAATCTCTCTCTCTCAATCTCAATCTCTCTCTCTCTCTCTCTCTCTCTCTCTCTCTCTCTCTCTCTCTCTCTTTTTTTTTTTTTTCTCTGTGGGGGTGTCTGTGTGTGTAAAAGAGGACATTGTGAAAGTGCTGGACGCTGCGATAATGTTTGTCTTGTGGGTGAGGAAAGGAGGGGACAATCCATCCTGGAAGGGCTCCTCTTTCTATAATTTTCGGTCAGAAAAGTGGGGATCATCTTATACTTTGGATCATCTTATAGATGGAAACATATGGTAACCTGTAAATTTGCCAAATATGGCCTTCCAGCCATTAAATGGAGGGAAAATTGGATAATTCAATCTGATAAAAAGTAACAGTGTAGGATTTTAGAGAAAGACAGCCCCCCCCCCAATACCTCAAAGAGATGAGAAGCGGGTGAACTAGTATTACCTTTGTATACTTTCAGGCAGAGAGTACCCTGTGACAGCCAAAAGCCTCACGAGAATTTCCTCTGAAAAAGGAACAATAGCATGTGGTTATCAAGACTGATGTGCACTGTCTTGCGTCAGACATTTTTAAACACTAAAACATAAGGTCAGCCTCCCTTGCCGAGACCACATGCCCATTTTCAGCCCCGCCAGATACTTCTCTGAACCCCCCCCCCATTTGTACGTCAGCAACAGGAAGATTCCCGCTGGCTTTCTCAGCCATGGCGTACACGCCACTGCTGAAATAGCTGTGTCTTGCCATAACAAGTTTGGCTAAGCAAAAGCATGTGTACTCCACATACACATGAGTGAGTTCTTCAAATAGATATGGACAACATGTTTGCAAAGAGGCTTCAGAACATGCACCCCTGAGATCCTCCAAGGGGAAAGGAGAGAGAAGTTAAAACAAAAACTAAGCTCGTATTTGACCAACGCGCTTCATTGCATTGCAAAATAATCCGAAGCCAAAAAAGCAGAATGAAAACCCAAGAAAAAGGACGAAGGAAAGAGAGGTTCCAGGCAAACGGACAACTAAGCTAATGGGAGAACAGAGGGCAAGCATGCGTACCCGTTCCTTTAGTGCCGTAGGGCAGCTCATAGGGTGAAGGGGTCTTGACCCAGAAGTAGTCCTTCAGATGTAAAAACAGTGAATGATTCCGTGTGAAACTGCAGGGAAAGCAGAAGAGAAGGTCAAGCAAATCTGGCTTTCTGTATATTCAGAGACTGCAGCTGACATCTAAGTCTACCAACCCGGTCCAAACCCATCTGACCTGCCCCCAAGAGCCATAAAAAGTAGGAGAAAGAGGACAACAGAGAACCCACTTCCTTGGGATAAGACTTGCACCCTGGTCAGCACCTCTTTACCCTGTTACCATCAGGCAGAAGATATTGTAGTATAGCCTGCCGCACCAACAGACTAAAGAACAGTTTTTATCCATGGGCTGTCAAGGCTGCTGAATGGGAAATAATTCCATGACAAGTATAGAATGACTGACCTGTGTGTTGGCACATTCTGTGTCAACTACACAGGGTGCAATAAGACTGAGTGGTTGTTAGTGGGATGGTGGGGATGGTGGTGGGGGTGGGCAAGGGCGACTCAGCCAATTTCATTGTGCACATGTTGTACATTGACAACAAAGGTATTATTATTACTCACTTTGCTATGAGCACAGCAGCCTTCCTCTCCACTTCTCCGAGAGGACAACTCATCTTGTTATCTTGCATAATATGGAAATCAAAGCTGTAAGACAAACAGCAATGGGACGTTGGGGTGGTAAATTCAAGCCAAATGCAACTAGGGGTTAGATCTGAAACCACACACACCCCTCAAAGCAACATGTCTGTGAAGATTCTCAGTCATCCAGGCGAGTTTATCTGGAAGTTGAGTCATGGCAACTGGACTTCTTTTTCTTGAGAGATTGAAACGTTTCGCTGCTCATCCAAACAGCTTCGTCAGACTGACGAAGATGCCTCAAAGCCCACCGGCAGCCTGTGTTTGAAGAATCCTATCTGGCTGACTTCTGCCCTAGAATGTTTGGGACTCACATTTATAATTTTCCCATAATATCAGTGCATAGCCTGAGGAAGTGGATTTGACCCACGGAAGCTAGCCAATTGTTTGTTTTTTGTTTGTGGTTGATAAAGATTGTCGCCTTAACTGCATTTGTAGCAAAGTGAGGTTTGGAGCAAGATTTATTTGTTGTTGTTGTTTTTTTTATCGCGACTGCTCCATCTAAGCATTTTCAAGTACAATTCAACACAGACACCCCCCTCAAAAGAAATTCACAATGGCCGTTACTTCACGAAGTACATCGCTTCGCAGCGGGATTGCCTTCACTTTGAATGCGGTGGCGGTCACGTGGTCTCCCTTCGCTCCCACCCCTCTTTCTCTGTTCTCACGTGGCGAATTTTTAGGACCGAATCCATTACTACCTCACGTAATCCATTACTACCTCATGCAGGACCCTTCGTCGGGCTCAGCAATACAGTGGTATTGTAGAAGAAAAATAAAAGATCCTCAAATTATGGCCACAGCCAAAGGCTAGACACCTTTGTTAAAGCAAGTACCATATGGCTTTTCCCCTTTACTTCAGCTATGGCCGAAATCCAGTAATATAAAGTTGCACTGGGTAACTCTAACAAAACAATATCATCAACCACAGCTGTGTTTGGGTAATGGAAAGCTTCCTTTGATCCCGGAGAATCCTTTGGGGATAGAAGGGGGGAGGGGGATTGTTAAGGGTAACAGGGATTTCCCAACATTTAACATTTCCCAAGGAACAGTAACCTTTCTATTAACAAAATATAACTGCAGCTAAAAACGTACGATTACGTTTGCACTGTGGGACATAAGGTGTGCCTACTTTCAATACAGATGATGGTTGAATATTTTCATCTTTCTTCTACAACCAAACTACAATTTTTCGATTTAATTGTCGCTCAGGCTTACCCTAGGGAGGAATATATTTTCAATGTCAAAAACCTAGAGCACGTGCAAAATGTAGCATCTCTTATCACTTAAATATTCACAAATGCCTCCACCAAAACAGATTAGGAAACCGTATCTAAGAATAAGCCCTGCCTGACAAAATGAAATAAATAATAAGGAAATAAACTGTCACCACTCTTTACTTTATTTATAACATGTCTCCACTGGTTATTAATGAGGTGCTATGTTATTCACATAACTCATCTCTCTTGGAAGGCAGCTGGGCAAAAATTAATAACCTTTCTGAGCCCTCTTAATTTTTGTTTTAAAGAAATACACTCACAGCTGTATATACCTTTCTTCCCGGGATATTGTGTACCAGACCATCACCAAAAATACAGCCAATAATCCAACTATCTTCCATCCTGAAAAAAGGGGGCAGAGAGATGAGGGCAGGGGAGGAGAAACATCTGGTAAATGCAGAGCCATTTGCCAGGAACTGGAAAAGAATGCATATTCAGGAATAGACATAGCAGGGGACAGCAAAGTTCAACAGGCATCTGGATTCATTAGGACACAGGCCTTACCTGTTTAAAATACCAAGCCCCAGTCCTTAGAAAATAATGATATCACAACAAG
This sequence comes from Phrynocephalus guinanensis, assembly GCA_037367245.1. Lineage (NCBI taxonomy): Eukaryota > Metazoa > Chordata > Lepidosauria > Squamata > Agamidae > Phrynocephalus > Phrynocephalus guinanensis. The sequence continues at coordinate 13,390,781 of CM074745.1, read as the reverse complement.
AAGACAATAGCCACCTTGGGTCCTTTTCCAAGGAGAAAGGTGGGGTAAAAATACTCAAAATAAATAAATAAAATATTGTAAAGAATTGTGGCCTACCCAGCCCCAGATGACCTATTAAGGAAAATAAGCATGTGCTTAAGGTATCAATAAGGGAAAGGGGCACCAAGAGGGTTTTTTTTCAGTGCTCAACTTACCATGGACCTTGGTGTTAAGGTGGACCCTCCTTAGCAAACCACATCCCTCCCTCCCTCACCCTTATTTGCCCCCACAAGCCCCAAGAAAACCACTTCCCTACCTAAAATAATTGAGAATGCACTAGTAAAAAACAACAAGGTATAAAGCCTTGCCTAGCAAGGAAACTCATGCTTTCCATGAAATGATCAGTTGTTGCCATCATTTTTGCTTGCTGTTTGTTTTTTTATTTTTTAACTCCTGTACTTTCGGAGTTGGGCGGGAATAAGGATGAAAGAGCTTTTAGACTGTTGGCCTCTGCGCTAAATGTGCAGGCTGTCTTCGGTCCTTTTGGGGAGAAAGGCAGGAGAGAAATATTTTGAATAATTAAAATCAATCGATAAAATGACAGCCCCCATTAAAAATGTCCCCCAAAGGGTGTTTTTAAGCTCTTGTTTGAGCGTTTGACTCTACATAGATTCTGACAAAATCGGTCTACATCGCCGGTGAGGTTGCGGGAGATGTAACATTGAGACTCCCTGCCTCTCATTGCCTTCCAGAGTCTGTAGCAACATCTAGCTTTGGGGCACAATGAGCCTTGGAGTGAGGAATCGGGTTAGGCAGGCTCTATGAGTGTGCAGAGGCTTGAGTAACTCAAGAAGTCAGCATGGAAACATCAGGAGCAACATCTGAAAGTGATACCCCGACTTAAGAGCAGCTTGACTTAAGAGCTGAAAACTGTTGACATTTTAACTGCCGCCTTACAATTTTTTTAACTTATTTTTTTCAATTTTTTAGAAAGGTACCCTGACTTAAGAGTAGTTTGACTTAAGAGCATGCATTCAGAAGGGATTAAATTCGTAAATCGAGGTACCACTGTATTTATCTCCCAAATTTATTGCCATCCTTACTTTAGAGGCAGTACAGTAGGATCCCTGTATCCTTAAGAGAATCAGTTCCAGGCCATCCCAAAGATACCAAAGCAAGTGGATAAGAGCAAATGGTCTTATCTGAGGGTGACAGTGGCCACAGCGGTGGTGGGGTGCCCGGGGCAAAAGCCTTCACCGGGGACACCCCATCACCCCCTGCCTTTGGCCAGTATGGCAGATCATGTGGTGCGAAGGTGAACTGCTTCACCGCCTGGTCCGCCACCCAGGAAGCTGCAAAGGCCAGAGGTGTGGAGCACTATAAGTTTTGTAATCCATGAAAATCCATTGGCAATGTCTTAGCAACTACCAGTCTTCAGATTTTCCCCTGGTGCTTCAGGAAATATAAATGAAAATACGTCCAAGCATTTAGATAGTTAAGTGGAATATTCTTCCTAATACAAGTTGCTACAATAAATGGAAAATATTAGTAAAATGGAGGTATGTCTGAGGAATCAATTTACAATTTCAAGCTTTTTTGAAAAATTGCTGTCCCTCTTTGAAGCACACTGTGTTTTAGAGATTATATTTGAGATATATTTTTGTGCTATTTGCCCATGGTGCCATTGTTATTTAAACAATACTCCATCATCTATGAGCTCTACAAAGGTACTTAGGCAAGCTATTTTTAAAACAATATATACAACACACTACTTGGTATGTTTTAAGGTTGTATCATAATTAGAATCACTGCTAAGTAAAAAAACACTTGTAGGGAACAACTTTTTGCATGCTTAGTTTCACTGTCATTCACTATAATGACCAAATATGCCTACTTGGAACTAGCTGTTTTGTGAGTCCTTTTCTAAATCCCATTTTCCTTTTGCTCATGCTTTTGTAGGCAAGGCCACATATATTAATGATGTTAAAACAAGATTGTCAAATGTTTCATTGATACGTCACCTGTTTTAATCAATAATGTGTAGTATACAAATACTCTGTGGTAAGGATGGGGAAAAAACACTTGTAAATTTACTCATTCTTATTTTAAAGCATTTCCAAACTGCTTTTAAAATGGCAATTGTATGAATTTTTCCCTCCTGTAGAATAGTCAAAAGAGCAGCATTTTGTACAATAGTCAAAAGCAGCATTATCTAAAACAAAAGGTGTTTTACAAGATTTGGCGCCATAAATGTTTTTTGCAGAAGACAAGTGGTTTTTGCACAAAAAAACTCTTCAGATTTTTTTTTGTAAAAAAATGACATTTTAAAAAATGCACAAAAACTTTGCCATCTTATTCCACAAGGTGAAAACATCTAAATTGTTTTGGTTCTCACTTCTGAGAACAAGATACATGTAGATCTGCACCTCTGATCTCTCCTACATGGGTGAGCTGATGTGGCATGATAATTAGATTACTAGGGTGGGACTGCAAGATGCCAGTTCAGCAGTTCTGCTACCGCTGAGCTATGAAACTCTCCTTGGGTCAGTCATTCTCTTTCAACCTGACCTGTCAGATATGGTCAATGTTTGATCAAGTGCGGGAGAATGAGAGCTGAGTAATGTATGCTATCTTTTGCTTATTGGGGGGAAAACAGACTATAAAACTGAATGAATTTTTTTCCTCAAAAAAAAAAAAAAAAGAATTAACAACAGGTTTATAAAACACAAAAATGGTCCAGCATATTACAGAAGGGAAATACAAATGAATTAAAAAATAATGTCAATTGCCAAATGCCTGCCTGCCTTCAGAGTTCTTTGACTGCTGATGGAAGGATAGCAGAGAGGGAGGCAGCTAAATCACAATTGGTCATTGATAATATTTTCTCCCTCTGTAAAATTAAAAATTCACCTAATTCAACATCCTAAGAACAGCCATCCAAATGCACACAAGCACATCAAAGAGAACAACTCTCTCTCTCTCTCTCATTCTAATAAACTAACATTCCTCAATTAAAACACTCAGTAACTAAATAAATATGTCTTAAGCACTGCCAAATAAAATGTACAGCGAACAATTAGTTCATTCAAGCCTGAGTTTTTAAACCTGCCAATTAGGTTGGCTACTGTATTTTAATGTATACACTGCATTTTTAATACTAATGTTTACACACAACTGAGATCCAACTGCTGTGTTCCCTCCCTCTCTGTTCCTTCTTCATTTTATATGGAAATAAGTTACCATTTTCCTAACAGAAACAATTTTAGAAACTCAGTTGTGGAAGAAGAAGGGAAGATCAACCCATCCCGCAATGGCTAGATGTTCTAAACGGATGAAGTGATTCCCTGAAAGGCCCCAGTTTCGGTTGCTTTGGAATAGAATGCAGTTCAATTTGTCATCCTGGACTGAAGAGATCAGAAAGTGTGTTCTTTCCTAAAGACAGCAATCTTGAAACATTATGAATTATGAAGCTCTAAAGGGGCTATGGCAGGCATTTCCAAACTTCGGCCCTCCTGATGTTTTGGACCACAACTCCCAGAATTCTAACCTTAGATTGCCAGTGGCAAAGGACTGTGGGAGTTGCTGTCCAAAACATCTGGAGGGCCAAAGTTTGGACATGCCTGGGCTATGGTATTAACTCCCTAATTGCCTCCACAATCCCAGCACACTTGCCAATAACTACCTCCAGCCCCTTTAGAGCTCGGCCAGTGTACCGTATATACGCGAGTAAAATGAAAAAAACGCCCTTAGCTTAAACTCGAGTCAATAAATTTTCCCAGTTTTGGGGGGTAAAATTAGGCCCTCGGCTTATTCTTGGGTTGGCTTATACTCGAGTACTGTATATATGGGTAAATTGTCTTTAATAATCTTAGAAATGCTGAGATGGAAAGGACCCATTGGATCATCAAGTTCAGCACTGATCAAGGTGGAAAACTGCATTCCCAGTCTCTGCAGCCAAACACCTAAACCCCATGTTTACATAATTTAGCTTTTCTCTTTGGTGATTGAAGCCATGTTTTAAAAACCATCGCCCTTTCAAAAATGAAGCACCCTCCCTGCCTAGACTTACAAAGCAGACCTCTGTGTAATTACTCAGAAGCACACGGGCTTGTTCTGTGGGTCTTGCTCACAAGAAAGTGGCCATAAGGCCATCATGCCTCCAGTCCCTCTCATCTTCAGTACAACCCATAGGGCATCAAGCTTCTAGGTAGTTTGAACGCAGCAAACCAATGGAACTTACGAGACTTGTTGATCATTTTTATCAGCAGATGAAGCACCGACTTGTGGCTTTTGCTCTCATGGCGATGGTTATCGGTCACCTAGAAAAATAAGGTGCATTAAGAATTTGATATTGTAAGAGGAAGACCAAGGAGCTATATTCCTACACACACACACACACACACACACACACACACACACACACACACACACACACACACACACACACACACACACACACACACAGAGTGTTGTATGTTTAAAGGCTAGATCTCACCACCAAGTGGGACAGACACTAAGAAAAAGAAATATGTTCAAAGATGTATATTTATACACTATATCAGTGATGGTGAAACTTTTAGAGACCGAGTGCCCAAACTGCGATTCAAAACCCACTACTTATTTGCAAAGTGCAAATACAGCAATTTAACCTGAATGCAGGTGGAGGTGGCTGTGAAGAGTTGATGTCAGGTGCCCACAGAATGGGCTCCGAGTGCCACTTTTGGCACCCATGCCATAGGTTTGCCAACACCGCTATATATCAATACAAAGGTCATATTGTGTCTTTGTATTAAAATATTAGTTTAAAATGTTACATTGTGTTACCAGAAACATAATGACACACAATCAAATACTTGCTCATACTTAATAAATAGCACATTTAAATCATGTTTATTTAAAGCAGTAGTTCCCAACCTGGGGGTCGGTACCCCTTTGGGGGTTGAACAACCATTTCACAAGGGTCGCCATGAGCCAGTGAAGGAAAAGGCATAAACGGCTTGGGTCTGGAGAAGGAGAGGGAGGAAGGGGGGAGAGTGAGTTACAGCTTGATAAGTTGGAGGGGATGTCAGTCAATGGCATCGGAGGCTGCGATTGGCTGAGGGTGCCAGTAGAGGGAAGTTCTCTATGGCCCCTGTGGCAGTGGCCTGCCAAACGGGGCTTGTGGCCTCTTCCAAGCAGGGCAAGGAGTCACCACCACAACATGAGGAACTGTATTAAAGGGTTGCAGCATTAGGAAGGTTGGGAACCACTGATTTAAAGAATTGTTCACTGGGCTTCTTGTTTATATTTCAGTTTCAGTTTATTATGTACTGATGTACATTCTGATGTACCGCTTAAATCCATGCGTATATTTACCACTTTTAGGCAAACAAATGACATAGAAGAGCATTCCATTTCCCCCTTTTCCGGTTAATTTAATTTATTATTAATTTTGATAGACAGTTACATTCATATATGCATTCATATATTTCTGTACCCTCCCTCCCACCACCACCTTCTTATTCCTATGGCAGGGTCATATCCAAGTTCTTATGAAACTATCCTGGAAACAAATATATGGTAATAATCTGCCAGGTATGTTATAAAGACCAATACATTCTATATGCACCCTAGTTATCTCTTCCATTCATATAAACAATCAAAGGATATCAGTAAATTGTGAGGGAAATCCAGGTATTTTATCCCGTTAGCTATATGTAGTTTTGGCGGTCAATTTTCCCTCCAGTACTACCTGCCATACCATGCTGCGACTGATACTCCCTGCCTCTTTTTTTCATACCCTTTAACTATATTCTGTCTTGCTGCTACTAGGAGGTAACCTATTAAGGGTTTATGTTAAAAACATTTTTACCACAATGTAAAACAGAAAACGGCAATGAGAAAGAATAGTCCAGTCCTCAGCACTGTTTGTTATTGCTATTTAAAAAAAATTACTCATTTTGAACAACCCCCAAACACACAGGAAGGCCACTGGAGTCCTTAAACCCTGGCATACCAGATGAAATGCAAATGCCAGCGTTCCTCACCACTGGTTTTGCTATCTACACCCAAATGAAGCCACAGGGGCCAAATGTGGCCCATTTTCAAATTTCAAGTAGCCCACAGCCTCTTCTGCCCACCGGCTCAGCATGTCAGGCATCCCTGCCAGCTGGCCCTTCCCCATACCGGATGGAGACGTCAGCTTGCAGTTTTATGGTTTGCCTGCCCTCCCTGCCTCCATCCGTCCTCCCAGCCACCTGCCTAGCCTACCCGCTCCTGGCTCGATTGCTGTAGCGTCCTCCCTACCTTCTTGCATGTCCTAGAGGCTAGTCCAAAGTCCAGCCCAGGGACCAAATGCGGTTGAATGGTCGGCCCCCACACATTTTCACCTCACCAAATCTGGCCCCTCTTGCAACAAGTTTGGACACCACTGCTTTACAGCCTTGAAACACATCATGCAGACTTCACCACAAAGCAGCAGGTATGACACACAACAATCTACATACCTGCACAGAATGCAGTTGCTTCAGCTCAGACATTTGGCTCAGAAGAAGACAGTCTCGTGTGAGAGTCACAGGGCTTCAGCTTTGCCACCTTCCTTAACTTAATGGAACCACTGGGCACTCTGAACTCTCCTTATTTATCACCTACCATAAAAGTGTAACGTGCCCCTTCCACTTCTCAGGAAGACTATCAAAGCTTACTTGGCCACATGCATCAGGAAACACGCACCCATACAACACAAATGCATACTCATTAAGAGCAGGAAGTTTCTCTGATCACATCCACTGTTTACTTTTAAACACACCTTGGGCTGAATTTTGAAGTCCAACACCTTAAGTTCAGACTACACATGACACCCATACGCACGCAAGGACCCAAACACTATTTAGAAGAAATCAAGTAAACTGGTTTTGCTGAGCCCCATGCCACTCCCAGATCAAACCACACTGGTCTGGTGTTAAGATGAGCTAATTCGAGCGGGTCTAACTGACAACACTTAATTTGGAGTGAGTCCAAACTCAAATGTACACTTCATATCCGCCTACCTGCCACCACCTCCATTATACTAAGCTAGCACAGAGACACTTGGGGAGCAAAAAAAAAGTGAAGGAAGGGCACCTTTCCCACAACATCCTGTGTGGGGACACAAAGGGATTTACAGTCACTTGTGGGCACTGCCACCACCCATGTCATAATTTGCAAGACTGGGAGGAAGAGACATAAGCTTAAGGTTTCTCTTGATGCCTAACCCTACCCCTACCCCTACCCCCCCGGAGGGAAGGACTAGAGCAGTGGTGGCAAACCTTAGGCACTCCAGATGTTTTAGACCACATTGCCCAGAATTCTGAGCCTAGACTGCCAATGACAAAGGAGTGGGGAGTTGTGGTCCAAAACATTTGGAGTGCCGAAGGTTCGCCACCACTGGACTAGAGGGAAGGCAAGAGGGAATGGACAGCGATAAAGGGGTGAAATGGTCCACTTCCCTACTTTGCATTGTTTCTGCCTACAGTAACTTCCCTGCATGTAGGACGTATCATGAGGATCCTGTTGGTGTTCATGTAAACGTGATGTACCTGCCACAGTTGGATGTGTTTAACTGACAAAGAAGGTCGTATCTGGGTTGTGCAATCAGGCATGTTAGCACGCACACAACCAAGACACATCAGATACCCCATCAAATTGCTGCTAATCCTTTCTGTTGGATTTCTTCTCAACAGTGCCAGCAGAAACCTGAAAATGAGGTCAAGAGTGTGTCCAGTGCTGTGCACAGAACTCTTAACCCACTGGAACAGGTTCATGGACATCATGGTGTCCATGAACTCAGCTGCTGGCCCTGACAACGCCATCTCAGCATGGATGTTGAAATCTCCAAGAAGCAACATTCTTGGCATTTTCAGCAGCACAGCCGAGAGGAAGTCTGACAGGTTTGGGAGGACTAGTGCTGGGTCATGTGGAGACCAATAAACAAGCACCAGCCCTACTCTGCCCCTAGTACCCAGACATACATGGATAGACTTGAGACCTCCCACTTACAGTGCAGAAGATCTGTTCAGGCAGATGTCATTAATCTAAAAGTTCAGGGAAAATGCTATTAACAGTGAGAAGCTGATGCTGTATATTTGTTAAGATTATTAGGAGCAACAGCATTATTTTAATAGCACTAAGACCACTGTGTGCTATTGATAGCAGTCTGTAATATATCATTGCTATAGTTATCAATCAAAACAAGAAATGGATTTCTTGGAAAATGACTGTTTCCTCTTGTTTAAGAGGGAGTTATTTCCCCCCTTACAAATACTCATTAACCACATCCTGGGCTCACAATGTCATGACCTCTCTGTTAAATCTAATCAGCTGGAAAGAGATGGATTGAACCACTTACATGGTCAGTAACATAGCTGCACACAGCTTGTCCATATCACCCAACCACAGGAGATGAAACTGCTTCCATTAAAGATAAGCATGTGAATCGTCTTTTTGAAGGAAATTTATGAAATATTGTAGAGTTGTATCAGTCATTCAAACAAATAATGAATGGATTAAGTCATACTTTCCAACAATAAACATTGCCAGGTGATCTAACTCTGCACGACTTTTATCACTTTGTTTGCATGCACGGAGAGGCTGAAATACATCAGGCATTTTATAATGGAATAAAGAGCATTATATTTTCTATGTCCTCGTTAACTGGAATGATAACACCATTGCTTTGTTTACCTGAACACGTAAGTAGTCTCAAAGGTTATCATCATAATCTACTGCTGCTGCCAATTCCCTGGTATTGCTACATTGATAATTTGAACTTTGTTTTCTTGCTTGTATACTATCGTATTATTATTATTATTATTATTATTATTATTATTATTATTATTATTATTATTATTATTATTATTATTATTATTATTTAGACTTGTACAGTGTGCCATCTCGCAACAAAGCAACTCTAGATGGTTTACAGAAAATTGAGGAAACATAAATGAAGACAATGTACAATATGTAAATAGACTAATTAATAAACAAAATAACACAACTAAATCAAGAACAGAATCATAAATATCAAGCAAAGGACAAAGGTTTACTAAGACAAAAAGGGCAGGTGGAAGATCAGCGAATCAAGAGAAAATCATTAGTATCCAGGGAAAGCCATTCTGTATAGCCAAGTCTTCAGATGTTTTTTGAAGATTGACAGCGTAGGAGCCGGGCAAATCTTAGCAGGGAACTGTTTCCATAAATGAGGGGCCGACACTGAGATAGCCCGGTTCCTCATTCCTGATTTCCAGGCTTCCTTTAGGTTCGGCACCCTTAAAAGCCCAGCTTAAGAAGATCGAGTGTTATGGGTGGTATTCTGCAGGAGGAGCCGTTCTGACAGAAAACAAGATCACGTGCAGACAGCGAACTTTGCATTTACAAAACACTGCATTACTCCATGCCCAAAATGGGCTGATTAATGCAACTTGGGAATTGGTTGCTCATTTATATCTGGATCTGTGACACACCAGAGTGTTCTATCACATGCACATACTGATATAAGCCCAATCACCATTGAACCTGCTGTCTTGATTTCTTCAGAAAAATGAGGAATTAACTGTTATCATTTAGGAGAAGGGGGAAAGATAAGGATTAGACAAATATTAATCAGAACTCAAATACAGATATGAGCTATGTTATTCCCCATCTCTAGATATTACTCTTCCTCAGAACACATCTACAGCATTGCTTAAGCTTGGATCCTCAAATGCTATTGGAGTACAACTCCTAGAAATGCACGCCAGCACAGCTAGCAGTGAAGACTTCTAGGAGTTTTCAGCCAAGACCATTTGGGGACCCAAAGTTGGGAATTACCGATCTAGATAAAAAATCTAGATACAAAATCTAGATTTTCTGTCTTTCTGTCTTGTCTACTACAGTATCTTTAATGAAATTCTCCATTCAGATGTTTAGCTTTTTGGCTAAGAGGGGCATGTGGTACCTAAAACCAGGTCTTGCCTCGGCCAGTGGCTTGAATCTGTATTTTTGTGGATGTGGTGGCAGTTCTACTTTGTAAGACCATCATGAAAGTCTTAAACACTTAACTTTGTGGGATTTTTGGCATTCCCTGAAAGACTCGAGTGTTGGTCAGACTAGAGGAGTGTTGGGAGATACCAGCATCAAGCAAGTTCCTTAGCCATCACTATATTAACTCTCCTGGACTCACTCCAGGATAAGCGGGATAATGTGGTTCTGTCATTAGAAGCGAAGTCCCTGAAGCTGGTGATCAATCAGTCACCGTAACCAACCTCAGCAAGTGAGAGGGCCCTCAGAGAGAAAGTATGAGCAGGAGCACTTTACACAGACCTTACATGAATACCAAGATGTTTCTGGCCATTGTTTGCAAGAAAGAAATTATCCAGAGAGGGGAAAAAGTGAGGGTGTGGTTGGGGGAAAGCAACTGTTAACACTGTGTGCAACTTGGCCCTTAGCCTCTACAAACATCTCAAGGACCCTGTGAGTAAGTGACACCAGAGACTTCTGGCTCAGAATGTGAGCTGTTCCCTCCTCCATCCGCAAAGGAAGGAGATCAAACTGTTTACACTATTACACAAACCCGATAGGAGAAGGGTTGAGCAAGAACGAAGGAATGACAAAGGGAACACCAATAGCAGAGGGACAGCAAATGGTAGGAAAGGGAGAGGGAGAGGCAGTCAATGGGGAGGTGATGAAAGAACCTGAGGGTTGGGGAGAAGCAGTAGAGGAGGAAGAGGAAGAGAAAACAAAATGAACAAGCGAGTCGGATAAGCTACATCTGGGTTGGAGAGGAATAGAATTAGGAAGCCTTTGGACCCATAAGATGGCTTTATGAAAATCCTTTTATAGGTAACTGAAAAGAGGCAAAAAGAGCAAAGCTCCTCCCAAATCCTCCTATTGGGGAGAGAGAGGAAGGAGAGAGTTGCAGAGGAGAGAGGGTGTCACCATCCAACTTGCAAAACCTGGAAGTGTGAATACACATGGTGGTATTTAGAAGGAGGAACCCCAAGAGATGGAGGGAGAGTGGACCAGGCATATGTGCTGTGGTATCCTAGGTGAAAGAAGACACATACCTACCAGGCAGGAGAGGTTTGGTGGGACCGGCCAGTATTAGAGAACATTGCCAACAAATTGTTGAGCAACAACAATGCTGACCCCAGCTAATGGTAAAAATGGAGCCCACTTGCTGAGAAACCCCACTTGTGGTTGAATAAACGTTTGTTGCGTTCACCATTTGACACATCATTCATTAAGAGGGAAGGTGAGGACCTGTCCTTAGTAAAACACAAACCCAATCACAGCCCCAAAATGAACTATCCACCAGGAACCTCATAATAATGCCAGCTTGTCACATCTGGAGAAGACATGTAGAGAAATCATGCAGTGATCCCTTCCAAACAGGAGAAATCCCTTCTTCTGGACATGCATTGGAATTCAAACTTGAGTGTCATTGGCTTATCATGTTCACAGCCTGCATGATGCAACAGATAAAACTTTAAGCCACTATAATCAGATGATTTCAATATGTATTTGTTACATTTACATCCCTCCTGTCCTCTGATGAGATCAAGACAGCATATATGGCTCTCTTTCTCCCCATTTTTCCTCTTATGGGATAACTCGGGCAGACAGAGAAGGACTAGCCCAAGGTCACCCAGAGAGCTCCATCCATCAGTGGAGAGTTTCACCAGGATCACCCAAACCCCAGCCTCAGCCAAACCTAGTCTCACACTGGCTCTTCTATTACAAAGAATCTAACATATTCAGGCATAACCCCATGAAAATGTTACAAAGATTTCAGACCTCAGTGATTGACCCCATTAAAACATAGCCTCTTGAATGATACTGATGGACAAACATTAATCTGAACGTGATTCAACACTCAATCTGATTTCAATCTCGTTGTTCTGAACAGTACAATGACAATAAAGATTTATCTATCTATCACTCAAATGGGTTCAAAGGAAATAAACCAAGAGTTAACACTTTATCTGAAGCAAAACAGATATCTTGCATTGTTATACTGGAACCCCTTCAGAACAAAAGTACTTGAATGAGATCAGCACATGTGGATTTTGAAGGGGTAACCTCTGACTCACAGCCAGGATGTGGCTGATAGGGTTTCCAGCAAAGCTTCTTTTGCCTTTATCTCTGATTGGTGACCACAGAGATGAGTCTATTTAAAGTTCAGATAACCATAGGAAGGAAACAAGTTCCACTTAAACCCTGAAAAGTTGTTGCTTTGAAGCGTGCTGTTCAGTAGCCAAGCAGTACACTGAGCAGTGCTTGGTAGAAAAAAGTCCAAATCCATACAAATTACATCTGGCCCAATCTACAGTTGTGCCTCGAATTAAGTCAATCCATTCCTTGTGAGGCTTCGTATCTTGAACTTTTTATAATTCGAAATTAGCTGGGACGCAATGCAGCCTGGGAATGGAAGCCCTCCACAATTTTTTGTATCTCGAGGTTTTCGTGGAAGACTTCAATTCCCAGGGTACACTGTGCCCCAGATGGATTTCCCTTACTATTTTGATTTTTTTGCAACTAGGGGTATTTGTAATTCAAGGCACTACTGTGCTTTGTTTTAATTCCACTGTGTGCAATTAGCCCTATCTGCCCACTACTGGAATGCAGCCTATTAGAGCTTTCACATTTTGGAACTTTACCCCTGGTTCTCTACTGCAATCCTTTGGTCTGATCCAGCATGAATTTTTTTGTGCTCCGTTTGGACTGCAATTCATGTAAATATGGTTGTAATGAGAAGTAACTTCTATGACACCATTTTAGGCAAGTAACAACTGCTCAATTGCTGTTCTCCAGTCCATGGATGATAGAAGCATACCTAGCAATACTGTGTAAAGGTAGCTGAGCTACAGAAATTGCGGGTTCAAATGTCAATAAGGCTAATAGTATGGTAACAATACTACTAATAATAAGACTTTTAAATAGCCAGAAAGAAGGATGCTGTCAGAAAAATCTGGTCACAATTGAAATGAAGTTCAAGCATCCAAATCAAACAAACATGGCAGGATGTAGTTGGAGGAAAAAAATAAAATTGAGTACAGTCATGATGACATCTGGTTTGAATAAAGCCGGAACTAATTTCACAGAAGTTTCAGGGCAAGTAAGAACGTCATATCTGTTAAGGAAACAATTATGCTGCCTTAGGTCTCTTGGGGAAATTGATTCCACACAAACCATGTTCTTTTGAGGTTCCTTCTTCACTCATGGCTTAGAAAGATCAGTCCCCCACAGGCTCAGACAGATAGATTCAAGGTCAGAAACCAAGCAGTGCCATTTGTCTTTGATGGGCCACCTCATTTCCCTCAATTTTGAGTTTGTAAAGTAACATTTCCACTGCTGATATATTACTCCACTGAACAAATTGCAAATTGATACTTCCCAGAACTCCCAAATATAACTCATTGTAGGAAGAAAATATGGATCAAAATGTGAACTGAGAACTAACAGCCAAATGCAGAATGAAGACAATGAAGGAGCTGGAGAGCCAATTTGATCCAATTAAGTCCCCACTGAGGCATTAAACCCAGGTGGTAGCCTGAGATTAAGACAGTCTTTATTACACGATTCTGTGGCAATAAAGTGGGGAGAAAGAGTCATGTATCTATTCTTGACTAATAAAAGGAATAACTGTAACATAATGGAAAATAATGTACAACTGAATTTTTCAATGGTTTACCCATGGAAGGAAGGAAGGAAGGAAGGAAGGAACTCTGCACCTTGCAAATTAGTACACTCCTACGAGTTGTTTGAGGGACGTGGTGGCTCTGTGCGCTAGAGTGCTGAAACTGTTGGCTGCAAAGTCAGCAATTTGGTGGTTCTATTCCCGGGTGCCACACAGTGGAGTAAGCTCTCGCTGTTAACCCCAGCTCCTGCCAACCTAGCACTTCAAAAGCATGTAAATGCAAGTAGATAAATAGGTACCACCATAAAAAGTGGGGAGGTAAACAGTGTTCCGTGCACAGAAATGCGATCAGCCATGCCGGCCAAATGACCACGGACTTGCACGACACTGTCTCTTTTGCTTGAAAATGGAGAAGAGCACCGCTCCTAAAGTCAGACATGATTAGCATGCATGTGCAGGGGAAACTTTTACCTTTACCTTTTTACAAGTTGTTTAGTGACTTGTCATTCTGTGCCAACAACTTATAGTGATTCAAATAGGGCTTTCGAGATAAGTGAGATATTTAAGGACTGGTTTTATCAGTTCTGTTCCCCCAGTGGGTTTCCATGGACGAGTGGGGATTTGAATCAGGGTTTCCTGAGTCCTAGACCATCAATCTGTCCTTTACACCACACTAGGTATCCCTCTTTGATTTGCTAGTATAAATAATATAAAATATAAGTTATAAAAAATGAAAATGGACCAAGGATTCACCATTAAAATATATATACAGTGCTGCATAGATGCCCTAAGCACATCCAATCTCGCCTGATTTTGGAAGCTAAGCAGGGTCGGCTCTGGTTAGTACTTGGATGGGAGACCACCAGGGAATACCAGGGGCCGTAGGTGCCTGGAGTAGGAACTGGCAAGCCACTCCAGTATTCCTGCCAAGAAAACTCCATGGACATGGAGTCACAAAGAGTCAGTCAGGACTGTAACGACACAACACGCAGTGGTACCTTGTATAAAGGAATTAATTCATCCCAAATGGAATTATGTTAAGCAAATTTTCCTTTATACAAAATTCCCATAGGAATGCATTGAAAACAGAGTAATCCCTAATCACGACCATTTTTATGTTGTACGGATTTGCCCCATAGGCGATTCTGTTAAGCACATTTCCCCTATCTCTGGAATTTTTTATGTTGTACAGATGTTATGTTATACAAACTATTTGTTATACGAGTGTCCACTATATTTAAAATGACTAAACATTGGAAAATATTTAAACCAGACAAAACCAGGAAAGTTTTCTGAGGAATTGAGGAGGAAAGCAGCTTAAAAGTGCACAGAGACTAAGTTTGATTAATTTTTCCAAACATGACTAAATTTTCTCAATACCATTGTTGAAAAGAAACTGTACAGAACATTGTTAGAAAGAAAGAAAGAAAGAAAGAAAGAAAGAAAGAAAGAAAGAAAGAAAGAAAGAAAGAAAGAAAGAAAGAAAGAAAGAAAGAAAGAAAGAAAGAAAGAAAGAAAGAAAGAAAGAACAATGTGCATTTACTCAGAAATTAAATATATCTACCATCAGTAGAACTCCCAAAGTCAGTATTGAATGAATGAATGAACGAACAAAACAAAACACAAAACAAATTAAAAACTCTCAAAGTACCACCATTATCTTTATACCACTGCTCAAATAAATTATAAGAATTTACAGGTTTGGGCCTTAATGACCAAAATGGCTGAAAAATGCTCTTTGATAAGAAGAGCTCTTCTGTTTTAAGATTAATTTTAATGCCTGGACTCTTCCAAAACAAGCAGGTTGGTCTTAGCATACCTGGCAAGCACGTTTAATGCAGGAGCACTGCCGAAAACCCACCATCCTTCTCAAGAATTATCTTTCAATTGCTTCTAGAATCAGAGCAAAGGATTTATATAATGGCTGCATTCCTATATCCTGAGAATGGTGTGTAGGACATAAGGCAGGGAGTGGTACTTATTACTTACACACCACTCATTTAGTTATTGCTTTTGCAGGAAAGACAGAAATTACCTTCTATCATGGCAAATCCAATTTCCCAAAGTGCCCCATGTGATATAACCCCATAAATCAACACTTTTTTTCACTTATACTGTTAGGGCAATGCCTGCTTTTTCAGGCAAACTGCATGAGGGTGTGGATGAGAAATCTCGCCAGGTGACCTCAAAATGTCTGCGGCTAAATACACATTCTGAACCAACACCCAGCCCTTAGGTCTCAAAAGAGTGAAAGGCATTAGTTTGGCTTCCCCTCTACCCCACCCCTGGAAAGGCTTACTTCCGTGTATACGACACCCCTTGATTTTTCATGCCATGATTTTAGGGGGAAAATAGTGTTGTATACACTGAAAAATACAGTAGGTAGCAGGACAGTGTTGTCAAAACGTAAGACTGTATAAGTCTCACCCTTATAAAGGTGTGTCAAGATGTTTTATGAAACATCCCGATGACAGATAATCTTGCTAAGTGAAGCAGAGCACCCGTAGGCTAGTACGCAAAATGATTTTATTTGTGGCTCCAAAATCAAGACATGGATATGTTACCAAGAGTTATGCTGGATTAATTTCAAAGCAATGTCTGTGCCAGCACACCACAGAGAAACCTAACATTTGGAGTTTCACGGCTACTTGAGATTAAAGTATTGCAAGCAGCTTCTTCACCCATCCTAACTTTCTCAAGACTCAGCTTTTGGCGCAGTCGTTAAATGCCTGTACTGCAGGTAAAACTGTGCTCACGACCTGGGTTCAATCCCTGGTAGCAGGCTCAAGGTTCACTCAGCCTTCCATCCTTCCAAGGTCGGTAAAATGAGTACCCAGCTTGCTGGGGGGGCAATGTGTAGCCTGCACACTGTAATTAACATTGTAAACTGCCCAGAGAGTATTTGTAGTGGTATGGGGCGGTATATAAGCAGAACACTTTGCTTTGCTCCTTCTGCTGAGGCCCTAATGCTCACACATACCAGGAGAAGCTTGTTTTCCACTTCTTTTGTTTGTTTGTTTTAAAAAATGATAAAACTTTGGGCCTCAGATGGGCTTTGGAGCTAATTTCATCCAACCTCCCTGTTCAAAATCCTACAATGCAGTACACACATCACAGAATCTGTAGTTACCCCTGCACTGTAGATCCTCAGCCAAGTAAGAAGTAGGATCAGATGTGCTTCAAAAGACTGCTAACTTTAAAATTTTACGTTCTGATTAACAAGTATGGATTTATCTCCAACAAGAATACACTTACCAACGTTGGTCACAAATGACAAAGACCTGTGCCGTAATTTATTGTGGGGTAGTAAAACATGCTGTGAATTACAACTTTTACAAACATTTGCAAAGCTGTTAGGATATTCTGAGTAATCCTTTTTCATTCCCAGCATCATGGTATGCCTTGTATCCTGCATACATTTACACCTAATATATCCTTTATATACTTATGGATTAACCATATAAAATATCCTAGCACAGTGATTGCAAACCTTTTATAGACCGAGTGCCTAAATTATGATTCAGAACCCACTAGTTTTTCACAAACTGCCAATACAGCAATTTAACCTGAATACAGGTGGCTGTGAAGGGGCGATGTTGGGTGCCCACAGAAAGGGCTCCGAGTGCCACCTTTGGCACCCCTGCCATAGGTTCGCCAACACTGTCCTAGCCTGTTAGCCACAAAGCTGTGATCGGCATACCCCTACTACTCTTCCATTGATTGACATTTTAACATGACTCACCTATCTCAGTTCTCCAGTGAGCTACAGTACCTCAGCTTTTAAAGAATTAAATCAGACAATCTCTCACCTCAAGTACTGTTGTACCTTAGTCCAAGGGCATAACTTTTTTCATTAGGAACCCAATAACTGAGCCGGTGGAAAGAAATCTGCACAACTTTTACTGCAGTTTATACAAGTCAATATGATCCAATGGACAAACATCACTGACCTACATGGAGTACAGTATATATTTATGGCTAAATAATACAACAGACATTGCTTAGGGAACAGATGCAACCAGTTTCCTCTTTTAAATTAGTACTTTATTTGTTTGGGCTTACAAGATTTTCCATAGAATCAGATATGGAACAGGTGACATCCTTGGAATACAAAGCACCATGCTGGGATTTTTTTTTTACATCATTATGCACCTAAACCTTTCTGCATGTGTTTAGACACACCGGTGATTTAATATTTCCTTTTAAATGGCACTTAAATACATATAAGCCATTTGAAAGGTCTGCTTCTTATTGTTCCAGGTCTCTTTTACTACACCTTCTGTTGGCAGCGATAGGCGATACCTTTATAGGGCATTGATAAAAAAAATTAAAAATCTTTGCAAGCTTTCGTGGATAAATTCCACTTCTACAGGGCAAAATAAAAAATAAAATAAAAAATAACTAACTGCCCACTAACTTGAAACATGCTTTTTTTTTTACTACACACTGATCAATTACACTATGCTAATGGAGTCCAACCTTGCATTCTCCAGATGTGTTAGATTGTAACACCTGTCATCATAGCCAGAATGATCCATGTAAATTGTAGTTCAATGCATCTGGAATACACCTGTCCGAAGATAGCTGTAAATTGACTTGGCTTGGAAAGATGCTCTTATCAACCTGCTTTTCAAAAGGCAGTGAGCCAGTAAATCCCAGGCCAGGAGAACCCTACCTTCCTTCAACATAACCCCTGTACTAACATACAGACCCGAGCGTGGGTAGCTACAACCCATATGCAAAATTGTGCTCCATCACCATTCTGCAATGCAACATTAAGTCCTGAAAATTCTTACCTCGGGAGTACTTTGTTTTTCTTCTGTCTCCTCCATGTTTTCAAATGTTTCCCTCGGATTACAAATTATATCAGCGGAATGTCAAGGGGCAGCTCCTGTTTGATCAATTAGGCTTTTTAATTACTTTAAAAAAAACATAGCCAAAGACTTGCCCACCACCAACATTTTAGCTGTAAACTACAACCAGACTTGGATAGGCAACAGTTGTTTGGATTATGCTCTCTCCACTTTCAAGTGAGCAAATTTTGGTTCTCGAGCAAATGAGGCAAACTAGATGTAGGTATATTTCGCAATTGTATGAATGCTTTTGCTCTTTAAAATAAATTCCACAGAAAGTACTTTCTATTTGTCCCAGGCACAGATTGGGGATGCAAGTCATTGATACTGTACTGGGTCCAAAAGATAATACCCCAATGGAGCCTCGTGGTGCAGTTGTTATATGCCTGTACTGCAGCTATAACGGTGCTCACGACCTGGGGTTCAATCCCAGGTAGCCGGCTCATGGTTGACTCAGCCTTCCATCATTCCAAGGTCGGTAAAATGAGTACCCAGCTTGCGGGGGGGGCAATGTGTAGCCTGCATAATTAAACTGTAAACCGCCCAGAGAGTACTTGAAGCGCTATGGGGTGGTATGTAAGCAGAACACTTTGCTTTATACTGGTGGTGCTCAACCTTGGGTCCCCGGATGTTCTTGGACTACAACCCTTAGATATCCTGGCCAGCACAGCTGGTAGTGAAGGCTTCTGAGAACCTTAGTACAAGAATATGTAGTGGCTCAAAGTTGGGAAGCATTGCCCTATACCAGCATTGGTGAACCTATGGCACGGGTGCCAAAGGTGGCACTTGGAACCCTTTCTGTGGGCACCCCACATGGCCCCTTCACAGCCGCCTGTATTCAGGTTAAATGGTCGTATGGACACTTTGCAAAAAACGAGTGGGTTTTGAATCACAGTTTGGGCACTCAGTCTCTAAAAGGCTCGCCATCACTGCCTTATACCTAGGACCAGTGCCAGGCTTTTTTGCACCCTAGGCAAGAATAAATACTTGCCCTCTCCCTCCAATTTTCAAAAAACAGACAAATTGTAGGAAAATGTGCCTCTCTCAGGTTAGTTCTCTGACCCTCTAAGGTCAGTTTTGTGCCCCTCTCTGGTCTGCGCTCTAGGCCCTGCCTATACCAATATGTCTTGGGAGCCCATCCCTGCTATTTAAAACACACACAAACACTTCCTAATATCTGGCCTAGCCCTAATTGTTATAATTGTTGCTAGATGGTGTGGTATATAAATCTAATAAATAAATAATGCTTCTATTATTAATAATGCCAGAAATATACACCATTTTATTTCTTAAGATGCAATTCTGTTTTTGTTGTACTCTGGCCCATTGTATCCCAGTTTCTCTCTATATAATTTTTGAAATCTGATCAGCCCACCCCAAAAGATGACCCTCTTAAGAAAAATCATGCAGTGTGCTTGGTTAGAATGGGGAATCAACTTGGGAACAGGGATATAGAAAGAAAGATGAGACAGTGGCATCAGGAAGGGACTGGGAGCAACATAAGGTATTCTGCTTATATACCACCCCATCGCACTTCAAGTACTCTCTGGGTGGTTTTCAGTTTAATTATGCAGGCTACACATTGCCCCCCCCCTCTAATTCCCTCTAATTTCCTGCTCACGTGGGGCACCGCCCCCCTCCATGTGTGGGGGTTCTGGTTGCAACCAAAAGCAAAGGCAGAACAACTCTGGCTTGGCTGTGTGTTCCGAATGCAATACTGCAGAACTGCACAGCTTAGAGGGAAGCATGTATTGATGGAGCATGTGCTACCAATATATGCTATATACAATGGTTCAGTGATAGAGCCAGCCCTTATTGGATTATTAACCTCTCAACGTGCGTCATTCTATTCCAGCTATTTCAAATATAAAGCAGAACAGGTTTGAGAGATATGAAGAATGCCGTAGGATAGCATTCTCCACTGCTCACAAAGGGAAGAACAATAACGGGAAAAGCCACAGTTAAGACTATATACAATTTCATTCCGAGAACAACAACTGGAGAAATTGTTTCTAACGCCTTGTTTAGGACGCTGAGATTAACACTTTGGTGTACTAAAAAGAAGGCAAAGCTTTAGACTGTTGACTGTATCTCCCAATCTCCCTCATGTACCTAGACCTTAGAAGAACCCCTAAAAATTGCAACATAGAGATTGTAGGCATTTTTCTACCTGTAAAAAAGGGATCTTGTTTTCAAGCTGCAAGAATCCAATGCACAGGCAAAATCCAAAAAAGCAAAGCAAACCAAAACAAAACAAAACATGTGGCACGTTAAAGACTATTATGTTTTAATTCCAGCTTTCCTGGATCAAGTCCACTTCTTCAGACATATGGCATCCAGTCTATTACTTGTCCTGGCACAGTGCTTTGTATGCACATGTGTTTGGTAACTGCAAAGCCTTTACTGCTCCAGGAGTGCTGAGTTTTATCAGGCATCGCCACAAAAAGGTGAGTTAAAGCTTGCATGGTAATAATAATAATAGACTTTGAACTGCAGAGCTTGAAGGGACCCATCAAATCTAGCCCCTCTCAGGAAAGCAGAGGGGAGAATTGAACTCCAACCTCTCTGGTTCAACAGCTAGAGACCCAAGCACCTGAGCTGTAAATATACCTACAGACCCCAGACAGACCATCCAAGAAATGAAGAAGGCTATCATTCAGGCCACCTTGTGCAGTGGTGGCGAACCTTTGGCACTCCAGATGTTTTGGACTGCAATTTCCACAGTCCTTTGTCTTTGGCAATACAGGCTTTGAATTCTGGGAGTTGTGGTCCAGAACATCTGGAGTGCCCTTATTTCCAAGATTGCTGACTTGAAGCCACTTCCCCCTTTCAAGAGCTTCTAAAAAGCCTTACCTTTGACACTCTCTTCTGACTAGGCTTAACTTCACAAAAATCATCATCTCAGCTTGAATGTAACACCTCCAAAAGGCAGCAGCCAGCCACGGTTGCACATGGATAGGAGTTCTGGCTTTTTTGAGCCTTGTTCTCAGAACGTCATCTCACAAGTTTATTCAGCTATGCGGAATAGCCTCACAGCCTGCACATTTGCCGTCCCTACCTCTCCTGGTATTTTTCCTCGGTGTTACCTTGTTTATAGCTCCACTCTTCTCCAGAGAGTCATCACCTGGGGAACATTTCACATCTGAGGGACTCTTATGCAACACAGCACTGTAAAACCTGCTTCCTGGTATGGCTGCTGCCAGAACATTTGCAGAACCCCAAATATATGCTAAAAATTAGTACTATCTGACCAGTTGATCTGTGGACATCGTAAACCAAGGGCTGAAAACTTTTAACTGATTAACTGGAGTCGTTTAACAGCGGAAGCTCTAAATCACTGATTCAAATATTCCTTCTGAAGATTAGTGAAACCTGGTCTCACGGAAATGTCCCTAAAGTGGTGAGAAAATGTCCTACCATTAAAAGGCCAGCCTTCCTGCAAACAACATAGACTAAAGAGTTTTCCTTCCATCACTATCCACTTTGCATGAAATGTGATGCATTTTTAAAAAGCTTTTCTATCTAGGTCACAGGTAAGGCTAGGATGCTGCAAATAATTTAGCATTTACGTACTCTAAATATTTTGAATATCTTTAGATGCATACTCCATTGTCACCTATCCGCAAAAACACAAACACAAATCTTTGTTACAGAAAGCTAAGGACACGCTATCTCTGTCAGGTAAGCAATAAAGGTTTTGCATAATGTTGCCTACACATGCTTGCCATTGGCCAAAATATACATTACAGATACCCATTCACTGTATTGTTGTCCATTATTCTGGCATGTTTACTTCACAGCGAATCAAGCTCATTGGCAAGCTACAGCAGGAGTGAAACTCTCCTGCTGTGGAAATATGATGCTTTTAGCCAAGACATTTCTTTTTCTGAGGATAGGTTATTTGAGATGTGTAGTTTGGCCATTATCACACTTCATCAACCCCCCTCTTTGCCTATATCTTTCAGCTCAACAGAAGGATTGGAGCAGGGAGGCTGAGGAAAATGTATCTCAATAGAAAGACTACCAATGCAGCTTAAGCACCTGCTACAGACTTGTTTTTGTTTTTTTTAAAGTATAAATAATGAGTTTTGGAGACACTTAAAAACAAACAAGATTTCGCTCTTGTCCATAAAAGCAATACAAAAAGCCAACCAACGAATCTGAATGAACGCATCTTCATTTAAACACGAATTAACTTCTGTAATAGGGATGAAAAACACATTTGAGAAGTTTTGCAAAGCAAGTTTGAGTTCTAAATAGTATTTGCTTTTCCGCCACCCCAAAAAAGGTTTCATCATTATTTGTCACCAGTACCACAAAAACCAAATCACCCAGGAGTTTCACGGAAGGAATTAGATTGCAAAACCGCTGAGCCTCATGGTGCAGTGGTTAAATGCCTGTCCTGCAGGTAAAATTGTGCTCACAATCTGGGGTTCGATCCCCAGTACCTGGCTCATGGTTGACTCAGCCTTCCAGCCTTCTGAGGTCAGTAAATTGAATACCCAGCCCAAAAATACAGCAAAATCTACACATACGTCTCATACTACAAAAAGGTGCCTTGCTCGCTCAACTTGGCTTTCTACGGTAGAACAAGACATTTAATGGGGAAAGTTTTTTTTCATCATCTGTATGATGCTCTGCCATTTACTCTGAAGGAGTGTTGGTTGGCAGGCTCTTTTCCCCTCTAGGGTTGTATCAAATGCATTAAAAATGGATGTGGGTTTCCCACACAAAGCAATTAATTCCACAAGTGTAAAGCCAAAATCAATTTTCCGATTCTCAATTTCTTCTAAAGTAAATAAATAAATAAATATGTGGTAAGTCCAAATTCTTTTTTAAAACTTCTGCTGCTACAGGATATGAAATTGGTTATCTTCTGTTAGTGCTTGAAACCCGCAGATGTGCCAATCTTTATCTGACCTGTGGAAAAGAACTCATACCATTGTATAAGCCCATTTGGTCCTGCAGCATAAGGAAGCAAGATGTCCATGCAAAGATCGCAGATAGAATACAGTGTGTTGCATTTTTGGCAGGCATTTCTACAAACTAAGCCCAGATGGGAGTGTAGGAAGTACTTGCTGGGATATGAACAACATTCCCTCGGGAGGATAAAACAGGGCCTCATAGAGCATTGCACAAAGGAAAAATCTTTCACAGCCAGTCAAAGTACAGTAAGAAGAGTTGAGAAGCCCTGCTCTGAAGAGAACTTCGCTTGTTGAAAGCAAAATTCTCAGTGACTTCATCAAGTTCAGGGAATGGGTGAGACTGTGGATCTGATCATTATCTGATGCTTCAAGTTTTGAGTTCCTGTCTGGGAAAGCAAGATTTTTCTGTGTGCAATTCTCTTTCCAACATGGCTAACGTAACCTCTAATTTTCATCCCGTGTGGGGGGCTCTGTTCCATGCACACACACGCCTCCCCCTGCCCTGGGTTCCATCGCAATCAGAACAAAAACCTGTCATGATGGATGTGCAGGGCAGGAAAAGCCATGCAACAACAGGGCAGAGGCATGCGGCCCCATGTGCAAACATGCCTTAGACTTAGAGCAGGGGTGCCCAAACTTTTTGTAAGGAGGGCCAGATTTGGTGGCTGAAAATGTGTCAGGGGCCGGATGCTCCCCGACCCTGCCACCCCACTGCAAGCCCTACCCACTGACCCATAGGCCCCACCCACTGACCCCTTGCAATCCCACCCGCAGGAAGGAAGGCGGGGACTGAGGGAGGGAGGGAGGGAGGGAGGGAGGTGGGAACCAAGAGAGGAAGGAAGGTGGGGAACAAGGAAGGGAGGGAGGGAGGAAGGAAGGTGGGGACCAAAGGAAGCATGGGAGCCGTGGCCACAGGTCGCCCCTTGGAAGAGGCGATCTGTGTGAACTTGCACCCCCCCAAGCTCCCCAGCGGTGGCGACGGCTCGCCCGCCAGCCCACCCCAAAGCTCCTTGGTGGTGGCAGAGGCCCGCTGGCCTGCCCACCCCCACACTTTCCCCTGCAGTGCCGGTGACAGCAGACCGCCCAGCCGCCCAAGCTTCCCAGCGGTGTCAGTATTGGCAGAAGATTTTTTTTAAAAAAAAACATGGGGTGAAGGAGGGGGGGAGGGAGAGGCCAGCCAGCCGTGGGCCACTCAGAATGGCCTGACGGGCCAGATTTGCCCCCCCCCCCCGGGCCGGACTTTGGGCAGGCCTGACTTAGAGGGAACCTTGGACGTGGCATAGCTCCGGGATCGAATACATCCTGAATTTGCAGTGGTACCTCTTAAGACGAATTTAATTCACTGTACAGGTCAATTTGTCCTACAAAAAAAAAATCATCCTACGAAACAAGGTTTAATGCGGTTTCCCATAGGAGCGCACTGAATTCGTCTTGCGAAGCATCCCATAGGAAAATTCATCTTACGAGGTTTTCCTATTCCTGGAAATTTCATTCGCCTTACAATTTTTTTGTATTAAGAGGCATTCGCCTTACGAAGTATGACTGTACCTACTTGAATATAAGTCTAGTTGTTCAGCCCTAATTTTGGGCTGAAAAGGGGGGCCCCTCGGCTCATATTCGGGTAAATACTTTTAGCCACTGAGGCAAGTGTTTGGGTCGGTGGCTAAAAGTCATTTTTAAACATCACACACTGCTCCCCCAGCTCACAAAGGAGGAGCTACCAGGCCCTGCTGCATTTCCCACCCTAGACTTATACTTGAATCAATAAGTTTCTCCAGTTTTTTGGATTAAATTAGAGGCCTCGGCTTATACTCGGGTCGACTTATACTCGAGTATATATACTGTTGCCCCGTTTTTTATTTTATCATGTTGCACACTGCTCAGAGTGGCTTTGGGGCCAGATAGTTGCCTGTTCTTAACTTGAATATGTCTTGATTGTTCTGGGCTGTATATTGTCCAAACAAATTCATTTTAAAACATCCTTAGCGTTAAGAAGCATCAGTCAGCATTTCTAGCTATCTAGATACAAGGAATTACAAACGGGCTCCCATCTCTGCCTGGAGAGGTTAGATCAGTGCTAAGCTCAATGAACCATATTTGATTCCATATCGAGAGGTGCTGAACAAATGTAAAACACAGATTGGTCGATTCATTTGTACTTCTATTTGGAAATTTAAGAGAAAGGGGACATATGGTCTGTCTGAACAAAGGAAGTGTACTCACACACTGGGAGTAACTGCTTACAAGAAATGTAATCAGACTTTAGTATTTACAAAGTGAAAGATAAGGTATGGCCCTAAGAGGGAATAGAAACTACTTTCCTCTTACCTCCCTTCAGTCACGTCACCCCTTTCACAGACTGGGTTTTCAAAGGCACAACCGGTTTATTTTGACATCCCACTGCCGTGCCACCAAATTGTGACGACACCTCCCTTTTACATGTGTAATTGGGATGGAAATGGTAATGCTGCCACCTTTTATTCACTTGGTAATGCTGCCACCTTTTAGATCGTCGCCTTATGAATTGGGACCGACTCAGATGTATAATATAAAAATAATAACGAAGTTTATTGAGAAAATAAATAAATATTACAATGACTGAAGTTGGTATGCGTTGCCTTTAACACAGAATAGATTTAATCAACTCTTCCAGCCTCCCTGTCTTTAATAACTAGTAAACAGTATAGCCCTCACTGCCTGACTGAACTCTCACAGAGCAGTGCTCTTCTCTCCCAGCGCTCACTCTCAAAACCTTCAACTTAACTGAAATTAACTGAACTGACTAGGCTCCACCCTTTTTTATATCATAACATTCTCCGCCCTCCTGCTGGGATTGGCTGATGATTTGTATATTCATTACTCCTGTTTCCAGGGTGCTGTCACACCTTCCACCTCAGTTTGCTGGTAAAGACAATAAGATGGCAAGAGCACAGAATACAGTGGATTTTGTACCGTCAAACTTGATAACAACCCGTGAGACATCCTTTTAAAACAACAGGGTGTCAAGCTTTAATGTGTACTAGGTTTGTGTTTTTCTGTAGATACAGTCTAATATATTTAACAACAAGAAAAGGCAGAAGATAGATCAGGATTGAAAAGTAGATCTCCGGTTGATTTGCACTGCCTCCCCAAGGAAATACAGTCTCCCAACCCAAGCTTATGCTGGTGAAAATGGCATGTAACATACAAATAATTTCATGCTGTTGAGCTGATGGCAATTTATGGCAGCTCTTCTCAAGTTTTTCTAGGTCTAAAGTAGTCAGAAGTGGTTCACTGTTGCCTTCTTCTAGACATGTCCTGGGACTGTGTTAATTTTCCAAGCCCCATGGGCTGGCTCTTCTCTTGAATGATCCAAAAAGGATCTCATTGATCTTCCCAACCAACTCTCATGTAACAAGGTATTTGCATGTGTACGTGCGTGATGGAAGGGGACTTTAAGTCATGGGGCTCACTGTCGACTTGAACTTAACAATGACCTGGACTCGACTCATGACTCACTGAAACACACCCATCCCTTTTTTTCTGACTGTGTTTGTGGGAAGCTTGTTCTTAATAGGAACTTGGATTTGGGACTCAGACCTCAAAACTTGCCAACATTCTTGGTGTGTGTGTGAGGGGGTGCATGCATGCGCATGCCCCCTCGCCCTTAATTTTTTTTTTGTATATTCTATTTCTAAAGAAGTTAAGTGCTCTACAATTATGCAAAGAGGTAAGAAGGAACCATAGCTCAGCAATAGAACACACACACACACACACACACACACACACACACACACACACACACACACACACACACACACACACACACACGTCATGGTAAAAGGGAACCAGACAACGGAACCTAAACCTCCAGTCTGAGGCAGTGTTCCCTACAAACACTGAAGGACAAATAAACTTGTATAATTTCTGAAATCAGGTTACTCTCTACTGGTGTGTAGAGGGTGTATAACATGAGCCCCACAGATTTCTTCTTTGCTCATAAGCCAGCACTGTAACAACCAGCAAACCAGTGAGAAGCAATAAGGAAAAAAAATACAGGCAAGACCCATGCTCTCCACATAGAGCTGCACAAATGTCCAAGAATCATCAGGACAGGACAGGCAAAATGAAGAACCAGATTGCTGCCACTTATGTGTCATAAGGATGAGTAGCACCCTGCAGTTTATGCAGGATTTACTTAAGGCTCCGAAAACTGTTGACTGCAAAGTCGCCAGCTCAGCGGTTCGAATCCCGGTTGCCACGCAGCGGAGCAAGCTCCCACTGATAACCCCAGGTCCTGTCAACCTAGCAGTTCAAAAGCATATAAATGCAAGTCGATAAATAGGTACCACCGTAAAAAGCAGGAAGGTAAAACAGTGTTTCCTTGCAGCCATGCCGGCCACATGGCCAAGGACTTGCACAACACTGGCTCCTTTGGCTTGAATACGGAGATGAGCACTACCCCTAGAGTTGGACACGACTAGCACGCATGTGCGGGGGGGAACCTTTACCTTTAAACATCAACTAGTTCAAGACTTAAAACGTTTAACATAAATCTGTGCTCTTGGTTCACCCATAAACATGCATTGAAGAGAGAAAGAAGGAACTATTATGTCTCCAAGGCATTAGCCAAATGGTGTTTAGAATTAACTAAATTAGCAATGCTTAATTCGTACATTCCTCTTTAACCTGTATCCAGTACCATGTGGTGAGGAAATAAAAAGACCTAATACTCCACTGTGTCAAGGGATATGTATCTCATTCATATATATATTTGTGCATATCTCATTCATATATATATATTTGTGTATATAAACACACACACACACACACACATTTAATACCACAGTCACTACTTAGTACTACAACTGTACAACTGATCAGTTCCTAAGCCTGATTGTAATGGCTGGTCCCTATCTTTAAGTCCCCAAAAAACATTTACCTGAAGGAGTGCCTCCTCATACAGTAAACCTTCCTGCCTGATTGTTAAGGTCACCCTTAGAGATTATCTTTTCTGACTACCACAACCAACAATATGATGATGGGTGGCCACCAGGACCTAATTTTGCAACCGCCTAATAACAGACCTGCCTATGGAATGCACTTCTAAAAGAGATCCACTAGCATCATCATTAATATTGCTCCGATGCCAGAATTAAGTTTGTGGGTTCCTCACTTGAAGTTTGAAAGCTGGGGGAAAGTAGTAGCTCTCTTTAAGCACCCATAACAAGTTCATTTGGATTCCAATAAGAATCTATAATTCTCCTCTTGTGTTTTTTTTTAAGTTTACAAGCACAAATTAGTGTTGGCTTCAATAGATTTTTCTACTGGAGTCCAGTTTTTCTGTGATTACAACTACTTAGGAAGGAACTGGAAAACTACTACACAGTGCTAATAATATATGACCATCTAGTTGTCAAAGCATATATTTGTCAAGCTGATAGGATTAATTATCTCCTTGGTACAATAGGCAACATAAGACAGAGAAAACATTTGAATGCTCACAAGATACACAGAGACCCATTGTAGAGAAATAATAGTTTTGGAGAAGAAAATCCTCTTCTCCACCCCAGCTTGATTTCACATCCCTGTCTGCTTTTTTTAAATCCTTGTGGTATACCATAATACAACCCAAAAAGCTTTTTACTTACACTTCTCTTCTTTTTCTCCCCCAACCAAGACTGCAGAACCTCCACAGGATGAAAAATCACAATCCCATTTGTCCTCTGTGAAAGAAACAAATGTCAAATGTACAAATAAATAGATGGTGAAGTGTTCCTTTAACTAGTGGTTCTCAACTTCAGGTGACCCAGATCTTCTTGGACTCTAATTTCTGGAAACACTGGCCAGGACGACCGGGGTGAAGCCTTCTCGGAACTGCTATTCAAGAACATCTGGGTTACCCAAGGTTGGGAACCACTCTTTTAGACAACAGGACATATAATACTGAATTCACACAACTCTTTGGGCAAGTACAGTAATGATACTGAAGGGTTTTGTTGCTGGAGCAATTGGCAAAGCAAGTTTACCTGAACATGTCTTCAAAGTATCCTCAATAAGCAGGTGAAAGATAGCAAGAAGATATTTTGCAAAATCATTAGATGCAAAAATCCAACTGGAATTCAGCTAGAATGGCATCAAAACTATCAAAAATTTGCCTGCCCTGGTGCCACATTACTATTTGCCACAACCTGTGCTGATTGCCTCTTTTTTTTTACCACTTATCATAGCCTCAGTGTGAAATCAGGTGCTATAGTGGCACAAGTAAACTTCCTTATAGTGTATACCCAAGCAGAAATATCTTTATCTGATAATATGTCTGTGAAGATTCTCAGTCATCCAGTTGAGTTTATCTGGAAGTTGAGTCATGGCTACTGGACTTCTTTTTTGAGAGAGAGAGAGATAGAAAAAAAAAGAAGTCTAGTAGCCATGACTCAACTTCCAGACTTTATCTGATAAGGATGTATAACTTTACAGGACTTTAATTGTATTGCCCGTCACTTGACTTCGGTGCAAAGTAAGCAAGCTGGAGTGTTTGTATGTGACAAAATAGCATTTGCAGCAATAGGGCTTTGGCACTCTTCCCTATGCCTTTTTCTAGAACTTGGGGGGGACGACACTTCCTAGAACCACAATTCTAAAACGGTCAGCAAGTCCAAGGACATACTGGATGCAGAATTCTGGAAAATGCAGTCCAAAAAAGTAACTTCTCCCTACTCTGTTCCTTAAATTACTTCTGCCTCTATTCACCTTGTCTTTGGGCACTCTAAATGTAAATCCGGTGTGCATGATACACTTAGCCTGACAGCTGCCCTAAGTGGTGTAGTGGTCTCAAGAATCACAGAGTCAATGTCCCAATCAGGGGCAATCCTCCCTCCAAGCTTCCTTCTGTGTTTTTTCTCAACCACAGAATAATAATAATAATAATAATAATAATAATAATAATAATAATAATAATAATAATAATAATAATAATAATAATAATAATAATAATAATAATAGGACTGAAAGGACCCTATGGATCAGGAAGGCCTAGTGGGGAATCAATTAACCTCCCAAACTTTGGGTCTGCAACCAGATACCTTGTTGTGGTCTATCAACAGTTACAATACAAACTACTTTAGTCTGGTGTGGCAAACAGGCAAAGCTCTGCTACTCTTGGACCAACTGTTGGTACTTTTAGCCCAGTTTGTTTGTCTGTTGGCAAAATC
Organism: Phrynocephalus guinanensis; assembly: GCA_037367245.1. Lineage (NCBI taxonomy): Eukaryota > Metazoa > Chordata > Lepidosauria > Squamata > Agamidae > Phrynocephalus > Phrynocephalus guinanensis. Next base: position 13,360,201 of record CM074745.1, on the reverse strand, counting down.
CTACTCAGTTTTTACACTGGTGTAACACAAGTGGTATAAATATCTGTAGCAAATGTTCATCCTTCCTGGAAGGAAAGAGCGGATCTGAGATTTCAAAACCCTGAATGTAAAACAAGGTGAAACTGACAGATCTCATCATTCAAGCACCTCAACCACCCAGCAGCCCAGAAATCTTAGTAGAACATATTAATAGTAAAAGAATACGAGTAAAGAATCCTAAACTGCTTTCCTTAGTACACTAAGAAATTTAATTTGCTGGTTAATTCATTACTTGATTCACTTGATCATTAGGCCACAATCCTGCTTAGTGATTCACCATTATTTGTTGTGCAAACTGTTTAGGCTCTTTCTGAGTTTGTAAAATAGGATATTGACAAGCTGCTTGCTCCATACGCCTCCTATCCCAGATTGCCAATCAGCTTCATGGAAAGCTGGAGATATTTCAGAGCTTTATCCCAACAGATACAGGCCTCAACCTTTATCCCAACACCTAGAATTATTAAAAACAGCTGTGACGAGTTAACCTACTGTGAAATGATCAAAACCTATCTGGCTCTTCAACAACTAAAATAACTAGATTTGAAGTTCCCTAATCATAAATTAGGGTAAACAATTAATTTGAAGCAGAATATTTGCAAGCCCTCAATCGCTCCCATTCAAGATGAATCAGCTAGGTAGCTTTTATTATTTAAATCAACTAAAGTGTCAGGGACCCCCATCCACTTTTTTCTGGAGCATCCTGGCCTTAGGCCTGCATTGTGGATTTATCTGACGGTATGGGAAGCACTTTTCAATACATTTGTCTCATTTGCCCCGATCCATTAAATGCAGCTTTCAAGACCACTTTATCCTGTGTGTTTCCAGGACAGCATGTTTGGACAAGTGGCAGCCATTTTTTTCTGCTCATGCATCCATTTTTTTTCTGGTCATGCACTGGCCCCTCCACCCCGCCAGCTCAGTTTTGAAGTCCTTTGGTAAATCTGAGGAGAAACCATTTTGTGAAGGCACACCCTTTTCTAAAGCGTTATAAAACTAACTCTTATTGTTCTAATTCTAGCAGCTCTTATGACAGGCGATAAACTTCTTTCTATGAGCGTTTCTTGGTATCCCTCAAGCAGACCTCATTCAGATGCTGATAAGCAGGCAGACATAATAAAGCTGCTCCAGACGGCATCAATCTAGTTGTCGCAGGAAGCTATCACACGGCATCTCCATATAAACTACTCTGTGTACTTACCCCTTGCAGGATATGCAATGTAATGATGTCAGGCTGCTACACAATAGATGACTTTTTCTTCTAGCTAGGCTACCAGGAAGCTTTGAACGAGATTCGTTGTGCGTCAGTTTCCCCATCTGTAAAACAGAACCAGCAACAATGTCAGTTATTGGTAGGCTTCATAGGTTAAGATGCTAGAGCAGTGGTTCTCAACCTGTGGGTCCCCAGATGTTCCTGGACTGCAACTCCCAGAAGTCTTCATCACTAACTGAGCTGGTCAGGATTTTTGGGAGTTGCAGTCCAGGAACATCTGGGGACCCACAGATTGAGAACTACTGTGCCAGAGCAAGACATGGTTATTCTTTATTCTCTGAAAGAGACAACCATTACCTGCTTTATATAAACAAAATGAACAGCAACCCCAGCAGGTAGGATCAGCCTGAGAAGGTGCAATCTACCCCAGAACCACACTTGAAGCCACCACAGGCACAATCACGTGTAATTCTACCTTTCCTCGATGAGCTCAAGGTGAGAGCTCCCCTCCTCCCAACAACACTGGGAAGCAAATCAAATTGCAAGGTTGCTCAGTGCACTACACAGACAAATAATTGGAACCCTGAGTCTTACATAAGAAGAGCCAAGCGCTTGCCTCAGTGGCTAAAAGTCAGTTTAAATATCGCACACCACTCCCCAGTGATACAGAGGGGGGTCAGGAGAAGCAGCGTGCAATGTTTAAAATGACTTTTAGCCACCGACCCAAGCACTTGTCTCGGTGGCTAAAAGTCATTTTAAACATTGCATGCCGCTCCACCGCAACGTGGGGGGGGAGGTGTCAGGAGAAGTGGCACACAAGGTTTAAAATGACTTTTAGCCACCAACCCAAGCACTTGCCTCAGTGGCTAAAAGTACTGACCCGAATATAAGTCAAGGGCCCCCTTTTTCAACCCAAACTTAAGGCTGAAAAAGTAGACATATTTGAGTATATACAGTAATCCCTAATCACAACCATTTTTCCGTTGTACGGATTCACCCCATGGGAGATTCTGTTAAGCGATTTCCCCTTATCTCCGGAATTTTGTTCCTTTAAGTGGATTTTCTGTTAAACACACCTCTTGTTATACAAGGGTCTGCTGTGTTTAGACTTCAGGTGGTTCCCACACCAAAAAGACTTCAAACTACTATTTGTAAGGAAACATCCTCCAGACTTACAGGGACCATTTTCCTTGCAATCAAAAGGTTTACACCAGATGTGTTGCTTGTTAAAATTTTTTGAGAGAAATCAGATTGGGGGATGCATCTCATGCTTTATGACAGCAAAGCAGTACAAAATTCTGGATGAACCAGCAAAGCAGCCTGGTTGGCTATTTTGCATTGTTTGTTCAGTTGCTTAAGAAGATAGTGTTGGGGGGTGGAGGACTACAGTGTGTTCATGCGTATGCACACATCACACATCCTGCTGACGGTTAGAGCTGCTATCGTCAAGAAGGAGGAAATGGCAACGAGCAATGTTTAATAAAAACTCTTTCTTGCCCCTTCCCTGGTAATGCAAATAAGATTAAATTATATAACATTGATGGTATATGTCAGTGTTTTTCAACCACTGTTCCGCGGCACACTAGTGTGCCGCGAGATGTTGCCTGGTGTGCCGTGGGAAAAATTGAAAAATTCTAAAGAAATTCAACCCAGGGCCGGCGGGCGGCCCACAGCTGGGAGGCGCTATAAATAGCGTCCAAGGGCCAGCTTGTCTCCTCCCCCCCGAGGCCCGCAACGCTGGCGTCACTTCCTCCCCGGCCGGACCTGGCCCCGCTCATTCTCTTAGTGTTTGCCCTGTGCCTGCCGCCGCCGCCGCCGCAACTCGCTCGCTTCCCTCTCTCCCCCTCCTTTTTTTACCCTGGACCACCACCACCCCTTTCCAGGGAGCTACCAATGGACTGAGCCGCCCGACAGCCCGCCTGCCAACACGAGCCGGCCCGGGAGCCCCAGCCCAGAACAAACCACCAGGTGGGAAGGGGAGGAGGGGCGCCTGGCTGCCCCACGAGCACCGTGGCAGGGCTGCGAGGAGGAGGGGATGGAGGAGGCCCCCGCCAGGCCTGGGCTGAGGAGGCGGGCGGGCGGGGGGGCTACTGGCACGGCTGGATGGCTGGCCTTTAGGGTCCGGGAGGGGAAGAGCCGTGTCTGAGGGGCCCCGCGATGGGTTCCTTGAAGTCTTGCCCCTTTCTTTCTGTCTTGGGTCGCCCTCTTCTCTCTCTCTGTCTTTTCTTTCTTTTTCCCCCCACCTCTCTCTTTCCATTCATACCCTTTCCCCTCTTCATAGAAATGTGCTCATTTCTAGCCTGCATATGTGTATGTCTAGCAGCCTGCCTACTGTAATTAAAACTGTAAACCGCCCAGAGACTCCTTGAAGTGGTATGGGGCGGTATACAAGCAGAACACTTTCTGCCTTCTTTCCTTCCTGCCTTCCTTCATCCTCCTCCCCTCCTGTCGCTGGACTTGCTGAAGGCATCTGCCTTGGCCACAGTGTGGAGAGCAAGATGGGCTTTTGGGTCTTATTTGTGTTCCTGGAGAGTCAGTGCCCCTTCTCAGGTCTCCACTGGACACAGAAGTCCATGCAGGGCAAAATGTCTTTAAAAAAACAACACAGGTAAGTGGGAACTGGGTGCTAGAGAGCGGGCTGCCTCAATCTGTGGCGCCTCTGTCCTGCTTCTCCCTACACCAGCAATGGCGAACCTTTTAGAGACTGATATAGGCACAGAGTTAAATTGTTTAACATTTTCTAATGGTTGTGTGCCTCGTGATTTTTTTCATGAAACAAGTGTGCCTTTGCCCAAAAAAGGTTGAAAAACACTGGTATATGTGTACAATACTTTTGTACACGCACTTCCCTTATACTGGCATGAAACCACTAGCCAGTTCAGCCCAATACCAGTGCTGGACAATGTTACTTTTTGGAATAATACCCCCGGAACTCTTCAGTCATGGGGGCAAAACAGCTTTGTTAAATTCTAGTACTGTATTGGTATTTCTAGTCTCTACCCAGTACTGCTGGCAGCAAACACCTCTCGTATCAGAGGAACATAACTTTTAATTTTGATATATTACTGTTCCCTTTGGAACTATGGTCCCTCTTCCTTCCCAAGTAGCATTCAGTCCCTAAATTTTAAAAAAAACCAGTAATAACCAAACACTTAGAAAAGAACAGTTTTTATAACAATATTTACAATAGTGGATTCTATGTTGTTTCAGGAAAACAAGTAGCAGGGGATAATACAACAGCTGCCTGTTACCCACGGCTTAAATATTTCTTATAACAAAGCCAAAACAAAACACAAATAGATGTTTCAAGGTTGAGCCCATAGCAAGTGTTCGATTCCCAGCTTTCCCACACAGATACAGTGTAAATGTCAAGGAGATTAAAAATCCTCATACTTTTGAAAAGAACTAAAATAATATAAATATATACCTGCAGCCAACCTCAAAAAGAAAGGAAGGGGAATCCTGCATGACAGAAGAGCCTACTAAAATCCAAGGGAGATTTATGAAACTTAACATTCTTAACAAATAAAAATGAAGATATGATTTTAACTCTTCCCCAGAGGTAAAACCTACTCTTACAGAGTTAGAAATATACAATAACATTTGGGAATGAGTCTTTATGTTAGAACTGAACTTGGTTTACACCACTGCACAGTCATTATTTTAAGCCATCTTATTGGCTTAGTTAAACTGACATGATCAGGGATGCCGGCAAATTTTTAGGTCCAAGTCCCAAGTCCAAGTCCTTGGTACCTAGTCCAGTGTCACAAACTCCAAGTACCTATTAAAAACAAGCTTTCTTTCCCCAGCGAAAAGGGAGCAATGGGTGGGTTCTGAATTGCAAGTCAAGTCCAAGTCATGGGTATGGGGGGAATTGTCACCAGTGCAACTTAAGTCTGAGTTTACAGTGAGTTCTGTGCCTCGCGTCCCTTTCCCTGGCATAGCAGGGTCTTGAATTATTTATTTATTTATTTATTTTAGAGTATTTACCCCATCTTTCTCCTTGGAAAAGGACCCAAGGCAGCTTACAGTAATGAGGGATAATATACAGTGCAGTACAATTAAGACATGTTCAGGTGTTTGAGAATAAGGAATTGAGGGACATCTTAGGCAGCATTAATAGACAAACATTACATTAAAGCAACACGGTTATAAGTAGTCATAAACACAAAGTCTATGTGAACCTATAGATTCATATAAAATACACATGGTAGTCCAATCAATCTTCACAATCAAGTCGGTTCATACTGTGAGATTCGATCTTTGAGGCCGCTAGGACCCAGGTCATAGAGTGCAAAGTCTCAATGTTTAGGATTGTGGCCTTAATATGACACTGGTTGTGTAACAGCAAATGCAGCGTGATCAACTGTCACAGGAGATTTCTCAGACTTTTCTCTGGGACAACAAACAGGAAGGCCACACCCAACTTTTTAGATGCTTCTCACTGAGTACAGGTAAAGATTTCAGTAGAAGTTAAAAACAGCAAATCACAAGTTGAGGACCCTAGTCCTGCTTCCTGAAAAGTTTACTGATTGAAGTTTGCTAGGTCAACAGTGTTAGGTTCCAGGAGATTTCAGGGCCAAAACGAGAGGCTTTGAATGAGACCTTGTGAATAGACTGCAATGATGTCCCAAGGTGGATCCTTGCACTGTGTCACAGAGGGAAGGCAGGCAAAGACTGGGGGAGCAGAACTGCATCAGTCCCACCTGGACTATAAAAATGAGCAAAAATACAATCTAGCCTAACCAAGTAGTATGGCATCTCACCTAAACCAAGCAATGTGGCAATCCAGATCCACCTTGAGAAACATTTTTGATCATTCAGAATGTACATAAAAGCTGCAGCAGTTTCAGTCACTCTTGCTATGCTTCACATATTAAATGGCTGCATCTACAACACACATGCATGTTACATGAAAAGTTCTGCAGGGCCTAGATTTAGATTTATTGACAAAATGGTGGGGGACGACTGTACAGTGGTACCCCGACTTAAGAGCAATTCAACTTAAGAGTAATTCAACTTAAGAGCAATTCTACTTAAGAGCAGAAAACTGTTGGTGTTTTAACTGCCGCCTTACAAATTTTAGATATGGTCTGCTCGACTTACAAATATTGTTTTTAATTTTTTTAACTTATTTTTTCAATTTTTAGATAGGTACCCCAACTTAAGAGTAGTTCGACTTAAGAGCATGCATTTGGAATGGATTACATTCGTAAGTTGAGGTACCACTGTATATGCAAGCTTATCTCCTTAGGAAACAACGGGATACAAATATGGGCCTTTTCACACGACCCCTAAGATCCGCTGGCCACTTAAATTTGGATCAGGGATCTTGGGGGTTCGTTGCTCTTTCTGCGTCCCCACCCCTCCGCACTTCCTTGCTCCTGTCTTCGTGAGGGGAGGGAGGAAAAAAGAGAGGAAAAAATGCAGGCTCACCTCCGAAGCTGCCCAGAGCCCCGTCGTTGTCCTGATTCCTTCTCTTCTGTTTGTTTGTTTTTTGCCTCCCGCCCCAAGGGGCAGGAGGCAAAACCAAACAGAAGCGAGGAGAGCCCCGCACTCACCAGATTAAATCCGGACCTGGGGATTTTCACCCTCCTAGAGCAGGTACAAGAAAAGTGCGCTGGGACGCGCTTAGGTGGGCGTGGTCGCACTTAATTTCCTGCAAACTCCAGAGCTGGTGGGGAAACAATTGTGAGCTCCGGAGCTGGCAGCCATTTGCTGCGGAGTTTAGGGGTCGTGTACAAAGGCTCTATAACAATGGGATATAAACAGATCCATAACTACCAGCCTATTTTTAAAGCACGGTAATGTGGCTCCCAACCACACCATTTCCTTTAATACTATATATAACTTTTTATGGTCTCAAACATGGCAAACCCTGAAATATATTCGGACAATAATTGGTATACTAATTCAATCAAGCAATAATCGGACACAAATAGTTTTCTAGCTTCCAGTTTTACAGAGCTGTTCAGGAAACAATTCAGGAACATTCAGGAAGAAAAGATAAGTATAAAACTGTTTCTACCACAACCACACTACACTCTCACTCTCACTCTTCATTTATAGACTGGCGTTATCTTGATTACATACTAAATGTAAATACAAAGGGTAGTTTTAAGTCATTAAAGTAAAACATTCACTCCGGCATTTATATAGCTTATTTCTCTTCACTGAGTTAGGCCTCTCCACACACTTCTATGAGCTGGTTGAACTTTTCTGCAGCTAACTGATTCCAAATGGCTTTATTCAACTTTTTGGGTGGTTTTAAAGCTAATTTTCCATAAATAAAACCCATGTGTCCAACGTATTTCTATCAGTGTGCTACACAGTTATACCATATCATAAAATATCAGAAGATGATGGCTTAATCTCATACACAAACAGCTAATATCCCAGTCCTGGGTACAACCTCATAAAAACTGAATTCTTTACATCTCTTCAACTTATGCTTTGTAATCTATTCATTGTACAGCATCATCTCGGACGACAGTATTTGCCAATTTACAACAGCTTAGTCTTGCCCTAGCCAAGCGGGGCTGTAAAAAAAGAAGCATCTGGCTTTTTTAATTCCCACAAATAACAAAAAAAAGCCTTACCAAACACTGCCAAAGCACGTCCTTTGCAGGTTTGTTGGTGGAGACACCTCTTCCTACCAGATAAAATGCTGCTGCTTCTCTGGACAGCTCAATAGCACAGAGAGCTGCACCCAGCAGAGGGCACTGCCTAACCCAGCATCACATGAGAGGGACAATAAAACAGGCAACATATTTTTCTTCGTGGTCTTTCCCATTTCTGTGTTCCTTGAGGTCTCAAAATAAACTCTAAAGGAGGTGCACCTCTAGGTGAGTTTGAGACATGCAAGAGGGTTGCAGGTTAATAAACAATTGAACCCACAGCAAATATTCATCAAGTCCTTAGTAGCTGACGTCCTTAGTAGCTGGGGTAACAGATTCGCATCCAGTGGCCTCATGGTTTTGCACCCCAGTCCTATACAAAATGCAGATGTCATTGCTCATCACATCTGTGTACAACTTCCCTATACCAAATCACTTCCCCAGCATGGCAAACGGATGTGGTTTTAACTCAATAAATAGCACACGATGCAGACACGCACACCCACCCAATTCTACATACACACAGTAAAATACATATAGCCACAGGGCAGTCACATTAATGACAGGAGTTAAGGATAAAATAACACCCACAAAAATAACTGTATTCCTCCTGTGGATCTTGCAATAAAGCCTTGGCATTCAAGCAGAGAGAGGGTCAAAGGGAGGGTGCAGAATAGGTCTTTTGGTATGTAATAATCAGGTGGTCTTGTTAAATTAAAAAAGAGAGGGAGACAGACAGGCAAAAACTTAAGATCATTAGTGAAATCAGGAGCAAACTCGGATATAGCCTAGCTAATCCTCCACCCACCCGCCACCAAAAAACCCTTGCAAGGATCAGTTAGATCAAAGTCACTAGCAACAAAGGAGCCTTTTGAATTTATATGTTAAAAGCCATGAATTATAGGAATCCTTAATGGGGCTAAAACTCTCCCTGGAGTGAAAACATAATGGAGTCCTGATGTCCAAAAAAAGAACAAGAGGCATTCCAAGAGCAAAATACGCAGAGAGGAACTCGTGATAACTCATGACTCTAGCACTCCCTAGCTTAAACAAACATAGATGTACAAACATGGGCTAAGGAAAAAGTCAGTTTTGGGACAGGATGATTCTGGTTTCTGCATTTTGCTGGGCAAAGAGGAAAATGACAACAGACATGGCAGGAAAAAGCAAGCACCCAGGGCAAGTCTAGTTGACTTCCTACAGTTCTTCCTGGCTTCCAGAATGGAGCTTAGTGGCCAGTTGTCATGCTGGCTGAGATATATGGGTATTGTGGTCTAAAAATGCACTTTCCGAAACTCTGTTTCCTGTTTGTAGTTGCAGAAGGATCCTTGGAATTTTGTTGCAAATTATGAAGAGTTTGTGCTCAATTTCAGATTTCCTCCAAAATGACAAGAAAGGATAAAGTAAGACAAGTGTAGTAAAAAAAAAAGAGGTTTGGGGTCGTGCAGCCATTAAAACAAAAGCAAAACTAGACTAGGGGTGACGCCTTCATAGGCTGCTAGTAGAAAAATAAAAAAAAGTTGCTGAGCTTTTGAGAGCAAGCTCTCTTTTTCAAAGCAGGTACAGAAGTCCAAACATGGCAAGGGATGTAATTTGCCAGGAGAGAGTTCTTAAAAGTTCACTTGGCAAGATGGATGCCAGGCTTCTTCATGGAAGGCACAGAGCAGCATGATCTGATGGGGCTGGACTTTACAGAAAAAAAGAAAAAAACATGTGACACTGTGAAGACTATTATATTGTAAAGCAAGCTTTCATAGACATGTCCACGAAATATTGTAGCAGATATTGTGCAAGTAGAAATCCAGAGCATTACACTTCAAATAACTGGAAGATGACAACTTAATGCTCAATCGGGATTTAGATCAAAATTTAGGTTAAACAGGAGAACAGAAGGAAAGTGTCATCGACAGATAAAAAGACTCACAAGGAAGAGATGGCAGAACTTTTAACACAATGTGATGATCCAATCCAAAACCTATGCTGAAGGAATACTTACTAGCTTACAGACTACAAACGGCACACCCAAATGCAAGACGACTGGCCACTCAATGAGAACTCCCATGAATTTCCACAGAAGCAACGGCAGCAGGTGCGCTGCTAAGGAGGTGTCCCCAAAACAAGTCTCTCAACACGATACTCATCAGTGAGTCAAGACAGAAGACGCTGCAGAAACACACACTTACAACTGAGCACGGACACACCCCACATACCTAAAGCCACAGAAAGGTCTGGCGGGCAGTGACCAGGAACAACGGCCAGTGAAAATAAGAGGCACGATGCTACACAACTTGCCTGCTTCGTGGGCAATTTCATTGCAAGAGGGGGAAATTCTAAAGCCAAAAATTTGGACTTTTGCATTTTTGCTAGAATTTGCCTTCATATGTGTTGTTTTGCTTGTTTTGTCTCTTTCTTTGCTTTGATAGCAAAAGCCAAAATGGCCCTTCCATTAAATAAACTTCATAATTACAGATCTGAGCCTCAACTTGAGGATACATGCTATTTAAGGAAAAAAATGTTCCATTTATGGGATATCTTATATAAAATGTTTGGAAGTAAGCCGCATTGGTGGCAATCAAGGAAAGGTTCCAAAGACAAAAAGAAACTGACATATTTCAAGCAGCAACTGATGTGGGATTACCCCCCCCCAAAAAAAAACAGTTTCTGGAAGTATTAATAGGCAGTGCGGGATAAACTGGATTGCTAATTATAGAAGAAACAGAAAAGATATTTTCCACAGCTAAGTGAATTTGAACTCCTGCAGATAACTGTCAATAAAAAGAAGAGAGAGAAAAAGGTAGGGACGAGCAGTTTTCAAGATGGGACAAGTTACTTTTCGGTACTCCAACTACCAAAAATGTCTTGACCAGCATAGCTGTTGCCCATACTGTCTGGCTAGGGAATCTTGTGTGTCTTGTGTCGTTATAGTCATGACCGACTCTTCGTGACCCCATGTCCATGGAGTTTTCTTGGCAGGAATACTGGAGTGGTTTGCCAGTTCCTACTCCAGGCGCCTACAGCACCTGGTATTCCCTGATGGTCTCCCATCCAAGTACTAACCAGGCCCGACCCCTGCTTAGCTTGCGAAATCAGGCGAGATCGGATGTGCTTAGGGCATCTAGGCAGATGAATCTTAGTAGGCATAATTTTTAAAAGTTAAGTTCTGTACTGGCAGTGCTTTCATAAAAGTTGCTTTTGTGCTGAAGGAAAAAAGATGTATCCAGAGAGATACTGTCTCAGTTTACTGAAGAATTTCGGGAGCTGAAAGGAAAGATACATTCTCAGATCAAAAGCTCACTTTCTTTTTTTCTTGTCCAGAAAAAAAAGGAGTCCACCCTGGAAGGTCACTCGGTATGAAGTTTTACAGAAGTTAACTTGGACATTAAGTCCTATTTGGGTTAGTACCCTTTGCTTCTTGAGAAGTGTCCATAAGATTTCTGCATCAAGAATCCTGAGTGAGTTGAAGGGTTATAAAGGACTAAAAGGTTTTTGTTATTGTTGTTGCTATTATGCGCCATCAAATCAGAATGGAATTACAACAACCCTAATAGGGCTTCCAAAGTAAGCGAGATATTTACAGAGTGGTTTTACCAGTTCTACTACCACCACCCAGCCAGTTTCTGTGGCTAAGGAATTCAAACTCAAGTCTCCTGAGTCCTAGTAAATACCTTTATCCATACTGGGTACATCAAAGGTCTTTACAGAAAATAATAGCAGGGATATTCAGTTTGTTGGATTTGGGGGGCGGATTTTTTTGCTTGCGTTGTTCCTGTTACTCTTTTTGATGTCTGTTTTCTTCTTCTTTTAGAGACTGTGCACATGTAGTTATTTGTTGCCACCATCCTGATGGATGAAATTCCTACAATATAGTCCTACAAAGTTCCTACAATATAAAGTGGAACATCTTTGAGAGCATTTGTGAAATATGTCCAATATTTAAGGTGTAATTTTGCCATTACCACCATCATCTCCATACGTTTCCATGGTTGAGCAGGGAATTGACCCCAGGTCTCCTGAGTGGCGGACTAAGGCTCCGAAAATGGTTGCTTGCAAAGTTGGCAGCTTGGCAGTACGAATCCCGGGTGCCACACAGTGGAGTGAGCTCCCGCTGTTAACCCCAGCTCTTGCCAACCTAGCAGTTTGAAAGCATGTAAAATGCAAGTAAATAGGTACCACTGTAAAAAGCGGGAAGGTAAAATAGTGTTTCCTTGCAGCCATGTCAGCCATGTGGCCATGGACTTGCATAATACTGGCTCTTCGGCTTGAATACGGAGATGAGCACCGCCCCTAGAATTGGACACAACTAGGAAGCATGTGTGTGGGGAACCTTTACCTCCTGAGTCCTAGATTGACACTCAAGCCATTAATCCCCACAGGCTGTCAAAATGTTCAAATGCAATTTCACGTATGTGAGCAGCACAACAACCTCACCAAGGCATGATAGGACCATGTTTTGCTGCTGAGCTTTGTATTATTACCTGATCTGGTGTGAAATGTTGGAAGATCCGAGTAGAGCATGTTTATAATTTAACACATTTTTAGCTCTAATTAAGTTGGTAATGGAATGTGATGAATCTGCTGCCTTCCCCACAACAGTGGCAATCAGTACCCACCCAGATTTATGTGACAATACTCCTCAACGAGTGAAGTGAGGACCGCAGAAGAGGAAAAAATAAGGGGAAGCTTCAATACGTAGGGTCAGAACTCAATTACTGCTGTGTTTGCTCATGTGGTGGTGAAACCTCCAATGCCAAATGGACAAACTGGGGTAATAGGAAACGTTGTCCAGTTGTTCAGAGACAGATGTTGGCAACTATTCAGGACCAAGTCCCAGGTCCAAGAGGGAGTCATTGGGGCCAAGTCTCGAGTCCAAATCACTCAGTCTTCAGCCCTACCCCTCTAGGCTTGGGACTCAGGACACGGAGTGCAGATGCACCGCCCAGCTGACAAGCCAATGCATGCTCAGAGAGAGCGGTCCAACTTCCCTTTCCAAAGCCAGCCCCTGGCTCTGTGCATGTGCCAGCCTATCAGCTGGGGAGGACACATGTGTGGGCAGAGGCATCAGCCGGCTCCTGGCAGGAAAGGCAATCTTATCGCCTCTGAAGACGATGGCGGCAGGCAGACCCCACAGGGACTCGACAACGTAACTTGGACAAATAGGTCTGAGTCACATGTCAGGTCCCGGATACCCCCAGAAACCCCAGAGGCAAGTCTAGGGCAAGTCTCCAGTGCAACCTGAGTCAGCCTCAAGACCAAGGCATGACTCATGAGTTGCCATCCACGCACACAGAATTAAACCAGTTGCAGTTCACTTTCGGTGGGGAGTTGTCAGTTTGATTGGAATTAAAAGGCTCGAACATGATTACACTCAGATTTGGCAAGGGGCACCGAGAGAGGAGAAAGCACAGTGAAACCAGAAACAGGGAGGCAGGAAGGAAGAGTGCAAAGACGCCACTGGGTTTGAGAAAGAAGCCCCTGGAAGACTTAGAAAGGACACCGGTGATAACATGGAGTTAATGAATATAGAGAAACAACTTTATAAACTGTTTGTTGCATCTTCCTCACCACAGTGGGCCTCAGTCACCATTACCTGATGGTGAATTGAGGTTAAAATGTTGAACCTAAGCAGAAAAACCGTGGACTCTTTGTGGCTGTTATCCTCACAGCTGTGCTATGACCTGGCCACATTCAGGCAGTAAACAAGATGAAGATGTCAAGAAGCAGGGGCAAAATATTATATGGGAGCAGGAGAACATCCAGTTCTCTCACTTGGAAGTCTGTTTCATTAAAACGTACATTAAGAAATATAGCAGTTAGCCTTGTTATGTGTTGCTTGTTGGAAGTCTATCGTTTGTTTTGAAAGCACTGCTTGACAGATGCGGAGATGCAGTAACGAATGAAAGGGTTCCCACACAATGCTTCGCTAAAAGCTCAGGCAAAACAGAATTGCCTGTTGAGGCAATAAAGCAATTGTTTCCTTTTGGCACAACAGCTGATCCTATCCTGTGATGCATCCAAGTTTGTGTTCTAAACACTTACATGAAGCTGGAAGATGTTACCAGCAGGTGTAATGGGAGAGACCTCTGCCAAGATCCAAAACAGGGATGTTGGTAAGTCTTTTGACGTCCTGGAACGAACTGCCAAGCAAGATACCCCAGGACCCATCCTTGGCATCCTTTTAAAAGGCCGTAAAAAACTTTTCAGGGATGCCTTTCGCAATCGTTAAGGTGTGGTTCTGTTTTCCCCTGTGTTTGTTGCCTGTTTTGTTTAGTGTTTTATGCCTCTTGCTGTATAGCTGTTTGTCCCGTTGCACTGCATTATTGTTTTTTTTAATCTTTATTATTATTTGTTGTTCTTTATTATGGTGCTTTATGTAAACCACCCAGAGTTCCCTTTGGGGAAAATTGGTTGCGGTATACAAATGCAATAAATAAGTAAGTAAGTAAGTAAGTAAGTAAGTAAGTAAGTAAGTCAGTCAGTAAGTCCCATGTCTGAGACCAAGTCTTTGGTAGCAAGTTCTAAATACCAAGCCCAAGTCTGAGTCCCTATTAAAAATAAGCTCCGCCCCCCCTCCGAAGAGAGAGACGGGGTGGGTGGGTTCTGAGTCTCGAGTCAAATACAAGTTATTGAAGAAAAAAACTTGAGTCATGGGTGTGACTTAAGTCCAACATGACAGCAAGTCCCACAACTTGAGTCCCCACCCCCGATTCAAACTATGATCTAGTTGAATGTATTCTCAAAAGCTTTCACGGCCGGGATCTGATAGTTGTGCGTTTTTCAGGCTGTTTGGCCGTGTTCCGGAACTATTTCTTCCTGACGTTTCACCAAACTCTGTGGCTGGCATCTTCAGAGGGCAAGGAGCTCAGGGAACTAGGTGGGGGGGGGGGGTTAAAGTTGTGGGAAAGAAGAAATTTTTCCTATGCAGGAGAATAGTAGGTGTTAGTCATTGTATTGTGATGAAGGAATTAAGACGTTTCAATGCAATGGGGGGGGGGGTTAGCAACGATCCTTGATGGGTGTCCTTAGCTGTTCTATTGTGTGAACTGATCACTGTTGCTTGTGCCTGGGTGCGAATCCTTGAGCTTTGACCTTTTGCACTCTGCAGCTTTTAGTACTGGAAGAAAGAAAGTCTAAAAATCAACAAAGCCTGGCATTGGGTCCAAGACCCGCTGGCTTTCTCTGTAGCAGGAGTTTGCATCAAGCAGCCAAACTACATTACTTCATGCATACTTGGGTGCTTGGACAGCTCAGTGGTTTCGGTAGCTGGCTGTTGTGTGTCACTTGTGGGACCTTGTGAGCTGAGAAGTAATAAATGTTTTTATTAGATGCATAAATCTTCTCTCTCTTTTCCCATTAGGTTGTCCCATCGTAAGCTATCAATCTCCGGAAAAGATTAAACCTGATTATGAATGTTATTGGAATGAGAGCAATACATAACATTTTAATAATTTGTGTAATAAAAAACAAACAAACCCCAACAACAACCAAACTTCCCTCAGGAAAACGAACCATGCAGATGGTAGAAAGGTCGCATCATGGCACAACTGCCAAGCACCATCATGGTCACTCCTGGCTAGTTCCAGACCATTAGTTCTCTGGCAAAGCCTTACGATGAAAGGGTATGGAGAGAAAAAGGAAAGGATACCTCCTCTGTACCTCAATTCATTCAGGTCACTAACTTTGGAAGCATCACAGAGGAGGTGCATTTCTCATTAAGCAGCAGCACACTTAATTATTAGACTCTGCAGAGGCCCAGTTGGATGAACCACTTGGTCACTTTTGAACAGACTGCAAAATGCACAGAGAAACACTCATTTCCCTTCCCTGCCGTGGGTGGCTTAGCCCACTGGAGGGGCTAACAAGAGAAAAGCTGCTTTTCCAATGGTTCTGTGATCTTTGGGGGGGGGGAAACAGGCATCTCATGATATCGCCTGGCATTTCCAAAGCTCTTTCACGTGGCTTAGGGAGTCTCCTTAAAAACAAAAAGGACGAAACTAAGGCTATTGTACTTTGGGTTGATCACGAGAAGACCAACCCCAGCAGACAAGACAGTAAAGCGGGGGAAAGTTGAGGCAGCAGGAAAGAGGAAGCAAAATAAGAGACCGAGTGAGTCAGTAAGAGAAACCAGTCTTAAGTTAGCAATGCTAAACTCTAATGAAGCAAAAGTGTTGTATTATGCATTCTGATCAGTATTTCAAAGAAGTAGGGTCCAGGTTTAAAAAATGGTCCGGTTGTTATATAAAGATACTGTATTGCCTATTTTTTGCATTTGTATTTTTTTTTTTGTATTGGCCACGTGGCTCCCCTTGATTTCAACGCTCTTGCTGCAGTGTAGAATTGGATTGCCCATGTGATTAAGCAGAGACACCCTCTCTTCATTTTAAAGCCCAGTTGGACTCCCTCAAACCAGTGGAAACATACACTGGCCTACTGGTCTAGCCTAATCATTTTTCTATTGAGTGGGGCATCTGAACACAAACAACCAGTTGCATGTATTTTCCCCATGTGCTCTAAAAGTACATGGAAGTTAAAAATGGGAGTGATAAGCTCAGCCCTGCTACTCTTTTTTATGTTCAGTATAGCTGTTAAGAAGCCATTGAACAAAGCCTAACTTTTACCAGCATTTGCATATTTAGTGACTGTGCTACATCTACGGTCTAATTCCTGATTGCATGGGTGGTAGGTAAAAGCAAAATAGAAATAAAAAGTAAAACAGCAAAACAAAAATGTGGTGTCACCCCAAAAACTAACTTATATATATAATATCAGCTTTCATAGACAAGTCCACTATATCAGACATCTTTTCTTTCTTAGTGTTTGCCCCACTTGGGGGTGGAGCCCACTATCCACTTTATCAGACATAAGAGAAGGAGATTTCACCTGGCAAATATTTATACACAGCATCTAAAATCAGAGATTGTGGTTGGTTGTTTGGTAAGAAAATCAGTGGGAGTTTAACAGTGTGATGACAGTGCCTTTGATATGCAAGTATTTCACTGAAGCTAGCACTGTCAGAATGTGAGAGCCTGCCATAAAATAACAATGGTAGAGAAACATAAATGTCAATTAGATAGCATTTCAAACAGCTGCTTATTTCATGCATCTCGATTTTGCATAACACTGGTATTTCATTAAAATAATTTATGTAGCTTGTTCAGGATCCTGCCTATTTAGATGACTTTAGTGAGAATGGAATATACTGTGTACCTTTCTGTGGGGAAATTCCTTTAGGTAACAATCAGTTTACTTTTGGCAAATATTATCATTTGCTGCATGGAGTGTTGTAGTTTTGACTTTTACCTGAAAATGTTTCAGCCTTTGTAAACTTTAAATAAATAAATAAAAATAAATAAATAAATAAATAAATAAATAAATAAATAAATAAATAGGCATTCTAATTTCTTCCTGTTTCTTGAGTTAAACTTAAATAAATCTTCCTGTAAGGAGACTCAAATCATTTCTGGTTATGCCCATCTACCCACTGGGCTAATAAGAGACATATTTTCCCACCCCCCTCCTGTATTCTGACCCTAAACCCAACCCACCTTAACCTGTTGTACTGCATTCAATACAAGCATGACCCAGGGTGTGATAGGAAAATTGGTTGAGGGCCAATTAGGTACATCCCGGTGCTTTGTTCTCTGCTGCATTTTCCCAGTGAAAATGACCCTGACTTTTTTTAAAACTGCCTTGGCAAGAAAACGCTTCCTTTTTAATAAGAGCAAAATGTGCTCTGGATGTTACTTCCACATAGAAGTGCAGTTCCATTAAAGAGCTTTGTTGAACTCAGAATGTGCGGTTTTCTTCAAAAGCTCCCTTTTCTACACAATAACTGTAATGTAGGTTTGTTTGACCTACTGCAAATTGGTCCATCGTCAATCTTTACTATCGTTTTAATCCCTCTGCTTCTTCTTTGTGGCCACACAAAGGGGTACTGAGTGCACACGCGACTTTTCTAGCCATGAAAAAAGTTTGTGCATGCATGGCAGCCTTCCTGACCAAACCCTCAGCATCCTCTAACCACCACATTAGTAGATTACACTATCGTTAGTCTCTGTTTCAATGTATTTGTATGGCCTTTTTGGCTCTCTATTAAAAAAAGGCAATCCCGCTACGTCTCCTCCAACTGCTAATGCCTGGGAAAACAGGAGCAAAATTCAAAAGTATCATGACACCTAACATGCAATAAGCCTTCAACAGGCTCATCAGCCAAACCAACTGGGTACCCTTCCAAGGTCTCCCTAAATCCATCTGGGTCAGGGAGCCTACATGAATAAACCATTTCAACAGGTCTTATCTCCCCATGGAAAGGGGGGGGGGTCACCAATGGCAGGGTGCATTTTAGCAGGAAGTGATTGGTCCATGACAGTGGACGGGAACGGATGTTCTCCATCCTCTGGCTCCAACTCCATCCAACTGTGTAGTCGAGAACACCATGTTGAAAGTGTGACATGCTGGGATAGACTGAGGGAAGTCGTGGACTCCATGAAACCCAGCATTATCCCTAGTCGATCCCTTTGCTCCGCCGTCAGATATAAGTTACTCCAGACCAGGGCACAATGGCACAGAGGTCCTACTAATATTGATGAAATCACCGCAACCCTCCTCCCCGGACTCCAATCTGCTCTGATGCTTAATGGCATATCCAGGAGAGCACATCTGGGAGAGGACGAAACGCCCCTCGGTACCAACCCAAGTCTCTGTGGTCAAGACACACTATGTGTCTCGCACTATGTGTCTCTATGTGAGAACTGTAGTGAAGTTTGCCATGAGGTTGGGGAGGACAGAGAAAAGAAGTGATGATGTAATTGTTCCTCCTGATCAAAATATCCCGGGAGTCCAACTTGGTTCCACGTTATTGCTGCTAGAAGCACCCACCCCTTACTTCATCTTGCCCTTTGAACACAGCCTCTTCAGAGAAGGTCACAACTTGTTTTGATAGCACCATCCGCACTGGAAATGGAAGACTCTCCTCTTCGATACTTAAGTTTCCCATTGAAACTACAAGGAAAAACTGCACCAAAAGCAATTATCCAGACTGGCTTTCAGCCAGGATTTAAGTACATACGTTATTGCTGCTAGGCGGCAGGGGGGGGGAGAATCAACCCACTAATATGTTGAACTTAACAAAGACGACATCATCAATCCATAAAAGCCTGTGTAAACAAACAGAGAGATAAATGTCATCTGTGCTGCCTCCTACGCATTTACAATAAGCGATCTGCAAACACGGGAGACAGTTGGACAATTAATTTTAACAAACACGGAACCTCTAATCAACTACAAAAATAATACTGCTATGCTTCATCATTTCTCGGTGGCAGGTACACGCCACACTTTAAGTAGGATGCCAACAAACTCCAGTAAGTTCAGAGGAGAGCAACACGGAGGATCAGGGGACTGGAAACCAAGCTGTATGAGGAAAGACAGGAAGAAATGGGCATGTTTAGCGTTGAAAAAAGAAGACGGAGGAGAGATATGGAAGCAGTTTTCAAATACTTGAAATGTAATCATACAAAGGTAGTAGGGCCAGTTCTCTATCGTCCCAGAGTACAGAACACTTAATAA